>OW052194.1:10000000-11270000 GCA_932527185.1 Ecliptopera silaceata | reverse complement strand
AATAAGATTTGGTACAACATATGAACCCTGTTTGAGGGCACTACAATATTACAGGATGGTAGGCAGACCGAGGTTTGTTTATAAAATATTATTGATTAAATTAGATTATGTCATAAAAATTAGAAATTATTATAATTATAATTCAAAAGCAAATGTTATTTGAATCCCTATCTACATATATAGGTATAAGTCACTTATTTGTTAATTGTTATTATCCAAAATATATCGATGAATAAGTCGCGGGCATCAGCTAGTTAACAAAATAAATATGTGTACAATCGAACTGGACTACTTTTTTAAATTTTAGTTAATAAAATAGGTTAATAGATCCACCGATGATATTAATAATACAATTTTCTTGAAATGTAAAAATAATCCTACATATTCTCAAACTAGACATGAGTACCTACATTCCAAGAGTCCTACTTAAAAATAATTACACAAAATAAAATACCTTTCCCGACTAAATTCTGTGCTAGGGACCTTTGAGGTGCATTCGCGTAAAAAAAAGTTGTACACAATAAAGTTATACTTAAGTTAAAGGGTGCTAGTTGATGTTGTGTGGATTGTCCAGTATTATTTATTATTCATTAATTATTATTTGTACTTACCTAATTCATCAGGCGCAACCGATTTTGAAAATATTGATCTGATAGCCAAAAATGATGTTCCGTTTAATATGTCCACCAATGGTGCTGAAATTTAAAATAAAATATTTTTCAGTTTTTTTGTATATAAAATGTTTATAAATACCGTTAAAAACATCGTAAAAGTATATGCAACGGACAGCCTTAGCTAAGCTTTCTCTTCCAAGCGATCCAACCTAATTAATATGCATCTATTACATACAATTTATACACTTTGCCTAATATATAATATTCAGTATTTGTATATCGATTACAATTAATATTTAATATGGGTATTGTTTTTTTTTTTCAATACTAACAAAAATCTTTATTCACAAACAAACTTACGACTATACAGTATTTACAAAATGTACATTGTCATTTATAATACATAAGAAACAGTTGAGCTATCTACAGACCGTTGCAAACGGTCTATAGATAGTTCAACTGATCCAAATCAGTACCAATCGGAAGCGTACCCAAGACACTGGCTGCATTGCCGCGCTGAATAGCAATTTTGACGCTGGGCCAGATACTCACCAGCCCTCGTGTCACGCGTCGCTTCGACTAGACGCCCAGAAATAATTTTGAAAATGGGTATTGTTGGTTTACGATAATATATGTATGTATTATTATAGTTTGGAACAAAATAATTACCAATATAGAAGATTTTCTCATTTGGCGCAAAGCAGTATACGAAGGAAGATGCTATTTTGCTGGTACAAGAGATGAGGCCCAGGATTGAGTCGTGCCATTGCAGCTTCTTACTGAACACCAGGATCGAGAATATTGTACCTGGAAAAAAAATATTCTAGTTCTAAACTAAACAGAGCTTGTACTACGAACTAGATTGCTATTAGAATTCTTATATACAATTTTTTTGTATATATTATGTATAGAATACACGCAGACACAGAAAAATTTTTTATGTTCATCGCACATACATTTGCTCTGGGTGGGAATCGAACCCACGACCATAGAAGGCATATCTACTACAAGTGAACTGTGACACCTGTCGTAGAGAATATTGTATGCGTTATGTTACATTAATAGAGCTATGCGTGATCATGCTTAATAAGTCCTACTTTCTACTAAAATTTATAAACGAGTAATTTTCTATGGATGGATGTATGTTTGTTACTCTTTTACGCAATAATAGAGTTGAATGAAACTTTACAATAATGTGTAACAATTATACATTTACCCCCTATTTTATAAAAAGTTAGCGTTGACTTTATGTCATCGTTACGTATGGTACCTAATCAAACTTCAAGTCTGCGCGTTGTAGTTTTACATACTTATTGTATAGGTACTTATAATTAAAAACATATTGATAATAATAATACATTTTCAAAGAAGGCTTTCTTTTTTATCCTATTAATAGCTCATCACAGAGCGACATTTGGTCTCAAGGCCTAGCCAATTAGCAAACAGTACAACAGGTAACTCTAACTACACAACACACTAATTAACATTTAGTTCTGTACCTAAACTTCTAGAATAAAATATAATTTATCTGAACATTAATCACCTACTTGTGGTATTAAAATAGCTTTAGAAATAACTTCAAAAAGGCTATTCATTTAAATTATATTATTTTGATATCCTTTAGTTAATTATAGGTAGCTTTTCATCATGCCACAATACTAGACGTTAGATATAGGATGGATCAAAGAAGAATAGTATTGAGTTATCATGCAAAATTGTCTATGAATAGGACTAGCCATGATAAATAAGATAACATTTTCTATAGCCATTGAAATCATATGAGCGACAGTTCACTTTAACACGCTAACTTTAAGAGCTAAATTGCCTTGCTTTGTTATCGTATAAGAATTGGAACTTAATCATTGAATTTAAATTCTTTGTAAAAAAGATTATACAAGAAAACGGTAAGTTTCTTGCCCGTTCTAGGCTTTGATCGCGTGGAACTGGTCCCTACCTAGAATCATCTAGTATATAAGACTAGTCTAAAAGATCTGCGGGACTTAAAAAAAAAAAAGACGTGTGGCACTCGGGGACTGCCGCGGTAAAGCTATTGCATAATTTGCATAGCATTTTTTGCTGGATTATGCATGCGCAGTGTTAGGTTATTTCTTTACGGAATTTCTGGATTCGGTCTCCACGCTCAAGGCCCGCGATAGAAGCTATGCAATAGCTTAATGCTTATGACTTGAGCGCTTTTTAAACTAATATATTTAAACTTACCAACTGTATGTGTAACAAAGTTATAAGATTGGAATATGCTGAACTTGACTTCGTCCCAGTTGAACCTATACCTCGTTGACATATAGAGGATTGACACTTCACCTGGAATACAAAACAAAATGGTGAAGTCAGACTGTCAGTGCAAATATAAAATGTAATGTATGAAACCATCACAGTTTTGAACAATGTTTTTTTATAAACGTGATGATGATTTGTGACTCTATTTCCCGATATTTAGGCACAGTTGCACCATGCTTAGGAAAAATCGGGAAATAATCAAATTCATATAGGTATCATGAGTATCTCGTTTATAAAGAAAACTAAATACAACATGTCTCATTTAGTTAAGTCTCAATTAGCATAATTATTGACAGTAGCTGTCAAGGGCGGATCCAGCTTTGGCTCCAGGGGGGGGTCACGATCAAGTTTTGGCGCCAGGGGGGGGTCACGATCATGTTTTGGCGCCTGGGTTGGGTCGCACAGTCGTGGTCAAGTCAAGAACTCATATAAATTAAAAAAAAATATGTTCAATTAGTGGTCCATCTAAGTCCTGGAACCAGCTCAGGGGGGGTCATGACCCCCATGACCCCCCCCCCCCCCCTGGATCCGCCGTTGGTAGATGTAGTCAAATCTTTTTAATGTTATAATACATGTGTAAGGAGAGTGGGTATAGTAACTAATTAAAACATTAAAAAATATATTTTTTTTTATCAAATAAATCATTTGTTACGTTTTATTCGTAGGTTTGCGTATCTATAATGTTTTATACATATGGGTAAGTCCACATTGCATTTATAAACGGTTTTTAACGTTTATCTTATTTTATTTGTGACTCCTCTCTAGCAGGTATAATGTTTTTTAGTTCTTCTTTATTTCAAACATAATTTATGAATTTTTGTACCTACTACGAAAATGAAAGTAAATAAAATATAAAATTAACTTAAATTCAATTTTATGCCAAAACAATATATATTATTATGTACACATTTATTTAAAATCTTAGTAAAAAGTTTTTTACAATATATATTATAAAAATACATATATTATAAAAAACTTAAAACTAGGTTACCGCCGGCAGCGGGGCAAGGCCCAAGCTACCGGTGGTTAGGGCTACAGATTGAGGAACCTCCGGACAATGCGTGCCGTGTCGAGGATCACTGCCTTCTGCATCTGCCCCTTGAGCCAACCTTCTAGTGAGAGCCTCTTATAATATTATAATTATTAACTCTATTATAATGAATTAATTATAATTTACTCATAATACAGCAGTTATCCTTTAAATCGTTTAGCAAATAATGATATAACTGTTATCAATTACCTGTATCTAGTTCTTGTTTACTAGACTAAGCCTCATTTAGACGGGGAGATTTTCTCGTACGTTTCATTACGAGAAACTCTCCAAGCAATAATCGCCATAACATAATCGTATCAAAATGTTTACACACAGGCAAAAACTAAAATCTCGCCTACGATTATGTCATACGAGACTCGCATATGACTTAGATACTTAAATATTTTCATTATGATTTTAGCGTCCGTACTCAGAGACATATATGTAAGATAATCAACACTTAGCTTACTGACATGTTTGGTGTTCTTAATCTTATTATTATCTTTGACTCCTGATTCTAAAGTTTTTTTTTTCCTAACCTATTTTGTCCCACGGCTGGGCAAAGGTCTCCCCCAAGGTTCTTTAGAAGGATTTGGGGGGGACCTTTGACCTTATTACCTTACACTTTTTTTCCACCCTCTTCTTCCTCGACATATTTTACGATCTCGTTCTTTTTCAGTTTTGTTATATTATGCTTTTACAGTTCACTGTACCTACTTGTACATACTAATTCCTACTTTCTAGTAATACCGGTTTTCTGCTTACCATACATAGGTCCAAACAAAATACAGACAGTCAATATAAGAATGCAAAGTCGCAGTCGTCTGTTGTCAGCTGTTTTCTTGAAGACTACTCTTAGCGTGTTCTGGATGTGAGATGGATCGAAGAAGGTCCTCATGAAATAACAGCACCCATGGCCATCATGCTGAAAAAATATTTTCTTGATAACTTGATTTATCAGATGCTATGATTTATTAGAATAATAAAATTAGATTGTCAGAAATGCTCATAATCCACAATAAGATAACAAAAGGCAGACAAAATAACCTTAAAATAAGTATGACATCATACGTCACAAGTCTAAAAATGACATGTTGTGTACAACGTGGGTACCTTTTTCTGTTCCTTTGATCTCGGAGGTTCTTTCAAAACTAATACGTTGTATGTTATGTTCAAGAAGTTCAAGCTAGCTGCTAGCCCGTAGGCCCCGTAATACCCATAACTCTTTAGCACAAACCCACTCAGACCCATTCCTATCGGGAACCCTACAGTCATGCTAAAGTTTGTCAAGCCCATCCGGAAAGTTCTTGTTTCATGTGTAGTGATAGCACTTATGTATGAGAACGCAGATAGAAAAAAAACACACCATCCTCCCGAAAAACCTTCTAAAATAGCTTCACCATACACAAGCACTTGTAAAGGTAACTGTTTGAAGAAATAAACGTTTATCATATTGTTGATACACAAAAGAAATTGACCAGAAACTGCAATGATTAAAAACAATTTTCTATGTCCAGTTTTGTCAGACCATGATCCAACAAAAAACGCCAAAGCACAAGGTACAGTGGCCGCTATGTACGTTCTTGTAGCTAGAGCCGAAGCCAGTAACTTCTGTGCTTCTTTTTCGTTTGGATTCTGACTATCAACAACTTGAGACTTTAGCGAATCACATACTTCATCTGTGTAGTTTAAATTAACACGACACGCTTTTTCCAAGTTTAAATTCTGCGATGTCATCATAGTGATTATGGCTGCCATTACAAATAACATCATGGACGGCTCTACTGTAATATTTTTGAATACGTGACCACAAGACTCGCCAAAACTTCGTTCGGTTTCAGCTCTGCGCTCCTCATCTTTGAGAAGATCTTTTTCTGTAAACTCTTTTTCGGCTTCATCTGTTTTCATTGTAGTGTTGTGATAACCGTGTTTATTCCACTTAATAATTACACTTACAACATTATATCACTAGAGTTAAAATACGACTATCTAGAGCTTAGAATTCCGTTGGATTTATATTTTGTGCTCATTATTTGAAGCCATAAAGTTTTAATCAGACAACAATACAACCGATATAATAAGATTGGCAGTTTAAGTTTGTTTTTGATAAAGACAGCATAAACAAAATGTACTACTTATATTGCTAGTTACAAAGCTCAAATTATAAAAAAAAATGAGAAAAAAAAAATGGTCCGATTGGACTCGTTTCCTAATCAATTGCTAAGCCATTCCTATCATTTTATCGTCTACAAAAGATAACTCTTTGCCAATGCCAATACATTTGACAAGTGAACATGAAAACTGATCTATACTAACGAATTAGTAGAAATAGTGGAAGAAATCATTGGGTTTATTAGAACAGAGATTCAGGTAAAGATAATGATAATACCATTTAATGGTGATGGTAAAAATCTAAAAATACGATTTTTTCAGATCAAAAACGTAGGTGTAGTAAGTTATGGGCAAGATATTTATTACTTTCATGATGTTTACCATTGCACGCTATTATACAATACAATAATATTATACAATAATTGTACACAAACCTAACATAAGCAGTCAGTATCGTGGAGATGATTAGCTGAGCTATCTGTAAATTTTTTGCAACTACTTTTTGAAATAACATCCTTGTGTATTATATTTAGACAATATTTAGGCGAGATTGCATAATCTATATTAGAATATTGTTATCTTAAGCTAGGTGTGTATATTTTAGATTTGGGTCGAGGCCTTTTATGAGCAGGCGATGTGTTTTTGACTACTATTTTACCACTTTAAATATACCGAAAAATATACAATTTTCCAAATTATTTACGTTTTTATTGAATAAAAACATAGTATTAAAATTATTGGTAAATTAGAATGAATTAGATAACTTATATATATTGTTAATCATCATCATCATCATCCGCAGCCAGATTTCGCCCACTGCTGGGCATAGGCCTCCCTTTTCTTGTGCCACTCTCCACGGTCTTTATATTGTTTTGTTTATATTGTTAATATAAACAAATAAATATTAGAGAGAACTAAATAAATAGTCGGGGGCACAAAGATTGATAACGTGATTGTTGATAAATATATAGAATACGATACTACTGAGATACAGAGTAAACATCAATGATTGCTAACACA
Organism: Ecliptopera silaceata; assembly: GCA_932527185.1. NCBI lineage: Eukaryota > Metazoa > Arthropoda > Insecta > Lepidoptera > Geometridae > Ecliptopera > Ecliptopera silaceata. Next base: position 11,262,923 of record OW052194.1, on the reverse strand, counting down.
CAATTGTTTGATTGTGGGGGTCGAAACCACGACCCACGACCGTATGGAAGGCAGAGTGAAATCCAATTGAACTATGTCATAGTTACTAAGATTCTAAAATACTTTGTTGTACTAGAATCTGGTAACTAGATCTATACTAATAGCAAAATTTTACATTCATACGCCTTTGTTAAGCGACAAACTTACCTGTTTATTTTTATTTTATACTTAAATAAAATTTGTTGTGTGGATGGTCCAGCCTTATTAATTTATTATTACTTAATGAATAAGAATAAAGTCTTACCAGTTTTTGATCCTTTGTTCTTGCTGGATCCCGCAGTGCAAACAAAATATATAACATATTTATGATATGCATAGACATTGCTATTCCATAAATAGCGTAGTAACCAAAGTTTTTAAGGATAACCCCAGATAGCGCCAACCCGATAGGCATCCCAACGTACGTGAAGAAACTGACCAGTCCCAGTCGATGGGTTCGGTTCTCTTCAGTCGTGATATCAGCAATGTAGCTGAATACTGCCAGAAACATGACACTTCCACCACCCGCAATAGAACCAAAGAAAGCGTCAAAAAAAATTAGGTACTCCACACTTAGTTGATTGAAAAATATCACGTTGAGTATATTGCTCATATTCTGCAGAATCTCACCTATTATTGGCAGTATCATTATTATTGTCCTTCGGCCAGTCTTGTCCATCCATCCGCCGACAAACAAAAGTAGAATCCCCGGCAGGATGGATGTAATAACACTCTTCCAATTAATGTAATATGCGAGGTATTGTTGAACGTCTTTCTCATATTGATTAGATATGTTAGTATCTTGACTTTTCAATGAGTCGCATACTGCATCTCCTAAATTTAAGTTTACTCTGCATGTTTTTTCTAAGGCGAGATTCTGCGTGGATACCGCTGCTAGTATACTGGCTGATAGCATGAAGAATGCCACTGGTTCCACTGTGATGTTTCTTGTAATACTAGTAATCTGTTGTATGCATGTGGGGTTTTTTTCTGGCATAGGTCGCTGTCGTAATGGAGTTTCTTCTGGGTTATCGTCCAAATCAGCTATAGTGTCATCTACCATCCTGCTTCTTACAGCTGAAACTTCCGAGCTCCACTCAGGTTCAGCCATGTTTATTTAAGAATATATATCACTTGCACAACTATCACTATTTTTCGTTGTATTTTATTTAGTTAACTTGATGAGGTATACACATGCTGCTTCATTTATTCTATTTAGTAACACCTATATAGTTTATCGTATAGATAATGATGCTATCGTTGATTTGTCATAACTGATGGTAGATTAGCAATGGCCACATCGTAGTGAAAATTTAAAGATTCATGATAACTCGACTGCTGTAGAACTAATAAAGAGCTTAAATATATCCGTAGTATTAGTAATTATGTCAGGGAAACCGATAATAAACATTAGTAAAACATGCATAACAAAATTTTCACTATCTGTATTTTTGGTATTCAGTATTATTATTTTTTCCTATAATTAATTGTTTTTTTTTATCATATCTATGACACGAAATAGTTACGTTGTATTCTTTATAATAATGAATAGTATGGTAATTATGGAGTTGGTCATAAAAAATACAGTAAAAAAATATAATTTTATCATATAATTTAAAACAAAAATAATACTTATTGTTTGATTTGAGTCTTAATTAGTAATATTCTCTTATAGCTTTGTTTTCTAGCTTAATATTTAAACAAATTAAAATTGTTTGTACCGTAACATCTAACAATTCAAGTTTTCTTGCAGTCTTTGACATTACAAAGAGACTACATGTAAAAATGAAATAAATTAATTTTGTAAGATTCATTTTACAATCTTGTTTTATTTTCAATATATTCATTTTGATTGTCAATGTTGGCGGCTTTTAATTCAGCTTCTTTTCTTTCTTCTGCTTCTAAAGCTTTCTTTCTCGTACTTTTTACTTCTTTTCTGTGCTGAATGTAAAAGGACCTGTGGACAAAATATACTTAAATTGAATTAACTTATGTATTTTGCTTGTTTTCTGAGAGTTAGCACTTATCAATGTAACGCATTGTAATTCGTGCATTGACTGTCAAATGTCAACCCGATAGCCGAACGTTGCAGCGTCATCGCGCAGTGTGAATCGAATACGCAGTGTATTCGATTTCTAGATTAGGAAGATCTTAGAATCGAGTATCTTTTGTACAATAAAATATAATCTATCTTTCTTTGGGTTTTACTAGATACCTTAACAGTTAGTGGTAGCTGCAGTGACTGCGAAAAATCGTATTTACTTATACATATTTATAATAGCAACAATATAAACACTAGTGTTTGCGAGCAAAATGAACACAATTAATTAGTAAAACTTATTAATTAGGTATCGAATATCGATATGGTCCATTATTAATTGAGTTATCACCGACCTAGTTTATTTTGTGGTGGGAACAGATTTGGTTGTTACAAAAGTTTGAGCTTCACTAACTGTTTCGTAGACTAATACAATGCCGGAGCCGCTTTGATGAACAAAGCGGATAGGTGATGCCTCGAATAGCGTTTTTTTCAATTGGCTTGTACACGTCGATTCTCAAAAAGCAGACCTACTAACTTCTGAGCATCTACAGTGTTAAAACGTTTACTCGCTATCTAAAAGTTAGCCTTGACATTAACGGCCGGTTTCTCGAACGATAATCAACGAAAAAATCTAATAATTACTATGTGTCAAGCTCGGATCAATCGTGATTTGGGTTTCCAGAAACCGGCCGTATGTCACCATTACGCATGGTTATCAATACTTCAAGTCTGCGTTAACTTTTTATAAGATAGACCGGTGATCTGTTACTTACATGAGTATGACAGCAGCGGGTATGCTGAGCGCAGCACTGGTCAGGAACACGGCTCCGGGCAGCACGTACAGCGTCTTCATGTACATCCACGAGTACAGGGGGTGGAACACCAGCTGCGCCAGCGTCTCAGTCAACGAGAACAACGAATTCACTTTCGCTAGAAACAAAATATACTTATTATTATTTTTAAAACTTTGAAATCACCAAGAACAAATGCTTGTGTTATGAGCACTGATGTTTGATCTGTCTCTGGGTAAACATATAGTATTCTATGTATTTATCAGCACTACCCTTGGCCCACACGGCCTTAGATGATGAGGTCAGCGTATTTTTTTTCTGTTCAATTCAATTTTTATTTAATGGCGTCTGGGGGTTAGCCAATTTCGCCAATGTCACGTTGCAAGGCTTGTTTATGTTTGTGGGCAACGTTGGACGGTAAATTGTTAATTTTTTTTATTTTTTTTCGTATTTTAAGTTTATGGGCAACGTTGGACGGTATTTTTGTTATTTTTTTTCTTTCGTATTTTATTTACAACGTCCTTCTGCCATCTTGGTGATGGCGAAAGGCCTTTTTTCTGTTCTTTGAGTAGTCATCTTTCGATCTGTCAGTTTATTTGTTTTTGTCAATTTTAAAACAGATGGCATTGCTAAACAAATAATGTGGCATATATATTATACAACCAGTATTCTCATAGTACTACATTTTACTAGCTGGTGCCCGCGACTTCGGCTTAATAAGGTAATAATAAGGTAATAAGCATTTATTGGTAATAAATATTACAGGTCCAATATTGTAGATACATTTGTTCATGTATATTAATTTAAGTATTATGTCAATGTGAAATCTAAAAAGTAAATAATATATTTGTATTTTAATACTAAATGAATTAAGTATATAAATTATATAAAATTATCTACATACATACCTACCTATACACTAGCCTATGCATTCATTAATGCTATAAAAGGTCTGCTTGCTATCGCTATATGTTTGACAATCCACACAACATCATCTAGTCCCAAGATAAGCAGAGCTTGTGTTATGGATACTAAAAGACTGATATATTACATAGATAGATATTATTATTATACATATAAAATACCCAGAACACCCGGAATAAATATTTGCAGATCGTACATTTATCCTAAGGCGGGGATCCAACCCGCTACTTTCGCGTCGCAGGCGGACCTTCGCCCGCCGCCGCGCCACATCGGTCGTCAAAGCAAATTCCATTATTATATTGAACATATTTCACCTGTTTCCTGTTTATCTACAATTTTAGATATGATGGAGCGAAGTGATGTGAAAGTGGTCGCGTTCAGTAAATCAACCAGCGGAACTGAAACAATCAATAACATCATTATAGTAACATTTAAATACACATGATTACATACAAAATGGTAAAGTTAGGCTCGTTTATACTAAAGAAAGTTGCAATGGAAAATTTTATATTATTCTAAAAGCGGTCAAGTAAAAAAATTTGCTGATGACGTAGGACTGACAAACAACCAACATAATTGTATATTTAAATCATTAAGAAGCTGTATTACAGTAAGCGTTAAGTACGTTTTCTGTAAGTGCGTTTCGTGTATTACATTGTCGGTCTTAAGTTTTAAAGTAATTATTTCAGTTAATCCCAGTTTTATTAATCTTAATACATCACTGGGCTGTTTTTTATCTAGGTATTTAATGTTATCGGTCTATCACGTGGGCCTATTATTCGATTTCCGGGTCGTGATCATCATTCAAGAAACTATTTCAGTCTTTTAATATTTTGAGTAGATCTGTCTAGCTTATAAAATTAGGTGTTAGTATTTTAGTAGCTGGAATGTTCACAACGAGACCTACGCATCATAATATTCATTACAATATTGTAATTTGTTGGCCATTATGGAGGGATAATGAGGAGTATTTAACGTTTTAAAACTGATTAGCATTCATAGCGATGCCATTTTGTTTTTGTTGTTGATTTTGGGAAGGGTTGAGTTACTTTTAATGCAGATTTGATGGTAGTTAATGTTGATAAACTGGAAGGTAACTTTAAATCTTAGACCTTATATCCCTTAATTTATAATTGTAAAAAGTCCGAACCACAACAATAATGATAAACATTTACTTAGTATTCTTCATACACAAAGAAAGTAAAGAGACGATTGTATTGATTGAATATCGAGTATTATTATCAGAAAGATCAGTTTAAGTGGAATTGTTCTTTACGTTGCATGGAATATGTTTACAGTAGGTCTACCATAAGTTTTTACTATACTATATTTACTATACTCGCTAGCGTCTGTAGTTAAAAAAATGTATGAAAATTTGTACAGCGCCTCTAGCGGATAGTTGGGTACTAAAATTCGTAATACTAATATTGACGTAACTACTGTAGTAAAGTCAGGCGATTTTACTGTGACAACTCATGGTAGACGTACAGTCCTTTTATATTCAAGAATAGATAAACGAATCTGTATTGACGTCCAGTGCGTATTGTCCCTCTGCTGTCTTCTCCCCAGCCAGTCGGTAATATTTTATTTAGGTATAATTTGTTCATTATTGTCCCACTATTGTTTTAAGTTTTGCACACATTTTATTTACTTGGAGTACAATAAAGATATATTCTATTCTATTCTAATATCTACAGGTTTTTTTATGGAAATAATGAATATAAATATATGACTATACTGTGGATATAGAAAAGTAATCACAATCAGCTTGTGTAGTCGCAAAATAGGACTACACAAGCTGATCGTGTTTTATTATATATATTTTTTTTATATATCGTGTTTTGAAGTCCAGTTATATTATATTCAAGTTTTTGGACTGGAGCATGAAACAGTTCTAAATAAAAAAAAAATGGGTAAAATAAGGTCTTCTTAGTGGATTAATTTTAATATGATGATATTAATTATAATACCTACTGCAGCCAAAAACTTCTCAGTTCTGAGTAAGGGAGAAGTTTTATACTAAATAAACGCCAGGACGACGTTGGTATACTTACTAAGGTACATCTCCAAGTCAGTTTTGACGAAGGCTGTCCAAATGGAGGATGCGATCTTGCTGACGACAGATATTAAGCACAGTAGAGAGTCATCGATCTGCATTCGTCGACTCAGGATCGTGATAGAAAACATTGCACCTGTAGGAAAAACGTATCTGGTAAAGTTAGTTGTATAATATCTATCATATAAAAACAAAAGAATTTACAATAAAACTAAATAGTGAAAAGGTTAATTATATAATATTATGCTTGTTATACTAATTAAGGATAGTGAATAAAGCTTATCTAATAACATCACACACTTTTATTCAGCAACGCAACGACTCTTAATATGAATTACAACTTATTTTGATGAATAAAGCAATCCACTTTTAGAATATATTTACTGACTAATTAATAGTCAGGAAATATGTTCTAAAATTCAGATGAATATGAGGGGTGATCCTTGTGAACCTAGACTTATGACAGATTACTTGAAACTAACTTTTTGATCTACATAGTTATCTATCATAAGTCCAGTCTTGAGTGCTTCACACTGGTTATTTGTGAGATCAAAGCTAAACACGAATGGAAGCAGCGAGACCGTGTTTTAGACAAACGCTTGCAGATAATTTATTCGACACGCTAGTTCAATATCGAAAGTTTTCAAAGGTGATACAAAAGTAGCTCTCCGAGAGTGTACAAAACAACATCTAAGCCAATATTTGTGAAAAAAGGGACGGCTCGCTTCTCTCACTTCGCTTCGAACTCGCTCGTAAATCATGTTTTGAGCATTTGAATTACAGTTAAATTAATAAGAGACATCAAAACATGTACTATTATTTATGATCATGCTAGACAAGAATTAGAATAATGATAAGAATTACAATGCAATAATGATTACCTAATCCTACGTTTTAGGTAGTAAAATCTACCTGTTGAATAACTTACTCTGACAATTTATTAATAAATATCACTTATCAGTAACATTACAATCATTTTTATTATTTGTATTAGAATATGTATTGTCTGCGAATTCATTTGTTTTTGTGCAAAGAAACTTTGCTAAGTATTAGCAGATTTGCTAATACTTAGAAAATCTGCTGTTTTCTAATTAATTTATAGCAGAACATTAGGTATAGAACAAAAAACTAATTAATATGACAGTTCAAACACTGGTGCCACCTCTTTTTATAACTTTCGTAGTCCTTTTGTTTATGTTAGTATTAGATTGTTCTTACGTTTTGAATAAAAAAGAATATTCAATTTATGTTAATAGCAAATGAGTCGTTTTACGTACTTTTAGTTTTTACAGTTTTTTTTGCGTGATTACCTATTGATTATATTTTTACCAAAATTAATATATACTTACACATCTAATTAAATATTATGTTCTTACCAAAAGAATGTAATATAATAGAGTAGCTGACGTAAAGTCCAAATTTGACCATGTCCCAATTCAGCTTATTTCTCACGAACAGGTAGAAAACACTGTGCTCAGCTGTAAATAAATTTGTTAGTTAAAATACTTAGTATTTATATAAATAAATTAGTTTTAAAATAAATGCAACAAAAAAAATTCTCACAGTCATTTGGTTGAAGAGAAGCAATTATTTTTATTATGATCTTATGAATATAATATATAGAATTTGTAATAAAGTAAACTGTACCAGCCGGTTCACACTAGTCGTAAGTCGCATATGACTAAAAGTCGAATGCTCTGGTCACCATACACTTTATATGGAGCTGTTCACATTGGATGAGACGCGATTTACGAGGTACATCAGACTTTCGACTTTTAGTCATATGCGACTTACGACTAGTGTGAACCGGCTGTTACTACGCCAGCATCGTTGAAGGAAAACATCTTGAGGAAACCCACGGCTTAGAGAGCTCCGCACGTATTGACCTTGTCTTTCCTGATAAGGCTGACTAGTCTGAGAGGATGGTGTAGGTGCTGGGCAAGCCTATTCCATCTAAATATAAGTGCAGACTACAGCGGCACGTATATCGTGGAATGGGTAAAAAGGCTCATAACGTATGTATACCTAAATTATCTAGGTCAGATGCAAATATCAACATATACATATACGCTGGCATCAATTCGGAACACAGCAATGACTGCGAGACAATACTAATACTTCCCCGGACCTGCTCTTCCATAAAAAGCTCTACTAAGCAGATTAATTAGTACCTAATTATAGTGATTTTATCTATTACACTCATACGCGACGGAGTGGTGGATGGACGCAGGAGATCGAGATGAATGGAAGAGTTTGGGGGAGACCTTTGCCCTGCAGTGGGACACAATAGGTTAAATAAAAAAAAATCTATTACACTGTCCATGCTGTGATGCCCTGCTTATAGAAACACTAGGCTCAAACTATTTTGTTGTGTAAGCCCGTTTTGAGTGTCCTATTAAATAAAAATGAATATGTTCACTCACATTGTGCTGGTCCGAATAGGATGAAAACTGCGATGAGAGTAAATATAAGTTTGATTCTCTTGTTTGACTGTCGTGACCGGAAGGCCACAGCCACCGTGTCGACTACATGTGACATGTTGAAGAACGACACATTCGGGCATTCTGGACGTACTATCTGAAAAATAATTAAATGTAATATAGATAAATATCGGACTTTCTCTTGCTTATCATAAACACAGGAAACAAATAATCAAAAGAAAAAACAAGTAACGCAATGGACTGCCTTATCGCGTAAATAAATATTCATATGCATGGACATTTCACACAACAAGCTTGTACTATGGGAACTAAATTGGTGATAGAATGTTTATATAGCTTTTTGTAAATGCATACATAAAATACATAGTAACACCGAGACCAGACCAGTTCCCTGTACCTAGATATTATCTATTTGATATAAAATAAATAAATATTTACACATATAAATAATAAATATAGTTTTCTAAGTACCGTTACCTAAAGTAACATAAAAACCTGACCACAGACTAGTATTCTATGATTGGCATTAGAAAGTACGAAAATGAGGTCAATACATATATCTGTTAAATATGTAGAATGCAATATTAGCATATTGATGCAAGTTGTATTTATTTAGCCTCACTAGAAGTTTGTACCTAACTCAGTCTCCTGTTCTACTAAAGTGTACATAAATACATAAGTAAATATACTAACAATGCTCTTATGTAAAACCTACCTATTTTATTTTGAAGCCCAAAATATTTTTGATATTTTACTTGTAAATCTCACCATTTTAATACTACGCGTGTATAAAAATCAAATGACGAAAAAATAACGAAAAGAAGGAGGACCGGGTAGGAACACCCAATAGTATCAGTAAAAAATGTATTTTAATTACAAAGAATATTAATATAAACACTATATAAAAAAAAACTTTATATCAAACAAAAAATATACTAAGTATAGTTTTATTTGACATAATTCGTTGATTAATAAGTCTCAATACTTGCATGCAAGTAATGCAAGCAAGCAAATTACCATGTTTTTGAGTATCTATTGTAAAAACTTCGGTAACTCTATCGCAGGTAAATATTACATAATTAATACATAATTTACTAGTGACCCTGAGTCGCCTTTATGTTACTTCACACTTGTAAAAAATCGTCCATGCACATCATTTAAACGAAATCAGGTCTTTGATTATAGATTATAATTATATAATCTTATAGATTTTTTATTATCAAATAAAAGTAACTCTTTATTCACAAACAAACTTACGACTATTACAGTAATTACAAAATGTAAATAGGCATATAAAATACATAAGAAACAGTTGAGATATCTACAGAACGTTGCAAACGATCTATAGATAGTTCAACTGATCCAAATAAATGCATTGACAGACTATACAGCTCAGTTGGAAGTAGCTCTGTTTTCCATTCTGAGGGTCGTGGGTTTGATCCCCTTGGGAACAAACGTTTGTGTGATGTTGTTTGTGTCTTGGTTTCGGTTAAGTGGTTGTTTTATTGGTGTATAAGTATTCCATCAGCAATCTATTTCGCATAGTATAAGTTTTGTAAATTTGGAACTCAACTCGTAGGTCCAATAAAAAGCAGACTTGAAATGACAGATAATGGATCTAAAATACAGAGGCTTCAACTAAAATAAAGTAAAATTTGGCTAATCGGTGCTCCAGTTTATAATAATATACGATAGTATCAGATTAAGTAAATATGCAGATAATTAAGCTATTTATTTCTTAATTTTATCTATTCACAATACAAATCGTCTTACTTACTTCATTTATAATTTAAATTTTCTAAGGTACAATTTTAACTTTGTTTAGTCCTAAAACAAGTCTAAAAGGTTAATGGAAATAATATTTAAAAAAAATTTAGCCAGTAGCTAAGTTGTTATTAGATAGATAGTTTTTACCGCGAAAATAAAATTGTAGATTACATTTAACAGTTATAATCATTATGGCATTTTATTGAAGGTATTATGGGAGAATGATTACAATTTTTAAATCTAATCTACTGGTGATAGAACGCAGTTGCTTTTATTTATACTAAGCATAAATTGAGTTTATTAAATGATAGAATACTTATTTGTATTTAAGGTGATCCTCTCGCTCTAGCGGGAAATTCAAATTTTTTAGGGTTTTTATTTATTGCGGCTGAACTGTTACATCTTTACTAGTGTTATAACTTTCTGTGTAACCCTGTATCATTTTTTGAGATTGGTTCTTTATATTTGCTAGGAAAGTACAAAAACAGTTTTGTACAGTTTCTGCACTTTCCCACCGAGGTCCGAGGTATCACCCTAATACTAAATTCGGTGCGTTTTGATATCTACTACTTAGTATTTATTAGTTGCATTATATAGATACTTACTGGAGGATATCCTTTTTCCTTGAGCCATTGATCGGGCTCCAACAAGCATAGTGTGCCATACATCAGCACCAACGTAAACATGCCAGCCGTCATGGAAAACAGCGCATAGTACCCCATAGAGCGCACTAGAAAGCCACTCAAAGCCATGCCTATCGGAAGTCCAGCCGTCATACAAAAATTCACCATTCCCACCCTGAATGTCCGAGACTCCTCAGTGGTAATATCACTTATGTAACTGAACACACCAAGAAACATAGTCACCCATCCCCCGGTCAATGAGAAAAACATCGTCTCTAACAACACTGTCACTTCTACAGGTATCTCGTAGAAAAAGTACACGTTGATAAGGTTGTTGATAGACGTCAAAAGTTCCCCGTAGATCGGCAACATGATGATTATTTTTCGCTTTCCCGTCCTGTCGCTCCACGCACCCAGAAACATTATTAGTAGACATGGCAAAGCCGTCTGGATTACACCTTTCCAGATATCAATTGACGAAATCAGCTCCTGGACTTTCTTTTCGTATTCCGTGTAGTTGTTGTTGGTTTTTTGGACGAGCGCGGTGCAGATCACATCTTCAAACTGGAGGTTGACGCGACAGGCCTTGTCCAGGTTCAGATTTCCCATCGCGAACCTGGATATGACGCTGGGGATGATCAGTCCGGCCAGCAGAGGTTCCACAGTTATGTTGTCTTTTACGTACTCCCATTTCTCTCCGAACGTTTTACTCGTGTGCGGTGTTTTGGCATCATTTAACGGCTTTTCTTCTACCATCTCAGCGCATTTTTGTTTTTCATCGGCCATTTTGATTGATTTTTGTTTTCTTCTCTTTATTTACTCAGCTTCATTGTTAGTAAACTGTGGGGAACACGACCGATTGTTGCTGTTTCAATATTCGACTTCACATTGGGCGCGTTTATTGAAAGACAAAATAAATTGTTTTAATGGTTTGCTTAACCGATATATTTGTTTGATATCAATTACGCGTTGATAAATGATAAAAGGCTTAGAGCTGTTAGTTGTTGATAATAATAATTGGCTGTTCTTTTGTTCTTGAGGTGATTATGACGAACACTTTGGATGGTCTAATTTTTTATCCGATTATGTATATGAATGGTCTGCATAGGTGTCCGGCTCGATGTCGACTGGCGGATCTGCAAAATGATAATCTTGTATGTATAGAATGGCTGTGACGTTAAGTTCGTAATCCACCATGGAGCGAACAAATATAGCTAGCAAACAGTCACTATGAAATACCTATTTAATTTTGTAATGTAGGTACACTTATTGATCATAAAACCATTTATGCCTTGAATTATACATGAGATCCGACTAGGATAGTATAGGTACTAAGTAAACAAAATTAATCTAAAAGTTAGGTACTAAATTATGAATAAATCAGAGCCAAAGGCAAACATTTTCTTTTACAACACGTTTAAATTATGTTCACTTCTTTTTAACCATATAAAATTAGCGCGGACTATGTTTTGTTCTAAATGTATGTGTGACGACATACATTTTGTTGAATACACAAACACCAAACAATGAATTGTAGACAATGAGTTGAACTGTAATTGATTAATGTTAAGTTATAACACATCATTTAATATTTTAATGTGCAATGTCTGCGTATGCTACTCCCTCACCTCCATCTTTTGGCATTACTGAAAACCAGCGCTGGTGTAGAGCCCAATGGTTCTACACCAGCACAAGCTGAGTAATGACCTTTTTCAGTTATTTTTACTTATAATAATTATATCGTTTAAGTGTTCTAGCATTAAGTTTTTATAATAACTGAAATAAAGTACTTATTCTATTTATTCTATTCTAACTGTCAGATGACAAGCTACATTTTTAGGAGTAAAATGTAAGCTTTTAAGGCCTAAAAATTAACAAGAAATCAATGCGAAATGGTTGCTAGTTATATCTATTTATCTAGTTAGTCACAAAAATATTGACAGTCATCTCTTTATGAAAAGCTAACGTATTTGAGTAACACTGCGCGTCGACGCTGGTCCCATTGCTAAACGATGCAGCATCACAGCACAATGTATACGATACGTTTACTATTGTTACTTTTATTCATTATCGCCTACCAGAGGCACATATAGAGGCTATATATATATATTCTTATTTTATAAATATCCGCAAGAATCCAAGGTCAATAAAACATAGGTACCGTTTTTTACTTATCGTCAAGTGATATTTTTAACGAATTTTTATTCAAGATAGTCATCATGTCGGTTTTTATTTTGTTTAATCTAGCTCTAACAATATAATTGAGTTGGTAGATACAAGTGATTCTTGTTCATTATTATAGATATAGAGATTTTAAATCTCATTTCACAGTTTTCATCATCATCATCATCAACCTATATCAGTCCACTGCTGGACGTAGGTCTCTCCCAAGACGCGCCACTGAGCCCGGTCTTCGGCTCTTCTCATCCAGTTTTTGCCAGCTACACTCCGTAGATCGTCGCTCCATCTCGCCGGATTCACAGATTCAGATTTCACAGTTTTAATTCATAATAAATATTTTTACATTTGTATATTCAGACTTTATCTACGGGTCCGGGTCTACACGTAACTGTTTTTTAAGTTTAACAAAGTATTTATTACTTTATCTTAAAGTGAGTGAACGATTATTATATAACACTTTTGTTTACATTTTACTTGAGGCTTTCGTAATCGATAAACAAACATCGATTAATCCAATTAGTATTTACTAGATTGTGTAAGTAATTAAAGGTGTTGGTAAAGTAGGCATTGTTTTATTAATAACTAAAATAAGCTTTTGTTTTGAACTTAACTGAACATGCCCGTTTTCCGTGGAGTTTTTCTCAGAAATTTTCGACCTTAAATTAGTATTTATATTTTTGGCGTGACGACGCCATTTTTTCACGTGAGGAACTCCATCATAGAAACCTCTGCTTGTTAGAACAGTAGGTTATCTCAGACTAAAACCTCGGCCTTTGCCCAGTTGTGGGAAAGCATAGGTTAATATAAATCTAAAAATTAAATACTTAGCTTGCGATACCCTAAAAATGACTATTTTTTTTCAAGTGTCAATCGCCACATGTTGTTCACGTGCCCAGTGACCAGCATGTATTCAAACGACCACGCAATCAAGAAAATAATAGACTGAAGAGCACGCTACAGAAATTCTCTAGAAACGGCCATCGTGACCAAATTCAAAAAGTACCTAACGAATTTGGATTAATTTACTTTAACGAAAACTGCGCGTTTACGGACTGTACAAACTTTGCGATTAGTGTATCATGCCATATTCTCCTCGTAGTTTTGCAGAAATGTATTATTGTCATGGTGTGGCTCAAAGAAACGCTCGAGAGGTTGCTAGATTATACCAAGAGCAATTGATTAGAAGGGGTGGCAAACAATCTGAGACTTGCCCGGACCATCGTGTTGGTCGATTGAACCGTCGATTTCAGCACTTTTACAACACTTGAGTTCACATTTCAACATGATGCTTTCTCACTAGCCCTATGAAATTTTCAGGGTAACTTCTCCTTAGATGGAAGAAGTTTTAAAGATAGGTTGTAGAAAAAAATATTCAGCAAGTTTTTTTTTTAAATTGCTTCGAAAGTTTTTAGCGGAAGTTCAGGTTTCGGATTTTTCTGCAAAGATTATTTTTTATTTGGAAATCAATCAAATAACGACTCAAACTGGTATTGCAGTACGAAAGGTCTATTATTAAGCTACAAGGTGTAAAAAAATTACGGTTGTAGCCTTGATAGTTTGGGTATACTTGGGATATCTAACCTAAAATATGTTAATGAAAAAAAAAAACATAAAAGTGGGAATAACTTTTGAACGACTGAATATCGCTGAACATACATGGGGGTTATATGGATAGCCATTGAGCTCCCCTATCGCCCTTTTGCTTTTGGTCCACCTCATTTGTTACACCCTGTATAAGGCAATTCTGAATTATCCTTGTGATATTACTGAATAAAGACTTTTATTTTTATTTCTCATTTTATTTATTTTAAGAAAACTTACAGCTATGAACATAATTAGTATATGATGGCTTAGAAGAACTCCCAAGAACTCGCTTAATTTCTCTTACTTACGTTCATTTACTCCTTTCATTCGGTAATACTTTACAGAATCTACCAATCTACCTGGACTTCAGTTTTGAGATATAAAAACGATCCTCTTAAAACTCTTTAATCTGTCCTTACTTCGTAATAAAGTCCATGCACAATTTCGAAGAAAAGCATTGATATATTCTAGAAGGACCAGCGATTTTAGCTGTGTTTGACTGCTTTCTTTAATCAGGACTCAGGATTTTAAAAGACTTGATTCGTTTTGGGAGTCAGAGATAATTTCGTGTTTTTTTAGTCACTGCTATATATCGACAGTAAAATACGTCAACAGTTTTCAGTAAACCAGTTCTCTTCACGGTCTCATGCACTGAATAAAATGCCTTTATATAATGATCCTAGATATGACGCGTAAATTGTGCAAAATAGTTTAAATGACTCTTTAGGTTTACACCTACAATTTTTTGTTAAATCGCTTTGCTAAGCACTGGTATTACCGAACTATTACATTTTGCCTAGTTTTCTGTATAATCTATTCTAAATGATGTTTTGATACTGCTATTCTATCATAATACTGTGAGAGTACCACGCCAAAACGCGTAATAGAAATGTTTTTTTTTTAATTTACCTCGTAATTGAAATGAAACTTTTTTAAATTTATAAACCTTTTTTCTGAATCGCGATATGATGATATAGATGAGTTAGGTGTTATCAAAAATTTGAGTTCTTAGATACAGTTTTACTTTTTTTTAACTAAAAGCAGCTATACGTAAGGATCATAAAATGGTGGCGACTTGTCACTAGTTGTGACCGATATTTATTTTTTTGGTATTAAACTACGTGGACAATGAGGATCTTGTACAGCGTTTTCAAAACTTGCATCAACGCGTACGGAGTCGCGGGTAACAGCTAGTTATAGAATAAAAAAACATAGGTACCTGCAATATGCCAGACTCTCAGGATTGATAAACCTAATCATACACTTTTAAAGGGTAATTAATTATTCTAAGTACTTACTTAATAATTGATTCAAGTGATTGATTGAATGATTCAAAATGGCAGGCGAAATAGGAATACACTCTGACATAGATGTTGGAACGCGAAGCGGACCGAACTGAATAGAACAAAGATGTATAAATTAGGTTTAGATGCGTTGCCCTACATTTATAATGGCAAGATACATGTAAGGTAATTGCCTGATATTCCATCGCGAAAAGAGAAATGTGTTTTTTTTATTTATTTGCAACGGGCAGGCTTAAACACCTTAATTTTTCATTTTTACATAGGTTAGTCTTTGAAATGAACATCATTGCGTCTAGTTATAAAATGTCTTTGGGATAGAACAGACGGGTAGGCGTAGTTACTAGACTTATTGTGCTCTTGGCAATCATTCTATTGACGGTAGTAGTACCTATTACCTATTTGAACAGCAAAGTGAACAGTAGAACGTCGGCTCTTACCATCAGAGCCAGATTTTTATATGAGAATTTTTTGTCAAGAAAAAAAATATTATGATTAATTATTTTCTATTTTTATGCTCCTCAAAATTTCGATGTGCTCAAATAATATTTACTTACGTGTTACCTACTTTTTGCAAAACAAATCAAATATAAGTCAGACTAAGTGTTGAATTAGGTAGGATTAGGTATTTTGCTTCCTAATCATTTAATATTATGTATTTTTTTAGAAATATATGTACTAAGTACCTAGTACTAAGGTATTTTACAAATAGGAGTTTTGTTCAATTTTCGCTGTAATGTTAAGGACTCCATAATACATCACTCTTTAAGATGTATCTCAGTGATGGACACAGTAAATCACATTGTCATGTCACATTTCGGTTTTTACCGAGTAATACCCAGAAATGTGACATTACCCAGAAAAACCCTGTTGATGCTAAATAGCTATAGCGAATAGTTCACACTAAATACTTTACGGATGCACTAAACTTTTCCATATTTATTTTTATTTTAGCAAGCTATACTTGGGAATGGAGTGTGTTGTGCGAAATATCCGTGAATATATGTTTTCTTACAAATCTAACACTCACTTAATATGTGGTCAGCTTTAAAGTGAATAAACTCTGAATACATGTTGCTACAAACATGTTTTACTTGTAAATACACTTGATGCTATATCTAGGTATAATTAGTATTACCTAACTTATCTTAAGCCGCGGTTTCAATGCCTACAATGACAAATTCAATGGAAAACTATGACAAAATAATGTCATGGCAAACAGGACAAGATTCCATAAACTTCTAGGTTAAAATCAGTAGACCATAATTAGTTAAGGATGTTTACGGTATTTTTTTTCATGTTGTTTTTTTAATATGTTATACATAGCGCTTATTGTCATAAGTAAGTAGTACTAATTTTATACGAATTAATAAAGCACGACAAGTGATTAAGAAACATAACTTCTAATTATACTATTATTCAATGATTTACATAAATATATACCTAACGATTATAATATTGTCATTTTAGTTACTGTACCCCTTATATACTTATTTTTGATACTAAATAAGTAAATTGAATTTTAAGCCTTAGCTATAGTTTCTAAGAATTTAATACAAGGGCATAGTCCAATACCATCTTCGGAATATTATGACGCTTTATGACGTTAGATGCTTTCAGCTAACTAAGGCTTAATACAAGAAAGATTGTGAAAGCTTCTGCATTCTCGACGGGACGAGTGCAAAGGGAATGGTTGATAATAATAACATCATGATTTTTCCAGTCAATAAGGCTGACTTAAGCAAAATGAAGCGACGATCTGCGGAATGTAGCTGGCAAACACTGGATGAGAAGAGTCGAAGAACGGGCTCAGTGGCGCGTCTTGGAAGAGACCTACGTCCGCTGTAAATCGATGTTTATTATGATGATGAGGACTGACTAAGCTTAAAATATGATATATATGCATGCATAGTCCTACTGTGTACCTATATGACTATAAAATGCCCTTTCACCCTATACGATTACCTAGATTAGATGCAAAGGGCGTGCAAAGAGAAGAGCCGAAGACCGGGGTCAATGGCGCATTTTGGAGAGACCTACGTCCAAAAGTAGATCGATAAACATTCTACAATGTAATTCTTTTCTGTACGTTCCGTGGCACTATAAATAGTATTGAAGTGTCGTTTTTGTATTTAAAACCGGATTATTTAATGCCTCATAACGGCGCTAAGGTCATTTAATGCCTCATAACGGCGCTAAGGTCATTTACATGTTGTTTTCTCTCGATCTTACTTAGTTTCTCCCTGACACTGTCTGACACTATATAGATAGAACGAGAGAGCATGATAATTATTTTAATACAAGGGCATAGTCCAATTTTATACCATCTTCGGAATATTATGACGCTTTATGACGTTAGTTGCTTTCAGCTAACTAACGTCAAGTTTGGGCGTCTAGTCGAAGCGACGCGTGACCCGAGGGCTGGTGAGTATCTGGCCCAACGTATCAGCATTGCTATTCAGCGCGGCAATGCAGCCAGTGTCTTGGGTACGCTTCCGATTGGTACTGATTTGGATCAGTTGAACTATCTATAGATCGTTTGCAACGGTCTGTAGATAGCTCAGCTGTTTCTTATGTATTTTATATGTCTATGTACATTTTGTAAATACTGTATAGTCGTAAGTTTGTTTGTGAATAAATTTTAATCGGTAATTAACCTTTGACAGGAGTTAAGAGGCTATTCTAAGGACTCTAAGGAAATGTCCCACACATTTCCTTAGTTTCCTTAGAATAGCCTCCAAATAAGGACATTTACTAGGTATACAATAACGGTCTATCTTATAAAAAGTTAGCGCAGACTTGATGTCTTGATTACCATACGTAATGGTGGCATAATGTCATCGCTAACTTTTAAGTTTGTATGGATCAATACGAAAACTCGGGTCAAAATGTAGTCTTGCGCCCCGAATAATCGTCTTGCTTCATACAACATTTCCGTTTTAGTTTAGTTTAATCCGAGAATCGTTCAAGTACAACGCTACGGGCTCAGAATATCGTGCAGCAATCGTGTCGTTGGTATTGTATGATCAGTCTATATCTCATGATGATGAACACAATGTAATTTATTAAAGGCATAGGGAACGGCTCAGCATCAGGTGCGTGGGGCATCTGTGTCTCCTGTCACTTTCTCTCATAAAAATAAAGTATTTCTGTGAATAATGATAAGCTTTAATGGTTTAGGTACTGCGGGCAAGGCTAAGTATTCCAACTGGTATATTTTCAAGTACTATGTAAGTTTTTTTAGCAAACCTAAAAAACAACTGAACTTTAAAGGAGGGAAATAATCTAAAAGCAGAACTAGATATTAAAACATTATTATAGTTAGAACTACTTACTAGTTTAAAAAGTAAAAATTTTAATAGGTAAAGAACTATTTAGCCAAAAAAAACCTAGAAAAATATTAGTTATAATATTAGAAAATTTAGTACAAATAGTGTTGATAGAAGGAGATGCAATAAATATACTTACACACAAATTTAAAAATCAAACACTATGCACAAAAAAATTTCTTTATTGCTATCAACCGAGTATCTATTTATTCATATGTATTGACTTCAAAAAATATACTTTTACTCAGTAAAAAACTGCCGAAAACCTAACTAATAAATAATCTAGAATATCTAAGGACCTATTTATTTACTAAATAGGGTTTTAGACCGATCTGTGATCTATCCTCGACCGTTACTTTAGTGCATATTAAAACACTCGGTAGATTAAAATAGGATTGGTACTAAAGATTTTATCCCTAAATAAGAGGTTATACAAATCAAAATTTCAAAATTCTGTATGTGGTTGTGAAATAATGAGCAGTTTAAATCGGTATATTTATAAATTTTATTTAACACTACTTTTGGGAAATTTACAAAATATAAGTACAATAAAGTTAAATTGTTCATTAATATTTGTTGCTAACTGTACTACATTTGGAAACCAAAAATAGAAGTATAAAAGTCATCATATAATTTTAAAATCATAAATAAAAGAACTAATTTCATCAATTATATTATATTCCAGCTATAAGCTTTATTCAATCTTATTTCAAAATACACTAAATCCTAAATCAATTTAAGATAAAGCACAGACTTATTTATACTGAGACCAATCATAAATTAAATTATCTTAAACTTTTTAATTACTCTGTGTCACCGGTTTCTCGTATATAACATCTTCTTTTTCCAATTTCGCTAAAACCAACTGCTGAGCTCTTTCTTTCCGGTTTTGTATGAAAAACCATCTGAAAAAGAAAAAAAACTTGTAAGTCGTATGATACTTCGCATTTTATACTCTATGCTATGTAAAGTGTAAGTCAGAGGCTATCACGTATTGCATATTGCAATTTAAAGGGACTAGACAGGAATAAATTTCACAGACACACTGCGCGGTCAAGTTTTAACGTTCGGCAGATGAGCTGAAGTTAGCGCGCAGTACGACTCAAATTTGTTTTAACTACAAACGCAGCGACTGTCATATTTATTTGTGAGTATACTGTGTATTTCTGTGAGACTAAAGGGTATTAGTTATTATTAAATTACTATGAAAAATCTGCTCAAAAACTTGGCATTAAATTATATAGCGTTTTACATACCCACTGCATTTTTATAAACTAAATAATCATAACTAAACATAATCCTATAACACTAAAAATAAAAATAAAGCGTTGACATTATGTCATCAATACTTCAAGTCTGCGCTAACTTTTTATCAGATAGACCGAATGTATCCAAACCACATTTTAATTTTCTCCAAAAAAAATCCACAACCAAGAGATCTAGAGGGTCTCAAAAGCTCAAGTTCTAGTACCATATTGACACTTACAAGAGGATACTTATCGCAGGCAAAGTCATAAACGCACTGAAAATGAACACGGCGCCAGTAAACACGGAAATAGTTCGCGAGTACATCGCGGAGTAGCTCGGGTCGAATATTAGAGCTGCTAGCGTCTCCACTAGGCTGAATAGCGAGTTCATTTTACCTGAAAAAAAACATATTTTACATAACCAAATTATATATCTAAGTAATAAATAAATACGTGGTCGTTGACTGAGTCACAGAAGACCAAACTAGGTGTCTGCCAAAGAGCGATGGAGCGCAGTATTCTGGGAGTAAAGAGAACTGACCGGATTCGAAACACCATACTGCGCTCCAAAACTGGAATCGCCGATGTAGGTCGCAAAGCGGCCAAGCTGAAGTGGGAATGGGCGGGTCACGTGATGCGTATGGATCCGGAAAGGTGGGCTCGGGGAGTCTCAGGTATTACATCAGAGGGTAGAAGACGTCGCGGACGCCCGAGGAAGCGTTGGTGCGTCGACCTGGTCTCCTTCGACCGGGAATGGGCGGAGTTGGCTGGGGATAGAGAGAGATGGAAGGAGAGGGGGGAGACTTTTGCCCAGCAGTGGGACAGTGTAGGTTGATTAAAAAAAAAAAAAAATAATGCTGGACAATCCACACAACATCATCTAGTCCCAGAGCTTGTGTTATGGGTACTAGAAGACTGACATACTTAATACAATACATAACATAAATAGATATTTTTTATTATACATACAATACCCAGAACACCCGAAATAAATATTTGCAGAACATACAAACATTTATCCCAATGCGGGAATCGAACCCGCAACCTTCCGCGTCGCAGGCGGACCATCGCCCACCGCGCCACATCGGTCGTCATGATATGGAATCATAATCATAGTCTTATTATGTATCTACGTCTCTTCAATTATAGGATGCCACGACATGCACAGACATAGAATCAACTACATTATAATTGTATTATTGTAAAATGTATTTTTTTTTGAGTTTCTGTTTTATATGCTATGTGTGGTAAATGTCTAATGTCTATTATTGAGAGTTAGAGCGTAAAAAAAAAGTAATAAATTTTACAAGCTATAGAACTTAATAAAAAAAAAGAATATTATGTTTAGAGTGTGAACTCCGTGAATAATTTATTTAATAAATACCTACTATTTATTCGAAGTTTTTTGTTGTTAAAGATAACATGTACTTACCCATCTCTTCAGAAGGTACCAGTTTAGAGGCCATTGACCTTAGTGATGTAAAAGTTGTAGCATTCAGAATTTCGACTATCGGTACTGAAATAAGAATTAACTATTATTAGAATAACTGCGCATTGACAACACAATCATGATTTTGATTGAGTGAATCTATTTTGTATAATTTCAAAGGAAACCTTCCGAGAAACACAAATGTTCCACAAAGTACAATTGCTTTTAGTAAAAGGATTTGTCACTCCTTTGCTATTCAAAACATTATTATTAAAATTGAATGAATTATTATTAAATAAAAATAATATTGGATCATATCAATGATTTTGAAAATCACATTTGAACAGATTTTTTTATAAGCTTTGAACAAATACCTATCAATTAACTTGTGTAGATACGTATTTAGTGCCTTTAACTTATGTATTATAATTAAATAAGGAGGGAATTCTTAATCCATCTGTTTTATTTATCAACGATTTTGGCGATGTTTTATTTGGAGCTTATTCTTAAAGAAAGGCAATTAAGTACATAAATTTGTTCATATTGATCTAATTGCTTAACATAACTTTTCGATAACAAGAACAGTTTTGAATATAAAAAAAAGACATGTGGCACTCGGGAACTGCCGCGGTAAAGCTATTGCATGGCATTTTTTTCTGGATTACGCATACGCAGTGTTAGGTTATTTCGTTACGGAATTTCTGGATTCGGTCTACCTACGCTGTCCCACTGTTGGGCAAAGGTCTCCTCCCCTCTCTTTCCACCTCTCTCTATCCCCGGCTAACTCTGCCCATTCCCGGTCGAAGGAGTCCAGGTCGTTGCACCAACGCTTCCTCGGGCGTCCGCGACGTCTTCTACCCTCTAAGGGTATCATACCTGAGACTCCTTGAGCCCACCTTTTTGGATCCATACGTATCACGTGACCCTCCCACTCCCACTTCAGCTTCGCCGCCAATAGCTTAATAATACTTGTTAACACATACCCATGAACATGTGGAAGTCAGTCTGCACAAATGTGATTAGAATAGATCCCGCCAGTTTGCTGACGATGGAGATGAGGCACAGCACGGAGTCATGGAAGCCCCACCGCTTGCTGAACACGCTGATCGAAAATAATGCCCCTGAAAATAACTGATTCAATAAAACTCTTACGGCCGGTTTCTGAAACGTTGATCAACCAAAACATCAAATTACAATGTTTCAAAACTCGGATGAATCGTGATTTTGAGTTGCTCAAACGCTTGTCGTCTGTTCTGTTGATTTTTTCGTTGATCAACGTTTCAGAAACCGGCCGTCAGTTTCTCGTCTAAAACTTGAAATTGATTTTAGTCTTTTAAGTAAGTGCCTAACTAAGTAAATAAACTAAGTAAATACTACCTAACTTGTAGTATTTACTTAGTTATTCAGTTTTCACGACCTCTCATCGAAATTAGTCCTAGCTGAAAAATAGCGTGGGTTTTATACCCACATTTTGCTGGGTTAAAATCTACTTGCAGTACAATAGTTAGTTTAAACTAAGTATATTAATTTTAATAAGGTAATAAAGTATTTATTTATATGGCTTGTTTTTGACTGTCATTATTGTACTTAATTTTTAATTACCCATCCCATACTTATGTTTATATTATTTTGTTTGTGTCCTAAATAAATTATTTTCTATTTCTTTAATATTTTTATTTTACTAAAATGTATATAGATCTGGCATCTTATAAAGATGATATAGCTTCAAGGATCACTTTCTACACTTATCCTAATGGACAGGACGATGTAGGCAGGAACGTGTTCAAGATAGAGAAGACTTTATCAACTTTTCAGCAGAATCAATTCTATCCATAGAAAAAACTAATACATCTCCTTGGTTACGTATTGATAAAACGTGCTGAACTAAGCCGCGGGATTCTTGATATTTTTTCGTGTTGAAAACACGTTTTTACTGATAAGTTTTCCGAATGGAAAAATACAAATATTCGTAGTAAATTAGATGTTTTTTAACTACTGGTGTACAACAAAAATTATAAGCTTGGTCACGCGATATAAGATAATATTATGTCATTACACAGCAAACTCAAGGTACACGTATGCACACGTATTTTCAAAATTAACTATTACCTACTTACAACTTTACAATATTTACAAAATGCTTATATACACTCGAGAGCAATGAATCCGGGTCACTTAAAGAATCCTAAAAATCTCGGAAACTAAAAATGCTAGGTTAATGCAATAAATTGAATTTAATAGACAATGTAATACTCCTTAAATGAAGGTATTAAAACTTCTTAGTTATTGTAAAGTTATATCATAAAAAAATCAAATTTGAAAAAGGGCCACTTTCGAAGATGGAACTACGAAATTACAGCATTTGGTTTTGCTTTTGTTTGTAATCCGTCATTTATGTGGGTACATAAACCATGTTGATAGTGCTCTATATTCATTATTCAAGCTGAAATTATGTCGCTTACGCCTGAAGAATGCACCAGAATACTTACAATGCTGGAAACCGGCCGGAGTCAGCGCGATACAGCCAGGACTGTCGGTGTGTCGCTGTCAACAGTACAAAGAGTTCTCCGACGTTACGAAGAAACTGGTTCTAACCTACGCAGACCAGGAACGGGCAGAACCAGGTGTACCACAGCACGAGAAGACCGATACTTGGTGAACACCATGCTTCGAAATCGCTTTCTCACAGGAACTGAACTCACCAATCAGTTTCGACGCCTCGGAGGAAGTAACCCAAGTGCATGGACAGTAAGACGTCGGCTTGCTGAATCTAACTTAAAACCCCTTAGACCTGCAAACGGCCCTAAACTGGAGCGTGGGCATCGTATTTCGAGACTAAGATATGCCCAGAGCCACGTAAATTGGAGTATTGAAGATTGGTCAAAAGTTATGTTCTCCGACGAATCAAAATGTATGCTCTACAAGCACGATGGAAGACAAAGAGTGTATCGAAGACCAGGGGAAAGATTCAAGCAAGCATGCATCGAAGAAAAAGTAGCCTACGGTGGTGGGTCTGTACTTGTGTGGGCCGGAATTTCTTCTGAAAGTCGCACAGAGCTGGTGATCATAGAAAACGGCTCTTTAACTAGCGTAAGATATGTGGAAGAAATCCTCAATGATCACGTTGGTCCATTTATGGTCAATTTAGGTGAGGATGCTATATTTATGCATGACAATGCCCGACCTCATACAGGTAGGATTGTGAATGACTACCTTCAAGAGATGAACATTACTCGTATGGAGTGGCCAGCGCGCAGCCCGGATATCAACCCGATCAAGCATGCTTGGGACGAGCTAGGCAGATGCGTAAAACAACGAAACCCTCCCCCAATCACGCTTCGTGAGCTCAAAATTGCTCTCACAGAGGAATGGGAGAATATTCCCCAAAATCGTATAAGGAACTTGGTGTACAGCATGCCAAACCGCGTAAACGCAGTAATGGAAGCACGAGGAGGCAATACGAAGTATTAAAATTCAAGAAAATCGGAATAAAGTTCAAAAATTTCATGTTTCCTATTTTTGTTTTAAGGAGAGATCAGCAGTTTTTTTCTTTATGTAATTTTGTGTTAATAAAATGTATGGTGACTCATATTTTTTTTACTTTAATTTAAGGAGTATTACATTGTCTATTAAATACAATTTATTGCATTAACCTATCATTTTTAGTTTCCGAGATTTTTAACATTCTTTAAGTGACCGGGATTCATTGCTCTCGAGTGTATTTTAAATACAAAAAAGATAGTTAAGTTATCTGTAAAACGATCGATTGATAGCTCAATTGATTTTTTTTTGTAAATTAAATGCGAAAATGTTTTGATGTAGTTTTCATCCAACTACAGAGAGCAAAGACAGGTCATGAGATTACCACTTTACCTATGTAGATTATTTTTGTTTAAAAAATTACGATGTATAAAAGATAATCAAATATTCTTAAACCGTTTACTTAAAATAGTTTCAAAAAATAAGTTAGCTAAATTATTCAAAATCCAACTTAGCTTATTTGAAGATAGTTTGTATAACAAATTAAATCCACTTCAGACTTTGATCTCAAATACTATTGAAACAAGCCCTACTGAGGTACGCATTACTGAGGTCATTATTTACAATGTAAACTCAAAAATTATCAGATAAACTTCGTAATGGCTATACTAGTATTGGTTTATGCTCTGTTCATTTGTATAGAACATACAAGAAAATGTATCAACATTATGGATTCAAAAATAACCAAAAAATATTAAGGTTAGTTCATATGATTCTTGTTACGCTGTAAAAAAAAAAGAAATCAGTATTTTGAACTTTATTTTATGTGATCAAAAACATAACAGTAGTTCATAGTATATCATAATAGTAGTTTAAGTACATTCCAATACAATTAAGCCAACAAAAGTATTTCGTAGTGTAACTATAATTCAGAACATTAGATTTTTTTTTTGCTTATATGCGAACGTTTGGCCGCAATCACATCTGATGTTAAATGATGATGCGGCCTACGGTGTAACGCGTTTGCCTAGATAGAACATATTCACTCTGCTCATAAAATGTCCAAATAAATTTATCATTTTTGAGTAAAGCTCTAATTAAAAGCAAGTTCGTAATTATTGTTCAAGTAATATCAGCATATTTTATGGTAATGTTTCCAACTCACCCATGGAATGTGTGATGATGCTGTAAGTAGAGTACATGCTGTATTTCAATGCGTCCCATTTGAGACGGTATCTGACAAACATGTACGTCACTAGTCTTTCACCTGGAATTAATAAAACATAAATAATAATAAATAAATAAATAATGCCGGACAATCCACACATCATCATCTAGCCCCAAGCTAAGCAGAGCTTATGTTATGGGTACTAGAAGACTGACATACCTAGGTACTTATAATACATCACATAGATAGATATTTTTTATTATACTTATAAAATACCCAGAACACCCGGAATAAATATTTGCAGATCGTACAAACATTTATCCCAAGGCTGGAATCGAACCCACCTTTCGCCACGTTTCGCTTCACAGGCGGACCATTTGCCCACCGCGCCTATTGGTCACCAAAAATGCACAGTTGTCACCCTTACGCTGTTTTTAGATGTGGATATGTGAACATGTCCCTCCGGCATCATTAAGTACCTAGCTATGGACGTAGCATTTGTGTTACAATGTAGGTATTTCATGTTTGTATTAAAAAAAATATAAAGTATTCTATCAGCAATATAGTTTCTTATGTAGTAATTTAGTACAAGTTTTGTTTAGTTTGGGCTAGAAGATGTGTAAGCACATTTATTTATATTAAACTATATAAAGAAATACTTATATACCTCTGATAGGGTACAAAAAAAACTATTTTCGCTATTACAAATGTCATCACAAAATTTGGTGGGAATCGAACGCACTCTGCAACACTGAAGGCAGACTTATTACCAACTGAGCTGCGCCATCTGACCCTGTATAGGTACTTACCAAAGAAAACTGTTTTTTATTCTATATTTTTTTATTTTTTTTTATTATATTTACCGTGACTGGGTCCATAAACAATAGCCACGACCAACAAGGTCAAAATAATCTTCTTCCTGAAGTTGGACTCCCTTTTTCTGAAAGCCACATCTCCTGTTTCTTTCACCAACGTGGCTACTTCACAACACGTTATAGGCTGGGGCTGAAAAAAAAAAGTTTTACGACCGAAATTTAAGGAGCAAAAATCACTAGCAATATTTGCTCATAAATCATGTATAACGCATATAATTTAAATGAGTGGACTGCCACGTAAAAGCCTTTTCATTTTTCGGTGTTTTATATAACCTATGACACTCAGCAATAATGTGGCTTTATATTGGTAAAAGAATTAAAATCAGTTCAGTAGATCCCGAGATTACCCCATACAATTTAACAAATATACAAACACACAAACACACAAACTTTACTTCTTTATAAATTCTAATAGAACAAGAACATAACACACAAGCTGACCTGTGCCCACTTCGTTGGGCATAATTTGACCGTTTTTTCTACGATTCACTTTGCAAAACGGACTGCCACGTAAAAGCCTTTTCATTTTTCGGTGTTTTATATAACCTATGATACTCAGCAATAATGTGGCTTTCTATTGGTGAAAGAATTTTTAAAATCGGTTCAGTAGATCCCGAGATTACCTCATACAATTTAACAAATATACAAACACACAAACTTTACTTCTTTATAATATTAGTTTAGTTTATAGTATAGAATAGATAAAACATAGAATAAAATCGGCGGGCAGTCTTATCGCCAACTTTGCCACCATTCAACTCTTTATCGTAGGTACTTTACCTATCTACTTATCTACCTATTCATCTACTCGCTATCACTTTGCGTGCATAATATTTATCATAGAATTCTTGTAATTAGTATAAAACAATGACATTATAGGTGCATCAAGTACCTACCTCTTATGTTTATTACGTTTCCTTTGTTTTGATAAAACAACTGCTCAAGTCTTCTCAAAAATGATAAACATAAGTTTGTCTGTAATGTTAATCTACATGTGTGTGGTCCTTGATGTGCAGAGTCAGGGCCAGCTCGAACGGTATTCTGAGCATGTTTAGAAATAGTTTTGACTGTGAATATCTTAACTATTGCTGTATGATTCTTAGCAGAACTTAAAGTAGCTGACTATTTTAAGTAGGTACTGTATGTGAAAATGGATGTTAATTTAAGTATATTAAGAAAATTGTATACTTAATTTAATTTAATTTTAATATAATATGATCCTAAGTTGATTGACATAAGTAAATAAATAAAAATATATAAAACTAGATTATGAAAGTAGATACGCAACTGGCGAAAGAAGAGCGACTAAGTCTTGAAACTAATATAGATTGTAAAACATTTTTGTTACGTTTCTCTTGTAAAAATAAACTGTTTGCTTTATTTTTGTTATCTAATGATATTGTTATAGACCTGGATATATATTTATCCACTGTACTGTTTATATAAAAGATGCTTGAATTGTTAAAGAATGTACTTACACAATAATAATTATATACCCTCTACAAGTAGATAAACCGTTTCCTACTCCACTTATCAAGTCTAGACTGATCAGATCTCAGATTGATTGTAACTCGATTGAATATTCGATTGACTCTTGGCAAAGCCGTCTTACAAATAGTATAGTCTTTTAAATAGTATTTTTCTGACTAAAATTAATAGAAATAGTAACAGATGCGTCTAACTCACCTTTTCCTTCAAATTGCTGTTTGGTTTTGTGTTGCTCTTCAAATAAATGCATCCATACAAAAACGTCGCCATGTAAATACTGCCAGATAACGCAAAAATTCCATAATATCCCCAAAGATTTAGCAGAATTCCACTCAAAGCGGTTCCTAGAGGAATACCAGCTGTCATACACAGGTTAACAAGACCCACTCTAAAAGTCCTGGACTTTTCGTCAGTAATATCACTTATGTAGCTGAACACCCCTAAGTACACCATCACCCATCCTCCTGTCACAGCAGGAAACAGCGCCTCCAGAAACATAGTCACTTCAACACTCACATCGTAGAAGAAGAAAGTGCTCAGAATGTTAGTTATACAGACCATGAATTCTCCGAGAATCGGAAGTAGGATGCAAAGTTTTCGGTTCCCAGTCCGGTCGCTCCAAGCTCCCATGAAAATAACTAGGATTGTTGGGATCGCTGTCTGTATAATACTCTTCCATGACTCTATACCTGATATTATAGCTTGCACGTTTGCTTCATGAGATGTGTTTCCTTTCCGTTCAATCAAAGCATCACAGATTTCATCACCCAAATCCAATTTGACACGACAAGCTTTATCTAAATTTAAGTTAACGATTGCAAGTTTGGCCAGCATAGACGGGATGATCAGACCGGCTAGTATAGGCTCTACTGTTATACTGGACTTTATGTATTTAAGCTTTTCTATAAAGCCTTTATTTTGAAGTTCATCTTGTTTATGTTCTGCTTTTAGTGGTTCCTCTTCTTTTTCGTGAGATTTTGACATTATTCCCGATGCAAGTGGTCTAGTCGGAACCGAAGAGTCAACTAAAGAGATATAATAATGTTTTCAAAGTTCAATCGTCTCTAAACCAAGTACTTTTCGGTTTGTAGATACAGGGATTGATCCAAATACTTATACTTATATTTAAAATGATTTAAAAATATTATGTATAGGATGCTTCAAAACGTTTTCTGATAAAATAGTTGCATTATACCTATACTTATTTTTTTGTCCTTGCACTATTTGTTTTATACAACAAAATTATGAAACAAGCCGACAAATTATATACCTACTATGATTAAATTTGCATTAAATAATAAATATTAGATTTTTATCACTAAATGCCTGACTCATAAGTCAGATTGATCTTTGCACAAAATAAGTTAATCAAAATTGACTTATTTTGTGCAAAGATCAATCTGTCAGTTTAATATTTCTGTCATTTTAATCGATATATCTATTTGAGTTGAAAATACATGTTAAAAAGATAAATCGAGTTCTAATGATGAAAAAGTAAAAAAGTATCGAGAACGGAAAAAAATACCGAATCTCTTGGAAATCAAAACCCTTGACGATATAGCCGCAGGTTTCAAATTATTGGATGATTTTTTAATAGTTTTAATTTTGAATATTTCGATGAATATTTAATAATGAATAATAAATTATCTACAAATATTTTTTCTCTAGATTGTATACATAGTTAAATAGTTGTCAAGCTATTAGAAATAGATATTCGCACTAGGATCAAAATATAACCACCATGTATCAGGTAATTTATCATTCTCAAGCAATCATTAAGCATTAAGTATTTGCACAGGGTGTTTGTTTAAACTACTGAATGGTTTATGATGTCTAGATAGTGATTATGTAATTAATGATATTGGTTTCTCATTATTTGTTTTAAGATATGATTCTTGCGCAATATTTTAGAGAAACAATTTTTTTTATCATCTTAAATGGTCTTAGTATGCAAAAATAGTCGCAACTTTTGCTTATCGTCATGCCAAACCAAACAAATCAATTTGAATTTCTGACTTTTTTTAAAATTGCCATGCACATTTCACACATTGGCATGTAGTCCAAAGCACAAAAAAGTTTGTACTATGATAACGAAATAGCTGATAGAACACCCAGATATAGAACGATTTTTTTTTGATTTAGATGTGTTTGAACGTTTGCCACACAAATGAACTGAAATCGAACCCACGACCCACATTTGGTCTACTACTACTAGTAGGTACTACTATTATACTAGTGTCTATACACTACTAGATACTACAAACGAAGCAGAGACGCTTGTCAAAAAATATGAAAGAAGCTTTTGTTTACTTTTTTTTTATTGCTTAGTGTTTCAGATTTATAAATGCTCAGATAGGTTACTAAAAAAATCATCATCATCAACCTTTATCAGTGCGCTGCTGGACGTAGGTCTCTCCCAAGACGCGCCATTGAGTCCGGTCTTCGGCTCTTCTGATCCCATAAACAAAGAAACTATTTTAAATCTTTATTATAATATCTTACAAATACTAAAACTTGTGAATAGATTACAAATTATAACTTGTAAGTAGAGATCTGATTTGAAACAGTTAGGCATAGTACCATTCATAAGCAAATCTGCCAAATCGTTTGTGAATCTGGCTGTAAGGAACATTATTGAAATTGCAACGTTTTTTTATAATTTAGTGAGATCGCGGATACGCTTATAATATACGCTTGCCTATAATTTGCTTTTGTTAATAGTTCTATTTTTGACATTGTTAATTTAAAAAAAATGTATTTAATAAATTATATAAATTATAATTAATTATTTCAACTAAGTATCATAAAAACTTAGAATTCTACTGCTAGGGACAGTCAGCATCAAAAGTTAATAACTTTCACAATTCATAATTCATTTTGACTCATGAAAAGTAAACACTGCATATTTTTAATCATAGTTTGAAAAAAGAATGATAAGGATAAGATAAAGATAAGATATTTGATAATAAAAAATCTGAAGCTTTGACTCGTCATCATTAACTAATGACGTTGACTGTAGGTATACATATTAAAACATAAATCTTAAAAATTAAATATACAACAAATTAAAGTTATTCTATAAAATCTTTTCGTCTGCCAAGTCTATGCTGCTAAGTAAATCGTCGTGTTTTCTCGGTTTTATCTCATTCAGTTGTCCTTTTTCTTCTTCTGTGTCTGTTCTTTCGTCTTTGTGTCTTGAACTTTTCTTGTGTTGTAGATAAAACCACCTGAAAAACCTGGCTTGTTAGTGTTTTTATTTGTATGTCTTATTTTAGTGTAATATGTATCTATAATGAGCGCGTGGCGCAGAAACCTTTTTGGCCCCACTGAAAACCAGCGCTATAGGAACCATTGATTTCTATGGCTTGTGATTTTAAAGTGTAAAAGCAAAAGCCATAGAAACCAATGGTATCTAACCTTTACCTTTTAATATGTTTTAATGTTATATTGCGTTATGGTGTAAATAAATATTTCCTTTCTTAATTTATTTATACATATTGTACACAATGAGACAGAAACATACAAATAGAAATATATATATACAAAGGCGTTTTCTGTCTTACTTTTTTATTTCTTTTTATTATTAATATTATAGTGTTTTGTTATATGTTAGAATAGTTTTTCACCACAATTCTCCGTTAAATTGATACTCCGTAAAAATAAAAAACAAATAGAAAATAGTGTTTCTTCACATTATTATACTATTTAATAGCTTAATGAGTCGAGAACATGTTTTTTTTGTATATGTTGATGGATTACTCGGTACAGAACTAATATCAGTATTCGTTACAAAAATGTTGGTTTTTGGTGGAGATCGAATCCACGACCCACATGGGTACAATATATGGATGATACAAACCCAAATATGACAAGGTTAGGAAGTGTCAGCACAGTGCTGACGTAGTAGATGATGCCTGCATCAAACTTCAGCGTGACCATGTAGATCCAGGAGTAGGTAGGTCCGAAGACCATGGACGTCAGCACTTCCATCAGGTTGAATATCGATGTCATTTTACCTTGACAGATTCAAAAACTTTATTATATTTACAGATATTATCAAAAAAGACTTCAATCGTCATCGTCAATCACTTCTTCTATATTTTCTTCCGTTTATTCCGTAATTTCCAACAATGGGACGACTCAGTAGGACGAGTATGAACACTTTTTTGAAGTGGTTGAAATGGGTTTTTGACATTTCATGGTATTACATCGTATAAAATTGAGATCGGTGAGATAGTGAATCAAAGGTTAGATTTGCAGAACATCGCTAAAGTCTACATGCGACTTTTAAGTTTATTTAAATCATAGATAGTTACTGTATTCTTTTTTGTGGCGAGCTACACGATATATTGTACAATAAAATAAACATTTAAGTACTAAATACATACCCAGTTCATCGCTTGTACACAATTTCGATGAGATTGACCGAAGAGCTGTGAACGAAGTCGCGTTGAACATTTCAATAGCAACAGCTGCAAAGAAAAAGTTTTTTATTATTATATTAATCATTGGTATGAAACTATAGTGAAAACGGAAACGGAAAGAGGAAAGAAAGGACTTTGCCCCGCAGAACCTTTTTACAGTGACCATAATTTTATTTAAAATCGCTCAAAAATCTAATGGTGACTGCTGCGGTATTAAATCCTAGTTAGCAATACGCTTGGATTAAACAAAAAAAAAATATTTAAAAAAGTTGTAGTACAGAGCCAAAGTATAGTACCTAGGTATATTATACAAAATATATTTTGAGTATTTTTTTCTGTTCGAAAACTAATATTTCTATATATATCTTTCTTGCTATTCGTTCCATGTCACTATCATCCCGATTAAAACTCAAAATACATAAAACTCAATTGCGTGTAATTTAGAGTTACCTACATGCTAACTATTATCCTCCATACAAAATTCTCAAGACACGTTTTAAGAATAATCAAATAAAACTCTAGACTATAGAGTAGTCATAATATAGGTATTATAATACCTACCTATGTACATTTCCGTAGAGTTCCTAGCAAAACCAGTAGCTAGCGAACCAATGATTTTACTGATGTTTGATATCAAGCCCAGCACTGCGTCATCCCATTTCAACCGGTGACTGAAGAGACTGATGGAAACTAATGCACCTAGAACCAACGAATACTTGGAAAATTATACAGAACAAAAATAATTCATTGCTTATATTATTACTTAAACTAAAACACAAAAGCTTACTAGTATATATGTATTACTTGTAAGCAATTAATTATTAATATAAATAATTAACGAAAACAATTAATTGCTTACATTATTACTTAATCTACTATACAAAAGCTTACTGGTTTATGTAATACGTGTAACCAATTCATTATTTTGGTTCTATTAAATGTTTGCGATAGGTTTGTACACATAGAATAATACTTTTCATTTAAGTTTTTGACGTGCTTTGTATAAACTATTGTAAAACTAAATGAATAAATATTAACATTGTTTCATGCTGGGAGTTATTTACTTCACAAAGCACACGCTATGTGAAACGAAGACTATTAATTCTGCTTTGTTTAAGACTGTTCAAATGAAAACAGTTTCTTTAAAATCCAACTAAAACAAACCGTATTTTGGCAAGAAGTAAATTGAAAAATATTGTGGCGTTAAAAATTACAATCAGGACTACGAATAAATCCAGTGAGAAAGCGTTGTGCTTTCTGGCAAGCCGCCATTTGGGTATGAAGTTTTTACAATTTAATTTTACGGTTTACTAGCCAACGCCTGCGGCCCTGCCACTTACACCGTAGGTAAGCTGATAAGTTCTAAAAAGCTATTATTATGTTGCTTTCTGTATCAGCTTATAACCTCTTACGGCTGAACCTATACTTATAAAACATGGACGCTGTATTTTCTTTTTAGTATTTTAGTGACTACAGAAAAGAGGCTAGATCTGTCTGAAGAGGTGTAACCTAATAAGTTCTAAAAAGCTATTACAGATTATGTTGCTTTTTGTAGCAGCTTATAATTCCTAACGGCTGAACCTATACTTATAAAACCTCGTCATTTTTCTAACAACGCTGTGTACTCTTTTTTGTAACTTTTTGAGTACAAAAAAGAGGCTGGATCTGTCCACTAATGCATTAAGAATACAAACGAGCGTGCATTTTGTAAAACGGTTATTATCTACTAAATTATTACTTTAAAACTGTTTTTATAAATACACACCAAGACAATGCGTGCAGATGTAGAAGGTGCTGTAAAAACTGTATTTCAAAGCGTCCCAGTTGAAGCGATATCTAGTGAATAGGTACCGTACTGTGTACTCTCCTGAAAATGTACAAAGAAAAAGCGTATAATGATAAGGTAAATAATTTAAGATATATAATGAAAATTGTAGTCATTTCTTCTGAAATTCGTAAGGGGAAGTACCACTATCGTCAGTACCGGATTAACTAAGTAGCAATTGCTACTGCTACGGGGCCCCGCATAGTTAAACCCACAATAGTAACCTAAAGATTTTTTATAAAGTATTTATCACTTTATACTTGAACCCTAGTTAGAACCCTGTTTAGGCAAGCGTAGTGTAAGACGCCCTCCGGCGACATGGAGCGACGATCTGCGGAGTGTAGCTGGCAAACACTGGATGAGAAGAGCCGAAGACCGGACTCAGTGGCGCGTCTTGGGAGAGACCTACGTCCAGCAGTGGACTGCTATAGGTTGATGATGATGATGATCACTTGAACCCATTGCAAGGGCTCTTTGAAAGTATTAGCTACGGGCTCCGCACTTGCTTTATCTGACACTGACAATCGTATCTAATCTGCCGCCAAGCACTCGCATTGCTGTGTATGAGTATAAATATGGCTTTTTATAACCAGCTGAGGAGCCTAAGGAATTAAATTTTTCGTGTAACTTTGTCAATGTAACATTTTGTCTTTTTTGTCTACAACACATGTGACCCACACCTTTGGCGCGATGCAATTTATCACAAGGATAATGCGCAATAAGTAAATGCATCGTTACAAGCAGGTTACTACTTAAGGTGATACCTCACGCTCTAGCGGGAAATTCAAATTTTTTAGGGTCTTTTTTTTGTTGCGGCTGAACTGTTATATCTTTTACTAGTCTTAACTGTTTTGCGAACATAAACAATAATTTTCTGTGTAACCCTGTATCAATTTTTGAGATTGGTTCTGTATATTTGCTGGGAAAGGACAGAAACTGTACAAAACAGTTTCTGTACTTTCCCGCTAGAGCGAGAGGTATCACCTTAACATCAGGTAGGCTGCTATAGACCCTTTCTTCTCTTGTATTAACAAAAAGTTATAGCATCAAAGACGATGTTATATCCATGGCTTGAATAAAGAGACAAGTAAAAGACGCTGTAGTGTCTGGGATATTTTTGCTCTTTCTATAAACTAAGATATATCTATAATATAAAAATGAATCGCAAAATTTTGTAAGCGGATAACTCCACAACGCCTGGACCAATTTGACCAATTCTTTTTTTAAAATGTTCGTTGAAGTTCAAAGATGGTTTTTACGTCGAGAAAAATTCGAATAATTGCCGGAAAACCCTAAAAACAGCTCCCATACAAACGTTTTCGAACTAAAACTAATTTGAGCTTTATTGCTATTGCATAAAGTTCACATTAAATTACGAGCACTCACTGTTGTTTAAACAATGTAGGTATGTTCCTAACGTCAAAGAGTCAACTTCCAAAAGTTGTTTGTGATTACAACAAGATGGCTCTGCACTTGCGAACTGAACGAATCGACGGAATTCAATGAATCACAAAATATTGCAAAAAAAAAAAGGTGGATCGGGGAGAGCGGGAACGGCACGCGGACGAAGTCGCGGCGGGGGCAGCTAGTATATTATAAAAACAAATCACATACCATTAGCCGGGCCATATATAAACGCGATCGCTACAAGAATTAATATAGATTTTGCTCTTCGGTGATTAGGTCCATTTTTGAATGCCACTGTGACAGTATCCTTTACGTGTTTTACGTCGAAAAATGATTTCAGGAAACCACGCACGTCGGTAGAAATTTTCTGTAATTATTTTTAAAGTAATGTTATATAGGATTGCATATCTCGGATTTTTCTTAAAAAGTGTTAAATTCATCTGATCAAAAGTAAAAAACAGAAAAAAGTACCTCAGTTTTTTCCGGTCTCTTTGGATCTTCAATATAATAAAATCCATATAAAATGCTGGAGATGTACAACAAAGAACTCAATGAAAACACTCCGTAGTATCCGATATGTGTTAGCAAAACTCCGCTGAGCAACGAGCCTATAGGGCTTCCAGCTGTCAAACAAAGATTTGCAATCCCCAATCTATATGTCCTAGAATCCTCACTTGACGCATCACTTATGTAAGCAAAGACACCCATGTAAGTCGTTACCCAACCTCCCGTTATGGCAGGAAAGAAGGCTTCAAAAAACATGGTTATTTCTACGGGAAGCTCGTAAAAATAATACGCGTTCAGTATGTTGCTCAAACACATCAACAGATCTCCGAAAATTGGTAAGAGAATACAGATTTTCCTCTTTCCTGTTCTATCGCTCCATGCTCCTAGGAATAGGATTAGGAAACTTGGTATAGCAGTAAGGAGAACATTCTTCCAGCTCTCCATTGCTGCTATCAGCTCCTGGACTGCTAGCTCTTCTTTAAGGTACTTGTTACCTTGTCTTGCTATGAGTGCGTCGCACACTGTATCTCCATATTTCATGTTGACTCGACATGCTTTGTCTAAGTTTAGATTCTGTGTCGCTAATCTTGCTAAGACTCCTGGAATTACGTAGCAGGCGAGCACTGGTTCAACTGTTATATTCTCTTTGATATAAGCTAATTTTTCTCGAAAACTTTTCTTTGTTTTTGCAATTTCTTTAGGGTTTTTCAACGGCTGTTCTTCAACAGACGCCATTATCTTGAGATGTTAGTATACAACTAACAGAAGCTATTACAAATTAACTATTTCTGAATAGGTACATATTTGTCGAATAAATATTGATATTGATACGAGCTTGTGATGCAATTTATCAGTTGCATAGACTGGCGCCGACACATTCTCAATCTTTTCAACGATTCATTTGTAATATTATTATATTACATCTATAACCTATAACTACAAAAGATAAAATTTACAACTAAGAAAATTATTTTTTATGTCTTGTAAAGTTTGAATGCATTTATTTTAATGTCACAAGTCAAGGCTAGGCGACCTGAAGATTCCAAGTTTCAAGATAAATAAATCTAACTATAGTAAGGACCCAATATGGTGTTTGTAGATATTTTTTTTAATCTTTCTACTATGTGGATTGTTTTTAATCTCAGACGCAATTTGCAATTATAAAATTTATAAAAGATAAAAATATCTAAGTATTCTCAATGGTTTTTTCCATTCATCGGTCTTTGTGAAGGAATTATCTGTCTGATTAACATTGATTTAGTAAATAACTCTTTGAACGTTTATTCAACCCAGTTCGAGATATATTTTAATTAAATCAAAGTTTAACTTAGTGATTAATAAATCTTGAAATATAATTAAGATTTGTAATTTCAAGTATGTAGATATTTATTGATTCAAATTTTTATTCGGGATTGATTTTATTTACTCGCTTTTAACCTAAGTCAATAAAGTCAATAATAAAAAACCTGTTATAGATATTGAAAACACTTTATTGCAATAACTTAAAAATAAGAAGTAGGTAAAAAACAAATCTCAATGACACATGAGCTTTATCGCTAAACAACTATCTCTACTAAACTTGAAACTTCTTTAAAGTAGAAGAGTTCAAGTAAATATAGGTATAAAACCTAAGAAGAGATCTTATGTTCTATACCTATGCCTGTGTTGTCAAAATAAATTTATTTCATTTCAAGTCTCAACGAATAAAACAAAGGAATAGCACCACCATCAATCAGTAAAGAAAACGACCATAAATCTGTGAATCAGCTTAAAAAGCACCAAAAAAAAAACTAGAAACTGTGGTCAAAACCCTAAAACTGTAAGTAATACCCATAAATACTGCGAAGGTCAGGTCGTCGCGCTCCATTGGATCCCGGTAAAGGAGGATGGGAGTCCATCACTCCAAATCCTGCGACCGTAAACCTTTGTTGAAAAATGTCGGCACCCGGGGCCGGAGCTACCATTGTTTTCTAACACTAATTTACTGCCAACATATTTTTCTCGCGGCTTAAATAGTTGGGCTTTTACCGCTGACGCAGCTAGCTCAGTAACCTTTCAAACTTACATTTATATAAACTTCTACATTCTTCTTCTTCGTGTCTTAAATATTATTTTTATTTATTTATTTTTTATTTTAAGAGATTGGATACCCAACACGGGTTTACACTATACGTTTAAAAGAACATCAACAATAATAAAAACTAAGTGCTCCCATAATTAAATTCCCAATTTTCCCAAAACTTGGCTACTTCTATGGCATTTTTTGTGGCAGCGAAAAATTGACCAAAGAACAGGTTTTTGAAAAGGTAAACATTAATATAAGTACATATATCAAGAAATTGTTGAGACAGCAAGTAGGTAGGTATATTGTTTTTTTTTTGCACCTTTTATTCTAGGATTTTGTCCGCCTCGTCGCTTGTATTAAGTGACACGTAATCGTTTCGAGTTCTAGGATCTATTTCAACCGATATTTTATTTTCTAGTTCTTCCGTCTCATTTCTTGTAATATCTGTATCATCGTTGACGTTATTCTTTAAATGTTTGTCTTTCCTGGATTGTTTATAAAACCAGCTGAAACAATAATACAATCGTATTGTAAGTACTTACTCGTATTGTATGTTTATTATAATGATCAACCTTGACTAGAATTTAATTCACAAAGATTAGTAAATCCCAAAGTATTTAGTTGAGCAGTCACCATTTCAAGGAAGGAGGGTTCCTGGAATCCTGCTCAATACATTTTGGATTTTTCTAATCTTAGTGATGTTATCTTAATGTACGAAGTATCTAAAATAATAAAAAAAAAATTTTTTCTTTAGTCTGAATCGTCCCACTGCTGGGTAAAGGCCTCTGGAAAAATTTATATTATAATAAAAAATACGAATAGAATTTAATTGTTATGTACCTACAAACAACATTAAAACTTTAACCAACAAAAAACAATGTTGTGAGATAAATAAATAGAATTACGAACCCGAAAATTAGAAATACTTGTGTCATCAACGCGGCACCTATGTAGAAGACCACGCTCGCGTGGCGTTCCACTGTGGACCCGTAGATCCAGGAATATGAAGGACTGAATGTTAAGTTTGCCAGCACTTCTGTTAGGGTGAACACTGACATCATCTTACCTGAAATTAACGAATTAAGATAGGTAAGTACATATAATTGTTCTCAAACAAACTTACGACTATTACAGTATTTACAAAATGTACATAGGTGTTTATAATATATGTAAGAAACAGTTGAGCTATCTGCAGACCGATGCAAACGATCTGGAGATAGCTCAACTAATCCAAATCAATACCAATGGGAAGCGTTCTCAAGATACTAGCAGCATTGCCATAATGTTGTATGCGACTTTATGAAATTATATGATCGCAGTTTTGCAGTGGATGGTCACGAATAAATGTGATAATTGCAATCGTATTGCTACGGTATAGACACTGCGCGGTGACTCTGCACCATTCGGCAATCGAACTATCGCTAGCACGCAGTGTACAGATACACAACGATAGTTAGTTTAAATACACTACCTTTTTGAAATGTTTTCTTTTGACACATTTAGAGATCAGGTCTTTGATTCTTTATTTCTACACACAATTGCCACAATATAATTATTCTTAAGTTAATGCAATGGGTTAACTTACTTTGTTCATCACTCGAACATAGTTTAGATGTGAGAGATCTCAAAACTGTCATTCCTGCTGCCGGGAACATGTCCACTGTGACAGCTAAAACCAAAATGACAGGTAGTTGTTTTGATCTAGTGCATTATATCAATTTAAAACCTATAATTGTGACCAACATAAATGAATCTATATAACTATCATTTTGTAGTTCAATAATTTGTAGACTCAAGATAGCAAAATTGCCAAACCTTAGTTTTAGATGCTATGTTAACTATTTGTGCACTGTGTTGTTTAAACTGTAATTAGGTAGATGAATAATAAAACAAAATAAATCTATCTTAAAGGTTTCCTATTCTATGGATAGTGGGATCGTTTCTAGTCAAAACCTACATTTTTATGTACCTATTTAAAAACGAATTATTGTTTTTTTTATTTTAAACAAAACTACTATAAGTAAAGCTTGAGCTATAATTTATATTTATATATATAGCTTTAATTTCCGCCAATACGTGTATTGTCCGACTATTGTATACAAAAATGAATATAATATAACTATAAAATATTTACCTATGTAAATGTCACAAGTGTTTCTTGCGAAACCAATAATCAACTTTCCTATGATGTTAGTGCAAGCTGAAATTAATCCCAGTACAGCGTCATCCCATTTTAAGAATCGATTAAATATAAACATTGCTAATATTGCACCTGTAATCAAATGACAATGTCATTAAAAGTCATTTATCAATAAATCTGACTGAAAATTATTTTATACTACACCTGCTCGGAAAGTACCTTGATACTTTATCAAATTTACGGTAGAAAGTACGTCATTGCATATCGAACAAATATGCGGCGAGAAAACGCATCTGAGCGGGAGAGAAAAGTGTATGAAAATCCATTTCTTACGTGGTTTTTCTTTTTTAATTTTGGGTAAGACTATGCGCTGGTAACCTAAATATCAAAAGCCAAAAAGTTTTTACAGTGAGTTTTTATCTCCAAGTTCGCAAAATGACACTGGCCACTAGCTGTGTGTTGGATGGTGTCAAACAATTTGAAAAAATCACATGTGAAAATTTTAGTTTTTTATTTTCCTCGTAGGTGTAGTATAAAGCACTATGTATCACTCAAGAGAAAGTGCGATTCCCGATCTCGGGTGTTTTAAAGCCCTCGCCTGCGGCTCGGGCTTCAAACGACACCCTCGACGGTAATCGGTCACTTTCTCCTCTCGGTGAACAATGTACTATAAAGTATCTTATCATAGTCATATAGTAAAATTACTTCTCCAATCTCTAGCAATAAATGAGTTGATTGGAAAAATGGATTTTTCGAAATAAATTCTACGTTTTTTTCATTCAGAAAATTTTATGTCTAAGGTAACAGAAGTTTGCCTTTAACTGAGATCACGACCAATGGTACCAAAATACGACATTTTAATTAAACATAGAAAATAAACTCATTTCCTATAGTTTAACTTCATTATCTTTATGCTTACATTTTTGTAATCGATTTACATAATAATGAAAAATTTAACTGGTATTTACCAAAATTTTGGCTGATGATATGAAATGCTTGATAATAACTATACATCACCGCATCCCAGTTGAACCGGAATCGTGTATATAAATAAAATATTGTCATCTCCCCTAAAAATAAATTAAAACATATATTTTGGATTAAAACTTTAACAATCACACTATCATCTACATGTAGCTTATATAGTGCGTCTATCGTGTTAGTTAGATAGCTTTTATGTTTACTTTGGAATTATGCAAGTTCAACGAGGTCTTAATAAGAACAAGCAAAAAACTTTCGGCCAGGTTTTTATACATTTTTGTGTGATCTATGATTTATGAGATCAAACACACTGATCAATCTTTACTTATCTTAAATCTATGTTTCAGATCTTAAATAAATAAAGTTTACCTGCAATAGGTCCATACATTAAACTGACTGATGCAAGTATCAAAAGCATTCTTGTTTTTCTTAGTTGAGGACCCTTCCTACACACCAAGTTCAAAGCATCTTTAACGTGCTTAATGTGAAAGAAAGATTTGAAGAAGTTACTCTCTGAAGTTACACCCATCATTTCGGACTTCTCAACCTTTACAGGTTCCTTAACATCTTTGATAAAGTAAAACCCATTTATTATACTCAGGGTGTACATGAGAGAGCTCAATAAAAACACTCCATAGTATCCTACGTATTTAAGGAGAATCCCACTAGTGGCTGATCCTAGTGGCCTAGCAATGCAAAAACAAAGATTGACGACACCAATTCTAAATGTTCTAGACTCCTTGTTAGTGACGTCACTGATAAAAGCAAAAGCAGCCACATACAAAGTCATAGGACCGCCTGTGATAGCAGGGAAGAAAGCTTCAAAGAACATAGTCACCTGCAATGGTAACTCATAGAAGTAATACACGTTTAAAACATTACTCAGACACATCAAAAGTTCACCGAAAATTGGGACAAGAATACATATTTTTCTATTTTTTGTTCTATCACTCCACGCTGCTATGAAAAGAATCAATAGTCCAGGTAGACCGGCGTAGATAACGTTTTTCCAGCACTCTATCGCAGAAATAAGTTTTTGAACTGCTATTTCTTCTTCAATGTACTTTCCTTGTCTTGCGATCAGCGCATCACAGACAGCATCGTCATACTTCTTGCTGACTCGACATGCTTTATCCAGGTTCAAGTTCTGACTGGCAAGTTCCACCAGATCTTTAGGGATGGCGTAAAATATTAAAATTAGTTCTATGGTTATATTTTCTTTTATACGGTTAAGTTTATCTTTTATTGTTGTTTTCGTTTTTATCTCATTTTGTTCTGTTATATTTAATTGTTGGTTTTCCACTGAATCCATTGTTTAAAATTGTATAATGTTAACACGTTTTGATAATCGAATGTCTGATCACCGAGTATCTGCGTTTTGAAGAAATTATTTCAGTTTTTTTAATCTTTACTTATTGCCGCAACTGTTTCAACAATGCTATTGAAACAGACTTTATTTTTGGGATTCCGAATAATTGATTCTTACTAACTTGCACAAATCCTTGAATTTATTTAAACGTATAGTAAGTTATTTGTACTTACGTACGGATCTACGTAGGTACATCTTAGAACTTGTTAAGGTTAAATTGATATTTAATCATTATATATTTTTCGCAAAAATGAACAAAGCTGGTTCTGGATTTCGGTCAGTTTTAGTTCCAATATAACAACTAGATGTCACTGCACCATCTTGTCGATTATTAAGGTCGATTTACATCAAACGAGCTAATGCTCATTCTATCCCCACTACA
This sequence comes from Ecliptopera silaceata, assembly GCA_932527185.1. NCBI lineage: Eukaryota > Metazoa > Arthropoda > Insecta > Lepidoptera > Geometridae > Ecliptopera > Ecliptopera silaceata. The sequence goes on along the minus strand of OW052194.1, from coordinate 11,219,080 downwards.
TCAAATTCTTCTAGTGTACCTACTAGAGGATGTAAATCCACCTTTACATCGCGCTATCGAAACGTTTCGCATGTCACAACTCACAATCGAAGTCGACTTAAAACAAAGAATACTCAAAAAGTGATTCCCAGATAACTCTTCTTCAGATAACTTTGAAGTACACAATGTCTTTCCAATCAAAAATCATAATTGGCGGAGAACTAGTGTTACATACAAAACAGAAGCTCCGCCTTTTTTGAAGTCGTTTAAAAAAATACGTAGTGCACCAATAAAATAGCTTCTACGACAAAATCCTCCAGGTACTGGTTATAATTTCAGCAATGTAAATATTCCTTTGACTGTCGATCCCTTCTTCCCCCTACATTTCCCTCGAGTCCGGCCTGTATTCTGGCAGTTTGTTCGTGTGTGATTTGCGGAGAGAGCTTTGCATAGGAATCTTCTGATTCTAACTGGCTAGGGATTGTTTGGGATTACGTTTAGTGCTCTTTAGGATGCGTTTAGTAACTGCATTGGAATGTTATGTGAGTTAACTGGATTTAGGCTAGCTTTAGTACAAGATACTAGATATTTATTTTGCCAAACGTTACAAACATGATCTTTAAAAGTAGGGAGGCCCTACCTTTTCCAGGTATCGCAAAAGGGGGGTTGGGCGCTTAAACATTATATCTATTATATGTACCTATACTATATAGGAACTATTATTATGCTTACATGAACTATATAAAATTAGTTAACACTTTAGGTAATAGGCTCTTCAGGTATTACTTAGTTTGTTTTTAGTTTTAATAAATATAACTATAATCGTTAAAATTTGACGTTTGCATTACTTTATTTTATTTAATTACTAGCTGCCCCCGCCGCGACTTCGTCCGCGTGCCGTTATATGTTAATTAGAGAAGTACATAAGTACCTACTTAATTCACAATAAATAGATTTTGTGATAACCCATTAATACCTTCTTGTGAATGAAATTGATGGTAAAGTGCAGTCTAAGAAAAAACTTTGTAGGTATACTTATTTATAAAACCGGGCAAGTGCGCGTGAAGAGTACCGTATCTACCTCCCGTTGTCCTTATTAATATCGAATAGTGTAATATATTAATTGTATTCTGTTTATAGGGTTCCGTACCCAAAGGGCTTACTTTTCCCGGCCGTTTCCGGGCCGTTCTTAAACGGCATCCCGTTAAAGAGACTTCGCTGTCCGTCTGTCTGTCTGTTGCCAGGCTGTATGTTACTTATCGTGATAGTTAGAGAGTTAAAAACAGACTTAAAAGTTCCTTACCATATGTAATCGAACAAAAAAAACATGTATTTGTATGAGAGCCCCGTAAATATGTTCTGTTTTGAAGTATTAGGTATGTATTCGATAACCATGCCATAGTTGATCATTGTGCAACTTCTTGTGTAAAATGAACATCTTAGTGCCTCTCAAACTTGATTACACCTAATCATCGATAAGTAGTTAACGCTACTACAAACTCCCCTTTCCCCCCACACTTCCTCTTTGGTTTTTCTTGCAATATTTTGTGTAAAATGAAGTGCTAAACGTAGCTCTCAAAGAATGTAACCTGTCGATAAATAAAGCTACAGCGAACTTCCCGCTCTCCCCAAACCACCTTTTTTTTTTGCAATATTTTGTGATTCATTGAATTCCGTCGATTCGTTCAGTTCGCAAGTGCAGAGCCATCTTGTTGTAATCACAAACAACTTTTGGAAGTTGACTCTTTGACGTTAGGAATATACCTACATTGTTTAAACAACAGTGAGTGCTCGTAATTTAATATGAGCTCTATACAATAGCAATAAAGCTCAAATTAGTTTTAGTTCGAAAACGTTTGTATAGGAAAAACAAAAGGGCTGTTTTTAGGGTATTCCGGCAATTATTCGAATTTTTCTCGACGTAAAAACCATCTTTGAACTTCAACGAACATTTTAAAAGAAGGAATTGGTCAAATTGGTCCAGGCGTTGTGGAGTTATCCGCTTACAAAATTTTGCGATTCATTTTTATATTATAATAGATAAGATATTACATGCATCATTACTTAAATATGTAAAAAATACAGTACATTAAATATTCTTACCGCAAATAAAACGTAGATAAAGTCATAAAAGCCTTTCACTAACCCATCAAACCTCACCATAATCTACTCCGAAGCTACTCCGCCTATATTCACATAACACCAGCAATTCAGCCCTACCGCTTGTAATTTCCGGTAATACCTGTAATTTTGTTATTCCCGTGGGTATTTAAAACACGCGGTGAATGCGTAAGATTTTACAAACAGCGCCATCTAGCTTGATAACACGAGATAATTGCTGCGATAATCTTCTTGACGCTTCAAATGTTTAGTTGCTGTGTGGAATTGAAGAAAACATGATTATTTTCTATGGGGGACAATTAAATTTACCCGTTGTGAGGCTCCCTGCTCCATTTATTTTGATTCAGGTTCATCATCATTAACATCAGTCGTAGGTGTTGCTACGCAAGATTCACGCAACTTCAAAAAAAAATATTCAGTAAAATCACAAGGATCACTTTGAAACGTCTTACATACTAGATGATTCTAGGCGGCAGTTCGTCGCGACCAGAGTCTAGAAGAAACGACAAGAAACTAGACCTGGATTCTAGCGTTTTTATAATGATCCTTATTATAAACTGATCTCCTCTAAATTCCATTCTGTAACTAATTTTTCTAGTATTTTAATCAATTTTAACCTATATGATCTACCTGATTCCATCATACCATCATACCATCCCTTTTATTGTAAGACTGAAACCCGATTCTGGTTTTTTGGCTACAGCTATTTTACTAAGGTAAAATTGAGCGAAGGATTTGGAATTTAATCGAACAGAAACAACATTATTACTTTATTATAATAATTTATTCAACAGACTTCATTAAATGAAATTACAACATCTTGAGCAAATTAACGCAAAACATGAAACTAGGTCGTATAAAATTTATCAATAAATAAACAACGAAATTACAATCTAACAGCTACTTTTATGAATAAAACATTTATACATCAAACAAAAAAGTTTTCAGTTAGACTTAAATATCTAACTAAAGAGATAACAAATAAAGGTGACCACGAAAAACAATAGTGTTTGAAATACACTGCGTAGTGAAGCTGCAACGTTCGGCAGTGTAGTTAGCGCGCAGTGTGAATCAAATACACTGCATATGCATATCAATGCAATTTTGTCACATTTATTTGTGATCATCCTCAGATTATATTTATTAGTTTTTACACGATTTATAATATTGTCTACATAGGTTAGTCTGAATCAAACTATCCATTTAAAATTGAGTACCTATTTAGTTTGTTTTAATTATATTTACACATTTTAATTAGACCGAGCGCATACAAAATCATATTGTGTACATACATAGTATTTGAGAAAACTGCTTAGCATAAATTATTTTAAGATTCAACCAACTAGTTTTTTTTCACTCAGTTTGGCCAACAGACCACAATAATAAGATAGAGACTCATTGCTATAACTTGATTTAGAGCTAAGTATTGGCAGCTTAAACTTAATTTAAATCACGTTCCTTTCATTTGGCATCTAAAAACTTAAACTAGGGCTTAGTAATATACGAAAAACTAGTTCCAAACGTCCAGATAGATGGCGCTTAAATCAAGGCTTTAAGGACAAGCATTTGAGTTGGAACTCTATCCAGATTCAAGCACTTTAAACATGTTTTTTTGTTGAAATCAAAGGTAACAGCTATATGAGATTTTAAAAAGATCAAAAAACATTGCATGAATTGTAGAGTTGTAGACTGATAGCTTGATCAGAAATCATTATGACTCCTAGCGCCATCTAGTAGCAACTTGCAAAACATAGCGTATGGTGCCCTCATTTTAATTTTACGTTAGTATTTATGACATATTAATTAATATGTATAAATTGCAATAAAGCTAACTGAGGGGCAATAATGATTAAATGTGACTATTGTAAAGGAACTTATCCGAGATACACTGCGCGCTGACGCAGAGACGTTCGGCAATCGAGCTGAAATTGTCGCACGATGTAACTCAAACACTCTAGATTCACGTAGCGGTAATGATCTGACTTTGTAGTGATTGCCCCATCGGAAGATGTGTTTACGGTTAATAGCTTACCCTTTGGCTTTTACAGAAACTACTAAATCTAGGTACATTTTAAATAGTATTCTTTTGGCTAATTTTCTCTACTAAATTCTACAGATCACACGATTTATTACAAGAACATTTAGTAATCATTTAAGTAATTATATTACACAGTTATATACATATACATTTTTCTGTTACATAATTAGTTTTTTTATTTGGTAGGTACATTAATTTGAGTTACATAGACAGACAGATAATTCGTTGTGTTCATTTTAAAGAAAAACAAATTAAAAGACTTTTACAACCGTCTAAATCTATTAGTTTTCATCATGAATAGTTACTTAAATTATGAAAGAATATTTGTGTTAGTACCTACTATTCGTTTAATGGATAAATTCTTAACGTTAAATGGACTACTGTGTACTATTATGCAACTTTTGGAAAATATAAATATTATAATGTTCATGAATTATTTTCAAAATATCTCAGTACATCTTTTTACTAATGTAAATATCTTTGAAACAAATGTTTATATACAACAAACGTTTAATAACTGTAAAAAAAGACAAAATTTTTCAATAAATGAGAATTTTTTTAATTTATGTTATTTATTCATTAAGTTTATAGCAAATTATTATGTTTTTGATGAAATAAAGTGATATAACGAACAGTTTGCTTCAACCAGTAACAGCTTTTTAACACTTTTACTGAGGACGTGCTCTGTAGAAGTGCACTGCATCCATAACTATATTTCATTCCACTATTAGTCCATTAGTTAAACATAACACAATTTTGTACTTAAATTTAATATAATCTACTTTTATGCTAAAAGTTATACTATATTAAAAAAATCTCTTATTTACATTCTTCAAGTCCGCGACAGACAGCGCAATCGCCCACTGGCAGACATCATCGCGCGATTTGTCTGAAAATTTCCACAGAATATTAACAATGGCTGTCTAGAAAGCAGACGGAGAGATCTTTCATTTAGTTTATTATACGATGGACAGGTCTGAGCAGTCTGAGCAGTCGAGCTGTTTGAGTTGTTTGAGCTCTTATGAAGTAACCAACGATAAAAATGCAGTTAGATCTAGAATCTTAAAATTCAACTAATTTACTTAGAATACTTTGAGAGCTAATTTTGTGTTAAAATTTAATTCAATCAATTTTTTAATAAAAAAAAACCTGCAAGTTGCCTCAAGTACAAGTTTGTGCACACAACGCGTGTGCGATCGCCGTGTGCACAAACTCTTACTTGGGGTACAGTAATGTGACATTCGGGTGCGTCAGTCGATTGCAGAAATCAACTCAATTATTCCAGATATTTATAATTTACTTGTTGGTTTTTCATAGAGTGTATAATATTGAGGTGACTTATATTTTTATAACGGGTGGCGCAAAAGTAAGGGCACTAAAGAAAACACTGTTTATTTTTTTATATGACATTTCCTGTCATTCTATTGTTGAAAATTGTGTATCTAGTGAACAAATGTAAAATACACTGAAAATAAACATGGACCGTTTTACTCCTCAAGAACGTGGAATAATCGTGTTAATGTTCTTACGGAATAATTCATCAGTGATAAAAACACAACGTGAATTTCGTCAACGATTTCCCCACCGTCCGGCACCGATTGGTCGCTCAATTCGGATTCAACATTGGATAGACCTAAGTCTGGGAGACCAAGAACAGGCCGTTCAGCTAAAATATCGATGCTGTGCGCGAATATGTGGAAGAGTATCCAGAAACATCAACGAGGCAACGTGCCACGCAATTGCGTCACTGGAGAACGCTACAGAACCATGTTACGTGAGTTTTTGATACCCAGTTTGGACGAATTGAGGCTGGACCACATCTTGTTTCAACAAGACGGCGCTACGGCACACACAGCGCGCGACACTATGGACTTAGTTAGGGACGCTTTTCCAGGCAGAGTTATCTCTCGTTTTGGCGATTTGCCTTGGCCTGCAAGATCACCCGATCTGACCAGTCCAGACTTCTTTCTTTGGGGTTTTTTGAAATCTCGGGTGTATGTGAACAAGCCACAGAATATCGCAACTCTAAAAGAAATCATTCATCAAGAAAAAAGGAACATATCGCAGGAAGTGTTACGGCAAGTTATGCAAAATGTCATAAAAAGGGCTCAAGCTTGCATCAACTCTGGAGGTCACTATTTAAAAGACATAATTTTTAAATCCTAATGGTACAAAATTTAATGAACCAAATATACATTTAAAAAAACCTAAATCTATTTTTCTAATTTAGAAAAAAAGTTATAGCTGAACCAAATAGGGTCATTTCTTTTGCGCCACCCTGTACATAGAATATTTTGTTTTTTTTTAATTTAATTTACGTACCTTAGAATTTGATGGATGGTAAACGTACAACATAAACATAGAAGTGTGAGTAGAGCTGACGCCTCAACACCATCTGTGGACAATATATAATATGTTTAATTTAAATAAAAAATATATTACACAGCATCAATCAAAATCAGAGTAAAATTCTAAAGTAACATAATCTTATACAAGTATTAAGTTTATTATAAAATAGGCACGCTAGATACGAAGTACTTTTTTTACGTACGCAGTATTTTTAATTTTTAAGTACCACTTGTACTCAAAAAAGGAAAAATACTTCGTCCCAACCAAATCTTAATGATATTTTTACTACATTTTATTATGATAAGTAAATTAATTACAATACATTTATTCTTGAAAGTAAACAAAAACTAGTATCAATTGAAAACTTTTCCAAGGTATTGGCTTCATTGTCACGCAAATAGCTGTTTGTAAAAGTCACTGCAAGTTTATAACTTATTTAAAGTCCTTACAAAAACTCCACCGATATTTTGATTACAGTACCTAATCTTCAGTTCAATAAAAACATCCAAAAATACCGCTACCATAATAAAAAAGATATTATATTTGCAAAAACATTGAGATCGTTATATTATACCCAATTATGTCGGTAGTGTCACAAGGCAAACGAATGGAAAAATACCGTGATATCTCCCCAACCACATGTTACCGAAGGAACTTTATTAAATAAACTCGATCAAATGAACAATGGATTCGGGTCGCAAGAAAGGCATTAGGAAGTCGGGAGGTGGTAGTATTCGGAGCTCGGTCCGAAAAGTATCAGATACGGTATATTGCGGACTCAGTTCCGAAAACCGAGTTCGAATTTATAATGAGCTGACGCTTGAAACAAAACACAAATTAAAAGTAGGTAATAATTATAGGATTAGAAATGCAGACAACGAAATAAAACTATCACGTAAATATTATAAGTTAAGTCAAGTTTAACATGTGCAGTTAGCTACAAAAAGTAATAATCACATGATGGAAGGATCATACGTAGGCTTTGTCTTCATAACTTTATGAAGACATCATGTCAAGACATGCAATTGAAGAATTGGCAGTTGTTTCTCTTGTTTATTATTAAAATCCGTTTTCTCCTTTTTAAGTAACATTATAAACTTATCCTTCCTTTTACTGTATTCCATACTACGCAATCGAAAATACCAACTGAAATTTCAGTGTGAAACCAATTTAGTAACGTTTTATTGTAACACAGTTATAAAATAAACAGTCATTATTAAATATAATAACTGAACTTAGACAACTATTAGGTAAATTACCTAACTATTAAGCTATTTATAGATCGTTTGCAACGGTAGATAGCTCAACTGTTCCTTATGTATTTTATATGCCTATGTACATTTTGTAAATACTGTAATAGTCGTAAGTTTGTTTGTGAATAACTATTAAGTAATATTGATGAAATTTACATGTTCGGAGCATTCAGTAGTCCGAAAATAGATTTTTTCGCACCCCATCTCTACGGAAACCCCCGAGGGCCGCCTCGCTTCGACTTAAAGACATTTCGTCGAACTGTATTGCCGATAGCCGGCCGATAGGCTTATTGAAATTAAAATTCGATCGCTGGCGACGGCTTTATTACGAAACAATGTTGGTAAGAATTATAATTTCGTAAGTCACCTCGTTTGGTTCAACTTTTATCGATAAATGAACGAGTTTGGCTAATCTTTACGTATTTCAATGAGTTAAAATGATATTCAGAAGTCTTCCACTTGTCACTAACGTGTGATAAAATAAGTGATGATAACACTATAATTAAGTGACAGCTTGGCAAAAATATTTCTTTCTATTTAATTTGTAAATTTAATGTTATTGGTGTAAATCGTGTTAATTGATTAAAAAATACTAAATACATATGGATGATTTATGCATATCCCGATTACAATAAGTCACTTTACATAAAGCAGTTATAGATATTATTCTCAGGCCAAAAGGATAATTTTCAATATAAACAAAATGACAGCAAAATGACTCATTAGTTAAATTTTTTTATGGCTTTTGTGTTTAACTTTTATATTTTATTTAACTATTTCTTATACCAACTTTGTACCATGATGAAAATATCTGCTAATGTGACACACAAAGGGCAGCACATATAACAAGAAGAAGAATAAGTGATAGGCAATGATTCCTATTTACGCTGTCGCAAACTACCCGCAAAATACGTAGTCAGGGGTCGACACCGTAAATCTGACACCTTAAGTATTATTAGCACCTGTTTTCGGAGTTCCGTACAATGTTTATGTGTTTTTCCTCTAGTTTCATAATGAAAATTAAGCGACGACATGGGAATTATGGGATAAATGGAAGTTGTAACTTTATAGTATTATTAAGAGCTAGTGAGTTTGTGAACTAAATAGTGTTAGGTAAGCTATAAGTTATATTTTCTATTCTATATGTTATATTCTAAAATAGATGTGATTAATAAATTATGAGTATTCTGTCAGCAATCTAGTTACCATAGTACAAGCTGTGCTTAGTTTAGGACTAGAGTGTGATGTGTGAAATGTCTACAAGTATTTATTAATCTTCTGTTCCTATACTAAGGACGCTAACGGCCGGTTTCTGGAAACCCAAATCAAGATTGATCCGAGTTTGACACATAGTAATTATTCGATTTTTTCGTTGATCATCGTTCCAGAAACCGGCCGTAAGAGATGTATTTACACATAAGTGTAGTGTAATCTGAATGCCGATAAAATACTTACACTACACTTGTTTGGAACTACAAAGAACGTTTTTTTAAAGTCCATGTTTAAATTAATCTAACTAGATTTTGTTGCCAAATAAGTGGCAAGGAGATGATATGATAATCTTTATTTTAAAAGTAATCTGTCTTTTGAATAAAATAGATAAAAATAACAATAATAAAAGAACAAACTATTAAATGCTTCGAAGTGTATTAATTGAAGTAGATTATTGCAGCTGAACGAGATACCGCTACAAACAGAAAACTCTTGTTTTATGTTATAACAAATACAAAGAGAAAGGAATACGCAATAAATACAATTGTATCTCTCTTATCCGCTGTATAAGCATACAGTGCAAACAAACCAAACTCAGCGGTACACTGCCGGACACAAAAACTGACAAGAAAACAATAAATAAATAATGCTGGATATAAATAAATCACGTCCACGATCGTGCTAAAATTTAACACAAACAGTAACAAAATTGCACACGCTACGTACACTTTACGTTGTTGAACCTTAGCTGCTGCTTAGTCGAATAGTTTACATTCCAATTTAGCATGATAACCCAGGGGGTTAAACACAAAAAATGTGACAACCGTAAACGTATTAAAATAGTGACATATTTGAGATACTTGATTTGTTTGTCATCACCTCTTTGTTAGAATCACTGTATCATCAAAATCGATAAACAACAATAACTTTCACCCAACATGCGTCGACAAACTCGAAATCAAAATATTAAAAAAAGAACCCCAAAAAAGAAAGAGATAATATATTTTATATCTACTGTTTTAATAATGTTAAATGTTCATAAATATTTACTTATCACACAATACCAATGAAACAATACTGTAATGAACAAATATGAAAAAAACAAGTACTTGTGATAAAAATAAAATACAAAACTATTAAAATATTCCATGAAAACGTGATTCGTTTACAGAGGGCAATAAAATACTAATAGGAGTAAAAATCAAATAAACTTTTTTTATGCTCAATAAAAGTAATTCAGGTGAACAGATTGCATTTTTCTCCAAATTAAATTATGCTATATTGAAATTCGTAGTGGGCACGTTTCATTCAAAATTACACAATGAAAAAACCTGTTGTGCTAAAATCAGTTTTTTTATAGTGATACACTATTCTGGAGTAGGTGATACGCTATTCTATAATATGGTGTAATAATATTTAAAAAGGTAGTTTTTGTGTCCCACAGTGTACGCAGCCGATAATTTTCCTGCTAGTCTACTCGTTGGTATTATTAGGTATAGAACAAGCAAACGTCAGAAATAGTCTTATCTATTCAACTTTATCTGGATTCCTAGAAAACTAGAGCGCGCGCTAACAATTGAAATATCTTGAAAAACTGGTAAAACTATTCTCCCGAAAGTGTAATAGAGTCTTTACCGAGGACTATCCTTTACCGTGAATTGCACTCAATTTCTCTTCCGAAACAGAAAGAATCCTTCGTGCTCGCTAAGGGCGCGTTGAGACTAAGCCAACTGTCACCTCAGCGCCAGTTCACATAAATAATACAAAGCAATAACAACTCGGCGAGCTAACTGCGGCGTGCCAGTGTTATTACTTCCCCTCGACGCCTCACAACGCCCCGCAACGCCTCACAGCGCCCCACAATGCCCCACACCGCCCCACTTTCCCCGCGAGTACCTAATGCGACATTCTTACGTGACAACGATTTATCCGGTGTGTATTGTGCCCGTTAATTTATAGCACCGTTTAAACCTGGGCCGGACGAAATTATTTTCTCATATTCAAATGGGGAAAAAATTCGGAACAATTTGCCGTAAATAGTGGGGAATGTCCCATAAAATTACAAGTGAGAACATTTTTTGAGCTGGTAAAGAAATGTTCCTGCATGTTTCCGTAGAGCATTCAAAGATTATTCAATTGTCAGAACATATTAACAGTAGGTAAATAAACAGTTTTTTTTTTAAATTTAGTATTTTTTTATTATATTTAACGAACATTTGAAATGAATTATATATTAATGAATTACGCTCATGCTTAGCTCAGGCTGTGGTTATTAACTAGATAATGATAAATGAATTACATGACAATGTCATGATGTCATGATGACATTCAATTTTGTTATGTACCAAATATAATAAACAACGTAAATAAACCAAAACGTTATCAGAAGGAAGCTATTCCTTGAATTTTTTACAAATAATCCGCTCAAAAATTTTTGAATTGTTAAAGATATGTATCTTACGGATTACATGCATATTGATAAATATAAATAATATTATTTTTGATATGACTTGCGCAATAATTATTAAAGTAGACGAACTTATCACGGTATGTAAAGACAGCGTGATAAGTTCGCTAAGCTACGTAGACGCAGTACGTTTTTAGATATTAGACAAATATTATTTCAGAAGCGTTTATAAAGGCAGTTGAAAGTTAAATACCAAGATATACGGCCGGTTTCTGGAAACCCAAATCACGATTGATCCGAGTTTGACACATAGTAATTATTTGATTTTTTCGTTGATCATCGTTCGAGAAACCGGCCGTTAGTATGCATTTTATTAATATCTACATTCAGTATATATCGTAATAGTCGTAAATTTGTTTTTGAATTAAATGACGCTGCAACGTTCGAGAGTTGATTAAGCGTTGACGCGCAGTGTAAATCGAACACACAACGGTGTGTTTACGATTATCACATTCATTTGTGCTTATTACTGATTAGTGATGACTGTTATTACTAGAACAGACGCATAAAAATCGCTGTTTCAGTTCAGAGATTAAAAGATAATTATTTTATCCAAATGATAGTAACCTAACCTATATATTGTATTAGCGACCACGAACTGAGTATATAGTACATAGTATAGTACACAAATCTTTTTTGAAAAAATATCAGATAATTTTTGGGAGAACAAGAAAGATATCCTAACAATTAAAGGTAATAATATCCTCGTTTAGGGCATTCGTGACTCTCGAATATAATAATGATCCGAGATAAAGGACCGGATCTAACATAATTATGTCGGTTCCGTCCTCTGTCACAGTAGAAAAGACTAGCAGAAATTAAGAAGAAAAAAATCTCCAACATTTTTCGTTTGAGACAAATGACAGCCGACTTGACCATTGACCATATAAAAAAAGAAGAAGAAGACAAGCTGAAACGTCAAACACTAGTCGTTCTTTCGTAAGAGTTTGTTGTTTAAGACTACGATCTACTACTACTGACTACGATCGTCAGTTGCTAAATCTTTCCGTCTCGAAAGACATCGCGATGATCACAAATCACGCTGTAGTTCCACAATACGTGCGGCCGCCGCGGCTAGTGCGCGCACACTGGTGATTTAACTACAAAACAATTGATCTCAGTGGCCGCAGCGGCCAGCGACTGAACGCTGGCCGCAAATGTGTCGCGTCGATCTCGCTGGCCGCTGCGGCTTGGTGTGGACGCTGGCCGCGTGCGGCCAGGTGCGCGTGCTCTATGGTGATTTCATAAGTCAAAGTCAAAGTCAAAAATTACTTTATTCAGTAAAATCACAAGGATCATTTAGAATCGTCTTACATACTAGGTGATTCTAGGTGCCAGTTCCACGCATACTAATGTATCTATCTCGGTGGCCGCCGCGACCTGGCCGCTGCGGCCTGGCCGCTAGTGCGCTATTGCTCTAAGACGAGATAGAAGTCAATTTAAAAAATAACGGCAGAAGTAATCACCTGCCGTGTGATAAAACACATAATAATATTTAAGTATTTATCTCAATCGCAAAACCATGATCGTATTGCTATGTTTTGGTTAGAAGGATGGTCGAATGAAGATGCCTCAGACTGGAAGTAGAAGAAATAGCGCAGTGTAATGCCAAAGCACTAAGAGTGTGCTTATGTATTGGTGTATACAAAAGTTATATTTGCAGGTTTCTGTAGTTAAAGCTGTAGAAACCAATTCGAAGTTGCGAAATTTTATTAAAAATACGCATTTTCTTTTTAAGATATTATTACATTAAAATCTTATGTTCAAACAGTCAGCAGACTATTGAATAACATAGTGCTATAAGCTACGAGTATGAACCTCTAATTAGCAATAATTAAGCAATTAAAAAAAAATGACATTTTCACCTATTTTGAGTCTCTTTATAAGTTGCTCTACTGCAGTATAAATATACATTGTGACTACTTTTATCAAACACGGCTAGGTACACGCAATTTTTATGGTAATTACACTTTTTATCGTCATCTTAATTCAATTTAACGTGAAAGTTATGAGTTATGGACACTCCCTTCGGCGAAATAATGGAGTTTCAGGTTACGGTTTTATTGTAATTTATCGTGCAACTTATTTGCTTTTAGCACCTTGGGCGTTTTGAGTAATTATTCAAATATTTCGCCTTGAAAATAACACCAGTTGCGTATTGGCTAGCGCGTAAATCTTGAGCACTCGTAATTGGATGCTGGGATTTGACGTTTCTCAGATAATTACAAACTGATGAATAATTATTTGTATTCGTTATAATATTCTTTATTAAAATTGAAGATTCTTAATTATGCTGAGTGCTAAAAACTAATTGGCAAAAATCCAAGCTGATATAATATCAGTCTATAAGGGATGACCTTACCAATGCCACAGATAGTGGGATTCTAGTGGCGGAGTTCTACTTGAACTCCGAAAATAATAATTACTGTTGTTGTGCATTGACACGTTAGAAGAAGAAGTCTTTAAATATGTGTGGAAGGAAAGAGACCGCGAGGATGGAGCTATGTTCTTTTCCGTTAATGACAATTCCACAAAAAATGTCATATTGCGGTGCAAACAGAAGCAGTAAGAGAATATCGATGCTTAAGAAATGTAGTATAATCTGGCATTAAGAATCACTGGTTTAATAAAATAAACAATAATATCAACAATAAAATGAATCTCCGTGAATATATTTCGCCTCGAACTTATACGATGGTAGATGCGGCCTCGCTAGGCGGCTAAAAACTAGTAATATATTTTCCAGTGCGTCGTTGATAGCCTCACCGTAAGTCATAGCAAAAGTTTTTCCAACAATTTGGCAGTTGTTCTGGTGCGTAAAAAACAACTGATTCGTGTTTCTAGCAGTCGAGTGCGCTGGCTCACTTCCATGTCCATTAGTGAATGTTTAGCCAAAGTGTTCCGAACTTGGGCCCATTAGGCCGTGGCCTTTTTGTCTTTGCCCCTAACTAACTTTTTTGTTTCCCCCCGTTTCGCCGTTAAGTGTTTTTCGTATGCATCTGTAACAACAAAGTTGCCAGAACTTTCTGTGTAATGTGTGTCAGGTTTTCTGGTTGCTGTGGGTTTACTGAAGGAGGGTACAAGGCAGAAAAAGCTGGCAGAATGTAGAAAAGCCAACACCAGCAGAAGGCGACAGCCAAACGTGGACAAGTAGGGCTTTTACACAATTAAAATAAAAAACGAAATAAAAAATTAAGATAAAATAAATAATACGAGAAAAAAGTAACAGAGAAAGAAAAACATAAAATGGATAGACAAATATATAAACACAGAAAGTAAATACCGGACAGCGAAGACAAATAATTGTTTTATAGAGATTTATTTTATACTTCCAACATTTTCTCGGACGCGACACCAGACAGCTAAAAACAGGCTACAAAGCTTATACTGAGTATTGTTTAAAACCACTGCCAAAAACTAGAGCTTCAACTACACCTTAGAAACCTTTCGTGCACACCCAACTCGTACAGCTTACTATGATAAATGTCTCTAAAGCATTGTCACAAATCTTGTTAACCCAAGCGTCTCCTAGCCAGGGCTGATATACAAGGCATAAGAATACTGAGATGACGGATGATAGAGGAGAATGGAAGAAGAGAACATGTTGTGCCGACCCCACCTAGTGGGATAAGGGCAGGAAGAAGAAGAAGAAGAAGAA
The DNA here is from genome assembly GCA_932527185.1 of Ecliptopera silaceata. Lineage (NCBI taxonomy): Eukaryota > Metazoa > Arthropoda > Insecta > Lepidoptera > Geometridae > Ecliptopera > Ecliptopera silaceata. Next base: position 11,204,003 of record OW052194.1, on the reverse strand, counting down.
GAATCACCTAACTTCAAAACTCTAAGTAACTTAATGAATATTGAATAGAAGTTGAAGGATACCTAACCCTACTTATCTTAACTAATCTTTTAGTTTGCTGGAAGATGACAAACCTCTCTTTTTGAGATTAAGTTCACACAAGTGAAAACGCACTTTGCGGTTCTTAAGTCAACGTGTTTTTTAGATATATAATATGATCACGCAGAACTTTTTGATGTTGAGACTTAGAATATAATAGAATATAGCTTTATTGCTTATATAATATAGCTTTAATAAAAGACAGACACAAACAGTTTAAAAAAAAAGTGGTACAATGAGCGGTCTTATCGCTATGAGCGATCTTTTTCAGACAACCTTTGGATGGACAGAAACATAGTGTATACTAATTTACTAATATTCAGCTGAAGCTATTAAGTCCCAGCCCTACATCGAATTGAGATTTCCGAACACGTGTGGAGTGAGTTAAACAACAGTTAATCTCAGTTCAAGTGTGAAGGCGGCTTTAGACAATTCTTGTATAATTAAGCTGCGTGCACATGCATAATTAGCTGTTTTATAATGTGGATTTGATCTTACTTTATAATATAGACTACGGAGATTTTATTCTAGTAACTAAATATCTTATGCAAAGTTCTATCTTTGTAACAATCAAGTGGATTTATTCATATTTTCTGAAGCGTGAAAATTCTTTGTAATTTAATTCAAGTACAAAAAAATAAGTCGTGAATTTTAAAAAAGTTTGCTTTGTTTTTTTTTTAATCAATAAATTAAAAAAGTTACTACTTGTATATTAATATTAATAAATGTAATCATGGACATGTCACTATCGCGCTTTAGGTATTATGGGAACTAGATAGCTGATAGAATACTTATATTTTTTCTTGTACATACATACATAGTAAAACCTAGACCAAAACAAATATTTATGTTCATCAGACAAACATTTACTCTTGGTGGGAATCGAACTCACGACCATGCATGGAAGGCAGAGCTACTAACTAAGCAGTGACGCCTATCAAAATATATCTACATAATTGGACTTCCAAAATGATGTAACAAAAATTACTTTGATTGTTTATTGACGGCCTACAAGAATAATTTAGAGTCTTATATAAAAGGCCCTTCTAGTTAAATCAGACGTGAACTAATCGCCCTTGCCTTTAGATCAAAGTTCAAACAACTTCGTTTAAAAAGCAACAGAAATCCATATAAAGTCCTCAACTCCGTCAGATTAGCGCCTCGTGACATCAAACTTTCAAGGTGCTTTCAAACGACACGCTATAATCTTTCACTTTGGTATACCAGACTGAAGAAAACTTTCAAATCAAGAAGTTAATGTATTAACTGTTAAGAATTAACTTTTAAATTTGATAACTACATCTTTTAAATTAGAAAGGTTACCAATACACGAAATATATGTTACCTACAACTTGGTCTTTTTATGTTCAATTTAAACATGAATGAATCAATGATAAAATATTTTATTGTACACCATGAAACAAAAACTTAAAAACTGGAAACTATGCGGTAAGCCGGATGGTACAATGGGCGGCCTTATCGCTGAAAGCGATCTCTTCCAGGCAACATTTTTCAGACATGAAAGTATTTTTACGGAATCCAGATATAGCGAACTTGTACCGGCATATATGTTAATGATGAATCATAAGATAAGCAAACGGCTGTATACCAATAAATATTCATCATCATTTCCCTGCCCTTATCCCACGTTAAGTGGGGTCGGCACAACATGTTTTTTTCTTCCACTCACTCCTATCATTCTAAATATTAAATTATTATTTTTTGACATTTGTGTATTATGATTCTGTATTTTGAATATTTCCGCATACAATGCAATTTTTTTTTCTGAAATAAATGACTATGACTGACTATGATTGTATTTAATCTATCAAAACCTAAATAAAAATCTATTGCTTTCAAACTGTTTAAAACTAAGGTAGATACGCAATATTTTTGAATATCTTTTCACCTCGTAACTGTAAACTTTTTACAATACGTGTAAAAAAAAAACTTGCGCCATAAGTCAGGGCTGAGGCCAGGTGTAGCCAACTGGCCCGCTGATTTACACGCGAACTTGTGAACTGCTGTTATTAGCTGTTGATTTTTTGCGGGCAACTTTTTTACTTTCGAAACTGTGAAAAATGTGCGGAATACCTGCCTCAAAATGTAATGTAAATCTCAAGTGGTGAAGGGCTGCGCCATATTGCTACTTGCACATCTTACTTTATCTATGCTGAGAGATTTTTGACAACTTTTTACTAAGAAATAAAAATACTTGATGACAAACACACCTAGAGCAGTAGTTTTTGATTTGGAAACGAAATCGTGCAATTTCATTTTATGTTAGCTTGAGTTCGTTAATTCTATCAAACAGTATGAAAATCGATCATTCAAAATATCAATAAAAGACGAAGAAGAAAACTGAACTGCAATTTGATCAAATAACAGTTCAAAAACATTTCAGTTATCAGGATACCCCCCTGAACGCTAAATAAATAAACTTCCTCCTATCATCGATTCTGCACCAATATTTTCTCTTGTCAGTTGAACAGTCTTTGACTGTACAGATTTTAAAGAGTAGCTATGAAAATTGTGTACAAAATACCTAAACATAGATGTCGAAGAGTCGTGACTTTCGTTCGGTTCATTGAATTAGCTCGGCGGCAAAATATGGTGGGTTGAGTTTGAGTTTGTCGAACCAATATTCCATTGAATACATTTAACGAAGTGTATTGAAAATAAAGCTAAAGCCAAACTGACGCGATAAAAACGGTTGTGAACAGGATATAACGTGTGGTACATTGGTTATCGAAAACTTTGATTTGAAATTTAGTCGCGTGGAACCCGGGTCCAGATTTCTAAGGCCTCTCAAATCAAAAACTCAAATCGTAATTTATTTTAATTTAGATTTTTTACTTCTTTGTTGTTTGTAACGGTTCTCGATAAAAAAAAAATATTTATCAAAAAGAAAAATACCATTTCAAATCGTTTTGAATAAATCTCTAATATTATTCTTTAAATATGCTGATTTTTACTACGATTTAGTCAAAATATAATATTATTTGTTTAGTTGGCATCCATGTTTTCCAATATGCTCCGTGCAGTAAGTGGAATATGCTCTGCGGTGCAATGTTATACAAAATTCATGCAGAACGGTTTTACTAAGTACTTATAGAAATGTAGAGCGAGTTACAGCTTCGGTGTCTTAACAAGTTGAAAAGTGTTATTTTTTATGCAGCTTACACGCGACGATTTCATAACTCAACGAATTTTGAAATATTACAATTTTTTAAAAGTTTAAACCAAAATCGGGGTTGTTTTAAAAGTTGATTTTTAAGATTTTGAAGTCACTTTTAAAAGTTTCTTAATAAATGTTCAACAAACGCGTTTAAGTATTTATGTATGAATGCGATGCTAAAGTAATTAGGAGCATGAACAATTAGTGCTAATAATTACTACTAAGTAATTAATACCTAGTAAACACAACAATTACAATTATACAATATTAATAAATACTTTTGTATGGGAATTAAAAAAATATATAAATTCTACTTTTGCACTTGTCCAACTATTTGGTTGGGATAAGGCTCCTTTTGGCAGAGACATTACGTAACACATATAAAATGGCGACGTAGCTTTCGTTGTTCCAAATCATAACAGCCATTTCCATAATATTATTCTACTTCTTAAACAGTTTACCCGTACACTTATAACATAAAAGTTATACCGATTACTCCGACGTTGCGGAAAATTCCGGGCTATTTATTGTGTTATTATAACTTTACATTAGTGTTTGTGGTGTAAACAATTCTTGTGAGTTCAAAGTTGCGCGCAACGCTGTCTTTTACCCGGCTGTTCTCTGCTGACTTAGAAACACGCTTCGATGGCGAATTAACATCAAAATACTGCTGAAAAGCAAGCAAATCATTAAGTAAATATCTTATGAACTGTTTTCGAAAAATAACGATCAGAATCTTTAGCATTCTAGCTCGCAACAAAATAGTGTTCAAAGTAATCTTATTTTAAATTCTAAACAAATAAAAAGCAAAACAAATAATTAATTAAATATCTTATGAACTGTTTTCGAAAAATAACGATCAGAATCTTTAGTATTCTAGCTCGCAATAAAATAGTTTTTAAAATAATCTTATTTTAAATTATATACTTGTAACAAATGTATTGTTTAGACGTGCCTGTGATTACCCTCGTAGATACCGTGGTATCTTTAGTTTATTTATTTATTTTATTTATTTATTTATTTATTTAAAGGAAAACCAACAGCACAAATAATAAAGAATGAGACAGAACAGAATAGAAAACATAAGGCCAATAAAAGGTTTTCACGAGTAGTAAAGAAGTAGAAAAAGCGTGTGAACATAGCAAACACATAACAGAAAGATAGTTTAAATACTTAGATATATAAATAGACTAACAAAAGAGTGATAAAAGAAGAAGTCGCGTTATAATATATACATAAATAGGTAAATTAGTTAAGAAGATATGGTGATTCCTTCTCTTCCCAGTGGAAACTAGGAAGAGAAAAAATCATCCGTCAGCCGCCGCCTCACGGATGCAACACTGGTGCAAAAGAGATCCAGGTTGACTTGCTTTGACAGCTTATTAAAATTATCACTGGCACGCCATAAAAATGAATTTTGTCGGTAGTTACCAAGAGATGTGAAAGAATATCATATCTACCGTACTTGGGAATACAAAACTACTCCACTATTTATTACAAGAATTAACCTACATCACATCCACCCACATTTTCCTAAAAATCAAGAAAATTAATGTATATCTCTCTGTGAACGAAAAAGTTGTTCCAATAATGCCCCCGGTCAATTTACCAAAACGATTTGTTTAATATCCAAGGGGCTGTAACGTTAACGTTTTATGAAGCTGTAAACGATACTCGCCAATAATTCAAAGGCTTTTAATTCCATCGGCTGAAACAAATAAACAAAACTACTAAATAACCGAGAAACTCCGCCCGTGCTTATTGTTTGTTCGAAACAAAAAAATCTTGAACTAATTGTTTTAATATTACATTTGAAAGTTTGTACTTCATTAGCTCTGTCGTTTCATTTGTTTTAGTAATAGTTTTAAATTGTAATAGTTAACAAGTTATTTTTTGTTTGTTGAAATCTATAAAAGTTATCTACACTTCTACGCTAATATTATAAAGAGGAAAGATTTGATTGTTTGTTTGTTTGTTTGCATCGAATAGGCTCCGAAACTACTGGACCGATTTCAAAAATTCTTTCACTGTTGTGAAGCTACAATATCTGTGCTGAACATAGGCTATATTATATATAAAAAAAAATAGGGATCCTTACTAAAACTTCAATTATGTAACCCAAGGTGTATGAGAAATTCCTTACGTCGCGTGCGCTGCGGAAACTATCGATGATAGAAAGAAATAATGTACTACAATTTTATAGAACACATCATCATCCACAAAAAAGTCAGCGACAGCATATGTCTAACTATTATAGATATGTCATTATAAGTGTTTAAATATCAAAAAAATATAATTAAAATGATGACGCCAGAAAACGTTCTATATTTGTACTTTGCTATTAATCCTTATCTAAATAAATTACTTTAAAATTAAGACTGCTTCAATACCTTTATATTACTTTTTGAATTATTTAATTCGGTCATTCCATTCGAAAGATATCACGAGTTCAAAAATGTAAGTACTTTAAAAAAAAGTCAGCGGGCGCCGCGCCGTCGGTCACGGGAGTATATGCGGGGGGTTACATAATATAGGGTCTATATTTTTTAATTTGTAAAATACATTTATACTGAGTAACATAGGCTATATTATAATGTTTTTTTTAAATAGGCTACCCGTGCGAAGCCGGGGCGTCCTATTAGTAATGAATAAAGGTAACATTTTGTTCATTAGGTACTCTCTCTTTGTTTAGGTACTGTTTTTATATTTTAATATTGTTTGTAAATTTTATTATATTTGGTTTTCAATAACATTAAAACTAATTTGCTACTTTTTATCCCTCATATTAAAAATACTAAATTAAATATCACCTTCCTAGCTTTTGTCGACATTGTTTAACTTTGTATATCACTGTTATTGTGTACCTGCTATTGGTATTTAAGACATAATATAAAAAGGACCTATAACCTATCTTGTCTTAAAATGACAAGTACGCTGACAAAGTCACAGGCGGATGCTCGTCTTCATAAATTAACTATTTAACTAGCCTAGGTATTGAATTTATCAATTCACATAAATCGTAGATTCACGACGAAATTGGCTTCTTCTGTATTATAGAAACTTATTTGGCAATAATACACTCTGACAAAATATCTATACAATCCCAGTCCGCTGTCCGCCTGTCTATCAGTTTAACAAGCATTGATGGTATGAATATTGAATCAAAGCTCGCACATCATAAAACACTTACGACAGTTTTTACCCATACGTCATGTTGTATGAATAATGACACTGCATTCATAGATCGCACGCACCAATGAGCCGTGATGGCATCGCTTAGCCACATGCTGCTCGTCAATAAACCGGTACAGCATCATCAATTCCGCCAGCAAATCTATCCTCCAGCAAAAAACCAATTTAAGTCGTACATTCGTCCCTAATATCCCTTTCAAATCTTGTATCGCACTAACGATATATTGTACGAGGGAAAAAACTCCATTACTCCAACTCGAAACAAAAAATAAGGGCGAATTCCCGACTCGAGCAACCCTTGAACCGTCTAATTCGAAGATTCCGATGCAGTGACAAATGTTAAGTTTTTCAGCTCGTGCGATTTGGAGTGACATAGGTCCGGGCTACGAAAAACGCGGAGAGTATTTATGTGAAATTTAGTTGGATTGTCTGGACTTTACTTTTAAATTGGGGATAATAGCGTTCAAGCATATAAGAACGAACTCGCCATTTAACTAATTAGCTTTGTCGGTGGCATCAAAACGATTGATTCCTGTTCTACAAATCCGTATTAGCTTATTACAAATAAATGACAATCGCGAAAATATCGTAAGCGTATACAACACACTGCGTGATGATATTGCAGCGTTCTGCACTCGAGCTGACGTTAACCGCCCACGTAAGACGCCCAGTGTCAACGTTACAGTTTCGATACGTTTACGATTGTCACATTTATGCGTGATCGAGCCTCATATGACGGACCTTGATATCTTCAAATATTCGCTGTTTTTTTGGCCCGAAACCAACAGCGCAAAGAACCGCTTCCTCGTGGAAATTCAAATTGAATGACAATAAGATTGACGCGACGTTGCGTGATGCCACCGGTTTCATTTCGCAAAGGTTTTGGAGATCTATTACATGTATTACTGGATCCGTAACTTCGGATCACTCAGCCAATATAACCCCTATATTAGGAATCGGTTTTTTTTTATCTCAAATTGACGTTATGCCTACTTTTGAAGCTATAATGAGAATTCTTAGCATTATTTTGCATACATAAAGTATGATAAAATAAATATGACTATCGGTAATAATCATAGTTTGAGCTCATTTTAAGTGAACTATTTATGAAACATAATATAACTCGTTAATCCTTATATTGCTTAAGTAGTTCGGCATACACTAGTTTTTTATTGGCTACAAAAGTAGCAGTGTAGTGAGGCTAATGAGCCTCAGTTAAATTAGGTACGTAGAAATATGATTATGTCAAACTTTTCTGCGACTGCTATGTTCTGAATGTTTAATAATGAGACTGGGGGGGGTGATCACAATCAAATGTGGTAGATGTGTTTTGAAAATTAAACTTGGATGAATTACACTACACATCAAAAACAACTGAACTGCCAATTTTTGCAGCCTCTCTACGCAATATGTCTAGCATACGCAACTATTAATTGTAGGATAAATACACATTTTTTTTTAAATAAGAGCAGATAACATTTGGAAACACAAGACTTATTAATATTGAAAAAAAATTGATATTAAAATATATAATACGTCATGACTGATAACAAATTTAAGTTCACTGAATGTCCATATTACAATGATGTGATAATTTCTTAAGCTTAAGAATAAACAAAAGCAAAGCGGGCAAGGCTTAGTAGATAATCTAAAAGTTAATTCCCTAAACTGAACTAGCCTTCTCATTATTATAAGCTATGAGAAGACCCTGGCGGGCCAGACGGGAGCATGTTTATGGGAGTATTTAATTCATGCCGCCTCGGGCCGTGATACTCTGGAATACATCCAAAGTTTTCTATCTACGTCACAGATAGACCAGACAGATGACCGACTGTGTTTTACTACTTTATTCTGAATATAACAAAAACATGTACTTAATTTACCCACAAATTGTAATGCTTATAATATCTGTATAAAACATGTTTCTTTGTAATATCGAATCTTAACAACAACATTGGAAAATGTATAAAACTTTAAGATCAAAATAGCTTGATATAGTGATAAATAGTATTAGAAAAGTTGTAAGCTACACCGACATCGATAGCTCGGCGCCGCCCCTTCCCTGTACGAGCGGTGCCACACGGGCGTTTACCGTGCGGTGCGTCGGCGGTGCGTCGACACTGCGTCGACTGAGCGGCGATGCTCCGTCGTTCTTCATACAAATTTGAACGACATGCCACAAGATGCATTGATATAATTCGAGTTCAGTATTTTTTTTAAACATACCTAGTATTTTTTTTTCTAATGTTAAGTTGAACTTTTGACTTTGCTGTCTAATTTTTGTGGAATTTCAACTAACAATGTATCAGGTTATTGTAAAAAGTATAAGCCGCTGAAATATAAGTGTAAGTGATATGATCAAACTCGTTTTCTATAGGTTTTGAAAGCAAAACTCTCCACAATTTTCCCTCTGAAACAGATGACAGTCAACTTGACAATTGGCTGACGTGACTATGATATATTTAAAAAAAATCTTGACACCGGCTGTATTGCCTATCGTATTTGTCGTTGTTTATACGTTGTAGCGGCAAGAAAACGCCGTCAGAAATAGCTGCGCTAACGCAACGCTGACGCAACGTTGACTGCGTTGCGACGACGCAGCGTAGCCGCCACGCCCGTGTGGCATCTCTCTAAGACCTACTTACGGCGCTCCCTGGTAATGCACTTAGAAACTACCTTATAAAGACTCTCTGTAACTGCGCGTTTTCCTTTTACCGCAATTTATTCTAACAAGTATGCTTTGCCTTTGTGCCGATTTTTATTCCTTTGGCTTTTATGGAGTTCTTAAATGTTCTTTCAAATAGTTTTTGCATGATACATAGATTTTCACACACAGTGGCATTAGCTAATTTGTGTCATGCATTACATTATAATAAATATGATCTATGAAATTAGTTAAGAAGCTCAGTTTTTCTTAAGTTATATTATACTTGATGCTTTGTACTGTTTTTATTTTAAAAAGTTTTTGTTGTTGTTAAATAAGTAAGATAAAATGAGCAAAATAAAATTTTCTTCAGTTCATTTTTGAGTAAAAAGTTAAAGCAATTCACAACTTAAGTATATTTTCAACTTAATTTTAAACAAAATTAATAAATAATCTTGCAATATTGTAATAGTCGTAAAAATAAAATAAAAATAAGACTATAGTCTATACAATACTTCTGAGTTTCATCTAGAGAGATACCAGCGAAGGAAACATAAAAGAGGTTGAATATTACAATTATGTGTTTATGTTACCCATAAAATGTTACCTACGTCAAGTTATGTCGAATTGTCACAACGTCGCATGTCTTTGTACCAACATGTTACGACAGGGTCTGTTCACAATGAACACAGACTTTTTAGGCTTGATTGCTGCACATAATGGAAAGTCCTATCTATCTGTCACCAGTAGCTCTACCATGAGTTTTTACTATACTATATATACTATACTCGCTAGCGTCTGTAGTTAAAAAAATGTATGAAGATTTGTACAGCGCCTCTAGCGGATAGTTGGGTACTAAAATTAGCAATACTAATATTGACGTAACTACTGTAGTAAAGTCAGGCGATTTTACTGTGACAACTCATGGTAGAGGTACAGGTTGTATCTCATATACCGTGATAGTTTGAGAGTTGAAATTTTGACAGATGATATAATTGATGTATGCATTAGTCAGTAAGCCTATAGCCTGAGGGGTGAGAACAGATTAATCTGACAGTTATCGCACAACGTAAACCTCGTATTTAATTTACATTGCGCGTCAACGTTCGACTGCTTTACATCGCAGCATCGTCACCGCGCATTGTATCTCGTATACGCTACTGTAACAATGGGTTCATGTTTATTTGTCACACTGGTTTTTGCCTAAATGCGGCGGTACTCTACTAAAATCCTACGTTTATTGTGCTATTTTTTCTATTTGTTGACTATGGAGTCTGAATCAATTTCATTGACAGTCATAAAGTTTACGACGTTTTTGTGGAATATAGAATAGGATCCAGGCAAATAGGAGGTTAGAATACGATCTCGCTTAGTAATAGGCTTGAAAATACTGTCGGTCAAATAATATGTTTCACTTTTGTGATTTCTAGGAATTGAGGTTCTACGAACAGATAGCTATCGCCAATACATATTTATATAGACTAAAGTCAAAGCGAATTCCTGTTTGGATTTTGGAAACAATGCTCGTGGAGGTTTCGATATCAAATTGGTTCAACCGCGGTTGTAGATAAAAACAGCTGACAGAGAACTCGGTTCGAAAACTCACTATTTCCAGAACCAAGCATAGAGAGCAGGTATTTCAAAACTTTACCACAAACAAAAAAATGAAAGCAACAATAAAACACCGAACCAAGTTGCTTTTGAGTTGTTTGTCGACCGAGATGAGGATAGAGATAAAATAATTGAATGCGTCACGTTTATAGCATTCGTAATGTGTTTTCATTTAGTATTCCGAGCCCAAAGCAAGCTCCGCGAAACTGATTACCACCCCGACCAAATTACCCGATTGATCGATTTAATTCTCCCGTCTCAAGCTGTTAAGTCGAATAATTTACTGCGAGACGTTCGTCTCGACGGATTTAGAAAAAGTCGCTATCCATTTGTATCCAATTTAAAATGGAATTAGAAGTAAATACACTTTCTATTTCATCCAATCACGTAAGTCGCGGCGCCGAGATCGCAGGCCGCGGTGAAAGAAAATTCTCCATTACCCGGCCGGCGGGAGATTTACCCCAAATCGAATTCCACTTCCATCCGGAATGGCCTTAATTTAACGGACGAATTTGTCTAATTCCAATTCTTATGCTGTGACAAATGTAGTGATTTTTATTCAGGCGCCGTTTTTTCCGGCAAAGTTTGAAAATGCTTAGCTCAGTTCAGCAAAGTTTTTGAGTATCGGCTCGGTGGCCGTGAAAGCACAATCATTGGATAAATCAGTTCCGAGCAAACTCAGTTTCAATTTGAACCGAGAGTATTTTTCCTTATTTCTTGCGATAAATTTATTTGAAAGTGAAGCCTTCCGGTTTCGCCGGCATTATAATGATCCATCCCCATCGCAATTAAACAAACCCGATCTGACGGGAAACATAAATAAACGCCCACTTTCAAATAATTTAACAGGCTAAAAAGGTTTAACCGTTTTTCAATAAATGAATTGGTACAATTTCTATAATTGACTTTTACTTGAATATTCTTTTATTGAAAATGTAGTCAAAATTCAAAATATTGAAGGAAAAACCTTTTTAAGAAGTTCAACCCCTATTTTATCCCTTTTTGTTTTATTCTTTAGCTTGTAATTCTCTAAAACCTCACCAGGGCTACTTATATTAGGCGACTCAAGAGAAAGGATGTCATGCTGTTGTATGACAAATTATGAAGTAGAGCACCCCCTTATACAGAAGGATGCTTTGCACGCTATTAACAACAAAACATCTGCTCATAGTATCCCCAACTGATCGCAAATAAAAGAAAAAAAAGAAGCTTGTAATTCTGCCATTTTATTATTAAGATACATACGTTATTCAGTGAAATCACAAGAATCATTTAGAATCGTAAGTATATTTATATAAGCTGAAGCGACTCGCAACGATAAAATATTCCATAAAATGCAATGGTCATTTAACACAGCATAAAATGTGTAAAAGCGATTTATAGCCTGTTGAAAAATTAACGAGATGAACTCACAATGCTTACTGAAGTATACCGAGAGCTCGCGCCTTAGTTTTTACGTCATACTCAAGTACATGAGTAACTTGAAACGCATCTTGTTTGTCAACTTTCACTCTGATATCAAAATTTGTAGTTATAAAATTTAAGCTTTTCACATTTATAACAATAAACATAAAACTGTAAGATGCATTTATTTCATAGTTCTTTTTAATATATAATAATATAATGACCGTTAAAATGGACGATGAAACAAATAGATAAAAGATCCTACCAATATTATAAACGCGAAAGTTTGTATAGGTGCGTGGACTGTTACTTCAAACATGTTACTTGTTACTTTCACGCAAAAACTAAACTTAAAAATATGTTTGGTTTGAAAACCAACGTTGGCTCCTGCACTACTACAACGGAAAAGAAAATTATGAGTGGTATTCGGAAATATTCATGCTCTGTCATTTATTTGGTGCGCATAATCATTTATTGCAAAATTGAATAAGTTTTTATGGAATTATTGGCTTTTACTTTTGCATATTATTGTGTTAAAAATACATTATTTATTACAAAATACATTGATATCTATTTCATATATTTGCTCCTTGGACCGGGAATTGACAGCGTAAGCCAGGGATAGGGAAAAATGGAAAGAGTGGGGGAAGACCTTTGCCCAGCTTTGGGACAGTATAGGTTGAAAAAAATAATTGTAAATAGAAAAATGTAATACTTACAATAATTCAAGAAGAAGTGTTCTACTGGTAGTTAAAATTAAGTGTATTACCAGTTGTACTGTTTAGTAGTACTTTTAGTGGAAATGTGACATTTCTCATCGTAATCTTAGAATAATTTAAAATTAAGTGTATTACCAGTTGTACTGTTTAGTAGTAGGTACTTTTAGTGGAAATGTGACATTTCTCATCGTAATCTTAGAATAATTTATCCAATTTTACATAATATATTTTTTTATATAACCATAAATGTGTTACTTACGTTTCTACGATCTGTGGATTTTGTGATAATTTAGAAATTTCAAATAGAAATAATTCAAATATTACTTGCCTAGCGTAAAATATGATTTTAATATATTCTAGTTTGCTTAAAAACAGTTTAAGTTGCTTTAAGTACTTGGATCTAATACCTCTTACGCCCGGCGCTCGACTCACTACTTTGAATAATTAATAAAAGTTATATAAGTTTTTATAAAGAAAGTAAAAATACAGTCTTCAAAACTAAAATTTCAATCTATCAAAACATTAGAACTGGAGTTGAATAAATAATAGAAAGAATAATGAAAGAAGTCGAAAACTCACGAACTTCAGAAATAGGCTTATTTTATAATATTAACAAATGACGTACCTACATAATAAGCACTTTGAAGATTTTTTTAAAATATATTTTATGCAAACGCTTGACCGCAATCACACCTGATGTTAAGTGATGATACGGTGTAGCGCGTTTGTATAGATAAAACCTATTCACTCAAAATAAGAATAATTAGTTAAATCAGTAAAATAATAAGACTTGTGCTTTTGGTACTATTATGTTGTTAATATTCTGCCTAAATACATTAAGATTTGTTCTTCTTTGAATTTTGCGCCTGTATGCTAACGCTCAATAAATATAGACCAATAATATAAATAAATAAGTATTCACGGACATTTTAAACATCACACTCACTAGAGTGTGATGTGTCCCATACTACAAGCTTTGCTTAGTTTTGGACTACTTAAACTAAGCAAAGCTATATGGGAACTAGATTGCTGATAGAATATACTTACCTACCAACTATTTTCTTTGTAAATACAAACATAGAATACCTACATAGTAACACCCAGACACAGAACAAATATTTATGTTCATCACACAAACATTTGCTCTGGGTGGGAATCGAACCCACGACACACAGCATAGAAGGCAGAGCTACTACCAACTGAACTGTGACGCCTGGAACAAATATCAAAAAACAACATCAATACATCTCTTTTACCCTCACTCATTCCAAGGTTTGCTGAAAGAGAACTCTCTTTAGGGTTAAGCTCGCCTATATTTACATGTTTTGTTTTTAAGTTTTTTCTTTGTATTTTGTGTACAATAAAAAATAAAGAACAAATCAATGAGAACTTGCTTTTATGGTAACTATTTTACACCCTGTATAAGAAAGCTGTATTCCTTCGACATAAATAAACTAAAATATACGTAGTGCTCGTGAAACCCACTTTGCATATTTCACACCCATTATAGCAACTACGTTAAGTTTTGTCATAAGTCTACGCTCATAATGTCGTTTTTGTTGTGTTTGTGATATTCAGACAGACACTATTATTATTAGAATTATATATAGCTAGGGTAAAGTTATTTTGAGTTGACTTGTATACCACAAATTGTGTTATGATTTGCATAAAATACAATTGATATACTGGTATATACTGGTCCATGAAAGAATATATGAAAGGCGACCTTCCACTTACACTCAAACGCCAACTCATCGACATGTGCATCCTGCCCGTCCTAACCTACGGTGCGCAGACATGGTCTCTGGCTGAGTCACAGAAGTCCAGGCTCAAGATTTGCCAAAGGGCAATGGAACGCAGCATCCTTGGTTTTAAGCGCATCGACCGAGTGCGAAACACAATGCTGCGTTCGCTCACCGGCATTACAGATGTAGGTAACAAAACCGCAAAACTTAAGTGGGATTGGGCAGGCCATGTTTGCCGCATGGACTCCCGGACATGGGCTGAAGCCGTTACACCATGGATGCCTGAAGACGGACGAAGGCGTCGAGGCCGACCAAGGAGACGATGGCGGGACGACCTAGATACTTTCGAGGGGAATTGGTGGAAAAAAGCGGAGAATAGGGACGAGTGGAAGGACTTGGGGGAGACCTTTGCCCAGCAGTGGGACGAGATAGGTTAGAGAAAAAAAAAAAACAATTGATATCATTCACAAAATCAAAAGAATCTTTAAACAACAAAGTTTCAGTTGAGGTATCCATAGATAGTTTGTAACTGTCTGCAGATATCACAACTGTTTCTTTTGTATTTTATAAATATGTACATTTTGTAAATACTGTAGTAGTCGTATGTTTGATAATAAAATAATGATTTCCAAAAAAAAAAATTTTTGGTTTTGGTACTTTAAATATAAAAAAACCTTTAGGTGTAATTTGGTTAAAACTGTGATTATAGCTTGGTCTAGAAACATCGCTGTCGGCGTTTAACGTGTTAAATTCCTTTTGCAATTGCGATATACAGAACCAGTGATTTTGCTGTTTCAATAGCCTTCAGAATGCTCTCGTGGACTTGCGACTCGTCATTGCATCGATTCACACTCCGCAAACACCACGCCGAGTATGAATTTTACAACAATAGTGCATGCAATATCCGACCCAGCACTGTGTTCATTGGACTCGTTTGCACTATGATAGTTAGTGGGTAGTGGGCACTACAAGGTGTTTTATGAAAACAATGGTGATGGCCAAGTCCAAACCATGGAAGAGAGAAAAGTGAGAGGAGTCATGCATTCGATTTATAAGAAAATATGCAATTTTTTTTATAAGTTTCTTTGTAGGAAATTGATCAAATTTTAATTACCTTCTAGGTCTTCTAAAATCTCGTTACAGGATTGTGTACACTAGCACTTTTCGAATCTGTAGTATTCCGAATCATTTAAAATAATGTTCCATCAAATTACAAACAAATTAAACGCGAATTTATTAAATATCTTAGTGCGCTTGAGTTTAAAAAAACTTGCTGTATGTCAAACTATACGTGACAATGCCTTTGATGATACATAGGTAAGTCAGCAACTTCTTCTTCTTTTTATCGTGTCCATGCTACAACTGTATTTTGTTGTAGCATCGTGTTGGAAAGATTAGCCAGACTAGACACTGCTTTGCCGTACCTAGCTGTTACCGGTGTGCGCCACGCGGAGGCTCTTTCCATTTCCAAGTCAGCAACTGTCTCGCTACAACAGACTTCAGATACTCGAATTTGCGCCGAGCGTTCATTTCGCTAAACGACATCGAAATATCGATGCAAATGACCCGCAACCATGTTCATTATCACCGACATCGGGAATAAACCCTCCGGGGTGCAGTATTAGTTATCCGTAACTGTTTTACAGTGCTGTGCGATTTTGTGGTTTAACACCTAGTTTTTTAACTTTTGATGTGTTAACATTTATTTTATAATGATGACTATCATATTATTTACATATATATATTTATATTAGGTATATATTTACTTAAAATTAAAACTTAAAGTTTTGTTCCACTGTAAATGATACACGTAATAAAACTTACCTCTTATACAAAAATGTTTTGTCATAATTAGTATTAAAAGTAAAAAATGATTATCACATCAATTATAATTGATGTGATAATTTTATCATTTTTTATCAGTTTACTCTTTTTGATCAATAATTATTGATCAAAAAGAGTAAACTGCATTTAATATGAATTTAAATCAATAAGTAGCCGTAATTTTATAAAGCATTTTATAGGAAAAAAATGTTTATTAAAAGCTTTGTTTTGTAATTACGGAGTCTCCTGCTGGAATCATTAACGTAATACCTAGCATTAATGGGCCTAGGGATGAGATATAAATTAAAATTATCGATAAAATTAATTAACACGAGTTTTATAAGAAGATAGATGGATAATATATATTTATACTTAATACTATATACTGGTACTTGTTATGTCGATTTGCATTTTAACTTTTTTCAATTTCAAAGTCCTTCTGGGAGAACAACTCTATAGGTCAGTCAGTCAGTCGTAGTTTAGCTGTATATAATATGATTTAGTATTGTATATTAAAAGGTTATTTACAAGCACTGTTATAGTAAGTTACTTTTTAATACACAGGCAGACTCCTGGCAATCTTAGGTTGCTCCGGGAAGATACTGGTGTCAAAGCAGTTGTTAAAGAATATAGTTAACGGTATAATCATAGACATAATAATCGCTGTTAAACAAATTAGAAGGCAAGTATTTACAAAAATAATAGTGTGATATTAAATAGGCCCAAGCTACTCGCGAATGAGAGTTCAAAGCAGGAACTAGTTTTAGAAGTTGCCTACTAATTTTTCGAAGTTTTATCGACATCGATAAAACCACCTGACTTGACAAAGCCTGACATGGCATCTCACTTAGCAAAAAGCTGAGGCAACCGAATTTCCGTAAAAGAAAGAAAACGCGATAACTCCTGGTAATGAATATTTAATCTTTGTTTTCCTTTTTTACATTTTTATCGTAAATTTTACGTCATTAGTAATATTACTTTACACGTTTCCCTACTTAGGCGTAGGACGCCTTAAATCACTCTAATTGGAGCGTTTACACTTTTTTTCAGTAAAACAATTCAACAGGTCAGAAATTTTCTTTGTTTTCAAAGGAATTGTGTTACACGGCTTTTTACTTTATTATTTTAAAAATAATATTATTCTGAGCTCAATTATGAGAAGATTTGAATTTATATTACTACGTCTATTTGTTACTACATCATCATCATCATCATTCCCCTGCCCTTACCCTACGCTAAGTGGGGTCGGCACAACTTCTCTTTCTTCACTCAATCCTATCATTCGTCAGTTCTGATTCTACTCCTCTCACAATTTACTACATTTTTTTGTAAAATCTGATCTTGTCAGAACTCAGCGTTCGGGGCAACTTTTTAGCCCTGGACCAATGTACGGAACCATGTTGCTACCATTACGCTCTGTTTTCGGTTGCCTGGAAGAGAACGCTCTCAGCGATAAGGCCGGCCATTGTGGCCATTGTTTAAGATTTATATTTTCTGATTTTCGATTTTTTTATTTACCAATAAAGAGATATTCATTGATACTCTCTTAGATGAACCTTTACAAACGTTTTACAAAACTAATAAAACAGAATAAAACCTCATTGAAATTGCAACCATAAAACATAATTATAACTAAGAGTTTTTTTACTAAAACAAAGCTTTTAATCAACGAGTCTACAGTAAACCACTTACAGTAAACTATTGCCCGCAGTTAAACAATTTAATTAGAGTCTATCCCACGTAGAGTTGCGTCGAACTTCACCTACTCGTATCACAGGCGACTGTAAACTTTAACCAATTAATCTTAGAGTTTAAAACTGTTTTACTTTGGATGAGTTCACACACGGTACCACAAGTGCAGCACAAATTGTACGAATAAAATACCGAAGTATATTATTTCAAGTGCTTTCAAGGAGTACTAGAAAACGTTTATTTAATTTTTCGTCAGAATAGTTCCTTTTATACCAAATTAAAATAATATTTAAGTTTAATTTATAAATAAAACCTCAAGCTTTGTATGAAGATTAATTCTAAAATAACACTAATCATATTTACAAGATGGCGTACCTACTCGTCAGTCTTATTTGAAAAATTTCAATAAGTACATCAAAAAATAAGCTGCTAGAAGATTGTTTAATCTGTGCTTAAGTTTTCAGATCAAAACAACTATTGTACGTACATTGTTGTCTAGACTCTTTCTGCTACATTAAAGAGTGTTTCTTTGCATTCAGTGAAAGAACATAATCCTATAAATCGGGCTTTGAACTTAGAGAGGGTATTAAAGAAAATACGTGGATGATGCGTTTGTGGCTACAATGGTATTGCTGGGTTAGTTCAATATATAATACATAAATATTCATGGACTTTTGTACAATACTATCTAATACTGTGCCTTTATTCAACTAGGTGGGGTCGGCACATTTTCTTCAATTCTCATGTTGAAACTTAGCCTGCTGCTAGTATGAGCACGAAAGTGCTGATAATAAAAAAAGCTTTTCTAAAAATACGTTCATAATATAATAACAAAGAAGATAATACAGTGCAAACTTTTCTACCTAACTTCTTAATCAAATTCTGAACTAATCATGTTAATTCTCATTATCAAAAGCTCATTAAAATTTAATTTAGAATTTTTGCTTTTCAGCCAGACTGAAGCCGTCATGCGCACCCGACCGAAGCAGTTTCAATGAATAGAAAAACTAAATTATGAAAATTCACCAGGTTTTTGACCCCTAAATAAGCTTGAAAGTGTTTTTAGAGCGACCTCTTTCAGGTGGGCTAGTGGAATAATAAGTAGGGTCTATAGGCGTCTGCATACTGGACGACATATTTGTCGAAATATCGGTAATCTGGTGGATCCAATACAAAATGTATTGAATTAGTTCTCTGGCAATATCGTGTCGGTGTCGAGTATCAGTAAAATAACTTAAAATCTTTGTGGGCAGACAAAGATGGGATTAGTATGACCTACGAACGCGTACTTTATTTTGTCTGGATAAGTAACACTGGTTAACTTTTAAAGCATGTACTTTTAATAGAGTTTATTTAATCAAAGCGATCAATTATCTTGTGTCATTAACTCCTTTACAAAGGTTACACTACAATAACCCATTTACAATTATTGTAATTGGGTTATTTATATGTTGGTGTAAGATTTTGAAACTACATTGACTTCAATTAATATGACTATATATTTCTTAAGATTGGCTGAGTCCACGAGAATATGTGTAATGTTGTTTTTAATAATTAAGTTCATCATTAAGTTTAATAATATATGCAAAACTAAATATCTTGTGGTCTTCGCATTGCAAGTTTTTTCGCTATGTTTCAAGTATGTGTCAAGCTATGTTGTAAACAGTTGAATTATGTAGTTCTGAAACGTGCGTCACAGACCTGCTATATGTTATCAACATTTACTACATGTTCATTGGCTTCGCTAAGCAAATCCAGATCCCAAAGCTTGATTGAACTGTGATGTGACTCCGCTAACTTCCCTAACCTTACGTTAACGTGTGTTTACCCACAGTCTGCATAGCAACTCACACATCTAAACATTACCTTTGCCTAGTAGACCGGAATACTTGTATGCAAACACAAGCCAGGCGCGGCAAATATTTTAACGTTTGTCTGAATACTGCTAGCTGCAAGCTCAACCTATGCACATTTCAGATGTTTTTGAATATGGTAGCGTAATAATTGCGACATGTATGACGTTTTTTAATATAGTAGTGTAAAATTGCGACATATCGGGACGGGTAATTGTTGTCACGCTTAAAGCATTTTGCGGGAACAAATTTGAAGTATTTGTGTGGTGTTTGTTGTTGAGGAACATACATAAATAAATTATACATTTATGCGTATTTCGTTGTAAATTAAAAATACTGACAGTATTGTTTTTTTTATACGTTTAATACAGTTACTAATGCTTGATAGAAAGGGCATACCTGAAAATGATTTTTTTTAAATAACTATTCTAAGATGTTAAAAACGTTTATTCGCGTTTTACCGTTGGTAAGAGAGATATCTAGTTTTTTTTATTGGTTATTTTTTTTATTCTTTTTTGTCCGTGCGGTGTGAACGTAGCTTTACAGCGTGAAAATATTGGTGTTCGCACAGCTCTTCAGTAGCAATCCATTTATTGACTTTACAGCGTCAGATTTGAATGGTTTTGGTTGAACTGTTTGCTGCGTACCACGAAATGGAACTGAATTTTTGTTTCAAAAACGTTGCCAGGACTTCATTTTATTTTATGTCAATCCACGTTTAACATAAAGATCATTTTTGTCAATTCAAAGTAAATGTACAAAAAAATTATAAAATGTTACTTCATAATAAGAAAAACATAATTAAAACCCACTTTCCAATATTAGAAAGTGGTAAATACGAGCGATTCCATCTCATTCCTTCTTTTTCCTCGAGTGGATCCTTTAAATTCATCCAACATCCGTATAACTACGCCATAATTATGTTTACCCAATTTTTCTATATTTTCGTCTCGCGCAGCGTTCCAGAAAGTTCCTACAAATTGCAGTGCAAGTCGGCTGCAGCAAATATTTGAATTGTAGAGTGGGATTGGTTTGCTTCGTACGTATTCAGTAGTGTTTACATCGAGAAATATAAATTCTGGATCCGCAAAACCCGTACAAAGTCGAAACACCTCCACTGGTATCGAACAACTGAGCTATCAAGTAAAGCTGGCATGCGAATACACGATATAAAGAGAAGTCATCATTCCCCTGCTCTTATCCCACGTTACGTAGGGTCGGCACAGATAAGTAAATACTTATATAGAGTAGTAAAACAAAGTAAAATAAAAATATTATTAGAAATATCATAGAATAGTTGCCATTATGACTTAAACGCAATACACCAAAGTCGCAACGATATTTTTACTAAGTTACATTAAAATAATAAACTAATAATTCTGCAACAAAAAATTTGAATACCAAGATTTACAACAACCAATAGTAACAAATTGTTTGATTCGAAACTTCAATTTCAAAATTCATCAACTTGAAAATGATGAAACTTTCGCTACGCCTGTCATCTACACTATCAATCACTAAATATTCGGCCAGATCAGCCCCACAAATTCGACCTGAGAAACTCTAGTTTAACCTTTTACGCTGATAATTTGATACAGCAAAATCATTGTCAAATTGACAGTTCACCGGTCTCTTTACTTTCAGTATTCAGTAATTTATTGCATCATTATTATATACTAGCTGTCCCGACGAACTTCGTACCGCCTTATAAAGATTATTTTTTCTGAAAGATTTTCTTAATTTTTTTTCCGTAAGAACCTTGTACAGAGTATCAGAAAACTACAAAAAAGAACAGCCAAATCGGTCAAGCCTTCATGCTTCAAGTTTTCATGCTATCTCGTGACAACGGAAAACGGGTTTCATTTTTATCTTTTAAGATTTGCACATAATATACCCATGTATGGGTGTTGCAATGGGTGATAGAAGACCGGATCAAAATTATCGGATGAAACGGATATCGGATCGGATTTTAAAACATGCCAGTTTCAGCCTTACCTGCTCGATCCCTCGTGCCCAACACTGAGGCTATCTGAGGCCGCTCCTCATTGATGACCAGCTCAGCTTGCTCGCTGTACACCGAGTGCACCGATGAGATGCAGGTCAGCCGTAGCTGGCCTCTCTCGAAGCTGTCTGGACGCACCATGAAGGATAACCGACTGACCGATGGCACCTGGAGATAAATATTACAGGAAAATAAATGACAAGGTTCGAAGAAGCTCAAGTTCTCACTGAAAACCAGTGCTATAGGAACCTCACCGTCTCTATGGCATATACTGAGTGGTGACCCTTTTACACTCTTATCTGTTTTTGTATCTATAATTTGTTTTGAAATGTATGTTATATGTGTAATACGTCTAATAATGTTATACGTTTTCTATTTTATTATTTTTTTTATAAGTTTAAAGAAAATACAGTATAAAGGACTAGATCTTAATTAGCAATGGGTTGGAAAATATATGAAGGATAGTTCTAGTGATTCACCGATGGTCTAGTGGTAACTACTCCACCGCGCCGTTTTAATTCTAAGGTCCAGGGTTTATTTAATTGTGCAGCTACGTGTTTTTCTTTATAAAAAATGTTGTGTGCAATATGAATGCTTTTAAACGTTGAATGAAAACATCAAATCCGCACGTTTTTCGTGATGTTAACGCTAGACTAGGTATAGACTAGAAAAACTACTTACATTTTCAAAAAAAAAATCTCAGGCAGTACTAGCGACTCGTACTTAGGGTATGAAGTTCTTGATCTAATGTAGTAATTGATCTACACTACTGATCTTCTATAAAATACTAAAGCCGATTACAATAAGAATTCGTACAAGGGCGCCACATTCAATATTAACAGATTACCTTGGTAGAGGTCTCTGCGGTCGGCATCGGGTCCGTGGCATCCTCGTCCATGTCATGATGCCGCGGCGGTGGCAGCACCACTGTATCTTGACTTGACAGGAGTACTCCATCCTGTATAACCAAAGTTTTTATATAGGTACAACATCTTAAAACCAAATCTTCAGCTATTTCCAAAAGCAACCATCCTAAATAACCCAAGGTCTTCTATTAAAAAAATCTCTTTCCAATGCTCAGCTACTTCTAAAAGCAAAATTATGATTTTTATATATAACGTATATTCCTACGCGGTTAAATGTATACTTCTTGTATAATTAGGTGATTATTACAATCTCCGGAAAATCATGTTTTCACTCAAAATTCTTAGCTTATTACCGTAAAGCTTAGGCATAAAATAACTTCGCATTAATTTCATACTCCTTTGAGAGGGGTAAAGTTAAACACACGCTAAAAATTACCCCAAAATAATGAATATGTTTTCGACAGCGAAATTATAGGGAGCCAGAATATGTTTCGTAAGCGCGATGTCATTAATCAAAGTCAAAAACCAATTAGAGAATGATATTGTTCAAAGAATTATCGATTGTGCGCGGAGAAAACAGATTAATTTGCCGAATTTTTTGCTGAACTTTCATCGGACAAAAGGAAAACAGTATGAGTTGCGAATATTAAGTAGGTACCTACTCTATCAATTTCAGAGATTTTAAGTGAAACATCTATCAAAGTATTCGTTATTGTTTTTGTAACAAAGTTAACTTCAAATTATATCACACTACATAGTTAAATGCCAGTTTTTTGCGACCAGTGTATCTACCATGAGATGTCACAGTAAAATCGCCTGACTTTACTACGGTAGTTACGTCAATATTAGTATGACGAATTTTAGTACCCAACTATCCGCTAGAGGCGCTGTACAAATCTTCATACATTTTTTTAACTACAGACGCTAGCGAGTATAGGTATAGTAAAAACTCATGGTAGACCTACTGAACTTACAAGAACGGGAACTTAAAAAGCTTACGATTTCTCATTTTTGTTCACAGAAACCTTCACAGTAGCTTGAATTCACACAACAAACTAGGTAACAGTCAAGCGTGTAATATTTGAAACTACCACGGCTTTGAACATAGTTTTCTATATAAATGGGATATACACTATGATCTGTGACTTTGGTAAATATTCCGTATCTTCTATATATATAAAAATCAATGCCACTATTCGTTGTTATTTTATAACTCAAGAACGGGCTCACCTATCCAAACCAAATTTTTAGGCTTTATTCGGACTAATTAGCAGATGGTTTATGTGACGTTTGCTTATAATCTGTCGAGTAGTTCTTCATTTATAACATTTTTTGTAGTATGTATAGCCTTTAAGGCGGAACAGAGTTCGCCGGGTCAGCTAGTATAATATAAAGAAAACTACAACAAGCTTGTTTCAATAATTTTAAATAATAAGAGAGATGAATAAAAATGATATAGTACTAGGATAATGCTTGTTCAAATAAGACAGCTAAAAACACTAGAATAGCTACAAACCTGTATAGTATCAACAAAAGGACCGAAGGCCTTCCAAGGACTAAAGATGATATTACTATTCTCTTCGCCCGGGAGGGGAGTGCTTCTGCTCGGGGAGGACTGAGGGACCTCTATCGACACGACGGGACTGGGCAGGATCCTCTGTTGAATCACTGGCTTCCCTTGGATCTGAAGAAGAAAAGTTAGTTGAAGACATACGGATAGTCATAAACTATACGGTAAGATATAAATAATGTCATGAAAAATGCTCTTAATAGAAGTTTGTTTATAGAAATGTGTTTTACCGACTGTGAAAATGGAGGAGGTTCTCAATTCGATTATATGTTTTCAATCATGCCCATCTCACAATTATTTGTTATTGGCCCGCATAAGGCAGCATGGCCGCTGCATATAAATAGCAAATATTATAAAAAAAACTACTTAAGTTTTTATTTGATACCTAATTCAACCGTAGCAATGAACTATAAATGTATCTATTACTAAGGGATTTACAAAGTTTCAATATCAGTACGTTTTAGTGGGTAATTGGAAACTCGGAGGAATTACACTTCGATGTTACATCCTCTAGATTTAATAAAACCATGTAGTCCGCATTTCACGTAGTGCATTGTCACATATTTATAGCATTAATTTTTTCAAGAAATAGCTGAAAAAATATTTAAAAATCGCATCAGGCACGGTAGGTACTCGATCCTCTCGCTGCTAGTTGAGTCTACCGGCCGAGCGCGTCATTTTACGTAATATTGAAGTTAAAATTCTGTTATGTGTTAAAGAAACGTAACGTAATCACAACGATGATAGTATTCATCGAAAAAATAGACGTTTGGAAATAAAATTAGAACGAAACAAAGGTTAGTTCATGTACGTCTACCTACAGTACGCAAAGTTGTGATAAAAGTTTTATTTCTTCAAAATATGTCCATCTTAATGTGGTAATACCAGATATTATCCTGATGGTACTTTATTTAATTGATTCCTTAATGTGGTGATACCCGATATTACCCTGGAACAATGTTACTACTTTCTTTGTGTGATAGTACGTGATACTATTCTGAAAGTTATTTATTTTGAATATAAGAGTTTTCTGCACAACTCGAAGTCGTAAGTAGATCAACTCTTTCATCGAATTCGGCATCCGACCGATATAAAACTATGCCCGACATACAATCTGATAATGGTTTTCTGGAAGAAGATTACCCAGAACAAAGCCTGGCATTGTGAATGTGATTACAACATTCATCATCATATACCCTTCACTTCCAAGGCAGTTCCAGTTTTTGGTCCTGATCCACCGATAGTTTCTGTCCCAGATACAGAAAAAGGTCTGACCTTAACTCCGTCTCAAGACCTAGAAGTTCCAGAAGAAATTCTGGAAATGCTCGGACAAGCACATAATTTGAATGAATAATTAGGTGCAAAAATTCCAAGATATCTCTAAACGTTGGGGTAAATACTACTCGATGGACTTGCCCTAAAGAACAAAAGGAAGTACTGAGATACAATGTTAATCCCTGAAAATGTTCTATGAAAATTTCTCTTAGTCCGGGGTCCTAAACTCAACCATGAGGTGAGCGCCGTTTTAACTGAACTGGCTAAAAAACTCAATTATACATTGAAGTACTCACAAAATCTGTTGGTATCGGGAATAGCGGGCACAGTTAATCTGACCAAAGACATTACAGATCAGATACATTCTGGTGTACCAAAACTTGAAGTAATCAAGAAATTGTCTGACGTAGATCAGTCATCTTGTTAGACCTGCATTTTGAGGAAACACTTAGTATAATTTACTACATGCCTTAGCTGGATACAAGCTTTTGAAAAAAAAAAAAAACACGTGGTGTTAAAAGAGATGCCTTTTTGATTCAAGATAAACTCGGCAAATCTATAAAAGCTTCAAAATTCTAATCTTATTTAAATTCTAGCCAACCAATTATAAAAAAAAAAAAAAAAAAAAAAAAAAACTACCCCTCTCGGGAAAGTCGCGATTTCTCCTCGTTAACGGAGCAACTCGAAGCCAGCTGCAGCTCCGAACCTTTACTAGTTACTACGAGCCGCCAGTATACCAGCCTTCGAAGTCAGCGAGCAGGAACCAGAGCTCATCGCGCCCGCGCCACTGCAAGCCGCCGCCGAACGACGACGCAACTAGAGGTACCTCGTACTGGTAGGATCAAATCCTTTTAATTCAACTGACTATCAATGACAAATGATTCAGCTGTTTTGTCTTACATAGAAGGCTACAAATCCTTATTATTTGTTGTGTACAACAAAATATCGAACGTATAAATCTACCTTTCACATTCTATGGCGAAACTCATTAATCTAGGAGCAATACCACCATATACTGAACACCCGGGTCAATTTGCATCCCCTGTGTTCCTGACCCTCAAAAGTAATGGATTTAAGTAAAGTTAAGTGTTACTTAACTTTACAAGTTTAAATGAGTTTGTATGTGCACCGCACTTTAAAACTGAAGATAATAGTACATACCTACTGCTACTTAGTTAGTTAGTGATAGTGCCTACACGGCAGCCATTGACCTCAAAGAGGAGTATTAATACTTAGGTACCTATTCACTATTTAAACAAAAAATTGTTAGACTCAGCTCAGCATCATACCTACGTGTTTACTATAATATTGTAACCACTTTTAGCTTTCCTAAGAAGTCAAGGTCACACAATAGTGCCTTATCTCCTCGATATATAGTGTGTCAGACCTACCTCACAGGCATGTCAAAATACAGTAAACGCTGTAGTGACAAACCTATAACGTTTAGGTTTTGTAATTAATTTTGTATAAAGTAATATGGTTCCAAGTCTTTAGGTTTTGAAATTAACAGCAATTGTCATTAAAGTTACCAAAATTATAATATTTTTAACGTACTCAATGGCATAAAACAAGGAACTAATGATATTTTGATTTTATTAGTACCTTAACTTCTACATGTACAGCTGTTGCATATACATAGTTGGATATAGGTATTTTCCAAGCACTTTGAGCGTGAAAAGTATTTACAAGCTGCAACACTCCAATGACAGTTATAACTGCCGAATAAACCTTAAAAATACCTAGCAGAAGACTCGAAACCAACATTATTATTATTTGCTCGAAATATACAACATGCAATAGCAACAAGTGCCT
Organism: Ecliptopera silaceata; assembly: GCA_932527185.1. Taxonomy (NCBI): domain Eukaryota; kingdom Metazoa; phylum Arthropoda; class Insecta; order Lepidoptera; family Geometridae; genus Ecliptopera; species Ecliptopera silaceata. The sequence continues at coordinate 11,176,538 of OW052194.1, read as the reverse complement.
AGAGGTCTGCTACTGAAATGATTCATCATATTAATTACCTCGACTTTTGGCTGCCTTATTAGGCCTAAAATCTTTTTTGTCAAAATTAACACATTAATTAATGTGTTACTTGGAATTGACAACACCACTGCCATCTCATACTTAAAAACAGAATAGGTGGAATACAATTTCCACACCTCAATCAAGTTCCTAGAGAAATATGGCAATAGTTGGAATCTAACTAAAAACATTCATATTTTTGCTTCCTATATCAGATCACGTAATAATACGAATGCAGATTGGGCTTCATGATGCACTAATATCGATACTGAATGAAGTTTATATGAGGCTAGTTTCCAAAAATTTTACAAAAACTTGATCGCCCACAAATCGATTTATTAAAATCTAGATTGAACCGCAAATGTGATTGCTACGTACCAGGAAACGAGACCCCGGTACTTTTGAACTCAATGCGTTCATTCTTAAATAGAATAAATACTTATTAATTTCTTTCTTTCTTTGCACTTGTTCAAAACGAAAGATTATTCAAGATGACGCACGTGATATTTTAATCATTCCCTATTGGCCCGGCCAACCTTGAACCGTTTGTTTACATCGTTAATGAGATTAGAAATCATATACATATAGACCTCATAAAAACCTTCTGCTATCACCTTCCAGAGAACATCATCCGCTATTGCGCAGCCTTACCCTGGCGTGCGCCATATTATCCAGTAAGCGTGCCTAAAGCTAGATATATCTAGTGATTCCGTTGATATAATACTCAACTCTCTATCAAAAAGCACATTAATTAAGTCAGTATAATGTAACACTAAAACAGTGGTACTTGTTTTGTCAAAGTATTAATTTTGATTGCTATGATTAACTATTTCATAGAATTATAAGTAGTATCTAATAATAATACCTAAGTTTTTGCAAGAACAGTTCAAAAAAGGTCATGTTATGAAATATTAAATTCATCTCGTTCTGCCTTATCGCTGATCATCGGTAAGGATACCTGCAATTGTGATACGATAAGTACATTTTTTATAGGTGCTTTTAAAATATAACCCGATTTTTTTCCGAAGTACCATTTAACATGGGACCAAAATATTGTTCCAAAATACCTATCAATAATACCTAATGAATCTGCACCTCTCGAGGCTTAAAATATAAACAATAATAATAATAAATTGATTACTCTTCTCGCGTTATCGACAGGACAACGTGTGCAGACGTAATGTGCTATATAGATCTTAATTGTATCCTCAATAAAAATAATAGTATATATATAATATGTTATTGTAATATTACAATAACAATAAATGATAGATATTATTTAAAAATCCTAACCCAAATTTAATTAAGTATTTCCCTTTTTTAAACACATGAATACATTTGCCCAGTTAAGACTTTGACTTCGTATCTTGAAAGAACTCAACTACTTAGAAATCTTCGGACTATATCTAAACTAAGTAATTATTATTGTGAAAAAACCGATTCACATTCATATTGAATCAAACAAACTTTACAAGAAAGCGGTGTGGACGCGTCTGTGTTCTCAGCGCACAGCACGCGCCGCGCGTCCACCCCGCCGCCAGGTCGGGAGTATCCATCGACATCATTAGAGAACCGCTGCGCTGGTTGGACTGGTCAATCTATATATTTCGCTAAGCTCTATAACCAGTCTTTACCTAACATTAAAGACACACCTATTACTGAAGCAGTAATATCGTTATGTGAACGATGAGTTCATAACCTTAAATACTCATGATAGGTATATACCTAACCTACTTAAAAACAAATGTTTTCTTTTAATGTTTTTGTTAGTTATATTTAATTTCTTCTGAACTGAGATTATGAATCCAGTAATAATAATAAAATTACTATTTTGTTACTTAAGTAATTTGAAATGTTCATTCTGCAACAGACGCTAAACATCTACATGGTTTTATTAAATCTAGAGGATGTAACATCGAAGTGTAATTTATGGTTAAAAGAACTTACCTTAAGTGAATTTCAACCAAAATTACGCGAGATGTTACATCCGAATAGATTTAAACTCCCACCCACCCGATACAGCACACTAATTATTGCATAACATTTCGTGCTAGGATAATACCCCTTTAGTTGCAGAATGCAGATATAATTTACTCTAAAAAGAATGACGCGCTCGGCCGGTAGACTCAACTAGCAGCGAGAGGATCGAGTACCTACCGTGCCTGATGCGATTTTTAAATATTTTTTCAGCTATTTCTTGAAAAAATTAATGCTATAAATATGTGACAATGCACTACGTGAAATGCGGACTACATGGTTTTATTAAATCTATTCGGATGTAACATCTCGCGTAATTTTGGTTGAAATTCACTTAAGGTAAGTTCTTTTAACCATAAAAAAGTTTCTTCTACAAATCTCGTCGAATATTTTCCCTCAGACAGACAGGTAAGTGGCCACTGCCCGAGTCGGTAGACCACAGAATATAAGTATATTATGTACTTGTAACTTTAATGTTTCACTGCGAAAAAGGTCTGTAAATATCATTATCATCATTATACAGGATGTAACATGGGGTCGACCAAAGGTGGCAGGGCAAAGGGGAACCTGGTGCCCGCTACTTGCTTTCGTTGTTTTTGTGAATTCGCACAATATCTTTACAAATTGTGTTATTCTGAGCCCTTAGTCCGAAGACGCATTTTAAAACTCCCTACTCTCGAGCCGAGAGTCGTCTCTCGGATCTCTCTCTCTACTTCTTACAAAAATATAAGGACATCCGAGAGACGACTGTCGGCTCGAGAGTAGGGAGTTCTAAAATGCACCTTCAGACTACGGGCTCTGATGTAAAAGTTACATGATTGCAAAGTTGAATTAAAATCCAGTCAGTAGTTTTTGCGTGAAAGGGTATCAATTATACATCCATCCATATCCAATCCATTCATAAAAATTTTGCGTTTATAGTATTAGAAGGTTGATTGTACTTTGAGAATAATCAATGCCCGTCATGCTTGTTTGTCCCATGTGTCCTACCAGGTGGAGATGGTAGATCACCTTATCAACGCCATAGATGATGAATTACAAAGTTCTACCTGAACTTTAAAATGACTGTTGTTGAGTTCAATTGACACGCAGGAAGGATAATAAGATGGTAAAATATTCAACTTCAAACCAAAATGTACGTCACAACAATGCATTCCCATGATTTTGAAATTTCTAAATCATGGCGATCATGAGACTCAAAGTACCATAATCCCCATGATGGAGATTGTTCAATGGGGATTATGAAACTAACCCGCATTTTGTAGTACACTACGCAGACCCGTCCACAGTCGTATTGTCGTTGCTTGCTGTGCATGAATATGAATTCGTCGAGACCTCTCCTAGTTTTCAGGTAAGATTTATAAAGTTTTATTTGTATAACTCGACTTATCAATATCCAATATTTCAAAGAGTGTTTTGTCAAGAATTATGTCATGGTATGTTTGCTGGTAGAAAACTCTTTTAGGGTTAAGCTCCCCTTTGCATATAATTTTCAATTTGTATGTTTTTGTCTCAATGTACAATAAAGTATGTATAATTAAATAAATATGTTATTTTTCCACCCAGTTTTAATATGTAATACTTAAACAGCGCCATCTATTTGATTAGCTTGTACGCTTGATAAGATTGAGAATACTAGTGACATAGGCACATCCACTGTAAGAAATTACAAGAATTTTCGATAAACTTCAAGTTGTGGTTCTTACAAACTTAAATAAGCTGGTTGTTTTCTGTGCAATGTTGCATTCTTTAGTGCTTTCCCAGTGTTCTTTTAGTTATTGGCAAACTTCAAATAACGATGTTGCAATGAAACTTTGTCTGTCGGCCACTTTATTGCATTTTGCTACGTTTATCCTTTCGTGGAATCTACTGTAGTTAAACAAACCAAGGTACGTGCATTATAATAATTAAAGCTACTATGTTAAGGTAGCTAGTACTTAGTATTTCTAAAGAAACAAGTACAATAGATATTATTTGTTGTATTAAATGAGTAGGTAAATTATTTGAATTTTGTGTTCGGGTCAAATAATTAAGATGTTAATTAATTGGCTATAAAACTGAGTTTACTATTTCTAATAAATGTAGGTTTGTATGCGTATGAATTTTTGAAAAATAAATGTGCGTTTCATTTTAGTAAGAATTTTCGCGTATGTTTTGAATTTAAAACAATATAAAAAATGATAAAATACCGGTCACTTCAAGATCTTGTGTTCTACTTGCAAAAACACTGAATATTTTTTGACTATAATACTTAAAATGTTATTTGTTTGTGCTTGTGTCACGGTTGCGTTACCTTGTTACGTAGAGCCAATATGTCGGACTACTTTGGTTAACTATACGGTATAGGTTTAAAGAATAAATTTATTCTCAAAAAGACACAGTCACTTAAATGATAAAAAAATATTATAGAAGGTATGTTAGTCGTTCTTATTATTATTATTTTTTATGTAGTAGTTTAGTACATAATATAACTATTTACAAGTTCCGCACTCATTAAATGCATGTTTTTTTATATATATTTTATGGATATTTATTTATAAATACTTATCTGTTTAGAGAATATATTAAATTACTAACATATTTCTCAAAACCCCACCTAATTAATAACTCTTCACAAAATACAGGTTATTTTCACTTTAAACGAACAAAGTTCAGAGCGCACAACCATTTATTTTGTTCGCAAAGTAATAAAATAGCACGTTGGAAAACGAAGTATTTTGTTGATACAACAATAAATAAAGGAAAAGGTGTCGTTAAGTTCAAAAACTTTTTATTTGTGAGACAAAGTTTTTGAAATCTGCTACCTTGAGATAACAAAACAGGGTTTTATTCTATTTAACTAAAAAAAATGTGAAACTTTTTGAACCAAGTTGACATATAGATAAATACGTTGAAAAAAGAAATGTATGGATTTTATATACTTATTCCTTTTTCGACTTTATTTTATACTAAAAAATAAAGTCTACGATAGTATTAAATATTGTTTAATTATCGTTTGTTTGTACTCAAAGGTAAACGTAGGGCTGAATTACTTAAGCACGTTCAAATTATGGTTTAGGTAATAGTCTAAAAATCGTCCTAGTAATGTTCCGTTTAATAAAACATTGGTAATAAATAGATTACTTGTAGTTTTTTGTAAAATATAATGAAAATTCACTTTCATGACATTTTGACAACATCTGTTGTACACACTCATAATGAGAAGGAATAAAAGTTATAAAAAGTATGAAAAATGATTGTAGCACATAAGTGGCCGAAAAACAAGTAGAAGTAGTTCAATTGTTTGAAAAAATATATAAACGTGTAAGAAAGAGAATTCAGACGAATGAAAAAAACAACCTGTACCATCTTTTTTAAGCGGATAAAGGTAGAAAGATGATTTTTATGTGAATTAACCCGTTGGGTGTAAAATTATTAAAGATGTTAAAAACCTTTTGTCTCAGCCTCTCTTTTAACTTTCAAAAGAGTTTTCTTTTTTAATGTTCCGAGCTTTAAAACTGTTGTACTATTCCGGCGAAGTTTATTAAGGTGAACTTACTTTTTTCATTTATTATTACTGAAGAAATTTACGTTTAAATTAGGTTACACTTGAAGTGATAAAACAGGATTTTTTTGGAGTAAATAAATATTTATGGAAACTTCACACATTACACTCTAGTCCCAAACTAAGCAAAGTTTGTACTACGAGAAATAGATTGTGATACATACATAGGTAGAGTGACCAACTCTGACATCGGTAAACTTAAAACTGAAAAACGGGTCGAATCTTGATAAAAATACTACATAAAAAGCATCACAAGCTTTGATCTAAGACAAACTACTTACCAATTAAATAATACTTAAATTTATAATAGAAAGGCACAAAAGAAGCAAAAATGTCGCAATTTCTACAATACATCAATAAAAATAATTTATATCAAATTTGAAAAATGTTAAAAAGAGGTAATATTTGTATCAAATAATTTAAATCAATATTGAAAAATTTAAAAAAGACGTAATATTTGTATCAACTTAGACTACAATGCGTATTAAAACTCATGTATCAGTTAAAAAGGGTTAAAACAAACAAAAGTAATCCACAATAATCTGAGCAGGAACAAGTTATAACGCGCCCAATCAAAATTGTACAAAACAAATTACATTCAAGCGGGAGATTAAGGACATACGGCTAAGGACTCCCCCGGGATCTGCCCAAAGAGTTAGTGGTAAACCCTTGATCCACACACAGGGACAGTAATGGTATTCAGTACCTCTACCATGAGTTGTCACAGTAAAATCGCCTGACTTTACTACAGTAGTTACGTCAATATTAGTATTACGAATTTTAGTACCCAACTATCCGCTAGAGGCGCTGTACAAATTTTCATACATTTTTTTAACTACAGACGCTAGCGAATATTGATTGTAAAAACTCATGGTAGAGCTACAGAAGTTCTCAGGTTGCTCACGTGAGCGATGACACACTGCCCACAACTACGTGCTTAAATTAACAAACTATGTTTTTTTTTCGCTTAAAATTACAGTCGAAGTTGAGCTCTTTGTGAAAAAGCTCGTCGCTAAAAGTATACAATATACAACCGCTTTTAACGACGGTTTAAATTACGCATGTACTAAAAATAATAAACATTGATTTCAAACAACCGCTTTTTACGACGGGTTAAAATTACGCATGTACTAGAAATAATATAGATTTCAATACTCTGTATATTACGCGTTTTTGTATCCGGCCAGACATCTCTAGTACCGCACTAACCCGGTTCAAAAGTCATATATGAGAAATTTATTCATACAACGTCCGCAGTACCCCTTTGTGTTGCTAATTCCATTTTATTCTTTCCCCGCTCCGTCATTTACTTACGCCATGGATTAAATAACAGTTATTACATATGTTTAACTGAATATTCAGTTTGAATTCCCGTAAGTATTTATAGTTCATTAAACTATTTAGAATACCTTTACGGAGTTCGAGGGTATCTTTGAACCGCTAGTGATTGTTAAATGCTATAATCTGAGCATGATTTGATAATCATTTTCGATAAAATTTTAATGTATTATTAATCGAGGTACACGGTATTTGATTTCTTAAGTCTCAATAAATATTATAAAATGCCTAAGGCCATATACTTAAGACCCATCTGAACAAAAGTTTTTGTGGAGTTTTAACAAGGGATGAGTAATACCTAGGTAGGATATTATTAGATATGAGTAGATATAGCTCAGTAAATTAGTGAAAGAAGTTTAATATGTGCAGCCAGTGAGAAATCGAGTAAACTAAAACTAAGCTTTTTGTGAATTCCTCAAGATAATGAGGGTTTTCTTTATTTACTCCAGGAAGACAAGGCAGTGTAGACCTTTGTCTAACTTTGTTCCAAGCGGGCATTGCGTCGATTTTTTTACGACAAAGAACTTTTTTCCGATACATTTTATTTGTTGACTCGCGGACGCGATGTTTGCTTACAAGTATGTATGTATAAGACTTACAGAGACTTTACAAAGAAACATACATGTCAACACATCGAGATAAACTATGATAACAATGGAACCCCGAAAATTCTTTGGGAAATAACGACAAAAACTCGCCAGACGTCAACAACAATGCCAATTTATTTGAACATTGCTATATTTAGCATCAAAATGTACTGGTTTTTAAAAAAAAAACATTTTCTTTGAAACATTTTTAGAAATAATTAAGTGGCCATTATAATTACGAAGCTTTTATTCAACTAAGTATATAAATAATCTTTGTTCTTAGATCTCAAGACGTTATTACAATAACACAATTGAGACACTAGAATACTAGAAGAAACTAAAGAGTATAGCGTATGTAATTTTCACGAGAAAATTCTTAGCTATAGCGACATGATAGACAAAAGCAGAATCTAATTACAGATTCAATAGTGTTACGTTCCGAGGCGTCAACGCTACGTGACAACACGCAACACGTCACGCCCCGCAGCCGTCAGCCCGTCAAGCCCCGTCAAGCCGTCAGCCACAGTTTGCGATAAAAGAAGTAGAGTTTTGTCGCGTCCTCAAGCGTGATGGAAAGACGCGAGACGCAAGTGAAATAAAACATTATTTGAAAAATGGGTTTCAAGTTGTTTTGTTTTTGTGGCCGGACTTCGGCGACAAGCTGTCTAAATAAAGTGTGGTGTTGGGGAAGTGCAAGTTGGCACTTTATACCAGTAACACTTACTTAGATTACAATGAAATCGAATAGAAAATATTTTATATACGACAGTACAAGATATATATAACAATTAATAGGGCCACTAAACACTAAGCCGATAGTATATAATAGTTCCTATCGAGCAGGTTTTCAGCTTTAGATTAAAATTGTTTTATGGAGTTTATTTTATGGAGCGTATAAAGTTTCGATCTAAAAAGCTCTTGTGTATTTTTCTGCACTCATAATATGAGTTTTTATAAGCACAAAAATAAGAATAATGATCAATCATTTTAAAAAAACATAATGACAATCGCAGCAGAACGGTTCTTTAATTTTTGTTTTAAGATGCAGTTACGTAATGAGCAGTTAATGAGCATTAAGTCACATCCAATCACCTGTCATATACTGTATTTAGCTAATCGCTATCACTCAATTATACTAATTACCGTCGAATGTGTCAGGACGTCATGTGACAGCTCGCCGTGTGAATTTGATTAGTATGATGCTAAATTGAATAAATAACATAACGGTCAAAGGTCAATTGACTTCTCTCATAAAACAAAAAATATTGTTTTGTTATCTTTCGTAGTTTCCGACTTGGCCATCACCACCTTTCTCAGAAAACCATCCTGTATAATAAAATCGTTATATTTAAATCAGAATTTTCGCTTTAACATAATAGACATAGTGGCTTCTAAAATCTTAACATCTAAATTGTCGATGTTATAACAAAGCCGATATTATATAAATTCCAATATGTAAAATCCTGTATAATCCGGTCTGATAAAATGCATTATTAAATCATTGATATTCATGAATTCACCCGCGGGTAATCAGTTCCCCGAGCGAGTACTTGTCGAGTTGTAAACAAACTCATATTTTACATACGTACGTACATTATTAAAATCTGCATTTTATACGGCATGATGCATTGTTATCATATTTCATTTTATTATGTGGACATAAGTCGATGACGACCGATGCGGCGCGGTGGGCGATGGTCCGCCTGCGACGCGGAAGGTTGCGGGTTCGATTCCCGCCTTGGGATAAATGTTTGTATGTTCTGCAAATATTTATTCCGGGTGTTCTGGGTATTATATGTATAATAAAAAAAATATCTATCTATGTAATATATTGTATTAAGTATGTCAGTCTTCTAGTACCCATAACACAAGCTCTGCTTAGCTTGGGGCTAGATGATGTTGTGTGGATTGTCCAGCATTATTTATTATTATTTATTTATAAGTTTGTACTGGTTACTTTATTCGTGAATTATTAACATGCATTACAAATATTTCAGGCACTAAATTTATAACTTTTAATCAATTTAAAATATATCTAATCAGCAAATATGTTTTCACACATATTAATAAAAAAATAAACAAATACTTAGTAACACAGATTTTTTTATATGAGTATAGATTTTTCCAATGTCCTCTGAACGACTTTGTAAAGGCTACTCTGTATTTTTTATGTTATATTTAATTGATTTTTATTTTTTTGACATTGTATTGTATTTGATATTGTTTAAAATTGAATGTTTATATTTTTTATTGACTATATTTGTAATTTTTGACTACACTATTGTATTTGTACTCCTGTAAAGATAGATCTAAGGATGAAATAAATAAATATATAAGATTGGTGTTGCTTTTGTAGTAGTTCCAAGGATATCATAAGTTATTGATGTTAATAAGATAAACGTCCAACATACGCTCTAGTGAGATCGGTAGTACAAATTCAATTTAATTTCATTACCGGCTCCAAACGTCAATAATGCACTCTCGTGTGGTCTGCCCGCAAAGTTCCGTGATTACTTAGCGATCCAGCTGAATTGCAAGTAAGCTCCGTGAGCTGCACCGGATTATATAACTCCTATGATGTTATGAACTCCTGGTACTCTTTGCCTAGTTGACTTTGTGGTAGGTACTTATACTGAGTATTCGATCGTAGTTTCGGTTCGTGGTCATATTTTTTATGATTTATTTATTGATAATAATAATTTTATAACCAACTTAGCTTTTGTTACAAACTTTGTTGCTTTTGTGACTATTTTGAGTGCAAAGTTAGGTTAAGCTAAATAAGAACCCCCAATCTTATAAAAAGTTAGCGTTGACATTATGTCACCATTACGTATGGTAATCAAGACATGAAGTCTGCGCTAACTTTTTATAAGGTAAATCGAAATGCTCTAGCTGCCAGAGTTTAGCAGGTTCACAGATTTTTTTATAAATTATTTAGTTTCCTTTGCAGTATTTATACCATTACATTTTATTGATTTAGGTTTTGTATAAAACAAGAAAAACCTTAATGAATTAAATAAACTCTCAATCGGATAAAATAAAATGATATACATAATCTACTGCAAATAATGGACTAAAACATTTATGAAAAAATCAGTGAACTGAAGTCAAATCATCGGTACTCGTGACTATCCTAACGGCCGGTTTCTGGAAACCCAAATCACGATTGATCCGAGTTTGACACATAGTAATTGTTTGATTTTTTCGTTGATCATCGTTCGAGAAACCGGCCGTTAATGTCACATAAATAAACGTGTTCCGCATGTAACCGGATCTTCAGCGTACTACATAACTCTTATTCAGTTATGAAATCCTAGTACCTACATTATCAGTACCTATACTTGCTTAACTTTTATGTGTTAGGAGTGTATTTGATTAAGTCAATCGATTCAGGTAGAAAAATCGATCTAGTCTCTGGTTCTGCTTGTTTAGATTTCATACGTAACAAACATAAATGGAACTTTGCGAAGCATTGGACTCTTCGATTTTCAGGCGACATTTGATTGAACTAGACATAGAAGTTCTAAGCCAGTGATTGATTGATCAGCAATCGAACTGAATAGCAAGTAAGCTCTGGAGAGATCTGATTGATTGTTTATCTCCTATACTGATATGAACCCCTGGTACCAACACAACTTACAACTACTTACATAAATTTTTGTAGCTTTTTGTTTTTTTGTTTATTCTTATATTAGTTACCAAATTTTCAAAGTTTTTGTTAAACAAAAACTATTTTAGGTACATATTGTAACAAAATGAACAGATATTTTACTAATACCTACTCAAATTACACCTTTCTGATTCCAAATAAATCTAAGCACACGTATAAATCAGTGGTTTAATCTATGTTTCAACAAACTAGGATTTCTGTTTGGATGGAAATGAGTAATTTCAATAGCTTTGCAAACGTCAATATCTCTCGTGTGGTTCGCAGTCTACGAAGTTCCGATTACTTAGCAATCTAAATTACTCCAAATGAACTCAGGGGCTTATTTCACAGTTTCATAGAGTTTAGTTAAATACTAACTCCCTATAAGGGTTTTATTCAGATTTGTAAGTACCAATATAAGATCTGACGTACTAATTGGAAATAAATTCCTAGGTTTTTGATTTACCCGAAAACTTTGGAAAGTAATGGTACTTACCTATAAGTATGTAAAAACACTGTTTATCAAGATAATTGTTATAGGATTTATAAAATAAAATTGCTGTTATTTTGTCCACTACCGGTGAAAACCTTAAATATATCAAAGAATAGTTTGTTTAATGAATTCCAAGGATAAAGAGAAGTGGAAGGTTTGAAAGAGGCCTTTGCCCAGCAGTGAGACAATATAGAATAGAGAAAAAAAAGTTTGTCTACCTTACCAAGTTCTAAAAAGACCGACGACAATTTAACTACAAACAACATAAACAAGACCCAAGCCTTTGTTTCAGTTAAGAATCATTCTTCTAAATAACAAGACGATATTTTTATACTGTTTTCTCAGTGAGACCCATTTACGAAATAGCCTGAAAAAACAATATCTACAGTAAAAATGTTTTCACAGTGAACCCAGTTTATTAAAGAAAAACTTGTAAAATTACCCGACAATCTTCTACGGAAAATGGGAGTAGTTACTGTGCCATTTTCCGGTCAATTGCCATTAAACGAAGATATTTCAAGTGGTAGGTTGAAACCTTTAGCCGGACAAAGAAATTTCTACTCAACCCGGGCAAAACAAGCTGTGGACACAGCTGAATTAGAACAGCCAGTACAGACCGAACATTTTAGGTGAACCATCGTAAGCCTTATGCTTGTGTAGTCAACACATTATACGGAAAACTTTTTAAGATTAAAATGACTAAGTCACATTTCATCACGTTGAATATTTTAGGTTCTTAATCGTCTTAACCTGATTTAAACATGTACTTATTGAACTAATTACTATTATAAAATTTATTCACAAACAAACTTACGACTATACAGTATTTACAAAATGTACATTGTCATATAAAATACATAAGAAACAGTTGAGCTATCTACAGACCATTGCAAACGATCTATAGATAGTTCAACTGATCCAAATCAGTACCAATCGGAAGCGTACCCTAAGTACTTAAAGAAGCTAATGAAGATCGTCGAACAAATTGTAATACAAACTGTATTACAATATTTATTTATTAATTCTTTCTTAGCGTTTATTTAATCTTTCTTTTCTCAATAGCACCAATATTTAAACTAGTATTTTTGTTGAACTATTATGTAGGAAAATGTTTTATATTTTTTAGCTTTAGTGAACTAGCTTCCCTCATCTAAGCTGTCCTAGGTCTGAGTTCCGATAAAGTGGCGCGACAGTCGTTTTGTGCAAATACATCGAGCTCCGTCCGGCATCCGCGATACTTGAAGCTTCAACTACTTATAAATGCATGGTAACTTCCATAGATTTTGTTACTAACCTATCTTGTCCCACAGCTGGGCAAAGGTCTCCCCCAAGTCCTTCCATTCATCCCTGTTCTGCGCTTTCGTCCACCAATCTTATTGAAAGATTTATTGCCACTTTGGAAAGATAATTTTTTATCTTAAAAAAAACATTGCAATCATCTTAATCAAGCTAAGTTACTATTCGGCTGAGTATCTTTGTTTATTATCTTCACATTGAAACAAATTTTGATCAGTGGAGCTATCTATAGATCGTTTGTAACGATTGCAGACGTCTCAACTGTTTATAGTTTCAGTTTCAGCTTATCTAGCTTGGTTTTTATCAGTATATCTTAGGACCGAAGACAACATTTAATTATACGATATGATTAATATCAAAAAGTGTTATGTGATATGATATTAAGATTGCATTTATACTCAATACTGCTCTGGTTGTGAATTTTTACACTGTAATTAATTAAATAGTTTAACTTATGTTTAACTAGTTTCAAGTGGCACGTGCACGCTCACACATAAGGTCCAAGCTAAAGCATTGGCTACTCTACTGAGTTGTTTGTGTGACTGAGCTAGTTGAGCTGTTTACGCAACGTGTTCAAGTGTAAAGTTCCATAGTTTGATGCAAAATCCTGGTTTGCTTCGGATTCGGGTGAAGTTGAGTGTTTACGAGAAAAGTTACTTGGCCAAGCGGTACGCACTGTAATGGTGACACCGTTAAATAAAAAACACTAGACTATACAACTTGACAAAGATTTGTATCGTCCTATAAGCTATGTCGAGCGGGTTTCAAACCCGCAACCCTGCCTTGACTACAAAACAAAGCTTGTGTCGCACCACACTTTGACGTGTGTGCTAAATTGTTTTTTGTCAAAGTTTATAGAGGTTTTATCACTTCAAAATTAAAAAAGTATTAGAACAGAACTTATTGATCAAGTCTTCTAGAATACTCAATTTTTGCTTATATTAATGTGTTTTAAAGCAGTGTGAAAGAAAAAAACCAACAAAATGTAACTTTAACACCCGCTATATAACGTCTAGATTTTCTCAAAAACGTAACTTAAACCAATTTCTAGTTGTAATGTGAATACAAAACCCGAACTGTTAAGGTTATTTCGCAAACAATGCTGGTCCGGAAAGCACTGGCTAATATTACATCCTATCTAATCAAAACTTGTAACACATCCGTAGTGTACCGCTTTATACAGCCAATGTAACATGGACCTTATGGCACTAGCTATTAAGGCTTTAAATAGTAAAAACTTTAATAGTAAGAACTTTAAAAAATTCAAAATATATGGAGATTCTAAAAATGCACGCAAATCTTACATGCTAAAATGTACAGATAGAATACAATAAAACCAATGACCAAATACATAAATTTGTTTTTTGTCATTGGTTTCTCTCACACGTTAACTATTCAGAATGGCTGGATCTGTTTGGCCAACTAGTGCGTTAATGAGCCAAAGACGCGTGCATATTATCTTCCTACTTAAATATTTTTGGTGTATATAGTAATACATTTGACAGATTGCGCTCTAGTCCAAAACTAAGCTAAGTTGCTCTCTAGTTACTAGATTGTTTGCTGAAAGAATACTTACATTACATTTTTTATATTTTTTTTTAATATTCACAGACAATTCACACTCGATTCCTAAACTAAGCAAAGCTTGTACTATGGGAACTAGATTGTTGATAGAATACTTATATATATATTTTGTAAATACATACATAGAATACATAGTAACACACAGACACATTTGATATCTTAAATAGCAAAAATTAGTAGCACATATAAATATTGGATAAAAAAAATCACGTGCGAATCCGGCACAGGCCGCTAGTATTCGACACAAATTGTTACACATTTGTACAGCTCTCTCGTGGCAAAAGATGAGTGCACTCAATATTTTGCTCAATTCAATCGAGTTTGTGCAAACATGATCGTATTGTAAGAAATCGAGAAGGTTTATCCAACACAATTCTATATTAGAGCTACTTGGCGTTTGTAGTTTGACGTCATTTTTTTACAAGAACTTTTCAATTCTCAAGTATTAGGCTTAAAACCCGGTAATTTTTCAACACTAACGCAGATCTCCGCCTTTTTGCTTTAAAATTAGTAAACGTAAAACACCATAAACTCTGACATTGGCAAATCCGTGGCAGCCCTAGCCTCCGAAAGCCAGTAATAAAAGAAGAAGAAGAAGGAATTATCATACTCTGTGGCATTAGGTCAGATAGTCTGACAGCTATCAAAAGTTCAGGTGCTGGCCATAGAGAGTTTTCGCTCAAAAACGTTTTACACCAGCCGGTTTTCCCACTTGAAACAGAGGGGAAAGATTATAGTTAATTAACAGGAAAGATTATATTTATAGAATAGAAAGGTACTACACTAAATTCACCGTCAATTAAAAACCACAGCGATATTAATTTGTCTCGCGTCGTGTCGACGTCATTAACGTCGCGTCTGACGGCGTTTGATAAATGAACTGCTCCGTTCTACAGAGCATCTTGAAGATTTCTACGTAGATTAATGTTCTTGGATGTTATCGCTGATTTTAATATCTAGAGTTTAGGTAGAACACGGTTCATTTATTAAGAACATTTTAATTTTGCTACGTTGTAGAAAATTCCGAAAACTATTATCGTCAAATTTCATTGTGACAAAATATTAGCATAGTATCGAGTTGTTATAGAAATATTTGATAAAACAGATGTTATATAAAGCAGCACTTGCAACAATGATAGTCTAACTAGATTAAATTAAAAATACTTAAGTGACAAGAAATCCGTTTGATGGTTTGAAATCCTGTCGCGAATCTGTTCTAATAACTTTCAGTGAAAAATAAAAAAATTAGAAATAGAATTGTTGATATTATTTTTAAATTACGTAAACAAAAGTAGATAGCGAACACATTAGAAATTTTGAAAATGGAATTCTAGTTTTGTTTTTTAACAAAAGAGTTTTGATATCATAAGCTGTAGCTGATTTTGTTTAAAACAATCAAAAGAGTTTAGACAGCATCATTCATTTTCATTTTCAGCCTGTGGTGTCCCACTGCAGGGCAAATGCCTCCCTTTCTTCTCACTCTGTCCTGGGCTATTGTGGACCAATCTTTTGTATAGACATCAAATTCTTCCGTCCTTAGACAGCATCGTAGTACAAAATTTAAAAAATTGTACTATGCAACTTGTAGATAGATAGATAGATAAAAACTTACTTACTATTATACACAGAAAAGGATTTTACACACAAGAAATACTTACATCTCTACCATTGAGCAGCCAAGTTAGGTTGGCTGGCGGGTCAGCTGGTGGCGATACGCACTGCGCTCGCAAAGAGTCGCCCGATGCGTACCACCCCTTCTCAGCCTTTATCGTCGGCTTCTCTGGAGGTAGCTCTGTGAACAACACATTTACATTAGTAAACTAGAATTAAGAATATGCACTGTATATTTTACCTTAATAATAAAACCATCATGACAGAAAGATATAAAAATTATACCTACATAAAAATAGTTTTACAGACAAGCTTAAGTGTAGGTATAAAATAAAGTACAAAGGAAGACCTAGCGATAAAGATATCGCTGGGATATCTTCTTCTTTGATGCGTTAAGAGCCCGTCGTTACGCACGTCGCCGGCGATTGTGACTTACTACAGTTTAAATAGGTGTTTACACACTTAGTCGACGGTCGCCCTATTGTTTTTGGCGACCGAGTCGCCGGCGATAAGTTGACAGTGCGTAACGGCTCTAAAGACAGATAAGTTTTTCTAAAAATACTTTTTCAAACTGACTATGTATAATAACAATAAATAATACTTTCATATTATTTTCTGCTTTCAAGTTTTAAAGACAATTTATTCCCTAGGATTTAAACGTGGAGCATCGTTTGAAGACACTTTTAATCTAAAATCCGCCTTGAAACATCACTTCATGCCAGCTCCGTTTTTCAATTCGCCTCTCAGAATAATATTTGCCGTAGCCTCGGCATGATAGCTCGTTACCATTGCTTTCGTGCAGAGTGTATTGACTTTGCCAGTTCGTTGAAGCCGACAAACAATGTTTCACTTTTTAGACTTAATACCATGTATATGTAACTCGAAATGTTAGTTGTTTGTATACAACCTAAAGTGGAAAAAAATACCACATTCTGTGTGTTTTGTTAGGATCTAAAACGTAAGTATTACATAAGTATTCTATCAGCAGTCTAGTTACTAGACTAGACATGTACTAGACTCTAGTACATGCTTTGCTTAGTTTGGTACTAGAGTGATGTGTGAAATGTCCGTGAATATTTATTATTATCTTTATAGGACATATAAATAAATATTTATGGACATTGTAGACAACGCCATCTAGTCTCAAACTATGCAAATTTTTGTATTTGTACTCTTTTCATATGAAAAGTAAATTTTGGTGGAGGCGCGTGCATTTTTAGAAAATGCTCTGATAATTTTTCTAAATCTGACAGGCGTGAAGGAGTGTTCGTGACATAAGCAACAATACGGCCATTAAAAGAATTTGAAAAAAGAACATTTGCAAAGCTGATGCCACTTTAAGACGTTTGTTTGGATATATCTCAATTCAAATTATTAGTATTCTTTCGTTTTCTTTTGTTTTTTATTCGTGGGCAAAATATTTGTAGAATATTATGTGTCCGGAAATATTTTTTTATCTGTTTTTAATTTGACATGATCCGTTCTCTATTTTTTTTCAAAGTAATGTATTTAGTAAATCAAGGTATCTCGGAAATGTTTTGTTCTAGAATATAGATTGGAATCTCCGCTTTGAATACATTAGGAATCAATGACATTTACAGACGGAACAGAAAAGAACATTCTGGATTCTAATTGAATTCTCGAGGACGCTTCTGAAGAAATCACAACGCGTTATTATCCTTCAATTTAATTCAAATTACATCAAAGAACTTACTTTTTACTTCCTATCAATGAAAGGAACTTCTTTCTAACCTCCAAAAATTAAAAGCAGTTTCAAATGAAATTGAAATGAAATATTTTTAATTAAATTTTCTAGATTTGACACTTCATTTTTTACACGGTAATCCAATTTTGATGGTGGTTTTTTATGAAATAGGATCCGGCAGGTGGCCGCAATTAAATTTGATTAAAAAATTATACGGCCAGCTGGAAAACTGCCGGACCAATTTTATATTCGACACAAAGAGCGTTGTTTTAAAAAACTGTAGTTTGCCACACACACAATATCGTTGACACATGAATAAGTGTCAGTGTCAACTAATAATAAGGTTGTTCTACTTTGACAACCGACTTTATGATTTTAATATTTTAAATAAATCTTTTGTTTGCTAATTTGTTTGAAAATATAACAAACTAAAGCCATTAAAAAAATGGTTATCTGTAAAGTCGGTTTACTGACGATAGTTGAACGTGACAACGTCACTTCATGGAACGCCTCAGAACGCCTCAGAACGCCTCATGAGTCATGTTTTTTCGTGCGTGCAGCCGGCTCTATCGAATTATAAGACGTTGTCACGTCAAAATGAATACATTTCGACTAACAAAATATAGCCGTATAATTGGTGATACATAATATGTTGGGATATTTAACTTTATTAGGAAAAAATAAAAGAGCAAAAAAAAAGTCAATATAAAATTAATAAACCTTTCGATTTATTTTTCTATAAGCATGAACCTCAAATAAATTACTCTCTTGACACTTCCCTTTAAAGGAACGTGTTCAAATAGAGTTTCGTCATTTCCCGGTACCTTTGTTTTGATAAACATCAGAGGGCTGTTTTTCCCCGGGCTCCCGAGGCCAGGATTGCCTCGTTACTCGCCATAAGCAATCATCTAGGAAAGAAGGGGCGTACGTGACTTAGACTGCGGCTCCTATTGCGAGGCTACTGCGCATTCTATTGTATAGAAACGTACTTTGTAGTTTTTGTATGACCATTGCTATGTAACTTTAAATGTGGCAACTCGATACTAACTCAATAGTTTAGGAGAATCGAGAATTAATAACACACAAAACGTCGGGCGCCCAGCGGCACGGTGGACTGACGATATCGTCAGTCCACCTATTGGTTATTTATATTAACTTACTTAATCCTTAAACTGTTTAAAACACTTTTATACTTTAGTAAGATAATATAATGTACCAATCTCAAAAACTAACACAGGGTTAAACAGAAAATTATCTATGTTCGCAAAGTAGCTTAAACTAGTAAAAGATAATAACAGTTCAGCCAAAAAAAAACCCTAAAAAATTTTCCCTCTAGAGCGAGACGTATCTTACTGCTACATACAAGGAACATGAAAAAAATCGACGAAATATTATTCCTATCTGTTTCGGTACGGAACTTAAGTCTATTTCATGAATTCTTCTAAACAAACTGTTCCTGATATTTTTTTATACACTATGCACGCTTGACCGCAATCCTACCTGTTAAGTGATTATGTCGACTTACGGCCGGTTTCTCGAACGATGATCAACGAAAAAATCAAATAATTACTATGTGTCAAACTCGTATCAATCGTGATCTGGGTTTCCAGAAACCGACTGTAACCCAATCACGGTTGATCCGAGTTTGACACATAGTAATTATTTGATTTTTTTATTGATCATCGTTCGATAAACCGGCAGTTAGTAGCGCGTTACTAATTTCCGTAGATGAGTTTCATATCTATCAATGATTGTTGCCCGCAGAGTCAATATTCAGAGGCTGTGGCGTGCTATTGGTTCTAAAATGAATTCCATGTTTCTGCGTAGGCTTGTTTTAATATCAGTTAATTTTAATGCGCCCAAGCTGTCAGTTATCGTGATGAAAGAGATGGCTCTAAGTTTATTACTTTTTATTTTACGAGTTTTTCATTGCTTTCACTGAGACTGAGAGCTTCCCTTGGTTTAGTAATTTGAAGGTGTAATAACTTTGAGGGAGTGAAACATGTTTCAGTTTTAGCGAATTGAAAAAAATAACTATCAATGTTTTGGCTTTCAAAAATATTAATTTAAAAAAAATGATATTTTTACGGTCATGACTTTATCTTACTAAATTGTATATTCAACTCGTTATATTCATACATTCGATGTATATTATATTTATTTGCCTATGTTTAGGACGCATATTTTTTACTAATTTCGTTTCGTTCCAAGTTAGTTTTTTAAGTTAAGACAATGCAAATTAAATTAATTTATAAAGTACTGAAAGTTTTTTGAAACAAGCCTTGTAATAACTTAAGATCCTTCAAAGCATCACTTTAAGCTCTATTTATGTTATGAGATAGATCCAAAGTTGATAACAAGATTGTCAACTTAAAAGTAATCTTTTAACAGTTTAATCTGTTTAGCTGTTTGGTGAGTTAATTAACTGAAAACTGTAAAGTCTTTAATTACTTTGGCTTTAGAAGGCATGTAGGGTTTCAGCTGACTTAGTTTTATTTACAACTGCCCGGCCCTTTATTATGTCTTTAGATACAGCGTGTTGCGTATACTTAGCGTATTTGATTCACACTGCGCGTCGACGCCTGCTCGACTGCTGATCGTTCCAGCGACATCGAGCAGTGTATTTCAAGGCTTACTGCACTTTTAATCAAATTTTAGTTTTTGAAATGCTCTAAGGTTTTGACTGTTAAAAACTAAAGCCTACTCTCAGTCTCTAAGGCAGTAAACTAGGTAAGTAAATACATTTTACTAGGAAATGTAGCTAGCTTCTGGGCAAAACAAATTAAAAAAAAACAATTGAAGGGGAATTACCGACACGAAGAAGAAGAAGAAAAGTTGGAAACTAAGCCCAGGTGAGTAAAAGGAGATAAAATCAATGTAAGATTAATATTAGGGTACCGTAAAGCTTATTTATACGTAACATTAAGTGCGTATGTCGCAACACATGTAAAGTTTATCCAAATCGCGGAAAAAGGAAAACAATCTGAATAAAACGGATATTACAGGCCACCTTTTGAAGTGAATGTAAAAACCACTTTGAGACATAGTATATAGAAAAATGGTATAACATCATCAAGGAAAACCAATATACAAGGACAGATTTTATAGGAACCACGCCTTAAGTTTTATGCCAGTTATTTTAAGCTGTGGTCGCGTGGACCACATTCGTGGCATTTTATTGAAAAAGTAATTTTGATTTTTTGTGACCCTCAAACACATCTACTATGATGTAGTCCGTTCGTAAATGTATGATAAATAGTGTAAATACATGTTTTTCTATTCTATTTTAGTAAAATATGTATTTAAACGTTTGATTTTAAGAATATTATGATGATTGAAAGACTGGAATTAGATACATGCGAAGTTTGTTAATATTACAACCTAGATTTTAGAATAAAACTTAATAAACTTGATAATCAAGTCGTCAAATGTAAATGCCACAATGTTAACAATTTTACTATCAAATCTTTCTCGTGCCTTCGATTGCGTTACTGATATCCATCTGTACAATGGGAAAGGTTCTCAACAGAGCCTTTGAAGCAAATGCAGGGATGAGGGGCCTCAGAGTGAATGTATTATGTAGCAGATCTGTTACCCGTTAGCCACTCCAAGCATAGGTACAGTTTAAGATTTGTTCTCTCGAGAAATGATTCATATCTAATATAATAATTCATATCTAATAGATAATTATTCATATCATATCTGTGGGCCTATCCTAGCCTCTCAAAACCTGCCAAGTTTTAAATAACGTTCAGTTTCTATAAGTAACTCATTGGTGTTCCATGGCATTTTTTGTGGACTGATGTGACTGTGACGTCATTATTGATAGGATTTAATACAGCTCAGTCTGATCAATCCATCAGTCCACAAGAAATGCCACAGAATACCTATAAGTTACTATAGAAACTGAGCGTGATTTAAAACCTGCCAGGTTTTGAGACGCTAGCTTCCTATTATCATATCACCTCTCCATTAAACTTTTTAATAAAATAATTACGTAGATAACGTAGTTTTAACAAAATATATTTTTAATCAAAGTGAATACCTATCTAAACCGTGAAATTGAAAATGGCAACCCAAATCAATATTGGTTGATACTTCAAAATATTTTTTCTTCGAAAAGTTCCGAGTAACAGATTCTTTGATAAAATGAATAAATCAATACTTCCAAGTTTTTCAGATTTGAATATTTGATTTGCAGGAACTCGCAAACGAGTGAAGCCTTCAGAAATGGTAATATTTTTTTTCAATTTTGCCATTATTTAGAGCTTTCCACGTCTAATGACGGTTCATAAACACAAAGTAATAAAAATAAGTGATAACAACTTAAAAACCATTCTTATTTACTTTGATGAGCTAATTGATGCATTGCGCCGCGTATACTCTGAGACATTAAATCTAATGTGATTGCAACTTTGAAGGGTGCAACTACTAAATGTATTTTAATGAAACTTTGCAATAATGTAATTTATTTATCAGAATAACACAATGCTATAATTTATAATGATTGTGTAAATTATTCAAAATATAGATAGTAAGACGAAGTTGCGGGCATGAGCTAGTAGATAATATTTTCAATACGTTTACGATTGTCACATTTATCAGTGATCACCCCTCGGTAGGCTGTGTTACTGACTTTTAAAGTCACGCCAGCTGCGGGCCCAATTTAATAATTATGATAAAATTCAATATCGCGAAACAAACTGGCTTTGCTCACTGATTTAATTTATTAACTGTTTTGATTTATATTACCGAAGGTTTGTTTCATTCGTTTCTAATTAAGGTAGCTACAAACTTTCGTAAAGTTTGTTTATTGTTTATTTATAAGCTGCAGTTTTTAATTAGTTCTAGAGCTTTTGATAATATTATAATATTATATTTTGATGAAAAAATTAAAAAGGTCGTTATTGACTCTATTTTTCTAAACATTATTGCTTTTCTCAAAGGTTATTATTAATACATGTATTGAAAAAACCGCTAAGTAATATTCTGACATATTACTGACTATTGACACTTATCTAATATTCACGAGTGTGCATACACTTTACACTTAAAAATTCTGTATAATTTTATGAAAAAAAACTGAAACAAACCCATCCGAAATGATCCCGAAACTATAGTTGTCAGTTGTAGCATCAAATATAAACTAACACAGAAACTACAACAATTTAATATAGAATTTCACACCAAAACATTAATTTGAGTTCTAAACAAAATTGGCACCCTATACCGATGACAATAACACATTCTCCATCCGTGCGTAGGAGACCCGAAACTTTCTGGCAAATTATGAAAGTCCCAAACGCATTGTGAACACACCTTCATTTAGTAAAACTCATATTTTGCAAACTTGGCCCCGATAGAACGGTAGTGACGTCAGGTGGTGAAAAGGCAAGTATACACTTTGTTATTCAAATTCGGGTTCGGTGTTAAGGTGATGCGATATTTAAATTCGGGATATTAGATTTCTGGATGACGCCTTAATATATTTGCGAGATTTATTCGGGCAACAAATAAGCTTGTTTTATTTGTTTTATTACTCAAGCAACTGTTGTAGTTCCCTCTGTCTGCCCTGTCTGGGGTTCACGCTGTTAGGTAAATATGTTACATTACATAGTTAAACTGAAAAATAGCCCTTGTATTTTTTTTTTCAGGTTGGTCTTATAACTAGAATCCTTATTTTGTAATACATAATGTACCAAGTTTGGAAGTTGCAATAATTATAATAGTAGAATATATTAAGAGTATTTGAACGTAGATAACAATAATAATAAAAAAGTTTCCATAGGTATAATTTAAAAGATAATTAGTGTCAAGTTTCTAAGGTCTCATTTACAAATGGCGCGTAAATTTTATATGATCATTAATACATATCATAAAGATAAACGTAACCGTAAGTGCTCCCGTAAATCCCGACGTAACACTTTAGAAAATTACCCCGTAATTATATTTGTGTAATTACTTGAAGGAGATTACCGCGCTTATCAAGTTTTTGTAATTCACTTCAAGTGTCTGCTAACTTGAAACGAATGAATATGAATTATATTAGAAGATAATTCACAAAGAAATATGCATGCTAAGAAAATATGAAGAAATTGATCTTAATTTTTCAGAACACCCTGTCCTATACTCTTTACACTAGAATACAGCAACGCAACAACACTGCTTTTGCTTTTCGCAAGAATTATATGCAGTGGTAGTACTAAGATTTCTTGTACAAAAAGACCTACGACTACCGTGTCTATAAATTAATGAAAGGCTTCTTGTTATCTCGATAAAACAACACCACACAACTTAAACTAACTTATATCCAACATGCGAAAACAGTTTAAGTAAACATAATTACATTTCATAATTACAACAAATAATCTAAAATACTATCTACTAACAATGTCACATCAAAATTCAAACTTACGTTAGTTTTATTTTTATTTTAAAATTATTTATTTACAAAAAAATCCGGATAATTTTTTATAAGTACTTCAGCATATTGTTTTCTTCGAAATCAATTTCTTTAAAGTTTTTAGCTTTCTTTTTTAATTTAATGTAAGTACTTATATGTAATTTTTGATGTTACTTCAGTGTAATGTGTGATGGACAACAAGGAATACCGAGGGTAGATTTCAGAGGAATATTGTAATAACCCAAGTTGGCTCTTAGCCACCTTCTTGAGCCGCTTGAATGTAAAATGGGTGAAATATCAAAGTTAGTCGTGAGTAGAAAAACACATTTGTGGGCTAGAACTTTTGCATTACCCAGGATCAATGGGGCGGGTGTGACGTCACTAGGGTTGGACCAACTAAACTACAATTTTAGCCGGACAAAATGATACTAAAATTTCTTATAACACATACTACTAATTGGTTAAGTGATACTATATTTACTCATGATCATCTTATTGGTGGATGTCAATCTATCATCATGTATCTAGGATCGCTTGTGATATCTAATGTTGCAAACAATCTATAGATAGCTCAACTAATCCACATCAGTACCAATCGGCAGCGTACCCAAGATATTCGTTGCATAGGTGCATAGCCGCGCTGAATAGCAATACTGATACGCTGGGCCAGATACCTACTCACCAGCCCTCGGGTCACGCGTCGCTGCGACTAGACGCACGCCCAGAAATATTATAATTTTGTTTCAATGAGTAAAAGCCGGATATCCGGCCTCACTACGTTTTACTCCAAGTTTGATGACTCCTCACTGCCTTATTGAACCCGGATTAATTGAATTTGCAAGTTAGCACAATGGTGTGAGAAATCGTTCGAAAGAATTTAATGAAAAATGTGACGATAACAAAGGCTTTGTAGTGATTGTATGAGGCTTTGTGAGCGGCACTTACGTACCTCTAGCACCGGTAAATAATATAAGGATTTTTGGTTTTTAAGACCTCATTAGTGATACTCTCAAGGTTCAAACCCCCCGGTGTGATGATGGCTGTTTACGACCACAGTTATTGCAACCTGATCAAACTCTAAGATATAGAAATACCGTACGCAATAGATACTCGTAATACAGGACACTTTTTTACTCATTAATTCCAGTTTACCTTTTTGGTGCAAAGTGATGGGTGATACTACTCATATATTTATTTTATAAAATTATGAGTCCGCAAAGTTCAAACTTGTTTTTATTTGACGAAAATCGTGCTTAGTTTATGGAATGCTTTGAACGATAATATTTTGTTTGTGTTTTTAGCGTTATTTTTTTAATTATTTTTTTTTGAAAACGTTATGTGCCTACTTTTCCAACAATAAACGTAACTATTTTAAGCGCAAATTGTGTGGACAGTTTATTTTTATGATATTATTTTGTTATAACATATCGAATAATAATATGCGTCGAAATACGGCCAAATAAAAACCAATTTTCCATGTTATACCGACTTGGCTATGCTTTATCTACGTATCAACCCATGATACCGCTATCAAATTAATCCCAAGCAATAAAAATATTATTACAACAGATGTAAATTCATAAAATCTAAAAAGGTCCTATTTCTAGAAAATCTAGTAAACTACCGCTGAAAGTTGCAGCTACGTCAATCGTCACGGGCCAGTGAAAGCGCAATAAAAGTGAATCGTGCAATATCGGTTAGCATTCGGTTGCGCGCGACAATCGCAATCCTCGTACATCACTTGAGAGGGGGGGTATCTTGACAACTGAAATGTTTTTGAACTGTTTAATTTGATCTAATTGCAGTTCCGTTTTCTTCTTCGTCTTTTAGTGATATTCTGAATGATCGATTTTCATACCGTTTAATAGAATTACCGAAAAATTAGGTAGGCCATGCTCAAATCAGGTAGGCCATGCTCAAACCGCGGCATTGGTCATTTTTAACAGCTCAGTCATAATTTTATAAAGCTCAGGTGACTGACGTGAGTCAGTCCATAAAAATGCCGAGGAATACTGATGAGTTACCATAGTAAAATCATCAAAAACTGAACTGCAACTGAAAGGATATTCGATCACGCAAGTTTCCCCTTGCTGGATAGCCCCCCGTGCGCCTCCACCGTACATTATAAGGTTGCTTTTCCACTAAACATGTTTAAGGAAAATATGAAGATGCGTGGAAATGTGAATACGGTGATCGATGCAACCATGTTCAGTGGCTTCTTTTATCATGTGACCTAGCACACATTTGTCACACACTATTACTTACGCATATACGCGTCAATATACAGTTTTTGTTTATTCAGACTTTTTAACCAGAACTGCGGTAAGAAAGTTTACGAAAAAAATGTTATTTTTAATGTACATCTAGGGCACTATGCATACGTCTAAATCGATTATTTTCAGTTACATAAAACAATGTTAGAAGAGCCTTTATTTATGTGGACAAAGATTTTTATTGGTGAAGAAAGGATTAGTCAGGATTTTTATAATCAACGAGTTTTATTTTACGTAATTGCTTATGGATCTTGAAAAAGGCGTGGGTTGTGAAGATTTGTTAATCGAATATCGACAAAAGTATGGAAGCTCTTGGTAGCTGTTTATTATTTGCCATCCAATAAGAGTTAATTTTATGAGTTAAATCTGTTATACTCCGCTAAGTTCGGTCATGTGAGCACTAATGCGCCCTATAGTACCTATCTAGATAATAAAGCAGCAAAACTCTACACTTATTCAAACCATCAACAGCTTTCGTGAGTAACACCACATATCGATGTAATTTTCTACGCCATTTCAGCAATATTTTCACAATTATTCAATCTTAATGTAGCTGCAAACCAGACGTAATATGTAATCATCCCCGTAATCATCGTATAAAAGCTTGTAAAAAGAAGGTAGCAGGCTTCAGAAATTCATATCGCCAAGGCGTAATAAAAGTGAGCCGTGCTATCGATTATCGCGTCCGGCGGCGCGAGACGATCGCTGCAATCGCCGATAAATCACTCGCCAGTGAATCGAATATGCTCGAATAATGATGGTTCGCTGATGCGCTCGTGTGTCCGCGGCTTTAGCAAGATTGATCGAGTAGTTGGTAATGTTCCGAGCGAATTTTGGGTGTGAACGATTAGGATTATGGAGTCCTACATAAATTAGGTGCGTACGTTTAATTATTCATATCGTTTTAGTCTCGTTTTGATCGTATTAGTATTAAAATACATGGTATTCGTCTTTATTTCGTATTAGTATTCGTACCTAGAGTTTTCTTTTATAGTCTTGTAAAGAATATTCTAGTATTGACCCACACAATATTAGTTAGTTTTGATCACATACGTTTTTTAACTCAGATAACATTACAAAGTACGAAAAGATGAACATAGATATTTATTCTGCGTCTGGGTGTTTCTATGTACTCTATGTATGTATTTACAAAAAAACATGTAAGTATATATGTATTCTATCAGCAATCTGGTTCCCATAGTGTAATCATCGCACACTTCCGCACATTTATACAATTTTTATTAATTTATCTGTATGTGAGGGTAGTTTAGACTGCATACACAGGCAAGTTACGCAGAATGAGCAAAACTGGATGTGACATTAACATAGTGTGTTTTCATATTATTATAATAAAGTGAATAGTTATTCAATGTAAATATAAGCTTTGCTTAGTTGGGGAGTAGAGTGTGATGAGTGAAACGTCCGTAAATATTTATTTATTTATACATCCGACTCACTCTTGCCCGTTTTCGTTCGAAAGGGGACATGTTAAATTAAAAGGCATCTCAGCAATTCTTGCGGCTAAGTTTTTATGCTGATCGTCAAAAGTTTCGTCGTAAGTTCGAGCCTTGAGGCTGTGATTAAAAATATTTCTTGTGAGTCCTTGGTGGGTGCGTTTGATAAAGCGATAAAATACTTTGTAAAGAATAACTATTAAAAACACAAATACATTAACACTAAAAATACTACAACGGGTTTATAATTTGTCTAAATAAACTGATATTACCGATTAATTAAGTAACTCAGTAACTCTTCTTCTTCTTGATCTTATCCCACTAGGTTGGCAAAAAAAAAGTAACTATCTTAGTTAGTAATTAAATAATTATCTCAATAGTTGTCCATAATAATAACCATTGTATTTTATCAGCAATCTAATTCCCATAGTACTAGCTTTGTTTAGTATGGGACTAGTTCTTGATATATAAAATGTCCGTCAAACCTGGTCATTAGGATGCTATTTATCTTTGAGAATTACCCCTTGAAGCTGCAAAGGCAAGTCTCCTTTGGGAAATAACATTGCACTGTCGCATTTCGATTGAGCACTTGATATTTTTCATTGTTCTTGCAACTCGTGACTCCACTCAAGAAAACACTTGGGATTTGATGTAATTACTTCTAGGTACATTTTATAAAGGGTAAAGGTAAGCTAACTCGTAGCGCAAGTCGAAATGTTACGGTAAACTAGTTTTTATTGTCGGTGAACTAAAGTCTACTGTAGCCTAGCTATTTGGAGAAAATGAATGAGGGAGTGACAAGAAGCTCTAGTACCACTGAAAGTCGTGAATACCAACCCACGGAAGTTCACAGCCGAAAACAACAGGACCTCTACCATGAGTTGTCACAGTAAAATCGCCTGACTTTACTACAGTAGTTACGTCAATATTAGTATGTATTACGAATTTTAGTACCCAACTATCCGCTAGAGGCGCTGTACAAATCTTCATACATTTTTACGGATAGTTGGGTACTAAAATTCGTAATACTAATAATGACGTAACTACTGTAGTAAAGTCAGGCGATTCTACTGTGACAGCTCATGGTAGATACACTGGACCTCTACCATGAGTTGTCACAGTAAAATCGCCTGACTTTACTACAGTAGTTACGTCATTATTAGTATTACGAATTTTAGTACCCAACTATCCGCTAGCGCTGTACAAATCTTCATACATTTTTTTAACTACAGACGCTAGCGAGTATAGTATATACATATAGTATAGTAAAAACTCATGGTAGAGCTACAGGACCTAGGGCGGCATGGTAAAAGATGGCTCCTATCACAGCCAAAGATAGATCGCAGGTTCTGATAAGAAAAAATAATCGTATCTACTAGTGACAATAAAAATGTTTACCAAAGACCACGCATAATATCAATATTTTAAATGGCGAATGTTCTAGTAGTGTTTTTGGAAATAAAATGTTTAGATAATGAGAATATTAGGAAGATAAGTGTATTGAGCGAGAACGTGGCGCGAAAATTTTATAACACAAGCAATATTATAAAACCATATTGAAAGCGATAAAAAGATGAAGCCTCAACACGACTCCATGCATACTTCAACAACGCCTCATAAATCTGAAGCTCGTACTATTACTTGTTCATAAAATAAAATGCTAAACTCCTCGAATTCGTCGTTTTTAAGCTAAATATTGTGGTGAGTCACGTGCAGTATTGACGTCGGTGTGTACGTTCCTTAAGATTAATGGTGTTTCGCTTGCGTCATTTGGTCGGTATTTTCGTCCAATTTTCGGCGGAAATCCACGATTTTTTCAAAGGTGTTTGAGCTTGTAAATAACTCGCGTGTATGTATAACTTTGGTATTTGCGAGCGTTCATTTTGAGGAACACATTTTTAAATTGGGACTCGACGAAGAATGTTCAGTTTTTCTTTCAACCGTTTACTGAAACTACGCAAATTATTTAACTTGTTAAAAATTTTATTTTGGTTTTTATGACATATTTCCCAAATAAATAAAGTACTGTGGTTCGTTTTGGCCTAGTTTTTATTAGTTCAATTTAATTATCCAATCCCATGCAGTGAAAATGATCCTCATTATTCTGTTTCGGACAACTAACAGAAACAGAGCATTCTGCAATATTCAACGCTATGTTATACACAATACGGTTTCAATTATATTGCAATTTGTACAAGATAGTGTTCACAGAATGATCAAAGCTCTGAATAAACCTTTTGTACGTATGTTATGAATAATGAACGTGTATTTCTGGTTCTCTACATCATCATCATCATCATCATCATTCCCCTGCCCTTATCCCACGCTAAGTGGGGTCGGCACAACATGTCTTTTTCCTCCACTCACTCCTATCATTCGTCAAATCAGAGTTACTAAATAGTAGAGTCTACATTGTTACTAAATAATTGCGAAGGGCGCTTCTTAAACAGGTAATCTCGGTACCCAATTCAACGTATTCACATCTTGAAAATCCTAAGCTTAGTTCTCAGTCTCCTTGTTTAAAAATATTCGTAGATTTATTTTAATAAGCACACAATGTCTGTAAAATAACATAGTCTTATGACCTTGTCATAAAAAAGTACATACTAAAATTACAGTGGTTTAAAAAAAAAAGTATGATTCAACAAATAATTCAAGTAGTTTCCGCAAAGTATGCAATTTATGAGATCTGTTGAAATGTCAAACTGCTTGTTACTCGTTAGTGTCAAAATTACAAATCACTTTGAAATTGTGTCCAAAAACGGCTTTCCTGTTCTAATCACAAATTCTAATTTCTCCTCATTCTCAAGTCATCAATCACGATTGTCTACCTTAAGCCATTGGAATCAACGTTGAATTTCGCTTATCTGCTCGCGTCAATCAGTATCACGAAGAAGAATCGCCGACTTTGCGTCGCTCGCTATGTGTTGACGCACTGACAGACTGACGGATTACACTCGCACTGACAAATGTTTGCAAGCAATGTGGACGTGTAACGAAAAATAAACTCTATAAGAACTGGTTAGGGTGGAACTTCGTTTATGTGCCAAATCGATTTTCTGGCACCTATTTACAATTCGGTAGCTTAGCGTGTTTTGGAATCGCATTTATTTTTTTCAATGGCGCTGCAGAGTTGTACGTACATGAATGGTTGTTTTTTTGACTAGAATACAGACTTGTTTTCTTGAATTTCTTATAATGTGTAAGACTAGAAAAAAAAGAATTATTTTAGAAATATCAAATCGCTTAAATCTTTGTCTACAATGCCTAGCACAGACAACATATTTGATAGTTTTGCCATTGTTATCGAGAAAGTCGTTCGAGTGTAGGGCCCAATCCTACACGATTTATTGTGTCAACACGCTTTGACATCTGTCAAGCTGAAATATCATTGCTGACACCCAGAGCAGACTATTGATTGGTGACTCCATTGTGTTAGTTACAAACTCTCCATTATTTTGTGTTGTATAGCTGTTAAATGATGATGATTTATAGCTGTCAACAAATGGTTATATCAACTTGATTTCCACCACAAAAACGGTTGCCACTTATAATTCAACCCGACTTTGAACCAAAAAAATATCAGTCAACACTTAGCATGCGAAGTGGCGACCGCACTGCGCCCTACATTAGCATTGCTAATAACTCGAGCCATCTTTGTTGGTTTTACCACTTCCCGGCTGGATTATAACACGTTTAAACGCAGTCTAGATTTGATTTTGAAGAATGAATTATTTAATTTGTTTAATAATAAACGGGATCAAAAATATTTAGGTATTAAGTAGCAATTTCTTGAAAAATCCTGGTTATTTTGAAACACAAAAATAAAATTAATTTCTGGCAATTTTGTTTAATAATCTTCTTCTTCTTCGTGTCGATATTCCCCGTTGTTAGATGTGTTTGGCCCAAAAACGGGCAACGTCAATGGCACACTCCGTGCCTTCGCAGAGCTCCTTTATAGTGCAGGTGTTGTATAATAATAAATATAATAGAAATATAATCTGATAGCGAAGAGCCTCGACCAACATCTAAAGAGCCTCTTGCTAGATGGTTGGCTCAAGGGGCAGATGCAGAAGGCAGTGATCCTCGACACGGCACGCATTGTCCGGAGGTTCCTCAATCTGTAGCCCTAACCACCGGTAGCTTGGGCCTTGCCCCGCTGCCGGCGGCAACCTAGTTTTAAGTTTTTTATAATTTAAGTATTTTTATAATTTATATTGTAATAAACTTTTTTCTAAGATTTTAAATAAATATGTAAAATATAATAGATTTAAATCATAACCGGCTTGCTCCGTGAAACAAACTAAAACAAGAAACATTGTAAAGAAAAAACAGCGTATTCCTTTCAATATATAAGTGTCAAGAAGTGCTCCAACATATATTTCTATGAACGCCAGAGTAAACAGACTGAGGCATAAAGTGAAACCCTGCGCAATGAATCAGTGAAAATTCACGCATATTCATGCATTAACCAACAAAATTGTTGCTCCTATAAAAAAGGACTGCCATAACGCGTCGAGGCGAAATTATTATAAATCTTCATGATATTACCATAGAGCAACTTAGGGAACTTTGCTCTTCGCTGGAATTCGCGTAGTAAGTGGGCTGTAAGTCATCTGTGCCTATGTGCTGCCTGAGTGGTCCGTTCTTTTTGATCTCGCTGGAAATTGCGGATATTTTTTCGACTCATCATCATGTTAACAGCCTGTAGAAGTCCACTGAACGTAAACTTCACCTACCGATTTTTAAATGGTCTATGGTCAACTTTACGCTGTCTACAGAAAGATTAACAATATTATCAATACTTTAAATAAAAGATTCTACTGTGCTTTGTCTTCCAAAGGTGATATTAGAATAATTTATTATTTGATTCACGTTTGCTGCAACATGAACTTTACAGTATTTACGTATTTAGTTTAAGTACATTCAAGAATCTTTGCTTCCCGGCAGTTCTCAGTTTTACGAGTTACATGGCCAGCCCATTGCCACTTCAATTGACATTCACTTTTATCTTTTTTTCAGGCTTTTACGGCTGTGACGTAAGAATTGAAATACGGAATTTGTAGCATCTGTAAACTCAAGTGTCATTTTGTCTGGAACAAAAGTGATATAGGGTATTGGGAAAATGGAAGTAACTGAAGACGAAGATTTAGACAAATGGTAGTGGCTGTCAAGTGGTAGTGGTAACAAAACGCACGTCACTATGTACAAGTATGAGTTAGAACTGAGTCATAAAACCCCAATATCTTTTGTTCGCGTTACGACAAAATAAAAACAAGTTGAATTCTTAAATTATGATAAGTGTTCCGCTGTGTGACATTTTGTTTTTACAGAAAATTATTTTCAAATGAGAAGAGATGTGAAAGTGACAACTGGTTTATTTGAATTTACCGCGTTTTTATTCCGATGGCGTATGATATATTTTAATTTTCATATTTACAATAGAGACTTACAAAAAATACATAGAAGTGAATTTGATTCTTGTAGCACGTTAAAAAACTTAGACCTTATAACGTTCGGCATTAGCGTTATTAATTTAGAATTATCTGTTATACTAGAAGATTCTTCGTGCAAATTTCTCGTGACCAAAGCCTAGAAAACAGCCTGGTTCTTACCAGTTTTTATGTGACTTTTCTTACAAAGATAAAGATACCCAAACTAGGTAAAAAAAATCTGTATGATGGCATACCCATTCCTCCGCCAGTGTACATATTGTTCAATTGGAAAAACATAATAAAACCGAGTTAACTAAAGGTAGGGAAATATTAAAATTAATAGTGTTATTAAGGATTCAAATATCAAATAGTTTTTATAAGTCGACTAAGCTTATTAAGACTGAGCTTTCGCGCATTCCATACAAATCGCACTAGTACAAAGATTATGACGTAAACATCCGAGTATTTCTCCCGCAGTAAACTACAATAAAGTATTTGTTCAGCGTCTCAGATTTGTACAGATTTTCTACTTCCTCGAAAAGTACGAACAAAAATAAACGTACAGTGTGGAACACAAAGAATGCCAATATTCGAGTCCCCGCTCTCTCGATCCATTGAATCCGAATACATCTAATAAGATGATCGACTGACATCACAAGTCGCAACATTTGCAAGAATCATGCTGAAAATACCGTATTTGAAACGTTATATGAGACTTGTTTTTGCTGAGTATATTTTTCTACCAACTATGTGTTTTTTTGTTGTATTAGATGTTTTTTCGTACAGATTTTTGGCTTGTCTGATGTCTGATGGCGGTGATTCGCAAACGAATATCTATGTAACCATACGATTCTTCATGAGCGAAGTTTCCCGTATATACAATTATTAGAGTTATTAAAAAAAAATATGCCCATAAGACATAACTCTACCCATATGACATAACTCTACCATCAATTTATGGGTAAATAAAAAAAACAATATAGTAATTAATGACATGCAAATGAGCAATTTTTTAGTGGCCTGTAACTATATATAGCTCAACGATCATGTCCATTGACAAATATTCCAGTGCAGCATTACTTACACTATGTCAAAGACACGAAAAACTGTAAAAACAACACGGTTTCACCTCAAAAACAAAAAAAAAAACTTAAAATCCGTTCGTCTTAAATCAACTATGCCCACAACGCCTGTTTATGAAAATAAATCCACATTTTAAAAGCAAAATAAGCTGGAGAAAATCTTCCCGTTCATATATCTTCGAGTTTGGAACAAAAGGAGTTGCAACGGATAACCGCACGAGTTTAATGAGCTAACTCCATCTACGTCTGCCGACTGATAGTGGTGTATTATACTTGTCGGTAACACAGTATAGAGAATACAGAAACATACCTAACTTAAACTCTTCTATACTATTTCCTACTCCTATTATTCATAAATATAAATCTACTAAGTGGATTCTAATGAAACTTTACAATAATGTATCTTTATGATTTTACAGAAATAAAAAATATTGACTTTAACTTTGATAGCAGGCTTTAAACCGATAAATTACCTACTGCATAGTTACATTTTAAAAAATAATGATGATATTTTATTAATTATTTAACATTGGTTTTGTGTATCAATAAAATGTAGGTAGGAAAATAGAGAAACAACAATTAGATACCCTTATCAATTTCAACTGACATTCTATTAAGATTTACGAAATATTCTTGTTCTACCGATATCAATTTTAGATTAAAACTAAATTTTGTTTAGGTTAGAGGAAAATGTAGCTTATGTATAAATAAGTGCAGTATTTTTTTTAACCCAACCGTGTTTTTTTATAGACATCGACATAAACAGACATTTATTTGCAGAGTTTTAGTTATGTTTAGTTTAGCTAATGTATGTACTTACCTATATCTAATGTGTGTTAGATATATGTACGTATACATTTATAAAAGGTTGAACAAAAGACAAATAAACAAAGTAATTTCTATAAAACATGATAAACAAATTAAACAAGTTTTTGTGTTCATCAAGACAACACAACCAAAAATAAAGTCAATAAGTATAAATATTCAAATCCGGTCCTTTTAATCCCGCCCATATCAAAATGTTTGCCATCTGTATGAATGAATGAATGAAAATTCTTTATTGCACCGTCTGTATGTCGCTGTTCTGTGGCTTTGTTATGAAGAAAAACCGCAGCAAACGCTGGCATGTCTTATTTCAACAAGCCAAACTGATGTGTTCTACTAACGAACTTACACAAATATATTATAAAACATTTATATTATATTAATAAGATTTCAAGACCCATAAATCTTAATTTAAGCTTAGAAGATTTCTTTATAAGATAAATGAAATAATTCAATTGTTAATAGCTCTAATTTTTATGTTGTGGGTCTTGGATTCAATTTCCAAAAATAAACAAAGT
This sequence comes from Ecliptopera silaceata, assembly GCA_932527185.1. Lineage (NCBI taxonomy): Eukaryota > Metazoa > Arthropoda > Insecta > Lepidoptera > Geometridae > Ecliptopera > Ecliptopera silaceata. The sequence goes on along the minus strand of OW052194.1, from coordinate 11,140,725 downwards.
TCAATTCATGTTTACGTATATCTTATGGGCCCTACGCACTAGCGGTCAACCTATTAAGAATGTAACCGCTTGAACCGTTAAAGACTTCAAGCCGTTGTATATTAAATTGTACCATAAGTTACAAAGTTGTTAAAACTAAATCTAAAAGTGAGATAAAATACGGTATTCTAATTAAAATAAGTTACCAAATCCTCTGGCGCGGTCAGGACCTGAGCCAAACATCAACGGGACTTCAGAAAGGATTACAATTAGATCGTTATAATGACGCTACAGATTGGGCGTGTATACTTGTGTCATTATAAAAAATAAAAATATTTTTATCAACTAAGTTCATAATTTATTGGGGGACCCTTCACTAGACCAAGCCTGTATCGCGCATTGTTTTTAATATAATAAAAGTCGTTTGAGGGACGACCTTGCATGGTTGAGATAATGACAAGGATTGGAAAAAGTGCAAAAGTTCGGGGGAACCCTTGCCCAGAAGTGGGCGATTAATGCTATAGAAAAAACTAAAAAATGTTTAAGGCTTTTAAGCAAACGTACAAAATTAGTGCTCGTATTCGTGAATAATGCCTAGTTGTTCTAATACTTCAGAAACATGTTCGGTTCCAGTCAGACGCTAAGTAGGTACACGCGTTGTGAAAATGGAACTGGTGCGCACTGAAAAATGATTACCAGGCGCGCGAGCTTGCGCGCACTGGAAAATCATCCAATCTATAATCACCCTTATCAAATTTGACCCGAGTTGACAGGTGACGTCAGAAGTAATCGAGCGGGAGAATCGACAACTTTCTACAGATTTTAGCGATTATGCCCTCATTGGACGATTGTAAAAACCAATTATGAGGGATGAAAACTTGGGAAATAATTATCGGAGACATTAAAATTGATATTTGTTTAGTAAACGTGATTTGACTTAATTTATATACTATTTATTAAAGGTGATTACTAACTGTAGATTTATTTTTTTAATATTTAATTGCTATAAAATAAGATGATCCTAGCAAATGATAGTTGATTTTTTTATTTCGTTCTTACAGTGCGGAGATTGAAAAAGTGACACGGTAGACAATTTTATCTACTTTTCAATAGAAATAATTAACAAACTATGTTTTAATTTATTGACAAAGAACTTTTCAAATATTGAACACAAAAGAACAGTTGAGCTATCTGCAGACCGACGCAAACGATCTATAGATAGCTCAAATAATCCAAATTAAAAGATACTACCTGTTTTGCCGCGCTGATAACATCATACCAATCTAAAGATACTAACTGCTCCGCGCTGACAAAATCATGATAGCATGAACATATCCATGTTCAATGAAAAACACTTTCAGAGAGGTTCTCTTTTAGACTTTAAGGAGCCCTAAAAGTGACTGCATTCCAATTTAAAGTAAGAGTTACAAAGTAAATTCTATTAGCGCAAATAGCTTCACGCTATTAAGGCTGACGGCGATAGATGTCCTACGGCAGACGCCGTATTTCCAGACCTAGACCTAAACCTAAACGGTAGAAGACGCCATTTATATAAATTTGACTGGGAAAAAACGAGTCCTATTTACCAAGTCTTTTGGTTCTAAACGACTTACTGTTAGGCAAAAATGAACGAGTAGTATTAATAAAGAAATAAAAAAAAATGGTAGCACTCCGGGAGTGCCGGCAGAAGTGAAAACTTCAATATTAACGTTGTGTTTTCACTTTTAAGTTTTCACTTCAAAAATATAACCACAGTCGTCATAATGACAATGACAATCACAATGACACAGACACATTCGCGCAAGCGCGAATGTGTTTTCACTTTTAAGTTTTCACTTCAAAAATATAACCACAGTCGTCATAATGACAATGACAATCAAGTGTCTGTGTCATTGTGATTGTCATTGTCATTATGACGACTGTGGTTATATTTTTGAAGTGAAAACTTAAAAGTGAAAACACAACGTTAATATTGAAGTTTTCACTTCTGCCGGCACTCCCGGAGTGCTACCATTTTTTTTTATTTCTTCGTGCAAGCGCGAATGTGACACAACGAAGACAACGAAGACACAGACACATTCGCGCAAGCGCGAATGTGTCTGCGCCACAACACTATTTAATTGTTTGAGTCATACGTCGCGTGACCGCAAGTGTGTTCTTTTGTCGTCTCTTGTTTTACGAGCAATGTATAAAAATTAAATAAGATCTTACGCTTTTTCGACGTCACGTGACCCTGACGCGAGTTTGAAAGTTTTTACCCACCCAGCGCCGCTAAAGAAGTTTTCACTTCAAAAATGAAAATACACGGACTTTTGACAATCACACTCTAGTCTAATAAATAAATAAATTACTAGCATAATGCAGCAATTAGTATGTTGGGTAGGTACGCTTCTGATTGGTACTGATTCGGATCAGTTGAGCTATAGATCGCTTGCGACGGTCTACAGATAGCTCAACTTGAACTGTAACTTGTGTAATTTATAAATACTATAATAGTCTTAATTTTCTTTGGGAATATTAGATGAAAAATAAATAGGTACAACATAATTTCAATAAATTGAAACAATTGTAGTAATAAATATTTTTTTCTAACCTGCATTATTAAAAAAAATATATAAAATGTAAATTAACAATGACAGAAATAATTAAACAGTTTTAAAAGAAAGCAAAGCAAACAAAGCAAAGTAAGTATTTATTGAAGTACTTACTGAGCGTAATTTAATGTCTAGATTGAGTTTTAAAGGATTACTGTAAGTCGTAAACTGAATTTAGTTTTACTAATTTTATTTGTTACTAACATAAGTTTTTTAGATATTGAAGCAATCAAATAGCAAGAATAAAATTTAGATAAAGTTAAGTTATACGAGCAAATCTAATTTCTTAGTAATTACTTTTTTGATTAATTTTGTAATTAAGTAGTTTAACTTGTAATTAACTTCCAAACATTTAAACAAAGTCACAAAACTTCGCAAGAATATCAATTACGTGAAAATATTAAATTTTGTTATCAACTCGTAGACAATTCAGATGCTACTAATAATAAGTTCGTTTTTAAAACACCGACCAATAAGTTCCAAACGACACAAGATTGCTGACAGAATACTTATATACCTCTTTTTTGTAAATACATAGGTAGTACATAGAATACAGATAACAAAAAAATGTGGGCCGAACCCGGCGGCACTGCAATGCCGGGCCAACCCGTGACGGGAGTGGAGCGAGCTCCGAACATCGAATCTGTATTCTATGTACTACCTATGTATTTACAAAAAAGAGGTATATAAGTATTCTGTCAGCAATCTTGTGTCGTTTACAAATATTTTATAAATAATTATATAAATAATATTATTTCAGACGCAGTTTTTTTCAAACTGAATTTTAAAATTGTTTTGTTAAAGCGATTAATAATCAAAGACAGAGCTGTAACAGTGAGCAACTTAACTAAACCACTATCCCACCGCATAATGGATTTCAACACAACAGTGTGACACACCATACATCAATCTAAGGTTTAATTAATCACACAATGTGGGCACAGTGTACTGCGAAAACAGTATACACACTCACACAGGCGTCACAGCTCAGTTGGTCTGCCTCTGCCTTTGATGCTGTGGGTCGTGGGTTCGATACCCACCCAGACCAAATGTTTGTATAATGAACAATAATATCACATCACACTCTAGTCCCAAATTAAGCAAAACTAGGTTGCTGATAGAATATCACACAAACATTTGCTCTGGGTAAGAATCGAACCCACGACCCACAGCATGGAAGGCAGAGCTACTACCAACTAAGCTGTGACGCCTGTCTATATTTTATTTACCACTATGCAAACATTTATAAGCTACTCTGCAAACGCAGGTCATTTATTTTGCTTGTTATTCACCGAAAAATAAATTCACATTAACAAAGAAACCGTCTTTACTGCATCATTATTTGTGAATACTGTGTTGTCAGCTTTTACCCACAAATCGCCTTATTCAATTCAACTAATGATTCAAGTGCAGACGAATGAGAATTAAATTTATTATAGAAAATATTGTAGGTATTCTTTTATGCTGAGACGAAATAATGTTCTGAAAACCTTTTCATTTTATGATTGCACTTATGATTTAGAAAATATTAGTGCAGAATTTTGATGTTACTTTATTTTTTATTAACAACTACTTACAGGATGATCGTTTTTTTTCAGATTCTACTTATTGATTACGGAGCATTATTTGAGATACAATTATATAAGATGCAAAATGATTCAAAGTGATCCACGATGTTACATTGACATGTTTAACATTCAAGTTAATTTGTAAATCTCTATCACTGTATTTAAATGTAAAAATTAGATAGGTATTTCGTGTGTTATCATAAATGATAATAATTAAATGAATAAAATAAATTGTCATGATTTCCAAAACATTATATCTACTAAAATCGTTAAAATCATTTCGTGTTATTTAATTTATTAATTAATATTTATGAAATTATTATTAATGTTAAATGTTCTTTTGTTTTATTTTCTTGAATGTTACATATAATATAAACACTCAATTTATTCTTCTTCTTTTTATTTAAGAGATAATAATATGCTCTTGTCTGCGTAATAAGTGCAATTGATTAGCCACCGGCTATGCGTTGCCTGACGTTTTTTCCCGTATTTATATCAGACATTAAATCAACTTTAGTGAACAATTACAATATTTATTAATACCCAAAGACGCGATACGCTGAAACAATCTATCAAAACATAAAGAACAGTAGGAATAAAAATATGACAAAAGTCAGAGGTAAACATTATAACCTAATTATGTAAAACCAAAAATATAAAAGCAAGTTGACACCAACAGAATAACATTTTACAGAACCGAAGAGTGTGTTTCTATGAATATTAATGCGTTGAGAATTTTTCCATTATCTCTCGGCAAAGGACGGATGTCTGAATATATTTTATGTTGCTTTTACGTTTCAGTAAGTGATTTAAAGGTTATTATGAGTTATGAAAACTGGGGACGCTGTACCGTAGGTTTTCGATGAGTTTCAATATTAATTATAACTAGCTGATAATTCATTTTGTGGTTTATTCATCGTGTGGCTAGCTATTGGTCAGAGGTGGTCTAACCTTGGTGATTTTTCACAAAATGGTATATTCAACGACACGAAGAAGAAGAAGAAGAAGCTGATATATATTTTTATGACATGTGTAAGAAAGGTGTGAGCATTGAGATGACGTCTGATAGAGGAGAGTGGAAGAAGAAAACGTGTTGTACCGACCCACACCCATAATGTGCGACAAGGGTAGGAAGATGATGATTATAGCTGATATATATCTTTGTAAAAATATATCGTATATGACATGTCCTTTATATCTAGACAACTAATCATAATTTTGCAGAACAAGCTTATATTTTATTAGCTAAATAGACCACGTTAGCTGGCATTATTTTGCTTTGTAGCAACCCTGGAGATTTGCCTAAACCTTTATGTTTAAAGTTTGTGAGCTACAACTGTTACAATATAACACATATTATGTGTTATTCTGATGCATGAGCTATATTATTGAAAGTTTCATTAAAATCCATTCAGTAGTTTGTGAAAGAGTAACAAATATACCATCTATCTATACAAACTTTCTTTTCTAAACGATTAGTAGGATAAGTCGACAAAAAGGTGTTGATGAGACAACCTAGACCGCTTTTGAATGTGCTGGCAAATTAAATAAGTAATTATAATATAAATAAAACACATAAAACTGAAAATTCTTACGTCTCAGAGGGCGCTATATGATATCTCAAAGAGATTATCCTTAATGGACGTGCTATACCTGGCTCAGTAGCGTACTGGGGGAGACTTACGTCCAGCAGTGGACTGATATAGGTTGATGATGATGATGATAAACGTGCTAGGTGAGGTAGTGCTGTACTACATCAACACTGTACACAAAAATCATGTAAAATAGAATCAAGATTTCTTAAAAGCTACCATATTCTGTCTGCTTGCAAAACTCTTTAAATCTCCAACTACATAAATAATACCCTAATCCCTACTCTAAAAACCACCAAGGACAATCCGTAATAGTTGTAGCTCACAAACTTTAAACATAAAGGTTTAGGCAAATCTCCAGGGTTGCTACAAAGCAAAATAATGTCAGCTAACGTGGTCTATTTAGCTAATAAAATATAAGCTTGCTCTGCAAAATTATGAGTAGTTGTCAAGATAAAGGACTTATGAAAAATCTGATTTTAATATGCATCTAACCCAGTAAAAAACTAAAGCGCGGCAATGCAGCCAGTATCTTGGGTACGCTTCCGATTGGTATTGATTTGGATCAGTTGATTTATCTATAGATACTGTACTGCATTAATAGTCTATAGATACTGCACTAACGGCCGGTTTCTCGGACGATGATCAACGAAAAAATCCAATAATTACTCTGTGTCAAACTCGGATCAATCGTGATTTGGATTTCCAGAAACCGGCCGTAATAGTCGTAAATTTACAATCTATTTTTCTCTCTATAAATCTAATTATATCATTATGGCGTATAAAACCCAGTGTAATAAATAATCACACTGTATAATCTTCGTACGCTGTGGACGCTATGAGTTAGAGCTAACCCAACATCTGACCCCACTCGGACTCTCAAAAACCATTCCAACTTACCACTTAACCCGGTCTGTACACCGAATTCTTAATCTATGGAAATAGGCACTTGAGAGTGGAGCTCGAGGTAATCAGTGGGTGAAGCGTTCTCGAAAAGTTCATGTTATTCGATGTATGTTCAACGGAGCGCGCCCACACTGTGGGGGTAGATACAAGTCTGGGGTACAAGTTGGGGGTAAGTTCCGCGGTTTTTGATCGTCAACTGATAGTCGGTAGCTTAGAAATGATGACGTCACAGCTCAATCAGTATCCTGCCTTTGATTCTGTAGGTTGTGTGGGCTCAATTCCTACTAAACATTTGTGTGATTGTAAATACTTGTGTTCAATGTCATTTATAAAAATGTATTTGCAATCTGATTCCCATGTTACAAGCTATGCTTAATTTGAGATTAGAAAGCGTTGTGTGAAAAGTACATGAATATATCCAGAATCAACACGACATTTATGTAGGAGTATTTTTTTGTAGTTTATTTTGGTAGAGATAAAGCTAATACAAATTGAAGTGATGCCAGCAATAAAAAAAACACATAAACAAATAATGATAAAATTCCAAATATATATTTACCAGTAGGTACCTATATACGAGTATATAAGTGAATCCTACAAAAGCAATAGACTTTAAAACAACCATTTAAAATATTTTCACTGGAAACATTTAGGAGAAGTCCTTAGAATATAAATTAAATTGTATCCCCAGTAGGTCATGTCATGTCAGGCATAGCAGCGGAGTGTCTATTAAAACCAACCTTTGAAGGATCTTGTCTGTACGTAGGTATGTTGAGGACAGACACAGTATATTATAAACAGTAGGTAAACAAACAAACTTTGTAAAATATTTTCTTTTGTAGTATTTAGTCTTTGTTTGAAAAAATAAACAGTACAAACAAACTTTTATAAATATTTTTTGTAGTATTCTAGCATTTGTACCTATGTTTTTGCATTGCTTTGTTCTGAAGTCAGCACACAATACGTATAGCATCACAGATCTTTTCAATGGATTTAGGCCATAATTATTCTTGCTTCATCATTTTTCTTATGCTTGTTTCATTTTATCAATAATAAATATTTATTTTTTATACGCAAAACCACAAAAATAATTAAAATACTTGAAGGATATTTAAAAAAGAATGTTTTTAAGTAAAAATACATTTTTTAAAACAAATCATATTAATGGTACTCGTCCAACAGCGGAACTAATTGGAAAACAATTGAAAATGTTGAACATGAAGTGGTAATTTCCCCGGTCAATTTGTAAAGCACTTTTTCCGCGTCGCTCCAGGGACGGAAAAACTCGCCAGTTCAGAAAGGATCCTACAGATTTCTCACTGTAAATACGTTATTTATTTTTATTTCAAAACCTTGGGTTAGTGATGTACTGTAAGCAATGATTTAAAAGGGTAAAAGATTTGGAAAAGGGTAGTTTAAAATTAAACGTGATGTGTAGCATAAAAATGTAAGTATCTAATTAATATATCATTTTTTCAAGCAATGTTGATTTCATTTTGTATCTGACTTTTGATTTTGGGATTATTTTTTAGTTATCATTTTGATTAATCACTTGAATATGATTACATTGGTCTATTATACATTGTTTGCTGTCTAAATTAGTTGGTTTTCTAAGTTTGACTATTTTTTCTTAGAAACCAAAAATTAAGTAGTGTTTAAACAAGTCTATATAAATATATGAATGAAAGGGAGTTAAACTGTCGTTTTATCGTTAACAGTCACCATAGTCATGATGTCATGATGATGATCGTCTTCCTTTGTACTTTCCATCCTCTCACTTCGGTTGCCTGGAAGAGATCGCTCTCAGTGATAAGGCCGCCCATTGTGATACCCACGCCCATTACTACCTGATTAAGTTCTTTTTTTATTTGTGTGTGGTGAACAATATAGAGTTATCTATCTATCTATCGTCATCTGTGTTGAGTTGTACTACTGCATTAGCTCAGTATTGTACTGTGTCTCGTCCTGGCAATGAGTGAGTAGGAAGTGTAATTCCGCGTCATTGTCTGCGATTACAATTGTAATCAAAGGGAACGCGAGGTATTTGTTCACGGATTATTTCGAGATGCAAATTTTAAACGATTTTTATTGCTGTAGGCTCTGAGAGTAAACAGTATTTCGTATGAAATTTTCGTTTTATTTTGTCGTATTTACAAACATTATGCCGGATTATGTGGAAGTCCAAAATATTGGTGGAGAATTAAGTCTGGTTATAAACTGGTAAATGAGAGACTTTCTGCGTGTTTTTGTGTATTTTTTAACAAATATTATACAATATAAAACTTTTAATAGACTTTAATAGACTAGTAGGGGAGCGAGGGGCTTGTTGTAACAGGGGTAAGTAGTAACAGGCTGTTTTCACTAGGATCTTAAACGCTATTAATGTATTTCTTTGACTCGATTTAACCTATAAACCACACCGCATCATGTTGCCATGGCCAATGTTCCGAAGGCCAGCGGAGTGAGCGGAAGTGTGCACGCGCTTCATTTCTGCCAGGTAATATAAAATTGTACTGTCGTAAAATTTCGGTTTGCGTTTTTAATATTGACTAATTTCAAATTTTGTATATCCTGTTACCATTCAAATTTATCTATCTCTGATAATGTGTAACAGTTTTTATGATTGCTAAATTGTTTAAATAGTTATCTTGATAAATGTTAAAAATCATACCATGGGGTTAGTTGTAACAAAATTCCGGGGCATGTTGTAACGTTACAACATGCCATACATAAGTATAATACTTTGTTAGATAGCTATTACGAAGAGATAATGACGAAGCATACCTTACACATAAATAACTTGATTACTTACTGTGATTTAAAAGTGCCATGATGATTATAAGTAGTGTTTAACTAAATAAAACTGTTAATTACTTCATTTTTAAGTGTTGATTACTAAAAAAGTGTATTTGAGTTGATTTTTGATAAGAATTACATTATACTTAATCAAGAAAGATGTCATGAAAAAGATGATTATTAAAAATAAATGATTAGAGGTATTATTGATGTTTTTTTTGGTCGTTACTACTTGCCCCGGTAGACGTTACAACTTGCCCCAAGGACGAGGTAAGTTGTAACACCGCACTTCTTCTAGAAAATAATTGATTGTAAAATAATGACCAATAGTTATGGTATTATTTTTACTTGATTTGGTAGAGGAAGAGTTACAGTATCCATCCATCTTTATTTTGTAGAAATTTAATCAATAGATCTCAAGATATATTAGTTTTAATGAAAACTGTTACAACAAGCCCCTCGCTCCCCTACTTTTATTAGAAAAAAATACGGAAAACACAGAAATATAGTGAACACATAAATCGAATAACACCTATTTATAACTTAGTAACTTCTTTACAGTAAACATAATGGCTGGGGTTCCACGTGCTCTGTACAAAATTTAACTTTATTATGCAACCCAAATACCCTACTTAATGGTAGGCTATTCTTGAAATTCCATTTTGTAATGGTACAAAACCTTTCCAGCAAAGAAAGCGTCACGTCACGCCACACTAAATCCAGTTCTTACAGTACAATAGTGCAATAAAATAGGCAACCAAACTGTGACCTGTCACGGAACCCATTCCGATGGGAAAAAACTTTACGGTATTTTGCATAACCCGACTTACAGGGTGTATTATGTATTAATAAATAAATAATGCTGGACAATCCACACAACATCATCTAGCCCCAAGCTAAGCAGAGCTTGTGTTATGGGTACTAAAAGACTGACATACTTAATACAATACATTACATAGATAGATATTTTTATTATACATATAAAATACCCAGAACACCCGGAATAAATATTTGCAGATCGTACAAACATTTATCCCAAGGCAGGAATCAAACCTGCAACCTCCGCGTCGCAGGCGGACCTTCGCCCGCCGCGCCACATCGGTTTACGACGGTAAACTTAGCAAAGAGACACTTTCAGCAGAACATAAAAAGCCTTCTGTAAGTCATATCAAAAAAATACTTTAGCGATTGAACTTGAGCAAGCACAAAAAAGATTTTTAATAACCATCTCTTTATATTTTAAATAATTAATCTTTGATAAGGGTGCCTTTCTGACTGTATCTTGAAGATGAACCCCTTAAGGCAGGGTGGGAGACAGCGATTTAAATAGCAGTTTTAAAACAAAGAACTCGACTAACTTTAACAGTGTTTGCAAAGGTTTTCTTGGAAATCCTGATAATGTTATTTACATTTTTTTAAAGGAATTTAAATGAGAAAAGAAAATGCCGTTTCTTTATTAGTGCTAAGTAGCAGAATGAAAAAGTATTTGTTGCAAGGAATCTCACGAAATCACATGTAATATCGATATATCAATCGGTTTTCAAAAGAAAACAAGAACATTTCTGATATCCGGAATCGCATTTTGATTTGTTAATTAGTATTTTTTTTTTACTAAATTGTTCTATTTCGGCTTCCGACTCTGCAACACAAAGGTTGCAACCAGATAATACCTATCGAACCGAATTCCTAGTTTCATTGTACAATTTCATTGAATCTTTAATTCTACGCTTGACTTCATCTTTCAATGCACAAAACTGATCGTACCAACGCTAGATCCAGCTATAAATCGAAAAAGCTCCTACATATTTCTTAGCGCACTGCAACTGAACGACAGAACCGAGATGATTTATTCGCACAAAACCCTCTATTTTATAAATCTTTTGTCTCTGACCGTGTAGAGGCAAATACCGGATATACCGGCGAATTTTAAATTTGCAATGTATAAAATTGACCGCGTGACGGACTCGCCGCAAAATATCGGGCTATGTTGTTGACTAATGAACATTCATTTATAGTTTTTTATCGGGCTTGTTCGGGCTTTTGAATTAAATTGTATGGCTTTTTCATTTATAAATTATACTTTGAACGTTTTATTGAAAATTTTCTTCTTTCCGTAACTTTACGTGACTTTTCAATGCCTTAAAAACATTTGCCAGAAATACGTGAAGCATTTGAGCAGTTAACTGTTATTCAATATCGCTAAATTAAATATCTATATGAACATAATACACATTACATGGCATTTTTTTGTTAGTAAGAGTATTGTATCGTTCTTTGCCAATTTCCTTATAGCATATTTCATCCTAACCTAATCTAAAGGTAATTCTACAGTGTACCACATACTCTAGCCAAATATTTTCCCTGTGACGCAATCAATTTCCATGCCAAGTACAACCTTGTACGACAAGAGCGTTCGTCGAAGCGATTACATCGAAGCTTTCTCCTAAATTAAGGTAAGCACTCAAGCTGTCTTTACTGTAACCTAGAATTTCTAGACTGGAATATAGGTTGCTGGTAAATTGTTAGCGTGCCTCAGCTTGTTTACTTGCGTCCGTTGATAGCTCTTTGAAAATTGTATAGCTAATTTTGTAGCAAGATGTTCGTTGAGGCTTTGTGTTCCAACCTGTGACTTGCGTATGTGTGGGTGAAAGTATCTCATAGAAGTTGTTTATATACATCATAAACAGTTTTTAATACTTTTCGAACTTATTTTAACTTCTCATTTACTTCTAATGCCAGCACTAGTTGTTCTTATAGATTTTCAACTCTAAATAGCGCAGTTTAGATCACTTTTAACTATCACGTTTAGATGAGTAACTAAGCTCGATGTGTTAAGTTAGTTTTATGCTTTGTCTTTATTTAAAAAATAAAATTTTACTACAATCGAGTTTGAAATAGAGTTACTATATAATAACCTACTAAATAAAATATATGTGAATTATAAAATGAGAGAGTTGAAGCGGTTCTACAGAATTTGTGTGCTCCAGGGAGTTCTCAAGAGAATGTGTTCAGTATACAAGCATAAGGGTTAGTACACATTGGGTACTCGTTACGTTGAATGACAACGCGCTTGACAAGCGCAGTTTATGTGGATTGTAATCGGAACTTTTGTTTCGCGTTTTTGAAGCATTTGCCCACTGTCGTCACTTCGCAAGATGACGGTGCAAATGTTGTGTAAATAGGATGTATTCCGTCTGTTTTGTTGGTATGCATTGTTTTTGACATTAGATTAACATGATGCTTGTCGTTGTTGTTTATGTTTATGACAAAGAGGCATCATTTTTAGTACTGCAAAATGTAACAACAGTATTTTTACTAAAAATGTTATATAAAAATAAAGTGATCATATGAGACTGGTTTAAGATCTTTTTCTTAGTCATGTTGACACGATTAAATCGCTATGGAATAGAAAGAGTTTTTAACTACTATTTTGAAATTTTAAAATGTTCAATATTTATCTACCAGTAGTTAAAACTGTTGAAAATCTTAAACACCGCACTTTTGGTGTAGAAGTTAAAAAAATCGTGTCACTGACACCGATGTCGGTCCTACGTTGGTGATAGCGACGTGTTGTGTCGTGTGTCGGTATCGGCTAGTGTGCAAGCCTTTTATGTTGCCAGTTTCTGCAGCTAACACGACACCAGCGTCATTGTAAAGGCTCTCAGTGACGTCACAAGTTCGTGAACGCCTTTGCCTTTGTAGGCAAATGTTACATAATTTGAATTTACTCGCTTAAGAGACTTACTTGCTGCGATGATGAAGTAAGTGCATTTAATAATAGGTCAATCGGTCAGTCACAAAGTAGTATTAAAATATATTTTTTATTAGTACCTATTCGTACTATAACTTATAAAATGTTCTTAACTCTTAAACTTTTTCTTTGAAACTGAAATATAAAATATCTAACTCAGCTGCTTACGCCTGTAATGGTGCATCACACCGTCCCAGTCTGTACCAAATTTACTGTGTGAATATGCCGTTAGTGTAACATATATAAATAAAATAAAAGTTGCCTAATATACTTATAACTTAAGATTTATTAGCATTTTATTAAAAGAGCCAAAAAAAATGATAAGAAAAAAGCTAATTTTCCCTAAAAGCCTGTCATTGAAATCAGAATGCAATTTTCAATGTGAAATCGTTTCTTAAAACCTTAAACGCGCGATTAAACACCCCCAAGTTACATCTCTCTAGGCGATTGCCCATTACTGGGACGATATACGAAATTTCAATAAACTTAGCTGAGGGGACTGGGGACGGAGATATACATTTATATATATATATATATATATATATATCGAAAGGGGATGTAATGGTTGATAACTTTTTACAACGACATTCAAAATGACGAAGTCATGAAGTTTTAGATTGGAATAAAAACCAATAAAATTAAGTTATAACGCATTATTTGAACAGAATTCAACACCAAATCAATATATATTTAAAACTTATATTTAAGTACTTATATTTTGTTCGCGTGGAACTGGCACCTAGAATCACCTAGTATGTAAGACGATTCTAAATGATCCTTGTGATTTTATTGAATAAAGTAATTTTTGGCTTTGACTTTACATTTTTTTCAATATTGTTTACTTATATGATAAATACATTTTATTTTCAAAAATATAATGTCTCATCCAGTTTAACCTAACCGCAAGTATTCTGTGGCCGCCTAATCTTCACAACTACCCTCTACGCTTTTAACTTACTTTTTAAGGGGAGCCTCAAAGTTATTGCAAGTAAACGAATCTCAAAACACCCACTCAGGAGTTCGTCTTGCGTGAAAACTACTCGCTACATATTGTAACTATATTTACGCTACATTTATTTATTGTAACTGTAATTAGGTAGGCAAGAAGAAGATACAATAGACTTATAGAATTAGTTACTTTTGGCAGTGTACATTCTACTTAATTTCTTAGGGTTCTTCTTAAAAATAAAAAAATATAATATTAATATTTTGAAATACCTTAAAAATACCCTAATAACTATGTAAAGTTATTTTCAGATTTTCTATTTAAACATACATTTCCATTAAATAAAAAAGTTATAAGTTATCTACTTTATGTAATATTTTGAATACATTTTACGTATAATGTTGCATAATTACATAACCTAATAAAAGATGGATATTATAATACCATAAGTAGCATACATAATTAATAGGACATGTGTATTCAGGTGCGGGTTCGGAACACGTGTTTGGAATCACTGAGGCCGGCCAGCGGTTAGTTCCATAAACCTATTGCACGATTTAAAATTTATGTTGCAAAGCTGAATAAAATACTAAAGATTTTATTAAGAAAATGTTTTGTCAGTAGCTGGATTGCTTGGATAACAAAAATCGAGCGAAAAGTATTTCTTTTTTATATTAGCTACTTCTTTAAAGTTGGTTCTTTATACGACTGGACTTTTAGAGCGATCTTCAAAAAAAATGATTTCAGTATTAGTGCCGAAGGCGACTGAAGTCGGTTTGATTTATTTTTGTATTAAATATATTTATGATTAATGAATCCATAGCTTCACACAAACTTAATTTTTCCCATCACTCAATGTTTTTTCTTTAAGAAAATCGCACTCACGGCACGATTGTGACGCTTGTCTTTTATTTTTCACATTACCAGTATTTTATTTATAAATCCATTAGATTTTTGTGAAAATAGTAGATTTTTCATCCGCCATCTAGACCCTGTCCCAAGCACTTACATTGTCCTGTTAAAGGAGACATGGGTATAAAGTGGTCATTACCTGAATGGCTAGTAAAAATAGTTAAGTAAGTATTTTTTTTCTACAGTTTACTTATGTCATGTTTCTACTAATATTAAAAAACAATATCATATCTAAAACTAAGCAGAAGAGTAGCATTATTAGAAGTGGAAAATAGATAGATAGATAAACTCTTTATTAAACACAAAGAACATTACAGATTTGTACAATGGGCGATCTTATCGCTAATAGCGATCTCTTCCAGACAACCTTTGGATGGAGAGGATAGACAAAAAAAGAAAGACGGCGGTGTAAAAAAGTTGTAAAAAGAAAAGAAAACTTCACATAAACAAATTACAAACTATTTAATATCCTAAGTTATAAATAAATAAATATACCTACACTAATATATATATTTTATAAAACATATACAAATACTAAGGTATACAAAGTATATTCATATTTTATACATAAAAAACCTGTACACGTTAAATCATCATCATCATCATCAAGACTAAACCTCAACATTAATGTAATAAACATTGATAAGTTGCTCAATCTTTATTTTTACAAGACGGTAGATCTTAGTTTAGAGATATTCTTGAATTGTGTTTACCATCTGAAGAGCAAAAATAGGACGGTTCAATGAACTGAGCACTGCTAAAATATCGGGAAATCTATGAATACAAAATTTTTCTTTTCGGAAAAATTATAAATGTAATCGTTTATTCGCTTGTGAAAAATACATCAAAGCTTACAAAGATATAAACGTTATGTTTTTATGTACTACAGAATAGGATTGCCTTATTTAAATAATTTGATCTTTAATTCACATTACTTACAAAATGTACCTACATAGGTTAATATAAAACACATAAATAGTTGAGCTAACTACAGACCGTTGCAAACGATTTATAGATAACAAAACTGATCCAAATCATTGGTACCAATCGGAAGCGTACCCGAGGTTGTATTGCCGCGCTGAATAGCAATGCTGATACGCTGGGCCAGATACTCACCAGTCCTCGCCCAAGCCCGCGCACCAAGACGCCCAGAAATAATTTTAAGCACCTGGAGGGCCTCGGTACCCCACGTACCAAGAGTCTCGACCCCAAGAGGAGCAAATGTACATTCAGTAAAAACTGTAGTAGTAGTTAGTTTGTGTATAAATTCATAAAAAAACTCTCTCTTTCAATTAACGCTTTTTTATAACAAATAAACTTCACATGTAACAAATAAGTATTTTCGCAAGTGTCTGTGAGAAAAAGTGGAAGACTTTTCCATCAGTGGACTTATATAGCTAATAATATGGTGGTAAACTTCTGACAAGCTATTTATTGAAAAATAAAAGAAGCCAGCGATATAACAATGGAGTATAGCAACGCAAAGAACACAGGAACACGGAAACTTTTACAATGAAACTTTTAAGGAGTGTTCCTGAAAGGCGCTTCGAGTCAAAGTGTTTTTCCGGATATTTTAAAGCCTTTTGAATTTTTGATAAGTTCCGCTTTCAGTTTTCGAAAAGTACGAGGAAATACTTTGATTTTAAATAATCTAGTCATAAATTAATTTGTAGAATACCGACTAATCTGTATTACTTGTGTATTATAACACAAGTAATACAGATTAGTTGGTAATAGCTGTGCATTTCATGCTGTGGGTTTCATTCCCAATACGAATAATATAACAAAAAAATTCGCATTGCTTTACTGGCTACGTTCTCAATAGACTCTTTTGGGCTCTCTTGTTACATTAAAAAACATTCAAACTGCAGTAGACATTCAAACAGCAGTAAATATTCTAAGCTTATTGTGGTAGGTAACTCACCAAAATACCTAAGTAAAGTGATCAAAAAGAAAGTAGGAAAACATTGTTTAACAAATTCATTCAATTGGCAATGTCTTTAAATCGCGTTTTATTTCTACATCCCAACTGAATTCGTATGCCTTTTTAGCGAGCCCGACTTGAAATTCATTCGTATTCCAATAAAAGTTAAGCGTGCCATTGGCTCAAACTTACAAGATCCACTTTGGCACCACGTTAGATTCCACCTCTTTTTATGAACTCCCAACGACCGGCAAGCTCCCACTAAATCCGTATAGAAAACCATTAAAAAGAAACCTTCATTGAAAACGCAGATGCGGGTTTGTGTAGATTTATGTTACGTCGCAACATAAAGATCACTAAACGGGAGCAGCGCCACCCATCAAACAAACTTAAAAGCGAATTCTCAAATCTCGAATGCGACTTTACGGGGAGTTTTATTCCGAGTTCGGGCGCTAATGGCGTGCCCGAACAAAAACTGGCTTGATTAAAATCGTTTGTTGTAATAAAAGGAGCACTAAAAAGTTACAGCCTACCTCTTGGCTGTAAAATCGATCACTCGATACTGATCACTGGGACAAAATTTTAACGGGAAGACTTTTGTTTAATTTAGTGTTGTGGAGCGAAGGAGCAATATTAAATTGTCAGCCAGCAGCTCGGCTCCGAAGCTGTCGCGCCAAATGATCCGTGAACGGAACCGAGATATTTTATTGGGTCTATTTTAAACCCCGTACGCATTGAAGGGTGTCCTGATGTAATTTTTGATGTCATCGACGCCTTAAGTCAAAGGCTAATCGTAGGAGCCAATGGCTACTTTCCGAAGAAAACGAGGAACAAGTTTTCCTATAAAATATTGTCATTGATCGTAGACATAATAGTGAAACTACCTGAGAATAGAATCATTTACTGGATGATACTGAAACATAATAAAAACTTCGGTAAAAAATGATTATGATTAGCATGGCTAACATTATATGAAGTCACATTGTCTTAACCAAAACTTAAACTAAAATAAAGTTTGCTATTGACCTAATGTAACCTTAAATATGGGAAATATTCGAGTAATAATCAAATGCATACCTTCCCTTATCCGCCGAAGTGGCGTCGCGTCTCTTTTATTTAAATTTGCGAGTGAGGCAGTGACGTATGAAAATGTTCTTCGACAATCTGATAAAATTAGCCTTAAATTGAGTTTATGATAGAATCAAATATGCACCCACTGCCGTCACTACACGTACGGTTCATCGCGTACTTGAATTTTGAATTTGTATTCTTGAGATCTGAAATTGCAGGGACTGAGCGAGATATTTCGAATACGGGTCGAATAGATTGGCTATTTTAATACATATTTACACCTACTTTAACACATTTTTCTGTATATTTACAAGGTGCTAGCCATTATGTTCGTATTAGAAAAGTGTAGAAATGCAAAATGCAGAAACTTTATTTGCGATACCTTTGAATTTAAAGCATATAAGAAAATGTATATAATATAATATACCGAATAAAAAATGCATAACTACATGACCCAGTTTGACATAAGTTCATAACTAGATTAAGGTCGCATATTAACTGGGGACTGACAAAAATGGCGAAACATTGTCAGAAACAAGATATTGACTGGAGGTGGTCACGACCCTCAGACATAAGTACACAACTAGATTAAGGTCGCATATTAACTGATACAATTTGTACGGTTTGAAAATATGTTTAGTCAAAAATACGCGTAAAAATCCAGCCTACTGTATCATCAACTTGTCTACTTTAATTGGTCAAAGTAATCACCTGTTATATCAGATATCCGGTTATAACCGGTTGGCGCGCAGTTAACTATAGTTGTGTTGTCTGCTTTATTGCAGTGTACTATGTTTTATGTGTCACTATCGCCGTTTTTATGTGAGAAGTTAATCCTGGATGTTGCCAAAACACGTGCTTCATTAATCTCGTGAACGGACGAGTTATATGAATTGTGGAATGGAGTTGAACTAGATTTTGATAAAGAAATACCTGATATATAAATACTAGCTGTATTTTATGTGAATAATAAAAAATATATATCTATGTAATGTATTGTATTAAGTATGTCAGTCTTCTAGTACCCATACCACAAGCTCTGCTTAGCTTGGGGCTAGATGATGTTGTGTAATCCATACAACATCATCTAGCTCCAAGCTAAGCCCAGCCTAAGTCCAGCATTATTTATTTATTTAATCCTCACCAACTAAAAGGCAAACAGTAGGCATTCCAAAAAAAAAACATCACAGACCACGGTGTCGGTGTGTCGGTTTTTTTTGCATTTCTATTGAGGACGAGTCTTTGATTCCACTTGCACCCATAGAACCAGAACACAGCAATAATACTTGGAAAAAACTCTTTCGATAATTATTACTTATTACTAAACATAAACATAAGAACGCTTCAAAACGGTCTTACTTTTAGGTGAAAATAAAACGTTTCCATCATAAAATTTATGTTAATAATAGGCATTATTATCTGCTAGTGACCTGCAATAAATTATTGCAGCAAATAAAACATTTACTACCCAGTAAAATATTCAAAAGTTTCGCATTTATCGTTGAGTTGGCAATAATGAAATCCCAGAGTGAACTCGCCCGAGAATAAGGTATGATTCTCCCAAACTTCGGTTTACGACTCAAAATCATAGCACTTTGAGGATGGTTACTTCAATCTTGGCTCAAAAACTTTACAACTACACACTGTCTAACTCTGGCTAGTATTGTAATTCTATTCATTATTTTACAACAAAGCAAATAACAAATTAAAAAAAAAGTACTTGTTTTTCTTAAATTACTCAGAAAATTATAAAACTAAAACACGACATCGTAAATATAGGAACAAACTTAAAATGACAATATAATACACATTTTAGAAACTCGTTTCACAAACAATCATTAGATACTAAAAACAATAGGTACTATGTTTTATTTCATTAAAAAAAATATTCTAATCTTCGTAATAGCAAATCAAACACCACATACCTATACTATGTCAAAACGTGTCATTATTTTTCATTTTTTATCAAAAACGTGACGTAAAGAGTATTAAGTTTGTAGCATAGAATATCATACGAAATATACAAATCTATGGTTGAGCTAAGGAAACATTCACCCATGATACCCATGTAACGAATCCATACAAAGAAATATTACTATAATCAGTTTTACGACTAAATTAATGCACACATGAAAAAAGTTTGAGCATGCATCAAGGAGTTTATAGATATATGATCGTGTTACAGCTCTGAAGATGGCTGCGTATTGACTTCGAAAGAATTTTACTACTTCTTCCAATAAAACCTTGTTCTATAATATAACTCTATAAAATGGCACTAACATATAGTATACTAATATTACAAAAATATGTTCCGTCAGCATAGTTTAAAAAGTATGAGTACAAACAATATATTAGAGAACATTTATTCACAAACAAACTTACGACTATTACAAAATGTACATTGTCATATAAAATACATAAGAAACAGTTGAGCTATCTACAGACCGTTGCAAACGATCTATAGATAGTTCAACTGATCCAAATCAGTACCAATCGGAAGCGTACCCAAGACACTGGTTGCATTGCCGCGCTGAATAGCAATGCTGATACGCTGGGCCAGATACTCACCAGCCCTATATATTAGATAAAAATATGATCAGCAAAGTATCTCCAAAAGAACTAGTAAAATTCCTTATTGAAATCAATAATATTCGTCGTAAACTGATATTGAAGGGGCGAATAGGCAATAGCGGTATTCAGGTGTGTCGGGCCCATGCCACCGCAAAACACGTGCGGTAGACTAGATGTAACCTCACACGGTGGAGGCATAAACTGTATAAATAGATGTAGATAGATGTAACCTACAAGACATTTTCATTATTATTGTTATGTACACATTTATTTAAAATCTTAGAAAAAAGTTTTTTACAATATACATGATTTAAAAAAAAAATACATATATTATAAAAAACTTAAAACTAGGTTGCCGCCGGCAGCGGGGTAAGGCCCAAGCTACCGATGGTTAGGGCTACAGATTGAGGAACCTCCGGACAATGCGTTATTGTTATTATTATTAAATTTTGCATGCTTTGTTAATCGGTCCGCCCCTGTAACACCTTTTTGCAACACCCTTATTAGGGTACATTATGTATTAGATCTAAAGAGTGACGTCACGGACGATCTTACATCACCATACCTTTGCTTAATCGGAGTCTAATAATAATAGTGAAAACACGTAGTTCCTAGCGGAAGTGTTGCCAAAGCGTGGACATTCTCCCAACTCAGCTGAGTGAGTGTTTGCAGAGTTGTGTGTATCCTTGATAAAGCTAACTTTGCGTAATTAATTAATGCCATCGCTGCTGTTTTTCTGGTGAGGAGGGTACACCCCAAAATGACACATCGTGTATTGGAGTCTATGGTTGATTTGCGACGACGCCATCTTGCGACGAGTAGCTAACACTAGTGCTGAGCTTGCCTGTGTTGCCATATAAAACAAATTGAGAGCATTTATTGACTTATTGGTATTAAGCGCCATCTAGTGGCTAGTAGCTTAGTACATATTCAAAAGCCATCTACAACAATACAAGAGAACTAACTTCACCGGTGGGTTTCCCTAATCTGGCTCCGAACGTTAGCAATATGGGTAAAACTTGTGGCGCTTGCAGAAAATTCCTTTCGCCGGTAGGTGCCGCTGCTTGTAGCATATGTACAAATATCTTTCATAAAGGATGTTTGGCACTGCCTGAGTCTACTTCTGTGTCCAAAGATTGGGTGTGTCCGTTCTGCAAAAAAAACCAAAAGAAAGGCGACAACAGCTGTACCCCGGTGAAAGGAGTCGCTGGTGCAAATAGTCCCGCGTCAACGGTGGCTGGCTCCGACGCGGCAGAAGTTGTCGTCAGCTCTCCGTTATCTGAGGTATCGGCTATAAAGGCGAAGTCAGTCCTTACCTCATTCGCGTCGCCCTCTGCGATACCAGCTTTGGACTCAGCTTTGTGCGATGATATGCGCCGTGAGCTTGCCGAATACATGGCCGAACTGCGTATCTATCGCAAAGAAATGATAGAATTCCGTGCAACCGTGGTGGCTATAAATGAGCGCATGGACGGAATTGAGAATCGTCTAGAAACTATAGAGCAGAAAGGACTAGTATCTGGTGTAAATGAGGTTGCTGAATTAGAGCGCACGGTCTTTCAATTGAAGACCGAGCTAAATGATAGAGACCAAGAAGCACTATCATCTGATCTTGATATCGGGCAACTGCCGGAAATTAAAGGTGAAAATGTTGTGCATTCAGTTACAGTGCTGGCGGCAAAGCTGGGTGTGTCTCTCGAGAACCGGGACATTGTATTTGCTGAGCGAGTGGGTGCTATCGATCGCTCCAAGTCGGAGGAGACGGGGGGCCGCCCGCGCCGCGTTGTTGTGCGGCTGGCACGCAGACATCTGCGTGATGAGCTGCTGAGTGCAGCTCGTGTCCGCCGCACTATCACCACTGCTGAGCTGGGCATGGGCGCGCCGCAACAGCGCATATATATCAATGAGCGGCTCACCTACTACAACCGCCAGCTATTCCACCGAGTCCGTGAAGAATGCCGCAAGCAAAACTGGCGGTACTCCTGGACGAAGAGGGGCCGAGTGTACGCCCGACAGGGTGATGGGAAACAAGTGTACCCACTCCGTACGGAAGCTGATGTAACGCGTATATTTCAAACTACTAATAAAAGCGTTTAAACTCTATCACCGAATGCTCTCTGTGATCTATAGTTTATATAATGGAGCTCTACTTAGGCACTTATTTGCTCTAATTTTCTCGTGTTTTCAACGTATAAGTCAGTATAGTTGTACTATCATTTTACTCGATATTAGTTATAGTCGTATTAGAATGCAGAAAAGTGTAAAGCATCAGCTATGCAATAATATACATTTTAAGTACTGTTCATTTCATAACATCGTTAAATCATTAAATAACGTATCATTTAATAATGGTAATGCTACATCATTTTTCATTAAGTATAGTTTATGTTGTTTACAGTATGTTATTTTTATACACTATGGTTTCTTGCACTTGCACCGTTTATCATTTGGTAATAGTAGACAATCGATATTTTATTTGTACTATACTTGTGTCGTTTTCATGATTTTCACATTTATTAATTTTTAGTCTGTTAAAAGTTGGTTTGATCAATGCAGGTTCCCTCGGTACGAACCACGACAATCTCATTGCTTCTATTTTAAGGAACAACTTGGATATTTTGGCACTCAATGAGACCTGGCTAAGAGCAGGGGAAGAAGGACGTGCTCCTACTGTAGCGGGTTACCGCCTAAGGCACATCCCTCGACCGCGAGAGGTGCGCTCGCGCGGCGGTGGAGTTGGTTTTTATGTTAAACGCGGTATCACCGTACGTACCTGGCCCCACCCTGTAGACCCGCTGCATAAAACAATTGAACAAATGTGGCTCACTATGACTCTTAACGGAAAGAAGCTGGCAATCGGCACGGCTTATAGACCACCATGGATGGATACTGATCTATTTTTTGATGCTATTTCTGATTCCATAAATTCTATACCTAACTACGATCACTTGATATTATTAGGGGACTTTAATATTAACGTGTTGAATATTACTGATATTAAATCGACTAAACTTTCTACCTTTTTATCATGTCTCAGCCTTCAACAACTAGTTACTACATCAACACATTTTACTAAGACTTCCGAGACATTGATAGACGTAGTCTGCACTGATTTGGATAGCAAGATGGTAATCGTTGAGCCACTGGGATCTCTCTCTGGACATTGTCTTGTCAGTTGTGAGTTCAATATTAAGAAAATGAAGTCTAAGCCTTACAAAATTACTTATAGACCTATAAAAAATATATCCCTAGATCAGTTTAACCAGGACTTGAGTTCTATTCAATGGAACTTTTTAACGACACTTGGTAACGTTAACGATATGATTAACGGGTTTAACCATAGTGTCTTAGCTTTAATTGACTTGCACGCGCCTGAAACTTCAGCAGTGATCAAAATGCGTTGCTACCCTTGGATCACAGACACCGTCAAGTTAATGATGAGGCTTCGCGATGAAGCTGCAGCAGAGTACCATAAATCAAAATCACAGGTTAAAAAAGATTACTATAAAAGCTTAAAGTCAACAGTAAATATAGCTCTTTTTAACGAGAAAACCGCCTATTTTAAACATAATATTAACAACAAATTGCATGACCCTAAACTGCTATGGAAAAATCTGAAAAACACTATTCTACCAAAAAATAATACAGATTTACCGGCTCACTTTCAAGACGTAAATAGTATCAATGAACATTTCTTAAATATTCCAGGTTTATCTAATTTAACTATATCTAACCTTATTTTCTTTGAATTTCATAAATTCAGTGAAGCGATATTTCGTTTGGAGCCCGTGGGTTCTGACCGAATTGCAAGAATACTTCACAGTCTGAAGTCCAAGGCAGTCGGCTCTGATCAAATCAGTTTAGATATGCTTTTAATGACTTTGCCGGACACTTTAGAAACAATAACCTCTTTTATAAACAAATCCATTGGCACTTCTACATTTCCCACTTCATGGAAACTATCCATCGTACTTCCTTTGCCTAAGATCCCTAACCCGATAGAGCTAAAAGATCTCAGACCTATTAGTATTTTACCATGTCTCTCTAAGGTGCTCGAAAAGGTCGTTAGCTATCAATTGACCGATTTCCTCGAGAAAAATTGTATTTTGCCTAAAGCTCAGTCGGGCTTCAGGAAAGGACGGAGCACAGCAACTGCCTTACTTGATGTTACGGATAACATTCTTTCTGCACAGGACAGGGGAATGTGTACTATGGTTGTATTGCTTGACTTCTCCAGAGCCTTCGACACTATAAATACTGATCTCTTATTGTCTAAATTAAATTACTATGGTTTTGATCATAATTCCCTTAGGTGGTTTGACAGCTATCTCAATGGGCGTCAGCAGTGTACCAGGCTTAATCGAGATGACGGCTCTGTTCTTTTTTCAGATGTAGTTCCCGTAACACGAGGAGTTCCTCAAGGATCCATACTGGGTCCACTTCTTTTTATTTTGTACTCAGCTGACGTTCAGATGTGCATTAAGTATTGTCAATTCCACTTATACGCCGATGACATACAAGTGTATATATCTTTTAAACCCTCTGAAATTGATAGAGCCATAGACTTGCTTAACAAGGATCTTTGCAATATAGCCGCATGGTCCAAAAATAATAGCTTATTACTTAACCCAATCAAAACAAAATATATAGTGTTTGGAAGCAAATATCAATTGGCTGGTCTTAATCCTTCTTTGGATGTCATGCTTTCGAACGAGCCCGTGGAACGTGTGTATGAGGCACGTAATCTTGGTTTACGCATGGACTGTAACCTTCGGTTTGAGAAACATGTTGCGGACTCTGTCAGGAACTGCTTCTATAGACTTAAAGTACTATACAGAATGAGGCCTTATATAGGGGTGGAATTGCGTATAAGACTCGTGGAATCTCTTGTACTTTCGAAACTAAATTACTCTGATGTGGTGTTTGGCCCTCGATTGATGGCCAAAACACAAAGATTAGTTCAAAGAGTCCAGAACGCCTGTGCCCGTTTTTGCTTTGATATTCCGTTAAGAGCACACGTTACGCCGTTCTTAAATAAGAATCTCCTATTGAAAATGAAGCACCGACGTAAGCTACATCTCGCTTGTCTATTATTTGGTGTATTGAAGAACGAAGCACCGGCGTATCTCTATGAGAAGCTTACGTGGGTTTCTAGCTCTAGGTCTTGTGGTTCCCGCCAGCACTCGATGCAGCTATCGACACAGCGACACAGCTCAGCTTGTTTCAGGGGTAGCTTTCGCTACGCTGCATCGAAGTGCTGGAATAATATTCCTCCACCGATTCGAAGCCTGCAAAATTTACATAACTTCAAAACTAAACTTAAACTATTCCTTGTTGAGTCTCAGAAAAAACAAGAAAATCTTAGAAACGACACAAGTGTCATATAACGGACTTCTGACTGTTTTTATGACGCCAGATTTTTTAATTCGGTTTACTATTGTTATTATGTTATACCTGTGTACTAGAGTAATAAGCAATATATGTATTAGTTTTAGATATGCTTAGTAGTTTTATAAGATGTACTCACCGATGTTTTAGATGTAGGTTTAGCTGTTGTTGTTTATTTTTAATTGTTGTATCTTTCAACTGTTTATCATTTTAAAACAAATTTTCAAAATTAATGCCTCACATCCCGATTTGTATTTTTTTCGTAGTTTTTATTTTCATTATTCGTTTGGTAAGTAGATTTTCCGTGACATCACTGTACGGCCCTGACGGAAGACCAGCGTTGGTTGCCAGTCAACCAACCTATGCTGAGTCAGGGTACGTTTTACGATATTATGTCTGTTATTATTTCTAAGTTAGCATGTTAGCATTAGTACATTTATCGTAAATAAAAGTATTTGATTTGATTTGATTTGAAATACTTAGTCCTAAGACCAGACAAAATGTTAGTTGTAATGTAATGTTAGTTACCTATACATACATAATGATGACAATAAACAATAGATAGATATATAGCTTTCTCGCCGTAAATGACTTGTGCTACTTTTGCATAATAAATTAAATTTACATTAAGTATGTAAAACTATGTCGTTCCCCATTTCGGTTTAAAGAAGCTTTTATTTAACTCTTAGAAGAAAAGAATTTGCAAAATAATTTTTGAAATCGATCGAATCATGATTTATAATGAAAAAAAAACTACGTACGTATAATAACTAAGAATGTGAATTAACTAATTTTTACTTTTACTTTTCTTACAATATGTATCCTAGTGTAAAATGTTATCGACTGCGATCAGTTCAGAAAGAGTTTATTTATAGGTCTCAGGTCTCAGCTCTATTTAAAAGTTCGAGTAGTTATTTTAAAACGCCTATTAGTTTATGTGTAGTAAATATATATAATTATGTGACAGTTTTTTTTTAGAGTTAAAACAAACTTTTATGAAAAGTTTTGAAAAACTTTGTATACCTACCTATTTATACTATAAATAGGTAGGTATAAATAATAGTGTATAATATACACTTTGGTAGGCGTGTTAGTGAAGCTAGGCTGAGCCGCGACTTTAAATGGCGATATAAAAGGTATACAAAGTTTTTCAAAACTTTTCATAAGAGTTTTTTGAATCAGAAAAATAGCTATTTTTGAAACTAAACAAAAGCGGTAAAAGTTTTGCACGTTTTCATCAGTTCAACTTGTTCCGAAATTTTAATTTATTTCTGACTGAGTTTAGCATTCGGCGAGCGTCCCGCACTGTTATAACTTTTGCCAAACTGACATAAACAGTATTTTGATGACATCTTCTGGCATTATCGTTATAATAAATGTTGGTATACATGTTTAGGTATAATAAAGACGGGTATTAATGGTCCTTTGTTTAATTGCGACCATTCCGAGTTTCGTTATCTTGCTAACCTGAAGCGATATTGCTTACCTGGTTTAATAACCTGATGGTATAAAATAAACATTACTAAAATAGGTAATATTGCAAAAGATATGTAGACTACAATGACGTTTACTACACAGCAGTTTTATACTAACTAGTAGTACGCCTCGAGGTAAGGTACTAGTAATACACTTGAATTATTAAAAAAGTTGTCGCAAAAAATAACATTTCTTGGTTGAAATAAAGATAAACTTCCCAAATCACTTCAATCTCACGGTCGCTGATCGCGGTCTAGTCTTAGCTACAAATAATTGAAAGTCGTAAGGAATGGAAACTGATATAGTATTGTTAATATTTGAATTTTATAATAAAAACATATTAAGTAACAGCAATCTTGTTTCCATAGTTTAGTTAAGTTTGGGACTAAATGGCGTTGTGTCAAATGTACATAAATATTCATTATTAATTTAATAGATAATGAATCTAAAATTACGAATTTAACAAATATATTAGATTAAAAAATGTTTCTAAACAATCTTTTAATTTATACGTCACATTAAATAACGCCAGAGCAATTTATTTTCTATTGTATTCCTAATTAGTTTTATTTTCGCATACTCAGTGGTTAAGCTGACCGAGGCATGTCGTCAGCAACTAAACCGCTCATTATATTAATTTAGCACAGTTCAACTGATTAACAGATTAATAAAGATTAACTTGTCCGAGTTCCTCGTTATAAATGGTTATATAATAGAATATGGTTGTATAATAGAATATGAATGGATTATCAAATAACCCTTTTTATTATTTTATTTAAACTTTTTTACGTACTGACCTGTATTTGACGGATTAAAAAAAATACATTTTGAATCCAATTGTATTTTTCGGAAATCGTTTTATTTTGTTCGTTTTGAAAATGTAATCCGATTTTTTTTGAGATCTTCAAAATGCGTGTGTCATATTGCTTATTAATGTGTATTGAAGTTGATTTTTATTATTTTAAGTTTTAAACTTGACTTGTATTGTATTGTAGGTATATCAAATCTCTGTATACTACAGTAGGCACCTACACCCATAAAGTGATATTTGAATTTAAAGTTTGTTGAGCCAAGCGCTGCCTAATCCTGGCACTTAGTGGGTTCAATCCCGGCCAGGGTCAAGACCTACTACGTCTCTGCATTTGACGATTGGCGAGTTAGGAGTTAGGATTAGCTTAGTTGGCAGTGAGCCACTAACATTTGACCTGAGTGTCACTCTGAAGTACTTTGCAATGCAAAATTATCTTTATTCCACTGGTTTTAGATCTGATTTTGACAATGAGATAGGTTTTGGAGAAGTATGGTTATGAGGGTGATACACTGACTATTCTTAATGGTCTGAAATCATGCATAATGTAGCGTGGATGAGTGCCAAATGGATTTCTGAACATGTCTTTGACTTGTTTTCAAGGATATGAGAAACAAGAATACTGAAGGATATAGAAAAGAGAGATATTATACGAGATTCTATGGCATACCTTATGTCAGTCTGCCCGCGACCACGGCTATTGCAACTTAGCCTAAACGTCGGGAAAAATAACACTATCGGTCTATCTTATGAAAAGTTAGCGCAGACTTGAAGTATTGATTACCATACGTTATGATAACTCAAGTTATCAACGCTTTTTATAAGATAGGGCCGATAGGGGGTAACACTTCACTATGAGTTCCGATTGCGAAAGTTTAAAAAAATGTACCTACCGAAGGATTTCTTCCAGAAATTAAAGACCACTAGTTATCAGTCGGAACTCCTGGCTGGCATCTTCAGACAAGACAGTTTCAAGTATGAAAGTACTCAGCTTAAAACTTCGAGGTTCAGAAAAACTGTCAAAACATTTAATTAAAATGATAATTAAAATTTGAATAATATTTCTTTGTCTCCAAAATATAACTTCAAAATAAAAAGCAATATTATCATAATAATTGGATATATAATTGACTTGTTTCATCTTGTTCGTTTCGTTAAACAAACATATCATTAAATTACCGAATAATAAAAACATGTTAAGAATATAATAAGCTATCATTTTTCATGATTTTTACAAAACAAGTAAATATTACATGCCTCTGATCTCTCGGTAATAACGTAAATTTCAAAAAATTTAAATGACTATTTACTTATTCATTATACTTATAATCATAGTTAAATTAAATAAATGTCGGTTGTTTCATTAATAATTATAAGCGTCAGTAGATCTGTATCCGTCTATCTATATATCGTGTGCAACGGTCTGCAAATAGCTCATCTGTGTCTTATGTATTTTATAAATATCTATAATATACATTATGTAAATACGGTAAGTTTGTTTGTGAATAAAGATTATATACAGAGTCAGTTCACGAGCTGAGAAAAGAAAATGAATTAAAATTAGATAGTAAAGATAGTGCAGCGTTTTCTTTTTCTAATTCTCTTCAAAGCAAATTAGAAAAGATAGTCTGTTCAAACACGCTCAAAGGCTTGGACCTTGTCAGTGAAAACGTATCATTAGCTTTGACCGCATTTGTAAACATGCTCTCTTACTTAGTACTTCTTTATTTTATTAACCGACTAAAAACGAAGAGGTTCTCAATTTCTAGTCAACGCGTATATTTTTCTTTCAATACGGCAGGCAAGTGTGTCAAGTGTTTATTTTTAAATATATTTCACTCAAGTCAGTCATAGCTTTTTAGCTTCAAATGCTGTCGTAACACGGTATTAAAATAACATTACGTTCAAAATATCGTATATTTAATATAAGGTTGTTATTGGTAGAATGCTATTATTATCAAGTTAAAAAAAACTGCGTGAAAAAAAGACTAGGTACTCTTGTTACGGATTATGATTATTTGATAGTCTAAAGACTTCACACTGAGTTGTCAACATAAATAATTGTGTTCCAGCACAAAACTTGAAATACGAGTATAACGGAGTACGCATTCCTACATATAGAACCAAAGCTTCGAAGGACGGACTTTGATTAGCAGAGTGTCCACTTCAAACGAATTAAAAACTTCTATAGGGTAAAGTAAGAATTCAAGGAAGCTTGTATCAAAGAATTCTAATTATGGAGAGATTAGTATCCTTTTTTTAAGTTATAGTAGTTTAAGAAAACCTGTCATTTGACTGTGTTTTTTTATCTTAAGTATACAGAAATATAAAGATAAAGTACCTACTTACTTAAGATTTCAGATAAAAATTTAAGTTTATGTAAATAGGTAAAACTATACACATTTACAATATGTTTTTTGACAAAAAAAACTATTTCCGTGCAAAGCCGACGAATGAAAAAAGTAAGTAACGACTAAAAACGGGGGCTGAAATTAAAAAAAATATAATCTTAACCATAATTTATATTATGTATACGTCAATAACCATTTTCAATAAAAAAATATATGTATAATAAAAAAATATAAATCTGGCTTTTTAAACACTAGTAAACTAGTATTTAAACTAGTAAAATTATGGAATTTATCAATATATGGCTCTCTAGTCACTTAGTCGTGGTGAAATAGCGGTCAATTTCATTGAAAATTATAGCGGTTGGGACGTGATCGGAATTACTGCGCACTATGTCGCGAACCCCATTACACATATTATTTCGTTTATGTTAATAGCTTTCCCTCGAAATTTAGGCAATAGATAATAACCGAATTTTAAAGAGAAACAAAACGAATAATTATCTTATAGGAATGAAAATACGAATCTTTATAACCGGCTTATTAATGCCTCTTGAAAGTCGGTTTTACAAAATATCCGAATTAAAAAACAAAAAAAAAATAGTTCAATTGAGAATTTTCTCCTATTTTGACGTCGGTTAAATAACACTAAAATATGATTGATTTTAATATAATTTAAGTAACATGCACTAAGCACTTTTGTTTTTCATGGTAAATCCAGGCATATGTAATTTTTCCCACAAACGAAATAAATTATAAAATTATTCACTCATTAGGTACTAAAAAACTCATAAGGAAAAAGCTAAAAACCTAATTTATGGATTGTTAAATAAAAACGAAAAGATTATAGTTTGGAGCTTAATTAATAAAATGCTAGGTAAGCTTAACCAGCAATACCTAGATTATAACGGGCTGCCTATGATGATGATAATGATCAAAATAGTTTCAAAATCTCTGCATTTGCCACAATCTCTATTTTAAATTGTCACATTGGTTACGGTAATTTCACGTCGATTTGTATCGAAATAGCTGCATTGTGAATTTTAACAATCGCCTAAACACCGCTAGGTACTGAAACCCTAAATGTTAGACAATTACGGAGTACTAACAGGTTCAATGAGCATTGGCAGATTGCCCGACTGATTACCGACATTCTATTTCATAGAAATTTGCCTGCACAATTGCACAATTGAAAATAAGTTAGAATGGACTTGAACGAGAAAGAAAAAAGTATGCTAAAACTTTCCTCTTTCTGTCATATGAAAAATAAACTGCTATATTTATTAGGATGGTAGTTTTCTGTAGTTCAATAATGTTTAGTGCTGTTTTATATTAAGAAAATATAATAGAACTCGAAGAATAAGCACAGCTTAGTAAGCTACGTTATTGGCTTTGATGGTCCAAATGGTTTAAGCACCGTACAAGAATATGGCGAGAGCCTGCGTTCGAACTATAAGCACTTTTGGTTTCCTTTGATTATTGCTGTCCCTCCATATTCTGTTAAGCTGATTCATGGCTGTTTAACCCATGCCAATGCGTCGACGTATTTCTGGTTCAGTCCTGCTTTTGTTGTTGATGGTTGAACCTAAATATTGAAACTTCTCCACAGTTTCGTACTCATGTAGGTACTTTATAATCAAATAGATTATAAAAAAAGGCTGACAAAACTAAAAAAACTAATTTAATTGAGGAAGTGTCCTACAATCGGCGGTCTTATCGCAGCCAGCGATTTCTTACATACAACCGTACTTATAGAATAAAATATCTATCGCTAATGCGATGCGTAGGCGTCTGCGAGGCTATGCGAACTGGTATGAAAACCAGCCCTCGAACTAGTTAAAAACTGTATTTCGAAGGAGGGTTTTGCTGGGCGTCTTCGAGGATCCTTAAAGACGCCCAGCAAAGCATTATTAATGATATGAATGTAACCTAACGGTTAAGTTCAACTCATTCTGGACGTAGCTGGTAGACCACAAGGCGGAGCGAATTCTCATTCCCGTAGAAGCAGGTGAATCTCGTTTGTCTCGGCAGTTTCGACGGCCCACCGAAACACTAATTGGACCATTTTCCTAGTAATCCAACTCGCCAATTTAATTTGTGTTGCGTTGTCAGCCGCAGTCGGAACGGGTTAGATTTAGACGTGGAATTAGCTCGTGTAGACGAAGTTAGAGTTAGAGCAGTTTTGTTTGAGTATGAAACATACTGAGCAAAACAATATTATTCGTCAGTGTTACATCGCTGGGGACGTATTGAGGCGCGGGAACTACGTCAACTTGGTTGCCGCAGTGTAGGTAACTCTAACTAACTTTTGTTTTTTTTACGGAATAAATACAAACCTAAATTCATCTTCAAGATATTATTTTGTATAACTCGAGTTATACATAATATTAATAAAAATAATACCAAAAGACGGAAGACTACTGGTGCAAAGCTGAAAAGCTGCCGTTCCAAACCTTTACTATATTATAGTACAAGGTTTGCTTACTTTGGGACTAAAGTGTGATGTGTGAATTGTCCATGAATATTTATTTATTTATTTATGGTGTGACCATCGTGCCCTAACACCTGCGCCAAAGAAGATGTGAATGTAGCCAAGTGACAAATGATGCTGTAGAGCTGGCAAAACACCTTTCAAAATTAATCTAGCTATATCTAGATTAATTTTGACACGATAAGAAGAAGAAGAATTATATTTACTATCCATTAAAAAATAATACAAGTATGGGTTTTACCTTACAATTTAACAAACCGCGTAGGACTTATTTGAAATTCGCTGTAATTTTTATAGTGCATGTGGAAAGATTTTGAGTCCAATATCTTGATAAAGCCTTTGAACGATATTGAATAGAAACAAAGACCAACGGTTCCAAAGAAGTTTCAATATTTACCAACTTAAGCTTAAACGTGGGTTGAAAATTAAATAATTTGATTGGTAGCTTGATTGGATTTGAGTGTTTACAAAGGATTGCCAGCGGTTGTTGCTAAGGGCTATTTCAATTTCAGATTTGTCAACAAAATTTAATTTGGTGTAAATCAGCATAACGAATTTAAGTTTTATTGCTATTGGACAATTCAATACTTTCAAGACTTCTAAATTAAGTTTATTTTTAGCACGCTACTTAGAGTAACAAAATTCTGCGTAATTTTTTATTAAGATTCATATCATGTAGGTAAACAAAATTATACAAATAGAACTTATGATTACGAAATATTTGTTGAATATATTTACTTAGCCTATTTTTCAATTACTTAAATATATATTTTTCTAATCCTGGGCAAAGAGTAAAACGTGTCCAAGTCGTCATGCTAACATTTCCCAGAACTGCCCCGGTTCGTCGTAAATTCATTTAGATCATTTATTTAACCTTATAAGCTAATAAAAATAAACAATATCTAAAGAATATTCAGAAACAAGAATCGGATACTGTCAATTTAATATAGAATAGTTTTATATATATTTTATACTTTGCACAATGATGTAGTAATAGGCTCACTTGATGTCAAGTGGGTAACACTACATAATAATGCAATGCATACAAGTCCAATAAATACGTAATCTGTGATACCATAACTTTGAAACCTATAGAAAATATATGAATAGGTACAACATAACAATTGTACCTATTCATATATATTTGAACAATAATTATTTATTAGAACTATAATCAGCCAAATAGCCTTATCTACTTAATAACCAATTAGAAACAAAAATAAGAATAAGATTGTCTACCCACATTGGCCTTAGAATGGGGACAGTTAGCACAATCCTCACGTATTATTTTTATGAAGTCTCCAAAAATAGCTTGACTAATTGAAATAAGGTAAAAAGTCCCGCGCTCTGTTATCAGATATTACCTTTTGATGGTCGTTAACCTTAATAGGCTATTTTTGTCTCACTTTGCAAAAAATGAAATTCCCCACTAATTTCTTGATGAAGGACCAACGAAAAATTTTATATCTTTGACGTTTGAGGTCCTTTTTTAAAATGATACTAGATAACTTAGCTCAGAATTTCAGCGTTCAAGTATTATCAACAATTGTTCTTTCTCTCGGTGGTTGCCGAACCTACGACTATGCATGGAAAGCATAATAATAAATAATGCTGGACAATCCACACAACATCATCTAGCCGCAAGCTAAGCAGAGCTTATGGATACTAGAAAACTAACATACTTATAACAATACATTACATAGATAGATATTTTTAATTATACATATAAAATACCCAGAACACCAGGAATAAATATTTGCAGATCGTACAAACATTTATCCCAAGACAGCAATCGAACCCGCAACCTCCGCGTCGCAGGCGGACCTTCGCCCGCCGCGCTACATTGGTCGTCATTACGTAAGTAAAAGCACGGTCATTATTTTCTAAAGATCAAAGCTTAACTAGCTTGTCACGAAACTCCAATCGGATTATAGTCAAGGCTATTTGCATTCATTTTAACATGATTTATATTTTAGCCAAGTCTAGGCGGGGATTATTCGTTCAGACTTAGTTTAAAGTTATTATTTTATCTAGAAT
The DNA here is from genome assembly GCA_932527185.1 of Ecliptopera silaceata. NCBI lineage: Eukaryota > Metazoa > Arthropoda > Insecta > Lepidoptera > Geometridae > Ecliptopera > Ecliptopera silaceata. The sequence goes on along the minus strand of OW052194.1, from coordinate 11,105,567 downwards.
TTAAGCAACGTGGATTATTATTATCAATTTTCGTTCAGTAAAACCTAGAATTTGTGAAATACTCTATTTGAGACCATTTTAAAAGGTTTGAATAGATTGAATTACGGCGACGGGGTTTTTTGATCTAATGATATAATATTATAATCTACTTATATAGGTTTTATGATAAATAAGCTGAACATACAAGCCCCGGCTTAGTTAGAGCTAATTGTTTCAATTTAAAACTCAGGTCCACAATCAATAAATTATAATCAATAATAATCAATTCCACAACATTTTTGCACAACAATGAATAATAATTTAAATACAAAATATGATTACGTACCTACCTTACCTTTTTTTCGTCTTAATGAGCAATGACGTCACATAGTCTACATAAGTATATAATTCGGGATATTCAGACACATTGTTAAAAGAACTGCAAAGAAATATAGAAAGAAAAGAAAGAAAGAAAGAAAAATAATTTATTAACCCAAAAAAATTACAAGAATTACACAGATATGATAATAAATAAACAAAAAAAATTGGGTTGACTAGGACTCTGACTCAGCATACGTGCACTACACTGGTATTCTGACTGAAATATGACAATCACAAGAAAAAAATAATCATCAAAATCGGTTCACAATCGGCGGAGTGATCGCGTATCATGTACAAAAACAACATACAGTTAGATACTCGTTATTTGAAGCCGGTTGAAAATTAACTAAAAGTCTTTAGTATAATATTCTAACCCTCCAAGTTACCCCATTTTCTTCAGTGGTAGGCGCGGCCGGATATCCGCCTCAAAATAATAATTACCGTGTTCATGTCAACATTACCCACCCCTAACCAAATCTTACCCTTTTGTGGTAATTAAATTGATATTACTGTACAATGGAACGATAACAATCATCTTGTTTACTAAACGTAATGGTAATTACTACTCCAATGGGGTTTTTAAACGCTTAGAATATGGTGGGAAGTTTTCGAGTCATGGAGAGAATGAAACATTATAGAAATAAATAGTTTTATTACAAAAAAAGTTATAAAACCATATATAATTATAAAGTTATTAAGATATTTAAAAAAAGATAAGTATATAAAACTTAATTATACCATATAAACGTTTTTCTAAAGCTGGTCCATAGCATTAATTACTTTATCACTAGAAATGGCAGAGGTCATAAAACTCTTGGAAATTTCCAGTTCCATTATTCAGCGTATTGAGAGAGGGGTCACGGATCAAAGAGAAAGGTCAGCTTACAGTTCACCCTGAATCCTGGCTATTCGGCCAACGAGTCTCCAATAAAATAGAAGATTCGAGGCACATTGCGCGCTCGCTTTCAGCGTTGCGCACGGTTTTTCGTGGAGTGACCAACCAGCCGCGCAGTGCAACTCAAAACGTTTTACGAAGTAGACGTCAAGAATTCAGACACTCCTTTCAAATTAATACACGGATGCACAGATGAGTTATGAAAGCTCTCGGGACGGGGTCAGTGATCTTTTTTTTTTTTTTTTTTTTTTTTATTCTTATAATTTATTTATGAGACTTTGAGTCACAGTTTGACTATGTCAGCCTCGTTAAGCCAAAATTACATATCTAACATCTTAAAATATCATATACTAATTTATACAATGTGTTGGCTGCGTCACTCATTGGCGCGGACAAGAGAAGGTGAATAGCACCAACATCTAATCTGTTTACACCATACTTGCTCCGCAAATCTACCCTCATAGATTCGCTCCGCACACACTCCACTAGGAGATGGTGAACGTCTTCAAGGGTTCCGCATGTTGGACAATTAGGCGAATCTGACTTTTTCATTAGGTAATTAAATTTGTTGAGTGGAATATGTCCGGAGCGAAGTCTATGAGCTAATACAATCAATTTTCTTTTTAGCTTGCAGTTAACAAACCATGGAATTATAAAAGGTTGTGGTTGTAAAATTTTGTACCAAATTCCTTTTTGAACCGAAGTATCATTATAAACTGATTTCCACTTTTCGAAAATCCTATATCTGTATTTACTTAAAATTTCTGAGATTTCCGGCATAACATAAACTTCTGATCCAATTTCAATGGCTTCTTTCGCGAGACGATCTACTTCTTCATTACCCATAACACCCACATGGGACGGGATCCATTGCAACCGCAAAATCACTTCACTTTCAAAAAGAAATAAAGCTTTCCTTAAAATTTCATACGCTACCGAAGAGCTTCTGAATCCAGAAGCGGATCTAGCGATATGCTGTAACGCACTTAGGCTATCTGTGAATATAACAGCTTTTCTTATACCTAAACCATTTACTAGCGATAATGCTTCAGAAATCGCAAGTAATTCCACTGACATTATCGAGTTTTGCGTTGATACGATTTTAAACATTTCGTTTGTTTTCCGTCGAGGGTCGTATATTGCTGCACCAATACCGTCGTTTGTTTTGGATCCGTCCGTATATAAATGATACCATCCTTTATACACAACGTTGATCATATGTAATGTATTAAACTTCAATGAACTTGGATCAGATTGTTTCTTTGGATGTTGTATGCCTTCCACAGACGTTACAATGAAATCAGTTTTAATATGAGATACCCAAACATGTAGCATAAACATATTCAATGAACTTTTACTAATTACATTCTCTAGTTTAGTCTCAGCAAAAACCAAAGGCAACAAGGGTTTCTTCGGTCTGTTCCAAATTGTAGAATTACATGAATTCGCAAGAGTTTCGATAATTTTAATGGTCTTTGGAAAGGAAAACTGCGCTTTTAAACAATATTTTGTAGCTAAGTATTGACGTCTCAAATGTAATGGGTATAAACATAACTCAACTTCCATTACATGTATTGGAGTTGTTCTTATAAATCCGCCTATAATACGCATGGCGCAATTCTGTACCCTGTCCAGTTTATTCAAATGTGTTTTAGCCGCTACGTCATACAAAAAACTTCCGAAATCTATCTTACTACGTATAATAGAGATATACAACCGGCGAATGTGTTTTGGGTGTACCCCCCACGATGAACCTGCCAAAACCTTAAGAAGATTTAAGTTTCTAGATGTTTTTTCTATAGTTTCGTTAATATGCTTACCCCATGTCAAAGATTTGTCCAACCACATACCCAAGTATTTGATGCAATCTACTGATGGTATGTTATTACCGTTTATTTGCAATATAATTTGATCCCTAATTCTTCCTTTCTTAAATTGACAAAACTTTGTTTTCGTTGATGATATTTGTAGACCTAATTGTTCGAGCAGCTTAACAACAGAGTTTAACGCAACCTGTATGTTAACAATATTTAGTTGTACATTTTTGCTCTGTGTATATATGACAAAATCATCCGCGTATTGTAAAGCGAATACGTTATTTAAATCTGAGATAACTTTGTGTGTTGCAACATTAAATAGAAGAGGTGAGATAGGATCTCCCTGAGCTAAGCCTTTTCTTGTACACCTTATAAGGTTTTGACTATCTTCAATTTCAAGATTTCTTTCGCTTAAAAAGTTCCACAAATATTTGCAAACCCGATAACCCATTCCTAACTTATCCATTGTTGACATTAGATAATTAATATCAATATTGTTGTATGCATTGTCTACATCCAAAAAAACAGCCAAAGTCGACATCTTCTCCGTAAATCCTATTTGAACTTGGGAAACTAAATGAGTTAAGCAATCCAAACACGATTGATTCTTTCTAAAGCCAGTAGTAAAGGGGGCCAAAATCTTATTACTTTCAACGTACCATTCTATTCGTTTGCACAACATACAATGAAATATTTTGCACACGCAGGATATTAATGATATAGGTCTAAATTTAGGTGCTGCATTTGGATTACTATTAGCTTTAGGTATTGGAAGTATTTTAATCTTACGCCATTGATTTGGTATTATGTAATATCCAAAAACAGCATTGTATATCTTAAGTAGATATAATTTACCGTCAGTTGGTAAGTGATAAATCATTGTATATGTAATGCTATCATCACCAGGCGCTGTGTCCTTCTTTTTTAATATATTTTCTAATTCTTGTACTGTAAATTTACTTTCTAGCTGATCGTTTTTAGATGAAAACAAGGGTGGTTGTGTTTGTACAGAGTCTGGGGCTAAGTCGCGTAAGAGTTCATCCTTCTTCTCATAAGGAACGTGAATCTGCGGTTTTTTAAGGCCCTTTATCCAACGCATCTGCCGCCACATGTCCGAGGCTGACGTGGATTCATCGACCTTGTCACAAAAGGTTTGCCAATTCTTAGTTCGAAACTGCCTATGTGTTCGCTGGGCAGCCGCAACTTTCTCGTTTAGTTTGTCTAAATTAGCTGGTGTTGGATTTTTTCTAAATGATTTTAGCGCTAACCGGCGTTCGGCTATAGCTTGTGAAATGGCTGAACACCAATATGGTTTAGGTTGAAAATTTTGTTGTGGATCTGTACTATTTCTAATCATAGGTATACTCTTATCGGCAGCTGTATTAATTATATTCAAAAAAAAATTGTAACTATCCTGAATATTGTGTTCATTTACTACTCGATCGCTAAATTTATTATCTAAAGTGTCAGCATAAAGTTGCCAATTTGCTAGCTTAAAATTACGACGCTTTACAAAACTGCGTATGTCACGATACTGCAGTTTAAATCCTACAACCAAATGGTCACTTCCTAAACATTCTTGCGTCACTTTCCACTCAAAATAGACAGCTATGTCAGATGTAACAAAGGTAATATCAGGGGCAGATTGTTGTAAAACTCCGTTGACTAACTTAACTCGAGTGAATTCTCCATTATTTATCGTAACAAAATTATTTTCTAACGATGTTTCTAATAAATGTCTACCTCTTGAATCTGTCTTATTTGACCAATTTGTGTGGTGTCCGTTAAAATCTCCAGCGACTATAGCTCTTGCTGAGAATTTTGCAAAAATCTCTTCCCAATCGGATTGAGATGTTGTTACGGATGAAGGACAATAAATAGCTACTACATGTTCTAGGTACTTACAATTCAAAATCCTGACATATAATATTTCTATTCTCGTATTTCCCACTTCCATGAAACAATTTTGAGACTTTATAGATTTATGGATTATTATTGCTACGCCTCCATATGAGTCTGACCTGTCTTTTCTGTAAACGTTATAATTGTTGATACGAAGAACAACATCCGGGTTAAGCCACGTCTCACAAACTATGAAAATGCCAATCTTACCATGGCTTAATAGAAGTTCAAAATCTTGACGTTTTGGCATCAGACTCTGAGAGTTCCATTGCGCAATGTTTATGTACTGCGCAACTAAACCCACAGGGTCCGACGCCGATGTATCGTTATTTCGAGAACTGGTGTTATCCATCATTGAAGAAGCCGAACAGTTTACTAAGGCCATCTCCATGACTGAACACTCTAACACAATATGACACTATTTCTTCAAGGACTAATTTTAACACATTTTGTATTTTCTCTACAAAACTAACTTCTGATAACAATGCTTCTTTCAGTTTTCGCAATATTCTAGTAAAACTAAACTGATCTTTCGTTTTTCTGTCTTCTTCTTTTTTTTTCTCATGTTGCTTCTCATTTTTATCTCCTGCCGTAGTTGATGTAAAGAAACTTGGAAAGCTGCCGTTGTCGTTACTCTTTGTTCGTGTTTGTCTTTTTTTCTTTTTCTTTTTTGGGGTTTCCCTTCCTTTTCCTTGAGAGTCGTCGCTGCTATATTCAGTTTCTTCCTCTTCTTCCTGAACCACTTTGCTATATGAAGGCTTCGGCATATTTGTTTCTGTTCTTTCTGCAAACGATGGAGTCGGGAAACTAGCATCGTAATTTTGATGTTGACTGTGGTAGTTATAAATTCGTTCTGCTTTATCTTCAGAGTATTTAGACAACGCCATCTTGTAAGTTATATTATATACTGACATAATTCTACGTATTTCTTTTTCCCTTAAAAACGTAGGGCATGTTTTCTCAAAAGATATATGATGTCCTCTGCAATTAACACATTTGAAATCTGTAGTATCGCAGTTGGAGTGATTTTTACCACATTTCGGACAAATAGGTTTCTTAGATGGGCAGCTGCGTACTAAGTGACCATACCTCCAACACATTGAACATTGAGACACCGGGAATGTAAAAGGTTCTATCTTGAATCTACAATCATAACCATAAACATATGGTGGTAATACTGCACTCTTAAAATCAAATCGAACTGTCTCGCTATTATAGTCCAGTCAAAATAGACATTCCAGTTTGCATTAATTCCCAACAAGCTGGATTTTTGTACAGGCCTTGAATACGTCATTACAAATGATATGTCAAAAGTCCCCATCGATCCCGCTTGTGCGTTGTTTTTTATTCCAGGTTAAAAGTCATAAATTTGCGTTTTTTACGTATATCTACGAAACAACGAGAGCTATCGAAAAATGGTTCAGACAAAGTTTGTAGATCGTAAAATTGTCTACAAAAATACCTCAACACTTTTCTTCTACAAAGCATCGCTTTTGAGATATAGTGACTTTAGACCGCAGGAAAATCGTCGAAAATGCTGCGTTTTTTTCATTTCAGCCGTTTTATCTGCTTCATTGCCACAGAACAAACAGTATTTCTTGAAATTTACTGAAAGGGGTGATGGGTTCGATGGGTTAGTCCTCCTCCGAGGTAATGAATCGTCTTTTTGTTTCAAGAAATACTGTTCGTTCTATGGCAATGAAGGAGATAAAACGGCTGAAATGAAAAAAACCCAGAATTTTAGTAGATTTTCCTGCGGTTTAAAATCACTTTATCTCAAAAGCGATGCTTTGTAGAAGAAAAGTGTTGAGATATTTTTGTAGACAATTTTACGATCTACAAACTTTGTCGGAACCATTTTTCGATAGCTCTCGTTGTTTCAGAGATATACGCGAAAAACGCAAATACCCAGGTTAAAGTCATAAATTTGCGTTTAAAAGTCATAAACGAGAGCTATCGAAAAATAGTTCCGACAAAGTTTGTAAATCGTAAAATTGTCTACAAAAATACCTCAACACTTTTCTTCTACAAAGCATCGCTTTCGAGATATAGTGACTTAAGACCGCAGGAAAATATTCTAAAATGTTGCGTTTTTTTCATTTCAGCCGTTTTATCTGCTTCATTGCCACAGAACAAACAGTATTTCTTGAGACAAAAAGACGATTCATTACCTCGGAGGAGGACTAACCCATCGAACCCATCATTCCTTTCAGTAAATTTCAAGAAATACTGTTTATTCTATGGCAATGAAGCAGATAAAACGGCTGAAATGAAAAAAACGCAGCATCTTCGACGATTTTCCTGCGGTCTAAAGTCACTATATCTCGAAAGCGATGCTTTGTAGAAGAAAAGTGTTGAGGTATTTTTGTAGACAATTTTACGATGTACAAACTTTGCCTGAACCACTTTTCAATAGCTTTCGTTGTTTCAGAGATATACGCAAAAAATGCAAATTTATGACCTTTGACCTCGAATAAAAAACAACGCACAAGCGGGATCGATGGGGACTTTTGACATATCATTTATAATGACGTATTCAAGGCCTGCACAAAAATCCAGCTTGTTGGGAATTAATGCAAACTGAAGTCATAATTTTAGTCTATTTTGACTGGACTATTAACCCATTCTCCGTCATCTGTCAATCTCTTTAATCTTTTTATAGAAACTATTGGGTACTCTGCCGTAAAAGCATTCTTTAATTCTTCATCGCTCAACTCAACCTCCAAGTATTTTACAATGCCATGTGTAAGGTCAACTTCATTCGTAAAGTGGCAACGGAACCCTAATTCAAACAATTTCGTATTATTAATCAGCTCCAACGCATCCTTTCTATCTTCAAAGCACACCAAAGCTCTGTATGCATTTTTATATCTAATACGAGTCACACTCGATATACCCTCAGATTTTAATAACTTCGCAAATCCGATTTGTTTCGGCAATAGTTGATGGGAAGTAATAGAAACTTCAAATTGGTTTTTACTTGTGTCTACCCGCAATGGTGTGTTATTCGATAAACGCTTTTGTCTTATTTTCCTTTGTACAACCGTAAACCCATCATTGTCGGCTTGATCTCGCTCGTCATTGTCATCGATCTCAGTGCGGTATCGCTTTCCCGGTCGGAGTATTACCGAGGCGGGCGACTCACTGCCTCCTTGTTTTTCCAAATGTTCCTGATTCAAAATTTCCTGGATAGCTTGTTCACTCATGTCCTCTATCCACTGTACACTATCCTTGGACTGAGGTCCAACCTGGACCTCGTCCATCGTTAATGAACAAAAACTAGTAGTTATTATTATAAAATGCAATTATTGTAACAAAGTGAAATACGTGCAAACGCAAGGTTGCACAGCGCGCGACTGGGGTCAGTGATCTTTTGACAGCATTAGGGGAGGGCGCGAACTATTACTTAAGGTTATGGGCCCGGAAGTTTTTTAAGGGGCTTGGGTGAAATAAGGTTTTTTGAAGTTATTGACTACCTTTATGATTAATAAGGTAAAACTACCCAAATACGTTATTTATGTTTAAATACGAAGTTACATATAAACTTCGTATTTAAACATAAATAACGTATTAAACGTAAGTATACATGTTTTCATTTTGTCACAAAGAACATCAAAAAAATCAAAAAAATCAAAATCAAAATGTTTTATTTCAAAATTACAGTGTCGACTTAGTAATGTGTGGGATCTCTTTTTTTAAGTCATGAGACCTGTATTAAAAGAGTCCCCTCTTAACTGTGGTCCAACTTTTATGTTATAAATAGTATTTTTAATAATTAATAGTACTTTTATGTAACTGTTGATAAAGTACCTAAGGCTTTGCGTGGTGCATGGGTTCGATGCCCACCACATACGTTTGTTCTATGCTACACACATAAAACAAACATATTTTGTAAGTAAGTATAAATGTATTTACAAATACATTTACACCAACACCAGCTTTGCATAGTTTGAGACTAAATGGCGTTATTATTACAACGCATGCAAAGGTCTGAAATATTGGGAAATAATTGAAGTAACAAATACATATCCGTAACTAAAAATTATTTGTCAAAATTAGAGTTCCGCACAATCTGAAAGTTCCAGGGTCCGCGAGTGAGTTGGGGTTAAAAGCTAAACAAAGCTGTCGCCACAACACGGAACACTTAACAAACTGTATTACCAAGTTGAAGGCACTCGGTGGGCCCTTACAGTATTAACACCTGTACGAGTAAAGAATAAAACATGGTGCTGTAGGGAAAAAATGAAGACTAGTTTACTTAAGAAAAAAATTGCTTCATATACATTTTATCCCAATATATTCGGCCATCATTTAGGTATGTGCGACAGATACATATCTCATAACTTTTTACCAGTTGACATATTTCGATAATTACTAAATATTTTTATTTAAAAACTTGTTACCTCCATATGGCCTATTTTAATTAGATAAAGACCAAGTAAGTACCGAGTTATTTTGATAATTTGATGATGCGTTTTTAATATTATCTACCTGTTGAATAAGTATTTTGTATTGTGTTACTAAAACACCAACACAACCACATAAAAAGACAAATGAAACACGGACAAAGTTCATGCGTTCGCTAGTTGTGAATAACCCTGTATATTTCGACAATTATTCGTATGAGGATACGCAAAACCCTCGGTAATCTAATAAGAGTCAGAGCCAGGTGTTTCGAAACAAGTCTGACCCCTCTACTGCAACCGAGCCGACGAGAGCGGAAGTAGGCTGTTGGCTGTTACCACTACCGGGGCGCCACCTGCCCAGACCTTGTCGAGTTAACGCCTAGTACGTGAGATTTGGAATGGAAAAATTCACGCTTATTTTCGTGGGAAATTTCGAGGTTTATAATGTACACAAGTCGGCGCAAGGTAATAAGAATTTGTCAACGTTTTAACACAGTGCTCTTCCGTGTCGCGTTTTACTGGAATAAATATATTTTATAAAATATAGTCTGCTTTTTTAGTAGATAGATGAGATGCTGTAACAGTAGGTCAAAGAGGCATCATCAGTGTTTTGCTTCACTTATTTCTTAAGATTTATTTTGTGGCAGCTGCTGTAGTTCCTTGACAAAGAGGTTTGGTTTATTAATTAATAAAAATATTTGATATAAAAAAAATTTTGGTCATAACAGATTTGCAAATCGAAGTACCCAATGCGACACGACGGTGAGATAACAAAAGGAAAAAACATGTTGTGTCGACCTAACCTAGCAAGTTGCGGACAGGAAAAAGCAGAAGAAACAAAGATAAAAAGTAAAAACTTTTATTTATCTCTATATTGATAGTAAGAATGAAAAAATATAAATAAATAGTTTAGAGCTATCATATCAAACTAAGTAAGTGTGCTACAACGTAGACCGCAACGCCACTTAACATCAGGTGAGATTGCGGTCAAACGCTTGCCTGTAACTTGTAAAAAAAAAGGTAGCACTCCGGGAGTGCCGGCAGAAGTGAAAACTTCAATATTAACGTTGTGTTTTCACTTCTAAGTTTTCACATAAAAATATAACCACAGACGTCATAATGACAATGACATTCACAATGACACAGACACATTCGCGCAAGCGCCCTGTGCCGCCTAAACAGAGTCAGCACACTCAGGCACGGTAGAAAGAGTGGGAGATACTAGTTCCTCTCCCTTTCCCTCGATCTTACGCTTTCGATCAACGTCACGTGACCCTGACGCGAGTTTGAAAGTTTTTACCCACCCAGCGCCGCTAAATAAGTTTTCACTTCAAAAATTTAGCGTTTGTATAAATTGCACATAAAAAGGGGCGGTGAGTCAAACCTTACACGATTTATTTGTATTGACAATTAAGTAGGAAGCCACTCATGAATAATGGGCAACTTTTACACCGCGAAACGCAATCAAACATCCCAATGTCGTTACGTGGAATCGATTATTCAAATCGATTCGAGTCAAAAGCTCACGTATTCGAGTACTAATAAATAGTCACCATTTTGAATTCGTCATCAATAATAGATTTCAATCGCGGGTCACAGCGCGATTGGATTGCGAATTTGCAATGGAAACGGCAGGGTTGCCAGGTATGTCAAAACGAGCTCCCAAATATCAATAAAACAATAGATGATCCAGATTGTAGAGAAAAAAACATTTTTTTAATTTATTTAGAACAAAGGTTTTGCTGATAAATGCAGATTTAGGACAAAGAAATTATTAATGTGGACTAGATACAGTTTTCTGAATTGTTTGTGAGTATTTATTTATAATATCAAATTGTTTTCTTTGTATGTATTTTTCATAAAAATATTATCATTTTTATTATTAATTTAAACGACCAACACAATATTTCAAAAAGAAAAAAAATACAGACTATTACAAAATATTTTAAGATAGCTAAACTGAAAAAAGCACCGATACATCGCATTACCTGTTTCAGATAACGTTATATTTATACCTTATTGTACACAAAATAAGACTCAAATTCTAATAGAAAAAGATATACAAAAGCGAGCTTAACCCTAAAAGAGTTACCTACGTTAGTTATCTTTCAACGTACATCGCTGAATGCGATGGTAATTGAATAAAATGAATGAATAGGTGTGAGTTTGTATAGCTACAAACAGTAGGCCAATTACACAGCTAACATTGACGCAGTAAATACTGTACAAGGGACGAAACAGTTTACCCGGCAAAGTGCGAGTCGGACTCACGAAAGGTAACATTACGTAGGTACCAAGAAGTTCAGTTTAGATGACACCTCAAATTTTTGATGGTTTTCTTTTTTATTACGCCTGATATCTTTAACTAGTTTAAGCTATTTTGCGAACATAATCAATAATTTTCTGTGTAACCCTGTATAAATTTTTGAGATTGGTTCTTTATATTTGCTGGGAAAGTAAAGAAACTGCAGTTTCTGTACTTCAGCTGCACTAAAAAAAACGCTAAAAAATTTGGACTTCCCGCTAGAGCGAGAGGTATCACCTTAATATGTTTCTACGTCAAATTGATCGCGCGATCAAATATCTACCAGTAGCTCTACCATGAGTTTTTACATCTATACTCGCTAGCGTCTGTTGTTAAAAAAATGAAAGAAGATTTGTACAGCGCTTCTAGCAGATAGTTGGGTACTAAAATTCGTAATACTAATATTTACGTAACTACTGTAGTAGAGTCAGGCGATTTTACTGTGACAACTCATGGTAGAGGTACGGCCCCGATTGTGTTAAACTGTAACGTAAGCAGTTCGTCTAAGCAGCAGCTAAGGTTCACCAACGTACGTAATTTGAGATCGCGATATGCGTGTAGCCAAACACGTCTAAACTATTTAAATATGTTCAAAGTAATTTGCCTCGCCAACCCTACAGGAAATCGCCTTGTCCCGAACACATTGTAATTTGCGAGAATAATTCGAAAATGGTGTTTCGTTCCAAATTCAAAAGGATTCTCTGTACTCGCTACTGATTAGTGAATACGTACAAGACGAAACTGATGACAAAATTGATTGAAATTCTCGTACTGTGGCTCAATTCCTATTGACAGATTTTCTTTCAAACAAACTTCGATGAATAAATACGAATTAACATGAAAACTGATCGTGTAGGACGGTCTCCAAATAGATTTAAGTTTAAATTATTTGTTGTACTTTATACTTTTTATTGTTCGTTTATAAGACGTCAAAAATATCACCGAGACTTTAACAAGACTATTTCTGCGCTAACTAAATTATTGTATTGTTACCATGACATTCTTTGTTATACTTAATATTTATTTTGAAATTTATTTAGTAAACTAATTCTGATTTAGGTTAGTTAGAATAAATTAATAAATATTTAGACGGAGATTTTGTACAATATTTTTAGTATAGCTCTGAATTTATAACTATATATTCATTTAAAATTGTTTGGAATTATAAACTTTGTTCAAATATTAAAATGTTCAAAAATACATATATTTTCCTTTGTATTCGCTCAATTATTTAAACATGATAAAAATATTAAGCAAGCGATAAAGTATTCGACTTTTTTTTAATGTAAATAAAAGCAATAATTCCAAGCTGTTTTTCACCTTTATTTTAAACTAAATAAATCACAATTTATCACATGAGCTCCTCCGCGTCACTATTACGTTGACAAATAATAAATGATCGGAATTTTATTCCAATCGCAAATAGCACACAATACAGGCAATCAGTAAAACAACTTGTTGTTTATCACTATAGTTTCATTGTAAAGAAATTCAAAACTAGTGTTTCACTCATTAGATTTTTTATCAAAACCATTTGTTTATGATCAGGTAGATATCTAAAAAGTGTGAAAATAAACCGTTCAATAAATAGACAGGCCACTTGTCACTTGTGGCCAGTAAAAATTATATATAATAATAATTTATAAGAAAAAAATGTATATAAGTATTCTATCAGCATTTAGATACCATAGTTTCAGACTACAGTGTGACGTGTGAAATGTCTAATATTTTTTAAGTTTTTTTTTGTTTAAACCTAGTTCAGTAGTAGTAGTAGTAGTTTGGTATGGTAGTTTGGAGTTGGCCAAATATTTATGTAGATATATATAACACAGTTGTAGCATCGACATGAAAAGAAGAAGAAGTAGTAGTTTTAGTTAAGTAGTTACTTGTAACTACTGTTTTAGTTTGTAGCACGCCAATCTTATTTGTCTACACCTTTCAAGGCTGGTAGAAAATGCTTTAAGCATTAAGCTCTTGTGCAAATCTTGTTTTTTGCGCAATTAGTGTTAGAATGTAAAGTATTTTTATTCAATAATAATATATAAAATAAACAAACTTACGACTATACTTAACATTATTTACAAAATGTACATAGGAATATAAAATACATTAGAAACAGTTGAGTTATCTACATACCGTTGCAAACGATCTATAGCTCTATAGCTCAACTGGTCCAAATCAGTACCAATCGGAAGCATACCCAAGTTTTTTTTTTTACAAGTTATAGGCAAGCGTTTGACCGCGATCTCACCTGATGTTAAGTGATTTATTATTATGTATGTTAAGATACTGGCTGCGTTGCCGCAGTGTTAAATAAACATGCAGTAGGTACTGTATTTATTTTACTGTGGCTCTCGTCCCCGAAGCACAGTGGTATGACATCGAACGATCATTTTATCGATTACTCATTTTGCAATTTACTGCCGCCTTGGGCCAACTCATGTTGAAATTTCTGTTTAATATTTATAATGGTTTTATAAAATGGCTGGTCTCGTTGGGATTTCCAGGTATTTTTGAGCTAATATTTTTTGAGCTAATATTTTTGAGCTAATATTCTTTAGCAGGAAGACTGGCAGACAATGCTCTTAGCATTAAGTCCGCCTAACGCTATGTGTGAAATTTAAAAAAAATAAATAAGCAGTACCGCAACATACAGAAACTGTATATTTGTGTTAGTACTGGATGGAGTTTATGTTTTATAGATTATTTAACTATCTACCATAACCTAATGCGCATTTCATGTAAATTTGTGTTTTATATGTCATATAATTGTTTTATCTATTCTCTTAGTATTCCTATTTGAAAATGTATATCCTTTCTGAGTGTAAAAGAAGAGACAAACGAAATGATCACTTAGATCACTTCTGTTCGTCATCTTCTTCTTGCGTTTATTTAGATGGGATCTCAAAAAAACCACCCTGTATAACACGATCAAAACCACAGCGGAAGCTAGTTACGTGAGTATTTCCGACACAAGTCACACAATCATACCGGGGGCTTTCAAGGATCGGAAACCCAATTAAAATAAGGGCCGAATGTAGCGGGATCCCAAGTAAATCCTGAGCAAAAGCCGCAAATCCGATCCTCAAGTAAAATCAGTTAATAATAAGCCTCATTCGGAATACGATCGAACACACAAACATAAATCAAGTGGGGGGAAAAAATTCGAGCGAAGATTTCAACCATGGACAACTTAGTATCGGGACTACAAATTATATTCTAAGTTGTACTACTAGGTACCTACTAGGTGCTAATAATAAATAAATAATGCTGGACAATCCACACAACATCATCTCGCCCCAAGCCAAGCAGAGCTTGTGTTATGGGTAAAAGACTGACATACTTAATACAATACATTACATAGATAGATATTTTTTATTATACATATAAAATACCCAGAACCCCCGAATATTTGCAGATCGTACAAACATTTATCCCAAGGAGTGAATCGAACAGAACACGCAACCTTCCGCGTCGCAGGCGGACCTTCGCCCGCCGCGCCACATCGGTCGTCAATCTATAAGTTGTCTTAATACACATAGCTTTTGACGAAGTTGACTCAAGATACAGAGATAGTTAGAATTTGTAGCCCTAACAATGTCAATATTGTTTTTAACGAAAATAATATATGGAACAGTCAGAAGATCCACTTGAAGTTAAATTATAACTTCTAAGGACGTTCTTTGATAGACATCACACTGAAGACCATAATTTTAAGATTAAATAATATAACATTTCATATTTGTAATTGCTCTGGCATCCATACACTTCAAATAGCGATCTACGCGATTCGTATTCAAGCCGTTGTATTTATGTATAACAGTATAAATAGGAACTTCTCTAAGCGAGCTCTAACAAGAGCAGTTTAATTACTACTGAAATCGTATCGTAATATTATATTTTACAGGCAAAATCAATCGTTTGTGCAATATATACTTACCTAACTATAAATATAGCACAAATAACTATTATCAGACGTGTATATAAAAGTATATCAAACTCTAATAAAATATTTAACATAAGCCGCCATTTTTGGAAATTTTGTTTTCGCGTCTCGTGTTTGTTCGTCTTAAAAATGACAGACAGCATTCGAAAAACTTGTTTTATTACAAAACTGTGTGCTGGTAGTTTGGTTATGAATGATTGTTGTTATTTTGTTATGGTTATGGAATTGTTTTGATGGTAAATTGTCCATGAAAGTTCGGTCATTTTTTTCCCGGACCAAAACAACAGAACGAAGTTATTGCAGTCAACATCTGTTTTATACTATTTATGAGAGATTAGAGTCATATGCCTTACTAACTAGCATTTTAACGATATAAATATTAATGATTATTTTTCCGACCCAAATATCGACCAATAGAATTGCAACATTCGACGTCACGTGGTACAACCTACATGGTATTATACTGATAATTTTTTGAAAATTTTATCTGGTCGTTGCTATACAACATGATCCAAACACGTCAAACTGACAGGTTGAATTCAATTGTGAAAATTGGAGATTTTGCATGAAAATGAGTCGATTTGGAGTTTGTTCTCTGTCCACCATCGATAAAAAAGTCAAGTAAAAGCTCTTGTGGTATTATATGTGAACATTTCAGACAATACTTAGTCATGCACTAATTTATTTGATTGAAGTTAGATCTGAATATTTAGATTGTTTTGTACAAATTTGAAAAGCAAAGCTAATAAAACTGTATTTATTATTAAAGTACAAAGTTTTTAACATAAAAAGGTAGATCCCATTCGAAATAACTATTCTCTACTTCAGTGCTTGGTTATTTGTTTCTAAGGTTGTAAAAATTAGTAGGTATCAAAATTTTGATTTAAATTAGGTACTATTGGTGGTGCGGCGGTTGGTTTTGTGGCAAAGCGTGGCTAGAGGCTTTCAGACAACCAGTGTTGGCTTAGATAGAACCATTATACGTTAGATACTATTATCATGTTTTAAAATAAACCATAGTCTATTTAAGAAGGAAATATTGCGAGAAAATCAGCTTTCACAACTTCTCGCGTGTTTTATAGATTTTGTAAAAGCCTAATGCAAAAGGTCTTAAAGCGAGACAAAGGGTCTAAAAAGGTCTAAAAAGCTAGTCTAAGAAGCTTTGTTGTAGGTCTAGCGAGCTTGCTCCGTCCAAAATCATACATTAGGCCAAACAAACACACATATAACCTATAAAGTTTACTGTGGGTAAAAAGCCTGTATAAATGTACAATAAATACAAATTGTACTTAAACTAGAGAAAAATGAGTAGCGGAAGCTTTAAAAAACTGAAACATTAAACATTTTCCCGCTAAATCACAAAGCAGCTACTTGCCCCGCGGGCGCAAACAAAGCAGGGTCCATCGCGAACGGTTCACAGAAAGAGGCTTATTTTTACCTTATTTTTGCATGAACTTGACGTCTGCTGTTTAACTTAAAACTTAAATTAGTTTAAACAAGCACATTTCCGTTTAAGTAATTAAAGCTGGGATAAAGTATTTTCGTTAGTTTGTTGGTAGACGCAAATAAATAGTAGACGCTTGAAGTTTTAATTATGAAATTAAAAATTCTTATTTGCTTTACTTATTAAAATAGAGAGGATATAACTGGGAACGACGTAAAGCGTAGATTAAATGAATTTTGTATTTTTATGCTACTGTCATGGTTTTTAATAAAACGAAGCGCTCATGTAAATCCTCTTTAGGTGGCCAGAGGCACTTTTTAAACAAAGAGTGTCATTAAGATTGCTTTATTTTTTGCTTCATTTGATTATTTCAAAAAGTGTACCTACTTTCATAGTTAAATTATTCATTACTGTAATTTTAAATAGGTGTTTTTTTAAAGTAAAAATAACTAAGATCAAAAACAATACAAAATGGGTGCTACTAACCATAAATATGTCGTAAGCAACTTTATAAAACTCTGGCACCCAAGCATTAAAATGTCTGTCATAAACATGCTTCCAAACAATACAAAACAGAACGTTCATTCACAAAACAAACTTTATTTTTAACGACACTGCACGCCATTGCGGCACCACAAGTGCCCGAAAAACTTTAACACAAAAATAAAATGCGAGATGGAATAATCCCGAAAATTACTCGAAGCGAGTTCTACTGACAATTTCATCCCGACTCGGAGTTTTTTTCATAACCTATAGCCGTCGATAAAGTTGAACTCTTTGCGAGTAAGGACGTCCGTAAAATTTTTCTTTACTGCTGGACGGCCAAAAGGCTCTTTTTACTGCAAAATACACCTACAAAATAGCAGCTTATTGGGCTAGATTTTTTTGGAGAAATACAAATGGAGGAATGTTTTTTGAGTGAATAAATAAGTGGATTAGCGGAGAGAATGTGAGCTCGATGGACTGTAACGTGAAGTGAACTCGGAAGTGGCTACTCAGACCTAGTTTTTCGTACAATTGTTACGTAGAAACCCTTTTATAATTCTAATAACACAAAACTACAGCTTGTTTTTAACAAAGACTATTCGCAGTGACGTTTTGCATGTTCCTACGTTTATTCAATTTTAAGATCATGATTCATTTTCATGCAAAGCTTTTCGAAATTTTTGTCTCATATTTTGTAAAACCGCATAAAAACTATTTTCAGAATTCTCTTTACTAATAACTTCAAAGAATATTTTGTTTTTTGATTCCTCTCTTGCAAGCTCACCAACAGTACTCTAATTTGCATAAACCTCACCTGACCAGAGGCTATTTCTAAAGAGGTTTGATCTTCTGAAATAACTAGGATACCGCCAGTGTTGCCCGCTTCGATAGCCAATCGGAGGTCGTGCAATTTTGTAAACCCTTGATTTCATTGGTTCATAAAACTAAAATCTACTGTACTTGTGTACTTATCTTTATGAGTAGATATAAGAGAGTTTTAAAGTTTTATTATACAGATTGTATTTTTTATTTTTAGTAGTAAGCTTTTTATAATCATTTATTATGATGAATAAATTCACCCCATTTTAATAATGGTTTTTAATAATGCTTTTATTACAAAGGCAATCACTGGTGATCTGTTTTCATTGTGATAAAGACGTATTAGTTTTAAGAACATCCCTAGAAGTTCTATATTGATTTTTTTATCTCAAAGTTCCCAAGATTTCAACTTTGGACTCCAATTAGCATTTAGAGATAATATCAAATCTTCATACATCATAGTTTTGTTTTCAATGCTACTTTTTAGAACAAAATAAACATCATTTTATCACAACATCAATCAAAATAACAAAAACTACCCCTAAAAGCGAGTCTGCCAATTTTTATGCCAACAACTTTTTATGAGAAAGTTTTTTTGCTTATAAAACCCGTTCGTCCGCCGACCACTAAATTAGCTACATTCAAAGGAGGCCAGGGATTTGGCGTATTCCAAACCCGGCTGCAGTAATCAAAAACTGAATAAAAAATAGGAAAAACTGTGAATATTTTTTTGTTTTTTTTTTTTAACTAAACCTATAACTTTTTTTCATTCGTTTAGACCTGGTCTGATGTCATAACTTTGACGTATATTCGTGTTGTACATTGTTTTTGTACTGTAACAGTTATTAAAAAATAATAAAAAACACTACCAGGGATTTTCCTTCACAATTTTAGTGGTAAATTTATAAAATCAGTTACTAGTCATATAATTACCATCTTTAATTATGTTGAAGGTTATAGAAGACAAATAGATTACTTTTAGTGATAAGATTGATATTATACTATAATAATGATTTTTTTATCAATTATGAGATTTTTATTTTTTGTTTGAATTGGTATAAAGTTGGTAATAAAGTTTTGTCATTCATATTCAAAAATTATATGACTGAAAGCTAGCATTTTTTTTATTAGTAACTATATTATTTATACGGGTGGGGTGTAGAATAAACTGTCGGAATTCCGTAAATTCCGTAAAAATACCGTAATAGTAAGTTGGGTCGTAAAACCCGGAATACAAATCGGCCTGACCGGATAACCGGACGAAGGGGTGTTACGTAGTTGGAGGCCACTTTCTGTCTTTGGGGATAAAAATGTTTTGTTTATGAAGTTGATTTTACCTTAGCCTAGTTTACTTTTGACACGTCAAACAAAATGGCGGGCTAGTAAAATGGAGAGAAGACTAGTAAATACTTTTTATAAGTTTTTAAAAATGTGTGCTTTTTTTAATTCTGAATCAGTAAATGCATATAGAAGTCAACAATGAGTTTTTTTTTCTGAAATTTACGTTTTGTTTTTATTAAAACAAGTCATGAGAAGGTACATGGAAAGTATAAGTTGTGACATCAGCCAATGCATTGCCGAGCACGTCCTTTAAAAATATGTTCGTCCGTATCCAAAACAATTAATGTATTTCAAACAACGTACATTTACGTAACATATTTTGTTGTGTTTATTACTTAACCCTTTTTACAATGAAAGTCTTTTCTAATAATTTTCATTTATTTTCAAAATATCGAAGTCATAGGATAAACTTTTTGATAAATAATATAATAATAACATAAAATTTTTTGAAAAAAATTAAAGTATTTATACTAAATTTGTGATTGTTTTTAAAAATAAATGAAATTAATTTTAATATTAGCTTTCCACAGTGAAATAATAAATAAAACTTACCAACTACGTGTATGTAGGCTGAGCGGACTTGCGTGTGGAAGGAAGGCGCGTCCGCTGACACTTCGCAGCGGTAGCGGCCTGCGAGGGCCCGAGATGCCTCCCGTAACACTACTTGTTGTGACGTCGAACGAGACACCTAGAACAATTACATATTTCAATACATACAATGGAAATAACCTTGTTAAAATTGTATCGGAGACTTAAATAAATACTATCGGTCTATCTTATAAAAAGTTAGCGCAGAGTTAAAGTATTGATTACCATATGTAATGTTAACCTAAAGTCAACGCTAACGTTTATAAGATAGGGGGAATACCTACAGCATACAACATAATAAAAATCCATGGACTACTTAAACAACGCAAGTTTGCTCTAGATTGCTGATACACATGTTTATTTTTTGTAAATACAGCCATATACAGGGTTACATGGAAAGTCGTGCTAGATCCGTTAAGGGCGTGGAGTACTCATCATTTCTGACTTATTTTACTAAGAAACACCTTACCCTAAACTTGACCCATTTCGAGATATTCGACTTTTAAATTTTTATTGAAAATTGCAGACTTTTAGGCTACTAAATTTATTATTGTTTTTTCTGTGCATCTTATTATTATTATTATTGCATTTTTACATGGGTAATAAGATGCTTTAGGACATCAATCATTAAAATAGTGCATAAGTTAATTGAATAGATCGTAGTAGACAAGTGAAACTTATGAAATAAAAAAATATTTTAGAAGGTTTATTTTTCTCTAAGAGATATCTAAAAAAAATATTATGGCACTCGTTCGGCGGATGTTATAATAAATATCTACGTTTCAACAGCTATCTAACGACGTATAATAATCTAGGGTTTGTATTACATTTCGTGGAAAAAAAGTAGTTGGGACGCTCCAGGTTGCAGTTCTAACGGTCCCGCGCGAGCAAGACAAGTGAAGATTTAGGTAGATGCGAATGAAAGAAAAAAGGTGTAGAGACCGGCTAGGGCTGGGAATACAACAGGGGAAATTGTTTTGGTTGTCAGTCTGCTTTTGTGCTTCGTACATAGTGAATGTGATATCGTTTTGCTCTTTTCTCCACTTGGCTGTGATTCTGAACTATTTCTTCTGATTTTGACTACTGTGCTCGTTAACCGAACTCTGCTTTATTTGACTTGCTTTGCTTTATTTGTCGACACACAATCGCAGTATCCGTAACATACAAGCATATAACATATTCTTCAGATGTTTAGGACGTCATTTTCAACATTTCCGTATCACAGATACAAATCAGAGTCCGGTTAACGAGCACAGTAGTCAAAATCAGAAGAAATAGTTCAGAATCACAGCCAAGTGGAGAAAAGAGCAAAACGATATCACATTCACTATGTACGAAGCACAAAAGCAGACTGACAACCAAAACAATTTCCCCTGTTGTATTCCCAGCCCTAGCCGGTCTCTACACCTTTTTTCTTTCATTCGCATCTACCTAAATCTTCACTTGTCTTGCTCGCGCGGGACCGTTAGAACTGCAACCTGGAGCGTCCCAACTACTTTTTTTCCACGAAATGTAATACAAACCCTAGATTATTATACGTCGTTAGATAGCTGTTGAAACGTAGATATTTATTATAACATCCGCCGAACAAGTGCCATATATTATTTTTTAGATATCCCTTAGAGAAAAATAAACCCTATAAAATATTTTTTTATTTCATAAGTTTCACTTGTCTACTACGATCTATTCAATTAACTTATGCACTATTTTAATGATTGATGTCCTAAAGCATCTTTTTACCCATGTAAAAATGCAATAATAATAATAATAAGATGCACAGAAAAAACAATAATAAATTTAGTAGCCTAAAAGTCTGCAATTTTCAATAAAAATTTAAAAGTCGAATATCTCGAAATGGGTTAAGTTTAGGGTAAGGTGTTTCTTAGTAAAATAAGTCAGAAATGATGGGTACTCCACGCCCTTAACGGATCTAGCACGACTTTCCATGTAACCCTGTATATAATGTTTAGTAACACCGAAACTCAGAACAAACATGGTATGGATCATGGTATGGCAGACTAAATACTTAATATTCTCTGGAATTAATTTTCGTTACATTTTTCATTCGCGTCAAACAACGGAAATAAATCTCTTCAAAAGTTTTGAGAATAAATAATTCAGAAAGCAACTCCGATTTTAAAACTTTTTCTTTATTTCAAAATCGAAAGTAGTTTTTGTTCGCTAATCTTTTTCAGAATTCGTATTTAGAAAAGAATTCTTATTTCAAACACCAACCCAAACCACAATGACTGGGTTTTTTTTTTAATTTTCTTTCTTCAAAAAAGTTACCTTCAAAAAGTTTTTGTTTCGAACTTAATTTGCTGTTAGACGTTCGAATTTTGAAAAATGCTTGTTTAGAAACTTTGGTGGAGCGCACTCTCGATGCCCACGCAAAGCGGGAAGTTAATATAATAAAAACATCTTTTTTCTATTTCAGTGTTCAGCAATATCCTGTGTCCTAGTTTTATAGATTGATTCGACGTCTAGTCGTCTATTAAAAAAAAGAGTGGAATTTTCCTAGAAAAATACTGCTTTTACCCAGCGGACGGTGCTATTTATTTTTAAACCTCGACTGGGGTGTTATGAGTTTGAGGTCGCTCTTTATATATAAATGTGTAATGGTATTCCTGAGAGATGCAATATCAATGATTTTTCAAGGCTTTTAGTCGTTTTATATTAAGTAATTAATTAATTAATTTTTCATTAAGTACTGAAAAGTTTCGTAAAGTTTCTTCAAAAATAGCTATTAAAACTAGCTATCTGCTTATAATTTATTAAGTTCGAGAGTCATAATCCCATATTCTTAATTCATTAAAATCATAGAATCCCTAAAATACTCTTATATGCGAGGACGTGCTGTTTAAGGTAACGTATAACTCATATGCATACATCAATCACTATGGTCAAAGTCAAAGTCAAAATTACTTCAATAAAATCACAAGGATCATTTAGAATCGTCTTACATAAGGTCATTCTAGGTGCCAGTTCTACGCGACCACTATACATTTTAACTAGTAATCTAGTAGTTAGTAGTAACTAAAATTGAAATTGAAAACGATTATAAGTACCTAATTGTAATGATGGATTCTCGTTCACAGTAAATATTTACTTAAGTATCTGTCTTCGTAAAGGTATTTTTATCTACATGAAAGGGCACTCAAAATATTTGTTCTTCAATAAAAGCATCACCAACATACAA
The DNA here is from genome assembly GCA_932527185.1 of Ecliptopera silaceata. Taxonomy (NCBI): domain Eukaryota; kingdom Metazoa; phylum Arthropoda; class Insecta; order Lepidoptera; family Geometridae; genus Ecliptopera; species Ecliptopera silaceata. The sequence goes on along the minus strand of OW052194.1, from coordinate 11,082,059 downwards.
AACAATAACGTGTTATGTAAAAGTATGGTAATTCTGAGTCGTTATCCAACGGAATAAAACTCAAAATTGATTGCTATAGCATAACTTGGCACTCGAAAAGTTTGTAAAAGATTTTCGTCCTTTATAACCGCGTGGATTCGTTTTTTTTTCTTTTTTTTCCTAACCTATCTCGTCCCACTGCTGGGCAAAGGTCTCCCCCAAGTCCTTCCACTCATCTCTGCTTTCCGCTTTCGTCCACCAATCCATATTTTCTTATAGAATACTAAATTTATATATTTTTTTGAATGCTATACGAATTCATGCAACGGTACATTACTTGTATTAGATACAGAAAAAATGTACTCCGGGGATACAATTAAAGTGTTTTTCTGTGCGTATAAATATAGTCGGATCCCAAACCATTCGAAACAACAATATCCGAACCGCAGAATTTATCTTAAAAAGTTTTTATACAGTTAAATTTATTTTGGACTAGATTTCATCTGAATATCCAAGTTTTGAAATATTCAATTTTCGATAAGAATGTTTTGCAAGAAACTCGAGTAGGTGGGATAACTTCTGCATTTTTTCTAGGAACAAATTGCGATCGAAAGAGCTGTAAAAGATATAGCTCTGTGGTGCTAAATACAAATAAATCAATACCCGTTTTTTGCCTATCTTCTTATCGTGTCGATGCTACAACTGTACTTTGTTGTAGCATCGTGTTGGAAAGATTAGCCAGACTAGACACTGCTTTACCGTGCCTAGCTGTTACCGGTGTGCGCCACGAGGAGGCTCTTTCCATGCACATTTTTTGCCTATAATGGTGACACACATACCACCTACTTAAAATTTGTACCAAAAGTTAAAAAAATATAGTTTGTAATTTTTATATGTGAGCTATTTTGAAAATCATATTTATCGTTGAATTATACTTAGAACATTTTTTATACTGACATTTCATTTATATCGCCTATATATAGCCTCTAACAATTTTTTGCCTCAATCAAACAATATATAGCTGATTTAAATTAAACTAACAAATACTTACCTGTAGCATAGTTTTGTAGTTATTGTCAATATTTTAACTATAATATTTAAAAGGAAAAACTACAACATAGTTATCGAAGCGAAAGGTTACTTACGCAAAATCTAATGACAATAGCTCCCTATAGGCGTCTCCTACATGTAGGCTAAGGTATAACAATATTATATCTATAGATATAATATAATATATAAAGATATGTAAAGTATAGTGTTCCATAACAGAACTGGGTTATGTTATTTTTCCTACGTGAGGGAGTTTTACGATGAAACCCGTGTCGCCCTTATTAACATTACTTTCGAATATTGAGGAAAATGTGAACAACCTTTGAATCTTTCCAAATCAATATAGTTGGTAAAAGGTTATTTTTACTAACTTATTCTATAGATCGTTTGCAACGGTCCGCAGATAGCAAAGTTGCACCCTGTACTTTTATTGCATCGATTGTGACCCTAACAATCGATGCTATAAAAGTACAAGGTGCAACTTTTACAGATTTTAGTCGGTTCGATTTCCGTGTGTGGCAAGCGAATTTCTAAAAATCCTTGAATGCCATTATCTTTCTTTTCAAAAATAAAGGAATGTTTTCTTTGAGTAAAATGTTCTATCTAAAGTATTAAGAGTACTTCCCCTTCAGGTGGCATTACAAAATTCCACCCTGTATATAAAAGAAAGTCGTGTTAGTTACACTATTTATAACTCAAGAACGGCTGTACCGATATGGCTGAAAATTGGTGGGTACGTAGCTTAGAGCCAGGAGATGGACATAGGATAATATATAATATGTATAAAAGTATGTATGTATAGAAACTTAATAAATTCAAAAATCTGCTTATTTATTGCCTCTAAGGCGGAACAGAGTTCGCCGGGACAGCTAGCTTGTTATAAATACTGTGATAGTTTCTTTACTCATCTGTCTACCTAAAGAAAGCGAATACTTCTGTCTATAGCATTGCACTAATTAGTGCACATCCGCAGACTATATACCTATTTCATCGTATTACAGGTCACCAGGCCCCACGCTGTAAGTTCAAACTGCTCTTGACATGCAGTATACGAAATTACAATATACTTCTGCTTTTATTCACAAACAAACTTACGGCTATTACAGTACTTACAAAATGTACAAAAGCATATAAAATACATAAGAAATACAGACAAGAAATAGAGATCTACAGACCGTTGCAAACGATCTATAGATAGTTCAACTGGTCCAAATCAGTACCAGTCGGCGCGTACCTAAGACGCTGGCTGCATTGCCGCGCTGAATAGCAATGCTGATACGCTGGGCCAGATACACACCAGCCCTCGGGTCTCGCGTCACTGCGACTAGCCGCCCAGAACTAACTTTTAAAACCCAGAGAGGGCTTCTGCTTAGATGAAGAAATAATTTTGAAAACCCGGAGGGCCTGGAGGGCTTAGATGAAATAATTATTATTTATAAAGCCATTGTAGCACAACATTGTATTCTACGACTATGTGAAACAGAAAGATAATTGCGCTTTAACCCTATTTTGATTTCATGAAACTCATCAAACCCTCTTTCAGAGGTATTCAAGAACCGGAACAAACAAAACAGTTACAACATCCGCACCCGAAAACTATCTATAAAAAGTAACCCAGTAATGTATTTTAAGGAATAAAATTAGTAGAATAGGTACCCGTTTCTCTGAAAATATGCGCTGCAAAAAGTCGAAAAATGATAAGGAAAATTGGACATGTTTTTGTGGAAACTACGATCGTATTTTTTACATGAATACCTACAGGTTTTTTTCGGTTATATATATGTAGTTTTAAAATCATAACGTGAATATGTATCTACATAATATGGAATATTTTGAACTAAAATTCTAGGGAACTAAAAAAAATAATAATATAAGTTTTTTATAAATGTATAATGTAAAAAACTTTTTTTCTAAGACTTTAAGTAAATATGTAAACACTAAAGAACAATTATGTCACAAATGAGTAATATTGTTACTGAGTAGTTTTTTCAATAGCAAATATTACAGTTTTGGAGTTACCCTTCTGTTTTTTTTATAAAACTCTGTGTAAAAAGTTTTGTTCAAGTTTTATCATTATACCAAAATACATGATGAAAATTAGTTAAAAAGTCAGCTAATATAAAAACTCTATATTTACAAGATTAAAAACCTTAAAAAATGTCTGCAAAATTAAGAAATACAAAAAAGATGTTTCAATCTTTTTTTCCTTATTCCTCAGCCGTGTCTTGCTTATAATTAGGGAGTATAAAGGCGTTTTTAATCTGCTTTAATGTCCGTAGTCAGGTGTAGTGACCCCTCCTTAAACAATTAGGGTCCAAATGGCTCAATTCTATTTCCATGGTTGAGGAAACGGAACACAGCTTTGGCAGGACTTACAGCTAGAACAGACGGTTTTAAGACCCAATGGTTAGTTTAGATGAGTAAAACTAATTTCTTAAACTGTTTCTTTCTTTAAAACAATCGCCTCGATATTAAATCGAGGAAAAAACGGGGGTTTTTTTTTACAAGTTATATGCAAGCGTTTGACCGCGATCGCACCTGATGTTAAGTGACGATGCGGTCTACGATGTAGCACACTTGCCTAGAAGATACCCATTCACTCGTCTCTTAAAAATATCCAAATTATAAGACTCGGGAAACACAGACGCAGGTTCAAGTCAAGGTGTATAATTTTTTTTAAAAGTGTATTTTCATTTATTATTGGTTATTTTAAAACTCAACAGTGTTATCAAGGTTTTAAGAACAGCCTGCTCTTTTTTGTAGGATATGAAAGTGACCCAGCTGCGATACGATGGCTATGGTTAAGGGGACGCAAGTACGCCATTTGCTTATCAAATATTTGCGCTTTTGAATGGTGTGATTAGGGAAATGTGATCGTTTTAATGTAAATAGGATTTGATTATGTCTGAGTGTATAGACAGTTCGGGTAATGTGGTCAAATGTATAAAACGAATTCAGCCTTACACCAGCTGAACATTTTAATGAAATGCTATCAGATTTTGTAGATAAAGGTTAGATTATACAGCTCTGGGGGGGTATCCTGACAACTGAAATGTTTTTGAACTGTTATTTGATCAAATTGCAGTTCAGTTTTCTGCTTCGTCTCTTATTAATATTTTGAATGATCTATTTTCATATCGTTTGACAGAATTAACGAAAAATCAGATGCTCAAATCAGGTAGGTCATGCTTAAATCAGGTAGGCCATGCTCAAATCAGGTAGGCCACGTGCTAAACCGCGGCTTTGACCTCATTTTTAACAGCTCAGTCATAATTTTATAAAGCTCAGTCACGTCAGTTCACAAAAATGCCACGGAATACTGATGGGTTACTATAGTAAAATGATCGAAAACTGAACTGCAACTGAAAGGATATTCGGTCACGCAAGTTTCCCCTTGCTGGATAGCCCCCCAGACTTTTTATAAACCAAAATAATACTAGTAATTCGCTCCAAACTGGGATCTAGCTATGTCCTCAAAAATGACATACAAATCAACGCCTAAAAGACAATACGATTTTAGATTGTGTCTGAGTGGATCACTATATGTTACATATATTTTTGTGACGCCAAATCTATTCTCTTGTGACGTGGAGCAGACCTTGTATGAGCTAATCACATTATGAGATAAATAAATAAATATGCACGAACATTTCACACATCACATTCTAGTTCCAAATTAAGCAAAGCTTGTACTATGGGAACTAGATTGCTGATAGATACTTATATATTTTTTTGTAAATACATACATAGAATACATAGTACCACCCAGACACAAAACAAATATTTATGTTCATCACAACCTTTGCTCTGTATGGAAATCGAATCCACGACACACCGCATGGAAGGCAGAGCTACTACCAACTGAGCTGTGACGCCTGTCAAATTCAGCAGCATTATTGTAGTCGTCCAGTTTGTGCCATATGAATACTAAATTCTTCGTAAAAGCTAATTAGTTTAGTTAATTACGGAATCCATCAGTAATAACTCGTCATACAACCATGGGCGAGGTCCATTTGACCATCTGACTGGAATTTGCCACTAGCTAAGATAATTAACCCTGTTCAATGGTTACATTAATCGCTGTGGGCGTTTCCAGATCCGGTTTGATGAACTGAACTGACAGACTGACGAAATGACTGATAGTTAGTCGCTTACTGACGTATTTAGAGAGAATACACTTGATAAAGGGCATTTAAAGTCGCGGTTATTATATTAGCTAGAAAGTAACTTTAAGTAAACCATCACCAAAACTAACTAGAAGACTGATCATGAATATATGTGACAATAATGTATTTAAGATACACTGCGCGCTAACGCTGTAACGTTCGACAGTAAGCTGATGTTGACGCGCAGTGTATCTCAAATACGTTACTGTTCCGATACTAGTATTGTCAAATTTATTCGTACTCACACCCCGTATATATAAAATATTTAAAGTAGATTCAAAATTATTTCCAATCCAACATAGTCACGTTTATAACATTAACAGTCAATATTCGATTGTATGAAAGTCCATTTGTTTGAGATAGCTCAATATCGTATAGATGATAATATTTATAGTGTGCTATTAAAGCGCTATTACAATTTAGTGCCGTTTTCGTACCAATACGGGACCAAATCTAATAAACACGCAATAACCATGACGGGACACACGACTGATACTAAACTCAACTGTCAGTACAATTTTGCATTATAACATTAGTCTCCAAACTCCCATTGTATGATCCCCACGATGGGGATTTTGAGACGATTAGTCTCAAGATTCCCATGATTTCAAATATCTGGTGTAATTTTGATATATAACTTAAATTGTAGTACAACTGTGTATTGTTTGTTTAAATATTGCAACATGAGTATTTTGATAGGCACCCAACTAGTTGATATATAGGGTAATTACGAATAAATGTGACAATAGTAAATGTATTCTTGATGGTAATGGTAATGGTTTGACTTACACTGCGTTTCGACGCTAGATCGCCTGCTAAACGTGGCTTCATCACCGCGCAGTGTACCTCGGTTATGTTCACGGTACGATACGTTAACGATCATCACATTTATTCGATAATGACCCTTAGTTAATCGTAGTCCAATTATTTATTACATAACTAGTCGTTTATTTTAACCTACAGATATGACCTGCCCATTTCCATTTTTCCATTTTATTTTAGATTGATTTTACGTCGATGTAGTTCTGTTTTCAATGCAGAACCCCGCATTTGACGAGTGTGATCTCTAAAAACAAATAGGTATTTCTGTAGTGGCAAAACATTATATTATGTTTAATTAGTATTTATTGAGTTTTAGTATGTATCAAGTTTTATTTGAGCACGTTTGTCCCCTTTAGCTGGTTTACACAAATACTTAACAGTAAAATCGTAAGTCTGGCTCAAGCAATGAAGGTGCTACAAACATCGTTACGAAATAACGATTTACAATTGTAACGATTACGATTATCCATTACACATTACAATGTAATAACGGCGTAATAACGACAATGTTATTACCATGTTCGAATTGCTTGTCGTTTGTGTTAAAGGAGATTGTTAAGAGGTTTTTGTAAATAGGTTTTATTGAAGGCTTATAATGTCTTATATCAGAAACATGTGGGGATGTACTAAGCATTATATTTTAAGTTTCATTTTATCCCAATATTTAGGAGCAAATGTCACAATTTAAAAAGTTAATCTGATTATTTTTGTCTGGAAAGTTTTTAAACTTTTGTAGGTTTTTTGTTACAACCTACACTTTTGCCTTTCTAACATAATATAATATTTATTATTTAAACATTAGTGACTTTCTTGAAAGAGCTGGAACATAAAAAAAGCATTATCATCTAGACTCTAGGATGTTAATATTTTTTTTATGTTTAAGCTAGATTCTTCTCTCTAGAGTCTAGATTCTAAAGTATTTACGTAAATTGGTTAGCGCTGTGACAAGCAAATAGGACTTTTTTATGAGTTCTATCAATTTTTTTTCAAAATCCAGACTACTTTATTGTCTTACCATTTTTTACAGACTTTTTGCCCAACCGACACGACATATTATCGTGTAGTAATCGTATAATGTACAAAAGCAACATTAGAAAACGACTACATCTTTCAACTAGTTCAATAGTTCAAAGGAAATAATTCTTATGTGATATTATAATCCACAGGCGTGGGCAGAGGGCACTAAAAGGATACTTGGCAAGACAAATATTTGCTTAGGACCAGTGGGCCTTCGGATTATCTCCCTTAGAGTTAGTTTAGATGGTCTTATCGCTGTACTGGGACGTCTGTAATTCGTTGAATTCGTACTAAATGTCGAGGGATTGTCAGTTTGTTGCTTAATTTACTTGTAAAAGGGTTTTTGCTTTGTCTCTTTGAAACTACTCCACTGTGATGTAATTGTTTACCTATTTTAAATACTTGAGAGATTAAATGGTTTTTTGAGTTTAAAATGTTTTTTGAATAAACATAAGTTACAGGTACACGAGATTAAAAAATCAACCAAATTGGAAGGTAAAACCAATAACTTATATTTGTTTTATATTTATTTTTATTCTGCCCTGGTTCTCAAACCTTAACAAAATATTCTGAGCTCATAAAGTAACTTTTTAAATAAAAAATCCTAGACATTTCTTCATAATAATATTCATCTCTTATTCTAAGCCGTCTGACAGTAAAAAGCTACTTAATCTTTATTCAGACAAAAATATTGGTATGTTTTATTGTCTTTTCGCAAATAATATATTTGTCTTTGACGTTGGCTAGGCATGATTGTGATGTATACCTACAATAATTTGATTACCAGTAGGTAGGTAATCAAAAATAATTAAATATTTTTTCGAATAAACGTATCAAAAAGATAAATAACAGTAAGTTTTTGTTTGACTATGATAATTACTTTTTTTTTATTCACAAACCTACTTACGACTATACAGTATTTACAAAATGTACATTGTCATTTATAATATGTACATAAGAAGCAGTTGAGCTATTTACAACCTTTTTAAACCCTACTATTTTATGGGATTTCAACTATGATAATTGAATTCCCATAAAATAGTAGGGTTTTAAAAAGGTTTCCGCAAAAAAATAAAAAAAAATGACAAATTGCGGATTTTTGTATAAAATATGAACGGAAAATTCCAAATCAACGGAATATTTAAAAGCAGTAACTTATTTATACAAAACGGCAAGGTTTCCTGATCGTAAAACGAATATCCTTAACAATGGTTGACAATAAAACATGAAAAGTGCGCTAACGGCCGTTAAAACGTGTTTACTGTGCACCGTTAAACATAACGAAACGTTGGGGTCAGGCTTTCCGACGTTCAATTCAAATTAGACTCGATTTTGATGACTTTAATAAAGTTTTCCGTTATTAGCTTCTATAAATTTGGAGAGTATGGGGCTATTGCTGCGGGATTTGCTCGTTTTTTATTTGTGTAGATGGCGCTGGTTGGAAAACTCTTTGCCAAATACCATAGGTTTGTAATATGTACTAACAAAAGAAATTTAATAAAAATAAAAAAAAAATACAGATTTAATTACGCATCACACTCTTGTCCCAAATTAAGCATAGCCTATATTATGCTGATTAAATACTTATTAATTTTTTTTGTGGTAAATACGAACATAGAATACAAACACCCAGACACAGGACAAATATTTATGTTCATCACACAAACATTTGCTCTGGGTGGGAATCGAACCTACGACTCACAGCTTGGAACTCAGAGCTACTACCAACTGGGCTGTGACGCCTGTCACATAAAACAGTAAAGTTCCTATTTCCCACAAACCTATCGATACAATATAAATATGTATAGTAAAGCCAATCATTGGTCCGTTATTAAGACGGTCTGACCAAGAAAACAGAACTATCCTGGCTTTCAATGAAGCATTATGTTGACTTATTGAACCGTTTTACAGCAACGTTTTTCGGGTCACTGATCGTCTATGTTAATGGTGATGCTTCAGTGAGTACTGGGTACTACTTATAATTCATAACAGAGAAAGTTATCGAATATTAGTTGATTCGATGAAGCAAGCTGGATTTATTATATTGGTATAATCAGACAATTTGCAATTATCTTAACTATAATCTTAGTTTCAAAGTCGGGGTACTTTCTTAGGTGAAAGTACATTACTTTGAATTTATTATTAAACTAATCAGAGTAGTCTTTTAAGCAAATCCGATATTTGATAGAATGCATTCTTAAATTTTGTAAAGAAAGCCTAATGAAAAACATTAATGTTGGCCTTCAAACGTTTGTTTTACTAAGAATCGAACCCAACACTCCCCAAGACAGTTGTTATTCAGAAAAAAAGCCTTTTTGCTTTCACACAAATATTTCTTAGTAGATGAAAATATTACCCCGCTCATTATAGAAAACCAATACCAAATGACCTATAATACTTGTTACAAATAACTACTTTGGATCAGTTGAACTATCTATAGATCGTTTGCAACGGTGTGTAGATAGCTCAACTGTTTCTTATGTATTTTATATGACAATGTACATTTTGTAAATACTGTATAGTCGTAAGTTTGTTTGTGAATAAAGATTTACTAAATAACTACTTACATCGACGTCGATCCCAGGCTGTGCGAAGATCCTAGTGAACGGAAACTCCTTCGGCAGGTAGCTAAAGAACTCCTGCCGCCCTCGATACCACTTAACACTGTACAACGTCTCATTCCCTTCCAATGTCCATTTGCAGCCAAGCAGCACTGTGTCACCGAGCTTCACTGCAGATGGCGCTACTAGTTGCACGTCTCTTAAAGCTATTGTATCTGTAACAAATAAAATACTTAAATAAATAAATAAAATAGTGCTGGACAATCCACAACAACATCATCTAGCCCCAAACTAAGCAAAGCTTGTGTTATGGGTACTAGAAGACTGACATTCTTAATACAATACATTACATAGACAAATATTTTTGATTATATGTATTAAATATTTAATTTTAATATTTGCAGATCGTACAATCATTTTTCCAAGGCGGCAATCGAACCCGCAAACTCCGCGTCGCAGGCGGAGCTTCGCCCGCGCCACATCGGTCGTCAAACCAAGGCAAAAACTAATAATATTATTAGTTAAAACTACTAAAACTGATATATTTTATTTGGTTTAAAGTGGTTTTAATCTTCTAGTCAGTTTTTGCCGTAATCTTTTATAATAAATAATAATAAAAATAAATATTCAGAGACATATCACACTCTAGTCCCAAACTAAGCAAAGCTTGTACTATAAAGAAAGCAATAAAGAAACAATAGAGAAATCCTCGTGTTTTCTCCTCACATAGATTCCCAGAAGTTTGTTAAAAAAATATCATTATAATCTGAAATATACAAGCTATTCCATCTCATAAAACAAAATTAATATTTAATAAAATTGTTTTCCAAAACAAAAACGCTCGGAAGCCGTTTGATGTTCCCGTTTGTTTCATATCAAGATCTTCTAAAAACATTTATAACAATTATTTATTATTTGAAATTACTTTCAGACGAATAAGTGGGTGTTCAACAAAACAATTGTGGTATTTTCAATAAAAGACCTTTGACATGCATGACGTTATTAAATATTAAACATTTTTATAAAATTCTTTAATTTATTCTTTTTTTTTCTCTTATACTATGCATATTTTTTATATTATATACATTTTTCTTCTCTTAGTTTTTATTATTATAATATTTTATGTGTTAATATTATAATATAATATTTTGCACACCTTAAAAGGGAATAATTACATATAGAAATGAATGAACCCTATATTTATGATCTCTTAAACAAACTTTGACATTTCACAACCATATTTCATAAGACAAAAGTGTACTACTGAGTAATAATTCAAGTTATATTATTTCGATGAATTAAAACAAACCTACCATTTTTATCTTGATTTATGTTGATTTTTGTAGTTTTATTTTTAATTAATAAACTTCCCACCATTTTGTCTCTAAAACAAATCACAACCGACGTGACAAAAAATATCACTTGACACTGGCAAACATGTCTGTCGTAGAGACGGACAGACGTTTTTAACAACATTTTACACATAGTATTTTTTAACAGCGCATTAAAAAACCGATCTTATAAAAAAATAACAGTAAAATAACTTTGTAGATTGTTTTCTTTAACTACAGAACTTTCTTAAGTTGTAGTAATATGTTTAAATAAACACAAGCACAGTAAATAGGGTACCCCATTCTCGTATTTTGCTAACAAGTCCTAATCACGAGCACAGTTGGTATAATTATAAATAAATCACGTCGCTCGTAATTGCATTAGAGCGTCCATGTTACGTAATTGTTGAGGTTCCGTATCTGTCGCGTTAGGTCACGGGGTGTGGTGCGACTGCAAGCGAGTACGAATGGAATGGAACGAAACGGAACAGATCAGAATAGAGCCCTAAGGTTGTACATTAGCACAAGCTGAGTGATGTCAATATTGCTGTTGTTACTGATAAGGACCCCGATCGTGCTACGTAAACGTAAACGTAAACGGTTCGTCTAAGCAGCAGCTAAGGTTCACCAATGCAAATACTTTGTATCGCTGTTAACGGTTAACGGCTCATCTTTTTTCCCTTCGTGTGAAGCTTTTCCCAGCAGTTGTCACAATCTTCGGCTGCACTGACGTTCGAATGTTGAACTTCTACACGCTTATCACGATCAGCACGTACATTGGTGAACCTTAGCTGCTGCTTAGACCAACCACTTACGTTACAATTTAGCACGATCGGGGCTAAGGTCTCATAAATATCACGTAGCATTTCTTCGACCGACAAGTTTATTATTTCGCCAAAAACTTGACGTTTAACCTCTTATGGCTAACTGCTATAACTACAGCCGTACTAACCAGCAATATACATGCCGTATGGCGTCCAGAAAAAAAGAAAATGGAGTATCTCGCAGAATGTTTTTGTTACTCCACGAAATTGATTTAGTCGCCATGTACAAGATTGAACTCTGCTATAGAGATAATATACCAGATAGTATATAATAGGACAATAGAGGAAATTGGATTGTGGAAACTGTCTGTGGCTATTTGTTCTGAATAATCATAATAATTAAGATAAATACTGAAGATATCACAAATAAAATTTTTACGAATCTCACTTTAATAAAGCTTTCATTCTTTGAAAACACTCTTAATTTTAAGATATCTCAAAAAGAAATAACCCTTTAGCTTAAAAAAAACGAAACTGCGTGAGTCGAAACGAAATCTCACTCTCTTTTTTTTTGTTTTTTTTTCATGGCTTTTGCGTATCACATTTTTTACAGACACTTGATAGAATGTCTGACACCGTTTAGTTACACTTGGCTAAAATAGGTTACTGCAACCAACGATAAAAACTTATATTAATTTTCAAAGATAACATCACGTTACCACAAAAAATGACATTTGCTTTTAATTATAATATAATAATTTCTTATTTTTGACGACATAATCAATTTAATCAATACAATTTTATAAACAAACCTCGGTCTGCCTACCATGCTTATATTGCAGTGCCCTCAAACAGGGTTCATATGTTGTACTAAATCGTATTGTAGCAACTAGTTTTAACCATATGAACGCAATAAATGAATTGAGTATTGAGTAAAAATATTTTTCATTTAGAGATAACTAAATAAAAAGGTATTTCATAAAATACATTGCAATACACGAAAATGTTTCCAAGTACATCGATCCTCACATAATTGATATCGCATCGTACGAGCAGCCTATTTAGGTAATGGACGGAGTCACTCACTCCCAATTTTATTACTTCGGAACTTACAATTTTGTTACAAAAATACTTTAGATGTGTTTACTTAGATAGAACATTATTTACTTATGAACTTCAAAGTACGAAGTATATGCGAGCTTGGCACAAAAATAGCAATAAATAAATAAATATTCATGGACATTTCACATATGCAATCTAGTCCCAAATTATCAAAAGCCTACCTTGGTAACTAAATTAATGGTACCATTAACACCCAATACAGAACAAATATTTATGTTCATCACACAAACATTTGCTCTGGGTGGGAATCAAACCCTGACCCATATCATGAATGGCAGGAAACTTTCATTATTATTAGATTTTACCTATTTATTGATATGAGATGAGAACTTTGTTTACTTTTTAAATGTTATAAAATGACGAAAAATCGATGGCATTAGACTCTGTTAAATGAATTTTTATAATTATTATTTGTACACCTTTAATAAACGAAATTCTATTCTATTCAGTGCTACTACCAACTGAACTGTGACGCCTGTCACAGCTCAGCTATGCTCATACTCGTATTTGATTTGATGATACTTTTCTAAACTTTAACAAATCGTTGTTAAAGTCCTCTTGAGTTTCGATTTCAGCTTCGTTCCAAAGTGCTCTCACTAGTTATTAACAAAACACTATTTTTCGCAATTGGATATTCCACACACGGTCGGAGTGGCGGCATATCGGATTTCAATGAACTCTACACCTGTGACTGGAATGATATTCAACCGCACCCAACCCTTGGTACAAGGGCTCGAGCGAGGACTTGGAACTTCATTTTCCGTATAATTTTGTAGTGTTTTTTTGACGTGACGTCTTATAATTCGATAGAGCCGACTGCACGCATGAAAAAACATGACTCATGCGGCGTTACCTCGCTCTGAGGCGTTCCATGAAGTGCAAGCGAGAGCGCGGAACGAGCGACAAAGAAGCACAATCGGCCTTTGCGTTCGTTGACACGTTCAACTATCGTCAGTAAACCGACTTTACAGACAACCATTTTTTTTTGCGCAGCTGGGCAATGGTCTCCAAGATCATTCTTGCGGAGAGCACTTATAACTTGCTGTATGCATTTTGATGTTATTTTGTATGTTGATGATAATTATTTGGCCATAGCTTATAGTCTTTTTTTTTTGTCGAAATAAAACAAATGAACTAAACATGTGAAAATATGAGTCAAACCTTACTTTGAATCATTTATTTTTTCGATCCGACAAGTTTAAATCAAAATATAATAGTTTTATTATTCAAAACAGTAGAAATTGCAGTTTTTGTGTCCAAAAGTACCTTGTTTACCGATAAAGCACTCTGCACTTCAGCAAATAATTATATCCCCCAGCAAATTATGAAAATATCCTTATATCGGAAATAAATTAATGTCAGCTGCCGCTACCTTACTCACTAACTTAATCCTAATCTGTGTCGGATTGTCATACTAACTACGTGATAGTCTATGCCTCGAGTATGTATTTGTTATAGTAACTGCAAATTGTCTGTGGCCGGGGTACGTATAATATAGCCGTTAACCGCAAGATATTACTCGACTTCTGCCAGTCACTGCTTCATAATTGGACTCCGGTATACATAAACATGACGAAGGAAAGGTTATTGTTGGGGTATAAACTTGGTGACATGTGGTACGTTTGATTTGGGTGAATTTACAGGCACGGTTGGCATACTGTGGTGCTTTGCTTCACCTTTTGATGACGTTAATATTTGTTGATTGGTTTTTGAAGGCTTAAACCATGAAATACCGAAGTAGAGTTAGCAGAAACATCACAAAGGCATTTACTAACTGGGTTTCCGAAATTGGTAAAATAGTTATTTTTGTCCTTATGTGTGAAAAGAATTCGGTAGTTTTTTATAAGTAACTTTTATTTGAAAACTATTGATTAGTTGCCTATTTATATTTGATCAACATTTGACTGGTGATTTCTCACTCAATAATTCGTTATCAATTGAGTTGGAAAGTAGTCAAAAAAACTATTTTTCATAAAATTTTCTAAACTTTTGAGTGCACATTAATCAATAAATGAAAAAAAAATATTTATGGAACATTATAAAACATCATCACAAAATTTATTAATCATTAAAAAGCAAAACAAAATTTAAAATTCCGACAGGGTTTAATTATGTTGGCTATACCGTTTTCCTTTATTAAGACAGTAAGCTTTAACATTTTTTATTGTTCCAATAGTGGAGCACTTCAAACAAAACCGTTTATTGTTCCTTCCAAAATAAAAATGGTATTCATCTAGAATTTTCTACATCTGACGCAGAAGGAAAATCGGGGTGAATTCCGAAAATAAAACTGTGATTTTATGACGCAAAATAAAGCAGTTTTCGACTGTTTTAGTGGAATAGAAAGTTTTAATTGATGTTTTTTTATTATTGGTACTTATATATAATAAACATTTGGACTCCTGGAAAATAGAAATAACCTAACTACATTTTTTATTTTTAACCTATTTCGTCCCACTGCTGGGCAAAGGTCTCCCCCAAATTCCTTCACAACTGTAGGTACATAAAACCCATAAATTAATTTCAAACACCCATTCTACTCTAAATAATATTCATAAATATCAAATTCTAGACGTTTCTCAAAGTCAAACCGCATATTACAAAGCGTTACTCAACTACCCTCAGCAAAGGTGTACCTACTTATCACGCATACCAAAATCCATTTAGCAGTCACCAACAACACAAACTTCTCACCATCTCATAAATTTCCAACAGTATCAAACCCTTACTGACTTAATAGTGGACAACCCACAGCCAATCAGCTGGAAGGACCTTAATTAACCCAATCGCTCGGATCAGGGAAAACAATGTACCAACCAGATTGGTCCGAAATTGACTGAGAATTGCTAGAAATGGTAGCGCACGACTAATAGACAAAACCTATTTAGTTTTGCCTTTGAACTTGGGACTTGGCTTTGAACTTGGACTCTTTCAGTGACCGCCAGTCTATTGGATTTAATCCTTCTTATATAAGCATGCGCAGAATTAACAATTTAGTAACTAAATTAAAAAAAAATACGGTTACTATTTATTTTACAATACTTTTGAAATAATATTTATATTTTATTTATTTTTAAACAATGGACTGTTGATTATAAAGCTTTAAATTATTATACAGGTAGTGTAAGTACTTAGATATGAATTTTCTGATTTTACAGGCATGCTAAAACATTGCTTAAATCTAGCTCAAACTATTGTTGTTTCCTAAGGTTATAAATAAACAGGGAAAAGCAATACTAAAACCTCAGCTTTCAAGTTTTGGGCTAAATTAGAACTGGTGTATGCTTGTAACACACCCAGTTTGTGCATATTGTGCAAGCTAAATCTTTTGGGCCACTAAAAAATCCAAATTCCTTTTCAGACAGAGCGAGCCAGTTTGGTTGAAAAGCCGCATGTATACCGACATTTTGTCAAAGTTCTGACCTACAAAGTTTCTGTCAGTGGAAATACGGCAAACTACAGAAAACGTCTATTGTCTGTCTACTCCAGCTTTGTGTAAACAACTCCACATTTCCTCCAAAAAAAACAAATTGTTTTCAAGCGCCCACACGCGGCCCAACATTCAATTTGCATTTTAAAACTCCAACGAGGGAACGATGACAGGCTGTAGTACAAAACCATTATATTTGCACTCTTCAAATATGTATTACTGATCCTTTTTGCGTGCCTTCTGACAAATGAGGGAACTCGGAGGTCAAGCTTAACTGGTGCTAATACTTTTGATTCTGAAAGACTTGGATTGTTTTGTATTTGACATCACAAGAATATAACATAACATAATATCTATAATATTATAATATATATAATATCTATAATATATCTACCTATATAATATAATATCAACGTTTGAAATACTAAATTTTTAAAAAACAACTCCCTTATCCTTTTTGCATGAATATTTATTTATTATATGTAATTTTACGGGCACAATCAGTATAATATTCTATAGGGAATCAAATTTTGACCAATAGAATATACTATTATACCTAATAGAATATACCAAACAGTAGTAGCATTTCAATTATTTTTGGGTAGGATCAGGGACCACGGGTTCCAGTTATGGAGACACGGTTGGTATGCCGGAATGGTTTTCATATTGAAATACGGTATGCAGTTTTTGGTATTCAGAAAAAACCGATATCGGGTTATATTTTTCGCGTTTAGATAGCTATCGCATAAATCAACATTTTTATGTTTTTTTTCTGTGGCAGTGTGCCGATTAGAATATGGGAGCTGAGGCTCGATTTTTAATGTCTATATCGAATCAAAAATAGATATTTTAACACGGTGAATAAAAACAATGGTGGTCGTTCCTTGCTTGAGCTTTTTCACAAATAAACTTTAAAATATGCTGATAACATAATAAAGTTGTTATTAATAAATAAATAAATATTCACGGATATTTCACGAATCATACTCTAGTCCCAAACTAAGCAAAGCTTGTACTATGGGAACTAGATTGCTGATTGAATACTTAAACACTTTTTTTTAAATACATTGATAAAATACAAAGTAACACTCAAACACAGAATAAATATTTTATGTTCATCACAAAAGCATTTGCTCTGGGTGGGAATTGAACCCAACCAACATGGAAGGCAGAGCTACTACCAACTAAGCTGTAACGCCTAACAAAAATAATTATGTCATCATAATATTTTTTATTCTCAAAAAAATATTGAAATTAAACTACTTATTTGATATTCGAGTTAATAACTCCGACTTAAAATATACGTAAAAGATTATTACCAAAAAGCTTTTAAAATTTTTTCATTATTTAAACAGCTGAGGTTCAAGAGCTATATTTCCTTATGTAAGGAAGGAACGTGTTACATTATCATAAGAGAAGTTTGTTTAGATAATATTAATGCTTGTTGGTTTGTAAATAAAATAAGATGTGGCATATAAAAACCAAGCGTGCGATAATACTTTAAAGTACCTCTCTATGTTCATAATTTAATGACTTATTTGCATAAAAATATTCGACACGTGACTTTATCATACAACGCCTTTAGGCCTAAGCTAATCTAGATTTGTAATATAGAAAACCAGGCTAAATATGGCATGCTATTGATTAAATATATTATTTTTTGTAGTCGATCTACCAATTTATAGGCAAATCGGAACTGTTTACCTATAGTCATAGTTAAGACTCAATAGATAATTCTCCTTTGTCTAAATTAATATTTTTAAAAGGAGAGATTTTAATGTTTATTTGTAACAAATAAAGAGCAACACAATTATTAAGTCTGTATTCTCTACTATTTCTTTTTTTATTCTAATTGTAGCTACTGACATTCACAACACATCAATCCGTAATTTGTTGATTCTCATACGCAAGCAAAGTTACCAGTCATGAAAAAAGGGTTGCGCTCAATTTCCAAAACTTACACATAGCAACATAAATCATGTCCACGCATAAACCAAGCGGAAAACAAAATCTACCCAATTTGTGTTATGTGGCATCACCCTTAGGGTACACAAAATTATTCCACTTGAAGTTAGTCCACATTCCTCTTCATACCTGTCCGGTGACAAAGCTCATAACACTCACAGTTAGTTCACTTAGCAAACGCTCCTTTTGACGTGACAACGTCTTATAATTCGATCGAGCCGGCTGCACGCACGAAAAAACATGACTCATGAAGCGTTCCGGCGTTCCGGCGTTCTGGCGTTCTGAGGCGTTCCAAGATGTTTCGAACGACGATTTATTTTGCAGAACCGCTTACAATACCGTTCGTTGACGTTGTCACGTTCAACTATCGTCAGTAAACCGACTTTACAGACAACCATTTTTTTGTTATTAACGTATGAGTGATACAAAAATCTATTTCTTTTTTATTGACGTGACAACGTCTTATAATTCGATAGAGCCGTCTGCACGCACGAAAAAACATGACTCATGAGGCGTTCTGAGGCGTTCCACGAAGTGACGTTGTCACGTTCAATTATCGTCAGTAAACCGACTTTACAGACAACCATTTTTTATTTGTTTTATCAAGATTTGATAAGACAGGAAGAAGTCATTATTGTTTTTTGAGTAATGTCTCGTATGTTTGCTTTATATTTCGCGTTGTTTATGCATTTTGCATAAAAACGCTTTAATGTAACGCTATTTATATAGCGCTGTTTTTTTTAGTTTAGTTAAAATATTAAGTTGTTATAAAAAATGAACAAAAATGTTGTTTTCTTTGTAGGGATCGAATATTTAACCGATTATAAGTCAGAGGTAATAAAACGCACGAACTGATAATATCAGAAATAGCTCAGTTACCTAGCTGTTTTAACTAAGCTGTGTCCGAGGTTCGGCCACTACAATCCTAAATTATCTTTATACATAGAACTGCTTTGAGCCGAGAAACTACAAAGCTGCGGTTTGAGTTGATCTTAAATAAACAACACTACTCTAGTTATACTTAGTGTAACTCTAGTTTTGGAACTTAAAGACTATGTACAATTCTGTAACTAAATCGGACTTCTGTACTCAAACTCCTCAATTATCAAAATTAGGAGTCAGGAGTCATCATCATCATTTCAGTCCGCTGGTTTGACTAATTATTTTGTTTGATATTTGTTGGTACACTCTATAGTTGGTACTTTTCTTGGCCTTCTCTTTGTTACG
Organism: Ecliptopera silaceata; assembly: GCA_932527185.1. Classification (NCBI taxonomy): domain Eukaryota; kingdom Metazoa; phylum Arthropoda; class Insecta; order Lepidoptera; family Geometridae; genus Ecliptopera; species Ecliptopera silaceata. Next base: position 11,062,625 of record OW052194.1, on the reverse strand, counting down.
CCATTCTGAGAGGCGTCACACCTCTGTTGGTAGTAGCTCTGCCTTCCATGCTGTGGGTCGTGGGTTCGATTCCCACCCAGAGCAAATGATTGTGTGATGAATATAATATTTATTCTGTGTGATGTGTAAAATGCTCCTGAATCTATTTATTCATAATAAAATAACAATTTGAATTACAAAAAAAATATTAGGTAAAATTTAATTGTAAAAACTTTGCATTGTAACTCTAAAATTGTGCACAAAGTACGATATATTCAACTGCACACATAAAACTATTCCAATATTAGGTCGGGATAAGCCAATAATCGGATTATTATGTATCTAAATATTAAATTACATTTTGTAGTAACTTAGGGTTTTCCGTGCTCTAAACGGAAAGGCTCTCTAATCCCAATAAGTACTCACCTAATAATATCAGTTCTTTTGTTTCATTCGGTTACTACATGTATTGTTCGAATGTTAACACATTAAACCTTTTAGAATACGGTAACCGCTATAAAGTAGAATCATATTACTAATGTAAATAAAAAAAAGACATGTGGCACTCGGGGACTGCCGCGGTAAAGCTATTGCATAGCATTTTTTGCTGGATTACGCATGAGCAGTGTTAGGTTATTTTCGTTACGGTATTTCTGGATTCAGTCTCCACGCTCAAGGCCCGCGATAGAAGCTATGCAATAGCTTAAAAATCCACTATTAGTGAATTAACTTTTATGTTGGTGTAACGCAAAACACACCGACGGCAAAGTGTGAAGCCACATTAAAGAAGAAGACGTAAAATACATTGTCTTGTCTTCGTCGTGATTGTACGAACACCGACTAAGTAAGTCTAACGGCCGATTTCTGGAAACCCAAATCACGATTGATTCGAGTTTGACACATAGTAATTATTTGATTTTTTCGTTGATCATCGTTCGAGAAACCGGCCGTAAGTATTTAAATGATTTTTATTTATGAGTTCTTCTGACCAGGAAGGGACAGAGTTTATAAGAGATAGAGAAAAGTGGAAAGAGAGGGCAGAGACCTTTGCCCAGCAGTGGGGCAGTTTGGGTTATTAACAAAAATTGTGAATACCATTTTTAGATAAACTACTTAGTTCTTAACAGAGTGCCATACTTAATTATAACTCTTACCATTATTCTGCATTTTGGAAAATATGTATAGAAGATTTTTAACGGAGATAATAATGTTAAGCAAATGATGTTAATCCAACATTTTTAAGCGGGAGGCGCCCCCGAAGAAAAAAAAAACCCTGACTTGAGTGTTGTGATCAATAACTAACATTAGTCAGTAAGCTCTTATGTTACTAACAAATATGGACTAAGGTCTGAAATAAATAAATATTATTATTATTATTATTAAGCACATTTTCACATGTTTCGTGGCGGCTACATCATCTTCGGATCCCCAAAACCTAAGCATAACAAGGGTTTACTTGTAAGCATGTTCTCCTCATATTTTTCTTAACTAATCCATATTTATTCGGGCGACCCTCGAACGGCTGCTAGGTCGCGATAAGGTCCCTTATAATAACGCTGTTAATATTTTTGCGGAAACTTGATCGACTGAAGAGTTTTCACGAAGTTTGAGCACTTTTGTCGACTTTTTATTGCTTACAATCGAAAATAATGAATAACGAACTATGTAATGGAAAAAGGAATGTAATCTACTTTTATTGGTGGATAAAACTATTATGAAATCGATGTTATTGTATTCAATAGTTTTATGAACATGCAGACTGCCTACTAGATGTTGATGGAATCTTTGTCTATAGCAATGCATTGCGTCGTCAAGCATGTCCATTAAGCATATAGCTAAGCTCATACATTGTTATCTAATTAAATAGATTGATTTGGATCAGTTGAACTATCTATAGATCGTTTGCAACGGTCTGTAGATGGCTCAACTGTTTCTTTTGTATTTTATATGCCTACGTACATTTTGTAAATACTGTGATAGTCGTAAGTTTGTTTGTAAATAAAATACCTTCTCAATTAAAAAAATAAATATAAATAAATAGCAAAATCGACTATGCCTTTAAGTTATATATTGGTATAGAGACATCTCTACCGTGGATATTTTTTCTCTTTAGGCTATATTCTTAATTCCTTCACCAAAGATGACTGACCTTATGGCTGTGACCAAGAAAAAGCCAGAGATAAACCGAACTAGTTTTGTGTTGATGCTTACAAGCACGCCACACTAACCCATTTTCGAGTTAAACAATGTAGCGACAGCATTGTTTGAGTTACGACTATGACGCGCAGCGCCCAAGCTTCTGCAGTTAATTGTTTTAACAAGCTATTTGCATATCAACAACTCAAAGATAAAAACATGCCAGTTTGATCAGTAGGTCTACCATGAGTTTTTACTATACTATATTTACTATACTCGCTAGCGTCTGTAGTTAAAAAAACGTATGAAGATTTGTACAGCGCCTCTAGCGGATAGTTGGGTACTAAAATTCGTCATACTAATATTGACGTAACTACTGTAGTAAAGTCAGGCGATTTTACTGTGACAACTCATGGTAGATACACTGTATCAGTTAAATTCCTAAACTGATCACCTGACAGCCGTGTGACAGCTGAAAATCAAAACAAAATATGACAGTTCTTCTAAAATGTTATTTGTTCACTTATTTCTTCATGTGTATTTTATTATTGAGTTTGCAATTTTGTGGTTATTCAATATAGGGTAAAAAGTGGGCGTCTAGTCGAAGCGACGCATGACCCGAGGGCTGGTGAGTATCTGGCCCAGCGTATCAGCATGCTATTCAGCGCGGCAATGCAGCAAGTATCTTGGGTACGCTTCCGATTGGTATTGATTTGGATCAATTGAACTATCTATAGATCGTTTGCAACAGTTTGTAGATAGCTCAACTGTTTCTTATGTATTTTATATGACAATGTAGGTACTTTTTAAATAACAAAGGTAGGTTGATGATATGAAAACGCCGTCTAGGCTGGAAGGCATTTTTATAAGGTTTACCTTAAGCCTCAAACAACCGAATATTAAGGTCTCTAGGCAGTAATCTTAAGTTTCTTCAGCATAATTCTGCCCTAAGCTGAAATTGCCAGGTACTTGCAAAAGTGACCTCAGCTGCAATCTTGCCACTTTACATAACAATGGGAAGCTGTACGCTTTGTTCCGGGGTCTGTCTTGTAGTTGTCGATACGAAGTTAAGCTGCAGCTTCTTCTAAACGGCTACCGTGGTGTAGCGGTAGTTTATTTACAATGTTAAGTAATTCATCATAATTCATCGTATGTATACTTAACTATGTTGCTGTAATGATATGTTTCATATTCACATTTATTTATTTTCTCTTTACACATGTAATGCTCTTAGATATGTCGTAATATATGTATATGTACTTTATGCAGACTACATAAAGTGTTAAATTACTTAGTTTTTGTTTTAAGCGACCAAACTAGATATAAGTTTGGCTTTATTTTTGTACAGTGACTGGTACAAATGATATAAAAAGGTTTTCTAAGAAAATTATTTTGTTTGTTCCTAGAAATAGAACTTAGACGGGTGTTCGAATATGTTCATAGTTCAGTAAATCCTAATAAAGGTTACATGTTAATAAATATTTTCTTTATACTTTCTTTCCATTTATAGTGCGCAGCAATGCACATAATCAATAAAACAGTAGGTACTTTGTAAGGTAATGCCATTGCTGTAGTCGAACTCTCTCTGTCTCCCTGAATTTTCATAAGTAGATTTTCTCACTTTTTCCGCATCTGAAAGTCTCTTTTGTTCCAACTCGCTCACACCAGCGCGATAACGAGGGCTCAAATGCACAGTTTTGAATAGCGGCATCATTTACACCGACACGCTTCATGCGGTTTCAAATACATCATTACTCACATTAATGACGGGGGTTTTGACGAGAGATGCGCATTTTGAAGACCCGCCCCAGTGTGAACGAACTTTATTATTGCTTAATGCGTGGTGTTTCAATTAAAAGTTGCACGTCAAGGTGATTGGAACTCGCATTTATCATTGGCAAGTGATTTGATCATTTGAAATTGGTAACTTCCAATTTCAGAAAATCACGCTTTGCTTGAGAAGTTCTCGCATGTAAAACAAAAGACAGTCGAACTGATGACTGACTGACTGACTTGATCAAACTATGTATTTATAAACCAGATCACACTTCTAAAATTGACAGACTATAATATTCTAAATTTGACATTAGAAATTCAATATAACGACCAATCACGAAGCGTCGCTAGAGAAAAGTTTGGTTTGAAAATAAATGACAACCGATTTAATTTTTTCAAAAATATCACTTCACCCTCTTACTACTGTGATGTGTGAAACGTACGTGAATATTTGTTTACTGTTGAAATTGAACGCTAAAATATAACAACTACAATAGATTGAGTTATTCTATTATCCAGCTCTCTTAACAAAATGTACGTTAAAATATATTGAACTAGAATATATTGAACTAGATAATATCTAGCCCACTCATATCCAACAATCGCCCTAGGGCCAACATAACCTAATAATCACATAGTGTACATGCGTATTACCTCGGGCGGTACTGACATAATAAAATCTTTTCCCAAATCACAAGCAAAATGATCCACAAAATATCAGCCCTAAATGATCTCCCGGCTACATTTCTTTGTTTGATCTGTTTATACAATGAAATGGACGTAATGATAAGAAACAAATGGCTGTCTAACGCAGAAATAAAAGCCAAAGTATACCAATGTTTTTGTAACATCATTTTTGTAGTCCAAACGTAAAAGCAATTGAAAAAATAAATTGTCTACAGTTGGTATAGCAATTTGATTCTTACTGCTAAGCGTTTAAGGTAGGATTACGTTTGGGAGTGTAATTCGTAAACTACGTAGGCTGGCCATTGGCCGAGTAAGGTGATTTATTTGATGCTTAATTGGTTTTGTTTTGGTCAAGGGCGGGATTAACGATAGTTTTATACGTCTAATGGGTGCAATGTAGGCTAGCGGCTTCTTAATGGCACCCTGGAACAAAGGCCAAGATACGTGCTTACATTTATGTGCTCCTATTTGAATAAGAAATAGCGGTCACCGTTTCTAAACTTTTCGGGTTAATGTCTCGATGAGGATTTCCGCATTGACTTTTGAACGACACATGAAAGTACACTCAATGAGACAAGTGGAATTCATGAACTTATTTCGTACATGTTTCAAGAAGTAGAGATTTTTTTTTAATTTACTGGCACCTTATATATTTTTATATGAAGGCAAAATCAAAAAGTGCAATAATTTAGGCCGTGAGTGTCTTCCCTTTCTTCTAGGCTCTGGTTGCGAAGAACTGGCACTTAAAATCACCTGCATAAGACAATTCTAAATGATCCTTGTGATTTTACAGAATATATTATAATAATATAAGCATGACTTTAACCTTTAGTAAAATTAAATCAATTATAAAAAGATCAATAAGCTACTAAAACTAATCTAAGTCTAAGTTTATCATACTCGGTCTTACCTCGGTTTATATACTTATTCAACTTGACGCACATGTTTGTGCTCTGTCTATCTCAGAAGACGTATTGTCTTGGTCTTCGTCCAATCAAAGACGTTGCCCTGTCAAATCGGATCAGGCGAGGTTGACTGAGCGACATTTACATGTAGCTCGGCCTTTACAAGCGTTTGTCATCCGGGCCTAATAGACCTAGTATCTAATAGACCTAGCATGTTTTGTTTTACCTATTTGCTTATAACAACACGTCAAAATACCAGAATTAATTTCTGACAAGTACTAGATTTTGAGAGTACGAGATTCTATAGTAAGAATTAATTTCTTAAGTGAATCTGTTACGAGAAGTTGGCAGTTCACTTTGTTAAGTATATTTTGACATATCCAAAGTCAGAAAAATAATCGGAAATTTCAGAACCCAACATGTGAATATAAAGTTACAATCAATGACTTGTTCACAGACATGTCAAAAAATTTTATATAAATTGGTTATAATTTTTTTTATGAAAATAAGATAGATTGCGAATAATGATGATTTTTCTGATATCAAATCAATTGCAAAAGATAAAGTACATGTTTAACATATAGAGGTCTTTAGTGAGATATATAGGTCTTTAGTGAGTCCAAAAACAGCTCAAATTGATGAAAAAATGGATCTGACTCTTGTTAAAGTGGAAACTTATGCAGTCACTTCACAAGTAACAAAACATCGAGGCTCGTTGACCAATCACTGCACTGTTACTGATAACTATGCTGTGACTGGCAATCCTCGGTTCCGGACACACGGATGTACAATTTAGACAACAATAATAAAATAAAGAAGGAAATGTTTTTTTATCGCAAAAGACTATAGTATCGTACTTTCATCTCCTTCTTAATTTAAATAAATATAATAAATAAAGGATTCAATTCTTCAAATCATTTAAATACACCGTGAATTTTAAAAATAAAGCATAGCTTTAAATATACGCCTACTATACTAAGTGATGAATTATGCAAAAACAATGCCCTGTTAAAACCACTTATCTTCAAGCATATATCTTTCATAATATTTCTCATTGTTTCTCATTATAATCTCATAATTGCCTAGACTTACTTTTTACAAAGTCATCACAAATAGTCGACACAAAGCGACTTAAGGACTTTAGTTATAAAAGGAATTCGTATCAATCAGCTAACAAGCCCTAGGCTTCGTTCTACAGTGTAAACTGTCATGTGGGCTCGTCGGTCTTGCCCGTCGTGTGTCGAGCACACTCCAATTTATTGGATATCAAGCTGTCAGTGCGTTTGATGTTGGAGACACGCGTGGTGGGAGATGATTGTATTCAGTTGCTCTGTCTCCTTACAGGGGGGTATCCTGACAACTGAAATGTTTTTGAGCTGTTATTTGATCAAATTGCAGTTCAGTTTTCTTCTTCGTCTTTTATTGATATTTTGAATGATCGATTTTCATACCGATAGAATTAACGAAAAATAAGGTAGGTCATGTCTAAACCGTGGCATTGACGTCATTTTTGACAGCTTAGTCATAATTTTATAAAGCTCAGTCACGTCAGTCCACAAAAAATGCCACGGAATACTGATGAGTTACTATAGTAATCATCGAAAAAAATAATCGAAAACTGAACTGCAACTGAAAACTGATATTCGGTCACGCAAGTTTCCCCTTGCTGGATAGCCCCCCAGAGTTGGGTCATTTGGAAAACGACAGTACAGAATAAGGACGAGTATTCTGTACTCATCAAATCTGAATCAACATTTTTGTGTCAAACTGTAGGGTCATTTGTAAATCGAAATTCTTTTTCGGTACTCATCAAATCAGAATGGGCATTTTGGGTCATGACAAAAAGGGTGTTGAAGGTTGCCTTGCCACTTAGTACGTTTGAAAGGACTTTAACAGACCAACATTTTAATATAATTACAAAAAAATGTATCTCATGGAAATCGAGATACTAAGTCTGAAAAAAAACTGTGTTTTTATTTAATATTATTATTACCTAGAATTCAAACGCAACCACAAATGATGTGGTTGCGTTTACATGTGTACATTTTGTTTGTACAACAGTCGTAAGTTTGTTTGTGAATAAATTATTTTCTGACAACTAAATTTAAAGCAAAAACCACGTTTACCCGATACCAAGTCAAGTCAAAGAGTCAACGATAAAACTTTAGCCCCGAGGGCACAACTTCACTTTCAGGCCTATAGTCTTAAGTGTAACCGCTTTCCATTTAAATAGCTTGCTTAAAGATTGCTGGACCACTATTCCTCACTTGGGAGCTGTTGAAGCTTTGCTTAGGTTTCTGACACCATCTAATATATTGTTCTAATCGATTACAAAAACACACTTCGAAGATCTATCGGGTTGTCAGTATAAAGATAAACTTTTGTATTGATCTCAAAAGGCCGTAAAGTAACATACATGTACATACTAATCTTATCTTTGAAAGCAGAAAATATCATAATCTTTTATAATGAAGTATGCATAAAAAATACGATTCAAACAAACTACCAATTAGTGCATATAACCCTGAACTATGATAGCAACTTTAATTTTCTTTGTATGATAGTTTATATTACTACAAGTAATATCTAAAACTTTAATTATAATCTAATACTATATAATTTTATTCACTAACAAACTTACGACTATTACAGTATTTACAAAATGTACATTGGCATATAAAATACATAAGAAACAGCTATCTACAGACCGTTGCGAACGATCTATAGATTAGATAGTTCAACTGATAATATCTAATACTTGAATATTCTTCACGATTCTCCAAACTACAGTTCCACAGTACCGACGGAACTCTGAAACTAAAAAGTATCAAAAAAGCCCGACTTTAGTCTCGGCCAGTCCTGCGGGACGCCCTTTTATTGTTCGCGGACTGACTGAATACAAAGCAGCCGCTCGCTTTGTCACACAGGAGGGGTATCCTGACAACTGAAATGTTGCGAACTGTTATTTGATCAAATTGCAGTTCAGTTTTCTTCTTCGTCTTTTATTGATATTTTGAATGATCGATTTTCATACCGTTTGATAGAATTAAGGAAAAATGAGGTAGGCCATGCTCAAATCAGGTAGGTCATGCTTAAATCAGGTAGGCCATGCTCAAACCGCGGCATTGACGTCATTTTTAACAGCTATGTAAGTCTACCATGAGTTTTTACTATAGGTACTATATTTACTATACTCGCTAGCGTCTGTAGTTAAAAACATGTATGAAGATTTGTACAGCGCCTCTAGCGGATAGTTGGGTACTAAAATTCGTCATACTAATATTGACGTAACTACTGTAGTAAAGTCAGGCGATTTTACTGTGACAACTCATGGTAGATACACAGTCATAATTTTATAAAGCTCAGTCACGTCAGTCCACAAAAATGCCACGGAATACTGATAAGTTACTATAGTAATAGTAAAATCATCGAAAACTGAACTGCAACAGAAAGGATATCCGGTCACGCAAGTTTCCCCTTGCTGGATAGCCCCACAGATGTCATATATGAGTGGAAGTGGACAATGAGGACAGTTCATTTGTCACGACACAGCTAGAAATAATATATCAACGGACAAGGGTCTACTATTAAGGCGCATCTGAATTTTTATATTGTTTCGAGACCGTCAGATATGTCGGAATAATATTTTTGATGTGCCCAACAATATAAAAGAACAGAAAAACTATTTGCGAAGCAATTTGAATGAAACCTGATAAGAGTGTGTGTGAAAGAAGTACAAACAGAGTGTGAACAAAGTGACAAACGTAAGCCAACTAACGCTAATTAAACATTTGGAAAATAGTGATTGGTTGTTGAGGTTACTGTGTTTTGAGTTTGCGCAAAATGATAAAAAATTAAGGTGACGGTACTTAATTAACGACTTCTATAAATACTTATAAACAATATTTTATATGAAAAAGGAACAATGTTATTTTTATATGAAGCTTAAGTACTATAACATTAGCATGAGAATGCACAAAGGCTATTAAAACGTGTAGATATGAATTATGTTCTGTACGTAGTTATTAACAATTGTCAAAGCTCATGCCCCATAAGGAAGACGACCAATGTGGCGCGGCGGACGAAGGTCGGCCTGCGAAGCGGAGGTTGCGGGTTTGATTCCCGGCTTGAGATAAATGTTTGTACGATCTGTAAATTCCCTTACCCAGAATTCCGGGTGTTCTGGGTATTTTATATGTATGATAAAAAGTATATTTCTATGTAATGTATTGTATTAAGTGTGTCAGTCTAGTACCCATAACACAAGCTCTGGTTAGCTTGGGGCTAGATGATGTTGTGTGGATTGTCCAGCATTATTTATTTATTATTTATCTACATGCATCCTTCGTTCTAGAATCAATTTCCTCTGCTGGCACATCCATCAGAGCTCCGAGTTCTTTTTTGCTATTATTTTCATTAACTGCCAGCGCGTGACCGAAATAAACTGTTTGAAGGCGCCTTTTGATTGTATAATTTATTTCAGCCAGTCATTATTTTCCTGTTTTCGTCAAAGTAAAAGTTGTTAAACATTATTTTTATTACTATCACTCGAACTTTTCGAGCGTCAATAAAATTATATTTTTACAAAAATTTATAAGATTTCTAACGTAATCGACAAATAATACTAAAAACACTGTTGAAGATTAAGAATAAGTGCTTGTCAAATTTTGATCTGCTTACCTTGGGGCTAGCTGATGTTTTGTTACGTATTGCCCAGCATTATTATTAATATGGGACCATCCCTAAAGTATGATTTAACAAAAAAAACATTATCGGCCGGTTTCTGGAAGCCCAAATCACGATTGATCCGAGTTTGACACATAGTAATTATTTGATTTTTTCGTTGATCATCGTTCGAGAAACCGGCTGTAACTGTTTTATATAATTTTGCTTAGCTTGTACTAAACCTCTTTAATTGAAAATAGTTATAAGTCCTAAAGGGTGCTGTATCTTTGCAAACAGAAACAAAAAAAGACTCATTCAACTATAAATATTTCGTATCGAAAACCGTTGGTACCAGTTTTGTGTAGTCCCAAAAGCGAATAGTTATTTCCCCAGCTAGGCCGTCATAGGACCAATAACGAACGTGTAGCCATTACAAGTTTTCATTTTCATTGAGTTGGCATGACGCCAGACGAATGGAGACTGGAGGTTTTCACCGCACTTTCGTTAAATGTCAATTGACCACTAAGGAATTTTGAATAATTTTGATGTATATTTATTTCGTCATATTCTGTTGTATTCATACCGTTACATGCTTTGTAGCCTTTATCTCTATGGTTTATGACACAAGAATAAACGGACACTGGCAGAATCGTGACAGATTGGCAGAAAAGTCAAAAATAAAAGTAGAAGTAATATAATGTTTTCAATAGTAATAAAAAGTTTAATATCGTACGATGAAGCGTCCAGAGCTTGCAATTAATTTCACTTTTATTTATACATGTGACCTAATTCGTAATTAGGAATAGTGATGGAGTAATTATATTATTTTTTTAAACTAACATTCACTGCTAATAAGGTTAACATTTCAATCTTCTTGTTTTTCTTTTTAAGAAGAATAAGAAGAAATTTCAATCATAATTTTATAAATCAATAAGGTATCCTAAAACATAAAACAATTACAGCATTAATAATAAATAAATAAATAAATAATGCTGGACAATCCACACTACATCCTCTAGCCCCAAGCTAAGCAGAGCTTGTGTTATGGGCACTAGACGACTGACACACTTAATTACAATACATTACATAGATAGATATTTTTATTATATGTATAAAATACCCAGAACACCCGGAATAAATATTTGCGGATCGTACAAACTTTTATCCCAAGGCGGGAATCGAACCAGCAACCTCCACGTCGCATTGTATGAAATACTTTAGTAATAAGGCTCGGTACACATAAAACCAAATAACAAAAGCAGCATGCAACCTGAAATTAACATACAGAAAGTGATTTCGCAAACCGCGTGCCAACCCTTGTTTTCTCTTCACACACCTCGGCGGGAGCGAACGGTGAAATAGGGTTGTCCGTACAAGTTTTTTTAATCGTTTGGGTTTTTTGGTAGATTGTCTCTTAAATTGTGTGTAATTGTATTATGTTAGACTTCAATTATGTAACCAATTTCAATTGCAAGGGGTTTGATAGCATTGGTTATTCAAGGTATTGTAGGATTCGGTTTGTACCTAAGTGTATATTTAGAGTTTTTTCAAACATTTCGTTTTTTCCTCATTAGTAATTATTAGTAACTAATGCGTAAGAAATAGTTATGATTAAGATTATTGATTAGTTAGGTATAGGTATACATATTCAAACCAAGATAATGAATTTGTTCGTTCATATTAGTGATAGTTTAATTATGTATACATACTTATTACGTTTTTGTGAACCCAGCATCTAGTCTTAGTGTCTAAGTTAGGCTTTAAGACGCTACTAATTAAATAAATGTTTGTGTATTTGTTGTCCAATAAATGAAATTTATTGTTCCATGAAACACATTACATAATAGATCTAATCTAGAAACACAAGTAGGTTTAAGATATTAATTATGTAATGGAATATTTTTTTTATTTTTTATTTAATCTATACTTTCCCACTGCTGGGCAAAGGTCTCCCCCCTACTCTTCCAGTACTTCCGGTCAGCCGCCGCCTCGCACCAGTCTACGTGAAACGTGTCCAAGTCGTCACGCCAACGTTTCCTAGGTCTGCCCCGGATTCGTCGTCCATCCGCAGGCACCCATTGTGTGACGACTGTTGCCCATCTGTCCTCATGCATACGGCTGACGTGCCCCGTGGCATAACATTAGTTTTGGTTAAATGTATCTTTAACTTATCTTTATTGAATAGTAATGTATAAAAATTATTTTTTTTAATGTTATTGCTCAAGGCAGCCCTGTGCAGCCGACGCGAGCGAGTATGATAACCGCGTGTAAGTCGCGGCATTTCCTTGTCCGTGTAATGCTGTGTGAACTAAGCTTTATGGAAAACTAGTGTGAAAATGCCTTTCGTGGTTCGTGTTATGGAGAATGTTATTAGGTACTTAACTTACCTGTATTTTTTTACGGCAAAGCTCTTAAAGTTGACCTACTTCGAGTTCGGTTTAAGTTATAACTCCTTTGTTACTCCCGACGTCGTCTTTATTATTGTATCTAAAAGATTTAAGTATCAAAATATGTACACGTCGCTAAGCGACTCAAAGCCTTACAATTTTAAGAAATAAATAAATAAATAAATAAATAAATTTTTTTAAGCTTTTGTTTCATAGTATTTAGTTTACATAGTTTACGTACTTAAATATTTATAAAGCACAGATTTATATCACCAATTCATAAAAGCAAGCATTGCAAGACAATGATAATGAATTATATAATTCTTTTTATCGTGTCGATGCTACAACTGTTTTGCAAATTTTGTTGTAGGATCGTATTAATTATTTAATGATTTTTCTTCTTCTTCTAAATGATAAATAAAGAATTAATAATACTGCACACACTCTGTTATTTTCTAAACTTGTTTATGTCTAAAACAATACAGCTAAAAATAAGCTTCCGCCACACTATCCCCGCCACCACACGCCACTATTTTTTAATAAACCGCAAAGCTCGAAGCCGCTGCAAAACCAACAATAAAATTACGGCGTCAATCTATTTCCACGCGGTTGAGCTGGGACACGTCAACTGTTTGCTGAGGCTTTTTTTAAACGAAAATACGGAGCAATTTAGCAACGCTTAGGGCGATTACTATTGGGTGAGGTTTTGGTGGATCTAGCGGCTAGAGGTTACACAAAACACACTTTCGGTATTGTTTGACAGATAACATTACAAACGTTTCAACACTTTTAACTAACTCACACGTGACATTAGATCAATTAAATGCTTTTTAATTAGGAAAACTGTAACTTTTTTGAGATTAAGTTTGTTTGAGCTCTCACGCTCAATTTAGTTTTTTTTCTTAAGAAAATTTTAATTTCTTCGAGAATATGTTTGTTGCTTGATCAACAATTTTTGGTTAGGTGTTGAAAGAGCGTTCACGTAAATAGCTTTATTTTAGTGAATCCATTCATCAAAACGATTAAGTATGACAAATATTTTACCACAATTTTGTTGATTTACTTTGCTTAAAATAAAATGTATATGTATAAGTATTCTGTCAGCAATCTAGTTCCCATACCACAAGCTTTGCTTAGTTTGAGACTAGAGCGCGATGTGTGAAATGTCCATGAATATTTATAAAAAAAAATAATGTTTTACGCTTACGAGATAACGACTCGTTCAGTGAGTAAAACTGTATATCTAAATAAAAGTAAGGATAAAAGTGGGTACAACTTTTTTACTGTCTTAGTAGGTTTGCAAAGCTTGCGATTTTCTCAACCAATCTTCTTATTATTTGCTCTTTCTTGGGCCAAACATATCTTGTCGATGTGTAAGCAATGTGTCGGGTGATTTATCACTACTTCCCCCATTCAGAGAACTAAACCCTTTATACTTAGTTACGTAAGACAACCACGTCGAGGGGTAGGTTTACAGTTTAGTAGTGTTTTAGTTAAGTAGCGAGTAACTTACTCCGCAGATATATTTATTAGTAAATTATGAAACGCTCTTTTTTATGCGACACAATTTTGCCAGCGTTAAAAGTTTTTATTTAGAAATCTACTCTACTGATACCCACAACACAGGATTTACTCCTAGAGTGGGCAAAGTGAAACCTATATTCCAGTTTCATTTTTAAAATAAGCACCACTAATGTATCATTAATAAGAACTTTGTATAATTATATAGTTTTAAGTGTGTGTTTTATAAGAAATAAATGAATTTAAAATTTATTATTAATCATTGACTACGTCAAGCCAGCGGGAACAATTATTGTAATTAATTGGTGTTTATTTTTAGGTTATATCATATGAAATCTTTAGCTATTTAGAATTGTTCACAAAAATCTGGAATCTATCACCTCATAAAAATAGGTTTCCTTGACGTAAACTGAGCAGGAACATCGCGATCATTGCACCTTTTGCTGTTTTATTAACTAAAATCAATATTAAGTTACTAATATATAAACTATGTATTAAGAAGGTTCAAATAAAATTTATTATTAATATATCGCTCTTGACTTGACTGGAATTATTCCTTGCGTCAGCAAGTATTCAAGTCAAGTCAATCGTCAAGTCAGCTGTCATTAATTTGAATTTGTTCCTCTCAAATTTTGACAGGTGACCGCGTGATGTATACCTAGATCAAGGCATGTGAAGGTTGCTAAACTTTCAATATTAACACGTTGCATACATCCTACAGAACGACGGTTACGAATAGTTTCACGAACTGTCCAACTAATATCTAAACAGTACTAGACTACAAAGCACCTTATGTCACAGTAATAGAGACGAATTTCCCGTAGCATAAGTACTTGACGAATCATAGTTTGAACAATAATAGTTGGAGAACGGCGAAATAATTATTGCAATTCCGCAATTTGTTGGTAAACGTTTTCTCACTAAAATTAGTAGTAAATTAAATACTGAGTTTGATGTTATTGTTGTTTTGAAATTACCTTTTATTTAATGTAGTAAACTACATCGATAATACAGGCTAAACACACAAATTATAATTTGTGTGTTTATATTATTATATTATTTTGAATAAATAGAACTGTATGGAATCAAGTTTTCAATTTAATTTGTTAATCTTAAAAAAAAAAGAATCCAGCTACGCTTTGTGGTAGTGGTAGAATTTAAGTACTTCAGGCATATGACAAATATAATTAAATTTGCAACTGACTAAGTCCGACACCCACAAAATATTTTAAGTAGGTATATGTATCAAAATTTCTGAGAAGACTATCAAGAAGATAAAATCGTGACCCTATTTCAATTTTCCATAAAAAAACTCATCTAACAAAACACTGTGCCCAAAACTGCGGTGATTCTAAAGAATAATAAATGTTTGTATTATGCGAGAGTATATTAAAGCTAGAAAGAACCCAATATAAATTCAAAATAATTTCCCTAAGCACGCCATAATAAACTTATTTATCTATATATATCTATTTTTCTGGTCTTTTGGACAAAGGAACTAGTATGATTTACGCAAAGTATGATTTAAGACGTCCCATCGGGAAGCGCTGACTACAACATAAAATGATACATGCAAATGGGCCAGTTCTGACCCACATACCGTGTGGCAACATAAATTACGGGGCCAATTGTTTCCTATAGCCGCCTATTGTCCCCCGGTGCATTTATTTAGGAGCCATTTTGTAAAATGGACTGGAATTTTGCTCTTTTTGTTATAGCTTTTGTTTATAATCGACAGCCTTGGAATAGTTTTTAAAGGAATATAAATGATATATTATTTATAGTTTTATAGTTATAGTTTCAATCAAAAAACTTAAAACTAAATATCTACCAGAAAAGGGTAGGTACCTACTTAGTTTAGTTTGAAATGTACAAATAAATTTATTTACAATTGATTATTTCTTTCATTATAACAAATCATTCATGCTGTAAAACTTAATGGAAACCATCCGGAATAAATTAAATTGTAATAAGTTTTTTTTTTAATTTCGTCGATAAAATATTAATGTTTTTATTGAAATTCAAGCTTAAATACTATTTTTAATCATATTTTTCAAATTTCAACATAAAAACGCAAAAGCCTTTTCAGCGAAATTCACATCTCTCATAATTATAACTTTAAAACGAATTTGTTGGCTGCATGCGTCATGGTTTTAATATATATCGAGAAATACAGAATTAATTGACATGAATGTTTGTATGAAACTGATTGAATATCTGAAGTCTGCTAATTAATACAATGTAACCACTGTTATTTGTACATATTAACAATACGTTTATTGTAAAAATATCCAAACATCAAACAATGACAGGCGGTCACAGCTCAGTTGATAGTAGCTCTGCTTTCCATGCTTCGTGGGTTCGATTCCCACCCAATTATTTTGTGATAAACATAAATATTTGTTCTTTTGTCTCAGTGCTACTATGTATATTAGGTATATATTTACAAAAAAAATGTTAAGTATTCTATCAGCAATGTAGTTCCCATAACCATAGCTTTGCTTAGTTTGGGACTAGAGTATGATATGTAAAATGTCCAAGAATTTTAGTTTACTTTATAATGATGCTCTTGTAAACATTTTAACTTAAAACTTAAAACCCATCATAGTTTTGCAATACAATACGTATAATTTAAAACTTTGCTAACGACCCAGAACAATAACTATATATTTTTCGTGTTTGAAATCAGTATCGCACACCTAATATAACTTCAAACCGTGCACAAAAACATTTGCCAAGCTAGATCCATATCTCCCGAATACGTTGCACAACAAAATTGCTACATCTTAGATATGAGCATTGCCAAAAAGTTAGCGCCTGAATCCGACTAACCAAACCGAACCACGCCCAGCCATCACGTAACATAGCTAAAACACTATAGCTGAGTCATTTTGGTGGTAAACTGTGTAGGGGTGTGAGATACCCCATGCATATAATAAAATAATAAATAATGCTGGACAATCCTCACAAAATCATCTAGCAACAAGCTAAGCAGAGCTTGTGTTACGGGTACTAGAAGACTGACAAACTTAATACAATACAATACATAGATAGACATTTTTATTATACATATAAAATACCCAGAACACCCGGAATAAACATTTGCAGATCGTACAAACATTTATCCCATGGCGGGAATCGAACCCGCAACCTCCGCGTCGTCGGACCTTCGCCCGCCGCGCCACATCGGTCATCAATATAATATCTTTCAAGTAAGCTAGTACTTCTTAGCTAGTATGTAAGACGATTCTAAATTATCCTTGTGATTCTACTGAATAAAGTAATTTTGACTTTGACTTCTTATTTTTTTTTGTGACCTTGATTTATATTTGTTTTTATTTATTATATACGCTCTGTAGTTCAATATTTTTTAAGCACTGATCCAGCCGTTCAGCGTCACTGTGACTTATGTTTGCGTAAACCGAACCATCTCCATCTATCCGAGATTAGATCAAGATAGGTATGTAACGTATAATCTGGCCATATTTCAACGGCACTGGACTCGGAAGCTATTCGGACGATTTATCGCTCGTGTGTCGTTTGAGAAGGTAGTTTGCCTACCATCAATATAAAGGAATCTGGAAGATTGAAGACCAATACTAATAGAACCATAGACAGAGAATGGAATAAATGAGGGTCTTATAGACGGGTTGGTTTCCTCTTGAAAGGCCGGCAGCGCATCGACAATGCGTATGGTGTTGCTGGATACACTAGGGAACATCTTGTCCCATGTTCATGCAGCAACATGTTCCGCAACATGTTGCTCCATTTGCCCCCTAGTGTATCCTTGGCTTTGAATGTCCATGGTGACCACTTTCTATTACCCTGCAAGCTCATCTGCCATAAAAAAAAGATAAACAAAAGTCTTACAAAATTGACCACTATAGAAAGAGACAACACGACTGTGCGGCCAATACCTATCTTTTCTGTAGGTCTGTAACATGCAATCCTGTCATCATCATCATCAACCTATATCAGTCCACTGCTGGACGTAGGTCTCTCCCAAGACGCGCCACTGAGCCCGGTCTTGGGCTCTTCTCATCCAGTGTTTGCCAGCTACACTCCGCAGATCATCGCTCCATCTCGCCGGAGGGCGTCCTACACTACGCTTTTCTAAACGCGGTCCCCACTCCAGCAACTCGTTCTGCAATCCTGTGACGTAGATCAATCAGACTTCTAGAAAAAAATCACTACTGGCCGCACGTTTCATCTATTTTTTAATTAAATCTATTTTCTATCGCTATGCCGTATTTAGGTACTTTATGCCTGGATAGGCAACACACAGTCTATTCTATTCTATGTCTATGGCTACGACTTTGTTTTCCCTCAGTGCCAAGAGTTATTTGCATCGAATATGTATAATATACGAGTATATATAATTATACAGTATACATAATATTCTCATATGCTGATATAGGACTTATTCCGAACATGCTAAAGAAAAACAAATATTATTATACTGGCTGGAGATACCGTCTTTTTTCCTTTTGATTTTTAAATTTAGGTTTGTTTTGTTATTTAAATTCCAATAATATTTATAGCGATAACATAGGCGACAATTTGAAATCTTAGAAATGTAACTAGTAGGTACATTGCGCGTTAACGCCAGCTTAACTACCGTAAGTTGCAGCAGCACCACGCAATGTACATCGAATAATGCTACCATTTGCGATAGTTATTCGTACATATTCTGATGAATCAAATCAAATCAAATATTTCTTTATTCAATAAAAAAACATGGATCATTTAGAATCGTCTTACATACTAGGTGCCAGTTCCACGCAAACAGAACCTAGAAGAACGGGCAAGAAACTTACGGCCTGGTTCCTACCGTTTTTTTATATGATCCTTCTTACAAAGAATGAGACGAGTACAGTGAGCAATGCCTTACTTTCCAAGGAGTATAAGACTAGGTCAGTGGGATAGTTGAGGAAGTGTTGCGATTTTTGGGTCCTCCTAAGAAATATCATTATTATTCGCACATGATTACACAAGCTCTGCTTAGCTTGGGGCTAGATGGTGTTGTGGGGATTGTCCAGCATTATTTATTATTTATTTATTTAGTGACACGGTACCAAATATGTGTACTCTTTTGTAGTTGTATATAACCCTTTTCAAAACAGAAATCCGGAAAATAAATATTCTATTTTTTTTATGAATTGTTTGGTAAAAACTTACTAGCCACCACCGTTTAATAGGAAAGTAAATTTACAATAACACACTGCGGGTCGGTAAAGTATTCTACAGTACAAAGAACCGTTATCACAGCCCCGTACAGAACCTTTTCAAGTATTTTTTATTTTTGTTATTTTTTCCAAAATTCACGGTTCAAAGGGCAACTGACTGTTCAATAGAATAACAATTTCTGAAGCAAATAATTGGAAGGAGATATTTTAGGGAAATTTTGTGTGTGCTTAAGATTGGCTGTTTATTTAGGATGCAAAAGGTTCCAAACATATATAGATATATATCATCGTTATATAATATTGATTGATACATAAATATATGACAAAAGTTATATAATTGTAGTATGATATTGACTGATTGATACTGAGAAGTGTAAGACAAAAGTTTGAGAGGCACAGCTTAGTTGGTAGTAGCTCTGCCTTCTATGTGGGTCTTGGGTTCGATTCCCGTCCAGGGCAAATGTTTGTGTAATGAACATATATTTTTTCTATGTTTGGATGTCACTGGACAGGCATCTTCTTCTTCTTATTAAAGAGCTACGCTCTTGTCTGCGTAATCAATGCAAGCCACGCCATTTTTTCTTTCCAGGGCCGCCTCCTTGACTTCCTTAAGGTCTGTACCCATTACACCGTATCATACCATGACCGTGCTATGAACGTGTCAGGACCGGCAAAATATTCTCATCGAGAAACGCGACGCTGTTGGTTGGTGACGGAACGGTCTAGTGAGCATAGTCCCATACTTTTCAATACAAAGAACACTTTTTTGCCTGACACGTTCATAGCACGGTCATGGTATGATACGGTGTAATAAATAGAATAGAATAGAATAGAATAAGTACTTTATTTCAGTTATTACAAAAACTTAATGCTAGAACACTTAAACGATATACAAGATACAAGATATTTATTTTGCCAAAATATAATTATTACATGTAAAAATAACTGAAAAAGGCCATTACTCAGCTAATGGGTAGAGACCTTTATACGACACGAGGGCAACCTTCATCTTTACTTGGCTCATGTAGTTTATCCTACCAGGACAGCTCAGATAAAATAAACAAATAAAAATATAAGTATTCTATCAACTTTCTAGTTTCCATAGTACAAGCCTTGCTTAGTTTGGGACTAGAGTGTGATGTGTGTAATGTACGTGAATATTTATTTATTATTATTAACTATGTATTCCTTGTATGTATTTACGAAACGAAATGTGTGTAGTTATCTCCAATTTACTTAAAATAATTAAAAAATTATATTTTGTTGTGTAGATTAAATATTCTCATATAACACCTTTACTCGTTGAGAGGTCCTTTTAAAATTAAACAAAATAGCATCTTTGAAATATTAATGTTTATTTTATATTCAATTATTAGTACTTAAATTAGATTAATTTATTTTGCATGCTCATAAATAAATATATTGTATGTTTGATTTTATTAAGGAAATAAAAAAGGTTATAATAATAATAATATAACATGCGTGACCTCCTTACAACTTAAGGTAATTCAATAAGGAGGTCGTTTTATAGCACGCACCGCCTGCTCCAAAAAATTAAGTCAATTACGCAAAAGACTTTCATAAAAACCCCCGTAAAATATCAGAATCTGAATAAAACTAATACCATCCGAGGCAGGTCAAATGATTCTAACTTCGCGCAGAAACTTTCTTCAATATAACGAATTATTGGATTCGCAGACGCCGAAAAATAATCATATCGGACTTTCGGTTGATCTTTTTCGCAAAAACTTTATATGACTGTCACAGTTTACTGAGCAGTACCATGAGCTGTCACAGTAAAATCGCCTGACTTTACTACAGTAGTTACGTCAATATTAGTATTACGAATTTTAGTACTTAACTATCCGCTAGAGGCGCTGTACAAATCTTCATACATAGACATAGACATATTTTTATTTGCAACCACAACACACATAATTACAATTTAGACACATTATATAAAATAGGCAGGCACAATATAAATTAAATAAAAAAAAAAATAGCTAACTATACTAATTACATTTAAAGAAAATAAAAACAATAATAACAAAGAAAATTTAAAATATATAAAAAATACTAAACACCATATATTTTAGCTTTATTACCTACCTACAGTGAATGTGTGTGCTACAGTAGCAAAATGGCTTCGACTCAGCATTATGTCTACTGTTTTAGCAGCAGACGCTGGTATTCTGCCGAAGCCATCATTCTGTCCCTAAACCTTGTGAGAATAACATAAATATGCAACTTACTCATTACTACTCATACATTTTTTAACTACAGACGCTAGCGAGTATAGTATATATAGTATAGTAAAAACTCATGGTAGAGCTACTGTTCTAGAAACATGACATAAGAAGTATGTACCTAGCCTACTATTTACTCTTTGCTTGGAACTGCTACGCCGTAGAGATGCTACGTCGTAGGCTGCTACGAAGTAAGAAGTAGAAAGTGTGCATTACATTTCATTAAATAAATAATGCTGGACAATCCACACAACATCATCTAGCCCCAAGCTAAACAGAACTTGTGCTATGGGCACTAGAAGACTGACATACTTAATACAATACATTACATATTATATAGATAGATATTTTTATACATAAAAAATACCCAGAACACCCGGAATAAATATTTGCAGATCGTACAAACATATTATATCCCAAGGCGGGAATCGAACCCGCAACCTCAGCGTCGCAGGTGGACCTTCGCCCGCCGTGCCACATCAGTCGTGAGACTTAGGAAGTACCTAGTCTACACTATCATAAACTGTCTTTGCTTGGAACTGCTACGCCGTAGAGATGCTACGTCGTAGGCTGCTACGTCGTAGACAATGCGCATTACAGAAAGAGATAGCTAGATTATCAGCTATCTCTTTCTTGCAACTGGAGCTTACTATAACACGATAAACAAAGAACTGTTTTAATAATTTGCTGCTCATTGCGCGGTATTGTAACTATATTTCGCGCGGTCATAAATATTTTTAAAGGAAACCACGCAGTGTTACTTAAACATATTGATGTTTACTTGTTGTTAACTAAACGTTGCTTTTACTACTGACTCTTAGAGCGTTTTCACATAATCCGATCCGATATCGGTATCGGGCGCCTATCCGATATCGGGGTAAGTAAAATGTATGAAATATGTACCTGTTTTTCATATTGTCCGACCCGATATCGGATATCGGAGGTACATATTTCATACATTTTACTTACCCCGATATCGGATCGGCGTCTGACACCGATATCGGATCGGATAATGTGAAAACGCTGTTAGAGTCCCCGCAGACTGCAGACTTTTTTATCGGCCGATAGTTTGGTCGACTTCTTAATCAGTATGAAGACTGAATCACTGTAATGTGCGCATCTACATACTGATTAAGAAGCCGACCAAACTATCGGCCTATAAAAAGTCTGCAGTGCAGACCCTTAATAATCAAATCATTGAGAGCGTTTAAAAATTGAGCTTGTAAATCTACAAATCTTAGTCTTCATGTGTACACAATAGGGGTTACAATTGAGTTTCATGGTCAATTCGAGCCATCCGCAACAAATTGAATAAAATACGTCATTCGCACATTTGACCTCGATTCAATAATGTCATATAGTAAGACGTTTGTGCTCGAACATGCTCACAAAATGGCCTATTTCCGGATAACGTCATGAGAATAGATGGTGTTGATTTATTTTTCACATTTTTTATGTTCTTTTGATGTTCTGATAATTTGTGGAATCATGTTAAGTTTTTTATGAGAGACTACTTTTTTTAACTTTTTGACGACCGATGTGACGCGGCGGTCGAAAGTCCGCCTGCGACGCGGAGGTTGCGGGTTCGATTCCTATTTAGGATAAATGCTTGTACGATCTGCAAATATTTATTCCGGGTGTTCTGGGTATTTTATATGTAAACAATCCTATAGATACGCTTCAAAACTAGGCAATATTTTCTTTACTATACAAATATTTTATATTATCTTATATGTTTATTATTCTATCAACTTTACAGCTAAAGATTTTAACTAATTTAATCATATTTTTTATAACCATGCCATTTATTGGACACAATCCTATCTATCCTTTGGTCATTATGGTAACTGTTGTTATATAAAAAAAACAAAAGAAGACATTCAGAAAGAAAAACAGGTTCTATCTAGACAAACGCGTTACACCGTAGGCCGCATCATCATTTAACATCAGATGTGATTGCGGACAAGCGTTTGCCTACAATGCATAAAAAAAATCATGTATTTCTACCCTTGATAGGTTTTAGTAAAAAGGCAACTAATCCACCAAAGCATTCGTAAATCAACCTCAGCGTCTATAACTCCTAATTAGCCCCCGGACCGAAGCGAACAACACTATTCTACGTATTTAATCAAACATTTAACTGTAATTGGTTTACTTCATGATTTATCTCTTGGATCCCTTCCAGGGGGGGTATCCTGACTACTGAAATGTTTTTGAACTGTTATTTGATCAAATTGCAGTTCAGTTTTCTTCTTCGTCTTTTATTTAACGAAAAATCAGGTAGGCCATGCTCAAATCTGGTTGGTCATGCTTAAATCAGGTAGGCCATGCTCAAATCAGGTAGGCCATGCACGGCATTGACGTCATTTTTAAAACAGCTCAGTCATAATTTTATAAAACTCAGTCACGTCAGTCCACAAAAATGCCACGGAATACTGATGAGTTACTATAGTAAAATCATCGAAAACTGAACTGCAACTGAAAGGATATTCGGTCACGCAAGTTTCCCCTTGCTGGATAGCCCCCCAGAACATTCAAAAGTTAATCAGCTAAAAGCCTTTTTTTACTTCCATAAGAAACGAGGTAACCTCCGTCCAAAGAAACGCTCGCCACTTAAAAATCGTTTTGATATTGGACATTTGACCCTATTTTTGTCAATATAACAGTCGGAGAACAAGTTTATTTTTATTCTCCGACTCCGAATTTTTTTGTTTATTTAGATTTTAATATCGTTTGTTTTTTCAAATTTTGATTTCAATACCTTTTTTTTTTTGGGTTTATTAGTATATTGCAACCAACATGAAGACAAGTTTATTTTACGAATAATGTTTTCGTTAAAGAAACTTGTCATCATGTTATTATACAGTATCTATAATTTAATGAAATTTTACAATTTTATAATTGCTAACATAGAGATGAAAAATTTTTATTTGATTAAAACGTTCCTCGTTCGATTTTGATAGGTATTTTCGTTCTGTTTAAATGATATTACAATAATATATATTGTTATTATAATAAAATAATAAATTATGGTATAAATAGATAACAATTGACTTGACTGACTGTTTATAACTACTAAAATTTACATTTTCTGTAAAATATCGAAAAATACAAGCTTATTAACAGAATACTTATAATTTTTTACAAAAGTTATAAAAGTAATATCAATTTATTTTTGTATTTATTCATTTATAAAATAGGACATTCACAAAAAACACAAATTGAATATCTGTGTTATGTTTACAAAGAAAATAAATAAAAAAAAAAAAGTTTATTGCCAGAAGTAGAGCGTACAATTTTTACAATTTATGAACTAAAAACTAAAGACATTATTTTGTACATATAAAAAACAATATGGGCTCATTGGTATCAAAAAAAAAATATCTCACCAAAAAAATATCTCACCTGTAATCCATTCCAGTAGAAGCAATCCCAACACCTTAAGAGCACATAGTCTAATCGTCCCCATCCTGCACGGTCCCTAATCACAACCCGCCTCATACATCTCACAACACCTCACTTATCAGTTTACTTTTATACTCGTTTTGATAGAAGCTAGCTTTTTCGAAAATATCATAATGCCATGGTTTTGTTCAGATACCTGGAACAAACAAGAATATTCAATTAAATAAATAATGCTGGACAATCCACACAACATCTAACCCCAAGCTAAGCAGAGCTTGTGTTATGGGTACTAGAAGACTGATATACTTAATACAATACATATAATACTTTCTTTTGCTTCTTCCCACCATTTCTTTGAAATAGGTACAAAATAAAAAAAAAGTATTATATACCTACGTTTAAACGTTACACTTGCAACATTTTAACTGAAATACGAATATTTGATGTTCTCTTTTGTTTCATTTTATACATTCAAGAGACATGATGTCGTAAATTACAAGAGTTTTTACGACTAGAATCTTTCATGTATGAAAATGTGGACAATAATATTCGCTTAAAGTAATAGCATTATTTATGTAAGAATACATTTTAAAGCGGTACCGTCTGTCCATCATAAAATCCTTTTTTTTTTTCATTTGACAGATGTCAAAGCTGTGTTGGTCTCATAGACATACGGCCGTTTCTGGAAACCCAAATCACGATTGATCTGAGTTTGACACATAGCAATTCTTTGATTTTTTCTTTGTTCGAGAAACCGGCCGATAGAGACTGAACTAAGGATTCAGTACCCCAAGTACGAGTTTGTGCACACACGGATCGCGGAGACGCAATCGCCTAGCGCCACCGATTTTGTATGGAGATCGAAGCAGCACCCCTAGCAGATTTCTTGAGAAGCTCGCATTTATATATATAAACATTATAAAAAAACATAAATAATAAAACAAATCTAGACATTGTTTATTCTGTAAGAATCTATAGATTATATGATTCTTGTGATTTTATTGAATAACCTAACCGAAAATCTAGTTAAGTATAAGATTGTTAAGCTATAAGTCCAATCAATAAAAATCAGCAAAATGTAGGAGTCACAGTTCAGTTGGCAGTAGCTTAACTTTTCATGCTGTGGGTCGTGAGTTCAATCCCCACCGAGAACAAACATTGACTTTGATAGATGTTTGTTCTTTGACCTATATATTTATAAGAAAAAATGTAAGGGTATATATATTTTATCAGCAATCTAGTTCTCATTTGCTTAGTAAGCGTTGTGTGATATATCCTTAAATATTTTATTTATTTCAATTATATTGACATACCTATATTATAATAAGTTAGAGTTGACATTATGTCATCATTATGAATTTTAATCAATACATCAAGTCTGCACTAACTTTTTTTAAGATAGACCGCTCTTTAGATGCAATCTTTCAAGGTTCAACCAGAAATATCGTGTAAGTTTGTGTAAAGTGACCAAAATTATCGTGTAACTTTTTACACCCTGTATAAGCAATTAGAGTCACTTAAAACTGACACTAATTACCGAGTAAAATTAAATAGTCAGAACCAAGGCCTTTCAAAACATTCAAAAGGACTCCTTCAAGTTTTAATTAAGCCGAGACTCAATAGAATATGACTTCTCAACTCTTAGTGAGATATTTTCACTGTTACAATGTCCATCGGTTAATATAAATGAATCAGATACTTTGGATATATTTTCTAAAACTTGTGTATTTTTTCAGTCAAAAAGTTTTTGTACATTATCTTTGGCATTACCCAATGTGTAATT
Source organism: Ecliptopera silaceata (assembly GCA_932527185.1). Lineage (NCBI taxonomy): Eukaryota > Metazoa > Arthropoda > Insecta > Lepidoptera > Geometridae > Ecliptopera > Ecliptopera silaceata. The sequence goes on along the minus strand of OW052194.1, from coordinate 11,035,949 downwards.
TTAGCATCTCATTTACAAAATATTATTCATATTATACAAAATAATATTATTATAATAATATTATACAACAACAATGCACTAACATCAATATTGATTTAAAAATCAATCTTAACAAAACACACACTGGTCCCTATGGTTTATGCGAAGTGGTGTCTTTTTCACACATATTATAATTATTTATATTTTTATTAGTATCAGTGTAAATAAATATTTTCTGCTTCTTTTTCAATTTCAAGTGTATCTTTCATAATTTTTTCATATGTGACTGCGGAGGAGGGGCGTTCATTTAAGTCTATATTAGCCTACTAGCTGACCCGTGCAGACTTCGTTGGGCATAATAGACCGTTTTTCTCCGATTCACTTTGCAACACGGACTACCACGTAAAAACCTTTTTATTTTTCGGTTTTTTATATAACCTATGACACTCAACAATAATGTGGCTTTCTATTGGTGAAAGAATTTTTAAAATCGGTTCAGTAGATCCCGATATTACCTTTTACAATTTAACAAACACACAAACTTTACTTCTTTATAATATTAGTATAGATACGTGGCCGGTATTTACAAGAAAATCAAACCAAGTATCAAACTTTAGTCCGACATAGCATTATCCAGGACAGAGGACCTCAAACGACAATCAGCCAGAAACGCAGAATCGTCTAAACACTCTTCAAAGTTGATTCGTTTATTAAAACTTCAGATAATATCGTCTGACGTGACTAATAGTCGCAACAAAAAAACTCGCTTTGGGAACATTTTGGCAAAAGCCTATGTTGTGTTTCTGTTTTTAGTTCATAAAGATTACTAGTGTGTGTTTCACTCATTTCAGATTCTACAAATGTTCAGCTTCTGCCTACACTAAAAATAAAATAAAATTATCTTTATTTATCCAAGATTCCATTGCGTCTTTGGGGTTTTTTTTTGCCAACATAGAGTTAACTGCAAAATTAAAATAGAGTTATAACATGCTACAACCCTATTATGTAAATGGTTCTCTGCTGTATGTCAAACACTTAAAAGTGTAGGTAGTGTCTAATTAAAAATGCGCTACATATTTCGTTTATACTAGACATATTTTGCTTCGTTTGGTACGAGAGAATTAAACAAAAGTCGTTTCATTCTGCGACAATAAGTCGCGGCTTAGTTCAGTCTGCATCTCAAAGCTGCTCGGTCAGACGGAATGATCCAAGCATTTCTGCCTTTTCAAAGCATTTAATCTGTCCAATAAAGTTGAAGATTGCTGATAAAAAACATTATCGGTCTCATATTTCAAATGGAAGACGAACTCAGTCGTAGTAATGAACTCTTTGGTATTATACAGCTTTCGATCGCATCTTTAGTCCGGGGTAGATAGCTTGAAAAATGACAAAAAGATAAAGAAATTAATAGCAGGATGAAACCCATTAGAAAAGGAAGAGAATATTATAAAAACATAAGGAAAAATAATTTACGGGCGATCTGAGTTCGGGAAGGGGATGGGGGTGAGCTTTTAAGGGTAGAAAACGCTTTTTCTCGATTTCCGGCAAAACTAAAAGTCCTATGGAAAAAAGTCAAATGGCAAAGTTGTAGGTAATTAAAAGATCTAAAACTTTTGCATACACACTTTTTTCACATAACCTCAAGATGTATGTGAAAAATTCAAAAAACCAAGTTTTTGGTTTTTTATTCATATCTTTTACAAACAATTATATTTTTTCACTAAATTTGGTGAAAACTTACCTCTTTATGTTCCAAATACGCTGTAATTTATTCGATTAGAAATATATATTTTTTTCACCTTATTTTGATAAAATATCGAAAAAATATCCTTATTTTCAACCGAAAATTCATCCGTCAAAATATCAGCTTTCTTCAAAAAGTTGGTATGTTTTCTGTTTGTTGAAATATCTTCTTTTTGATAGTGAAAAAATATATATATGTTACCATAGAAAATCTTCTCAGAAAATGCAAAAAAAAAAGTTAGTGAAAAAAAAAATAGTGGGGTGAAACCCATTAGAAAAGGAAGAGAATATTATAAAACATAAGGAAAAATAATTTACGGGTGATCTGAGTTCGGGAAGGGGGTGGGGGTGGGCTTTTAAGGGTAAAAAACGCTTTTTCTCGATTTCCGGCAAAACTAAAAGTCCTATGAAAAAAAGTCAAATGGCAAAATTGTAGGTAATTAAAAGATCTAAACCTTTTGTATGCACAATTTTTTCATATAACCTCAAAATTGATGTGAAAAATTCAAAAAACCAAGTTTTGGGATTTTTTCAAGAAATTTGGTGAATACTTACCTCTTTACGTCCCAAATACGCTGTAGTTTATTTGATTAGTTACATTTTTATTTATATAAAATCAGATTTTTAAAAGATATTAATAAAAAATCAAAAACTTGGTTTTTTGAATTTTTCACATACGTCTTGAGGTTATGTGAAAAAAGTGTGCATATAAAAGGTTTAGATCTTTTAATTACCTACAATTTTGCCATTTCACTTTTTTCCATAGGACTTTTAGTTTTGCCGGAAATCGAGAAAAAACGTTTTATACCCTTAAAAGACCACCCCCACCCCCTTCCTGAACTCAGATCGCCCGTAAATTATTTTTCCTTATATTTTTATAATATTCTCTTCCTTTTCTAATGGGTTTCATCCCACAATTTTTTTTTTTCACAAACTTTTTTTTTTGCATTTTCTGAGAAGATTTTCTATGGTAACATATATATATTTTTTCACTATCAAAAAGAAGATATTTCAACAAACAGAAAACATACCAACTTTTTGAAGAAAGCTGATATTTTGACGGATGAATTTTCGGTTGAAAATAAGGATATTTTTTCGATATTTTATCAAAATAAGGTGAAAAAAATATATATTTCTAATCGAATAAATTACAGCGTATTTGGAACATAAAGAGGTAAGTTTTCACCAAATTTAGTGAAAAAATATAATTGTTTGTAAAAGATATGAATAAAAAACCAAAAACTTGGTTTTTTGAATTTTTCACATACATCTTGAGGTTATGTGAAAAAAGTGTGTATGCAAAAGTTTTAGATCTTTTAATTACCTACAACTTTGTCATTTGACTTTTTTCCATAGGACTTTTAGTTTTGCCGGAAATCGAGAAAAAGCGTTTTCTACCCTTAAAAGCTCACCCCCATCCCCTTCCCGAACTCAGATCGCCCGTAAATTATTTTTCCTTATGTTTTTATAATATTCTCTTCCTTTTCTAATGGGTTTCATCCTGCTATTAATTTCTTTGTTTTTAAAACCTATCGAGCCTGGTCTACTTTGTGTGATTTTCATTGTGATAGACGTTTGTTTACTTAAGTATTTTGTGGGAAATGATTTTGGTATGAAATTTTGAAGGCAGATTTAAGATTTTGTTAAGTATTAATTATTAACGATATTTCAAACAAAGAAATACGGTCTATCTTATAAAAAGTTAGCGGAGACTTGATGTCTTAATTACCATTCGTAATGGTGACATAATGTCAACTTTTTATAAGATAGGGGGATAGTGTATTAAGGAATTATTAAAAATGCTATGCGACATCGTCAAGTTTTTTTTTTAGAAAAAATTGAACAAAAAATGGCTATATTTATATTAAAGTAGTATATCTATCTCCTTTTCTCTCGTACAATCTGAATACTGCATGTCTAATGGAAATCAGAACAATGAAGAAAAAGCATTGGATCATTAAATATAACTACCGTCCTTTTTCCCTTTCAATACGCCTAAGTACACTGCCGATCACTTTATTCAACCCTTTAAACAATACACATCGAACAAAACTCAGGTATCTGTACACTTCATTGCAAAAAAACGGTACGAAACAAAATACCGCAGAACTGTTCCCAGTCGACATCGCGGACAATCGCGGTTGTTATCATTGTGAATTTCGCACGAAATTTTCGCCTCAATTCGCTATTTTCATACCAATGTGTATAATTTTGGGTACACTTGCTGGCGCTCGAGGCGACGCGATTGCCACTGACACTATCTACCTGTGTTCGGTTTAAATGCACCTAGTGTATTATTCTTGGTATTTTTATTTGAGATTTTATACTATCGCAGTTGTGTTGCGTAAGGTTTTCTGAGAATTCTATTTGAAGAAACTCCGAGAATATATAACATAAATAACGAGAAAGTATGTTAGTATGTATTAGATAGGTTTAGCGTGTGAAACTACGATCAGTTTCAATTCAAATTGTACAGAATATTTTCGGTATCCGATATCGAGATCAGAATCCAAATAAGTGTTATAATTTGATTTGTACGTTGCCTTGCCACTGATAACGCCTTTGGTGGCCAAATTTTGGGAAGACACTGTTTGATCATCGACACGACGAAGAAGAAGAAGCTTTATAATGAAGTGTTAAAACTAAAAAAGTGTTTCATAACTAAAATGTATAAAACTACTGTCATGAACTAAATTTTCACTCAGTTTCAAAAGCTGTAAAATATAACTATCTACTTTCAACATAAAATCAAAATCACATCAAACTAGCAAAATACCTTCTGCTGATCCAACATAACCCGTACTTACCAATTCGGTACTTCAAACCCAAATTCACCATTCATGAATTTACGACGCAGAAACAAATCAAAACACGGCACAAACAATAGACTGTAAATCTTCTCGGCAATTTCAGATGCGATCTGATATCGAAACAGGTACGATATCCACTTCAAGTGTGTTATCCGTTTCAAACATTGCTAATAAAATAGTCATGATTTCTCTAAAAATGGTTAAACTGCGTTTGAAATAAATTGATCTGATATTGTAATGCATGTTGAATAGAATATAATCTGTATTTTCTCTTATAATTGTTTCTACTGTCGCGGCTTGACCTCGCTCCTACCAAATTATGTGAATCAAAACATTTAAAAATACCTCGCGATACGAACCCCCTTCCCCTCCCTTATCCAGGTCGTATACTCTTCCATCTTAGCTCCGTGCGAACGCATCGTGACAATTGGTAGTTTTAATTTATATTGATTAAAGTTGGGTTATTAAGGGAAACCCAAAGTTGCAATTTTACTGCAATTTCGGGTTTCCCTTAATAACCCAAGGTGTCCGTGATTGGACACTTACTTTTATTAATTAATTTGTGTGGGAACTAAATTGCTGATATAATATTCAGTTTATAAAGAAAATACCTTACTAGTTAGAAAAACTAGTTTTATTGAAACTTATATTTTGCATGTTAACAGCTTTGTGTTATGGGTTTTAGCACTCGACTAACTTCAACCCGTGCTTAATCAGCTGTACAATGTACCCACCACTCGAAAGCAAAACTAAAGTACGACAATAACTTAATACTACCGTCGTAAGCAAAACTCTGTACGGATTAAACTTGGTATTATAAGTCTGCGCTTAAACTTAAGGTAGACACAACAAGCGGATGGTTTGAAGAAACAAAATATAGAACTATAAAAACACCCTATTCACAATATGAACAAAATAAAATACACTTATATAAAGCTTTCTATGGATCGTTTTGAACGGTAGCTAAACTGATCCAAATTCGTTACATAGGTATTATCAGTTATATTTTAAAAACAGTTGAGTTATATACAAACCGTTGTAAATACTTTATAAATATTATTTAATGAACGTTTGTGTGATTGCACGCTTGTTTACGATTTTAAACCAGATACATATTGCTATTACATATTTCGTAACTTTATTACCAAAATATTTTATAAAAAATGTTTAATGGCTTAATAAGTTAACTTTCATTCTGAATAATTCAACATAACTTACATAAGTAACTATTTTAAAATTATAAAATGAGTAAGCTCTGCATATAAATGTAATAAATACGGGGAACAGCGGACATTCCGCTACAAATCATCCGCTGAATGTACAGCGAATAGTTAAAAAGTCAAAAAGCCACTTAGAACGGCGCCGAGCGAGTTCACAGATAAAACGTTGTAACATGAAAAATGAGTGTTAGGAGTTGAAAGAATAGCTTGAATTATTGCCGCTGAGTGTACGGATGTTTTTTCCGCTGTCATAAACTTGTTTTGCAAAGGAGTTTATGAAATTTCTAGGTGAATTATAGTAGAAAAGATTTCATATACTTTAAAATACTTTTTTTAGCTAGCTCATGTCTTTTAAATAACAATCACGAACATATTTGTTGTACAGAAACGTACAAATTCAAATAATAGTACAATCACATCGAAAATTAAAGTAAGAAAAAAGTACCTACAAGAAAACATTTTCCAACAAAAAAAGCTGCCTAACTTTTGCAGTGAAACCATAAATTAGCCAAGTCCGTGAGGTACAAAATGGCAATTGTCGAAATTCGCTAATAAATTAGCCAACGTTGTTTGTAAGCTGCACGGTGACGATAATTCATAATTAGCTGCCGCTGGCGACAATGAGACGGGAATTTGTAGCACCGTCTTATTTGCTCGGCCCCTGCTTTCACATTTGACTCTGTCTCGTGATTAAACACAGCCTCCATAATCATTGTGGTCGAAGGTAAAATTTCGAAATGCTGATTTCATACAACGCCATCTAGTGACAAACTATAGGAACTAACTAGTTTTTTATTTGTAATTTATAAAAATTCCTACTAGACTGGATAACGAGAAAGATATAGATATAAACAGATATAAACATTTTATTGGTAATTTCATACACAGTATAAGATTAACCAGATATAAGTATTTTATATAAATTTATGTAGTTGGTTAACACAACTACATACATCAATATCTTTATAGTAAATAAACTCGTCAACGCCTTTTTTATAAGCCAAGTCTTTAGCTTTAGTTTTAAAATTGTGAAACTCGTCCTTAATATATAAACATCAATATTTGATAATTGTAATTCATTGTAAATTTAATTAGTGCATGCCTAGTCATAAGCAGAATACATTGATACTTTATAATATTTGACATGTATTGCAAGCAATAAAAATTCTTTGACTTTGACTTTTATATCACTCAAACGTGGGGATCAAACTCACGATAACATAGAATGGCAAAGCTAAACCAACTAAGCTGGGACGCTATTCGGATATTTATTTTGAACTGTAGATCAACTTGTTCAATTAACAAGATGTTAGGTCCGTTGTCGAGATAGCCAAAGGCAGTACAATGTTCACAAAAGCAGTACAATGTCCAACACAAGCTTGCTCAGTGCCATGACAAATGAACTGACGTCATTTGTTCTCGACGACAATATTTGAACATCCTTTGACATTCTGCAACAACGTATTGACTGCCTCAACCTATTTCTGCTGACAAGCAGTGAGGCTTGATTTGTTGTTTCAGTTTATTTATTAAAAGGTAAATCAGTGCAACCTGTGCAACTACATATAAGCAGACTTATTTTATTAATTTGCTGGCTGATGCCCGCGACTTTGTTTCGTTGTCGTTATTTTTTGGCAATTCGCATAATATCTTCATAAATTGTGTGTTATTTTGGTATATATATGTATAAACTACAGAGATTGATTAGATTGATTAGATATTGATTGGTTATAGAGAGAGATTGTAGAGTTTAAATAAAATCCATTCTGTAGTTTTTGCGTGAAAGAGTAACAAATCCATTCATAAATCCATTTTAGTAGGATACTTTATAGAATATTTTTTATACAGTACCGCAAATATACCAGATACCAGAGTTAATCACACTAAATGTTTGTTCTCTGTGGTTATCGAACTCACAACACAGTATATATAAATCGCTTATATCCCTCAAACATTTTCTTGTCTTGCTTGCCTTCTTCGCTGACTATTCAGTACCTCTACCATGAGTTGTCACAGTAAAATCGCCTGACTTTACTACAGTAGTTACGTAAATATTAGTACCTATTACGAATTTTAGTACCCAACTATTCGCTAGAGGCGCTGTACAAATCTTCATACATTTTTTTAACTACAGACGCTAGCGAATATAGATTGTAAAAACTCATGGTAGAGCTACTAGAAGGTCTGATGTGAACGAGGCTCAATATTCTTCAGTCTTTCCTAATTGTAACCGTTGCTTTCAAGTTTCCTTCGATTTCTCAAAGATTTTCTCAAAGATTTATGTAAAAAGTTACTATTGTAACTTGACAAAGTTTTCGATAGAGAAAGACGTGTCAATTTGTTGCTATCTGATTGAACGAGGATTTATTCTAGTTCAGCAACGACATCTTGGAAGTCTTGGAACATTGAAGTCGTTTGTTAAATATCTAACTTTTAATTGGTTTAGAAAAGATTAGTCACCTATTAGTCACTTAAAAATTATGTTATTTTCAACTGATTAAAAATTAAAGTTTCTGTTTTCACTGCAGCTTTTAAGACCCCAAATCGTAAACCGATTTTGGTGGTACTTTTATTTTATAGATATCTACTTCAGAGGGTCCCAAATAAACTTTATTAAGATCTAAATAGTACTTTTTAATCTTGAACAAAGTATTTTATTATAACTTAAACTTCAATCGCTATCGATTAAAGTTGGTCTTGTACATTTTAGTAAAAAATATAATTAAAAATATTAGAAAACAAGTATTATGTTTACGATTACATTTTCTGTCAAAGATAGCTAACTCAACGTGGAATTTTGATATGTTAATTTATATTTTGTCAGTTTTTGTTAAAAAAGACAGTCAATGAAAACTTCATACATCCAATCGAACAAAGGTCAACAGCTTTGAGTCAATCGTTTCGAAAATTCAGTCGATACGTTTTTCAGTCCATTACACTTTTTCATCTGAGCTGAGTTAAGCTGATTACCGATGCACCGCCTATGGACATCATGCGCAGATATCCGATGGATCCTATCATGGTATTACGTTCAATGTAATTAATGGTGTATCTTTATTATTATCATTTACACACGAACAATTACCTGAACGGTCTAATTTGCATATTTTTTTATTTTATAAGTGTGAAAAAAATAAATTAACTATAGCTAAGTATAACCAGTATAGGGCTGTATAGCCGTACAGGGTAGGACCTGGATGCAAAAGGCCCATATAAGGAAAGAGTGGCGTTTGAGGGAGGAGGCTTATACCCAGCAGTGGGCTAACGGGCTGCCTATGATGATGATGATGATGAAGTATAACCAGAAATTCAATAGGTATGGTATGTCTGATAAATTAACAAAACTGAATTTAATTATGTTACTCAATCAACATGGTTAAAAAGTAGCCCTTGACGCAAAGGAAGCCCTGAATGGATAAAAACGCTTGTAAAAATACATTTTTAAACATTATAGAGCATATAACATAAAACTGGGCCGTAACCGGTCATAGAGCCCGTTGGTTTTCAATTAAAAATGTAATTAGCTGAGACAATATTGACCCAAGTGCAATGTTTTCGCGGAAAGGTTTAAAATGATGAACAGCCTAATAAATTTTGGATAAAACAATTATTGCATAACCGCGTGTCAACAGGTAGATTATTTTATAGAACGATTATTTCTGGAGGAGACCAAAATCTGTGTAATTATAGGTACGTAAGACTCAGAGTGTATCTTCATAGATTAGATATTGTATTAATCTTAATGCTGGGGCCACATTAGCAGGCTACGGCGAATATTCGTGTTAACGCGATGTATGTGGCCGGGTACATCGTGTCATCGCGTATATTTAGACAAGAACATCGCCTATACCCGAACACGATGTTTTTGTCGCGCCAACACGATACGAATATTCGCCCGCTAATGTAGCCGAAGCATAAGAAAGAAATATAAACAAATGAAATGTGTTTAGATAAATGAAATCTATATGATGGAAAACATCTATCATGTACCTAAACAAAAAAAGTAACTTACTACTAATAAAAATAGTGATTAAAATGAGTATTATAAGAATACATATTTCATTAACACTGTGTGCCCAACAATATAATTAGCAAAAACTGCTAGTATGTGTATAAAAGAAAAAAGAATATTGTAAAAAAATATCTGCTTATTTTAATTAATTTACCAACTTTCAATCTGGTCAATTCGTATTCGAGGGAACAATAGATAAGACTACATGCAGGTACCGGCTTTGCCCGATAAATCAGCCCAACCAATCAATTTAACTTCAGCATCGTTCGATTAATCTCCGCAACTTAAACCCAACTCACAATCCCTCCTCCCTCCCACTATTTCGACGGTGAATTAATCCATGAAAGTGTCACTCATCTAGAATAAGGAAAACAAAATAGGCAGCCCTGATCGTATCGGAGTATTGAATGGCAGATCGCTAGAACGCTAGCATAACTAGGGTTGTCGTTGTATTTTTTTTGTTGAAACTTTATTTCTCGCCTTAAGAAACTCATTCCAAATAGAACTAAGGTGTTTACTTACATACTTTTATATACCTTATCGTAATAACGTAGTGAAAAAGAAGATTCATATTCAGATATTTCATCTATCTTTCTTGGGCTTGAGTTTATATCTCCAAAAAACTGATTTGGATCAGTTGTTTTATATATTTCTATGTACATTTTGTAAATACTCCAAAAAAATTATTATAAATATTGCCATAAACTGCTTTTAAATCGGTCCGCTCTTTTCCAACCTGTTGCAATACCCTAATTGGGGTACATTATTTAAGTGTACATACCTAACATAGTCCTAACATCGGACAATATTTAACATACTTACATAATGATGATAATGAATAAATGAATTAAATTTGCTCAAAGTTGTGAGGATGAGTCGAAGACACTAGTAAATCAGTGAGTTCGTTACGAAAGTCCTCAATAGACTGAGGACTCAGGTCAGGTGGGGCGTTGTAGATGTAACTTGAGTGGGTGCGACATGATTGGCGACGAGGACACAGGATGCGTATGTATGTAACAGCTGCAGACCATATTCCATTTAATCAATTAACCGCCTTCATCTAGCACCTGCACTACCACTTGAACGATACTCGACCAAAGTTATCCGCCCTGTGGCACTACTAAACAATGCAAGTGATGATAGTAAAGTAAAAAAGACACACTTTTCTATCATTTATACTACTAGCAGAAAATCAGTTTTTTTTACTATTGTGAAAACAAGATAATCAATTTTCATTTATTGGTTCGTCAACGTTATAAGAAGAAGTAAATACCTACCAAATACCTAAGCAAGAACACAGGATCCGTCCATTTTAAGATCGTAATTGTCATCCTAAAGTTATGTTGTATACTCGATCATAATTACTTTAGTTAGTTTTTTTTTATTTTATTACTTATTACTTTAGTTTATTTTCTCAAAACTCTTCGATATCTATTTACCTTCGTCTAAAAACACAACCCTAACAATACCGGATACGCTTCGCGAAAATGAACTCTAACTCCGAAGGTTAAGAGCCATTCGAGTGCTTCCGTAACGAGACGGTTCTTGTGCACCGTTTACATCGCAGATAAGTTTGGAATAGACGAGTGTTAGGTCAAAGAAGGTACGTAGTCGTATATAAATATGGATGTATTTAGGTAATAGGGTACAAAGAGTTCACAAAAGATTAGAAAAACATTCGATTAGTTCGTATAATTTATAAAAATCATAAACACAAAAGTTTGTATGGATGGATGTATGACTGTATGTTTTATGACTATAACTGTTACTCTTTCACACAACTACCGAAAGGATTTTAATTAAACAATAATTATATAAGTGCATCAGAATAATTAATATAATTTATTAGATTATTTTGCGGATTGTTAAAAATATAACGATAGCAAGATAAAGTTGTAGGTCACAGGTACTTAGTGTTTTTTATAAACTAGAAAACTATTTTCATTTTCGCAAATAAATGATAATAGATTACGAAATGGTTTAGTAAAACACAAATGTTCGTCCGCGGTGAAGATCGAACCCACGATCTTTAGCATGAATGGTTGAGCTGAACCAACTGAGCTGTGATGCCTGTCAAAGTTCATTAATATTCAATGTTTGATCTTTCTTCAATCAATACACCCACATACATTTATATACAGTTGTGAGAATTGGTTGGAAAAACGATAGGAATCTAAATTACCAGTAAATCTAAGCAATAAGATAGAAGGGTGCCAAGGTCTTGTATTCTTAACTTTAACTAAAAATATAAAATTTTTTAATTCATCGACAGGCGTCAAGCTCTGTTGGTAGTAAGTACCTAGCTCTGCCTTCCATGCTGTGGGTCGTGGGTTCGATTTCCACTGAGAGCGAATGTTTGTGTGATGAATACAAATATTTGTTCTGGTCCAGGTGTCACTATGTATTTATTTCCAAAAAAAAAATATTCTATTTGCTATTAAGTTACCAGTTTTGCTTAGTTTGGAACTGGAGTGTGATGTGTGATTTATCCGTGAATATTTATTTATTTATATCTATAGATATAAATATTTATATCTATCAGTTGAACTATCTATAGATCGTTTGCAACGGTCTGTAGATAGTTCAACTGTTTCTTATGTATTTTATATGACTATGTACATTTTGTAAATACTGTATAATAGTCGTAAGTTTGTTTGTAAATAAAGTTTTTATATCTTAAGTTGATATAAGTATTAACGTATATTGTAGGTATAATTTCAAAATAACATTATTTTAGCTATCAAAGGTTGTAACCATTTAAGAAACAAAAAAGACTAAAGTGGTTAACAATAAGGTATTAAGTAATTTGAAGTATTCAGGGTTTACACAACACAACAGAATGGGGGGGTATCCTGACAACTGAAATGTATTTGAACTGTTATTTGATCAAATTGCAGTTCAGTTTTCTTCTTCGTCTTTTATTGATATTTTTAATGATCGATTTACATACCGTTTGATAGAATTAACGAAAAATTAGGTAGGCCATGCTCAAATCAGGTAGGTCATGCTTAATTCAAGTAGGCCACGTGCTAAACCGCGGCATTGACATCATTTTTAACAGCAAAGACATATAACAAAGCTCAGTCACATCAGTCCACAAAAAATGCCACGGAATACTGATGAGTTACTATAGTAAAATCATCGAAAACTGAACTGCAACTGAAAGGATATTCGGTCACGCAAGTTTCCCCTTGCTGGATAGCCCTCCTGTTCTTCAAAGCTCGGGTTTCCTTTCATCGTTATTTCAATGCTCATAGTTACTCAATCTTTTCCTTCCCTTGTTTTAATAAGAAGCAGTTTCTTAAAACCGGTTATCATCATATAACGGCCGACAGAAATCAAACAAAAACAGAGCCCGTTATATGAGGGTTTTCGGTTTGATTCTCGAAAAATCAATAAAACGTGTTTATAAACCAAAATTTAGAAAAAAAGGAGAAAAAGAAGAAATATTTATTTATTGTTATGTGACTGTGTTGTTATTAATGTTAGGATTTGATGAAGGTCACATCAGTCTACAAAAATGCCACAGAATAGCTACATATGAGTTACTATAAAAACTGAACGTGATTCAAATTTGGCAGGCTTTTAGATGTAAACATACATAGAATACATAGTACTCAGACAGAGAATAAATATGTATGCTCTTCACACAAACATTTGCTCTAGGTGGGAATCGAACCCACGACTCACACGCTACTAACCAGCTACTACCAACTGAGCTGTGACGCCTGTCACAATATATAAGTGTGTAATAATGTCACGGCTGTGATATAGCAGTCACTGTGTACCAGAAAAGCAAAATAGAACTTATAATACTGATAACTGTGAGTAAAGTTGTATAATTCAGCTTTCTACAACTCTGGGAATGAAGTGCTGAGGCACCAATTAGCGAAGTAAACATTATTATCAACTCCCAGACTAATTTGAGAACTAATTTGAGATACACTGCGCGTCGACATCAGTTTTACTGTTGAACGTTGCAGCGTTAGCGCGCAGTGTATCTTAAATACGTCACTGTCTCGCCGGTTTACTCGGTACGTGTGAACAAGGCATAAGACTCGACACTTGAAACTTTACCTCAGTAGCTCTACCACGAGTTTTTACTATACTATATATACTATACTCGCTAGCGTGTGTAGTTAAAAAAATGTATGAAGATTTGTACAGCGCCTCTAGCGGATAGTTGGGTACTAAAATATGTAATACTAATATTTACGTAACTACTGTACTGTTAAAGTCAGACGATTTTAATGTGACAACTCATGGTAGAGGTACAGGTTCCATTCACGTAGTTTTTCTTAAATACGAAGGTAATTTATAAATATTTTGGTATGTTATTTTTAATATAAGTACGTTATCAATATAAGTACATAGAAAAAGTACCGTATTGTTTTTTATCTTAAATTGAAACTGATATTTTATTGAAAATATTTTAGTTGAAGACCCATCGAAATCAATAAAAGAAAAGTTTTAAAAGCATTTTTTTAAATAGAAAATAGAGGTAGTGCTTTACAAAGTACTTTGTTAAAAAAAATATCACAATAAAACATCATAATCACAAAGAGCTAATTTTTGTACATTTAGGGTTTAAAAAAAGTTTGACATAATATTTTTTTTTCTCTAACCTATCTCTTCCCACTGCTGGGCAAAGGTCTCCCCCAAGTCCTTCCACTCGTCCCTATTCTCCGCTTTTTTCCACCCCTCGAAAGTGTCATAGTAAATATATTTAAATATATATAAATTAAATATTCACGCACAATTAGAATACTTAATAACACTCAACCACAGAACAAATATTTATTTTCATCACACAAACATTTGCTTTGGGTGGGAATCGAATCCACACAACATTCTTTCTTTCTTTCTTTCTTAACATGATAGGCAGAGTAACTACCAACGAGCTGTGACATCTGTCCAGTAAAAACCAATAATAACAACTCAAGTTCTTTTATGATCACCTTTTCATTTTCTTATTAAAACTTCAAATATGTACATACATAGGTACATTATTTATATTACCATGCAAAAATAATTCATGTGAGTATAAACTTACTATTAAGAAAATTAAAGTTAAAAAAAATATATTACAAAGAGTCATGAAAAATAGTTATATTAAGGTTTTATTAAGGGATCTCAACGAGTTAAGGCCTAAAGGGCAAAATAAAAATGATTCTTCAACAGCTGTGTTAATTGCCATGTTTTATTAAAAACAATAGAAAGCCCATAACTAGCTAGCTCCATTTTGTAAAAAGGTTTACCTACACTTAATGAGTTTGGGTTTCAAAGTAGCTACAGTCTACGGTAACTGCTGTGGCACTTAACGATTTATTTTAAACTTCAAGAAACTGTACATAACATAAATTAATATTCATGGGTATTTCGAACATCACGCTATAAACTCACACTAAACAAAGCTCGTTCAATTGGAAATGGATAGAATACTTATATACTTACTTTTTTTTTTTGTGAATACATACACCGTAACACAAAAAATCACAAAGGACAATGCCCAATGGGCTATGGGAATCTGTACCGACTTGCATCAATTTGAATTTACTCTCAAAGCCCTAATTTTTATTTACCTTTTCGCTACCAACAATATTTTTTTCAATGTTTAACCGGATTTCAAAATATTTAAAAATGTATTTTATTTTATATCATATTTGCCTTCTCAGCTAAAGCTTACTTGACAAACAAGATTTTTATGCTCAATGTCCACTCACGAAAATAGGTGACAGCTGGGATCGGAACAAAATAGTTGACGTGCGGAAGGCTTAGTCCGAACTTGCATTTTAAAACTCCCTACTCTCGAGTCGACAGTCGTCTCTCGGATGTCCTTGTATTTTTGTATGGATATCCGAAAGACGACTCTCGACTCGAGAGTCGGGAGTTTTAAAATGCAAGCTCGGACTAAGCACTCGGAAGTAGGAAATTGATAATCATGTTATGTATAATTAATTTTAATTTTCTAAACCCGGTTAAATAAGACGGTTAAAAATTAACAAAGTACACGTATAAATAAAATATTAATTTTGATGATAATTAGCTTTTGATGCAATCTGGTACAGGGTTTGGGCATGATTCTTTATTTGGATCTGACAAGTCATCTATTTGTTCCATCCTAAATAAAAACTAGATTTTATTTTAATTTAAAATACTTAAAACAAATGAAGAGAGGATTGTACCGCAGGCTCGTAATAACTCTATTATTCTCCGAGTGCCTAACTACCTCGCAAATGAAACATAATTTCACTTTCAACGATTCTATTGATACAGATGCAATAAAACAAGGTTTTGCTTACATTATGTAAATTAAACCAATATTAGTGCAGTCGCAAATAAATAGTTTGAAATATCTTTTGACGATACGTCGTCGGTTCGATACCCACCGAGAACAAAATGACACAGAACAAACATCAGTATTCATCACACAAACAATTACAGTGGGGATCGAACCCACCACCCACAGCATGAAAGGCAGAACTATCAACTGAGCTGTGCCACCTGTCAATTCAGATTGAATGTGAGATTCAATATCTAATTGTACCTACATTAATTACCAAGTTATTAAACTGGAAATATAATCTCAATGTAACACGTCTTAATCAAAACTTAATCGCTTTACAAACCAGCCAGCCGGTACAGAGACGTAAGCTTAAACCATGCTTAGTTCCTACTTAGAATTGAATTAACAATCTTAGCCTAACTTGCAATCTGAATGCAACTTAGTTGCATTCTAGATAGTCTTAGTTGCAACTAAGTTGCACCTAAGCGCCATTGTTTTTCAACTACAAAGGGCTGTAGGTAGTGGACCTGGTGTTGTATTATTTATTAGTTTCTAACACTAACTATTTGCTTATTTGTTAAGAACTTAGAGTCAACTTATTTGTTGGTACATTGATTGTCCTATGTCTTGGTGTTACAGGCGTTACAGCTTAGTTGAAAGAAAGAAAGAAAGAAAATACGTTTATTCAATCAAAAACAGACACAACATAAATATATAGTTAAAGTAGGAAAAAAACAATTATTACAGAAAAAAAAACAGATAGGTACATATAGAAAATTAACAAAATTATATAATTAATAGTTTATAAATAAATATATCTATACATAGGTAGTGAAGAGAAGTACAAAAAGATAGGTACATAGGTAAAAAGATAGGTACATAGGTAAGTAGTACGAACATATTATGTCTGCTGATTAAAAAGGCAAAAACTCAGCTTTTGTGCCTGGTCCGAAGACAAAGCGCTGTTTTTCAGTCTTGCACTTCCCATGCTGTGGGTTGTGGATTCGATCCCTGATGAGCACTGATGTTTGATCTGTCCGAGTGTTAATATGTAATTTATGTAGGTATGTATTCACAAAAAAAAGCGTATATCAGCAATGTATTTCCAATAGTAACCAAGCTTTGCTTAGTTTAAAACTAGAGCGTCTAGTGTCAATGTTCGTCAATATTAAATATTGGTTTTCTTTTTTTTGTTAAATATTTACTTGTGCGATAGCCTCATTCCGAAACTTCATCTTGTAAAAAACCTATGATTAATATGTATATATTATTTAACTCCAATATTTTACTATACCCTCCATAGCAAGTTGCGCTTTTAACTTCATCAACTTCTCGTTGCCACTTGACTACAACACGAATCTACTGTACACAACACTACATAATTCTTCAAATTTTACTATATCCTCCATAGCAAGTTGCGCTTTCAACTTCTCGTTGCCACTTGACTACACGAATCTACTATACACAACTACATAATTCTTCAACCGTGAGACTTCTGCACCTAAGGTTCCATGAACTCGTTGAGTATGCACAGTACGAGCAGTAAAACAAGACAACAATACATTTGACAACACGTCGCGACAATGTAGAGTATTGTGGAGTAATGGCGTCAAGGTGCAATCCCATCTCTCATGCAACTTGCGGAAATAGAAATAGTTGTAGTACAGTTAGCGTGACAAGTTGATTATTAACAGAATTTGGAAACTGTTTATGGGTATTTGTTATATGTTTTAGTTTTTATATAACGTTTAAGATACTATTTAATTTTAAAAATAAATGGCTGACTCTCAACAGTCACGAAAACAAAAAAAAACTTCAATGGTCATCGACGAATAATACTAAATACACATTTCTAAATATCATATCCTATTTAAAAACCACCTTTGAAGTATGTTCTGCCAAATGAAATAAGAGATCAAAATTAATTCATAATTGGGGGTAGTTTTCAGTCAGTTTTTCATGACAATTTCTTATTTTGGAAATGTTTGTTCGGCTGGGAGCTTATTGTGTTTATCACTAACTTATCTAAAAAAAGCTTTTTAATTTGAAAATTATTGAAAACTATTTATACTATCAAGTTTAAAGAAATAAATAAAAGTTTTCGTCTTTTTCTGGCTATTTTTGACGGTATGTTTTAATCATTAACTTACGTTGCCGACTGTACTCGCAAATGTATGGTCTTGTTACAGTTCTGAAACAATGCGAGGTCTTATTGCTATTTGAATACTGGTTTTGCACCTATAATATGGGGTCAATGACTTTGTAGTTAGTTATTTTTCATTTATTTGTTTCATTAATAAACTCTTAATTTATTAAGCTTTTATCATTTATTTTTTTAGTAAAAAAACATATAAATTAGTCTATCTAATATGTATTATGGGCATCACGGAAGATCAGCGTTGTAGTAGTACATAGGTACTACTACAACACATGCTGAATGATGGCCTGTTTTGTGGTCACAACCATGTAAATAATAAGGTTTATTTTTAATTGTGTGTACTAATATGTTTTGATTTCATGTGTGTGACACAAAATAAAGTTTTTCTTTCTTTCTTTCTTTTCTTTTCTTTTCTTTTCTTTTCTTTTCTTTCTTGCTTTTCTTTCTTTCTTTTCTTTCTTTCTTTTCTTTCTTTCTTTTCTTTCTTTCTATTTACCCAAGATTATTCTAATCAATATCAAAACAGACATTTCAAACTTTTTGTCCTTGATGATCTTTGACTAAAAGACTTGCCTCTGACATGTACCTATGTCAAAGGCAAGTCTTAAAATATACCTACAAACTAAAGTAAATAATCATATTCCTAAAGATAACAAGCTGATCATTATATTTCTAGATGTCTTAAACATCTGTTAAGAACTATTCGTGTGAACGAAAGTCTTTAAAAGTTAACGACTTACCAGGGGGGGTATCCTGACAACTGAAATGTTTTTGAACTGTTCATCATCATCATCGACCTATATTAGTCCACTGCTGGACGTAGGTCTCTCCCAAGACGCGCCACTGAGTCCGGTCTTCGGCTCCTCTCATCCAGTGTTTGCCAGCTACACTCCGCAGATCGTCGCTCCATCTCGCCGGAGGGCGTCCTACACTACGCTTTCCTAAACGCGGTCTCCACTCCAGTATCCGTTTGCTCCAACGGTTTGAACTGTTATCTGATCAAATTGCAGTTCAGTTTTCTTCTTCGTATTTTATTGATATTTTGAATTATCGATTTTCATACCGTTTGATATAATTAACGAAAAATCAGGTTGGCCATGCTCAAATCAGGTAGGTCATGCTTAAATCAGGTAGGCCATGCTCAAATCAGGTAGGCCATGCCCTAAACCGCGGCATTGACGTCATTTTTAACAGCTCAGTCATAATTTTATAAACAGTCACGTCAGTCCACAAAAATGCCACGGAACACTGATGAGTTACAATAGTAAAATCTTCAAAAACTAAACTGCAACTGAAAGGATATTCGGTCACGCAAGTTTCTCCTTGCTGGATAGCCCCCCAGTGATAAAGTAGCAATAGCCAACTAGAAAATAAAACTTGTCAAATTACCCAACGACTCTCTACCTCAAATAAAGACGTCATTGTATCGCACAGTTGGCTTATTCCGTTTAGCACAGACAATAGGTCAAAGCACAATAGCGAAGTTCACGAACAAAACCTTCGGCGACAGCTAGCTCTGTGACTTTATGAATTGTCTGCGTCGAATGAAATGTTGCATGGGAATTTTCATTGAAAATCTATTCCCTAGAAATTGTGAATCTCGATATACTCGGGTTCTCTTTGTTTTTTACTATTATATGCTATTTTATCCCCTGTTTAAATGTATGTATGAAAATGGTGTTTATATAGTGTCATGTTTTTTTTTTTTTTTTTTTTTTTTTTTATGATTTATTACATGTTCTATAGGCCAATGCGCCTATACCATTTGTTTGTTTAATTTATTACATTTGTTATTTACTACTTGTTATAGTGTCATGTTTATATACATGAACATAACGCTATGACAACACTGTGATTAGACATGCCTCTGACTACTCCTAATGAGGTGGGACTAGTAGAAAATAAGTCTACCGTGCCTAAGAAAAAAAAATTGAAAACCTTTTGAAACCTGCTAGGTTTTCAATCACGTTCAGTTTCTTTGTAACTCATAATTATTCTGTGGCTGATGTGGCTGATTTTGTGAGGCTAGGAAACGATCTCTGTTTAACATAAAAATAATGTTGATTATCGTGTAAGTTTAGTGCGTATTTCATGTTTGTTCGGTTTTGTGTCTGGAGATTTTTTTTTATCATTTTTTTATTTATTGGGGAATTTAATTTAAATATATCTATCTATTTTTTTATAGTTTTTGCTATAAAACACTTTCATTTTGTAAATATTATTCGAAAAATTACCAAACCGAGTTCATTCTACCTTTTATTACTAAAAAATTCAAGACAAAGAATTTCCAACCTTCAATAAACACTTTCTGTTATTATTCTAAGAAAGAAGAGAAAGCTGCTTTATTCAATAATTGTTAAACAAAAGTTTTCGATTTAATGTAAACGATCATACTTAGTTTATTTTAGTCTAGAATCTCAAGAATTTGATAATTATTTATTTAGGTCAGTTTATAACATTTTAATAGATAAACTTCATAAGTTTACATATTTTTGGACAAGAAAAAGTGGAAATATTTATTTTTTCTAATATACATAAACCGTTGCAGATGAACTACAGATAGCTCAGATGTTCCAAATTATTACCAATCGGAAGCGTCCGCAAGATTTGCTTTACTTTGGTATTACAGAAATTGATGTAGATTTTCTTGATAAGAATTATAATTTTTTATTATTTATTATAATATAATATTTATTTTTACTAATCTAATTATAATATTTTTTATTATAATTAGATTAGTCTCAAGATAACCGTTGAACTCTGTTTATTATCATGGGGACTGTTGTTATTTCTTCTGTATTAATGCTCTATTCATTTGATGCAACTTTTCAAAATCAGTTCAGCAGTGACATTTGCAACAGTCTACATATAGCTCAATTCATTCTTGTTTATTTTATAAAGAAGTTTTTACAATAATGTTAATACTGAAATTGTGAAAATACAACAAACATTTACCAGAATAGGGAAACCAAAACAAAACAAGTGTGCTTACATACCGCTTAGTCTAAAAGCAACATACAATAGATCCTATACCTCCTACCTAATCATTTCAGTAGGTCTACCATGAGTTTTTACTATACTATATTTACTATACTCGCTAGCGTCTGTAGTTAAAAAAATGTATGAAGATTTGTACAGCGCCTCTAGCGGATAGTTGGGTAATAAAATTCGTAATACTAATATTGACGTAACTACTGTAGTAAAGTCAGGCGATTTTACTGTGACAAGACAACTCATGGTAGAGGTACAGACCTCTATAGACATTACATTGTCAATCAGCAACATCGATCTCACATTGTTTAAACATCAAAAGCACATGTTTTGACAAACAATGGTTACACCGTATTATATATCGGGGATTGACAGCTTTGTAAGCAAACAAAACAAGCAATGTATGTAAGATTCACTTTTGATCCTAATAGTAGGGGAGCCCACGATGCTACATGGGGATTTACTTGAGCGTTATAGAGACCTACTGGGTTGCAGAGCTTAGATGGTAAGAAGAAAAAATGTTACATAATGACCCTTTCATCGGTGGGGGAAGCGGCTATAGATTTTTAAATATGTAAAAAATCTTGGGCTCCCCTACTATAAAGTGACATGCACAATAGACAAGCCCGTAGGTCTACCATGAGTTTTTACTATACTATATTTACTATACTCGCTAGCGTCTGTAGTTAAAAAAATGTATGAAGATTTGTACAGCGCCTCTGGCGGATAGTAGGGTACTAAAATTCGTCATACTAATATTGACGTAACTACTGTAGTAAAGTCAGGCGATTTTACTGTGACAGCTCATGGTAAAGGTACCGTGTGATTGAAATGTTCTTTTGTTGACGTAATTGGCAGGCGTCACAGCTCAGTTGGTAGTAGCTCTGCCTTCCATGCGGGTCGTGGGTTCGATTCCCACCCAGAACAAATGTTGGTGTGATAAACATAAATATTTGTTCTGTGTCTGGGTGTTTCGATGTATTCTATGTATGTATTTAAAAAAAAGGTAGCACTCCGGGAGTGCCGGCAGAAGTGAAAACTTCAATATTAACGTTGTGTTTAATTATAAGTATAAAAGTACTATCATTTATGAGGTAGAATACAATGTTTATGTTTTCATTATTTTTTATTTTTTATTTTTCGCCCTGTGCCGCCTAAACAGAGCAGCACACTCAGGCACGGAAGAAAGAGTGGGAGATACTAGTTCCTCTCCCTTCCCCTCGATCTTACGCTTTTTCGATCAGCATCACGTGACCCTGACGCGAGTTTGAAAGTTTTTACCCACCCAGCGCCGCTAAAGAAGTTTTCACTTCAAAAATGTAAATACAAAAAACCAAATATTTCTAAGTATTGTGCTATTATTAAACTTCACTTTCTATACAACCATTCATTTTATCTATCATAATGATTTGCCGTTTCGGACGTTTTACTTATATGACATTTTTAATTGTAGACATTATACTAGTAGCTCATTTATCCCATACCACTCATCTGCTACTTGATTGTCCTTTAACAGACTGCAGACTGACAGTATAACTGACAGTCAACATAATAATAATCGTGTTCCTGCCTACAAATCGACACGCATAACAAGTTCATGCTCAACAATTGTAAGCATTTCGCAGATAAAGCGTTCGACAGAGAGACGTCACATCACAAAAGGCTACTATTCTTTGTGCAGTCGATATTGTCGGCAAATGGCGCGAGCATTTCGACGAATTGCATTTTTTAAATAGTAAGCAAGATAAAAAAGTTTTATTGGAAACGTTATTTTTGAGCTTCGTTTCGTATTTGTGTCAAAATCATGAGTGATTTTGAGCCTGATGTAATGTGGTAATGGTTACTACTTAACATCAGTTGGAACATTGGCTGGTTATGAGAAATAGTTGAAATCAAAAAAAATACTTTGTTTTTCCTTTGGTAAGGCTCAATAGACTGAACGATATAAACAACTGCCCGAGGAAAATTTGGAAGCTTTGAACGCAAAACCGTAACAACTCTGAACGCATGTCATTTTCTTAATTTATAAATATTATTTACTTACCTAAATCTTGACAAACATAATTATATTTTTGCAAATTTTATGAAAAAAAAATAAACTTATGTAATTTTGCTAATTCAAAAATAATCACAATCTAAGCAACAGAATCAATTTCAAAAGTCACTCGGCAAATCACTGGGGTGAAAGATGACCTTAAGATTGAAATAAACAATATACCCATACATCAAAACATACATAACAAAGCAATACAAGTTGCCGAAGACCTATGAACTCAATAGAAAGGGACAATAAATCTATGTAACGATAGAGATACCATCTCGCTCCAATAGAGAAAGCACGCGATAAAAGCATAATAGACCTTTCTTGTTTATACAGGGTGTCCGAAGTGCCGGTATCGGAAATAGTTTAATTAGCTTAGTTTATTTCATACTAAACTTTTTAACGGGTTGTATTTAAGTGGAAGGAGAGGGTGGAGACTTTTGCCCATCAGAACAAAAGCTTTTATTTGTATGTAACGTAGGTACTGTTATTAGTAAAAAAATGATCAATTATCATCGTTTACGAATAAGTGTAATCAAAATATTTAAAGGAGTAAAATGTGTACGCTTTATTTGGAAATTCTGAGGTTCAATTGTTAATTTATAATAAAAAAATCTAATTATCATTAATTAAAAAAAAATACTTTTAAACAAATAAAATATATTTTGCGCGTAAGTTACATTAAAGCAGATAATAGAAAATATTCTATTTATATTAACATATTCGGGCAACTTTAAGGTATAGCTACTATATTTTTATGCGTAAGTTTCAAGGTACAACAAGTAGAAAATAAAAGTTTCATTTCCATTACACCCTGTATAGTTCGGTTCTATATCTAATATGGGGAACTTTCGATACCGCTACATGAGCGGTATCTGCCATCTACCTATTGTCTGCGGAGGTTTGAACTCCAAGACACTATTACAGATCATGATACATAGAATTGTGGTGAAATAGATCATGATACATAGAATTATGGCAAAATAGATCATGATACATAGAATTGTGGTTAACATGGAGTGCAATATATGGTTTTGGTGGGTAAAGAGCGACTTCGCTCATAATTACCTTATTTAGACTAAGCTTATTCTCTAGATTTCTAGAAGCTTCTAGACTCTGGCCGCGAGAACCTATTATCTATCACCTAGAAGATTCTACATGATCCTTATGATTTCAATGAATAAATTGACTTTAGACATCATTGGTCAGTTGGTATTAGCTTTCCCTTCTGTGCGGTGCAAAGTCAAAGTCAAAATTCCATAAAATCACAAGGATCATTTAGAATCATCTTACATACTAGGTGATTCTAGTTGCCAGGTCCACGGGTCCAGAGCCTAGAAAAACGGGCAAGACGGGACGGCCTGGTACCCACCGTTTTTTATATGATCCTTTTTACAAAGAATTACAATGTGGATTGTGGGTCCAACAAATATTTATACAACATTGACTCTAAATATTATACTATACATAAATATTTGTATATTCTGTGTATTTATGTGAGCATGTGAGCTGTGTCTGACTGTTTCTATGTATTCTATGTACTAATTTTATTAAAGAACATGACTTTTTTTTAATTTGAAAATAATTTTAATAATTTATTACGAGTATTCTATCCGCAATCAAGTTCAATACTTACGGCCGGTTTCTCGAACGATGATCAACGAAAAAATCAAATAATTACTATGTGTCAAACTAGGATCAATCGTGATTTGGGTTTCCAGAAACCGGCCGTTACTGATCTTTGTTTAGTTTGACACAAAATTCTAATTTTTTAAACATTTTAATTAAATAAATAAGTCACTCAATCTCAAAAACCTTTGCAAACGCATTAAGGCTTGATTAGTTCGTAATAAATTTTAAAACTCATTTACATTTTAATTGGTATCAGGTGAGCAGTCCCTGTTTTTGTTTCGTATTATCCCGGATGTCCAGAAACCCCAAAAAAAGGTTGCCGAATTAATGTGTAACACGTATTTTAAAACACTTCTCGTAAAATAACACGCTTTACATTGCTTGAGCAAATTAATTTGGTTTTGCTAAATCCGGACGGCTGTTTATGTGACACTGCTTTATTAATTACTGTCAATATAAATGTAATAAGTATATGTATATAATAAGTATAAGTAAGTATATAATAAGTATTATTGACGATGTAGAAAAGTTTTTTATGAAATATATAATTTTGGAGTGTGCCTGTATACATAGTAAAACCCAGACACAGAACAAATATTTATGTTTATCACACAAACATTTGCTCAGGGTGGGAATCAAACCCACGACCCACAGCATGGAAGGCAGAGCTACTACTAACTGATCTGTCGAAATTTAACTTCAATATTTAAACAAACGTTATATTTACAAAATAAAGTTATTGAATTAATAAAAAGTTGTTATTTGTCTCTATGAATAAATAAATAAGAGTTTCCTGTAGGTTTCTAAGTATAACTAGTCAAACTCTAACGTGTAGATAAGTGCTCTCCACATGTTCCGACCGAAGCAGCAGTTTGTATGCATTTTTAAGTAAAGCGTTGTGAAGTGTCGCCGTCTCGTTATCTTAAACTGAGTCAAGTAGCGGACGACCCACTGCGCACCAAATAATAATTAGCGGAGTACTACTACTTTTGTATCATCTACCGTACTACTTTTGTAGTTATACTTTTATATAAATAAACTAGCTGTCATTTTGTTCCGCTTTTGGTTTAGAGAGGTTTGGTAAAGTTGTGTATAAATCCTACATATGGATCGCCGCGAAACATATATTTTGACAGGGGTCACAGCTCAGTTGGTATTATATAGCTCTGCATTCGATGTTGTTGGTCGTGGATTCGGTTCCTACCCAGAGAAAATGTTTGTGTGATGAACATAAATATTTGTTCTGTGTCTGGGTGTTACTCTGTATTCGATGTTTGTTTTTAAGTACAAAAAAAAGTTAATTAGTATTCCATCAGCAATCTAGTTCCCATAATTCAAGCTCTGCTTAGTTTGGGACTAGAGTGTGATGTGTGAAATGTCCAGGAATATCTATTTATATTTTAATCATATCCAGAAAATATGATTTTAAATTGAATTTTAAAAATTAATTTAACTGTTTAATTATATTATCACAGGTTTTTTTGCTGTAGATGAATTTACCTCAAAGCTTATATGAAAAAGAGGGTAAGTAAATAAAACATTTTTCCTTCTAAAATATTATTGGCAATCCACGATTTCATTCTCAGATTTGCGTCATACATATTTATCAGTCAGTCGAGTATTTTCAGTACCTCTACCATGAGTTGTCACAGTAAAATCGCCTGACTTTACTACAGTAGTTACGTAAATATTAGTATTACGAATTTTAGTACCCAACTATCCGCTAGAGGCGTTGTACAAATCTTCATACATTTTTTTAACTACAGACGCTAGCGAGTATAGTATATTATCGTATAGTAAAAACTCATGGTACAGCTACAGATCTCGGTTCTATTGAAAAATAATTTATTCAACAAATCAATTTAACAAGAAGTTCTGTCATCTCATAACGTAGCGAACTCTATTGAAAGGTTATGCGTTATTAATAATGGACCAATACGTCTTGGTGTAAGTATAATCATAGATTGTGCTTTTAGTCTTTTAGTAATTCTACTCATTTTTATATAAAAATAATAAAATAAAATAAAATTGCCTTTTATTTCCAAATCTCTTAATCTATATATTTACAGCGTTCAGCAGTCGAGCTAAGGTTGACGCGCAATGTAACTCGAAAACGATCTTGACGGTTACTATCAAGTAGGCCGGTAACTGTCAGTTTTGTTTACCAAACATAGAATTTTCCCGAGAAATAATTAGATTGTTTTGTAGTTTAGGTGCTGGCAACAAAAGTCGCATGCAATGCGCCTTAACGAGCGTAATACACATGCGCAATCTTCTATACTTATTCTATTGTAGTTCTTTTATATTTTTTGAACCTTATAAACATCAAAATATTGGAAAATTATGAAATACAATTTACGATATAAATACCCAATAAAATGAAACGTTCTTTCAGTGAACGGGTTATTCCCGAATCTTTTGATTTCCATTAGAGATCGAGCCCCGATTGTGGATCAAAGTAAATAGGATGGCAGCCCTTATTTTACGAGCCTGGGTCAGCTCATTTGAAAGGTTTGAAGCAACTTTCTCCGTTCTATTCACCAATCAATTGTTTGCTGATAGAGTTGCCAGATAATATAAATACTATTAAGCTAAAGCGGCTTTTGAAACTAACACTATTTATATTTCAACTTTTTTTTATAAATAAAACATAACTTCTATCTACGCTGACTTTAGTAAAAAATAAGTACAATCCCCCATTCAAAATTTGAACGTAGCTTCTTTTTTTTTTTTCTTAATTCGAAATTCAAAAAAGTATGCAAACTTTCTCAGCAGCCAGCTCCGATTCCAAATTCAAAGAGTTTTTGTATTTCTTTCAAATAATGATTCTAAATTCAAAATACTCTGATTTCTCTTCAACACGAAAATGTTTAAGGTGATACCTCTCGCTCTAGCGGGAAATTCAAATTTTTTTGAGTTTTTTTTTATTGTGGCTGAACTGTTATATTATTATCTTTTACTAGTTTAAGCTATTTTGCGAACATAAACAATAATTTTCTGTGTAACCCTGTATCAATTTTTGAGATTGGTTCCTTAAACATATTAACTTACTTAATTAAATTACTGTACAAAACAGTTAAGTATTTAATTAAGAGCTATCGACTTAAAGTATCACCTTAAGTCGATTGATTACGTCATGTCCTTATCGTTCAATCATGAATAAGTTCGTGACGTGATAGATAAATTAAATTATATCTACGTATATAAATATCTGTAACTCCGAAAACATCTTATTATTCAACATTCTTAAGGATGCTCAAGTGGGGTATTCGGAATGAAAGACGACCTAATTTAACTGAAACACTTTAAATCAATCATTTGATCACAAAGATAAGTATAGGACATGTTTTTATGTAAGAAAAAGTATTTTTCCATTGACAATGTTCATTGATTTCCAGTAGTTCAAGCTTTCCTAATGCTGGGCACACACGATCCTTCCAATCGTTCAATCGGCATGACACTGCAGGCTTGATCCAATCTGCAGTACGTCCATATACACCATACACGATCCTTCCTATCGTCCAATCGGCATGACACTGTAGGCTTGACGACGATTATAGCCGTTTTGGGCATTGTAGGTACTCGTGAAAATTAAGAAAAAAAAAACGAGCAGAGTGGTGCAAGCATTGGTTGATGAAAAGAAAAAAGTTTACTCATACAAATTTAATAGAAGAATTGAGAATTAAGCCTAAAGATTACAGTAATTATTTACGAACTGAACTGCCAATCGCCAACAGCCATACACAGTCCAATCGGCAGTATCCAATCGACGCTACTGATTGGATCAGTTAGAATTGACCGTGTGTGGGAGTGGATTGACATGACAGTTAGAATTGATGGCATGATCGAATTTCGATTCTTTTGGCTTAATCACATCGATTGGATACTGCCGATTGGACTGTGTATGGCTGTTGGCGATTGGCAGTTTGGATCAAGCCTGCAGTGTCATGCCGATTGGACGATAGGAAGGATCGTGTGTGCCCAGCATTAGCCAAACTAAGAGCCGTTTCTTTAGCCAGACTAGAGCGCGTGTGAAATGCCCTTACATTAATATGGTACAATTTAAAACAATAAAAAAAAGTTTTTGTTATTGTAAGCATAATGTACCTACTTAAGCGTTTATTACAGTACAAAAAGAATGATAGTCTTAAAAGTGTTATTGTATTTCCTGAAAGTATTACAGTAGTACAGAATAACCATACAAAAAGCAATAACGATAGAACATGATGAATGAAAACGACCCCCCTACTTCTACACTCCCTCCCCCCACTTCTACACTCCCTCCCCCCACTTCTACACTCCCTCCCCCCACTTCTACACTCCCTCCTACTTCCAAAGTACTTATGTGGAACTGTTTTTGTTTTGATAAACAAAAGGGTTTACCAATCGAACGGATGATGGTACTAACGTATAACAAAATATCAATAACAATGCGGCACGCCACAGGATGCGAAGAACGGCTGGTTCAATATCAATTACAGATTTAATACAAAGTCAAATATTCCGTGAATATTTATATATATTTACTTAAATCTAATTAAGTAATCTTTATTCTGTAAAATCAGATATGATCATTTTTTTGAGAATCGTCTTATATACTTCGTGCTTCTAAGCAGCTGAGAGAGCCTAGAAGAACGGGTAAAAAACAAGCTAAGAACATACTAAGAACTCAGCTAGCACGCAAACACTGGGTGAGAAGAGCCGAAGACTGGGCTCAGTGGCAGGTCTTGGGGGAGACCTATGTCCAACAGTAGATATATAATATGTATAAGGTCAGTGTGGGTAAGTCCGTCTAGGCCCTAAGTCCGTCTAGTGGCAATAACTTCCGTTTTTGAATAGCTAGAGCCATATAACTCGGTTGGTAAAACAATATCATTGAGTTTGTTCGAACTAGGGATAATAGATGTCGCTAACATCTTAATGTTGGAAAAAATTTGACAACCAATTTTTTCCGCGAATTTTACTTGAAGTTGAAGTTTGACGTCTTGTCGAAAAACGAAAAAAAAGGTGTGAAATCTAAGGAGTTTTCTGAGTATCTGTGATAACGTAGGCCATTTACAGATTCGGGAATGTCCGTGTGGAGTCCGATTCAAAAATAACGCATTAGTTTCGTAATTATAACAAATAGAAAAAATCCAAGCTTCGAATGTTATAGTTGGGAAGTCCGTCTACTATACATAAGGCAAGTCCGTCATATGCCGGTCTTGCCTTAATTCCAGATATTGTCAACCTTTTTAGTAGTACAAATTTTATAATGAAATGAAATGTAATGTTTATTTGACTCTCAAACAGACAGTGCTTAATCTAATTAGCCTACGTATCAGTAGCAACAGACAGGAGCTTAGCCTGTCCTTTGACATCGACAGCATGTTACATAAAGCACATAACTAAAGTATGGTGCACTACGAACCGGACTAGATTATCTGTGCCCCGGTGCGTAGTGCCCTCCTGCATAATTATTTTATACTGTTTATTCAACTTGTAAGTATTGTTTGCTTGTCTACGAAATTGAACTCTTTTCAGCTTGCCTCTGTAAATCTAATCTATTTAAGTTTCTTTTTCTGTATTTACTTTGTGTATAATAAATAATTGAGTGAAAGATGCACTGGTATGTTTGCAAGAGGACTAGCATCACCATCACAAGTATTCTTTAAAAGTTTATAAATTGTGAATACATATTTTGAAAGCATGGAACTATCCAACCTTTTTTTTTAGTTTCTGATTTTTTATACCTGACTCATGTAGCATGGCACATCATGTCAGACTTTGTGAACATTTATCGTTTTAACAAAGATCTGATTTAGAAAATTATCCCATACTCATTTATTTCGTACTGGCAGAAAGTGTTATAAATGTAGCTACAGATCCGGCAATAGTTTGCCACACCATTTTTAAATTCATAAATTACATTATTAACGATTACTTGTTCACAAATAAAGATTCTTGTGTATTATATATTCTATTTAGTATGTTATTGACAAAAAAATCGTAAGTGGGTACTTTGTAAAAATGTTTACAACCACTGAAAGTACATCATCAGCAGAGATATGCCGGACTTGCCCTTGATTTTAATAATTTAATTTTTCTTTAAAAGTATACCTTATATTCACACGTTTAAAACACATATTTCAACGGCAGCTTTTCATCATTTATCGATAAGGTTTTCATACATATTGGCTCACTAGTTACGATTTTATTGCTACTAGACGGACTTGCCTCAAACTGGTTGGGAAGTCCGTCTAAATGCCTACTTTACAAAAAAATGCTATAAATCTGAAGACAATTACAATAAACCCTACTTTTAGATAGATATAGAAAGATAAATGTAATACCAATATTTTCCGACTACTTAAAGTAACTAATAAATTTTATTTCGATTTTTAAAGTTAAATTGAAATTCAATTTAAGAAAACTATGCCGGACTTGCCCACACTGACCTTACATAATATGTACTTATATGAAAATATCGTTGCAATTTTTGTTGGTTTTTATTAAGAACTTCTAGACTATTATAAAAATACTATCTACTACTAAATATTAGTATGTTTTTTGGGAATGAATATGGGGATCAAACAGTACAGATATGACAAAAAGTAAAAATCTTGTTTTCAGAAGAAATTTATTTAATTTGAAATGATCTAGCTGTACTATGAAGTCTGTGTCATCACGCAATAAAACACATGCGGCGATCCGTGACCATCATTTGTACGAGACCGACCAATTACTTGCATTCACTTAATCTAACACCGGTTACCAATATATCTTCACGGAAAATAAGGAAATATATAACCCTCGTTGTATATAAACATACGTTTTTTAGCTGACAACCTGGAATTCCTATATCTTCTATATAAATAAAAATGAAACCCGTTTTCCGTTGTCACGACATAGCATGAAAACGGCTTGACCGATTTGGCAGATTTTTTTTTTGTAGTTTTCTAATACTCTGTACAAGGTTCTTACGGAAAAAAAATTAAGAAAATCTCTCAGGAAAAAAAAATCTCTAAGGCGGTACAGCTAGTTTCATAATAAAAACATAATAACACTCATATGTAGAACAAACCCTACTCTGACGAGCTCTGAATTTTGACTGAAGTCTTTCTATAGTATGTGGGTATACTTACTATGCGCAGCAGTAGTATATAAATTCAACTGTCCAACTCACTGTTTACTAGGTATATTGTCCAAGCACATAATACGTCATACACAAAGTACAGAATGCACAATATAATAAGGATAGACAAGCACAGGCACAGATAGAAAGTTTAGGATCGGAAGAAAGTCAATAGATATACGGTCTATCTTATAAAAAAATAATACAGACTTGATGTATTGATTACCATACGAAATGATAAAGTTAACGTAATTTTTTTATAAGATAGGGTGATAGAATAGTGGATGGTTGTGGAAGTAGAGGGAGGCCCAAGAAAAGATGGATGGACTGTGTGAATGATGACATGTGTAAGAAAAGTGTGAGCATTGAGATGACGTCTGATAGAGGAGAGTGGAAGAAGAAAACGTGTTGTACCGACTCTACATAATGTAAGACAAGATAAAGTTAATAAGCAAAACAAGTCGAGACACTTACCTATTCGCGTAAGTTATTTTAGTGGGGACAAGATGCGTGCGTCTCGCGTCGCGTCTAAGTTGTGACTGGTTCGAATGTTGATTGACTTCTGCGCGAGCGCCGGACATCGCGGTAGATAAACAAGTTGTTATTAAGTTATTGCATAGCTTCTATCGCGGGCCTTGAGCGTGGAGACCGAATCCGAAAATTCCGTAACGAAAATATCCTAACACTGCGCATGTGTAATCCAGCAAAGAATGCTATGCAATAGCTTTACCGCGGCAGTCCCCGAGTGCCACACGTCTTTTTTTACTAGTGGCAGTAGTGATGGGGTAAGAGTCGATAATCTGAATAGATTTATCGATAAAATCCGTATCACAATCCGACTCGCAGAGAAATAATATAAAATATATTTGTGTAAGTAGTATAGGTAAGTGTAAATAAACGTATGGAATATCTGTAAATAAAATATGTAGCTAAATAAAAAGTTATGTAAAGTGACATCAATGTACTTAAATGTTTTATGTTGTAAATATTATGAGTAGGAAAGTCGCCTACACTTCATTGGTTTTCACTGGAAAGACCAATTTTGGTCTGAAGTCAATTGAGCGACTTCCAAATAGGCTATTGCTATACACTTTTACTACTTTTAAATTGAATAGTTTTGTATAAATTAATCTAAAGAGGTATGAGATACTCATTACTTAAAACATTTGTTAACAGAAAATTTAATATAAAATTTTTGAGTAATTATGGAATCTACTTTGGCAAAGTTTTTGATGATAAAATACCTTTTGCGTTATTTGTTCTTAATTATCTTTTAATATTTTAAACTCAACTAATTAATATTCTTAACTATACTTAAAATATAGATACTACATAAAATATTCATTTACACTTCTTATATAAAATAATTAATTATATTGTAAATAAAAACTCTATTTTGCTTCTAGCTACTTTTTTTGTTATATTTGGTATTACCTTTATAAGATACTAAGTTTTTTTTGTAGAGTTGAGAGTACCGACCGCAGTCAAAACTGATGTATTGGGACATAGACTTTTCGTGACAAAAACCCCATTTAAATTAAAACAAAAACAATATTACTTAGACAAAGGCGATTACGGAATGGTGGCCAAGGGATGCTCGTAGACCAAGAGGCAGACCACCAGCCCGATGGTCCAAAGACATTGAACGAGCCGGGAATCAGTGGATGAGAGTCGCAAGGGACCGTAAGGAATGGCATAGTAAAGAGGAGGCCTATACTCAACAGTGTGTGCCAACGGGCTGAAATGATGATGATGATTACTTAGAAACAATAAAATCATTTTGTATGAAACATTCTTAACCCGCGAGCACTCGCGCTATGAGCATTTGCTCACAGTAAATTTAAAACACGTGCCATTTTGTCAAAATTATTCGTATGTACATCGTTCATTTGGTAGCTGAGTTTTGTTCTGTCCTCCACTCCTGTATGCAGTTCACTTCTCGCTAGTGTGCACCAGTCACTTGGAAGAAGATGTTTGTTGCGCCGTGTACGATCAGGCGGCATTTTGCTCATCGCGCGGGTATCGACGTAAGTACTTTTTTTACTAGTGACATAATTTTTTTTTCAACTTATTGAAAGTTACTGCTAGTTTTATGCAATATTATGATTGTACATTACTGCAATAGTAATCTATTGTTTATTTATATAATAGATGGATCGTGATCGATGGCATGAACAAGTTTTAGCATGGTTCATGGAAAAAGATTTGGAAGACATTGAGGTCCCGTTTTTAGAGCCGATGATATTGAAAGCGACCGAGGCAGTAAACAAAGTCATCAGTTCACTAACACCGAACAATTTTCATCAGAAGTAGGTGAGGTTTCTTCAATTTCACCGGGTAATCATGACGCAAGACGCAAAAATCGCAAGACTAAAAGGAGCTGAATTTACTGCCAAAAATTTTTATGAACCGAGCATAGTCATACACTATGTAATATGTCTAAAGCCGGCGCATATGACAAAGATTAGTTATTTATACTTAATTAAGTTTTTTTATTGAAAAGTTTTTTTGTTGAATTTTTTTCGTCGACTGCCTGAAGAAGTCTAGCAAATTAGTTCCTATTTAATAAAATATTTTTTTATTAATATTTTTGGTTAAAACTTGCATTTATTGACATTCATAAACGTGAGCAAAATGCTCTGCACGCGAGTGCTGATGTAATTTCTTAGGTCGCGAGTGCTCGCGGGTTAATCCCTTAAGGTCAAACACACTTTCCTAAAGGTGGCTAATTAATACCTGATTTCAAACTTTGGTCAGCGCTAAATTCGCTTGACGTACATTCTAGTGTGACTTGCTTGTTTAGGAAGATAAATGACGGGGTATTTACCTGAGACGTAACATCAATCATGGTTTAAGTGTAGATATTTTTGTTTGTTTTGCTCATGTGAAAGGTTTGGGAAAATGTTTGTTTTGTATAACAACTAACATGTCAGTTGGTGATGTAGGACTGAAATTCATTTTGCTAATGCTGGGGCCACACTAGCGGGCTACGGCGAATATTCGTGTTGACGCGATGTATGTGGCCGGGTACATCGTGTCATCGCGTAGTATTTAGACAAGAAGATCGCCTATACCCGAACACGATGTTTTTGTCGCGCCAACACGATACGAATATTCGCCCGCTAATGTAGCCGAAGCATAAAAGATAAATTGAGTTAGTTTTGCGAGAAAATTTGACATTTTATTTTGTAATGCTTCGGCTACATTAGCGGGCGAATATTCGTATCGTGTTGGCGCGACAAAAACATCGTGTTCGGATCTTCTTCTTCTTATCGTGTCGATGCTACAACTGTAGGTATTCTGTTGTAGCATCGTGTTGGAAAGATTAGCCAGACTCGACACTGCTTTACCGTGCCTAGCTGTTACCGGTGTGCGCCACGAGGAGGCTCTTTCCATTTTCGCCTTTTCCGTGTTCGGATAAAGGCGATATACTAAGCGATGACACTATGTACCCGGCCACATACATCGCGTTAACACGAATATTCGCCGTAGCCCGCTAGTGTGGCCCCAGCATAAGGGTTTTGTGAAGTTTCGAAATAATAGCTGAACTTTTATAAGCTTCGAACACGTGAAGTCAAATATCAAGATCATTCATAATCAAGAACATTTCATTTTTAGTACGTTTCTTTGAAAAGAATACATACCTTTATAGCAATAAAATCAATTGGTTTCATAATACGTGATGTTTTTTTTTATTAATTCGTGTTAATTTTCGACAAAATATCTTTATTGGATTGATAATAAATTGAGAATAACAAAGTTTTTATACCGATAATAATATTTTTATAGATTAATTAGCTAACTTAGCACCTTAAACGCTTGCCACTTGTAAAAAAAAACTAAATTTCTATATCCTTCCACGTGTTTGGCATTAATACCAATTTTTTTTAGTATAACCTTAATCTTACTGCCCCACTCAAAGTTGTACGATTAAAGACAACCCACACTTTATTTCCGTCTCTTAGCAATGCGGCAGAAAATCTACAAAAAACTATAATTTTACGCAGAAATGTAAGTAATACTTATAGTATTTTACATCCAGTTTATTCCAACTGTATATAGAAGAAATATCTTTTAGTGATAAGACTGCCTATGGTCTATTCCAATACCATTCTTCTGTTTATTTAAGTTGTTAATATTCTAGTGGTATGCAAAAAAGTTCGTTTCGTTCGTTTTGATGATGCTTCTGAGTACGGCAGCTGATTTTATCAAAACAATCTAAATTATAATGAGTTCGTAATGAAACGATTCAATAAAATCAATTTCAAAATACGCACACGACAAAATGTATTATCCATTTGGTTTTTACATTAACGTAATCCTCTATACGCAATGTCGGTATTTTTCCCAAATAATTCCCTTCAAAATCAATTTTACGCAAACCCACACCATTTGGCAATCCTTGTGATCCAAATCCGATAATTTAATCATAATCTTATTTGATTCAACCGATACTAGAATAGCTCCAAGACATATGAGTGTTTATTTGAATCAATATAATATCAAACTAGCTGACCCGTGCCCACTTCGTTGGACATAATTCGACCGTTTTTTTTCCGATTCACTTTGCAAAACGGACTACCACGTAAAAGCGTTTTTATTTTTTTGTTTTTTATTTAACCTATGACACTCAGCAATAATGTGGCTTTCTATTGGTGAAAGATTTTTTAAAATCGGTTCAGTAGATTACCCCTTACAATTTAACAAACACACAAACTTTACTTCTTTATAATTAGTATAGATATAGAAGTATAGATAAAAGATGTTTAAAAAAGGGTTCTTTCAAAGATTGTAACTTGACTTATTTCAAAAGAACTACGTAAGTAACCTTTGAAATTTCCGACATTGGATTTAATCAATTAATCTAAAATTTTACCTTGTTATGTTGTTATCCAAAAAATATGACTTAATAGTTACGTTTACAACCACGACAGACCGCTTACAATAAAATATTTTACAACATATAAAAGTATTTCGTAACACAACATAATAAGCTTACTCCCTAACAAGTCATAAACATAAAACGGTTGTTTGCCAAAACTATCTTATACCTTATAACATCACTTATAATATCACATTTCGATAAACTCACCTTATATCACAATATCACAGAGCACAGCACAACACTAGCACAAAAAAATGTCACTTTCGAATTCGATTCGCTTTCGATACGTCCGGGAACGAATTCTATTCGATTATTTCGAGCGTCGTAGCACTCGTAGCGGCCGGCGCGGCGACACTGAGCTACGCCGTAGAGCTGCTACGAGAGGCCTACGGCGCGCGCATCTTTCCAAAACGCTAATACAAATACATTTATCAAGCTAATTCTGCAAATTGGACTAAATAATGACGTTACCGAGCCAGTGTTCCTTCCCCCAAGTAACTGTTTGTTGAGCCACTCAATGGCGCCGGTAATGAATGTCTTTGGTGTTAATAAATTAGTTTAAAGTTGATTTAGAGGCGCTAGTACTAAGGTTTAGTCTACAGACCCGATCCCCGATAGCTGTAGACTGGGGTTCGCAGCTGTTGACGTGAAAACTTCGCCATACGGGTGCTATTCTATAAGTTTCTTCACAACTTAAGAGGTAGATAAAACTTTTTTAGACTGCTTTCTATTTTTACCTGTTTTTACCAAATGCTGCGACGCGAATAGTATTCATTATGTATTTTATGAATGAGAGAGTTATCTCTATACTGACAGGTAATGTGATTGACAGCTAATTTCAATCAAATGTTAACTGATTTGGATCAGTTGGGCTATCTATAGATTCTATTCTATTCTTTGTAAATGTTAACTAGTTTAACTTTTGTGAGTTTTCGTATTTTCCAAAACTGTAAAGCTAATGAGCTAATTATAATTTATTTTACTAAAATGTCGAATATGAATTATTCAGGGGGAAGAGGGGGGTTAGAGGGGGGGTTGTAATCGCACAATACTAATGGAACTTTCCAATGAGATAAAAGAAAAACAGTCCTAAAGATGTCGTGAACGTTCCCATAAAGGAGATTTTCTTCAATAGAAACGTGAGGGGCGTATAAAAATAATACTTTCTTATAAATAACTCAAATGGGATTTCTCGGGCATTGGGACGGTTGAGTTCATTTATAGTTTTGCTGATCATACTTTTTGTACTAAATGAAAATAAATGACAAGCCAATAACCCACCTGATTTTAAATAGTAAGTCATCATCATCATCATCAACCTATATCAGTCCACTGCTGGACGTAGGTCTCTCCCAAGACGCGCCACTGAGCCCGGTCTTCGGCTCTTCTCATCCAGTGTTTGCCAGCTACATTACGCAGATCGTCGCTCCATCTCGCCGGAGAACGTCCTACACTACGCTTGCCTAAACGCCAAATAATAAGTAAATAATAAATATAATAAATAATGCTGGACAATTGACACAACATCATCTAGCCCCAAGCTAAGCAGAGCTTATGTTATGGGTTCTAGACTGAAATACTTAATACAATACATTACATAGATATTTTTAATTATCCATATAAAAACTCAGAACATCTGGAATAAATATTTGCAGATCATACAAACATTTATCCCAAGGCGGGAATCGAACCCGCAACCTCCGCGTCGAAGGCGGACCTTCGCCCGCCGCGACATTGGTCGTCTGTACGTCGTCAGTAGTGTAGGACAATGATAAATGTGAACTAAAAATACAACAAAAATAGTTGTCTGGAAGAAATCGCTCACTTAGCGTCACCTCCGAAAGTTTTCTTAAACTCGTATTAAATACCAGCTGGCGATATTTAACGAACGTGTAGTAATTAGACCGGGATCAAAGGCCGCAGATATAATTGCGGGATGACGACACAGCTAAGCGAGGATAGCTAGATCACTATAACCATAGCGATAAGGCCGCCTATTATACTTCCAACTTAATATAAACTCTGTATTTTGTGGAATATGACGAAGGTCCGCCTGCGACGCGGCAGGTTGCGGGTTAGATTCCCGCCTTGGAATAAATGTTTGTATGATCTGCAAATATTTATTCTGGATATTTTATTTATAATAAATATCCAGAATAATAAAAAATATTTATCTATGTAATATATTGTATTAAAAATGTCAGTATCTAGTACCCGTAACACAAGCTCTGCTTAGCTTGGGGCTAGATGATTTTGTGTGGATTGTCCAGCATTATTTATTTATTTATTATTTATAATAAATATTCATGGACATTTCTAACTCAAAGTCCCAAAATAAGCAAAGCTTGTAAGTACTATGGGAACTAGACTGCTGATATAATAGAATTGGCGACTAATTAAATTATTATTATTTTTAAAATGCACCACAAATGTTGGTCCACAAAATTGTCAACTCAAACAAAGTTTAAAGTGCACCAGCTGTTTATAATAACTATAATCTAGAGACGGGATATTGCGATTATAATTTGAATCCCGGCCTAATTAAATAAAACCTGTCTGGTCTAGTGGATGCTGAAGTACGATTAGTTTATAGTTCTCTATGGAAACTCTAACGGCCGGTTTCTCGAACGATGATCAACGAAAAAATCCAATAATTACTATGTGTCAAACTCGGATCAATCGTGATTTGGGTTTCCAGAAACCGGCCGTAAGTTTTCATCTTATTAGGTGTTAAGCTGCATGCGCACTTCGCAGCTTAAACATAAACAAATACAATTCAGCCAAGTTTTCAGTTAGGTGTTAAGTTATAGATAGATAGATAGATAGATAGAAAACGCTTTATTGTACACACAAGGAAATAACAGAAAATACAGAAAAACAGTGTTAACAGTGAATACAAAGGTCGGCCTTATCGCTTTGAGCGATCTCTTCCAGACAACCTTTGGATGAACTGGATTTAAATTAACAAAAGTGACGGGATGTACCTATTAGTATAGTTATATTGGCGATGAAAGAGCCCTCATGAAAATGGTTGAGAACAGAAGGAGGAAGATGAAAAAAAAAATGAAAAAATATTTATTTACAGTAAATTAAGTACATAGACGTTACTTAAGCTAGCTTGATGAGTGGCCATCTTATACGACACGACAACCTCATCAGTAACATCATAGAAGGAAAGTTAGAAGGCAGGAGAGGAAGAGGAAGGCCGAGAATAAACTACATGAGCCAAGTAAAGATGAAAGTTGCCCTCGTGTCGTATCTTTCTGCACACCCAGGAAGACTGGCAGACAATGCTCTTAGCATTAAGTCCTCCTAGCACTAACGATGTGTGATTTTTTTAAATAAAATATATAAACCTGTCTAAGTATCTGTCATCTAAGTGGTCGTCTAATGCGTGCATGCCCTAAGAATTTCTCATGAATTGATTAAAAAATGAAAAAAAAAAAAACGGGTCCATGTATTGGTCATCTACGTGGTCGCCTAATGCGTGCATGCCCTAAGAATTTCTCATAAATTGATTAAATAGTCTCCAAATTATTTAGGTAAGCGTGTTTTTGAGATACCTTTTTAAAATTGGACATGACAGTAAGAAAGTTTTATCTAATTATATCTTCCCTTGCTCTTTCAAATACGACCAAACTTTAAGAAGGTTACTTACAGTCGCACTCAGAGACTTAATATTTAGTTACTATAAATGGGTAGTTAGTGACTGACAGAGGCACAACTAAATTAAACTCGTATTATTTTTAGCGTCTTTTTGCAAATTTGTTTGATTTTGTGCATGATATAAATATAAATAAATAATACTAGCAATTTATCTTTGTATACAACCGTATCGTTTGATCATTGTTATATAAATAAATAAATTATAAAAATAAATAAATAAATTATTAAATAAATAAATGATCTATAGATAGTTCAACTGGTCCAAATCAGTACCAATCGGAAGCGTACCCAAGATACTGGCTGCATTGCCGCGTCTTTAAACTTTTGTAATAGCGCCTGATTGAAACCACTCTGTGGATAATTAAAAGCGAACACAAGTATTTTTATATTTATAAGAAGTTGACACATTGTTATAATTCTTAGTATTTTTGGTTACAGAAATACACATTTTTTATACATTAAAATGGGTATTAGGTACACAACTAACTAGGTTACACGTATACAAAGGTGCATTTGGCTACATAGTACACGTTTGGAACTTCCTTTGCTCGCCTGTTGTGCACTGAGTCCGCTGTCTCCACTACCGGCTGCGCATTTATAAACCACAGTTTGATTATATTTTTTTTTTTAACTAACCTACCATGTCCCACTGCTGGGCAAAGGTCTCCTCCAAACATTTCCACTTCTCTCTATCCTTCGCAGTGTCCCACCAATCCAATTCAAATACGTCAAGGTCATCCCTCCAAAATATTTTAATTTTTATGACACAAAAAAAAATACTCTCAAAGTCCATAAACGCAATACGTAGGAAAATCTCCATTGCAAGTAATAAGCATTCCGAATACATTTTTTTCATATTTAATTACCATGAATTATTAAAAAATGTTAATTATTTGAAATAAAATTATTGTTTTGAAGCACTTATCCGACCAACAGGATAAATCTTTGTATTTCCTTCCTACATGTTGATAATTTATAGATAGTACTTAATTATAAAAACAACAGAAAACAATAATAGTCTTGACACAAGATTATTATTTTTTCTATTGTGAAATAATTTATTCAAGTACCTAGTCATGATTTTGACTAACTGAGAAACTTAATTACTATAGAATACACGAACTTTTTACTTTACTTTATCAAATTATCATCATCATCTTTCCTTGTCCCACATTATGCGGGGTCGGTACAACACGTCTTCTTCTTCGACTCTCCTCTATCAGACGTCATCTCAATGCTCACACCTTTCTTACACAAGTCATCATTCACACAGTCTATCCACTTTACTTTATCAAATGCCAACCACAAAAAAAATTTTATAAATTGTGTATGCCCGAAATGAGTAGGCTGTTGAAACATTTTCAACTATGAAATCTTTATACAGAGTTTCAAAAAATAATTCTTCTTCTTACTCCATAAATTCTACCTGTACATTCTATACAGTGTTTTGAATTAAAGCGACTTCCGGCCCTGGCCGGTTTATCTTACTGTTTTAGCACCTGACTTTGGGTGGCCAACCTCCTTTCAGCTACGTATATTGAGGAAACTTGCTTTTGTTTCTTAAATTTATTGCGCGGTTCGCAATCACTGTAAAGAGGTTTATTCGGTTGGTTTATGTATTGAGTTGTGAACTTACCCAAATACTTGAGATTGCAAAAAGGTCTAGTAGTTTAAGGTTTACAACGTTTGCTCATTTAGTAAGGAGATTGGCTGCTGAGAAAATATAGGTGTTTATTTTGAAAATGAGTTTAGTTTGAAAATAAAATAGAAAAGTTAGAAATATTGCATATAAATTGTTATTCTATTTCTATTCTATTTATTCTCAAAAAGGAAAATTAGAAATATTTCATAGAAATAATTATGTTATTTTGGTACTTACCAGCATTATTTATTTTACTTATTTTTTGGACAAGGAGAGTCCTGTTTTTTTCTGCCATAAAACTTATTTATGTTACGAGTAGGTCATTTAGTAGGTAGATTTAAAAATGATCTGACGCAATGTTATACATATTGTAATGAATAAGTCCTTTCGAAACCTTCACTTGTACATTTTAAACAAAATTCGACAACCATTCAAACAACTGTAAAACTGAACCAATTATATCACAAAGTACTCTTAAACTGAATCAATTACGGTATTCCAGCTACCAGTAGGAAAACAAAATTGAATGAACCATATTTTTGATTTAAAATTGAAAGCGTGTTGATTGAAGTTTGATTTTGTGTAATCTTTGGACCGGACCAAGTTAATTGGAATCATCGAATCCACTGACGAAGAATGAAACCAATCTGCAAGTTATTTGTGTAAATTAATTGAGCGCTTGTTTTTGGGACTAAATAACTTGCATGATTTTGTATACCTAGCACAATATTTCTCAGTTGGAATAAAAAACAGCATTTTCGTTCGAACAAAACAAACTAGTGTAGAACGTTATGAGTATTTTTTTAAGGTCACACAAACACACTAAGTCCGGTCTTCGTCTCTTCTCATGTAGTGTTTGCGCTACATTCTGCAGATCATAGCTACATCTGGGTCTCTGGCATTTACCTTGAAATATCTACTACCACTCACCACAATTCTTGTAGCATAATGCTGCTTTTGGTTAAGATAGGTCAGTGTATCTAAGAAAATAAGTTCTTGTTTGCAATATTTCGCAATATAACTGAATTCAGAAAATAGGCTTGTTTATGGTACAAGTTTTATCATTTACTAGTTAAAACGTGATGGTCCTAATATTGACACTTTTGAGCAACACAACATCCAAAACGCTCCATATTTTGAGTACACTTATTTATCCGATACCCAATTTCCATATATTATTAAATAAACAATACCTCGGGTAGCGCTCGATCGGAGAATGCTTTTAGAAGATGAGATGTAGGAGCTGACGGTCGAGTGACTCCGCGGGGCGTCGTGGATTATATGCTTCATTCTGTTCTGCAAAATGAAAATTATATTACAAGCTAACTCTTATATTATACCTACTTAGTATGCCTGTAGCTCTACCATTAGTTTTTACTAAACTATATATATACTACGTAAGTTTGTTTGTGAATACAGAACAATTATCATAAAAATACTACGTATACTATGTATATACTACGTCAATACTAGTATGGCGAACTTTAGTACCCAACTATCCGCTAGAGGCGCTGTACAAATCTTCATACATTTTTTTTAACTACAGACGCTAGCGAGTATAGTAAATATAGTATAGTAAAAACTCATGGTAGACCTACAGAATTAGATTGTTGTTAAGTTACGTTGTTTGTGTTATGGTGTAACAAAATATTTTCTATTTCTCTATTCAAATAAAATAAAGATAATCATACCAAAAATATACCGATTTATCAGAAATTTTATTCTAATTTCATAAACTGTTCATAATCTGTCTTTTTTTATTCCACAAGGCTTTTTTTAACTCACATGGATTTATTTATTTATTTATGTACATGGCCATCACGGCCCTTCTCATGAAAAAACACCCTGTATACCTAGCGTATTCGTATATCGCTGACGCATTTATGTTTCAAAGAGTACCTAGTATAAGTAAATTATTCATCCAACTAGTTTAAATCGATCGCGTGCAGTTTCCCAGCGGTCGCAGCGAATTGAATTTCTCCGCTCCGCTCCGCCAACTTCGGACTTAAATAGAAAAAAACATTCAACAAACCCACTTTAATAGTTTTAGAATAATGTAGTTTACAAACCTCGGCTTATATGAACTTTATCAAAGTTGAGCTAAAGAGCTTTGATTTAGTTTAAACTTGCAAATCAGGGTAAACGCATCGCTTTGTATTCAAATCAAACAAATCTGTAAAACTGTATAGGAAATCATATATAAATATTATTTGTGTTAGATACTATGTGTAGTTACTACATGCTCTAAAAAAATGTATAGTAAGTTTTCTAATTGAATTTATTCTAAGATATTTTATTTTAATCGAATTTATTAAAAATTGACCATAAATATATTAAATAAATTCTTTAACAAAACGTATTTTACACGAATAAATATACCTACTTTAAAACTAAGCAAAACTATGTATAAGTCAACACTGTAATTACTAAGTAAATTACAATAGATTCTAAGTAAATCAAAGCACTATCAGTTATATAAACTATTACTAAATAAATCATAATAGATTCTAAGTTCGTCTAAGCACAGTTAAATAAACTATTACTAAATAAATTATAATAGACTCTAAGTTCGTTTAAGCACAGTTAAATAAACTACTACTAAATAAATAATAATAAATTCTAAGTTAATCTAAGCACTATCAGTTAAATAAACTGAAACTTCAAACTGTCCAGCGCCATCTTAGTATCTCGAACACAAACTGCGAAAGTGTACCAATAAATTGGTTTAGCGTAATAGATAACCGGCAACTTCCAATGCCGAAGATTGTTAGAAATCTTTAACTTTGGAATTTAATAGCAAAC
This sequence comes from Ecliptopera silaceata, assembly GCA_932527185.1. Lineage (NCBI taxonomy): Eukaryota > Metazoa > Arthropoda > Insecta > Lepidoptera > Geometridae > Ecliptopera > Ecliptopera silaceata. The sequence goes on along the minus strand of OW052194.1, from coordinate 10,990,968 downwards.
TTCGTGTGGTTGTAAAGCTTTGTAGTTTGTTACTTTCAGAGAGATGCATGCTTGTATATAGCGGGAAGATTATATATTTCCGCTATATTTTGTGGTTTCATGCCCGTTTTCCTAGGCTCTGGTCGCGCGGCACCTAATATCACCACATCATCATCATCATTTCAGCCCGTTGGCACTCACTGCTGAGTATAGGCCTCCTCTTTATTATGCCATTCTTTACGGTCCCTTGCGACTCTCATCCACTGATTCCCAGCTTGCTCCACAGTCAAAGTAAAAAATAACTTTATTCAATAAAATTACAAGGATCATTTAGAATCTTACATACCTACTAGGTGAATCTAGGCGCCAGTTCCACGCGACCAGAGCCTAGAAGAACGGGCAAGAAACTTACGGCCTGGTTCCTACCGTTTTTTTATGAAACACACAGTAAATTTATAAGACGATTCTAAATTATCCTTATGATTTTACTGAAAAAACTTTTATTGATTTTGATTTATCATAGCCTAGATAATATATTAATAGCCATAAATATAAAGCAACTTTCTGGCGCCTTAATTCTGAATAAAACATTTCGTTAGACTCACTGTATATTTATCACTATTCAAACAAAATATGATGGTACTATAAAAATGTAAATTTTTGACAGAAAGAAAAGTTAAAAGGTATGTACACCTCTTTATAGCTATATGAGACACAAATATGGTAAGAAAAATATACATAGTCAAGCTTAACCATAAAAAGAGTTTTCTTCCATAAAACCTTAGAGGATAAATAGAGCTGATTGAGTACAAATATTGCAAGATAAAAACTGTTGTAAAATAAAAGAGCCTAAAAGTGTGCGTTGATCCCCATCCGGCAGACATCACCGTGTAGAATCCACCTAAAGAACAATTTTCACAATAAATCTTTATTCACAAGACTATTATACAGAAATATACAGATGTTTACTTAACCGGAACACGACACAAATCCACTAATTGTCGGATAATGATTGTTATAATTGTCTTACGAGTGCCGCATTAAGCCTATTCATTCGTTTATTAAGCCTATTCATTCCGTTCATTCGTTCATTTAATGGTCATTGTAGAGCCAATTTCATTGTTCCACTGAAACGTGGATATTGTGACACTTCATTTAATCGGAAACCCAATTCGAGTAATAAAAGTAGTTATAATTAAAATTGTCAAAAGACCGTATTCTCAAAATAACTCTTTTGATAAATTGCAATGTGAGCAAAGCTTTTTACAAACCAAAACTATAATGACATTAGACATTATTTGACATCACTTTGACATTCTATTTACGAACGTTGAAGTTTGAGTTTACCTCTTTCAAAAGTTTAGTGACACAATTATTTTTTTTTTTTTTTTCTCATTATTATATTAGCACAATTATTTAACCTAAAAATGAAAATAAATCAAGCAATAAATAAACTTTGATAAATTTATTAAAAGTAGAAGCGGAATTTTTAGTCCATCATTTTTAGTTCATAATCCAGTTTCAATCGAAAAACTTTTTTTATGTAAGTATATCAAATTAAAGTTAACCATACAAAATTATTTCAAAATTAAAAAACTTTTTAGCCCATAAAATGCAACATGTCAAGATACGCTTTCCACTAAACCACTCAAAATGCATTTTCCAAAAATACTTTTGTGTTATACAAACTTTATGCAAAACTAACCTTAAAAATGCAACTTTACTTGAGTAATAGTCTAGTTTACGTGAAATACGCTGACTTTAAAAACAAACGTTAAATTAAAGAGATAGTGCGGTGCACCGCGGTGGGACACAGTATACATCAAACAGAAAAGAAACTAAATAATTATAAATAAATAAATAATGCTGGACAATCCACACAACGTCATCTAGCCCCAAGCTAAGCAGAGCTTGTGTTATGGGTACTAGAAGACTGACATACTTAATACAATACATTACACAGATAGATATTTTTTATTATACATAACTAATACCCAGAACACCCGGAATAAATATTTGCAGATCTTACAAACATTTATCCCAAGGCGGGAATCGAAACCGCAACCTCCGCGTCGCAGGCGGACCTTCGCCCGCCGCGCCACATCGGTCGTCAATTATTACATGTAAGTATACTCAACTGATAGTCCAGTCAAAATAGACTAAAATTATGACTTCAGTTTGCATTAATTCCCAACAAGCTGGATTTTTGTGCAGGCCTTGAATACGTCATTACAAATGATATGTCAAAAGTCCCCATCGATCCCGCTTGTGCGTTGTTTTTTATTCGAGGTCAAAGGTCATAAATTTGCATTTTTTGCGTATATCTCTGAAACAACGAAAGCTATTGAAAAGTGGTTCAGGCAAAGTTTGTACATCGTAAAATTGTCTACAAAAATATTTCAACACTTTTCTTCTACAAAGCATAGTTTTTGAGATATAGTGACTTTAAACCGCAGGAGAATTTACTAAAATGCTGCGTTTTTTTCATTTCAGCCGTTTTATCTGCTTCATTGCAACAGAACAAACAGTAATTCTAGAAATTTACTAAAAGGGGTGATGGGTTCGATGGGTTAGTCCTCCTCCAAGGTAATGAATCGTCTTTTTTTTTTCAAGAATTACTGTTTGTTCTGTTGCAATGAAGCAGATAAAACGGCTGAAATGAAAAAAACGCAGCATTTTAGTAGATTCTCCTGCGGTCTAAAGTCACTATATCTCAAAAACTATGCTTTGTAGAAGAAAAGTGTTGAAGTATTTTTGTAGACAATTTTACGATGTACAAACTTTGCCTGAACCACTTTTCAATAGCTTTCGTTGTTTCAGAGATATACGCAAAAAATGCAAATTTATGACCTTTGACCTCGAATAAAAAACAACGCACAAGCGGGATCGATGGGGACTTTTGATATATCATTTGTAATGACGTATTCAAGGCCTGTACAAAAATCCAGCTTGTTGGGAATTAATGCAAACTGAAATGTCTATTTTGACTGGACTATGATGTGGCGCGGCGGGCGAAGGTCCGCCTGCGACGCGGAGGTTACGGTTTCGATTCCCGACTTGGGATAAAATATTTGTACGATCTGCAAATATTTATTACGGGTGTTCTGGGTATTTAATATTTTATATCTAAACACAATCCAGACTACATATATAACTAGCGAGTTTTTTTTTGTTTTGAGGCAACCCGATTTATAATTGGGTTATTTTTTAGAATTTGTTAAAATACGATTTTTTAGTTTCTTTTTTAGCTGTTCAACTTATTTACGTATAATGTATTCTGTTTTATTTTAAGTTTTTTCAAAGAATGCTACTGCAAACATCGCGAGTAATTACCAAGGTGTGCTACTGAATTGATTGCGCTGTGGTTGCGGTGTGGGCCAATCTACCGAAATACCAGGTGTGCGATGCTACGTTCGGATAGCATAGAGGCGACATTTTACACGTCACCGCGGTTTAGTTGCGTTTTTTGGTCTCGTGCTCATTATTGTATTTTGATATTATACCAATTTCACAGTAGATTTTTAAAGTATGTATAAGTACTAACAATAATAAGGATACTTTGTTTTGCTTAGTTTAAAAGTACTTATATTTATTTGTGTAAAATATGTTTTGTTAAAGAAATTATTTTAAATATTTATGGATTTTTTTATATCAATTTGACAATATACTAAACATTTTTTATTTAAACATGTAGACTACAACATAGTAAGAACAAATAATATTTATGTGTATTTAAAAACCTACTGCTTATATAAGCACGCGCAAATAATGCTCCAACTGATGAATACGATGCAGTGGTAAGTGGAATAAAAATAAACTTGAGAGGTGTCAAGGGACACCCGGATGGAACGAAGTTCTTAATTTAATAACTAGCTTGCTTTCTATGAGAGAGAGGCAGACAGAGAAACACGCCGCACGGCTTACAACTATAGCAAAAAGTGTCGTTACAACTTTTTTTCTTAATCTTTTCCGTCTAGCCCCCTTTCGCAACGCGCGAACGTCGTTCCAACATAGCCCTTTCGCAACGCGCAATAAGGAACTTCGTTCCAACAAAGACTAAAGACTAAATATTATTATGTTTATTTCATAATAGTGATATCAAAAATGATGAGAATAGATAAGGATATTAAAAATGTCTTGGGGTAAAGAAGTACCGCCGCAGGCGACCGCGGAGCTGCGGGTTCGACGATCGTTGCTCGTACCAGAAAATGTGGATACTTTATCCTGAAATTTCCGTTGAAAATATGAAAAATCTTTTATATTGTATTATCTTTTTCTGGTATTCGTAAGTAGTCTGTAGCTACATGTAATATTTTAACGAAACATTTATCGTGGATTATTAAAAAATGTTAAGTAGGTATAGAAAAATATCAATAAAAGTGAAAGAATAATTAAAAGATATTAAATTTAGACATCCATACCTTGCTAGTTTGTGCTTTAACAAACTTTATCAAGGCACAATACTTGGCACTTGTATCTATAGGAACTTGCTGATAGAATGCTTTTAAATACCTACATAGAATACATAGTAAAATCACAAATTATAAGGTCTCCTCAACTCGTGTACCGATTAATATGAAGGAATTCAATGATTACAGTCAAGATGCACACTTTTACAATACCAACCGAACCGGGCAGCAAATTGTATCCGCAGATCGTCCACTTTCTTACTTCAACGGAAATATTATTCTGTAGACGTATCTTGGTTTCAATTATTTAAATTGTCAAATTCGGACCAGTTGGTTCTTCATATAACTAGCCTATGTTTTTTTAATTACTTGTATTCGACGACCGATGTAGCGCGGCGGGCGAAGGTCCGCCTGCGACGCGGAGGTTGCGGGTTAGATTCCCGTCTTGGGATAAATGTTTGTACGATCTGCAAATATTCCGGGTGTTCTGGGTATTTTATATGTATAACAAAAATATCTATCTATGTAATGTATTGTAAGTATGTCAGTCTTCGAGTACCCATAACACAAGCTCTGCTTAGCTTGGGGCTAGATGATGTTGTATAATAAAAATATTTATCTATGTATTGTATTAAGTATGTCAGTCTTCGAGTACCCATAACACAAGCTCTGCTTAGCTTGGGGCTAGATGATGTTGTGTGGATTGTCCAGCATTATTGATTTATTCAGTAAAACCCTCTTAGATACCTAAATAATACCTGAAAACCACCCACAGAACATTGACTAATTGAAATTGACATTTGCGTCCAATACCTGTCTCTTTTCTGTATGTCTGTAAGTCTATTTAGGAATAGGCACGTACCGCACTATTGTTTTCTCTCTTACTCTTTGCCGACGTATTAACCTTCTTCACACCTGTAGGTCTACCTTGAGTTTTTACTATACTATATTTACTATACTCGCTAGCGTCTGTAGTTAAAAAAATGTATGAAGATTTGTACAGCGCCTCTAGCGGATAGTTGGGTACTAAAATTCGTAATACTAATATTGACGTAACTACTGTAGTAAAGTCAGGCGATTTTACTGTGACAACTCATGGTAGATACACTGTACCTCTACCATGAGTTGTCACAGTAAAATCACCTGACTTTACTACAGTAGTTACGTCAATATTAGTATTACGAATTTTAGTACCCAACTATCCGCTAGAGGCGCTGTACAAATCTTCATACATTTTTTTAACTACAGACGCTAGCGAGTATAGTAAATATAGTATAGTAAAAACTCATGGTAGACCTACTGGTTAAGGAACACTAAGTCCATTCTCTATGTCTATAGAGATCTAGTTTCAAACGCCATTTTCTCGTACTTAAGATTTATTTTTCGCCTTAAGAGCCTTAAAGACTTGTTAGCAATAATTTTACTAAATTCTAATTAAAAGTGTTTAGAACAATATTTCAAACATATAAATATGTAGACGCATTTATTACAGATAATATAAATAATAATAATTGCTACAATACAGAGCGGAAATATATATTGTTCTGTGATAGAAATGATTTGGTATATTTCTGTCTGTATACTGAACGTAGCGGTGTTTTCATGTAACCTCAATTATTACTTATATTTTAATAAAGTCTAAAAAAATTATTTCCCACGTATTTTATTTCATACAAAAAGAATAAAGATTATTTCTGAAAATAATATTGATAAAACACTCGTTATTTACCAAAATGAAACCCAATATGAAGCAGACTGATTGTGCTTCGATAGCAAATAAGTGATACTGCGCTCAATCAGATATTTGGCTGTTTTCCAATAGTTTAGAGTTAAATAACATTGTTGGTAGTAATATCAATTTTAACCCAATAAAGATAGTCTAGAGCTGAATCACTGTAAAGACGGGGAATTAATTTGAAACAAGTTGAAAAGCGTATGGTAACAAAATACTATATTTGACTGAAAACAAGAGTTTTTCAGTTTTTTTTAAACATAGTTCTAAAAATTGGATAAAGGTTTTATTACGTGTAATAATTTGTAAAGACTATATTACTCTCAATTTTAAGGTAGGAATAAAATAAATGTACAATAAATAAATACATATTAAATAATGCTGGACCATTCACACAACATCATCTAGCCCCAAGCTAAGCAGAGCTTGTGTTATGGGTACTAGAAGACTGACATACTTAATACCATACATTACATAGATAGATATTTTTTATTATGCATATAAAATACCCAGAACACCCAATAATCTAAACAAAAAATGATTTAATAAAATAATTACCCAAAATTTCTTGTATTTATTTATCACAAATCAGTTACCAATTTTTCTTATGTACATACTTACTTATTATATTTTATTAATGTAAAAACTAAATTTTAACTACTAATAGGTACATTGGATGTACAAATTGTTGCCAACCTTGAATTTTAATTGACACTTTGGTAAATTACAGTTTTAATGAAACATTTTGTGAGACTGTGACCGTAGCACTTCCGCGAGTATCTGCTATACAAAGAACCCAATTTGGACTTTATGCGATAAACTTTATGATTCATTATGTACTAAATGTCTTGGGTGGTTCGGAGTAAGCCACAAAAGGGAGCTTTTGATAGATTGAAGTCTCATCGGTCTCAGAGGCGGTTTATGGAAGCTTTTATAAACATAATTTTATAGAAGTTTGTGAAATAGGTTTATATAAAAATACACGTTAAGATATGGCTATGATGTGGATTTTGAAACTCTTGTTCTCAATGGGGATCTTTCAGATTCAGTCTCAAAATACGAGTGTGAGACGGCTCGTGCGTGGGCGTGGGCGTGGGCGTAGGCGTGAGCGTCGTTCTATTGTAAAATAATTACTTATATTGAATAGCCTGTCTTGCAAGCGGTCCTAGGCTTCTCTCATTCATTTACCCTCCACAACACTGATCATATCTTGTAATACAAAATAAAAAAAAATGTCTTTATTTCGGAAACAGGTCCATACAGAAATATATAATACGTAATAATTGTAATTGTAATCTAAATTAAACTAAAGTACACAGTCGTCCGAAGACCTAGTCATTATATGTATAAGTAAAATATTAGAAACTACCTACTACTGAAGGTAGTTAGTACAATCTATTTGAGATTCTCACTGTGGTGTACAGACAACTAATAACGCAAGAAAGAATTATCTAATACATAATGATAAATTCTTCTGACATGCACCACTCCTCAAACCGGTGCTTCAAGCTAAGAATGTATGATATGCGAGCTGCGAGCTTCCTGCACTCTCCAACGTGAGTGACTTCAGTACCTGAAATCTACTGCATTATACACTCCATGTTAATTATTGAGCGTGTTTCATACTACTGTAAAAGCATTTTTTTTATTTAAATAAATATTCATGGTAAATATTCATAACATCATATTCTAGTCCCAAACTAAGCGAATCTTGTACTATGGGAAGTACATTGCTGATGGATAACTTATATATTATAAATTGTAATTACATACATAGTACCAACGTCAGTGCTCATGATATAAATGATTAATTTTGCTCCACCAAAATCTATTATTTATACGATGAATCTCCAGATTGAACCTATGACCCACAGCAGAAAAGGCAGAGCTGTGACGTTTTTATTTTAATGTATTTTTTTACAATCTAGTTCATAGGAAACGTTATGCTTGGTTTTGAAGTAGATAACGAAAATATGTAAAGTGAAATGTCTCTTAACTATCTATAGATCGTTTGCAACGGTCTGTAGATAGCTCAACTGTTTCTAATGTATTTTATATGACAATGTACATTTTGTAAATACTGTATACTACTATACAGTAAGGTTGTTTGTGAATAAAGGTATATACTCATATAAATATATGCAACAAAATAATAAAACATTTGTATGCTTCATTGCAATTTTAATAATTTATCTTCAATTGATATATTTCAATGTGATGACGGGATGAGGTAAATAGCCAAATAGATCTTCAATAGTTACCTCTATGTCAATGGATTACCTTGCTTAGCACTTCCATAGCACGCACTTATCATAGAAAATCTACAAAAATATTATACCGAAAGTAACACTTGACCTTTGAGGAAATAAATAATTCAACACGCCTCCGTCATCAAAGACGTAGGGTTGCCATCGTAAACACATTTACTTTAGCAAATCCATTAGGTACAGTTTATTGGCGACAATAATATAATGTATATTAAAAGGCTTCTAATTTTTAGGTATTTATGGTTAATTTATTCTCGGCCGATAGAGGTTAGTTCTAGTGTACCTATGGTAATTTGCGTTTATCAATTATTAGTAAAATTTATACGTTTGTAAAAAAATTGTTCTTACTTACAACGGTATGGGTGTTACTATGTATTCTAATGTATTTACAAAAAATGTATGTGTTCTAGTATTCTAGTTCCCATTTTACAAGCTTTGCTTATTTTTGGGCTTGTGATAGTGTGATGTGTAAAATGTCCGTGATTATTTATTAATTTATTTTACTTTCAGTATTAATTATTCAACCTGTAGAGAATAAAAAACATACATTATGAACGAAAACTCACACAAAGGTCAATTCAAATTATGTGTAATTATCGATAGTTAAATAAACAAATCTTCGCATGTTATCTCAATTATTTATACATATATAGCGTCAAGGTCCATTTTTTACTCACTCCGTAATGTAGGTTCTTCCAAGATGTGTAGCTAATTAACCCACGACATTAAAAAGCAAGCCACAAAGACTTCTTATTAGTGCTATCATAAAAATATCTATACTCATTTTAACAGGAAATGTGAACTGAACTTTGTATAACCGATTAAAATATGAAACTCAGCAAATTCTTTTGAAAAATTAGCTCAAATCATATCGGCCCTACAGTCATAAATACTAGCTAAAGGTGCTAGGTGAAGGCAACACGGCAATGCTTTCAAATCATCGGTCATTCCGACCCTTCGGTGAAAAGTGGCCACTTAACTCGTCAAACGCCAATCCAACCAAGGGACGGATATGCTTCCCTGCACACCACCATAGAGCTGGAAATTCAGAGGAGACTCTTAATATGTGTAGGTAACGTATTCTATTCTAGAAAACTATATAAAGTGGCATCATCAAAATATCAGCCTGCCTATTTTCCATCGAATAACATTTGAGTCAGTCTATTAGGTGGTTTCTTACGTTTATATTTCTACATCTTACTATTCCCTCTTTTTGTTAATAAGTGATGGAAACATCAAATAACCCACTTGATATATAGTATAGTTTAATTATTGCATGCCTAGTCATAAGCAGAATATATTGATACTTTATATTATTTGACATCTATTAAAACATGTTATAATTGCAATTAACATATATTATAATTGCAAGCAATAAAAATTCTTTGACTTTGAGTACTTATACAAATATGTGGTAGGTAGGTACAGCCGTACTAGACGGTTATTTGTCTAAATTCAAAGATGTAGGCAAAAAGATGGAAAAGCTATGTCCAATCTACACTCAACAATCATTGACGCCGCAACATGATCCATTATCAGAAATATAACTCAGAATCTCAGAACGAGTCGACAAGAGGACATAACTTATTGACTAAGAATCTCTAACTAATTGGATATCGAATAATGAAACATCGAAACATCTTAATCATATTTCTATTTCCGAATATTGTTTTGGGATTTTTCGATATACAAGATATCATGTCGGAAAAGATGAATAAGTTACCAAAAGACTTTGCGGTGGCGGTTAAGGATATTGCTGAAAGTCTGCCTTCAAAAACAATGGTGGTTGTGAGAGGAAATACCACTGACATCAGGTAAAACAAATAAATAAGCCTTAAAGTTTTATCACGTTTGTATTTAAATGTATAAAACTTTATAAAGCTCTAAATATATATAAATAAAACTTTATATTATAGCTCGTATTGTATAAAATATAGTTTTTTCGAGTGCTATCTTTTAACTCCATTTCGAAGCAGATAATGTTAAATTGATAGAGCTTGAATTTGTTAAAACGTAGATATACCTACCGTTTGGATTGGAAAATGCAAGGTTAGTTGTGTGACGTCATTCTAAATACAAAATGGCGGACAAGTTATTTTCGTCATCTTTACATATTCTTGTGAAATATTCTCAGTTGGAAAGACAACTAAAAATTGTGTTATGGCGAATACTGAAATTTGTTCTGTGTCTAGGTGTACTAAGTAAGTATAAAATAAAATAAAATAAATAAATATTCACGGACATCTCATACGCGCTCTAGTCCCAAACTAAGCAAAGCTTGTACTATGGGATTTAGCCAGTATGTAGTATGTATTTAAAACAATAAGTACATAATAATTCCATCAGCAGTCCCTTAGTACAAGCTTTGTTTATAGAGACTAGAGCGCAACGTGTCAAATGTTCGTGAATTTTTATGTATTTATCTTATGGGGCGTCTAAACGGGCTATATTTTACGGCAATTTGTGGCTGCAATACTGTGGCCGGCAACATTGCTACCAATACCAGCCACACTATGCAATATTTTAAGGATGGCCCGGCATTATAGCCACATATTTTTTGACATTACGTCGGCCATTGTTGCTGGATTGTGTGGCTCATTATAGGGTTCTGAATCAAAGGCCATACTATTGCAGCCATATTGCAACATGTTGCCTGCAATTGATTGCTCAGCCATAAAATGTACTAAAATGTTTTATTGATGGCTGGGCAATGTTTGCCAATAATTGCAGCCACAAATTGCCGTAAAATATTGCCCGTTTAGACGCCCCATTATATTTTACGTATTCTTAGAAACAAATTAATTGGATTATCCGATATTATCTGATATATTTTAGATTAAACGACCTTTACAAGTTGTTATATCTACTAAGCCAGCACAACATACAGATAATTAACTTGGAAATTAATACGAAAGAAAACAAAGAAAAGGTATGAAAATAATATTTATTTACTGTTATTGTGGAAATGTTTAGATATCTAGTTGAATAGCGTTGGTGTTTCTATGACAAACAGTAGTATACAGGGTGTAAACACTTTTAATAAACTAAAAGTACCAGAGTGTGATATGTAAAATGTCCTTAAATATTTATTTAAGTATTTATTATTATTTATTAATTAAATTGCATATAATACAGCCCTTTCAAGGTTTTTTATGTTTTTTTAAAAGCGTTGTTACCGATTTCAAAGAATAAACTAGATTTTCAACGTGTATTTGGTCAAAGAATCTAGCTAAGAGCAATACCTGTTACATATTTGGGATATACACACATTCACCCTGTATAATATGATCTAGTAATATGATCCAAACCAATATTTTCATAATATCATTTGTTTTACAGTATTATTCTTATATCAAGAAAGGTCTAGATCTATCTGAAGAAAGAACTAGTTTGATACTATGCGAACCACAAGAATGCGAAGAATTGCTGATCGAGGTTGGCTTTTGTTTACATTAATTATTCTAGATAAGATTAAAAAAAATGGTTGTCTGTAAAGTCGGTTTACTGACGATAGTTCAACGTGACAACAAACGCAAAGGCCGATTGTGCTTCTTTGTCGCTCGTTCCGCGCTATCGCTTGCACTTCATGGAAAGCCTCAGAACGCTTCATGAGTCATGTTTTTTCGTGCATGCAGCCGGCTCTATCAAATTATAAGACGTTGTCACGTCAATATATTTAGCAGACTATACTTTTAAATGTTAAGACAAACATCGTGAGGTCATGACAGGCGTCACAGCTCAGTTGGTAGTAGCTCTGCTTTCCATGATGTGGGTCGTGGGTTCGATTCCCACCCAGAGCAATCACCAGAGAGTTCATGATCAAAGTAGAAAAGACAAGCTTTATTTTCCGTATCAATTCTTGTGCTAGTTTATAATATACCTACCGAGAATATCGTACAAAATGATTGCTATTTTCAAGATTTTCCTTAAGTTTAACTTGTTCACGTCGAGAGTTAAGTTTGCACAACAGAAGACAAATTATAACAACATCAACTGAGAAGTCGAAGTTAACACGTGTTAAACAAGTTAAATCAGACTTCGGAACTTCAATTCTGTTTATAAACAGTTATTTATCTTACTTTTATGCTTGTTATGTCTTTTATTGTCTTATTTATGTATATTTATTTCAAAATAGATGTTTTAACAATCGACTGTTTTTTTGAAATTTTTTTTGTTGTATGTTGTTTCGGAATCAAAAACAATGTCTAATTTACAATCGATATTTTTGAGCAAACGGTACTTATTGTGGTTCTTGACTCAATAATACCGCTATTTTTAAAATTCATTTTTTTTATTTTTAAAAATCTTTCTGGCCTGTACATTTCTATGTACTTAGAATAAAAATATTAAGTAAGTCAAAATAAATTCATCCTACTCTATTTTCATACCAAGTAAGCCAAGTAATACCAAGTAAGCAATGAAGCCGGTATTTTTTTCGATTCCTGCGAACCATCTATTTAAACTTAGTCTGCACTTGCTTATTCCTTCTCATTTACTCTCTATAACCACGCAATTACACTCGTATTAATATCGTAATGGCGGCTCAGATAATACTGCTATACGAAGTGCTATTACAAGGAAATCAAATATGTCTTCTGCAGATGACAGATAACAATCTCATTCACCGCACGATCCTGTACATTTTCTACTGGCCGCACGGAGAAGTCAGCTGGAAGTTCAAACTGACCATGGCAGAGGCTATGAGGATCGCAGTTATCACTAATCCAAGAGAGAGTGTGTGAGTACTACATATAACGACCGATGTGGCGCGGCGAGCAAAGGTCCGCCTGCGACGCGGAGGTTGCGGGCTCGATTCCCGTCTTGGGATAAATGTTTGTACGATCCGCAAATATTTATTCCGTTGTCTTCTAGGTATTTTATAAGTATAATAAAAAATATCTATCTATGTAATGTAGGTATTGTATTAAGTATGTCAGTCTTCTAGTACCCATAACACAAGCTCTGCTTAGCTTGGGGCTAGATGATGTTGTGTGGATTGTCCAGCCTTATTTATTATTTTATTTATTTATTTAAAACAGAGAGAGTGTGCGAGAGACCGAAACTCACTGCTGCCACCAATCCAAAGTCCTTCTCCGTTACTTTAAGGAGTTGTGCTGGCTGGGGTGAGGTTAGCAGGAAAATGCACAATAAACCCCATTGCGGGACGTCAGTGCAGATCTCATTCCCCCAACCAGAATTAGAATTAGTGTGTGAGTTTTATATTTCAAACGGACAATCGTACGATCCATATTAACACCAAAGTATATAAATTGGAATCCTTATTTTGAATGTTTAGGCAAGCGTAGAGTAGAATGCCCTCCGTCAAAATGGAGCGACGATCTGCGGAATGTAGTATTAACACTGGATGGGAAGAGCCGAAGACCGGGCTCAGTGGCGCGTCCAAGATACCTACGTCCAGCATTAGACTGATATTGGTTAATGGTGATCATTTTAGTTGAACAGAATGCGTCATACAATGATGTCTCTATAAAATATGAATCCTGATAAAGCAACAAATTAAATATTTGATGTATGATCACATATTGGCATAAACTTTTTTCGATAATAATTAAATAACCGAAGCGTGATTCGTCAACATAATAAATTAAGTCACAATCAGACCGAACAGACTTAAAATAAATACTCAACTCTCATACATCAATATTAACGTGCACTAAACCATTGCAGCCGTTGAGTGTGATAATTAAGTTGCAGTTACACCGAAAACAGTCTGCAATACACAAGTTATGCTAATAGACTACTTACAATTGAATAAACCATTTATAAAAGCAATGAAATATAACAATTTCAAATTTATTTTAACAAATTCACATTTACATTAAAATATTACAGTTTATGGTTACATAAGAAATTACTAATAATAATTAAGAATCATCTAGGTGATTTTAGGTGCCAATTCCACGTGACATGAGCCTAGAAGAACGGGCAAGAAACTTAACATAACTTAAAAAAACTCTTTTCACTGTTGCGTTTTATGAAATCCCGTAAACACATGTTGTTACACGCGTTAGGTCTACAGTTGTCTCCATAAATAATGAGTACTGAAATAATGGAGTACTCTTCAATAATTATTATAGGGTGGGTTATTGGAGCCAGTAAGCCCGATTCTGTTAATTTGTAACGTAAACAGTTCGTCTAAGCAGCAGCTAAGGTTCACCAACGTACTAATTTTGGGATCGCGATAAGCGTGTAGCCAAACACGTTCAACTATCGAACGTTAGTGAGCCGAAGATTGTGACATAAACGCTGTCACGCAAATGGAAACAAAGTTGAGCGGTTAGCCGTTTACAGCGATACATCGTTGCACACGCTACGTACACGTTACATTGATGAACCTTAGCTGCTGCTTATATGAACCGTTTACGTTACAATTTAACACGATCGGGACCAAGGTAGATTATTACAACGGTATTATGTTGTACTGATTATTTATCATGTTTCCTGATTAGGTATCAACAATAAGCTCATTATACTCTACATGTTATTCCCTGTGAGTTTCATTTTTATTATATTCCAATGATTGATAATTATTAGATAAAAAATTATAATCTTTTTGAACAAATAAACTCCGAATGATGTTCAATGAGTGCTTGATACATTTCTTAGAATTAATATCATAATTTATTTACACTTAATTGTATTTTAAAAAAGTACGATGACAAGGCTTTTATATCTGAAATTCCCGTAGAGTACACGCCATCAACGGCACTTGACATTTTTCTCCGAATTCCCATTGGACGCTTGGGCTAAAAATGAAGATTAGAATAAAATGTTAAAACAATATTTAAATGGGATTTATGTAAATCTTTTTACAGAAACTTTCTGCCTACTTTCTCTTATTAGTTAGATTAAAAAGTGGTTTACACTTAGAGGATTCGATCCCGGGATCCCGAAAACCGGGATCCCGGGATCCCGCTCATATTTTAGTCCCGAAAATCCCGGGATTTAAATCAATAAATCCCGGGATTATCGGGATTCATATATTTTTAATAAAATCAACAAAAATGTGCGTGAAACAAAACGCACTTACTTTCATTTGACGTTAAAAGTCATATTTGTGCAATAAATTAAGAAGTTTGCTTTCGGATGAGACGTTGGATGAGTTGTTATTTCATCTATACTAGTTTATACTAATATTATAAAGAGGTAAAGTTTGTGTATTTGTTAAATTGTAAGGGGTAATCTCGGGATCTACTAGGTTATATAAAAAACCGAAAAATAAAAAGGCTTTAGGCTTAATCCGTTTTGAAAAGTGAATCGGAGAAAAAACGGTCGAATTATGCCCAACGAAGTGGGCGCGAGTCAGCTAGTAGATTTTATTTTCGTGGCTTACATAAGTGAATAATAGTTTGTAGTCTATTTTATTTAAAATATGAGTCCTTTTAACATTGATCTCTTTAGACAAATTTTAAGAAGTTGTTTTTTCAAGTTTATTGTAAAATAAAATAAACTAAATATGCAATAATTCATTAAACTATTTTATAAGAGCCTATTTTATTAGAAGAAAATATAATTTTGTTTTTTTTGAAGATTTAAGTAAAGATATAAAATAAAAGTTTGATTGTGATATGTTTTACTTTTATTTTGCTACCACTGACTAATACAATCCCGGGATTATCCCGGGATCCCGGTATTAACTGTTGAAAATCCCGAATCCCGGGATTAGAAAAAATCGCCCGGGATCGAATCCTCTATTTACACTGTATTAACGTAGTTGAGATGCAAGATAGCGTACAGTGTAAATCTTCCGAAATTGGCACAGGTCGGCCTCTGTTTGTTTGCACTATAGGTTTCCTTTGTGTAGCTGAGGCTTAATGATATAAGGAACGGGATAGTGTACAGAAAGCCATTACTCAGTGAAGCAATATACATTTCATTATTCCTATTGTTTCTACCTATTAATATAAAATTGGTTCACTAAGTTATAAATGTTTTATTCTCAAAACTAGGTAATACATTTCAGTACGCTGCAGTCAGTTTGATTCGTAGTCGTCACTTTTAAATGACTAATTTAGAAATAAACTAAGCCCAGTCTACGTGTTTGTAGACTTTTCTTGTGAAACTAGCTAAAACTTATTTTCTGTGAGTAGATACTTGACACAATAATATACGTTTAGAGAGAAAATGCGAGCCGTAGGAAAGATAACTCTAAGCGAACTGGTAAAGTACAGTTCGGAACACAATAAGGAAACTGAACATTACTTTTTGAACAGAAACCAATTGAATCTGCACATTTATTACCAATTCTTATCATATTTGGTACGAGCACACTTTGGTATTTTATAAATTTTACTTTTATATGTATTGTAAACACCTAATATTATGGCATTTCATTATTAATATCTTAAGTGTACCTACTTATGTGTTTTTAGTTTAGATCTATTATTACTTAAGTATTTCATAGAAAAATAAATACATTTCAAAAAAAAAATGTAAAACCGTAAGCAAAAACACTAATGGCAAAGTCAAAATGACTTCAAGGCATTTTTAACAAGGGTTTATTGCATCAGTAAGCCAACTAGAAAGCCTTAATATATTATTTTATCAAAATGTAAGACGCAGTCAGCTCGGCTTAAACTAGTGAAATAAATTGGCATAAGTAATACATTATTGTAATATAAATGAAACCCGTTTTACGTTGTCACGACATAGCATGAAAACGGCTTGACCGATTTGGATGATTTTTTTTTGTAGTTTTCTTTTACTCTGTACAAGGTTCTTACGGAAACAAAAATTAAGAAAATCTCTCAGAAAAAAAAAATCTCTCTAAGGCGGTACGAAGTCGCCGGGACAGCTATAGTTGATAAATAAATGAATATGAATAGTTTTTTAGTGTGTATATTTTTTCCGCGGCAGTACAAGCAACAGTGGCTGATTGTTCACCAACGCGAATCGCCTTAGGGTTGTTCTAAAAATTACATTCCCTCTCCCTCTACCCCTTCCCCTACCCCCGATCAAGTTCAATAGCTGAACGGAAACGAAGCCGGACGAGTGTCTTATTCTGGAAGTTTCAGATCTATCTGCATTTTCACCGTGGCTGATAGAGGATCACTACTTGTTTGGTATCAATATTTACAAACTTTTTAATATGTAGCGTTATATTTACTAGTACGGTACCATAAAAAAAACATTAAATCGGCTTTTAAATTTACTTTATTACTAGTTTTTTAAAGTTAACTAAAGTGGAACGAATAGACTTACCTCGATCTCATGCAAATTAACAGATAACTTAGTAAAAGTATATTTGACCACCTTACTTATAAACATAAATGATATAATACCTATGTGGAATATTGTTAGTGTCGGTAGCAAACTATTTCTAAAGATAAGAGTAACAGAATAAGGCAGGAAAACTGCACGTACTTTGTAATTCGATTGGGCCGGACGCCGCCGATTGAGACTTGGCTGAAACATATTTCACGGATGCCAAAGAAAATACACAATTTGCTGTCCTTTTGTAAATAATATTAGTTAGGATCATAATGAACGAAGCAATGTGTCGGTGAAGCCAATATCATTTGAGTTGAACTGAAAATTAAATTAAACTATAAAGTATCTTCCACGGTCTTTATCTGATAACCCATTCCGGACGACAGATGAGACTAAAGTTGTAAAAATTACTGGTGACTCTGAATTTACCTGGCAGAGGCCTAGAAGTACCTAATGATAGGACGTAAGATTGAGATCTGAATTAAATGCCTTGAAATGTATTAGTTACATAAAGATTCTCATCTCATTAGACGAGAAGAGAAGACGAAATTCGATCTTCTTCTTGACGCCCTTTTTCTTCTACAAACTACATGTACATAATTCAACAACAATATTACTGCTAATCGCATCTTATCGGTTTCTTGTACATAAAATCATACGATCAAATTGACATAGAAACAGATCTTTTTTTTCACAAGTTAATAAGCGTTTGAGAGCGATTTCACCTAATACGACGATGTATCACGGGATAATAATAATAATAAATTTCTCGTGATCAGTTTCCAAAAGTACCGGTTTCTAAGAGACAAGTTTCATCAGCGTAAACTTTTCAACAGGTTCCGCATCTATTACAACCAAGCGACGCCGGACCGTCCTCATCACCTCACGATGGTCAACTGGTGGTCTGGCAGTCTCTACAAGTCTCCAGTGTTACCGTCTGCTGATAAAGTCTACAGCGACTTCCATGGCAGGGTCTTCGAAGTTCCTGTTCTTCATGTAAGTTTATTCGGGTTCCGTTCCTAAACGAATAAATAACGAGACCCATTTAATCCGCTGTCTGTATACCCGTATGTTACCAGGACGTATCTCATCAAACGTAATAGTAGTTAGAGAGTAAAAATATTTTACCTCTTTTGTTTCTTTATGTTCGGAACCTTTCATGACAAACGACACGCTTGGCTGGTTTTTATATATGAGATCAGAATTAAAAGCAAAAAGTGTCTAGGTCCTAGACACTACACCTTGATATACACACCTTGATATACACACCTTGATACCTTGATATCCTAGACTCTAGGATATCAATTATATTTTCTAAATGAAGAACTGCTGCTACTGAAAAGCTAGACCTTTTTCAGTGGGTTTTTTTTATTCTAGGCGCCTCCATGGCACTTCGTGAGGTTGACCAATAACTCCACAGTGAAAGTGACTGGCGGACGAGATGATAAGCTTCTTTCGTTGATGGCCAACAAACTTAACTTCAGGTCTGTACCAGCTTCGATTTCTCACACACACAAAGTTTTGAAGAGCTTTTTAGCAAGACTGTATATATGCACACGTAGACTAGATCCATGTTCTAAAATAGCTTCATAACTTACGAATATTGTGTTGAAAATCTGCTTAGCACGTTTATAATAGGCGTATTGAACAGAATATTCTTCTCATTACATATACAAATTACAGGTACAGGTATTACGACCCCCCAGACCGCAGTCAAGGCTCTAGTATTTCTGGGAATGGAACCTTCAAAGGAACACTTGGGCTTATTTGGAAACGAGTAAGATCTTTATTCTTTCTCAGACCTGTTTAATCACTTACTTTCTTGGTATAATTTTCCGTTTCTTGAAATATATGATTCTGGGTTTTGCAGAAGGCTGATTTCTTTATCGGTGATGTGACGATGACATGGGAGCGACTCCAAGCTGTAGAGTTTTCGTTCCTGACCCTGGCCGACTCTGGCGCCTTCCTTACACATGCACCAGCGAAGCTGAGCGAAACACTGGCTATCATTCGCCCTTTTCAATGGGAGGTACTACCTTCAATTTATGTATCTTATCCCTAAAGTAGTTGCGAAAAGGTAAAGATTGTTCCGATGTACCATGTGCTTTGGGGGTACAGGCCTTATTGAAAACGCAGTAAAAACTAAATTTGTTTGCATAGGTCTGGCCGTTGGTATGCGCAACACTACTGATCACTGGTCCAGCTCTTTGGATCGTGATAGCAGCGCCATCTTTGTGGCAGCACAGTAAACGTGACCAATTAGGCCTGCTTAGTACGTGCTGCTGGTTCACCACCACGTTATTCTTACGGCAGTGTAAGTACTTTTGCTTTATTCTCTACTATTTATAAGCTATATGACTAGCCCCTAGTTTATGAGAAAACTCGCTTGCTAATCTTACTTCACTATTATTATAAGCTTCCAGCAAAGAACCCTCTAGCACACACAAAGCTCGGCTAGTCTCAGTCCTAATTTCTCTTGGAGCAACCTACGTCATCGGAGATATGTACTCAGCAAACTTGACAAGTCTACTAGCAAGGCCAACGAGGGAGAGACCAATTGGAACTTTGCCGGACCTGGAGGAAGCTATGAGAGACCAAGGATATGAGCTGGTTGTTGAGAGTCATAGCTCATCATTGGCTATTTTAGAGGTAAGTCTTTTAAGCGGTTTTGCCTTTTCGATATCACTAATAATCGTTTTGAAACGCCTTCAATAAAGTTTTTTTTTTGAGTTTCATTGTACAATTTAAGCTTTAATAAGTAGGTATGGTTAGTAGTGCTAATTCTTAAGTAACTGGATCATCAACAAAACAGTTAAATACAGAGATCCTTTCTCACATTTATATATCCGTCAGAACGGGACAGGCGTATATGGAAGACTGGCCAAGCTGATGCGTCGACAGAAGATCCAAAGAGTCCGCAACGTGGAGGTTGGAGTCAGGCTCGTGCTGTCTCGAAAGCGAGTAGCTGTGCTGGGGGGCAGAGAAACGCTATACTACGATACTGAGAGATTCGGTAAGAATAACCCACAGAACATAAAAAACAGTAGCAGTAGCATGTGGGCGGGGCGCGCGTACCCTGAGCTTTGCGAAGTTTCAAGCACTATGCGACTTCTACTGTTTTTTATGTTCTGTGGGATAACCAATAGTTTGTGTTCAAATAATGTTCGTATTGTTCTCATTTAAGTGACTGATTTGTGTCTTTTTTGAGAATAAAGTAAACCTTTAGAATACACATATAAATCACTAATTAAGTTTTGTGTATTTTAGTATCGTTTTAAAGGTATATTTCATATGTGCTTTGCAAATTTTGCGATGACCGATGTGGCGCGGTGGGGACGACCGATGTGGCGCGGTGGGCGAAGGTCCGCCTGCGTAAACTAAAAGCACAAAACAGCAATTTGTACTTGTAAGATCAAGAAAACATCTAATTGGTGATTAGTTTTATAAATATAGTTTATAACACTGTTTGTTTTTCAAATAAAATAAATAAAGATGACATCCAGGTTTCAGTAATTTTGGCTACAGGAATAAACACTTTTACATTTTCAGCTCTCAGCATTTTTCACTGGTTTTCATTTACTTGTGTAACCTGCGCTTTCCAGTGCGATGCTTTTACTTGAGTACCATTCTGCCCCAGCAATCCAATCAATCACATCAAAGAAAAGTCTCCAGCACTTGAATAACTGTTGTAAGTCACTCACGTGTGTTCCAGGCTCCCATAACTTCCACTTAAGCGAGAAGCTCTACACGAGATACTCGGCTATTGCTCTTCAAATCGGCTGTCCTTATTTGGAAACATTCAACAATGTGTAAGTAAAAATCATTTCCTTTCCGCCATTGAATATAGTTTGAATAGGAATGTTCTGCAAGGGTATATTTTTCTTTGAAGTTTAGAAATGGTAGTTTATGTAGAAACGGCAAGTTTAAAAAGTAAAATAAAGTAGGGCTTGCTGAATTTTGCCAACCGAAAGATATTGGATGAATCAGTTTCAATTATTCTTTTATTTTGAAGCCTATATAAAATAAATAATGCTGGACAATCCACACGACATCATCTAGCCCCAAGCTAAGCAGAGCTCGTGTTATGGGTACTAGAAGACTGACATACTTAATACAATACATTACATAAATAGATAATTTTATTATACATATAATATACCCAAAACACCCGGATTAAATATTTGCTGATCGTACAAACATTTATCCCAAGGCAAGAATCGATCCCGCAATCTCCGCGTCGCAGGCGAACCTTTGCCCGCCGCACCACATCGGTCGTATTACAATTTGGTAGTTTCAAAATGGCTAACAAACTTCTCTAGTGAAATTTTTGACGTGACAACGTCTTATAATTCGATAGAGCCGGCTGCACGCACGAAAAAACATTACTCATGAGGCGTTCTGAGGCGTTCTGAGGCGTTCCATGAAGTGACGTTGTCACGTTCAACTATCGTCAGTAAACCGACTTTACAGACAACCATTTTTTTTTTCCTCAGAGTCATGACGCTTTTCGAAGCCGGCATTTTAGCAAAAATGACCACGGACGAGTACAAGAACCTTCCAGAAGCATCAAGAAGGTCAGAACCGGTCACAGAGAGCGACAGCAGACAGGCCAGCGAAATGATGGGAGAGTCCAATGCTTCTCCGTCTCAGGTAAAGAGGAACAGAGAAGTAGAAGAGTTTTTTTACAGCTATAAATAAATATATAATGCTGGACAATCCACACAACATCATCTAGCCCCAATCTAAGCAGAGCTTGTGTTATGGGTACTAGAAGACGGACATAGGTACTTAATACAATACATTACTTACATAGATATATATTTTTTATTATATATATAAAATACCCAGAACGCCTGGAATAAATGTTTGCAGATCGTACAAACATTCAAAAATCGATTTTAATGTAACTTTCCAATAATTTAGTATATGTATACATCAGAATACCACACAGGCTATAATTTATAAAAGTATTGTGTGAGTTGTTCATAACATAACATAAAATCACATCAGCTAGTAGAAAAATAAAATTAGCCAGTATTGCTCCTTTGCGCCGAGCCCTGTTCGCTTATATCAAACATTTGCTCTGAGTGGAAATCGAACTCACGACCTACAACAGCATAGAAGGCAGAGCTACTACCACCTGAGCTGTGACGCCTGTTAAACTTATAAAAAATGATTATAATCGAACTCAGGACCTACAACAGCATAAAAGGCAGAGTTACTATCAACTGAGCTGTGACGCCTGTTAAACTTATAAACAATGATTTTATGTTTGTTGTTGTACATGTCCGAAAACAGTTAAAGTAAACAATAGCACTTCACAGGCACAGCCCGAGTCAACGAAAGGTCTGGAGCCAGTTTCTTTGAGGATGCTGCGCGGTGCATTTTGTCTGCTCGGCATTGGATATACGCTAGCTGGTATTTACATATTTTTTTGTATTTTTACTGTACCATTGCAATTCTTCTTCTTGCGTGTCAATCACTTTAAACTCGATCCGACAGTGCGACATTGCGCGCCGAAACCAATAAGCTACTTTAAAATATAAACGTCATTGCTTTTAGATTCCTTGTGCAGTGTACACCTAAATTGTACATAATTTTCATTTAACGAAATAAACCAGCATTTGTACTACAAAAAGTATTCATAATTGCACCCTACCGAAGGTTCCGTGAAGAATCAACAAGTCGAACTCTGCTACTCTTAATCCCCCTGTCTGTTATTATTTATTTATAAAAAGATTTCACCTGTTTAATGATAGCTTTTTATGGATATACAGTTCAAATACTTTATTAATTTCTTTTATTTTTTTATTTAATAACTAACAAGATAATTACACTAATTATACATACATACACAAATAAATTAACACTACAAATTAGTCTAAATGGTATAAAAAATTACAATTCAAATACACTAAATCAGAATTTTAAATTAAAAGTATTAAAAGTCATTACAAAGTAAGTACGGTAGTTAAAAATATTCATGAAAAACGTCAGTTACACTGTATGAAGCAATTAAATTGTATTATGTAGATGTCCAAGTAAGTTACACTGATAATTTTGGTAGGACGAGTGGGAAGTTATTATAAAAATTCTGTTCGTTTTACTAGTAGGACGACCAAGAGGGACGAAATGAACCAGGTTATGAACAAAATAATGTTTTATTGTTACAGCGATCGTCTTAAGCATCGAGATCCACCTACACCGAAGATCATTGAACCGCAATCGCCCAGCACCAACCGGCATCAAACCCGCACCAAGATACACTATATTCTACGATGCACGGAAAATAATTGCACGAGTTTTCCGAAGGATTTTATTTGCTATTTGCAGCTGTATCGACAAAGCCTTGGGACCTGGTAATATCGAACACTAGATTACATTATAATACCTAATGTATAAAAAAAAATACTTACAAAAACTAAACAAATTTTGTCTGGTAGAGATAGCTTCTAGCGATAAGACTCTTTGTACCTTGATCACAAAAATGGCTGAAGTTGCGTTTGAAAGGGCATATTAAAGGGGTTTCATTTGATTCTCAGTGTTTAAAAATCCAACCTATATCTATATATCTATATTACAATATAATATATAATGAAAATTACAATGTAAACGTATAAATCACAATACGACCACAAAATTGGGAATTTGTTAGTAATCACAATTTATTTAGTTCCAAACAATAAAGCAATATACTTATTACAACACAATACTAATTAAAATCACACACGTCATTGTTAATTAAATACACATTGTTCTATTAGACAAACACGTTTCATTGTTTTAAGCTTGATCTATTAGTTTGTTAGTTTATTTGAAAGCTTTTAATTAGATTACATTTTCAAATTAAGTTGTATGTTCTGTGAAGTGTAACTTTGTAAACAAAACTGCGGTTGACTGATGTTTGCAAAGTGTTTTTGAGAAGGTGTGTTTCACTTTAATTTAAAATCTTAGCTAAAAGCTTTTATAATATACATAGATTATAAAATAATACATTTATTAAAAAAACTTAAAACTAGGTTGCCGTCAGCAGCGGGCAAGGCCCAAGCTACCGGTGGTTAGGGCTACAGATAGAGGAACCTCCGGACAATGCGTGCCGTATCGAGGATCACTGCCTTCTGCATCTGATTCTAGAGCTAGCCTTCTAGCGAGAGCCTCTTTAGATGTTGGTCGAGGCTCTTCGCTATCAGTCCGTTCGCTGAAATTATTATAAGAAAAGCAACTGCAACTGCGATTTTAATTAAATTAATTACTTAATGTTTTTTTTCGTAACTGCTTTATTTTAATTATATTAGTTAATTATTTTTTTGTTTTAAATAAAAAAGACATTCTGTATTATTGATCCAATCCATTCTGTTGCTGATAAAAAATAATCTTAGTAAAAAAAAAATATAGTACTATAATGTCACAATATTTGATGTTTGATGTTTTGTGGTTAGTGTGCGCCTTCCCTTATGGAAGGTATATCAACATCGCAAAAGCGAGAATACAGTATTACAAATCAACCGAATTCCCCTTAAATCTAGAAGCGCAACTACACAACTATATCTCTAATACAAGTCAGCAGACACTCATTGAATCATGGTATCTACTGCGGAAACCATTAAATGATATAAATACATATTTGACATACACTGCGCGGCGATACAGCCGTTTTACAAGTTCCTACGCGTGATGCACCAAGTGACCGCGCAATGTATCATAAATACTACAAACGAATGCTCGTTTATCGTTTTTCGTAGTAGTCACAAGCTACGGCGAGCTCTAACGAAGTTAATCTGAAGACTCGACGTCTTGGAGACGCCGTGTTCCGCGGCTAATTGTGTAATTACTATGCAGTTTTGTAACTCAAAGATACGTAGGGACCTAAATCATGCCCAAGTCCTTTATAAGTTCAAGATTTTATTATCATAAAACGGTCACGACGGTATAAAAATAATTTAAATTAAATGCGTAAAACGCTTGAGAACGTAAACATTGATGTTTGTTCTATGTCTAGGTTTTACTATGTATGTTCAGGATTTTCTAGTCATTGAACCTATTCTTGTTAACACCTATAATATCACCATTACTATATATGTATTCAGGGTCCATTCGTATCTGACGGAAAATGCGTCGCGTAGCGCCAAAACAAACAACACAATAATAAAAGATGCGTTAGTGCTTCGAATTAGTGGGATCTAGAGACGCTACCTTACACACCCACCATCTATTAATGTTCCAGTAGCTCTACCATGAGTTTTTACAATCTACACTGAAAAAATACAATTGTTGAATTTACTAAACTGGAGTAGGTTGAGGCTTCAACTTGATAAATCAAGCTAATTCCTAGTTAGTTTTACAAACACACGTTGTTCATTTTACAAAACTATTAAAGGTTGACCATTGACTTAACTATGTTAATTAGAATTTATGATATCTATGTCTTAAATACACTAAAGTACGTTTTGTAAGACGATCTCCGAGCGCTTCGACCGATAGCGCATACTTCGCTACTAAAGTTCTAGGTAAAATTAACTATCTTGGATGTAGATTTTGCAAAACAAAATAATACATGACTCATCCATTTTCATTTATAAACAATAACATGATTTGATTTGATTCTATTCGGAGATAAGCTCGCATTTTGCGTCAAATGTAAATCGACCCTTAAAAAAAGGACTACAAGTATTGTATGAGCAGTGACATATGTCACATTATTTATTGAGTGCACACCAGTCGCTGACTGTACCAGACAAGTGCATACACGTCTAAACTTAAACTATAAGTTACAGTAAACTCCACATTTTCCGGCTTTGAATAGACAAAGCGGAATATTTCTGGGGGGGTATACTGACAACTGAAATGTTTTTGAACTGTTCAAACAGTTTAAACAGTATTGCAGTTCAGTTTTCTTCTTCGTCTTTTATTGATATTTTGAATGATCGATTTTCATACCGTTTGATAGAATTAACGAAAAATCAGGTAGGCCATGCTCAAATCAGGTAGGTCATGCTCAAATCAGGTTGGCCATGCTCAAATCAGGTAGGCCACGTGCTAAACCGCGGTATTGACGTCATTTTTAAAAGCTCAGTCATAATTTTATAAAGCTCAGTCACGTCAGTCCACAAAAATGCCACGGAATACTGATGAGTTACTACAGTAAAATCATCGAAAACTGAACTGCAACTGAGAGGATATTCGGCCACGCAAGTTTCCCCTTGCTGGATAGCCCCCCTGTAGTGCAGAGCTTTGCAAAGCGCCGCGCTCTCGGGACCTTTTTGATTTTATTTCGTAACAAAGGAATCTAATGCGTATTTTTGAAACTTGTGCTATTTTCGGTGTTTGTTTGCATTTTTAATCACGCTTTGTGGTTCACATACAACTACATATTTGCTTTCAGACTATATGTACAATTTTAAAATAAAACGGATACCGGCATCTTGAATCACCTAGCTAGTATATAAGACGATTCTAAATAATCCATGTGATTTTTCTGAATAAACTTTTGTTGATTAAGATTTCTGAGCCATTTATTATTTCATAAATTTATTTGCCAATATTAGTTTTTCTCAAAGATTTAACATGGATTTAACACATAACCCAAAAAAGTTGTATTATTTTTTCTTAATCGTTGGTTGATTGTATAACTTATTGGAATAAGTTCAGCTGTTACATAGCCATCGACCTATCGTATCATCATCATCATCATCCACAGCCTGACTTGTCCCACTGCTGGGTATAGGCCTCTCTTTGCCCTTTCCATTCCGACACGACCTGTGGTATAAAAACCTTTAATGAACAGATAAATTCAAGACCTAATTTTGACGTGACAACGTCTTATAATTCGATAGAGCCGGCTGCACGCACGAAAAAACATGACTCATGCGGCGTTCTGAGGCGTTCTGAGGCGTTCCATGAAGTGACGTTGTCACGTTCAACTATCGTCAGTAAACCGACTTTACAGACAACCATTTTTTAATGAATTTAATTCAACTACGTATACACCAAAAACTATTATCCTACTGATATATTGTACGGCACTCCGCATGTAAGTTGTAATCACCTTCGATTTACGTGGAGTTTCTATTCTAATTAAAATTAATAAGTACGAGTATTGTTCAGGGAGGGTGTCGAAATCCAAACATATTGAAGTGCAGCTGCCAACCCTAGTTTCGAACTTCCCTATGGCTTTACGATGTAGTTTAAGTTTTAAGCGAAAAGCGACACTATTTTGATTAGTTTTAAGCATGTTTTTGATTTGTATAGATCTGTACTAGATTTGTATAGAACGAGCAAGAAACTTGTATACTGTATCTATACAATATACAAGTTTCTTGCCCGTTCTTCTAGGCTCTGGTCGCGTGGAACTGGCACCTAGAATCACCTAGTATGTAAGACGATTTAAATTATATCCATGTGATTTGACTAAATATGTAAACAATTTTTGATTTTGATTTTAAACTAACGTAAACGTGGTGAAGCTGTAATTAAAAATAACCAAAAATTAATTTAATATTTTTATTTAATTGAAGAAACGTCGTATATAGTTTTTAAAATAGTTTTTCGTAAATACATTGTGTAGCTGGTAATTTGAATTAGAAGAGTTCAGTTGCGCTTTTCAGCCGCAACCTACGTCCAACAAATGCCGATATAGGTTGATGATGATGACGATGATGATAGTGTTTTGGAGCAGGTCTATTTACTGGATCAATAATAATGTGGTTTTCGTATCATCCATAGTAAACTTATTTATTAAAATCACCAAATCGCTGTGTTAAGTAGTTATAATGTAAGTAGTAGTTAGTGAAAATATTTTTTACAACGATATTTAACGTATTTTAACATGTCTTTTCCTATACTATTTTTTTTGTATTAACCTATACTGTCCCACTGCTGGGCAAGAGTCTCCCCTGGCAAAGGTCTATACTATTATTAAACTGTAAAATAGACTTTTTTTTTAAATAAAATAAAACAAGACAAAATAATGTTTATAAAACTTGCACCACAGCTCAACATCTGGACCTCGAAACGTAGGGCCAAATGTTTCGAAATTTAAAGTTTATTAGGGTTCCCTACGCCGAAAATGGTCGTATATTCTAATATCGGTAATTACTTGACGGTGTATTTATGTTAAGGTATATAACAGAATAGAGCACTTTTACTGCTTTTCCTTTCAATTTATTTAGGGGCTAATGAATAATTCTGGGAAGATTTTATGTAATACATTTTGATTATAGTACCTACCTACATCAAAGAATAAAAAACAACTTCAACTTACACCTTGCATTTTGATAGGAAGAGACTTAAAGGTCGGAGGGGGGTCACAAATAAGTGTGACAATCGTAAACGTAAACACACTCAACTTGACGCATAATTAAATGTTTAAAATTCACAATTTGTCAGGAAAAGTAACAAAAGAAATAATTTAGGTACTAGAAAACTTACCACTTAATATAATACATTGCATAGATATATTTTTTTTATTACACATACTTTTATTTTATTTTTATTACAGACTAAC
Source organism: Ecliptopera silaceata (assembly GCA_932527185.1). Taxonomy (NCBI): domain Eukaryota; kingdom Metazoa; phylum Arthropoda; class Insecta; order Lepidoptera; family Geometridae; genus Ecliptopera; species Ecliptopera silaceata. The sequence goes on along the minus strand of OW052194.1, from coordinate 10,961,847 downwards.
AATATCACATATTGAATAAATCTGCTAGATTCAACCTTTTTTTTTTATAAAAGGCATTCTGTAACATCATATATAAAATTGTTTACACAAAGCCAAATATATTTTTCATTATCTTGTAATAAATATCTTTATTTGAAAGGTATTCGGTATCGTGATCCATATTAATTTAGAGCTTTGAATTTAGACCCGATTAGATTGTAAATCTTGGGTAAAATCGAGGCAGATATTTCAAGTATTTTTGGTACCTAGGTGATCAATCAAAATAATGGTTAATCAATACTGCTTCATTTACTTACTCGTTCTATAAAATAAAGGGATTTATGAACTTAAAAATTAATTACTGTGAAAAGGTTTTAAATGAATATAAAAGTTTTTTAATCCGATTTTATGATAATAGTTATATGACGATTCAATATATTTTTTTTATTACAGAATAATAACTAGCCATGGTCAAGAATATTATTTATTTCATTTTCTTAAAATTAAAAATAATAATTAAAACCGAATGTTAATTAAAATGTAACTAATCGTCATTATAGCAAATAAGTATCCAAATAGCTTTTCAGGAAATAGTTTTGAGTTTCACTCTAAATTAATTAAGTACCTACCTAGTTTTATTTTAAGAAAGAAAATTATTTTAACCGAAATAATTATCACTCGTATGATTATTTATGTATCACATACAATATACTTCCACGAAATCTATAAGCTACAAATAAAATGTAAGCACTTACATAATAATATATGAATGATTAATTTTCATGAATAATTTTCGCAAATGCAAAGTGAATAAAACATCGTAAAATGAGCGCGAATTCATAAAATAATTTGGCACACATTTGCGAAATTAATTTTGCATTTACTTTTATTATGGTCTGGTACAAAATTAAACCACGGTTTACGTTTCTCATTAATACTATTTATTTGCATGTAATCAAAAATTTACTTTTTATTATGCATTTGAAATGTGCTCTAATTTGATGCAAGCTTAACTAATTGGTTTCGATATAAACCACTAACGGCCGGTTTCTGGAAATCCAAATCACGATTGATCCGAGTTTGACACATAGTAATTATTTGATTTTTTCGTTGATCATCGTTCGAGAAACCGACCGTAACTGTTTTTTCTGTCCCTTGAGTTACAGTTTTTTCAACTAAGTTGTTCAGGGGCTGGTAAGTGCCCAACCATTGCTCAACCTCGTACCGAATGATGGCCGGTGATGGGCGCTCTGGGTAGACACTATTTTGAAATTAGCTGTAGCATTAGTTTAAGATCATTGTCTTAGCTTTTAGTTTTTAAGTTTAGTATTAGTAATGGTAGTTTGTAAGAGATATCGCCAAGTGATAAGACCGCCTTTTAAGAATTTAACCTTTTGTTTTCTTTATAAAGTTCTTTTTTTTTATTCTGTTAATTCGACAAATTCTGCTCCAAAAAGTTTTTAAAACTTATCAGAATTTTGATAAATATTTTAAAGTTTAACAGCACCTCGATTAAACCAAGTTAGTCTAGTAATAAGCTACAGATCATTATTATGTATCTTTAAAAACTTTACCGTACAGTCCCTTGTCCGTTTTGTTTTCTAAGTAATAAACCAAGCAAGTCTGTCTGGGTGTCTTATAACTTATAACAAACTTGTGGGACGAATCGAAGGTTACAAGTACCCTCAACTTTTGGCCGCGCAGAATCAGCAATAGTTAGTAACCTGAACGATGTAGACCCAAAGGTTGCAAATAAAAATACATTGAAATAAACTCATTTTTTTACAAAAGGACACTTTTAACGCCAACGTGACAGTGACAGGCGTGACAGCTGTACAGATTACCTACAGTGCGTGGCATAAAAAGATGAGGCCTTTCGCCATCACCAAGATGGCGGAAGGACGTTGTAAATAAAATACGAAAGAAAAAAAAATAACAAAAATACCGTCCAACGTTGCCCATAAACTTAAAATACGAAAAAAAAGAAAAAAAATTAACAATTTACCGTCCAACGTTGCCCACAAACATAAACAAGCCTTGCAACGTGACATTGGCGAAATTGGCTAACCCCCAGACGCCATTAAATAAAAATTGAATTGAATAAAAAGATGAAATGTTATTTCAATAAAAATAGTTTCTTTTTAGGTATCGACCAACAGGACAACAAGAATCTACCACCATTTTTAATTCATCATCATCAACCTATATCAGTCCACTGCTGGACGTAGGTCTCTCCCAAGACGCGCCACTGAGCCCGGTCTTCGGCTCTTCTCATCCAGTGTTTGCCAGCTACACTCCGCAGATCGTCGCTCCATCACGCCGGAGGGCGTCCTACACTACGCTTTACATCTGATGATTTTTAATTCATAGATACTCGTAATTTATGTTAATAAAATAGGTGAATTAAGAAAAATATTTTTTAAGTCTAAGTCTAATGAGTTTTGGGGTACACAAAGGACTATAAGTCCATATAAAATCTTAGAAGTTAGTATCTTTTATACGACCTTTAAAAATAAATTGAAACAGACTCATCAAAATGTTAAGCATCATTCCATTATCATAAAACTGTTGGCATTTTGTCGAGCAATTAATTTCTCGTGACGTCACAGGTGCTCTGACAAATTAATAATAGGTTGTATTTCCGCCACTCTCTTTTATTATGAGTAGGTACTTACATTAAATAATATTATATTTATTTTTATATTATATTATTTTATATATTAATAATGTTGCATGTGTTACTATTACACAACTTTTCTTGTGTTGTTGTTCTGTCTGAAAGCTACAAAATCTTACAATTTGGAATATCCAGGAAATTGTGCCTAAGTAGTGACTGATCTAGTGTAGGTATATCAAAGTTTGATTCATGAACGTCAACAGAAAAATATCTCAATGAAAGGTTTATTTTCGAAATGATCAACGGTTCGATTCGTCTCAGAGATTAATTGCTCGGATCGTGGACCATTGTCCGCGTGTTGTCGACGCTTTTGGGCCCTTTATGAATTCCCGAACCATTGTTTTGCCTGGATTTATAAAAAAAAAGTAAAAAAAGTTCTTATACAGAAACCAACCAACTCGACCGCGCGTGAAAACATGCCACGCGATAGTGAGCCCTGCACCGTTAATGTTACAGAATAAATTAAAAAGGATAATATTCTCAAAAGCAAACTGAAAGATTGTAATCGAAATAACGAGGTCACGAGATTTTTTTTCCTTGTTTTTGGTCGGTCATTTAAAAACTTTCATTAGTGAATTCGCGCGCTTGAAAATTTCACTTTATTTTTCTTCGAGTTGAATCGGCTGAGACTGAGAAGTGCAGTGACTGCGACATGGAAATGTTTCCATTTTTAATTATACGAAACTTTGTGACTCTTTTGAATGCGAGGATATTTTTGTTTTAGAGTGTCCTCGTTTGTGCCCGGAGGACGGAATGAAGTTGTGCACTTTGCATACTCTCAGATCTTATGCATAACCAATTCTAACTGAAACAGTGCTCGTCAAAATATTGAACCTCAATTATTGCTTTACTGATATTATGTAGCAGCTTCCGTAATATTCTTTTCATGCTGGGTCGTGGGTTCGAACACTTTTAAGAACAAATATTGTGTGATGGTAAACATTGTCATTTGTTACTTTGTATTCTATGTATAATATTTTGATAGCGTAATTTGGGGAGACCTTTGCCCAGCAGTGGGACAAAACAGGTAAAAAAAAATTGGTATGGAATGTTTGAATTTACAAATAACAGTTAAGAAGTAAGTATTCTGTACGCAAATTTACATAGCTTTGAATAGAAAACAGAATCGTCTTTTTAAGCAATTAAAAAAGCTGCTAATCTTTGACACTACGCTCTTATCGAGTGGTGTGCATGAATAACAACAATTGTAAAGTAAACGTAAAGTAGCGTATTCGATTCATATTGAATGGTAAATAGCTCGACAGCCGAACGCTGCAGCCTCATCGCGCAGTGAATCAAATACGCTGCGTTACGTTACCGATTCGTTAACGATTAGACGAAAGGACGAACTATCCTTTGTAAAAAAAAAGGATTGTCACATTTTCTCGTGCTCATTCATCAATTGTCATACAGCTCTTTACTAGGTAAAAATAAATGGTAACAAGAATTTGGTCTGCGCTGACGAAACGTTGTAAAAAACTCTCTCACTACCAAGTAACTGTTATTTCTAGTACAGTACTCTACCATGAGTTGTCACAGTAAAATCGCCTGACTTTTCTACAGTAGTTACGTAAATATTAGTGTTACAAATTTTAGTACCCAACTATCCGCTAGAGGCGCTGTACACATCATCATATTTTTTTTTAACTACAGACGCTAGGAAGTATAGATTGTAAAAACTCATGGTAGAACTACAGTACATACATTGTAAGTGTTTGCTAGTTACAAGTGAATATACCGGTGGTCGTTTGCCGAGAGCTGGCTTCATTTTTGTCACGTTTTAGTAAGATGGCCGTTGTTTCCAGGAAACTTTGTTTGCAAGTTACACAATTCACTTATTTCAATTACAAACTGTGCTGCTACTTTTCTATTTATTTTGGAATATAGGTAAGAATATTTATACTAAACATTAATATGCTAAACATGTTTTTTATGTACTTAATTAATTAGTTTTAAATGAGAAATAAATAAATAATATACACAAAAGCGTAGTATATTTGGAACTGACACTAGTTGTCAGTGACAGCCACTTCAATAAACAGCTAATATATAAGTAATTAATTATAAAAAAAACAAAGTTATAATGTTAAAGACTTATTTAAGATAACCTAAAACTACTATTCAAACTCTGAAATTTACATTGAGACGTTATGAAATCAAATATCCTTAGACTCACATTATGTTAGACTGACAAGTTCTTGTGATAAGTAACTTAAATCATTATTACCTTGGTTTAAACTAGATTATTATATTCGGGCTAAACTTGCCAAAAATAGCTTTGCTACAGTGTGTACGATTATTCTTCAATAAATATATAAGTAAGTACATATCTTGTAAGAATGCGAAGTACCTACGAAAACAAACATTTTCAATCTTCTTTATTAATATCCAAATAAATAAATTAACTTTGTTTGTAAATACCAATTTATTGAGTCACATAATTTTTTTTTTTTATGATTTTGATTTAGAAAAAAAATTGTTTAGAGAGAAAGATACATTTATTTGACACACAACACAGGTACAACACATTTAAAACAAAGACACATAAAATTACAGTACAATTACAAGGTACATTAACATATAAAACCGATCCGATTACTGTAGTCCTGACTATTATGTAAACGCAAAAAAAAAACATCCGTGTAAGCAGCCACAAATATTTCGGCCAACTTATAAGTTACCCAATTTGTTATGTTAAATCCTTGGATCCTCCTTCGCAAACCCTCGTCGACTGAACAGATTGAGCCTACGGGAGATGGATCAAACTAAAAATATACAAATGTAACGTGGAGCAGAAACAAGATGGATAGGCCGCGGTCTAAAGCCGGCCTAGACGTAATACTGGTTGACGCAGTACTTAGATTAATAGATTAGGAATCTGCTTTAGGACAATAGAATTCATGAAACTTACGGACTAGACTTAAGAAAAATGGTCCGGAATACTGTACGTGGCGTGGTCAGGATGTAGATGGTGAGATTTGTGGGCCTAGTACGAGATTGAGGCAGCATGCGTTGATTCTCTATGGAGAGTCAAAGCTTTTCAAATAATTCGCTCTTTACAATTATTTATTGCACGCTAGCTACACGCTAAAACTATAATGTACAAAATATATTCAATTCATAATCATCATTCTATATCAGTCCACTGCTGGACGTAGGTCTCTCCCAAGCCGCACCACTGAGTCCTGTCTTCGGCTTCCAGTGTTTGCCAGCTACACTCAACAGATCATCGCTCCATCCCGTTGTATATTAAACCAACCATTGATATGGCGACCGATGTGGCGCGGCGGGCCTAGGTCCGCCTGCGACGTGGAGGTTGCGGGTTCGATTTCCACCTTGGGATAAATGTTTGTACGATATGCAAATATTTATTCCAGGTGTTTTGGGTATTTTATATGTAAAAAAATATCTATCTATGTAATTTATTGTATTAAGTATGTCAGTCTTCTAGTACCTATAACACAAGCTCTGCTTAGCTTGGGGCTAGATGATGTTGTGTGGATTGTCCAGCATTATTTAAATATTTATAAGAAATCAGATGTTGTTAAGTGATTTTTCATATAAAATACATTTAAAATAGTAAATAAACTAACGATATTCATAGCTGAATGTCTCAAAAACACGTAGACATAGGAGTTTCTAGTCTATCCCTCATACAGTGCCCGAGGGAGTTCCCACGTGTCTGAAACCCAGGTTCCATCGATCAGTTCTTTCAGCACCTTACATTCGTTGAATTATTCTATTTAGGGCGATGTTCACCAAATAAAAAACCGGTGGACAACGTAAAACATACTGGTTAAACCGTTCAGGTTATTCCGTTCATCAAAACAGTATATTTTATGCATTTTTTACGTTTCGCCAACATATTTGTTAGTTCATTACCGATATACGGGACGCTGTAGTGTTTGAGACTTTAGATGGAGTAGGCTTGCCTAGCACTTATACCATCTTATCAGTCTAGTCGGCCTTAACCCCAGGAAAAACACGGTCCGCGGGTTTCCTAACGATATTTTCCTTCACCGTTTGAGAGCACTGGTAATATATACAGTTAACTAAATAAACGACCTTGGATCAAATCAATGTTCTCTAAGTGAGCATTAAGCGGAGACTCTCATTCTCATGCTGCAAATGGCCCAACTTTAAAGTAAAGCTGAGCTTAATTGACTCTTTAAATTATTAGACGAACTTCGTAGCGATTTTGCAAATAAATTTGAGATTATTTGCATTTGTAAACTAACCATTTTACTAGTTGTTCAAGGCAGATTTACTTTGATCAAGTATTGTGATTGCCAATGTGTGAATCATACAAAACATATCTGAGGTCATATTATGTCAACGTCATGTAAGCTTAACTTAACTCTAGGATAATATCTAACCAAAACCGAAAATAGACTTTTTTTGTATGAACTTAACATAATATAAAAATATTTACGCGCAAATATCAAGTCTGTATTTCTCATTAAACGTATTTTTTTCTTACTACGAGAAAAAAACAATCTTGTATGCCAACGTCTGTAATATTATCTACATTCAAAATCCAAATCAATAAAAGTTTATTAAGTAAAATCACAAGGATCATTAAGAATCGTCTTATATTGTCGCCCATTGTTGATGTACACTGAATTTGTTCTCCGGTTAACCCACAGATAGATATTCCTAGCTTTAACAGACGTTAAGCCAGATGGTGAACTTTGAACAGCCTATGAATCCCGCTGACAGATTGGGTTAGTTTCAAATTACATTTGCCTTTATAAAACACCCTAATTTAAGTATCAAAAGTACAACCTCGAGTTAAAAATTGAATCATTGCTTGATGTAAATGAGCTCGTGTTAAATAATGTAGCAAAAAGTTTAACAAGAAAACTTAACTCTTTACTTCGTTGCCTTCGCAATCAACTTTGTGACAACATGTCCTAACAATTAACTAAGTAGTACAAACACAAGAAACTTCACCTGCGTGGAACCTAATTTGTAAGAATTTACTTTGATAAATCTGTCTGGGTGACTGAATAAGATGAAAGTCTTGTTTCAGTAGGTACACATAGACAGAATTAGTCTGAAAACCACTGACCTGACGTCGGCACGATTAGTTGACAGTTCAAACCGTGGCCAAACCGTACCGTGTCGCGGTAGGGAATGACAAATAAGGCTTACGCCCTACATTTTTTTCAGATTCCACGCCGTTGTCTTGCCTAAGACAAGTAACGCGCGTGGTTTGCAATACAATAGAGAATAATGCCCCTGTTAGGTATTTTTAGTTTTTGAGCTTCAATAACTGTTGAATATTTGTCTCACATCAATATAAATAAATACACATATATAAGGTTTTTTTTTATTCAATTCAAAAGGCTAGCGTCTATAATCCCCAGGGGTGCTATCCAGCAAGGGGAAACTTGCGTGACCGAATATCCTTTCAGTTTCAGTTAAGTTTTCGATGATTTTACTATAGTAACTTATCAGTATTCCGTGGCATTTCTGTGGACTGACGTAACTGAGCTGTTAAAAATGACATCAATGCCGCGGTTTAACACGTGGTCTACCAGATTTGAGCATGGCCTACCTGATTTAAGCATGACCTACCCGATTTGAGCATGACCTATCTCATTTTTCGTTAATTCTAACAAACGAAAATCGATCTTTCAAAATATCAATAAAAGACGAAGAAGAAAACTGAACTGCAATTTGATCAAATAACAGTTCAAAAATCATTTCAGTTGTCAGGATACCCTCCAGGCATTCGTTAGATCTCTTGAGGATTAAACTAAAATATTTGTTTAAGGCCGAAGCGCTCAGTCAGGACGGTAGCCCAACAACAAAAGATGGCGCTAGTTTAAAAAACTGCGGTTTTCTTCTGATTTGTTAATGGTTTTTTGCGTTTAGTTATCAAAATTCACCTTTGCGAAATTTTATTAATAGATACCAACTTATCAATACACAAAACTATAATTTTAGTAAAAAAAACGTGCAGGGGCTGTTGAAGAATTTCAAGCTTGCTATCTACTCAGATACACACACATGTATACAATATTTGTAACGCACTAGTATTTGATAATTTCAACGTCAAATGAAAAGAACGAATGGTGCGGTTGAAGATGCTATGGAATTCGATTTGACGTAACCGAGTTCAATTCTTGTGAAGGCTTACTTGTTTTTGTTTTTTGTTGAATCAATAGTTTTAGTTCCTGGCTCAAGAAAATTTATTTTGGAGTTTTACCTCTGCTTTGAACAATATCTACTGACTTATAAAACCTACTTTATTTAAAATGGTTTTTACTTAGGCAGTTGCTATAAATAGAGAACCTCCATTACCTTCTAATAAAACTGCTAACATGTTCCAGAATATACCATAAAAATATGAAAAACTCATCAAATAAAACACATGAATATGTTTTGCCCAAATACGGGCTACGTTTATGTAATTTTTTGTGGCGTCGCTAAGATTCTTCAAGTGCAGCTATTGGCGCATTGTCTTGTCCAGAAGGTGATACATTGTTTGTGGGGCAGTCACATTATATTGCTAAATCGGAGTATCCCCATTTATCCAAGTCATACCTGCAGTGGCCACCTTGGCCCCCAAATCTGAGCTCCTGTAGAGAAAAACATGAAACAAATTATGCGTTGTACCTATAAAAGTCACTTAGGTGGTGTAGCCTAATGAGGAGGTTCTATGTGAAGGATGCGAAGTAGCGTGCACGCCTTGATCACCACGCACGCATGCTTCTTTGTTATCACAATGAGCACATCACAAAACAACTAAGCAGAAAGCAGAAATGACAGACAGAGCAAACGTTGACAATTGTCAGTGATGTTGCCATACATTGGTATAATTTACCCATTTCGGTATGCATTTATTTGGAGATTTTTAATTTTGCTTGAGTTTTGACTAAAACTTTCAGGATCCGATACGACTAACTACGGGTCTTTGTGTACTTAGAAATAAATATTATTTTTATAGCATAAGTTCTTTTTTGACGTGACGTCTTATAATTCGATAGAGCCGGCTGCACGCACGAAAAAACATGACTCATGAAGCGTTCCGGCGTTCCGGCGTTCCAAGATAAGATAAGAAATTAGTTTAGAGCAATTAATCAAGTTTGACAAATCATTAATTAATCATTTATGATTTGTTAATCGTTTAACAGTTCTTTTAATTAGTTAATTACATTAATCAACCAGTTATTGACGGGACAACGTCTTATAATTCGATAGAGCCGGCTGCACGCACGAAAAAAACATGACTCATGAAGCGTTCCGGCGTTCCGGCGTTCCGGCGTTCCATGTGTAATGAATCGATAATTAGTATTTAATAATTAGTAAAGTATTCTTGTAAATAATTAACGCGTCGACTGATTGTGACGGAACTTTATCAAATGACTAACAAGTTCATATCGTTTTATGATTTGTTAATGTGTTAATTATGATTATATTAGTGTGATTATGATTATGAGGTAGCCAATTTGGCTAATGAGTGGGATAAAGAGAGAGTATAAAAGGAGGGGTCGTTCAGTAGAGTGAGTCAGTCGTTATTCAGTCGCATTGAGTGGCACTCGGTCGCATTAAGTCGTGTGTTGAAGAATAAAGTCAAATTAATCTACGACAGTGTTTCATTTTCATTATACATGGAACGCCTCAGAACACATCATAATATAAAACTGCACTATATGCTATCACTTTAGTCTATCCTAACCACAATTATACTTTTTAACACGGTATCACTATTTCACGACTATGACTTCACCGTTCGAAGGCTTAAAGAGGACTCTCCGGTACAGCCACCTCATTCTTTTTATATCACCGCATAAGCGTAAACAACAAGATGGCGGCGGCGTGCCGGATGTGACGTTTATTCTTTTCTAGTATCATCACAAATATCTTCATTAAAATAGCAAACACTATTTTATAATTCTTAAATAGATTTACCAAACTATTATATTATACAATTTTAGAATAATATTTTGGAAATCATGACATTCGGCCATCCGACAATGTGTCGCCTCCCGGCACACACAACATAAAAAACAATATATAGCAATACGATTAAAGTTAATATGTACATTGTAACACCGATATAATATTCAATTATAACAATATAAGGACCTTGAAACAATAAATCATGACATTCGGTAATTATTGTAGGTGGTGTTATACATATATACATAAGTATATAAAATCTAGCCTTTCCATTTTTACATTAAATTGACAAAACCACTATTGGTTCAACGCTTGGGGTATTCCGATCTGGTAGTTCAACGCTTCTGTGAACAAGTAATATAAATAAAAGTGAATAATACATTAAGCAATTATAATCATATTTCTGAATTCTGCTCCAGAAAAACAAATCGTTGCGGCACTTCACTTCACTTTGAGCTGTAATCAGATTAAAATTATTATAAAAATAATGATTAAATGCATCTCCTTCAAATTTTAGCATTAAATAATAATTATAGAAAGTTTACAAATTATAGCATAAAAAGTTAATAATCATTGAAAAGTTTAAATTTAAACATCAAATAATAAATTACAGAGAATCTTTAAGCTCAACATTAAATAATAACACGCCCGAAATGAGCGGGCTGCTAAAACATGATTAAAGATTTTATACACAGTTCCACTACAAATGACTCATATTCTTAAAGATTTTATCAAACTTTCCAAGTAGGGAAAGATAACAGAAAACATTCTCAGTTCTACCTTCCTGTTTCTTACGAAACATCAAAACATCATACTCCAGCCTCAAGATGTGTCAGATGATGCGTACTGACCGAACCATACGACACAGGCATTTCACTTGAAAAGACGATTCGGTAGCCGTATCGGTACCCACCAATTCAACTATTTATTTAAAATCCTTAAAGTTGCCAAAGAGATTGCGTTACAGGTACTGAAATAACATAATAAGATAAATAAAACAATACTTCTAATGTAAAAGAAGTAAATATCAGTTCATAGTTTGTGAACCGTATGTTCGTCTACCACAACACCAAAACTTAAAAGTTGGTATGATCAGAATGTTAACAATTTGTGAATGTCAAAGCTTTCCAAATCATCTGCAGTTCTAGACTGGTTGACGTAAAATTAGAAACTTTAAAATTGTATTTCATAATTTTCATAACACTATGTTAATGATGTATGAACTCTAAATACTTTGAAAATAAAACAGTGCACGCTGACGAAGCCGCGCGTTCAAGCTTATCATATAAAAAAAAAAATTAATATACACATACGTCGAAGTTAATCTAGTATACCAACATAGTCCAGTCAATCCAGTAGACCAACATAGTCCAGTCAATCCAGTAGACCAACATAGTCCAGTCAATCTAGTAGACCAACATAGTCCACTCAATCCAGTCAGCAAACATAGCTAACTCAATCCAGTCAGCAAACATAGCTAACTCCATCCAGTCAGCAAACATAGCTAACTCAATCCAGTCAGCAAACATAGCCAACTCAATCCAGTCAGCAAACATAGCCAACTCAATCTAGTCAGCAAACATAGCCAACTCAATCCAGTCAGCAAACATAGCTAACTCTATCCAGTTAGCAAACATAGCTAACTCTATCCAGTCAGCAAACATAGCCAACTCAATCCAGTCAGCAAACTTAGCCAACCCAATCCAGTCCGCAATCATAGCAGACTCAATCCAGCTAGCAAACATACCTAGCTCAAAACATGTAGACCAACATGTCTATTTAAGCCAATTAGCAAACATAGCTAATTCAAACCAGTTATCAAAAATAAACACAATCTAAAATTCCATGGGTAATACTACAAAACAGAAAGTTCTTTAATATCCAATTCTTTAAAAAAAGAACCAAAGTTCGCTCGTTAACTTAAATTATCATAGATTAAGCGGTTTCTACCAAATAACCTTAAAAAAATAGGAAAAACCATTTAACCACCACAAATTGATTTTCTCAATAAGAAATTAATTATACTCTTCATGTATACGCTTTTCGGTCTTGAAAAGTCAGCGAGGGTATATTTGCTGATTATAGTAAAATAACCATATAACCATATCCATCAAAAAACCATATGTAAAAATTAACCAAATTAATTTTCTTGTTTATAAAATCTTTCATTACATAGACATTTATTATTAACCACATGTAGCACACAAAACAGAAACTAAAGAAACAATAAAAATTACAACAGGATCATTTCTGTGTGCTACAGTAGCAAAAAGCCCAGCGTTAGTATAATGCCTAGTCACTTGTGGCTAGTTGCCTACAAGTGACCATGTAAGCGCTGGTATTCTGACAAAACCTTTAGATCAATAGGCTTTGTGATAAACAAGTATACCTTCGTCGCAAAATGAAACCAATTTAAATCAAATATACCATACATCATAATACATAACAAGTTATTAAACATGTAACATGTATCAAAAATAAAATTAAGAAATGTTTACTTTAAAGGTACACCAAGGATTGTATCATGTATCATGTGAATCAGAGATTAGCCCGGATTTATCACGAACATTTTGCATCATCAAAGAGTAGCCTTGACATAATACGTCGTACAAACTCCAATGTACAAGATAAAAACAGTTAAAGTTAAAAATCATATAACAGGTATATAAACAAAACTATATCAGATGCTATCAGAGTGTAGCCCTGATCTAGCACTGACAAGTTAAGTTAAAATGCAAAAATGCGCCGTAAAATACCACCAGAGGGTTGCCCCGGCCAAGTACTAAACCACACATCAGTACATAATCTTACGCATCACATCGTCAGAGAGTAGCCCTGACCTTATGTTAGCGTACATACCATGATATATTGCATATAATGCATAAATCTTTAAAATTAAATGTGGGCGTAAAATGAGGGTAGTCAGAAAAATAAATAATATTTAAAATAATAATTATAATGAATCATTCATCATCACATAACAGGTATATAAACAAAACTATATCAGATGCTATCAGAGTGTAGCCCTGATCAAGCACCGACAAGTTAAGTCGGAATGCAAAAATGCGCCGTAAAATACTACCAGAGGGTTGCCCCGGTCAAGTACTAAACGACACATCAGTACAGAATCATACGCATCACATCGTCAGAGAGTAGCCCTGACCCTATGTTAGCGCACATACCATTATATCCTGCATATAATGCATAAATATTCAAAATTGAACATGGGCGTAAAATGACGGTTGTCAGAAAAATAAATTTTAAAATATTAATACATCACTCAGTTCAGTTCATAATTAGCTTTCCATCATTTTGATTGTAAATTAAAAAATATAGGTACCATACCATCTCCTTTTGGTTGATCCCACTTCTGAAATAATATAAAACTGCACTATATGCTATCACTTTAGTCTATCCTAACCACAATTATACTTTTTAACACGGTATCACTATTTCACGACTATGACTTCACCGTTCGAAGGCTTAAAGAGGACTCTCCGGTACAGCCACCTCATTCTTTTTATATCACCGCATAAGCGTAAACAACAAGATGGCGGCGGCGTGCCGGATGTGACGTTTATTCTTTTCTAGTATCATCACAAATATCTTCATTAAAATAGCAAACACTATTTTATAATTCTTAAATAGATTTACCAAACTATTATATTATACAATTTTAGAATAATATTTTGGAAATCATGACAATCATGACATCAAATAAAATAAAATAAAATAGAACAGAACAGAACGGAACAGAATGGAACAGAACGGAACAGAACAGAACAGAATAGAATAGTGTGAATGAGTGTTTTAGTAAATAATTAACTCGTCAACTGATTGACAGAACTTGCCGGAAGCCCGGTTGGATTATGAAATGACTAACAACTTTTTTGTCGTTTTGTGATTAGTCGACGCGTTAATTATGATTAATGAGGTAGCCATTTTGGCTAAAGAGTGGGGCTCTTTAGCCAAAATGGCTACCTAATTACATAGTCGACGCGTTAATTATGATTAATGAGGTAGCCATTTTGGCTAAAGAGCCCCACTCTTACATACATACAAATCTATTAAACAAATGGCTACCTCATTACATAGTCGACGCGTTAATTATGATTAATGATGTAGCCATTTTGGCTAAAGAGCCCCACTCTTACATACATACAAATCTATTAAACAAATGAAATTAAAATTTTCTTTTGAAAAATGCTACCATTCCATCAGTATTTTCTTAACACGTTGTCACGTTCAACTATCGTCAGTAAACCGACTTTACAGACAACCATTTTTTATTTTGATAACTTGATCATTACAGAACATTAAAAAACAAACTGTTTGACAAAGCAAAAAATTATGTTGGCAACACTTTTACAACCAAATATTTTGAACTAGCAGTTAGACGTGACTTTGAACGTGTTGCCTATTTCGACTCTGCAGCGAGTTCTTTTACTGTATTTCACGTAAAAAGTCTTTTTCAAATTAAATTAATTTGTACTCAATACAGCCTATGTTACTCTTTTTAAAATGAAAGAATTATTAAAATAGATCATGTACTTTTGGGTATGTGATGCCCGCGGTGTACTAGGGTATGTGGTGCCCGCGGTTAACTAGGGTATGTGATGCCCACGGTGTACTTGGGTATGTGGTGTCCCGCGGTGTAGTTTGGTATGTGATGCCCGCGGTGTAGTTGGGTATGTGATGCCCGCGGTGTCATTGGGTATGTGGTGCCCGCGGTGTACTAGGGTATGTGGTGCCCGCAGTGTACTAGGGCATGTGATGCCCGCGGTGTACTTGGGTATGTGGTGCCCGCGGTGTACTAGGGTATGTGATGCCCACGGTATACTTGGGTATGAGATGACCGCGGTGTACTTGGGTATGTGGTGCCCGCGGTGAAGTTGGGTATGTGATGCCCGCGGTGAACTAGGGTATGTGGTGCCCGCGGTGTACTAGGGTATGTGGTGCCCGCGGTGTACTTGGGTATGTGATGCCCGCGGTGTACTTGGGTATGTGATGCCCGCGGTGTACTTGGGTATGTGGTGCCCGCGGTGTAGTTGGGTATTTGTTGCCCGCGGTGTACTAGGGTATGTGGTGCCCGCAGTGTAGTTGGGTATGTGACGCCCGCGGTGTACTTGGGTATGTGATGCCCGCGGTATACTTAGGTATGTGGTGCCCGCAGTGTTGTTAGGTATGTGGTGCCCGCGGTGTACTTGGGTATGTGATGCCCGCGGTATACTAGGGTATGTGGTGCCCGCGGTGTACTAAGGTATGTGATGCCCGCGGTGTACTAGGGTATGTGGTGCCCGCGGTGTAGTTGGGTATGTGATGCCTGCGGTGTACTAGGGTATGTGGTGCCCGCAGTGTAGTTGGGTATCTGATGCCCGCGGTGTACTTGGGTACGTGATGCCCGCGGTGTACTAGGGTATGTGATGCCCGCGGTGTACTAGGGTATGTGGTGCCCGCAGTGTACTAGGGTATGTGATGCCCGCGGTGTACTTGGGTATGTGGTGCCCGCGGTGTAGTTGGGTATGTGTACTTGGGTATGTGGTGCCCGCGGTGTAGTTGGGTATTTGTTGCCCGCGGTGTACTAGGGTATGTGGTGCCCGCAGTGTAGTTGGGTATGTGATGCCCGCGGTGTACTTGGGTATGTAATGCCCGCGGTATACTTGGGTATGTGGTGCCCGCGGTGTAGTTGGGTATGTGATGCCCGCGGTGTACTAGGGTATGTGGTGCCCGCGGTGTACTTGGGTATGTGATGCCCGCGGTGTACTTGGGTATGTGGTGCCCGCGGTGTAGTTGGGTATTTGTTGCCCGCGGTGTACTAGGGTATGTGGTGCCCGCAGTGTAGTTGGGTATGTGATGCCCGCGGTGTACTTGGGTATGTAATGCCCGCGGTATACTTGGGTATGTGGTGCCCGCGGTGTAGTTGGGTATGTGATGCCCGCGGTGTACTAGGGTATGTGGTGCCCGCGGTGTACTTGGGTATGTGATGCCCGCGGTGTACTTGGGTATGTGATGCCCGCGGTGTACTTGGGTATGTGGTGCCCGCGGTGTAGTTGGGTATTTGTTGCCCGCGGTGTACTAGGGTATGTGGTGCCCGCAGTGTAGTTGGGTATGTGATGCCCGCGGTGTACTTGGGTATGTGATGCCCGCGGTATACTTGGGTATGTGGTGCCCGCGGTGTAGTTGGGTATGTGATGCCCGCGGTGTACTAGGGTATGTGGTGCCCGCAGTGTAGTTGGGTATGTGATGCCCGCGGTGTACTAGGGTATGTGATGCCCGCGGTATACTTAGGTATGTGGTGCCCGCGGTGTTGTTAGGTATGTGGTGCCCGCGGTGTACTAGGGTATGTGATGCCCGCGGTTTACTAGGGTATGTGGTGCCCGCGGTGTACTAGGGTATGTGGTGCCCGCGATGTACTTGGGTATGTGATGCCCGCGGTGTACTTGGGTATGTGATGCCCGCGGTATACTTGGGTATGTGGTGCCCGCAGTGTAGTTGGGTATGTGATGCCCGCGGTGTACTTGGGTATGTAATGCCCGCGGTATACTTGGGTATGTGGTGCCCGCGGTGTAGTTGGGTATGTGATGCCCGCGGTGTACTAGGGTATGTGGTGCCCGCGGTGTACTTGGGTATGTGATGCCCGCGGTGTACTTGGGTATGTGATGCCCGCGGTGTACTTGGGTATGTGGTGCCCGCGGTGTAGTTGGGTATTTGTTGCCCGCGGTGTACTAGGGTATGTGGTGCCCGCAGTGTAGTTGGGTATGTGATGCCCGCGGTGTACTTGGGTATGTGATGCCCGCGGTATACTTGGGTATGTGGTGCCCGCGGTGTAGTTGGGTATGTGATGCCCGCGGTGTACTAGGGTATGTGTTGCCCGCAGTGTAGTTGGGTATGTGATGCCCGCGGTGTACTAGGGTATGTGATGCCCGCGGTATACTTAGGTATGTGGTGCCCGCGGTGTTGTTAGGTATGTGGTGCCCGCGGTGTACTAGGGTATGTGATGCCCGCGGTTTACTAGGGTATGTGGTGCCCGCGGTGTACTAGGGTATGTGGTGCCCGCGGTGTACTTGGGTATGTGATGCCCGCGGTGTACTTGGGTATGTGGTGCCCGCGGTGTAGTTGGATATGTGATGCCCGCGGTGTACTAGGGTATGTGGTGCCCGCGGTGTACTTGGGTATGTGATGCCCGCGGTGTACTAGGGTATGTGATGCCCGCGGTTTACTAGGGTATGTGGTGCCCGCGGTGTACTAGGGTATGTGGTGCCCGCGGTGTACTTGGGTATGTGATGCCCGCGGTGTACTTGGGTATGTAGTGCCCGCGGTGTAGTTGGATATGTGATGCCCGCGGTGTACTAGGGTATGTGGTGCCCGCGGTGTACTTGGGTATGTGATGCCCGCGGTGTACTTGGGTATGTGGTGCCCGCGGTGTAGTTGGATATGTGATGCCCGCGGTGTACTAGGGTGTGTGGTGCCCGCAGTGTAGTTGGGTATGTGATGCCCGCGGTGTACTAGGGTATGTGGTGCCCGCGATGTACTAAGGTATGTGATGCCCGCGGTGTACTAGGGTATGTGGTGCCCGCGGTGTAGTTGGGTATGTGATGCCCGCGGTGTACTTGGGTATGTGATGCCCAAGGTGTACTTGGGTATGTGGTGCCCGCGGTGTACTAGGGTATGTGGTGCCCGCAGTGTAGTTGGGTATGTGATGCCTGCGGTGTACTAGGGTATGTGATGCCCGCGGTATACTTAGGTATGTGGTGCCCGCGGTGTTGTTAGGTACGTGGTGCCCGCGGTGTACTAGGGTATGTGATGCCCGCGGTATACTAGGGTATGTGGTGCCCGCGGTGTACTTGGGTATGTGGTGCCCGCGGTATACTAGAGTATGTGGTGCCCGCGGTGTACTTGGGTATGTGATGCCCGCGGTGTACTTGGGTATGTGATGCCCGCGGTATACTTGGGTATGTGGTGCCCGCGGTGTAGTTGGGTATGTGATGCCCGCGGTGTACTAGGGTATGTGGTGCCCGCAGTGTAGTTGGGTATGTGGTGCCCGCGGTGTAGTTGGGTATGTGATGCCCGCGGTGTACTAGGGTATGTGGTGCCCGCGGCTTACTAGGGTATGTGATGCCCACGGTGTACTTGGGTATGTGGTGTCCCGCGGTGTACTTGGGTATGTGGTGCCCGCGGTGTGGTTGGGTATTTGTTGCCCGCGGTGTACTAGGGTATGTGGTGCCCGCGGTATACTTGGGTATGTGGTGCCCGCGGTGTAGTTGGGTATGTGATGCCCGCGGTGTACTAGGGTATGTGGTGCCCGCAGTGTAGTTGGGTATGTGATGCCCGCGGTGTACTAGGGTATGTGGTGCCCGCAGTGTAGTTGGGTATGTGATGCCCGCGGTGTACTTGGGTATGTGATGCCCGCGGTATACTTGGGTATGTGGTGCCCGCGGTGTAGTTGGGTATGTGATGCCCGCGGTGTACTAGGGTATGTGGTGCCCGCAGTGTAGTTGGGTATGTGATGCCCGCGGTGTACTAGGGTATGTGATGCCCGCGGTATACTTAGGTATGTGGTGCCCGCGGTGTTGTTAGGTATGTGGTGCCCGCGGTGTACTAGGGTATGTGATGCCCGCGGTTTACTAGGGTATGTGGTGCCCGCGGTGTACTAGGGTATGTGGTGCCCGCGGTGTACTTGGGTATGTGATGCCCGCGGTGGACTTGGGTATGTGGTGCCCGCGGTGTAGTTGGATATGTGATGCCCGCGGTGTACTAGGGTATGTGGTGCCCGCGGTGTACTTGGGTATGTGATGCCCGCGGTGTACTAGGGTATGTGATGCCCGCGGTTTACTAGGGTATGTGGTGCCCGCGGTGTACTAGGGTATGTGGTGCCCGCGGTGTACTTGGGTATGTGATGCCCGCGGTGTACTTGGGTATGTAGTGCCCGCGGTGTAGTTGGATATGTGATGCCCGCGGTGTACTAGGGTATGTGGTGCCCGCGGTGTACTTGGGTATGTGATGCCCGCGGTGTACTTGGGTATGTGGTGCCCGCGGTGTAGTTGGATATGTGATGCCCGCGGTGTACTAGGGTGTGTGGTGCCCGCAGTGTAGTTGGGTATGTGATGCCCGCGGTGTACTAGGGTATGTGATGCCCGCGGTATACTTGGGTATGTGGTGCCCGCGATGTACTAAGGTATGTGATGCCCGCGGTGTACTAGGGTATGTGGTGCCCGCGGTGTAGTTGGGTATGTGATGCCCGCGGTGTACTTGGGTATGTGATGCCCAAGGTGTACTTGGGTATGTGGTGCCCGCGGTGTACTAGGGTATGTGGTGCCCGCAGTGTAGTTAGGTATGTGATGCCTGCGGTGTACTAGGGTATGTGATGCCCGCGGTATACTTAGGTATGTGGTGCCCGCGGTGTTGTTAGGTACGTGGTGCCCGCGGTGTACTAGGGTATGTGATGCCCGCGGTATACTAGGGTATGTGGTGCCCGCGGTGTACTTGGGTATGTGGTGCCCGCGGTATACTAGAGTATGTGGTGCCCGCGGTGTACTTGGGTATGTGATGCCCGCGGTGTACTTGGGTATGTGATGCCCGCGGTATACTTGGGTATGTGGTGCCCGCGGTGTAGTTGGGTATGTGATGCCCGCGGTGTACTAGGGTATGTGGTGCCCGCAGTGTAGTTGGGTATGTGGTGCCCGCGGTGTAGTTGGGTATGTGATGCCCGCGGTGTACTAGGGTATGTGGTGCCCGCGGCTTACTAGGGTATGTGATGCCCACGGTGTACTTGGGTATGTGGTGTCCCGCGGTGTACTTGGGTATGTGGTGCCCGCGGTGTGGTTGGGTATTTGTTGCCCGCGGTGTACTAGGGTATGTGGTGCCCGCGGTATACTTGGGTATGTGGTGCCCGCGGTGTAGTTGGGTATGTGATGCCCGCGGTGTACTAGGGTATGTGGTGCCCGCAGTGTAGTTGGGTATGTGATGCCCGCGGTGTACTAGGGTATGTGATGCCCGCGGTGTACTTGGGTATGTGGTGCCCGCGGTGTAGTTGGATATGTGATGCCCGCGGTGTACTAGGGTATGTGGTGCCCGCGGTGTACTTGGGTATGTGATGCCCGCGGTGTACTAGGGTATGTGATGCCCGCGGTTTACTATGGTATGTGGTGCCCGCGGTGTACTAGGGTATGTGGTGCCCGCGGTGTACTTGGGTATGTGATGCCCGCGGTGTACTTGGGTATGTAGTGCCCGCGGTGTACTAGGGTATGTGATGCCCGCGGTATACTTAGGTATGTGGTGCCCGCGGTGTTGTTAGGTATGTGGTGCCCGCGGTGTACTAGGGTATGTGATGCCCGCGGTTTACTAGGGTATGTGGTGCCCGCGGTGTACTAGGGTATGTGGTGCCCTTGATGTACTTGGGTATGTGATGCCCGCGGTGTACTTGGGTATGTGATGCCCGCGGTATACTTGGGTATGTGGTGCCCGCAGTGTAGTTGGGTATGTGATGCCCGCGGTGTACTTGGGTATGTAATGCCCGCGGTATACTTGGGTATGTGGTGCCCGCGGTGTAGTTGGGTATGTGATGCCCGCGGTGTACTAGGGTATGTGGTGCCCGCGGTGTACTTGGGTATATGATGCCCGCGGTGTACTTGGGTATGTGATGCCCGCGGTGTACTTGGGTATGTGGTGCCCGCGGTGTAGTTGGGTATTTGTTGCCCGCGGTGTACTAGGGTATGTGGTGCCCGCAGTGTAGTTGGGTATGTGATGCCCGCGGTGTACTTGGGTATGTGATGCCCGCGGTGTACTTGGGTATGTGGTGCCCGCGGTGTAGTTGGGTATGTGATGCCCGCGGTGTACTAGGGTATGTGGTGCCCGCAGTGTAGTTGGGTATGTGATGCCCGCGGTGTACTAGGGTATGTGATGCCCGCGGTATACTTAGGTATGTGGTGCCCGCGGTGTTGTTAGGTATGTGGTGCCCGCGGTGTACTAGGGTATGTGATGCCCGCGGTTTACTAGGGTATGTGGTGCCCGCGGTGTACTAGGGTATGTGGTGCCCGCGGTGTACTTGGGTATGTGATGCCCGCGGTGTACTTGGGTATGTGGTGCCCGCGGTGTAGTTGGATATGTGATGCCCGCGGTGTACTAGGGTATGTGGTGCCCGCGGTGTACTTGGGTATGTGATGCCCGCGGTGTACTAGGGTATGTGATGCCCGCGGTTTACTAGGGTATGTGGTGCCCGCGGTGTACTAGGGTATGTGGTGCCCGCGGTGTACTTGGGTATGTGATGCCCGCGGTGTACTTGGGTATGTAGTGCCCGCGGTGTAGTTGGGTATGTGATGCCCGCGGTGTACTAGGGTATGTGGTGCCCGCGGTGTACTTGGGTATGTGATGCCCGCGGTGTACTTGGGTATGTGGTGCCCGCGGTGTAGTTGGATATGTGATGCCCGCGGTGTACTAGGGTATGTGGTGCCCGCAGTGTAGTTGGGTATGTGATGCCCGCGGTGTACTAGGGTATGTGATGCCCGCGGTATACTTGGGTATGTGGTGCCCGCGATGTACTAAGGTATGTGATGCCCGCGGTGTACTAGGGTATGTGGTGCCCGCGGTGTAGTTGGGTATGTGATGCCCGCGGTGTACTTGGGTATGTGATGCCCAAGGTGTACTTGGGTATGTGGTGCCCGCGGTGTACTAGGGTATGTGGTGCCCGCAGTGTAGTTGGGTATGTGATGCCTGCGGTGTACTAGGGTATGTGATGCCCGCGGTATACTTAGGTATGTGGTGCCCGCGGTGTTGTTAGGTATGTGATGCCCGCGGTGTACTAGGGTATGTGATGCCCGCGGTATACTAGGGTATGTGGTGCCCGCGGTGTACTAAGGTATGTGATGCCCGCGGTGTACTAGGGTATGTGGTGCCCGCGGTGTAGTTGGGTATGTGATGCCCGCGGTGAACTTGGGTATGTGATGCCCGCGGTGTACTTGGGTATGTGGTGCCCGCGGTGTACTAGGGTATGTGGTGCCCGCAGTGTAGTTGGGTATGTGATGCCCGCGGTGTACTTGGGTATGTGATGCCCGCGGTGTACTTGGGTATGTGGTGCCCGCGGTATACTAGAGTATGTGGTGCCCGCGGTGTACTTGGGTATGTGATGCCCGCGGTGTACTTGGGTATGTGATGCCCGCGGTATACTTGGGTATGTGGTGCCCGCGGTGTAGTTGGGTATGTGATGCCCGCGGTGTACTAGGGTATGTGGTGCCCGCAGTGTAGTTGGGTATGTGGTGCCCGCGGTGTAGTTGGGTATGTGATGCCCGCGGTGTAATAGGGTATGTGGTGCCCGCGGCTTACTAGGGTATGTGATGCCCACGGTGTACTTGGGTATGTGGTGTCCCGCGGTGTACTTGGGTATGTGATGCCCGCGGTGTACTTGGGTATGTGGTGCCCGCGGTGTAGTTAGGTATTTGTTGCCCGCGGTGTACTAGGGTATGTGGTGCCTGCAGAGTAGTTGGGTATGTGATGCCCGCGGTGTACTAAGGTATGTGATGCCCGCGGTGTACTAGGGTATGTGGTGCCCGCGGTGTAGTTGGGTATGTGATGCCTGCGGTGTACTAGGGTATGTGGTGCCCGCGGTGTACTAGGGTATGTGGTGCCCGCAGTGTAGTTGGGTATGTGATGCCCGCGGTGTACTTGGGTATGTGATGCCCGCGGTGTACTTGGGTATGTGGTGCCCGCGGTGTGGTTGGGTATTTGTTGCCCGCGGTGTACTAGGGTATGTGGTGCCCGCGGTATACTTGGGTATGTGGTGCCCGCGGTGTAGTTGGGTATGTGATGCCCGCGGTGTACTAGGGTATGTGGTGCCCGCAGTGTAGTTGGGTATGTGATGCCCGCGGTGTACTAGGGTATGTGATGCCCGCGGTATACTAGGGTATGTGGTGCCCGCGGTGTACTAAGGTATGTGATGCCCGCGGTGTACTAGGGTATGTGGTGCCCGCGGTGTAGTTGGGTATGTGATGCCTGCGGTGTACTAGGGTATGTGGTGCCCGCGGTGTACTAGGGTATGTGATGCCCGCGGTATACTAGGGTATGTGGTGCCCGCGGTATACTAGGGTATGTGGTGCCCGCGGTGTACTAGGGTATGTGGTGCCTGCGGTGTACTAGGGTATGAGGTGCCCGCGGTATACTTGGGTATGTGGTGCCCGCGGTATACTAGTATGTGATGCCCGCGGTGTACTTGGGTATGTGATGCCCGCGGTATACTTGGGTATGTGGTGCCCGCGGTGTAGTTGGGTATGTGATGCCCGCGGTGTACTAGGGTATGTGGTGCCCGCGGTGTACTTGGGTATGTGATGCCCGCGGTGTACTTGGGTATGTGGTGCCCGCGGTGTAGTTGGGTATGTGATGCCCGCGGTGTACTAGGGTATGTGGTGCCCGCGGTGTACTTGGGTATGTGATGCCCGCGGTGTACTTAGGTATGTGGTGCCCGCGGTGTACTTGGGTATGTAATGCCCGCGGTATACTTGGGTATGTGGTGCCCGCGGTGTAGTTGGGTATGTGATGCCCGCGGTGTACTAGGGTATGTGGTGCCCGCGGTGTACTTGGGTATGTGATGCCCGCGGTGTACTTAGGTATGTGGTGCCCGCGGTGTACTTGGGTATGTAATGCCCGCGGTATACTTGGGTATGTGGTGCCCGCGGTGTAGTTGGGTATGTGATGCCCGCGGTGTACTAGGGTATGTGGTGCCCGCGGTGTACTTGGGTATGTGATGCCCGCGGTGTACTTGGGTATGTGATGCCCGCGGTGTACTAGGGTATGTGGTGCCCGCGGTGTACTTGGGTATGTGATGCCCGCGGTGTACTTAGGTATGTGGTGCCCGCGGTGTACTTGGGTATGTAATGCCCGCGGTATACTTGGGTATGTGGTGCCCGCGGTGTAGTTGGGTATGTGATGCCCGCGGTGTACTAGGGTATGTGGTGCCCGCGGTGTACTTGGGTATGTGGTGCCCGCGGTGTACTTGGGTATGTGATGCCCGCGGTGTACTTGGGTATGTGGTGCCCGCGGTGTAGTTGGATATGTGATGCCCGCGGTGTACTAGGGTATGTGGTGCCCGCGGTGTACTTGGGTATGTGATGCCCGCGGTGTACTTGGGTATGTGGTGCCCGCGGTGTACTTGGGTATGTAATGCCCGCGGTATACTTGGGTATGTGGTGCCCGCGGTGTAGTTGGGTATGTGATGCCCGCGGTGTACTAGGGTATGTGGTGCCCGCGGTGTACTTGGGTATGTGATGCCCGCGGTGTACTTAGGTATGTGGTGCCCGCGGTGTACTTGGGTATGTAATGCCCGCGGTATACTTGGGTATGTGGTGCCCGCGGTGTAGTTGGGTATGTGATGCCCGCGGTGTACTAGGGTATGTGGTGCCCGCGGTGTAGTTGGGTATGTGATGCCCGCGGTGTACTTGGGTATGTGATGCCCGCGGTGTACTTGGGTATGTGGTGCCCGCGGTGTAGTTGGGTATGTGATGCCCGCGGTGTACTAGGGTATGTGGTGCCCGCGGTGTAGTTGGGTATGTGATGCCCGCGGTGTACTTGGGTATGTGATGCCCGCGGTGTACTTGGGTATGTGGTGCCCGCGGTGTAGTTGGGTATGTGATGCCCGCGGTGTACTAGGGTATGTGGTGCCCGCGGTGTACTTGGGTATGTGGTGCCCGCGGTGTACTTGGGTATGTGATGCCCGCGGTGTACTTGGGTATGTGGTGCCCGCGGTGTAGTTGGATATGTGATGCCCGCGGTGTACTAGGGTATGTGGTGCCCGCGGTGTACTTGGGTATGTGATGCCCGCGGTGTACTTAGGTATGTGGTGCCCGCGGTGTACTTGGGTATGTAATGCCCGCGGTATACTTGGGTATGTGGTGCCCGCGGTGTAGTTGGGTATGTGATGCCCGCGGTGTACTAGGGTATGTGGTGCCCGCGGTGTACTTGGGTATGTGATGCCCGCGGTGTACTTAGGTATGTGGTGCCCGCGGTGTACTTGGGTATGTAATGCCCGCGGTATACTTGGGTATGTGGTGCCCGCGGTGTAGTTGGGTATGTGATGCCCGCGGTGTACTAGGGTATGTGGTGCCCGCGGTGTAGTTGGGTATGTGATGCCCGCGGTGTACTTGGGTATGTGATGCCCGCGGTGTACTTGGGTATGTGGTGCCCGCGGTGTAGTTGGGTATGTGATGCCCGCGGTGTACTAGGGTATGTGGTGCCCGCGGTGTAGTTGGGTATGTGATGCCCGCGGTGTACTTGGGTATGTGATGCCCGCGGTGTACTTGGGTATGTGGTGCCCGCGGTGTAGTTGGGTATGTGATGCCCGCGGTGTACTTGGGTATGTGATGCCCGCGGTGTACTTGGGTATGTGATGCCCGCGGTGTACTTGGGTATGTGGTGCCCGCGGTGTAGTTGGGTATGTGATGCCCGCGGTGTACTAGGGTATGTGGTGCCCGCGGTGTAGTTGGGTATGTGATGCCCGCGGTGTACTTGGGTATGTGATGCCCGCGGTGTACTTGGGTATGTGATGCCCGCGGTGTACTTGGGTATGTGGTGCCCGCGGTGTAGTTGGGTATGTGATGCCCGCGGTGTACTAGGGTATGTGGTGCCCGCGGTGTAGTTGGGTATGTGATGCCCGCGGTGTACTTGGGTATGTGATGCCCGCGGTGTACTTGGGTATGTGATGCCCGCGGTGTACTTGGGTATGTGGTGCCCGCGGTGTAGTTGGGTATGTGATGCCCGCGGTGTACTAGGGTATGTGGTGCCCGCGGTGTAGTTGGGTATGTGATGCCCGCGGTGTACTTGGGTATGTGATGCCCGCGGTGTACTTGGGTATGTGATGCCCGCGGTGTACTTGGGTATGTGGTGCCCGCGGTGTAGTTGGGTATGTGATGCCCGCGGTGTACTTGGGTATGTGGTGCCCGCGGTGTAGTTGGGTATGTGATGCCCGCGGTGTACTTGGGTATGTGATGCCCGCGGTGTACTTGGGTATGTGATGCCCGCGGTGTACTTGGGTATGTGGTGCCCGCGGTGTAGTTGGGTATGTGATGCCCGCGGTGTACTTGGGTATGTGATGCCCGCGGTGTACTTGGGTATGTGATGCCCGCGGTGTACTAGGGTATGTGGTGCCCGCGGTGTACTTGGGTATATGATGCCCGCGGTGTACTTGGGTATGTGATGCCCGCGGTGTACTTGGGTATGTGGTGCCCGCGGTGTAGTTGGGTATTTGTTGCCCGCGGTGTACTAGGGTATGTGGTGCCCGCAGTGTAGTTGGGTATGTGATGCCCGCGGTGTACTTGGGTATGTGATGCCCGCGGTATACTTGGGTATGTGGTGCCCGCGGTGTAGTTGGGTATGTGATGCCCGCGGTGTACTAGGGTATGTGGTGCCCGCAGTGTCGTTGGGTATGTGATGCCCGCGGTGTACTAGGGTATGTGATGCCCGCGGTATACTTAGGTATGTGGTGCCCGCGGTGTTGTTAGGTATGTGGTGCCCGCGGTGTACTAGGGTATGTGATGCCCGCGGTTTACTAGGGTATGTGGTGCCCGCGGTGTACTAGGGTATGTGGTGCCCGCGGTGTACTTGGGTATGTGATGCCCGCGGTGTACTTGGGTATGTGGTGCCCGCGGTGTAGTTGGATATGTGATGCCCGCGGTGTACTAGGGTATGTGGTGCCCGCGGTGTACTTGGGTATGTGATGCCCGCGGTGTACTAGGGTATGTGATGCCCGCGGTTTACTAGGGTATGTGGTGCCCGCGGTGTACTAGGGTATGTGGTGCCCGCGGTGTACTTGGGTATGTGATGCCCGCGGTGTACTTGGGTATGTAGTGCCCGCGGTGTAGTTGGATATGTGATGCCCGCGGTGTACTAGGGTATGTGGTGCCCGCGGTGTACTTGGGTATGTGATGCCCGCGGTGTACTTGGGTATGTGGTGCCCGCGGTGTAGTTGGATATGTGATGCCCGCGGTGTACTAGGGTGTGTGGTGCCCGCAGTGTAGTTGGGTATGTGATGCCCGCGGTGTACTAGGGTATGTGATGCCCGCGGTATACTTGGGTATGTGGTGCCCGCGATGTACTAAGGTATGTGATGCCCGCGGTGTACTAGGGTATGTGGTGCCCGCGGTGTAGTTGGGTATGTGATGCCCGCGGTGTACTTGGGTATGTGATGCCCAAGGTGTACTTGGGTATGTGGTGCCCGCGGTGTACTAGGGTATGTGGTGCCCGCAGTGTAGTTGGGTATGTGATGCCTGCGGTGTACTAGGGTATGTGGTGCCCGCGGCTTACTAGGGTATGTGATGCCCACGGTGTACTTGGGTATGTGGTGTCCCGCGGTGTACTTGGGTATGTGGTGCCCGCGGTGTGGTTGGGTATTTGTTGCCCGCGGTGTACTAGGGTATGTGGTGCCCGCGGTATACTTGGGTATGTGGTGCCCGCGGTGTAGTTGGGTATGTGATGCCCGCGGTGTACTAGGGTATGTGGTGCCCGCAGTGTAGTTGGGTATGTGATGCCCGCGGTGTACTAGGGTATGTGATGCCCGCGGTGTACTTGGGTATGTGGTGCCCGCGGTGTAGTTGGATATGTGATGCCCGCGGTGTACTAGGGTATGTGGTGCCCGCGGTGTACTTGGGTATGTGATGCCCGCGGTGTACTAGGGTATGTGATGCCCGCGGTTTACTATGGTATGTGGTGCCCGCGGTGTACTAGGGTATGTGGTGCCCGCGGTGTACTTGGGTATGTGATGCCCGCGGTGTACTTGGGTATGTAGTGCCCGCGGTGTACTAGGGTATGTGATGCCCGCGGTATACTTAGGTATGTGGTGCCCGCGGTGTTGTTAGGTATGTGGTGCCCGCGGTGTACTAGGGTATGTGATGCCCGCGGTTTACTAGGGTATGTGGTGCCCGCGGTGTACTAGGGTATGTGGTGCCCTTGATGTACTTGGGTATGTGATGCCCGCGGTGTACTTGGGTATGTGATGCCCGCGGTATACTTGGGTATGTGGTGCCCGCAGTGTAGTTGGGTATGTGATGCCCGCGGTGTACTTGGGTATGTAATGCCCGCGGTATACTTGGGTATGTGGTGCCCGCGGTGTAGTTGGGTATGTGATGCCCGCGGTGTACTAGGGTATGTGGTGCCCGCGGTGTACTTGGGTATATGATGCCCGCGGTGTACTTGGGTATGTGATGCCCGCGGTGTACTTGGGTATGTGGTGCCCGCGGTGTAGTTGGGTATTTGTTGCCCGCGGTGTACTAGGGTATGTGGTGCCCGCAGTGTAGTTGGGTATGTGATGCCCGCGGTGTACTTGGGTATGTGATGCCCGCGGTATACTTGGGTATGTGGTGCCCGCGGTGTAGTTGGGTATGTGATGCCCGCGGTGTACTAGGGTATGTGGTGCCCGCAGTGTAGTTGGGTATGTGATGCCCGCGGTGTACTAGGGTATGTGATGCCCGCGGTATACTTACGTATGTGGTGCCCGCGGTGTTGTTAGGTATGTGGTGCCCGCGGTGTACTAGGGTATGTGATGCCCGCGGTTTACTAGGGTATGTGGTGCCCGCGGTGTACTAGGGTATGTGGTGCCCGCGGTGTACTTGGGTATGTGATGCCCGCGGTGTACTTGGGTATGTGGTGCCCGCGGTGTAGTTGGATATGTGATGCCCGCGGTGTACTAGGGTATGTGGTGCCCGCGGTGTACTTGGGTATGTGATGCCCGCGGTGTACTAGGGTATGTGATGCCCGCGGTTTACTAGGGTATGTGGTGCCCGCGGTGTACTAGGGTATGTGGTGCCCGCGGTGTACTTGGGTATGTGATGCCCGCGGTGTACTTGGGTATGTAGTGCCCGCGGTGTAGTTGGATATGTGATGCCCGCGGTGTACTAGGGTATGTGGTGCCCGCGGTGTACTTGGGTATGTGATGCCCGCGGTGTACTTGGGTATGTGGTGCCCGCGGTGTAGTTGGATATGTGATGCCCGCGGTGTACTAGGGTGTGTGGTGCCCGCAGTGTAGTTGGGTATGTGATGCCCGCGGTGTACTAGGGTATGTGATGCCCGCGGTATACTTGGGTATGTGGTGCCCGCGATGTACTAAGGTATGTGATGCCCGCGGTGTACTAGGGTATGTGGTGCCCGCGGTGTAGTTGGGTATGTGATGCCCGCGGTGTACTTGGGTATGTGATGCCCAAGGTGTACTTGGGTATGTGGTGCCCGCGGTGTACTAGGGTATGTGGTGCCCGCAGTGTAGTTGGGTATGTGATGCCTGCGGTGTACTAGGGTATGTGATGCCCGCGGTATACTTAGGTATGTGGTGCCCGCGGTGTTGTTAGGTATGTGATGCCCGCGGTGTACTAGGGTATGTGATGCCCGCGGTATACTAGGGTATGTGGTGCCCGCGGTGTACTAAGGTATGTGATGCCCGCGGTGTACTAGGGTATGTGGTGCCCGCGGTGTAGTTGGGTATGTGATGCCCGCGGTGAACTTGGGTATGTGATGCCCGCGGTGTACTTGGGTATGTGGTGCCCGCGGTGTACTAGGGTATGTGGTGCCCGCAGTGTAGTTGGGTATGTGATGCCCGCGGTGTACTTGGGTATGTGATGCCCGCGGTGTACTTGGGTATGTGGTGCCCGCGGTATACTAGAGTATGTGGTGCCCGCGGTGTACTTGGGTATGTGATGCCCGCGGTGTACTTGGGTATGTGATGCCCGCGGTGTACTTGGGTATGTGGTGCCCGCGGTGTAGTTGGGTATGTGATGCCCGCGGTGTACTAGGGTATGTGGTGCCCGCAGTGTAGTTGGGTATGTGGTGCCCGCGGTGTAGTTGGGTATGTGATGCCCGCGGTGTACTAGGGTATGTGGTGCCCGCGGCTTACTAGGGTATGTGATGCCCACGGTGTACTTGGGTATGTGGTGTCCCGCGGTGTACTTGGGTATGTGATGCCCGCGGTGTACTTGGGTATGTGGTGCCCGCGGTGTAGTTAGGTATTTGTTGCCCGCGGTGTACTAGGGTATGTGGTGCCTGCAGAGTAGTTGGGTATGTGATGCCCGCGGTGTACTAAGGTATGTGATGCCCGCGGTGTACTAAGGTATGTGGTGCCCGCGGTGTAGTTGGGTATGTGATGCCTGCGGTGTACTAGGGTATGTGGTGCCCGCGGTGTACTAGGGTATGTGGTGCCCGCAGTGTAGTTGGGTATGTGATGCCCGCGGTGTACTTGGGTATGTGATGCCCGCGGTGTACTTGGGTATGTGGTGCCCGCGGTGTGGTTGGGTATTTGTTGCCCGCGGTGTACTAGGGTATGTGGTGCCCGCGGTATACTTGGGTATGTGGTGCCCGCGGTGTAGTTGGGTATGTGATGCCCGCGGTGTACTAGGGTATGTGGTGCCCGCAGTGTAGTTGGGTATGTGATGCCCGCGGTGTACTAGGGTATGTGATGCCCGCGGTATACTAGGGTATGTGGTGCCCGCGGTGTACTAAGGTATGTGATGCCCGCGGTGTACTAGGGTATGTGGTGCCCGCGGTGTAGTTGGGTATGTGATGCCTGCGGTGTACTAGGGTATGTGGTGCCCGCGGTGTACTAGGGTATGTGATGCCCGCGGTATACTAGGGTATGTGGTGCCCGCGGTATACTAGGGTATGTGGTGCCCGCGGTGTACTAGGGTATGTGGTGCCTGCGGTGTACTAGGGTATGAGGTGCCCGCGGTATACTTGGGTATGTGGTGCCCGCGGTATACTAGTATGTGATGCCCGCGGTGTACTTGGGTATGTAATGCCCGCGGTATACTTGGGTATGTGGTGCCCGCGGTGTAGTTGGGTATGTGATGCCCGCGGTGTACTAGGGTATGTGGTGCCCGCGGTGTACTTGGGTATGTGATGCCCGCGGTGTACTTGGGTATGTGGTGCCCGCGGTGTAGTTGGGTATGTGATGCCCGCGGTGTACTAGGGTATGTGGTGCCCGCGGTGTACTTGGGTATGTGATGCCCGCGGTGTACTTGGGTATGTGGTGCCCGCGGTGTACTTGGGTATGTAATGCCCGCGGTATACTTGGGTATGTGGTGCCCGCGGTGTAGTTGGGTATGTGATGCCCGCGGTGTACTAGGGTATGTGGTGCCCGCGGTGTACTTGGGTATGTGATGCCCGCGGTGTACTTAGGTATGTGGTGCCCGCGGTGTACTTGGGTATGTAATGCCCGCGGTATACTTGGGTATGTGGTGCCCGCGGTGTAGTTGGGTATGTGATGCCCGCGGTGTACTAGGGTATGTGGTGCCCGCGGTGTACTTGGGTATGTGATGCCCGCGGTGTACTTGGGTATGTGATGCCCGCGGTGTACTAGGGTATGTGGTGCCCGCGGTGTACTTGGGTATGTGATGCCCGCGGTGTACTTAGGTATGTGGTGCCCGCGGTGTACTTGGGTATGTAATGCCCGCGGTATACTTGGGTATGTGGTGCCCGCGGTGTAGTTGGGTATGTGATGCCCGCGGTGTACTAGGGTATGTGGTGCCCGCGGTGTACTTGGGTATGTGGTGCCCGCGGTGTACTTGGGTATGTGATGCCCGCGGTGTACTTGGGTATGTGGTGCCCGCGGTGTAGTTGGATATGTGATGCCCGCGGTGTACTAGGGTATGTGGTGCCCGCGGTGTACTTGGGTATGTGATGCCCGCGGTGTACTTAGGTATGTGGTGCCCGCGGTGTACTTGGGTATGTTTTGCCCGCGGTATACTTGGGTATGTGGTGCCCGCGGTGTAGTTGGGTATGTGATGCCCGCGGTGTACTAGGGTATGTGGTGCCCGCGGTGTACTTGGGTATGTGATGCCCGCGGTGTACTTAGGTATGTGGTGCCCGCGGTGTACTTGGGTATGTAATGCCCGCGGTATACTTGGGTATGTGGTGCCCGCGGTGTAGTTGGGTATGTGATGCCCGCGGTGTACTAGGGTATGTGGTGCCCGCGGTGTAGTTGGGTATGTGATGCCCGCGGTGTACTTGGGTATGTGATGCCCGCGGTGTACTTGGGTATGTGGTGCCCGCGGTGTAGTTGGG
Source organism: Ecliptopera silaceata (assembly GCA_932527185.1). NCBI lineage: Eukaryota > Metazoa > Arthropoda > Insecta > Lepidoptera > Geometridae > Ecliptopera > Ecliptopera silaceata. The sequence goes on along the minus strand of OW052194.1, from coordinate 10,929,260 downwards.
TATGTGATGCCCGCGGTGTACTAGGGTATGTGGTGCCCGCGGTGTAGTTGGGTATGTGATGCCCGCGGTGTACTTGGGTATGTGATGCCCGCGGTGTACTTGGGTATGTGGTGCCCGCGGTGTAGTTGGGTATGTGATGCCCGCGGTGTACTAGGGTATGTGGTGCCCGCGGTGTACTTGGGTATGTGGTGCCCGCGGTGTACTTGGGTATGTGATGCCCGCGGTGTACTTGGGTATGTGGTGCCCGCGGTGTAGTTGGATATGTGATGCCCGCGGTGTACTAGGGTATGTGGTGCCCGCGGTGTACTTGGGTATGTGATGCCCGCGGTGTACTTAGGTATGTGGTGCCCGCGGTGTACTTGGGTATGTAATGCCCGCGGTATACTTGGGTATGTGGTGCCCGCGGTGTAGTTGGGTATGTGATGCCCGCGGTGTACTAGGGTATGTGGTGCCCGCGGTGTACTTGGGTATGTGATGCCCGCGGTGTACTTAGGTATGTGGTGCCCGCGGTGTACTTGGGTATGTAATGCCCGCGGTATACTTGGGTATGTGGTGCCCGCGGTGTAGTTGGGTATGTGATGCCCGCGGTGTACTAGGGTATGTGGTGCCCGCGGTGTAGTTGGGTATGTGATGCCCGCGGTGTACTTGGGTATGTGATGCCCGCGGTGTACTTGGGTATGTGGTGCCCGCGGTGTAGTTGGGTATGTGATGCCCGCGGTGTACTAGGGTATGTGGTGCCCGCGGTGTAGTTGGGTATGTGATGCCCGCGGTGTACTTGGGTATGTGATGCCCGCGGTGTACTTGGGTATGTGGTGCCCGCGGTGTAGTTGGGTATGTGATGCCCGCGGTGTACTTGGGTATGTGATGCCCGCGGTGTACTTGGGTATGTGATGCCCGCGGTGTACTTGGGTATGTGGTGCCCGCGGTGTAGTTGGGTATGTGATGCCCGCGGTGTACTAGGGTATGTGGTGCCCGCGGTGTAGTTGGGTATGTGATGCCCGCGGTGTACTTGGGTATGTGATGCCCGCGGTGTACTTGGGTATGTGATGCCCGCGGTGTACTTGGGTATGTGGTGCCCGCGGTGTAGTTGGGTATGTGATGCCCGCGGTGTACTAGGGTATGTGGTGCCCGCGGTGTAGTTGGGTATGTGATGCCCGCGGTGTACTTGGGTATGTGATGCCCGCGGTGTACTTGGGTATGTGATGCCCGCGGTGTACTTGGGTATGTGGTGCCCGTGGTGTAGTTGGGTATGTGATGCCCGCGGTGTACTAGGGTATGTGGTGCCCGCGGTGTAGTTGGGTATGTGATGCCCGCGGTGTACTTGGGTATGTGATGCCCGCGGTGTACTTGGGTATGTGATGCCCGCGGTGTACTTGGGTATGTGGTGCCCGCGGTGTAGTTGGGTATGTGATGCCCGCGGTGTACTTGGGTATGTGGTGCCCGCGGTGTAGTTGGGTATGTGATGCCCGCGGTGTACTTGGGTATGTGATGCCCGCGGTGTACTTGGGTATGTGATGCCCGCGGTGTACTTGGGTATGTGGTGCCCGCGGTGTAGTTGGGTATGTGATGCCCGCGGTGTACTTGGGTATGTGATGCCCGCGGTGTACTTGGGTATGTGATGCCCGCGGTGTACTAGGGTATGTGGTGCCCGCGGTGTACTTGGGTATATGATGCCCGCGGTGTACTTGGGTATGTGATGCCCGCGGTGTACTTGGGTATGTGGTGCCCGCGGTGTAGTTGGGTATTTGTTGCCCGCGGTGTACTAGGGTATGTGGTGCCCGCAGTGTAGTTGGGTATGTGATGCCCGCGGTGTACTTGGGTATGTGATGCCCGCGGTATACTTGGGTATGTGGTGCCCGCGGTGTAGTTGGGTATGTGATGCCCGCGGTGTACTAGGGTATGTGGTGCCCGCAGTGTAGTTGGGTATGTGATGCCCGCGGTGTACTAGGGTATGTGATGCCCGCGGTATACTTAGGTATGTGGTGCCCGCGGTGTTGTTAGGTATGTGGTGCCCGCGGTGTACTAGGGTATGTGATGCCCGCGGTTTACTAGGGTATGTGGTGCCCGCGGTGTACTAGGGTATGTGGTGCCCGCGGTGTACTTGGGTATGTGATGCCCGCGGTGTACTTGGGTATGTGGTGCCCGCGGTGTAGTTGGATATGTGATGCCCGCGGTGTACTAGGGTATGTGGTGCCCGCGGTGTACTTGGGTATGTGATGCCCGCGGTGTACTAGGGTATGTGATGCCCGCGGTTTACTAGGGTATGTGGTGCCCGCGGTGTACTAGGGTATGTGGTGCCCGCGGTGTACTTGGGTATGTGATGCCCGCGGTGTACTTGGGTATGTAGTGCCCGCGGTGTAGTTGGATATGTGATGCCCGCGGTGTACTAGGGTATGTGGTGCCCGCGGTGTACTTGGGTATGTGATGCCCGCGGTGTACTTGGGTATGTGGTGCCCGCGGTGTAGTTGGATATGTGATGCCCGCGGTGTACTAGGGTATGTGGTGCCCGCAGTGTAGTTGGGTATGTGATGCCCGCGGTGTACTAGGGTATGTGATGCCCGCGGTATACTTGGGTATGTGGTGCCCGCGATGTACTAAGGTATGTGATGCCCGCGGTGTACTTGGGTATGTGGTGCCCGCGGTGTAGTTGGGTATGTGATGCCCGCGGTGTACTTGGGTATGTGATGCCCAAGGTGTACTTGGGTATGTGGTGCCCGCGGTGTACTAGGGTATGTGGTGCCCGCAGTGTAGTTGGGTATGTGATGCCTGCGGTGTACTAGGGTATGTGATGCCCGCGGTATACTTAGGTATGTGGTGCCCGCGGTGTTGTTAGGTATGTGATGCCCGCGGTGTACTAGGGTATGTGATGCCCGCGGTATACTAGGGTATGTGGTGCCCGCGGTGTACTAAGGTATGTGATGCCCGCGGTGTACTAGGGTATGTGGTGCCCGCGGTGTAGTTGGGTATGTGATGCCCGCGGTGAACTTGGGTATGTGATGCCCGCGGTGTACTTGGGTATGTGGTGCCCGCGGTGTACTAGGGTATGTGGTGCCCGCAGTGTAGTTGGGTATGTGATGCCCGCGGTGTACTTGGGTATGTGATGCCCGCGGTGTACTTGGGTATGTGGTGCCCGCGGTATACTAGAGTATGTGGTGCCCGCGGTGTACTTGGGTATGTGATGCCCGCGGTGTACTTGGGTATGTGATGCCCGCGGTATACTTGGGTATGTGGTGCCCGCGGTGTAGTTGGGTATGTGATGCCCGCGGTGTACTAGGGTATGTGGTGCCCGCAGTGTAGTTGGGTATGTGGTGCCCGCGGTGTAGTTGGGTATGTGATGCCCGCGGTGTACTAGGGTATGTGGTGCCCGCGGCTTACTAGGGTATGTGATGCCCACGGTGTACTTGGGTATGTGGTGTCCCGCGGTGTACTTGGGTATGTGATGCCCGCGGTGTACTTGGGTATGTGGTGCCCGCGGTGTAGTTAGGTATTTGTTGCCCGCGGTGTACTAGGGTATGTGGTGCCTGCAGAGTAGTTGGGTATGTGATGCCCGCGGTGTACTAAGGTATGTGATGCCCGCGGTGTACTAGGGTATGTGGTGCCCGCGGTGTAGTTGGGTATGTGATGCCTGCGGTGTACTAGGGTATGTGGTGCCCGCGGTGTACTAGGGTATGTGGTGCCCGCAGTGTAGTTGGGTATGTGATGCCCGCGGTGTACTTGGGTATGTGATGCCCGCGGTGTACTTGGGTATGTGGTGCCCGCGGTGTGGTTGGGTATTTGTTGCCCGCGGTGTACTAGGGTATGTGGTGCCCGCGGTATACTTGGGTATGTGGTGCCCGCGGTGTAGTTGGGTATGTGATGCCCGCGGTGTACTAGGGTATGTGGTGCCCGCAGTGTAGTTGGGTATGTGATGCCCGCGGTGTACTAGGGTATGTGATGCCCGCGGTATACTAGGGTATGTGGTGCCCGCGGTGTACTAAGGTATGTGATGCCCGCGGTGTACTAGGGTATGTGGTGCCCGCGGTGTAGTTGGGTATGTGATGCCTGCGGTGTACTAGGGTATGTGGTGCCCGCGGTGTACTAGGGTATGTGATGCCCGCGGTATACTAGGGTATGTGGTGCCCGCGGTATACTAGGGTATGTGGTGCCCGCGGTGTACTAGGGTATGTGGTGCCTGCGGTGTACTAGGGTATGAGGTGCCCGCGGTATACTTGGGTATGTGGTGCCCGCGGTATACTAGTATGTGATGCCCGCGGTGTACTTGGGTATGTAATGCCCGCGGTATACTTGGGTATGTGGTGCCCGCGGTGTAGTTGGGTATGTGATGCCCGCGGTGTACTAGGGTATGTGGTGCCCGCGGTGTACTTGGGTATGTGATGCCCGCGGTGTACTTGGGTATGTGGTGCCCGCGGTGTAGTTGGATATGTGATGCCCGCGGTGTACTAGGGTATGTGGTGCCCGCGGTGTACTTGGGTATGTGATGCCCGCGGTGTACTTAGGTATGTGGTGCCCGCGGTGTACTTGGGTATGTAATGCCCGCGGTATACTTGGGTATGTGGTGCCCGCGGTGTAGTTGGGTATGTGATGCCCGCGGTGTACTTGGGTATGTGGTGCCCGCGGTGTACTTGGGTATGTGATGCCCGCGGTGTACTTGGGTATGTGGTGCCCGCGGTGTACTTGGGTATGTAATGCCCGCGGTATACTTGGGTATGTGGTGCCCGCGGTGTAGTTGGGTATGTGATGCCCGCGGTGTACTAGGGTATGTGGTGCCCGCGGTGTACTTGGGTATGTGATGCCCGCGGTGTACTTGGGTATGTGATGCCCGCGGTGTACTAGGGTATGTGGTGCCCGCGGTGTACTTGGGTATGTGATGCCCGCGGTGTACTTAGGTATGTGGTGCCCGCGGTGTACTTGGGTATGTAATGCCCGCGGTATACTTGGGTATGTGGTGCCCGCGGTGTAGTTGGGTATGTGATGCCCGCGGTGTACTAGGGTATGTGGTGCCCGCGGTGTACTTGGGTATGTGGTGCCCGCGGTGTACTTGGGTATGTGATGCCCGCGGTGTACTTGGGTATGTGGTGCCCGCGGTGTAGTTGGATATGTGATGCCCGCGGTGTACTAGGGTATGTGGTGCCCGCGGTGTACTTGGGTATGTGATGCCCGCGGTGTACTTAGGTATGTGGTGCCCGCGGTGTACTTGGGTATGTAATGCCCGCGGTATACTTGGGTATGTGGTGCCCGCGGTGTAGTTGGGTATGTGATGCCCGCGGTGTACTAGGGTATGTGGTGCCCGCGGTGTACTTGGGTATGTGATGCCCGCGGTGTACTTAGGTATGTGGTGCCCGCGGTGTACTTGGGTATGTAATGCCCGCGGTATACTTGGGTATGTGGTGCCCGCGGTGTAGTTGGGTATGTGATGCCCGCGGTGTACTAGGGTATGTGGTGCCCGCGGTGTAGTTGGGTATGTGATGCCCGCGGTGTACTTGGGTATGTGATGCCCGCGGTGTACTTGGGTATGTGGTGCCCGCGGTGTAGTTGGGTATGTGATGCCCGCGGTGTACTAGGGTATGTGGTGCCCGCGGTGTAGTTGGGTATGTGATGCCCGCGGTGTACTTGGGTATGTGATGCCCGCGGTGTACTTGGGTATGTGGTGCCCGCGGTGTAGTTGGGTATGTGATGCCCGCGGTGTACTAGGGTATGTGGTGCCCGCGGTGTACTTGGGTATGTGGTGCCCGCGGTGTACTTGGGTATGTGATGCCCGCGGTGTACTTGGGTATGTGGTGCCCGCGGTGTAGTTGGATATGTGATGCCCGCGGTGTACTAGGGTATGTGGTGCCCGCGGTGTACTTGGGTATGTGATGCCCGCGGTGTACTTAGGTATGTGGTGCCCGCGGTGTACTTGGGTATGTAATGCCCGCGGTATACTTGGGTATGTGGTGCCCGCGGTGTAGTTGGGTATGTGATGCCCGCGGTGTACTAGGGTATGTGGTGCCCGCGGTGTACTTGGGTATGTGATGCCCGCGGTGTACTTAGGTATGTGGTGCCCGCGGTGTACTTGGGTATGTAATGCCCGCGGTATACTTGGGTATACCGCGGTGCCCCTCTCTCTCCGACCGTGGTCGTGTACGGACGTGTGCAAGTAAATCGTTGAAATTATATTAATTGCAGTGCAAAGGAAAAGCAACCTTATTGTTCGAGTAATTGGATAGAAGTTACCGTGCAAAAGATTCAAGCGGCATTACTGTTGTGTCAAACCTGCTTGACTAGGGGTATAGTATAAGCAAAAATTCGACACAAATCATATCCCCGGCAAGATGTTGCGTTCGCCAACAGATGATAGAAAGTCATCTTCTCAACCGGATTTAACAAGGGAAGAAGGTAAAATTACCCAATTTTTAACCAGGAAACGCAAACCACAAATACGTACTGAGGATCTGCAGTTCCGTGACGAAATTCTATCTCTCGTTACAAAAGCTATGGAAGACAATGAAAAGAAAATTGATCTTCTAACCAGCACTATCCAGGAAATGAGAGTTCAAAACCAAGAAATCTTAAAGATCAATGAAAGATTAGAAAAAATCTACGAGCAAACAGCTGCCTCGAACAAAGAAAATAAAATGATGTTAAATACACTGTCTACGGACTACAAAGAAGCACTTATGAAAATAAATACTTTGGAAGAGCAAGTTGAAGAACTGCAAAGAAACCAGAGGTCATCAATTCTGGAAATAAAGAATGTGCCTAAAACAGAGAAGGAAAATTTGACAGAAATTATGAAAACACTGCACACCACATTGGCTGTGACCATCAAGCCAGAAGAGGTAAAGGTGGCACATAGAAGCAAAAACATGAAGTCAGAGTCAATTATCATTGAATATCAAAGTGCGGGGATACGAAACGCAGTTATCAAGGCGTCGAAGGAATACAATAAAGTCAACAAACATTGTAAGCTTAACACGTCCCTTTTGGGCTTCGGCGGTACAACTTTACCGGTGTTTGTCAATGAGTTGCTGACCCCGTTGACGAGGAAACTTTTTGGTCAAGCTCGACAATTAGCCAGGAGTGGCATCGTCAAGTTCTGCTGGGTCAACAATGGGAGAATTTTCGTGCGGATGTCTGATGGAGATCCAGCTATTCAAATTAAATCATCTTCACAAATTGATGCGCTCCAAGTAAACGACACAGTTCTATCCTGACTAGATCTTGGTGAGAAACACTCACAGCTTCAAGTTGAACTCACTTTTCTTAAAATAGAATATTTGTTAGTTTTCGTAAGTCTAAGTATTAAATTAACAGATTATTTAAGGCAAACCACACAAAAACACACACACATACATATTAAACACATACCAGAAAATACTGGGAAAAAACACACATACACAACTCAATCAGTTTCGGGGAATTATTCGTTAGTATTATGGTTAGCAAAGTCAGGAAAGGCAGTTTTGGCGTGCGAACGTAAAGTGGGTTGGGCCCGATATTGTGGGCACGTACGAATTAGGTATATATTATGACAACAACAATTAGAGATATTTTCGCTGACATCGATGGTACGCGTACCATAAATGTTGGCGATCCATTGTCAATTGACACGCCAGAACTATGCCGTAGACATATTAAAACCAGTAAAACGAATTTCAATGTAGTGATTCAAAATATAAGGAGCTTAAACAAAAATTTTGATAGTTTTAGGATATTACTGAATTTATTAAATTTAAACGAAGATCTTATTATTTTAACGGAATGTTGGCTTCCAAATGTTACTACTATACCACAAATGGAAAACTACCGATCTTACCGTACTACTAAATCTTTAAACAAAAGTGACGGCGTGGTCGCCTATGTAAAGAATTGTTTTGATGTCAAGGTTTATGAACCGCCGAATACTGAGGAGGTTACTTGTTTGATTATAACTTATAAAAATGAATTCGCTTTTATTTGCGTATACAGGTCGCCGTCTTACTACAACATTGATAGGTTTTTAAACTCTATTGACAAAGTAATTGATAACGTCAAACACTTTCGTCAAATTATTCTGACTGGTGACATAAATATTGACATAAAAACTGATAACGATGATTCTAGGTCATCGGACTACTTAAACTTATTAGCATCACATGGTCTTTTTTCGACACATTTTATTACCACTCGTGATCAAAAATGTTTAGATCATTGTTTTGTCAAACTTACAGCGCCCTCGAAAACAATAGTTTGCAATTCGACAGTTACTGATCACTCATCCATAATTTTTTCTTTAAACACAGGACCCAAACGCGAGAAAATACTTCCGAAAATACGTAGAAATATTTGTCACGATGCTGTCATAGAAGAACTTAGTAGAATAGATTGGATTTTTTTACTAAAAGACAAAAATGCAAATGACGCAACTAATATATTCTTAGAGGAGTTAAAAACCTCTATGAATAAACATTCTAACATAACACCAATTTCTCGTCGAAAAAGAACTTTAAAACCCTGGGTAACTAGTGGATTACTAAGGTGTATTAAAAATAGAGATAGGCTAAATAAAAAGTTAAAAAAGGACCCTGAAAATATTATTTTAAAAATAACTTACTTGAGGTATAGAAATACCTGCAATAAAACACTAAAAAAACTTAAAAACTCTTACTTTAAATCACAAATGCAAAAATATAAACAAAACATAAAGAAACAGTGGCAATGTATTAAGGATTTGTGTTATATGAACAAAGTTAAACCAGTAAGTAGTGAACTCCTAAATCTAAAATCTACCATCGAAGAATCGGTTGGTTATGTAAATCAGTACTTCTCTAACATTGGGTCCCAATTGGCAAAAACCATAGAGGAAAAAAACAATTCAAATGCTCGATCCTGTTATTCAGAAAGTTTTGAAAAAGAGTTATCTTGCCTTAATTCTTTTGTCCTGTTAGCTACTGATGAAGAAGAGGTTAAACGTATTATAAGAAACCTAAAAAACTGTAGTAGCACGGGTTTGGATGGCATTCCCTCAATTTTATTCAAACTTGGTGTAAATATTTTATCGGCCCCTATATGTGTCATCTGTAATAAATGTTTCGAGGAAGGATCTTTTCCTAGTGCACTTAAAAAATCTGTACTTATTCCGATACATAAGTCAGGAATCGCTAATGATGTCTCAAATTACAGGCCCATTTCCCTTTTGCCTATACTATCAAAGATTTTAGAGAAACTTATTAATACCAGAATTAAGGACTACTTATGCAAGGAAAATATCATTTCTGAACATCAATTTGGATTTCAAAACAGAATATCCACTTCAGACGCAGTTAGAAACTTAACATCAAATATTGTTAATAATTTAGATTCAAATAAAAAATGTCTAGCAATTTTCCTTGATCTTGCTAAGGCATTTGATACCGTTTCTATTCCACTGCTCTTAAATAAATTGGCCAAGATTGGTGTGAGAGGGTTACAACATAAACTTTTCACGGATTATCTAACGCATAGAACCCAATCAGTTCGTATAGGGGATCATACGAGCACCGAAGAGAACATCAACTTCGGAGTGCCCCAAGGTAGTATCCTTGGGCCTACACTTTTCCTAATTTATATAAATGAGCTATGCAACCTAAAACTCTCAAATGCACATATAGTAACCTATGCAGACGATACAGTTCTCTTGTTTGCTGGTAATAGTTGGACTGAAACGAACTTTTATGCAAACGCAGGCTTTAAAACTGTCGTTGATTGGTTAGACGGTAATCTCCTTACCTTAAATTTTTCAAAGACTAAATACATATCCTTTAGCATACGAAATGATGGCCAACCACCTCCATCTTCAATAAAAATAGTGTCACATCAATGTCAGGAATCTCAAGAATGCTCTTGTTTGGAGATACTACCAACTACTGAGATGAAATATTTAGGAGTTCTCCTAGACAACCATCTAAATTGGAAACAGCACATAAAATCCCTTTCGGGACGTATAAGGAAACTTATTTATATATTTAAGACCCTCAGACAAGTCTGTGATCCGGAACAGATTTGGTCAGTATACTATGCACTTGTTCAATCTATCAGTACATATTGCATCGGCTCGTGGGGGGGATGTTCAAAATCAACTATTATCACACTAGAACGAGCTCAGAGAGCTTTATTGAGAGTAATGCTTTTCAAACCGTTCCGGTATCCCACTACAGAGCTATACAGCCAAAGTCCTGTTTTGACCATAAGACAGAGTTTCATAAAGGCCATTGTCTTAGAACAACATAAAATCCCAATACCATGCAGTAGAAATCTGAGAAGACAAGACTTAGTTTACACAAAACCCCTATGTAATACTACATTTGCCCAACATTTTTCAGAATTTTTGGGCCCATTTCTTTATAATAAAATTAGCAAACATTGTAATCTCTGCACTAACACAACTTACATATGTAAGAAAATAATTACACAATTTTTAAAAACAATGAGTTATGACGACACGGAAAAATTAATCAAAAGTATAAATTAGAAAGAACATTGAGTATATTAGTAGAAATATAATTGATATGCAAGACCAAAAGATTTATATAAATTGTAATATTTAATCGTTAAAACCTATCACATAGCGCTCACTAAATTAATCACACACCCAAGAAACACATACTCACCCTTATATACATACATACACCCTTATACACTTAAATACATACATACACCACATACATACATCCCTCATTTACTCATATTTAGACACACAGTCATTAACACACCCGTAGAATTAATTTAATTTAATTTAATTTAATTTTATATCTGATCTGTACATTAAGGTATTATATTTTGTGGTTAAATTTAAAAAAAAAAAAAAAAAAAAAAAAAAAAAAAATTAGGTACATAACTATTTAACTATTTTAAACGTTAATCTATATTATGTACTTACACTTACTAACATTAGTTGCACTAGGTGAAAGTAAAAATAAAACAAAAAAAAAAAAAAAAATAAGGGAAATATTAATATTAATAATTTTACTACTGAGCAGAAAGTATGTACCTACTTACTTAATGCAAAATAAGGTATTTCTAGTAACAGTTTTCTTGTGAAATCAACATCTTGACTTTGTCTGAAATGTTTGCTTATACTATGCAATGTTATTATCGCAAGACCAGGTTCATACCTATTGACAGCGCAGTGTACGAGGAAGACGAGTTCTACCCTCCGAGATACAGTTTTTTTAAACTAGTTCGGAGTTGTATGCAAATCTGATTCGGCCACCAACGCATTTATGATACTACCTAAGAATTGTATTTGTATTACCATTCAGGCCTGTAACATTTTTAAAAATAAAAATTATTTGATTTGATTTGATTTGTATGTGGTGCCCGCGGTGTAGTTGGGTATGTGATGCCCGCGGTGTACTAGGGTATGTGGTGCCCGCGGTGTAGTTGGGTATGTGATGCCCGCGGTGTACTTGGGTATGTGATGCCCGCGGTGTACTTGGGTATGTGGTGCCCGCGGTGTAGTTGGGTATGTGATGCCCGCGGTGTACTAGGGTATGTGGTGCCCGCGGTGTAGTTGGGTATGTGATGCCCGCGGTGTACTTGGGTATGTGATGCCCGCGGTGTACTTGGGTATGTGGTGCCCGCGGTGTAGTTGGGTATGTGATGCCCGCGGTGTACTTGGGTATGTGATGCCCGCGGTGTACTTGGGTATGTGATGCCCGCGGTGTACTTGGGTATGTGGTGCCCGCGGTGTAGTTGGGTATGTGATGCCCGCGGTGTACTAGGGTATGTGGTGCCCGCGGTGTAGTTGGGTATGTGATGCCCGCGGTGTACTTGGGTATGTGATGCCCGCGGTGTACTTGGGTATGTGATGCCCGCGGTGTACTTGGGTATGTGGTGCCCGCGGTGTAGTTGGGTATGTGATGCCCGCGGTGTACTAGGGTATGTGGTGCCCGCGGTGTAGTTGGGTATGTGATGCCCGCGGTGTACTTGGGTATGTGATGCCCGCGGTGTACTTGGGTATGTGATGCCCGCGGTGTACTTGGGTATGTGGTGCCCGCGGTGTAGTTGGGTATGTGATGCCCGCGGTGTACTAGGGTATGTGGTGCCCGCGGTGTAGTTGGGTATGTGATGCCCGCGGTGTACTTGGGTATGTGATGCCCGCGGTGTACTTGGGTATGTGATGCCCGCGGTGTACTTGGGTATGTGGTGCCCGCGGTGTAGTTGGGTATGTGATGCCCGCGGTGTACTTGGGTATGTGGTGCCCGCGGTGTAGTTGGGTATGTGATGCCCGCGGTGTACTTGGGTATGTGATGCCCGCGGTGTACTTGGGTATGTGATGCCCGCGGTGTACTTGGGTATGTGGTGCCCGCGGTGTAGTTGGGTATGTGATGCCCGCGGTGTACTTGGGTATGTGATGCCCGCGGTGTACTTGGGTATGTGATGCCCGCGGTGTACTTGGGTATGTGATGCCCGCGGTGTACTTGGGTATGTGATGCCCGCGGTGTACTTGGGTATGTGGTGCCCGCGGTGTAGTTGGGTATGTGATGCCCGCGGTGTACTTGGGTATGTGATGCCCGCGGTGTACTTGGGTATGTGATGCCCGCGGTGTACTTGGGTATGTGATGCCCGCGGTGTACTTGGGTATGTGATGCCCGCGGTGTACTTGGGTATGTGATGCCCGCGGTGTACTTGGGTATGTGATGCCCGCGGTGTACTTGGGTATGTGATGCCCGCGGTGTACTTGGGTATGTGGTGCCCGCGGTGTACTTGGGTATGTGATGCCCGCGGTGTACTTGGGTATGTGATGCCCGCGGTGTACTTGGGTATGTGGTGCCCGCGGTGTAGTTGGGTATGTGATGCCCGCGGTGTACTTGGGTATGTGGTGCCCGCGGTATACTAGTATGTGATGCCCGCGGTGTACTTGGGTATGTAATGCCCGCGGTATACTTGGGTATGTGGTGCCCGCGGTGTAGTTGGGTATGTGATGCCCGCGGTGTACTAGGGTATGTGGTGCCCGCGGTGTACTTGGGTATGTGATGCCCGCGGTGTACTTGGGTATGTGGTGCCCGCGGTGTAGTTGGATATGTGATGCCCGCGGTGTACTAGGGTATGTGGTGCCCGCGGTGTACTTGGGTATGTGATGCCCGCGGTGTACTTAGGTATGTGGTGCCCGCGGTGTACTTGGGTATGTAATGCCCGCGGTATACTTGGGTATGTGGTGCCCGCGGTGTAGTTGGGTATGTGATGCCCGCGGTGTACTAGGGTATGTGGTGCCCGCGGTGTACTTGGGTATGTGATGCCCGCGGTGTACTTAGGTATGTGGTGCCCGCGGTGTACTTGGGTATGTAATGCCCGCGGTATACTTGGGTATGTGGTGCCCGCGGTGTAGTTGGGTATGTGATGCCCGCGGTGTACTAGGGTATGTGGTGCCCGCGGTGTACTTGGGTATGTGATGCCCGCGGTGTACTTGGGTATGTGATGCCCGCGGTGTACTAGGGTATGTGGTGCCCGCGGTGTACTTGGGTATGTGATGCCCGCGGTGTACTTAGGTATGTGGTGCCCGCGGTGTACTTGGGTATGTAATGCCCGCGGTATACTTGGGTATGTGGTGCCCGCGGTGTAGTTGGGTATGTGATGCCCGCGGTGTACTAGGGTATGTGGTGCCCGCGGTGTACTTGGGTATGTGGTGCCCGCGGTGTACTTGGGTATGTGATGCCCGCGGTGTACTTGGGTATGTGGTGCCCGCGGTGTAGTTGGATATGTGATGCCCGCGGTGTACTAGGGTATGTGGTGCCCGCGGTGTACTTGGGTATGTGATGCCCGCGGTGTACTTAGGTATGTGGTGCCCGCGGTGTACTTGGGTATGTGATGCCCGCGGTATACTTGGGTATGTGGTGCCCGCGGTGTAGTTGGGTATGTGATGCCCGCGGTGTACTAGGGTATGTGGTGCCCGCGGTGTACTTGGGTATGTGATGCCCGCGGTGTACTTAGGTATGTGGTGCCCGCGGTGTACTTGGGTATGTAATGCCCGCGGTATACTTGGGTATGTGGTGCCCGCGGTGTAGTTGGGTATGTGATGCCCGCGGTGTACTAGGGTATGTGGTGCCCGCGGTGTAGTTGGGTATGTGATGCCCGCGGCGTACTTGGGTATGTGATGCCCGCGGTGTACTTGGGTATGTGGTGCCCGCGGTGTAGTTGGGTATGTGATGCCCGCGGTGTACTAGGGTATGTGGTGCCCGCGGTGTAGTTGGGTATGTGATGCCCGCGGTGTACTTGGGTATGTGATGCCCGCGGTGTACTTGGGTATGTGGTGCCCGCGGTGTAGTTGGGTATGTGATGCCCGCGGTGTACTAGGGTATGTGGTGCCCGCGGTGTACTTGGGTATGTGGTGCCCGCGGTGTACTTGGGTATGTGATGCCCGCGGTGTACTTGGGTATGTGGTGCCCGCGGTGTAGTTGGATATGTGATGCCCGCGGTGTACTAGGGTATGTGGTGCCCGCGGTGTACTTGGGTATGTGATGCCCGCGGTGTACTTAGGTATGTGGTGCCCGCGGTGTACTTGGGTATGTAATGCCCGCGGTATACTTGGGTATGTGGTGCCCGCGGTGTAGTTGGGTATGTGATGCCCGCGGTGTACTAGGGTATGTGGTGCCCGCGGTGTACTTGGGTATGTGATGCCCGCGGTGTACTTAGGTATGTGGTGCCCGCGGTGTACTTGGGTATGTAATGCCCGCGGTATACTTGGGTATGTGGTGCCCGCGGTGTAGTTGGGTATGTGATGCCCGCGGTGTACTAGGGTATGTGGTGCCCGCGGTGTAGTTGGGTATGTGATGCCCGCGGTGTACTTGGGTATGTGATGCCCGCGGTGTACTTGGGTATGTGGTGCCCGCGGTGTAGTTGGGTATGTGATGCCCGCGGTGTACTAGGGTATGTGGTGCCCGCGGTGTAGTTGGGTATGTGATGCCCGCGGTGTACTTGGGTATGTGATGCCCGCGGTGTACTTGGGTATGTGGTGCCCGCGGTGTAGTTGGGTATGTGATGCCCGCGGTGTACTTGGGTATGTGATGCCCGCGGTGTACTTGGGTATGTGATGCCCGCGGTGTACTTGGGTATGTGGTGCCCGCGGTGTAGTTGGGTATGTGATGCCCGCGGTGTACTAGGGTATGTGGTGCCCGCGGTGTAGTTGGGTATGTGATGCCCGCGGTGTACTTGGGTATGTGATGCCCGCGGTGTACTTGGGTATGTGATGCCCGCGGTGTACTTGGGTATGTGGTGCCCGCGGTGTAGTTGGGTATGTGATGCCCGCGGTGTACTAGGGTATGTGGTGCCCGCGGTGTAGTTGGGTATGTGATGCCCGCGGTGTACTTGGGTATGTGATGCCCGCGGTGTACTTGGGTATGTGATGCCCGCGGTGTACTTGGGTATGTGGTGCCCGCGGTGTAGTTGGGTATGTGATGCCCGCGGTGTACTAGGGTATGTGGTGCCCGCGGTGTAGTTGGGTATGTGATGCCCGCGGTGTACTTGGGTATGTGATGCCCGCGGTGTACTTGGGTATGTGATGCCCGCGGTGTACTTGGGTATGTGGTGCCCGCGGTGTAGTTGGGTATGTGATGCCCGCGGTGTACTTGGGTATGTGGTGCCCGCGGTGTAGTTGGGTATGTGATGCCCGCGGTGTACTTGGGTATGTGATGCCCGCGGTGTACTTGGGTATGTGATGCCCGCGGTGTACTTGGGTATGTGGTGCCCGCGGTGTAGTTGGGTATGTGATGCCCGCGGTGTACTTGGGTATGTGATGCCCGCGGTGTACTTGGGTATGTGATGCCCGCGGTGTACTTGGGTATGTGATGCCCGCGGTGTACTTGGGTATGTGATGCCCGCGGTGTACTTGGGTATGTGGTGCCCGCGGTGTAGTTGGGTATGTGATGCCCGCGGTGTACTTGGGTATGTGATGCCCGCGGTGTACTTGGGTATGTGATGCCCGCGGTGTACTTGGGTATGTGATGCCCGCGGTGTACTTGGGTATGTGATGCCCGCGGTGTACTTGGGTATGTGATGCCCGCGGTGTACTTGGGTATGTGATGCCCGCGGTGTACTTGGGTATGTGATGCCCGCGGTGTACTTGGGTATGTGGTGCCCGCGGTGTACTTGGGTATGTGATGCCCGCGGTGTACTTGGGTATGTGATGCCCGCGGTGTACTTGGGTATGTGGTGCCCGCGGTGTAGTTGGGTATTTGTTGCCCGCGGTGTTAAGGACAAGGTTCCTTAGGGTTGCTGGGGTGCGGGATATTTAAATAAGAATTAAAATAATTAAGATGCGTGTGCAGTGTTTGACGTTTATTGTGAGAGAGAATGAAACTAGTACGATTACATAGAACGAACGTTACATAGATTAATGTTTCCAACATATTCCCCTACAAGAAACAAGTAAGTACATATATGGTAAATAGCTCCATAGTTACACAATATTAGATAGCTAGAGAGTGGACTGTAATTTTTGAATATCTACTTAATATAATATTATGCTTATAAATACTAGGAACTATCTTTTATCTAGTGCTAGTTACATTTAGTTTTTTAGTGAATCCTATGCTTGAATACATAAACATTATTGAGTAAACATGACTCACAATGACATGGTAGGACACAGGATTTTATCAAGTGACAGATATGAAACTCATAAGAATAATTACACAAAGGTCTGGTATAGCTACAGAATGAATTTACATATCCCTTATCTGCAACAGGTATATTTTTTTATATCCTATTTAACTTATTTTTTAAATATAGGTTTACATTTTAAACTTATTAGCTTATGCTATACTAAAAACTCAATGGAGAACTTAATTATTAACTTAAATTAATTTTAATCTGTAGGAAGAATACAGATTTTTGTTATTGATGTCTTATGGACATTACCATTGGCTTTCTTAACTTCTAAAGCTCTAACGAGGCCATCCGAGCCTTCAAAAACTCTGGTCACCCTAGCCATAGGCCAGGTCATAGGCGGAGTATCTAACTCGCGCAAAATAACCAGAGCACCTACTTTTACATTAGGTACACTGTCCTTCCATTTAGGACGGTTTTGCAAAACATTTAGATATTGTTTTGACCAATATCTCCAAAACTGTTGCTTTAAAGCCGTGCACTTTCTCCAAAAGCTAAGCCTATCGTCTGGAAGGTTTGTAATATCCTGTTCAGGGATACAATTTAAAGGAGCACCAGTAAGAAAGTGCCCAGGCGTTAGGTAGGAAAGATCCTCAACATCAGATGACATTGGAGTTATTGGCCTAGAATTTAATATACCTTCTATTTGAACTAATACAGTGTACATTTCTTCATAAGTAAGAACATGTGAGCCTAGTACTCTTTTTAAATGATATTTGACACTTTTCACAGCGGATTCCCAAAGTCCAGCAAACACAGGGGAGTAGCTATGAATAAAATTGAATTTGATACCAAATTTTGAGGTTATATTTTGAACCTGTGTCTGATGACTTTTAGAATTATTCAATTTATAAAGTTCTGTAAGCTGTGTATTTGCTGCTTTGAAAGTGCCTGCATTATCACAATATACATCGGATGGGACATTGCGTCTTGCAATGAAACGCTTGAAGCTTGACAGAAAAGTTTCTGTTTCTAGATTAGAGACTAATTCTATATGAATGGCTTTTGTTACAAAACATACATATACACAAATATAGCCCTTGGTTGTTACAACATTTCGTAATCTAGATTGCTTTATCATTATAGGCCCTGCAAAATCAATACCTACTTTCATGAAGCATCTATGTATATTGACCCTATCTGCGGGCAATGACCCCATCAGCTGTTTGGCAGTAACACCTTTGTGCCTAAAGCATGTTGTACATTTGTAAATACATTTTTTAACTAATCTTAAACCATTAACTAACCAATAGCGTTGTTGAAGGCTACTTAATACAAGTTTTTGACCTGCATGAAACAATTTCAAATGCTCATTTTGAATAATTAGGTGAGTCGCTATAGACTCTTTAGGTAAAACTATTTGGTGCCTTTGACTGTACGGTAAGGAGGAGTGTTGCAACCTACCACCTACTCTGAGGAGACCCTCAGCATCAATAAAAGGATTTAAGGATTTTAAATAGGATGAAAATGAAAATTTGTCAACTGGAAAAAGATGATGCAATTACTAAAGGATATTGGATTGGATTTTAGAGATAGGAGAATAATCTACCAACTATATAAAAATCAAGAAACCATTATAGAAGTAGGAAATGTACAGGAAAAAGCTAAAATAAGACAAGGGGTAAGACAAGGATGTTCTCTTTCACCACTGATTTTTAATATTTTCATTGAAGCAGCCATAAAGATAATTAATGATAAAACCACTGTAGGAGTTAAATTTAACGGTCAAATTATAAGATACATAAGATTTGCAGATGACATAGCAGCTGTCGCAAATTCGCAGACAGACTTACAAACATTGCTGAACACCATGGATAATATTTTTAAAGACTATTCGCTCAAAATTAACATAAACAAAACTAAAACATTAATTACATCCAAAAAGGAAAACACCACAAGAAATACAATAACATTAGATAACATAAAAATAGAAAGAGTCAATACCTTCAGATACTTAGGAAGCCTTATAACAGCAGATTCAAGATGCACACCAGATATCAAGTCACGAATAGCCATAGCAAAACAAGCATTTCAGAACAAAAAACATATTTTTACTTCCAAAATATCAAAAGCAGTTAAGAAAAAATTTATAAAAGCATATGTTTGGAGCATCGCACTGTATGGATGTGAGACGTGGACAATGACGCAAAAGGATAGAGAGTTTCTAGAAGCATTTGAAATGTGGTGTTGGAGAAGGATGGAAAGAATAAGCTGGACAGAGAAAGTAACGAACGTAGAAGTATTGAGAAGAGTAGGCGAGCAAAGAGCCCTCATGAAAATGGTTGAGAACAGAAGGGGGAAGATGATTGGCCATCTTATACGACACGACAACCTCATCAGTAACATCATAGAAGGAAAGATAGAAGGAAGAAGAGGAAGAGGAAGGCCGAGGATAAACTACATGAGCCAAGTAAAGATGAAGGTTGCCCTCATGTCGTATAAGGAAGTCAAGGAGGCGGCCCTGCAAAGGAAACAATGGCGTGGATTGCATTGATTACGCAGACAAGAGCGTAGCTCTTTAATAAGAAGAAGAAGAAATAGGATGCTGCTTGCTTACCTGCCTGTAACAAAGCTAGATCATGATGAAAATATTTATGTTGTTCATTTTTTATTAATAAATGCAATGCCAGACTTGCCTCTGCATACCTTACAAAGTTTTCCTTATTCTTATTAGAACCTGGTCTTGCATTTTTGCAAAATCTTAAAATATAAGAAAGAACATTTACTGTCTTATTAATATTAGAATATTTTTCTATTAAAGAGCTGATAAAAGACTGTGGTTTATCATGTGTTGCTGCACATACAAGTTTGCTTGCCATGGAACCTTTGACCTCAGGTAAGTCCTGGGGTATATCATAACTACAATTTTTATTTATGTTATAATTTGCCTCGCATAAGAAGGATGGTCCATGCCACCACAGTTGGTCACACTGCAGCTCAGTAGGAGAGACACCTCTACTGAGACAGTCAGCTGGGTTTTCATCAGTTTTTATGTATGCCCATTGGTATAATTTTGAATATTCATTTATCATTTTTACTCTGTTAGCAACATAGGCATTTAACAATGCGGGATCAGTCTTTTGCCAAGCCAATACTACTTGTGAATCGCTGTATAAATGTACACTTTCAATTTCTATTCTTTTACTCAATGTATCATGCACTCTCATGCTTAATTTTGCTAGAAGCAGTGCAGCGTTCAGTTCCAGACGTGGAATTGACAATTTACTGGCTTTAGGTGCAATTCTTGATTTTGAACAGAGCAAAGACATTGTGGTTTTTTCTTGTTTGTCAGTGACTCTTAAATAAATAGCACAGCCAAATGCTGTGATTGAGGCATCTGCAAAACCAATAATTTGAATGATTTTACTGTTTACTGGGCAAACATTTCTTGGAATATTAACAGGCGCCATCTGTTGCAAGTCATTGTAAAACTATAACCATTCCTTTTGCAAAATAGGTGTGGGTATAGAATCCCAATCTACATTTGATTGCCAAAGCTTTTGCATGATTATCTTGGCTTGAACAAAGACCGGCCCTGCAATACCTAATGGGTCATAAAACTGACTTACATAACTCAGTATCTGTCTTTTTGTTTTAGGAATTTCGTTAGAGGGAGGACATGAGATTCTGAAGGAATCTGTTTGAATACTAAACTTCAAACCTAAAGTTTTGATGTCCTTATCTAGCTCTAAATCTTCAAAACTCTGCTCTTGCTCAGGGGTGTCTATCAAGATAGACTTGTGATTAGCTGACCATTTGTGCAACTCAAAACTTCCTTTACTTAGTAAATCGATTAATTGTGATTTTATTGCAATGATATTGGGTAAGCTATCATCTGAGAGCAGTACATCATCGACGTACGTTGAATTTAATAATGCAGGAGCGGCTAATGGGTATTGTTTCCCATATCTTGTAGCCAACTCAAGCAAACATCTTGTTGCTAGCCAGGAAGAGCTCTTTAGTCCATAGCTAACAGTGGATAACTGAATACATTTGATTTCTTCGTCTGGGTTGTCCCTCCAAAGGATATTTTGCAAAGATCTCTGGGATTTTACTAACTTTATATTTCGGAACATCCGTCTGATATCGCAAACGAAGAAATATTTATGAAGTCTAAATAACAATAGAATGTCAAACAATTCTTGTTGGACTATAGGTCCATTCAACATCAGGTCATTTAGAGAAATTTTATTACTAGTTTTCATAGAACCATCGAACACAGTTCGCAATTTTGTGGTTATTGCATCATGCTTTATGACTGCATAATGAGCAAAAAAGTATACTGGATCTTTTGAAAGATCATAGAGAGAAATGTCTACATAGCAGGCATGGCCTAATTCAATGAATTCGTGAATAAAGCTTTTGTACTCTCCATATAATTTAACATCTTTTTGCAATTTTCTTTCAAGATTATAGAATCTTTTTAATGCTAGACTAAGAGAATCTCCTAATACATTGTTCATGTCACAAAGGGGTAACTTTAAAGGCATTGAAACTTCAAAACGGTTGTTTTCTAACTTAACAGTGTCTGTGAAATATTTCTCACAGTATTGCTGTTCAGACGTATGTTCCGCATATATTTCTGGGACCTTTTCTGTTTGCCAAAAATTTGAAATTGTACTACCTATGTTAGTTTCACATTCCTGACAGAAAAGAGCAACAGCAGAGTCTTGTTTAGATGAGCTTGGGATGCTACCGGCTACTATGTAACCAAACTGTGTATGGACAAATCTTGGTTGTGCAGCATCACCTTCTTCCCCACCTTCCTCTACCAGCTGGTCAACCCGCGGTAACAGCGTCTGGAAAAACACATCAGCACCCAGTAAAATATCTATATTGCTTGTGACATGAAAGGAGTCATCGGCTAACGTTATATTTTTAGGCACTTTAATTTTTGAGATATCAAAGGGGCATTGAGGTAACTTTGATGTTATCTGATCCACTATTAAAAGATTGGCCTCTACCTTATATGGATAAACGCATGAAAAGATGTCAAGCTGCATAGCATGACGGATTGTCTTTTCAGTATTGGCTATACCTACCACTTGAGTGTGACTAGGGAGTAGCGGTTTACCTATCACTCTTGCAACGCCAGAGGTGATAAAGGAAGATTGGCTAGCGGAGTCTAGCAATGCTTTTACAATGATTTCTTGGCCATTTTTTGAAATGAGTTTGACCTTTGCCGTTGGCAAGAGAACTTGGGTCTTTGAACTCAGATCACTCGCACCTATATTGGCCACGCTTGTATTTACTACCTGATCCTTACTACATGTTTCTATTGCACCTTCGGTGTGTAGCAAGGTGTTGTGATTTAATTTGCATTTTTGACATTTAAAGTGAAATTTGCACTTTCCTGTGTGTGAGTTTAGACAGATCTTACATAAATTTTTATTCTGGACAAATTCTAACCTTTCTTTTGTTGAAGACAACATGAAATTGGGGCAAGTAAATATTTTGTGATTTAACTTACCGCAGAAGAGGCACTTGACTTCCCTTACATTGACCACATTGGACACCTTCCCCGCTGAACCTTTCCAGTTGGTGCTGCTTGTCATCTCTTTGCCCTCAGAATTTTCTAAGGCAAGGGCACGGCCCTCTAGAAATTGCATAAATGCATTAAATGTAGGCAGCATGCGTGGTAGGCTATAGTTTTGATTTAAGGCTAGGTGGTATGCATTGGCAGTGGCAGGATCCAGTTTCCTTACAAGCAGACATACAAGTACACTGTCCCATTTATGAATAGGCTCACCCAGATTTTTAAGTGCGGCAAGATGTTGCTTGGTATTTGAAATAAGTGAACGCAACGCTGAAGTACTAGCTTTAGTGGTTGAAGCTAAGTCAAACAGAGCACAGAGATGGTCATGGATAATTTTAAATTTGTTATCATAGCGTTCAGATAAAATACTCAGAGATTCCTTGTAACTAGATCCTAAAATTGGAAGATTTTTTACCAGATCGAAGGCTTCTCCTTTGAGAAACCCTCTTAAATAGAAAAATTTTTGTATATCAGTAAGACCCTTATCAGCATCTATGAAAGCTAGAAATAGTTCTATGAATGGCTTGTATTCAATATATTTTCCGTCAAAGGACTGAATGCTAACGTGAGGAAGCTTTAGCTTAGTGGTTGAGGCATGCGTAGTGCATTCAGATGAAGCGTGAGTCTTTTTAGATATCTCAGAGACGCGTGTGCGCAAGGCAGCGATGCAGTAAAAGTAGCATGCTTCAGTAGCCTCTGGATCTTCGCTTGCATCATCATCTGCTAACTCCAAATTAAGTATTTCGTACTCACCATAGACATTTATAGCTTTTTCCTCTAATAAAATGAGCATTTGCATTGATTCATCCTTGAAACCAATGCTTTCAATCCTTTTTTGTATCCTCGCTAGGGAACCTTTTAAAGCCCGTCGCTTTGCAATTGCTCGCTTGAGCATGTCCTGAGGCTTAGACTTGGACTCGGACATATTGGAAAAATATATTATTTAAACTATTAATTGCTAAACTTTCACACAAAATTATTGTCTTGAATTCGACGCAAAATGGCGCCTGAGCAGAAAAAACAGTAGCAAGCGCGTGCGTGGCAGGCGAATCTTGTTGCTTGCTCCCCCAAACGTGAAGAAAGTGTTGAACCGATGAATGAATTGTGACGTCACTTGTGAACGATTGCGTCAAGACCGCTGGTTGGTCGAATCTTGTTGGAAAAAACACGCCGTCCAATGGAGTTCAGGCACTTGACAGAAGTCGGCACGTACGTCGTTGTCAAAATGACAGAGACGTCAGAATTGACGTACCGAGGATTGCTGACAGCACTTTTGGCCGGTGTCTTCCACACACGGCGAACTTCGCAACGAACGAGATGGATAGTACGTACCACGTAGATTCTTGAACTTTGGACCAATTTGAGCGAACTCGATGAAAATGGCGTCTTGGTTAGCCGGCCCGGTTTGTAAAGACAAACCTGTCACTATCTTCCTGCAGCACTTTCTTACCCAATTGTAGCAACACTTGTTCCGCCGAAGGACCATATGTAAAGGACAAGGTTCCTTAGGGTTGCTGGGGTGGTGGATCTTATTAAATTAATTAAAATAATGTTGATGCGTGTGCAGTGTTTGACGTTTATTGTGAGAGAGAATGAAACTAGTACGATTACATAGAACGAACGTTACATAGATTAATGGTTCCAACACAGTATACTAGGGTATGTGGTGCCCGCGGTGTACTTGGGTATGTGATGCCCGCGGTGTACTTAGGTATGTGGTGCCCGCGGTGTACTTGGGTATGTAATGCCCGCGGTATACTTGGGTATGTGGTGCCCGCGGTGTAGTTGGGTATGTGATGCCCGCGGTGTACTAGGGTATGTGGTGCCCGCGGTGTACTTGGGTATGTGATGCCCGCGGTGTACTTGGGTATGTGATGCCCGCGGTGTACTTGGGTATGTGGTGCCCGCGGTGTAGTTGGGTATTTGTTGCCCGCGGTGTACTAGGGTATGTGGTGCCCGCAGTGTAGTTGGGTATGTGATGCCCACGGTGTACTTGGGTATGTGATGCCCGCGGTATACTTGGGTATGTGGTGCCCGCGGTGTAGTTGGGTATGTGATGCCCGCGGTGTACTAGGGTATGTGGTGCCCGCAGTGTAGTTGGGTATGTGATGCCCGCGGTGTACTAGGGTATGTGATGCCCGCGGTATACTTAGGTATGTGGTGCCCGCGGTGTTGTTAGGTATGTGGTGCCCGCGGTGTACTAGGGTACGTGATGCCCGCGGTTTACTAGGGTATGTGGTGCCCGCGGTGTACTAGGGTATGTGGTGCCCGCGGTGTACTAAGGTATGTGATGCCCGCGGTGTACTAGGGTATGTGGTGCCCGCGGTGTAGTTGGGTATGTGATGCCTGCGGTGTACTAGGGTATGTGGTGCCCGCGGTGTACTAGGGTATGTGATGCCCGCGGTATACTTAGGTATGTGGTGCCCGCGGTGTTGTTAGGTATGTGGTGCCCGCGGTGTACTAGGGTATGTGATGCCCGCGGTTTACTAGGGTATGTGGTGCCCGCGGTGTACTAGGGTATGTGGTGCCCGCGATGTACTTGGGTATGTGATGCCCGCGGTGTACTTGGGTATGTGATGCCCGCGGTGTACTAGGGTATGTGGTGCCCGCGGTGTAGTGTGATGCCTGCGGTGTACTAGGGTATGTGGTGCCCGCGGTGTACTAGGGTATGTGATGCCCGCGGTATACTTGGGTATGTGGTGCCCGCGGTGTAGTTGGGTATGTGATGCCCGCGGTGTACTTGGGTATGTGGTGCCCGCGATGTAGTTGGGTATTTGTTGCCCGCGGTGTACTAGGGTATGTGGTGCCCGCAGTGTAGTTGGGTATGTGATGCCCGCGGTGTACTTGGGTATGTAATGCCCGCGGTAAACTTGGGTATGTGGTGCCCAGGGTGTAGTTGGGTATGTGATGCCCGCGGTGTACTAGGGTATGTGGTGCCCGCGGTGTACTTGGGTATGTGATGCCCGCGGTGTACTTGGGTATGTGATGCCCGTGGTGTACTAGGGTATGTGATGCCCGCGGTATACAAGGGTATGTGGTGCCCGCGGTGTACTAGGGTATGTGGTGCCCGCGGTGTAGTTGGGTATGTGATGCCTGCGGTGTACTAGGGTATGTGGTGCCCGCAGTGTACTAGGGTATGTGGTGCCCGCAGTGTAGTTGGGTATCTGATGCCCGCGGTGTACTTGGGTATGTGATGCCCGCGGTGTACTAGGGTATGTGATGCCCGCGGTGTACTAGGGTATGTGGTGCCCGCGGTGTACTTGGGTATGTGGTGCCCGCGGTGTAGTTGGGTATGTGATGCCCGCGGTGTACTTGAGTATGTGGTGCCCGCGGTGTAGTTGGGTATTTGTTGCCCGCGCAGTACTAGGGTATGTGGTGCCCGCAGTGTAGTTGGGTATGTGATGCCCGCGGTGTACTTGGGTATGTAATGCCCGCGGTGTACTAGGGTATGTGGTGCCCGCGGTGTACTTGGGTATGTGATGCCCGCGGTATACTTGGGTATGTGGTGCCCGCAGTGTAGTTGGGTATGTGATGCCCGCGGTGTACTAGGGTATGTGGTGCCCGCAGTGTAGTTGGGTATGTGATGCCCGCGGTGTACTAGGGTATGTGATGCCCGCGGTATACTTAGGTATGTAGTGCCCGCGGTGTTGTTAGGTATGTGGTGCCCGCGGTGTACTAGGGTATGTGGTGCCCGCAGTGTAGTTGGGTATGTGATGCCCGCGGTGTACTAGGGTATGTGATGCCCGCGGTATACTAGGGTATGTGGTGCCCGCGGTGTACTAAGGTATGTGATGCCCGCGGTGTACTAGGGTATGTGGTGCCCGCGGTGTAGTTGGGTATGTGATGCCTGCGGTGTACTAGGGTATGTGATGCCCGCGGTATACTAAGGTATGTGGTGCCCGCGGTGTAGTTGGGTATGTGATGCCCGCGGTGTACTAGGGTATGTGGTGCCCGCGGTGTAGTTGGGTATGTGATGCCTGCGGTGTACTAGGGTATGTGGTGCCCGCGGTGTACTAGGGTATGTGGTGCCCGCAGTGTAGTTGGGTATGTGGTGCCCGCGGTGTAGTTGGGTATGTGATGCCCGCGGTGTACTAGGGTATGTGGTGCCCGCGGTTTACTAGGGTATGTGATGCCCACGGTGTACTTGGGTATGTGGTGTCCCGCGGTGTAGTTGGGTATGTGATGCCCGCGGTGTACTAGTGTATGTGGTGCCCGCGGTGTAGTTGGGTATGTGATGCCCGCGGTGTACTTGGGTATGTGGTGTCCACGGTGTAGTTGGATATGTGATGCCCGAGGTGTAGTTGGGTATGTGATGCCCGCGGTGTACTAGGGTATGTGGTACCCGCGGTGTACTTGGGTATGTGGTGCCCGCGGTGTAGTTGGGTATTTGTTGCCCGCGGTGTACTCGGGTATGTGGTGCCCGCGGTGTACTAGGGTATGTGGTGCCCGCGGTGTAGTTGGGTATGTGATGCCCACGGTGTACTAGGGTATGTGGTGCCCGCAGTGTAGTTGGGTATCTGATGCCCGCGGTGTACATGGGTATGTGATGCCCGCGGTGTACTAGGGTATGTGGTGCCCGCAGTGTAGTTGGGTATGTGGTGCCCGCGGTGTAGTTGGGTATGTGATGCCCGCGGTGTACTAGGGTATGTGGTGCCCGCGGTTTACTAGGGTATGTGATGCCCACGGTGTACTTGGGTATGTGGTGTCCCGCGGTGTAGTTGGGTATGTGATGCCCGCGGTGTACTAGTGTATGTGGTGCCCGCGGTGTAGTTGGGTATGTGATGCCCGCGGTGTACTTGGGTATGTGGTGTCCACGGTGTAGTTGGATATGTGATGCCCGAGGTGTAGTTGGGTATCTGATGCCCGCGGTGTACTTGGGTATGTGATGCCCGCGGTGTACTAGGGTATGTGATGCCCGCGGTGTACTAGGGTATGTGGTGCCCGCAGTGTACTAGGGTATGTGATGCCCGCGGTGTACTTGGGTATGTGGTGCCCGCGGTGTAGTTGGGTATGTGATGCCCGCGGTGTACTTGAGTATGTGGTGCCCGCGGTGTAGTTGGGTATTTGTTGCCCGCGCAGTACTAGGGTATGTGGTGCCCGCAGTGTAGTTGGGTATGTGGTGCCCGCGGTTTACTAGGGTATGTGATGCCCACGGTGTACTTGGGTATGTGGTGTCCCGCGGTGTAGTTGGGTATGTGATGCCCGCGGTGTACTAGTGTATGTGGTGCCCGCGGTGTAGTTGGGTATGTGATGCCCGCGGTGTACTTGGGTATGTGGTGTCCACGGTGTAGTTGGATATGTGATGCCCGAGGTGTAGTTGGGTATGTGATGCCCGCGGTGTACTAGGGTATGTGGTACCCGCGGTGTACTTGGGTATGTGGTGCCCGCGGTGTTGTTGGGTATTTGTTGCCCGCGGTGTACTCGGGTATGTGGTGCCCGCGGTGTACTAGGGTATGTGGTGCCCGCGGTGTAGTTGGGTATGTGATGCCCGCGGTGTACTAGGGTATGTGGTGCCCGCAGTGTAGTTGGGTATCTGATGCCCGCGGTGTACTAGGGTATGTGGTGCCCGCAGTGTACTAGGGTATGTGATGCCCGCGGTGTACTTGGGTATGTGGTGCCCGCGGTGTACTAGGGTATGTGGTGCCCGCAGTGTAGTTGGGTATCTGATGCCCGCGGTGTACATGGGTATGTGATGCCCGCGGTGTACTAGGGTATGTGGTGCCCGCAGTGTACTAGGGTATGTGATGCCCGCGGTGTAGTTGGATATGTGATGCCCGCGGTGTACTAGGGTATGTGGTGCCCGCAGTGTAGTTGGGTATGTGATGCCCGCGGTGTACTAGGGTATGTGATGCCCGCGGTATACTTGGGTATGTGGTGCCCGCGGTGTACTAAGGTATGTGATGCTCGCGGTGTACTAGGGTATGTGGTGCCCGCGGTGTAGTTGGGTATGTGATGCCCGCGGTGTACTTGGGTATGTGATGCCCGCGGTGTACTTGGGTATGTGGTGCCCGCGGTGTACTAGGGTATGTGGTGCCCGCAGTGTAGTTGGGTATGTGATGCCTGCGGTGTACTAGGGTATGTGATGCCCGCGGTATACTAGGGTATGTGGTGCCCGCGGTGTACTAAGGTATGTGATGCCCGCGGTGTACTAGGGTATGTGGTGCCCGCGGTGTAGTTGGGTATGTGATGCCCGCGGTGTACTAGGGTATGTGATGCCCGCGGTGTACTTGGGTATGTGGTGCCCGCGGTGTACTAGGGTATGTGGTGCCCGCAGTGTACTTGGGTATGTGATGCCCGCGGTGTACTTGGGTATGTGATGCCCGCGGTGTACTTGGGTATGTGGTGCCCGCGGTATACTAGGGTATGTGGTGCCCGCGGTGTACTTGGGTATGTGATGCCCGCGGTGTACTTGGGTATGTGATGCCCGCGGTATACTTGGGTATGTGGTGCCCGCGGTGTAGTTGGGTATGTGATGCCCGCGGTGTACTAGGGTATGTGGTGCCCGCAGTGTAGTTGGGTATGTGGTGCCCGCGGTGTAGTTGGGTATGTGATGCCCGCGGTGTACTAGGGTATGTGGTGCCCGCGGTGTACTTGGGTATGTGATGCCCGCGGTGTACTAGGGTATGTGGTGCCCGCGGTTTACTAGGGTATGTGATGCCCACGGTGTACTTGGGTATGTGGTGTCCCGCGGTGTAGTTGGGTATGTGATGCCCGCGGTGTAGTTGGGTATTTGTTGCCCGCGGTGTACTAGGGTATGTGGTGCCCGCAGTGTAGTTGGGTATGTGATGCCCGCGGTGTACTTGGGTATGTGATGCCCGCGGTGTACTTGGGTATGTGATGCCCGCGGTGTACTTGGGTATGTGGTGCCCGCGGTGTGGTTGGGTATTTGTTGCCCGCGGTGTACTCGGGTATTTGGTGCCCGCGGTATACTTGGGTATGTGGTGCCCGCGGTGTAGTTGGGTATGTGATGCCCGCGGTGTACTAGGGTATGTGGTGCCCGCGGTTTACTAGGGTATGTGATGCCCACGGTGTACTTGGGTATGTGGTGTCCCGCGGTGTAGTTGGGTATGTGATGCCCGCGGTGTAGTTGGGTATGTGATGCCCACGGTGTCATTGGGTATGTGGTGCCCGCGGTACTAGGGTATTTGGTGCCCGCGGTGTAGTTAGGTATGTGATGCCTGCGGTGTACTAGGATATGTGGTGCCCGCGGTGTAGTTGGGTATGAGATGCCCGCGGTGTACTTGGGTATGTGGTGTCCACGGTGTAGTTGGATATGTGATGCCCGAGGTGTAGTTGGGTATGTGATGCCCGCGGTGTACTAGGGTATGTGGTACCCGCGGTGTACTTGGGTATGTGGTGCCCGCGGTGTAGTTGGGTATTTGTTGCCCGCGGTGTACTCGGGTATGTGGTGCCCGCGGTGTACTAGGGTAGTACACCGCGGGCACCACATACCCGAGTACACCGCGGGCATCACATACCCTAGTACACCGCGGGCATCACATACCCAAGTACACCGCGGGCATCACATACCCTAGTACACCGCGGGCATCAGAAACCCAACTACACCTCGGGCATCACATATCCAACTACACCGTGGACACCACGTACATGTGATGCCCGCGGTGTACTTGGGTATGTGGTGCCCGCGGTGTGGTTGGGTATTTGTTGCCCGCGGTGTACTCGGGTATGTGGTGCCCGCGGTATACTTGGGTATGTGGTGCCCGCGGTGTAGTTGGGTATGTGATGCCCGCGGTGTACTAGGGTATGTGGTGCCCGCGGTTTACTAGGGTATGTGATGCCCACGGTGTACTTGGGTATGTGGTGCCCGCGGTGTAGTTGGGTATGTGATGCCTGCGGTGTACTAGGGTATGTGGTGCCCGCGGTGTACTAGGGTATGTGGTGCCCGCAGTGTAGTTGGGTTTCTGATGCCCGCGGTGTAATTGGGTATGTGATGCCCGCGGTGTACTAGGGTATGTGGTGCCCGCAGTGTACTAGGGTATGTGATGCCCGCGGTGTACTTGGGTATGTGGTGCCCGCGGTGTAGTTGGGTATGTGATGCCCGCGGTGTACTAGGATATGTGATGCCCGCGGTGTACTTGGGTATGTGGTGCCGCGTTGTAAATGGGTATGTGATGCCCGCGGTGTAGTTGGGTATGTGATGCCCGCGGTGTAGTTTGGTATGTGATGCCCACGGTGTCATTGGATATGTGGTGCCCGCGGTACTAGGGTATTTGGTGCCCGCGGTGTAGTTAGGTATGTGATGCCCGCGGTGTTCTAGGGTATGTGGTCCCCGCGGTGTAGTTGGGTATGTGATGCCCGCGGTGTACTTGGGTATGTGGTGTCCACGGTGAAGTTGGATATGTGATGCCCGAGGTGTAGTTGGGTATGTGATGCCCGCGGTGTACTAGGGTATGTGGTACCCGCGGTGTACTTGGGTATGTGGTGCCCGCGGTGTAGTTGGGTATTTGTTGCCCGCGGTGTACTCGGGTATGTGGTGCCCGCGGTGTACTAGGGTATGTGGTGCCCGCGGTGTAGTTGGGTATGTGATGCCTGCGGTGTACTAGGGTATGCGGTGCCCGCGGTGTACTAGGGTATGTGGTGCCCGCAGTTTAGTTGGGTATCTGATGCCCGCGGTGTACATGGGTATGTGATGCCCGCGGTGTACTAGGGTATGTGGTGCCCGCAGTGTACTAGGGTATGTGATGCCCGCGGTGTACTTGGGTATGTGGTGCCCGCGGTGTAGTTGGGTATGTGATGCCCGCGGTGTACTAGGGTATGTGATGCCCGCGGTGTACTTGGGTATGTGATGCCCGCGGTGTACTAAAGTATGTGATGCCCGCGGTGTACTAGGGTATGTGGTGCCCGCAGTGTACTAGGGTATGTGATGCCCGCGGTGTACTTGGGTATGTGGTGCCCGCGGTGTAGTTGGGTATGTGATGCCCGCGGTGTACTAGGATATGTGATGCCCGCGGTGTACTTGGGTATGTGGTGCCCGCGGTGTAGTTGGGTATGTGATGCCCGCGGTGTACTTGGGTATGTGGTGCCCGCGGTGTAGTTGGGTATGTGATGCCCGCGGTATACTTAGGTATGTGGTGCCCGCGGTGTTGTTAGGTATGTGGTGCCCGAGGTGTACTACGGTATGTGGTACCCATGGTGTACTTCGGTATGTGGTGCCCGCGGTGTAGTTGGGTATGTGATGCCCGCGGTGTACTAGGGTATGTGGTGCCCGCGGTGTACTTGGGTATGTGATGCCTGCGGTGTACTTGGGTATGTGATGCCCGCGGTGTACTTGGGTATGTGATGCCCGCGGTGTACTTGGGTATGTGGTGCCCGCGGTGTAGTTGGGTATTTGTTGCCCGCGGTGTACTAGGGTATGTGGTGCCCGCAGTGTAGTTGGGTATGTGATGCCCGCGGTGTACTTGGGTATGTGATGCCCGCGGTATACTTGGGTATGTGGTGCCCGCGGTGTAGTTGGGTATGTGATGCCCGCGGTGTACTAGGGTATGTGGTGCCCGCAGTGTAGTTGGGTATGTGATGCCCGCGGTGTACTAGGGTATGTGATGCCCGCGGTATACTAGGGTATGTGGTGCCCGCGGTGTACTAAGGTATGTGATGCCCGCGGTGTACTAGGGTATGTGGTGCCCGCGGTGTAGTTGGGTATGTGATGCCTGCGGTGTACTAGGGTATGTGGTGCCCGCGGTGTACTAGGGTATGTGGTGCCCGCAGTGTAGTTGGGTATGTGATGCCCGCGGTGTACTTGGGTATGTGATGCCCGCGGTGTACTTGGGTATGTGGTGCCCGCGGTGTGGTTGGGTATTTGTTGCCCGCGGTGTACTAGGGTATGTGGTGCCCGCGGTATACTTGGGTATGTGGTGCCCGCGGTGAAGTTAGGTATGTGATGCCCGCGGTGTACTAGGGTATGTGGTGCCCGCGGTGTAGTTGGGTATGTGATGCCCGCGGTGTACTTGGGTATGTGGTGTCTGCGGTGTAGTTGGATATGTGATGCCCGAGGTGTAGTTGGGTATGTGATGCCCGCGGTGTACTAGGGTATGTGGTGCCCGCGGTGTACTTGGGTATGTGGTGCCCGCGGTGTAGTTGGGTATTTGTTGCCCGCGGTGTACTCGGGTATGTGGTGCCCGCGGTATACTTGGGTATGTGGTGCCCGCGGTGTAGTTGGGTATGTGATGCCCGCGGTGTACTAGGGTATGTGGTGCCCGCGGTTTACTAGGGTATGTGATGCCCACGGTGTACTTGGGTATGTGGTGTCCCGCGGTGTAGTTGGGTATGTGATGCCCGCGGTGTAGTTGGGTATGTGATGCCCACGGTGTCATTGGGTATGTGGTGCCCGCGGTACTAGGGTATTTGGTGCCCGCGGTGTAGTTAGGTATGTGATGCCTGCGGTGTACTAGGATATGTGGTGCCCGCGGTGTAGTTGGGTATGTGATGCCCGCGGTGTACTTGGGTATGTGGTGTCCGCGGTGTAGTTGGATATGTGATGCCCTAAGTGTAGTTGGGTATGTGATGCCCGCGGTGTACTAGGGTATGTGGTACCCGCGGTGTACTAGGGTATGTGGTGCCCGCGGTGTAGTTGGGTATGTGGTGCCCGCGGTGTACTAGGGTATGTGGTGCCCGCAGTGTAGTTGGGTTTCTGATGCCCGCGGTGTAATTGGGTATGTGATGCCCGCGGTGTACTAGGGTATGTGGTGCCCGCGGTGTACTAAGGTATGTGATGCCCGCGGTGTACTAGGGTATGTGGTGCCCGCGGTGTACTTGGGTATGTGATGCTTGCGGTGTACTTGGGTATGTGATGCCCGCGGTGTACTTGGGTATGTGGTGCCCGCGGTGTAGTTGGGTATTTGTTGCCCGCGGTGTACTAGGGTATGTGGTGCCTGCAGTGTAGTTGGGTATGTGATGCCCGCGGTGTACTAAGTTATGTGATGCCCGCGGTGTACTAGGGTATGTGGTGCCCGCGGTGTAGTTGGGTATGTGATGCCTGCGGTGTACTAGGGTATGTAGTGCCCGCGGTGTAGTTGGGTATGTGTTGCCTGCGGTGTACTAGGGTATGTGGTGCCCGCGGTGTACTAGGGTATGTGGTGCCCGCAGTGTAGTTGGGTATCTGATGCCCGCGGTGTACATGGGTATGTGATGCCCTTGGTGTACTAGGTTATGTGGTGCCCGCAGTGTACTAGGGTATGTGATGCCCGCGGTGTACTTGGGTATGTGGTGCCCGCGGTGTAGTTGGGTATGTGATGCCCGCGGTGTACTAGGGTATGTGATGCCCGCGGTGTACTTGGGTATGTGGTGCCCGCGGTGTGGTTGGGTATTTGTTGCCCGCGGTGTACTCGGGTATGTGGTGCCCGCGGTATACTTGGGTATGTGGTGCCCGCGGTGTAGTTGGGTATGTGATGCCCGCGGTGTACTAGGGTATGTGGTGCCCGCGGTTTACTAGGGTATGTGATGCCCACGGTGTACTTGGGTATGTGGTGTCCCGCGGTGTAGTTGGGTATGTGATGCCCGCGGTGTAGTTGGGTATGTGATGCCCACGGTGTCATTGGGTATGTGGTGCCCGCGGTACTAGGGTATTTGGTGCCCGCGGTGTAGTTAGGTATGTGATGCCTGCGGTGTACTAGGATATGTGGTGCCCGCGGTGTAGTTGGGTATGTGATGCCCGCGGTGTACTTGGGTATGTGGTGTCCGCGGTGTAGTTGGATATGTGATGCCCGAGGTGTAGTTGGGTATGTGATGCCCGCGGTGTACTAGGGTATGTGGTACCCGCGGTGTACTTGGGTATGTGGTGCCCGCGGTGTAGTTGGGTATTTGTTGCCCGCGGTGTACTCGGGTATGTGGTGCCCGCGGTGTACTAGGGTATGTAGTGCCCGCGGTGTAGTTGGGTATGTGATGCCTGCGGTGTACTAGGGTATGTGGTGCCCGCGGTGTACTAGGGTATGTGGTGCCCGCAGTGTAGTTGGGTTTCTGATGCCCGCGGTGTAATTGGGTATGTGATGCCCGCGGTGTACTAGGGTATGTGGTGCCCGCAGTGTACTAGGGTATGTGATGCCCGCGGTGTACTTGGGTATGTGGTGCCCGCGGTGTTGTTGGGTATTTGTTGCCCGCGGTGTACTCGGGTATGTGGTGCCCGCGGTGTACTAGGGTATGTGGTGCCCGCGGTGTAGTTGGGTATGTGATGCCCGCGGTGTACTAGGGTATGTGGTGCCCGCAGTGTAGTTGGGTATCTGATGCCCGCGGTGTACATGGGTATGTGATGCCCGCGGTGTACTAGGGTATGTGGTGCCCGCAGTGTACTAGGGTATGTGATGCCCGCGGTGTACTTGGGTATGTGGTGCCCGCGGTGTACTAGGGTATGTGGTGCCCGCAGTGTAGTTGGGTATCTGATGCCCGCGGTGTACATGGGTATGTGATGCCCGCGGTGTACTAGGGTATGTGGTGCCCGCAGTGTACTAGGGTATGTGATGCCCGCGGTGTACTTGGGTATGTGGTGCCCGTGGTGTAGTTGGATATGTGATGCCCGCGGTGTACTTGGGTATGTGATGCCCGCGGTGTACTAGGGTATGTGATGCCCGCGGTGTAGTTGGATATGTGATGCCCGCGGTGTACTAGGGTATGTGGTGCCCGCAGTGTAGTTGGGTATGTGATGCCCGCGGTGTACTAGGGTATGTGATGCCCGCGGTATACTTGGGTATGTGGTGCCCGCGGTGTACTAAGGTATGTGATGCTCGCGGTGTACTAGGGTATGTGGTGCCCGCGGTGTAGTTGGGTATGTGATGCCCGCGGTGTACTTGGGTATGTGATGCCCGCGGTGTACTTGGGTATGTGGTGCCCGCGGTGTACTAGGGTATGTGGTGCCCGCAGTGTAGTTGGGTATGTGATGCCTGCGGTGTACTAGGGTATGTGATGCCCGCGGTATACTAGGGTATGTGGTGCCCGCGGTGTACTAAGGTATGTGATGCCCGCGGTGTACTAGGGTATGTGGTGCCCGCGGTGTAGTTGGGTATGTGATGCCCGCGGTGTACTAGGGTATGTGATGCCCGCGGTGTACTTGGGTATGTGGTGCCCGCGGTGTACTAGGGTATGTGGTGCCCGCAGTGTACTTGGGTATGTGATGCCCGCGGTGTACTTGGGTATGTGATGCCCGCGGTGTACTTGGGTATGTGGTGCCCGCGGTATACTAGGGTATGTGGTGCCCGCGGTGTACTTGGGTATGTGATGCCCGCGGTGTACTTGGGTATGTGATGCCCGCGGTATACTTGGGTATGTGGTGCCCGCGGTGTAGTTGGGTATGTGATGCCCGCGGTGTACTAGGGTATGTGGTGCCCGCAGTGTAGTTGGGTATGTGGTGCCCGCGGTGTAGTTGGGTATGTGATGCCCGCGGTGTACTAGGGTATGTGGTGCCCGCGGTGTACTTGGGTATGTGATGCCCGCGGTGTACTTGGGTATGTGATGCCCGCGGTGTACTTGGGTATGTGGTGCCCGCGGTGTAGTTGGGTATTTGTTGCCCGCGGTGTACTAGGGTATGTGGTGCCCGCAGTGTAGTTGGGTATGTGATGCCCGCGGTGTACTTGGGTATGTGATGCCCGCGGTATACTTGTTACGCGGTATACTATACCCGCGGTGTAGTTGGGTATGTGGTGCCCGCGGTGTAGTTGGGTATTTGTTGCCCGCGGTGTACTAGGGTATGTGGTGCCCGCAGTGTAGTTGGGTATGTGATGCCCGCGGTGTACTTGGGTATGTGATTCCCGCGGTATACTAGGGTATGTGGTGCCCGCAGTGTAGTTGGGTATGTGATGCCCGCGGTGTACTTGGGTATGTGGTGCCCGCGGTGTACTAGGGTATGTGGTGCCCGCAGTGTAGTTGGGTATGTGATGCCCGCGGTGTACTTGGGTATGTGATGCCCGCGGTGTACTTGGGTATGTGGTGCCCGCGGTATACTAGGGTATGTGGTGCCCGCAGTGTAGTTGGGTATGTGGTGCCCGCGGTGTAGTTGGGTATGTGATGCCCGCGGTGTACTAGGGTATGTGGTGCCCGCGGTGTACTTGGGTATGTGATGCCCGCGGTGTACTTGGGTATGTGATGCCCGCGGTGTACTTGGGTATGTGGTGCCCGCGGTGTAGTTGGGTATTTGTTGCCCGCGGTGTACTAGGGTATGTGGTGCCCGCAGTGTAGTTGGGTATGTGATGCCCGCGGTGTACTTGGGTATGTGATGCCCGCGGTGTGGTTGGGTATTTGTTGCCCGCGGTGTACTCGGGTATGTGGTGCCCGCGGTATACTTGGGTATGTGGTGCCCGCGGTGTAGTTGGGTATGTGATGCCCGCGGTGTACTAGGGTATGTGGTGCCCGCGGTTTACTAGGGTATGTGATGCCCACGGTGTACTTGGGTATGTGGTGTCCCGCGGTGTAGTTGGGTATGTGATGCCCGCGGTGTAGTTGGGTATTTGTTGCCCGCGGTGTACTAGGGTATGTGGTGCCCGCAGTGTAGTTGGGTATGTGATGCCCGCGGTGTACTTGGGTATGTGATGCCCGCGGTGTACTTGGGTATGTGATGCCCGCGGTGTACTTGGGTATGTGGTGCCCGCGGTGTGGTTGGGTATTTGTTGCCCGCGGTGTACTCGGGTATGTGGTGCCCGCGGTATACTTGGGTATGTGGTGCCCGCGGTGTACTTGGGTATGTGATGCCCGCGGTGTACTAGGGTATGTGGTGCCCGCGGTTTACTAGGGTATGTGATGCCCACGGTGTACTTGGGTATGTGGTGTCCCGCGGTGTAGTTGGGTATGTGATGCCCGCGGTGTAGTTGGGTATGTGATGCCCACGGTGTCATTGGGTATGTGGTGCCCGCGGTACTAGGGTATTTGGTGCCCGCGGTGTAGTTAGGTATGTGATGCCTGCGGTGTACTAGGATATGTGGTGCCCGCGGTGTAGTTGGGTATGTGATGCCCGCGGTTTACTTGGGTATGTGGTGTCCGCGGTGTAGTTGGATATGTGATGCCCGAGGTGTAGTTGGGTATGTGATGCCCGCGGTGTACTAGGGTATGTGGTACCCGCGGTGTACTTGGGTATGTGGTGCCCGCGGTGTAGTTGGGTATGTGTTGCCCGCGGTGTACTCGGGTATGTGGTGCCCGCGGTGTACTAGGGTATGTGGTGCCCGCGGTGTAGTTGGGTATGTGATGCCCGCGGTGTACTAGGGTATGTGGTGCCCGCGGTGTACTAGGGTATGTGGTGCCCGCAGTGTAGTTGGGTTTCTGATGCCCGCGGTGTAATTGGGTATGTGATGCCCGCGGCGTACTAGGGTATGTGGTGCCCGCAGTGTACTAGGGTATGTGATGCCCGCGGTGTACTTGGGTATGTGGTGCCCGCGGTGTAGTTGGGTATGTGATGCCCGCGGTGTACTAGGATATGTGATGCCCGCGGTGTACTTGGGTATGTGGTGCCGCGTTGTAGTTGGGTATGTGATGCCCGCGGTGTAGTTGGGTATGTGATGCCCGCGGTGTAGTTTGGTATGTGATGCCCACGGTGTCATTGGATATGTGGTGCCCGCGGTACTAGGGTATTTGGTGCCCGCGGTGTAGTTAGGTATGTGATGCCCGCGGTGTTCTAGGGTATGTGGTCCCCGCGGTGTAGTTGGGTATGTGATGCCCGCGGTGTACTTGGGTATGTGGTGTCCACGGTGAAGTTGGATATGTGATGCCCGAGGTGTAGTTGGGTATGTGATGCCCGCGGTGTACTAGGGTATGTGGTACCCGCGGTGTACTTGGGTATGTGGTGCCCGCGGTGTAGTTGGGTATTTGTTGCCCGCGGTGTACTCGGGTATGTGGTGCCCGCGGTGTACTAGGGTATGTGGTGCCCGCGGTGTAGTTGGGTATGTGATGCCTGCGGTGTACTAGGGTATGTGGTGCCCGCGGTGTACTAGGGTATGTGGTGCCCGCAGTGTAGTTGGGTATCTGATGCCCGCGGTGTACTTGGGTATGTGATGCCCGCGGTGTACTAGGGTATGTGGTGCCCGCAGTGTACTAGGGTATGTGATGCCCGCGGTGTACTTGGGTATGTGGTGCCCGCGGTGTAGTTGGGTATGTGATGCCCGCGGTGTACTAGGGTATGTGATGCCCGCGGTGTACTTGGGTATGTGATGCCCGCGGTGTACTAAAGTATGTGATGCCCGCGGTGTACTAGGGTATGTGGTGCCCGCAGTGTACTAGGGTATGTGATGCCCGCGGTGTACTTGGGTATGTGGTGCCCGCGGTGTAGTTGGGTATGTGATGCCCGCGGTGTACTAGGATATGTGATGCCCGCGGTGTACTTGGGTATGTGGTGCCCGCGGTGTAGTTGGGTATGTGATGCCCGCGGTGTACTTGGGTATGTGGTGCCCTCGGTGTAGTTGGGTATGTGATGCCCGCGGTGTACTTGGGTATGTGATGCCCGCGGTATACTTAGGTATGTGGTGCCCGCGGTGTTGTTAGGTATGTGGTGCCCGAGGTGTACTACGGTATGTGGTACCCATGGTGTACTTCGGTATGTGGTGCCCGCGGTGTAGTTGGGTATGTGATGCCCGCGGTGTACTAGGGTATGTGGTGCCCGCGGTGTACTTGGGTATGTGATGCCTGCGGTGTACTTGGGTATGTGATGCCCGCGGTGTACTTGGGTATGTGATGCCCGCGGTGTACTTGGGTATGTGGTGCCCGCGGTGTAGTTGGGTATTTGTTGCCCGCGGTGTACTAGGGTATGTGGTGCCCGCAGTGTAGTTGGGTATGTGATGCCCGCGGTGTACTTGGGTATGTGATGCCCGCGGTATACTTGGGTATGTGGTGCCCGCGGTGTAGTTGGGTATGTGATGCCCGCGGTGTACTAGGGTATGTGGTGCCCGCAGTGTAGTTGGGTATGTGATGCCCGCGGTGTACTAGGGTATGTGATGCCCGCGGTATACTAGGGTATGTGGTGCCCGCGGTGTACTAAGGTATGTGATGCCCGCGGTGTACTAGGGTATGTGGTGCCCGCGGTGTAGTTGGGTATGTGATGCCCGCGGTGTACTAGGGTATGTGGTGCCCGCGGTGTACTAGGGTATGTGGTGCCCGCAGTGTAGTTGGGTATGTGATGCCCGCGGTGTACTTGGGTATGTGATGCCCGCGGTGTACTTGGGTATGTGGTGCCCGCGGTGTGGTTGGGTATTTGTTGCCCGCGGTGTACTAGGGTATGTGGTGCCCGCGGTATACTTGGGTATGTGGTGCCCGCGGTGAAGTTAGGTATGTGATGCCCGCGGTGTACTAGGGTATGTGGTGCCCGCGGTGTAGTTGGGTATGTGATGCCCGCGGTGTACTTGGGTATGTGGTGTCCGCGGTGTAGTTGGATATGTGATGCCCGAGGTGTAGTTGGGTATGTGATGCCCGCGGTGTACTAGGGTATGTGGTGCCCGCGGTGTACTTGGGTATGTGGTGCCCGCGGTGTAGTTGGGTATTTGTTGCCCGCGGTGTACTCGGGTATGTGGTGCCCGCGGTATACTTGGGTATGTGGTGCCCGCGGTGTAGTTGGGTATGTGATGCCCGCGGTGTACTAGGGTATGTGGTGCCCGCGGTTTACTAGGGTATGTGATGCCCACGGTGTACTTGGGTATGTGGTGTCCCGCGGTGTAGTTGGGTATGTGATGCCCGCGGTGTAGTTGGGTATGTGATGCCCACGGTGTCATTGGGTATGTGGTGCCCGCGGTACTAGGGTATTTGGTGCCCGCGGTGTAGTTAGGTATGTGATGCCTGCGGTGTACTAGGATATGTGGTGCCCGCGGTGTAGTTGGGTATGTGATGCCCGCGGTGTACTTGGGTATGTGGTGTCCGCGGTGTAGTTGGATATGTACTAGGGTATGTGATGCCCGCGGTGTACTTGGGTATGTGGTGCCCGCGGTGTACTAGGGTATGTGGTGCCCGCAGTGTAGTTGGGTATGTGATGCCCGCGGTGTACTTGGGTATGTGATGCCCGCGGTGTACTTGGGTATGTGGTGCCCGCGGTATACTAGGGTATGTGGTGCCCGCGGTGTACTTGGGTATGTGATGCCCGCGGTGTACTTGGGTATGTGATGCCCGCGGTATACTTGGGTATGTGGTGCCCGCGGTGTAGTTGGGTATGTGATGCCCGCGGTGTACTAGGGTATGTGGTGCCCGCAGTGTAGTTGGGTATGTGGTGCCCGCGGTGTAGTTGGGTATGTGATGCCCGCGGTGTACTAGGGTATGTGGTGCCCGCGGTGTACTTGGGTATGTGATGCCCGCGGTGTACTTGGGTATGTGATGCCCGCGGTGTACTTGGGTATGTGGTGCCCGCGGTGTAGTTGGGTATTTGTTGCCCGCGGTGTACTAGGGTATGTGGTGCCCGCAGTGTAGTTGGGTATGTGATGCCCGCGGTGTACTTGGGTATGTGATGCCCGCGGTATACTTGGGTATGTGGTGCCCGCGGTGTAGTTGGGTATGTGGTGCCCGCGGTGTAGTTGGGTATTTGTTGCCCGCGGTGTACTAGGGTATGTGGTGCCCGCAGTGTAGTTGGGTATGTGATGCCCGCGGTGTACTTGGGTATGTGATGCCCGCGGTATACTAGGGTATGTGGTGCCCGCAGTGTAGTTGGGTATGTGATGCCCGCGGTGTACTTGGGTATGTGGTGCCCGCGGTGTACTAGGGTATGTGGTGCCCGCAGTGTAGTTGGGTATGTGATGCCCGCGGTGTACTTGGGTATGTGATGCCCGCGGTGTACTAGGGTATGTGGTGCCCGCAGTGTAGTTGGGTATGTGGTGCCCGCGGTGTAGTTGGGTATGTGATGCCCGCGGTGTACTAGGGTATGTGATGCCCGCGGTGTGGTTGGGTATTTGTTGCCCGCGGTGTACTCGGGTATGTGGTGCCCGCGGTATACTTGGGTATGTGGTGCCCGCGGTGTAGTTGGGTATGTGATGCCCGCGGTGTACTAGGGTATGTGGTGCCCGCGGTGTACTAGGGTATGTGATGCCCACGGTGTACTTGGGTATGTGGTGTCCCGCGGTGTAGTTGGGTATGTGATGCCCGCGGTGTAGTTGGGTATTTGTTGCCCGCGGTGTACTAGGGTATGTGGTGCCCGCAGTGTAGTTGGGTATGTGATGCCCGCGGTGTACTTGGGTATGTGATGCCCGCGGTGTACTTGGGTATGTGATGCCCGCGGTGTACTTGGGTATGTGGTGCCCGCGGTGTGGTTGGGTATTTGTTGCCCGCGGTGTACTCGGGTATGTGGTGCCCGCGGTATACTTGGGTATGTGGTGCCCGCGGTGTAGTTGGGTATGTGATGCCCGCGGTGTACTAGGGTATGTGGTGCCCGCGGTTTACTAGGGTATGTGATGCCCACGGTGTACTTGGGTATGTGGTGTCCCGCGGTGTAGTTGGGTATGTGATGCCCGCGGTGTAGTTGGGTATGTGATGCCCACGGTGTCATTGGGTATGTGGTGCCCGCGGTACTAGGGTATTTGGTGCCCGCGGTGTAGTTAGGTATGTGATGCCTGCGGTGTACTAGGATATGTGGTGCCCGCGGTGTAGTTGGGTATGTGATGCCCGCGGTGTACTTGGGTATGTGGTGTCCGCGGTGTAGTTGGATATGTGATGCCCGAGGTGTAGTTGGGTATGTGATGCCCGCGGTGTACTTGGGTATGTGGTGCCCGCGGTGTAGTTGGGTATTTGTTGCCCGCGGTGTACTCGGGTATGTGGTGCCCGCGGTGTACTAGGGTATGTGGTGCCCGCGGTGTAGTTGGGTATGTGATGCCTGCGGTGTACTAGGGTATGTGGTGCCCGCGGTGTACTAGGGTATGTGGTGCCCGCAGTGTAGTTGGGTTTCTGATGCCCGCGGTGTAATTGGGTATGTGATGCCCGCGGTGTACTAGGGTATGTGGTGCCCGCAGTGTACTAGGGTATGTGATGCCCGCGGTGTACTTGGGTATGTGGTGCCCGCGGTGTAGTTGGGTATGTGATGCCCGCGGTGTACTAGGATATGTGATGCCCGCGGTGTACTTGGGTATGTGGTGCCGCGTTGTAGTTGGGTATGTGATGCCCGCGGTGTAGTTGGGTATGTGATGCCCGCGGTTGTAGTTTGGTATGTGATGCCCACGGTGTCATTGGTTATGTGGTGCCCGCGGTACTAGGGTATTTGGTGCCCGCGGTGTAGTTAGGTATGTGATGCCCGCGGTGTTCTAGGTATGTGGTCCCCCGCGGTGTAGTTGGGTATGTGATGCCCGCGGTGTACTTGGGTATGTGGTGTCCACGGGTGAAGTTGGATATGTGATGCCCGAGGTGTAGTTGGGTATGTGATGCCCGCGGTGTACTAGGGTATGTGGTACCCGCGGTGTACTTGGGTCTGTGGTGCCCGCGGTGTAGTTGGGTATTTGTTGCCCGCGGTGTACTCGGGTATGTGGTGCCCGCGGTGTACTAGGGTATGTGGTGCCCGCGGTGTAGTTGGGTATGTGATGCCTGCGGTGTACTAGGGTATGTGGTGCCCGCGGTGTACTAGGGTATGTGGTGCCCGCAGTGTAGTTGGGTATCTGATGCCCGCGGTGTACATGGGTATGTGATGCCCGCGGTGTACTAGGGTATGTGGTGCCCGCAGTGTACTAGGGTATGTGATGCCCGCGGTGTACTTGGGTATGTGGTGCCCGCGGTGTAGTTGGGTATGTGATGCCCGCGGTGTACTAGGGTATGTGATGCCCGCGGTGTACTTGGGTATGTGATGCCCGCGGTGTACTAAAGTATGTGATGCCCGCGGTGTACTAGGGTATGTGGTGCCCGCAGTGTACTAGGGTATGTGATGCCCGCGGTGTACTTGGGTATGTGGTGCCCGCGGTGTAGTTGGGTATGTGATGCCCGCGGTGTACTAGGGTATGTGATGCCCGCGGTGTACTTGGGTATATGGTGCCCGCGGTGTAGTTGGGTATGTGATGCCCGCGGTGTACTTGGGTATGTGGTGCCCGCGGTGTAGTTGGGTATGTGATGCCCGCGGTGTACTTGGGTATGTGATGCCTGCGGTATACTTAGGTATGTGGTGCCCGCGGTGTTGTTAGGTATGTGGTGCCCGAGGTGTACTACGGTATGTGGTACCCATGGTGTACTTCGGTATGTGGTGCCCGCGGTGTAGTTGGGTATGTGATGCCCGCGGTGTACTTGGGTATGTGGTGTCCACGGTGAAGTTGGATATGTGATGCCCGAGGTGTAGTTGGGTATGTGATGCCCGCGGTGTACTAGGGTATGTGGTACCCGCGGTGTACTTGGGTATGTGGTGCCCGCGGTGTAGTTGGGTATTTGTTGCCCGCGGTGTACTCGGGTATGTGGTGCCCGCGGTGTACTAGGGTATGTGGTGCCCGCGGTGTAGTTGGGTATGTGATGCCTGCGGTGTACTAGGGTATGTGGTGCCCGCGGCGTACTAGGGTATGTGGTGCCCGCAGTGTAGTTGGGTATCTGATGCCCGCGGTGTACATGGGTATGTGATGCCCGCGGTGTACTAGGGTATGTGGTGCCCGCAGTGTACTAGGGTATGTGATGCCCGCGGTGTACTTGGGTATGTGGTGCCCGCGGTGTAGTTGGGTATGTGATGCCCGCGGTGTACTAGGGTATGTGATGCCCGCGGTGTACTTGGGTATGTGATGCCCGCGGTGTACTAAAGTATGTGATGCCCGCGGTGTACTAGGGTATGTGGTGCCCGCAGTGTACTAGGGTATGTGATGCCCGCGGTGTACTTGGGTATGTGGTGCCCGCGGTGTAGTTGGGTATGTGATGCCCGCGGTGTACTAGGATATGTGATGCCCGCGGTGTACTTGGGTATGTGGTGCCCGCGGTGTAGTTGGGTATGTGATGCCCGCGGTGTACTTGGGTATGTGGTGCCCGCGGTGTAGTTGGGTATGTGATGCCCGCGGTGTACTTGGGTATGTGATGCCTGCGGTATACTTAGGTATGTGGTGCCCGCGGTGT
Source organism: Ecliptopera silaceata (assembly GCA_932527185.1). Taxonomy (NCBI): domain Eukaryota; kingdom Metazoa; phylum Arthropoda; class Insecta; order Lepidoptera; family Geometridae; genus Ecliptopera; species Ecliptopera silaceata. The sequence continues at coordinate 10,885,162 of OW052194.1, read as the reverse complement.
TGTTAGGTATGTGGTGCCCGAGGTGTACTACGGTATGTGGTTCCCATGGTGTACTTCGGTATGTGGTGCCCGCGGTGTAGTTGGGTATGTGATGCCCGCGGTGTACTAGGGTATGTGGTGCCCGCGGTGTACTTGGGTATGTGATGCCTGCGGTGTACTTGGGTATGTGATGCCCGCGGTGTACTTGGGTATGTGATGCCCGCGGTGTACTTGGGTATGTGGTGCCCGCGGTGTAGTTGGGTATTTGTTGCCCGCGGTGTACTAGGGTATGTGGTGCCCGCAGTGTAGTTGGGTATGTGATGCCCGCGGTGTACTTGGGTATGTGATGCCCGCGGTATACTTGGGTATGTGGTGCCCGCGGTGTAGTTGGGTATGTGATGCCCGCGGTGTACTAGGGTATGTGGTGCCCGCAGTGTAGTTGGGTATGTGATGCCCGCGGTGTACTAGGGTATGTGATGCCCGCGGTATACTAGGGTATGTGGTGCCCGCGGTGTACTAAGGTATGTGATGCCCGCGGTGTACTAGGGTATGTGGTGCCCGCGGTGTAGTTGGGTATGTGATGCCTGCGGTGTACTAGGGTATGTGGTGCCCGCGGTGTACTAGGGTATGTGGTGCCCGCGGTGAAGTTAGGTATGTGATGCCCGCGGTGTACTAGGGTATGTGGTGCCCGCGGTGTAGTTGGGTATGTGATGCCCGCGGTGTACTTGGGTATGTGGTGTCTGCGGTGTAGTTGGATATGTGATGCCCGAGGTGTAGTTGGGTATGTGATGCCCGCGGTGTACTAGGGTATGTGGTGCCCGCGGTGTACTTGGGTATGTGATGCCCGCGGTGTACTTGGGTATGTGGTGCCCGCGGTGTAGTTGGGTATGTGGTGCCCGCGGTGTAGTTGGGTATTTGTTGCCCGCGGTGTACTCGGGTATGTGGTGCCCGCGGTGTACTAGGGTATGTGGTGCCCGCGGTGTAGTTGGGTATGTGATGCCTGCGGTGTACTAGGGTATGTGGTGCCCGCGGTGTACTAGGGTATGTGGTGCCCGCAGTGTAGTTGGGTATCTGATGCCCGCGGTGTACATGGGTATGTGATGCCCGCGGTGTACTAGGGTATGTGGTGCCCGCAGTGTACTAGGGTATGTGATGGCCGCGGTGTACTTGGGTATGTGGTGCCCGCGGTGTAGTTGGGTATGTGATGCCCGCGGTGTACTAGGGTATGTGATGCCCGCGGTGTACTTGGGTATGTGATGCCCGCGGTGTACTAAAGTATGTGATGCCCGCGGTGTACTAGGGTATGTGGTGCCCGCGGTGTACTAGGGTATGTGGTGCCCGCGGTGTACTTGGGTATGTGGTGCCCGCGGTGTAGTTGGGTATGTGATGCCCGCGGTGTACTAGGATATGTGATGCCCGCGGTGTACTTGGGTATGTGGTGCCCGCGGTGTAGTTGGGTATGTGATGCCCGCGGTGTACTTGGGTATGTGGTGCCCGCGGTGTAGTTGGGTATGTGATGCCCGCGGTGTACTTGGGTATGTGATGCCTGCGGTATACTTAGGTATGTGGTGCCCGCGGTGTTGTTAGGTATGTGGTGCCCGAGGTGTACTACGGTATGTGGTACCCATGGTGTACTTCGGTATGTGGTGCCCGCGGTGTAGTTGGGTATGTGATGCCCGCGGTGTACTAGGGTATGTGGTGCCCGCGGTGTACTTGGGTATGTGATGCCTGCGGTGTACTTGGGTATGTGATGCCCGCGGTGTACTTGGGTATGTGATGCCCGCGGTGTACTTGGGTATGTGGTGCCCGCGGTGTAGTTGGGTATTTGTTGCCCGCGGTGTACTAGGGTATGTGGTGCCCGCAGTGTAGTTGGGTATGTGATGCCCGCGGTGTACTTGGGTATGTGATGCCCGCGGTGTACTTGGGTATGTGGTGCCCGCGGTGTAGTTGGGTATGTGATGCCCGCGGTGTACTAGGGTATGTGGTGCCCGCAGTGTAGTTGGGTATGTGATGCCCGCGGTGTACTAGGGTATGTGATGCCCGCGGTATACTAGGGTATGTGGTGCCCGCGGTGTACTAAGGTATGTGATGCCCGCGGTGTACTAGGGTATGTGGTGCCCGCGGTGTAGTTGGGTATGTGATGCCCGCGGTGTACTAGGGTATGTGATGCCCGCGGTGTACTAGGGTATGTGGTGCCCGCGGTGAAGTTAGGTATGTGATGCCCGCGGTGTACTAGGGTATGTGGTGCCCGCGGTGTAGTTGGGTATGTGATGCCCGCGGTGTACTTGGGTATGTGGTGTCCGCGGTGTAGTTGGATATGTGATGCCCGAGGTGTAGTTGGGTATGTGATGCCCGCGGTGTACTAGGGTATGTGGTGCCCGCGGTGTACTTGGGTATGTGGTGCCCGCGGTGTAGTTGGGTATTTGTTGCCCGCGGTGTACTCGGGTATGTGGTGCCCGCGGTATACTTGGGTATGTGGTGCCCGCGGTGTAGTTGGGTATGTGATGCCCGCGGTGTACTAGGGTATGTGGTGCCCGCGGTTTACTAGGGTATGTGGTGCCCGCGGTGTACTTGGGTATGTGGTGTCCCGCGGTGTAGTTGGGTATGTGATGCCCGCGGTGTAGTTGGGTATGTGATGCCCACGGTGTCATTGGGTATGTGGTGCCCGCGGTACTAGGGTATTTGGTGCCCGCGGTGTAGTTAGGTATGTGATGCCTGCGGTGTACTAGGATATGTGGTGTCCGCGGTGTAGTTGGATATGTGATGCCCGAGGTGTAGTTGGGTATGTGATGCCCGCGGTGTACTAGGGTATGTGGTACCCGCGGTGTACTAGGGTATGTGGTGCCCGCGGTGTACTTGGGTATGTGGTGCCCGCGGTGTACTAGGGTATGTGGTGCCCGCAGTGTAGTTGGGTTTCTGATGCCCGCGGTGTAATTGGGTATGTGATGCCCGCGGTGTACTAGGGTATGTGGTGCCCGCGGTGTACTAAGGTATGTGATGCCCGCGGTGTACTAGGGTATGTGGTGCCCGCGGTGTACTTGGGTATGTGATGCCCGCGGTGTACTTGGGTATGTGATGCCCGCGGTGTACTTGGGTATGTGGTGCCCGCGGTGTAGTTGGGTATTTGTTGCCCGCGGTGTACTAGGGTATGTGGTGCCTGCAGTGTAGTTGGGTATGTGATGCCCGCGGTGTACTAAGGTATGTGATGCCCGCGGTGTACTAGGGTATGTGGTGCCCGCGGTGTAGTTGGGTATGTGATGCCTGCGGTGTACTAGGGTATGTGGTGCCCGCGGTGTAGTTGGGTATGTGTTGCCTGCGGTGTACTAGGGTATGTGGTGCCCGCGGTGTACTAGGGTATGTGGTGCCCGCGGTGTAGTTGGGTATGTGATGCCTGCGGTGTACTAGGGTATGTGGTGCCCGCGGTGTAGTTGGGTATGTGTTGCCTGCGGTGTACTTGGGTATGTGATGCCCGCGGTGTGGTTGGGTATTTGTTGCCCGCGGTGTACTCGGGTATGTGGTGCCCGCGGTATACTTGGGTATGTGGTGCCCGCGGTGTAGTTGGGTATGTGATGCCCGCGGTGTACTAGGGTATGTGGTGCCCGCGGTTTACTAGGGTATGTGATGCCCACGGTGTACTTGGGTATGTGGTGTCCCGCGGTGTAGTTGGGTATGTGATGCCCGCGGTGTAGTTGGGTATTTGTTGCCCGCGGTGTACTAGGGTATGTGGTGCCCGCAGTGTAGTTGGGTATGTGATGCCCGCGGTGTACTTGGGTATGTGATGCCCGCGGTGTACTTGGGTATGTGATGCCCGCGGTGTACTTGGGTATGTGGTGCCCGCGGTGTGGTTGGGTATTTGTTGCCCGCGGTGTACTCGGGTATGTGGTGCCCGCGGTATACTTGGGTATGTGGTGCCCGCGGTGTAGTTGGGTATGTGATGCCCGCGGTGTACTAGGGTATGTGGTGCCCGCGGTTTACTAGGGTATGTGATGCCCACGGTGTACTTGGGTATGTGGTGTCCCGCGGTGTAGTTGGGTATGTGATGCCCGCGGTGTAGTTGGGTATGTGATGCCCACGGTGTCATTGGGTATGTGGTGCCCGCGGTACTAGGGTATTTGGTGCCCGCGGTGTAGTTAGGTATGTGATGCCTGCGGTGTACTAGGATATGTGGTGCCCGCGGTGTAGTTGGGTATGTGATGCCCGCGGTTTACTTGGGTATGTGGTGTCCGCGGTGTAGTTGGATATGTGATGCCCGAGGTGTAGTTGGGTATGTGATGCCCGCGGTGTACTAGGGTATGTGGTACCCGCGGTGTACTTGGGTATGTGGTGCCCGCGGTGTAGTTGGGTATTTGTTGCCCGCGGTGTACTCGGGTATGTGGTGCCCGCGGTGTACTAGGGTATGTGGTGCCCGCGGTGTAGTTGGGTATGTGATGCCTGCGGTGTACTAGGGTATGTGGTGCCCGCGGTGTACTAGGGTATGTGGTGCCCGCAGTGTAGTTGGGTTTCTGATGCCCGCGGTGTAATTGGGTATGTGATGCCCGCGGCGTACTAGGGTATGTGGTGCCCGCAGTGTACTAGGGTATGTGATGCCCGCGGTGTACTTGGGTATGTGGTGCCCGCGGTGTAGTTGGGTATGTGATGCCCGCGGTGTACTAGGATATGTGATGCCCGCGGTGTACTTGGGTATGTGGTGCCGCGTTGTAGTTGGGTATGTGATGCCCGCGGTGTAGTTGGGTATGTGATGCCCGCGGTGTAGTTTGGTATGTGATGCCCACGGTGTCATTGGATATGTGGTGCCCGCGGTACTAGGGTATTTGGTGCCCGCGGTGTAGTTAGGTATGTGATGCCCGCGGTGTTCTAGGGTATGTGGTCCCCGCGGTGTAGTTGGGTATGTGATGCCCGCGGTGTACTTGGGTATGTGGTGTCCACGGTGAAGTTGGATATGTGATGCCCGAGGTGTAGTTGGGTATGTGATGCCCGCGGTGTACTAGGGTATGTGGTACCCGCGGTGTACTTGGGTATGTGGTGCCCGCGGTGTAGTTGGGTATTTGTTGCCCGCGGTGTACTCGGGTATGTGGTGCCCGCGGTGTACTAGGGTATGTGGTGCCCGCGGTGTAGTTGGGTATGTGATGCCTGCGGTGTACTAGGGTATGTGGTGCCCGCGGTGTACTAGGGTATGTGGTGCCCGCAGTGTAGTTGGGTATCTGATGCCCGCGGTGTACATGGGTATGTGATGCCCGCGGTGTACTAGGGTATGTGGTGCCCGCAGTGTACTAGGGTATGTGATGCCCGCGGTGTACTTGGGTATGTGGTGCCCGCGGTGTAGTTGGGTATGTGATGCCCGCGGTGTACTAGGGTATGTGATGCCCGCGGTGTACTTGGGTATGTGATGCCCGCGGTGTACTAAAGTATGTGATGCCCGCGGTGTACTAGGGTATGTGGTGCCCGCAGTGTACTAGGGTATGTGATGCCCGCGGTGTACTTGGGTATGTGGTGCCCGCGGTGTAGTTGGGTATGTGATGCCCGCGGTGTACTAGGATATGTGATGCCCGCGGTGTACTTGGGTATGTGGTGCCCGCGGTGTAGTTGGGTATGTGATGCCCGCGGTGTACTTGGGTATGTGGTGCCCTCGGTGTAGTTGGGTATGTGATGCCCGCGGTGTACTTGGGTATGTGATGCCTGCGGTATACTTAGGTATGTGGTGCCCGCGGTGTTGTTAGGTATGTGGTGCCCGAGGTGTACTACGGTATGTGGTACCCATGGTGTACTTCGGTATGTGGTGCCCGCGGTGTAGTTGGGTATGTGATGCCCGCGGTGTACTAGGGTATGTGGTGCCCGCGGTGTACTTGGGTATGTGATGCCTGCGGTGTACTTGGGTATGTGATGCCCGCGGTGTACTTGGGTATGTGATGCCCGCGGTGTACTTGGGTATGTGGTGCCCGCGGTGTAGTTGGGTATTTGTTGCCCGCGGTGTACTAGGGTATGTGGTGCCCGCAGTGTAGTTGGGTATGTGATGCCCGCGGTGTACTTGGGTATGTGATGCCCGCGGTATACTTGGGTATGTGGTGCCCGCGGTGTAGTTGGGTATGTGATGCCCGCGGTGTACTAGGGTATGTGGTGCCCGCAGTGTAGTTGGGTATGTGATGCCCGCGGTGTACTAGGGTATGTGATGCCCGCGGTATACTAGGGTATGTGGTGCCCGCGGTGTACTAAGGTATGTGATGCCCGCGGTGTACTAGGGTATGTGGTGCCCGCGGTGTAGTTGGGTATGTGATGCCCGCGGTGTACTAGGGTATGTGGTGCCCGCGGTGTACTAGGGTATGTGGTGCCCGCAGTGTAGTTGGGTATGTGATGCCCGCGGTGTACTTGGGTATGTGTTGCCCGCGGTGTACTTGGGTATGTGGTGCCCGCGGTGTGGTTGGGTATTTGTTGCCCGCGGTGTACTAGGGTATGTGGTGCCCGCGGTATACTTGGGTATGTGGTGCCCGCGGTGAAGTTAGGTATGTGATGCCCGCGGTGTACTAGGGTATGTGGTGCCCGCGGTGTAGTTGGGTATGTGATGCCCGCGGTGTACTTGGGTATGTGGTGTCTGCGGTGTAGTTGGATATGTGATGCCCGAGGTGTAGTTGGGTATGTGATGCCCGCGGTGTACTAGGGTATGTGGTGCCCGCGGTGTACTTGGGTATGTGGTGCCCGCGGTGTAGTTGGGTATTTGTTGCCCGCGGTGTACTCGGGTATGTGGTGCCCGCGGTATACTTGGGTATGTGGTGCCCGCGGTGTAGTTGGGTATGTGATGCCCGCGGTGTACTAGGGTATGTGGTGCCCGCGGTTTACTAGGGTATGTGATGCCCACGGTGTACTTGGGTATGTGGTGTCCCGCGGTGTAGTTGGGTATGTGATGCCCGCGGTGTAGTTGGGTATGTGATGCCCACGGTGTCATTGGGTATGTGGTGCCCGCGGTACTAGGGTATTTGGTGCCCGCGGTGTAGTTAGGTATGTGATGCCTGCGGTGTACTAGGATATGTGGTGCCCGCGGTGTAGTTGGGTATGTGATGCCCGCGGTGTACTTGGGTATGTGGTGTCCGCGGTGTAGTTGGATATGTACTAGGGTATGTGATGCCCGCGGTGTACTTGGGTATGTGGTGCCCGCGGTGTACTAGGGTATGTGGTGCCCGCAGTGTAGTTGGGTATGTGATGCCCGCGGTGTACTTGGGTATGTGATGCCCGCGGTGTACTTGGGTATGTGGTGCCCGCGGTATACTAGGGTATGTGGTGCCCGCGGTGTACTTGGGTATGTGATGCCCGCGGTGTACTTGGGTATGTGATGCCCGCGGTATACTTGGGTATGTGGTGCCCGCGGTGTAGTTGGGTATGTGATGCCCGCGGTGTACTAGGGTATGTGGTGCCCGCAGTGTAGTTGGGTATGTGGTGCCCGCGGTGTAGTTGGGTATGTGATGCCCGCGGTGTACTAGGGTATGTGGTGCCCGCGGTGTACTTGGGTATGTGATGCCCGCGGTGTACTTGGGTATGTGATGCCCGCGGTGTACTTGGGTATGTGGTGCCCGCGGTGTAGTTGGGTATTTGTTGCCCGCGGTGTACTAGGGTATGTGGTGCCCGCAGTGTAGTTGGGTATGTGATGCCCGCGGTGTACTTGGGTATGTGATGCCCGCGGTATACTTGGGTATGTGGTGCCCGCGGTGTAGTTGGGTATGTGGTGCCCGCGGTGTAGTTGGGTATTTGTTGCCCGCGGTGTACTAGGGTATGTGGTGCCCGCAGTGTAGTTGGGTATGTGATGCCCGCGGTGTACTTGGGTATGTGATGCCCGCGGTATACTAGGGTATGTGGTGCCCGCAGTGTAGTTGGGTATGTGATGCCCGCGGTGTACTTGGGTATGTGGTGCCCGCGGTGTACTAGGGTATGTGGTGCCCGCAGTGTAGTTGGGTATGTGATGCCCGCGGTGTACTTGGGTATGTGATGCCCGCGGTGTACTAGGGTATGTGGTGCCCGCAGTGTAGTTGGGTATGTGGTGCCCGCGGTGTAGTTGGGTATGTGATGCCCGCGGTGTACTAGGGTATGTGATGCCCGCGGTGTGGTTGGGTATTTGTTGCCCGCGGTGTACTCGGGTATGTGGTGCCCGCGGTATACTTGGGTATGTGGTGCCCGCGGTGTAGTTGGGTATGTGATGCCCGCGGTGTACTAGGGTATGTGGTGCCCGCGGTTTACTAGGGTATGTGATGCCCACGGTGTACTTGGGTATGTGGTGTCCCGCGGTGTAGTTGGGTATGTGATGCCCGCGGTGTAGTTGGGTATTTGTTGCCCGCGGTGTACTAGGGTATGTGGTGCCCGCAGTGTAGTTGGGTATGTGATGCCCGCGGTGTACTTGGGTATGTGATGCCCGCGGTGTACTTGGGTATGTGATGCCCGCGGTGTACTTGGGTATGTGGTGCCCGCGGTGTGGTTGGGTATTTGTTGCCCGCGGTGTACTCGGGTATGTGGTGCCCGCGGTATACTTGGGTATGTGGTGCCCGCGGTGTAGTTGGGTATGTGATGCCCGCGGTGTACTAGGGTATGTGGTGCCCGCGGTTTACTAGGGTATGTGATGCCCACGGTGTACTTGGGTATGTGGTGTCCCGCGGTGTAGTTGGGTATGTTATGCCCGCGGTGTACTTGGGTATGTGATGCCCACGGTGTCATTGGGTATGTGGTGCCCGCGGTACTAGGGTATTTGGTGCCCGCGGTGTAGTTAGGTATGTGATGCCTGCGGTGTACTAGGATATGTGGTGCCCGCGGTGTAGTTGGGTATGTGATGCCCGCGGTGTACTTGGGTATGTGGTGTCCGCGGTGTAGTTGGATATGTGATGCCCGAGGTGTAGTTGGGTATGTGATGCCCGCGGTGTACTAGGGTATGTGGTACCCGCGGTGTACTTGGGTATGTGGTGCCCGCGGTGTAGTTGGGTATTTGTTGCCCGCGGTGTACTCGGGTATGTGGTGCCCGCGGTGTACTAGGGTATGTGGTGCCCGCGGTGTAGTTGGGTATGTGATGCCTGCGGTGTACTAGGGTATGTGGTGCCCGCGGTGTACTAGGGTATGTGGTGCCCGCAGTGTAGTTGGGTTTCTGATGCCCGCGGTGTAATTGGGTATGTGATGCCCGCGGTGTACTAGGGTATGTGGTGCCCGCAGTGTACTAGGGTATGTGATGCCCGCGGTGTACTTGGGTATGTGGTGCCCGCGGTGTAGTTGGGTATGTGATGCCCGCGGTGTACTAGGATATGTGATGCCCGCGGTGTACTTGGGTATGTGGTGCCGCGTTGTAGTTGGGTATGTGATGCCCGCGGTGTAGTTGGGTATGTGATGCCCGCGGTGTAGTTTGGTATGTGATGCCCACGGTGTCATTGGATATGTGGTGCCCGCGGTACTAGGGTATTTGGTGCCCGCGGTGTAGTTAGGTATGTGATGCCCGCGGTGTTCTAGGGTATGTGGTCCCCGCGGTGTAGTTGGGTATGTGATGCCCGCGGTGTACTTGGGTATGTGGTGTCCACGGTGAAGTTGGATATGTGATGCCCGAGGTGTAGTTGGGTATGTGATGCCCGCGGTGTACTAGGGTATGTGGTACCCGCGGTGTACTTGGGTATGTGGTGCCCGCGGTGTAGTTGGGTATTTGTTGCCCGCGGTGTACTCGGGTATGTGGTGCCCGCGGTGTACTAGGGTATGTGGTGCCCGCGGTGTAGTTGGGTATGTGATGCCTGCGGTGTACTAGGGTATGTGGTGCCCGCGGTGTACTAGGGTATGTGGTGCCCGCAGTGTAGTTGGGTATCTGATGCCCGCGGTGTACATGGGTATGTGATGCCCGCGGTGTACTAGGGTATGTGGTGCCCGCAGTGTACTAGGGTATGTGATGCCCGCGGTGTACTTGGGTATGTGGTGCCCGCGGTGTAGTTGGGTATGTGATGCCCGCGGTGTACTAGGGTATGTGATGCCCGCGGTGTACTTGGGTATGTGATGCCCGCGGTGTACTAAAGTATGTGATGCCCGCGGTGTACTAGGGTATGTGGTGCCCGCAGTGTACTAGGGTATGTGATGCCCGCGGTGTACTTGGGTATGTGGTGCCCGCGGTGTAGTTGGGTATGTGATGCCCGCGGTGTACTAGGATATGTGATGCCCGCGGTGTACTTGGGTATATGGTGCCCGCGGTGTAGTTGGGTATGTGATGCCCGCGGTGTACTTGGGTATGTGGTGCCCGCGGTGTAGTTGGGTATGTGATGCCCGCGGTGTACTTGGGTATGTGATGCCTGCGGTATACTTAGGTATGTGGTGCCCGCGGTGTTGTTAGGTATGTGGTGCCCGAGGTGTACTACGGTATGTGGTACCCATGGTGTACTTCGGTATGTGGTGCCCGCGGTGTAGTTGGGTATGTGATGCCCGCGGTGTACTTGGGTATGTGGTGTCCACGGTGAAGTTGGATATGTGATGCCCGAGGTGTAGTTGGGTATGTGATGCCCGCGGTGTACTAGGGTATGTGGTACCCGCGGTGTACTTGGGTATGTGGTGCCCGCGGTGTAGTTGGGTATTTGTTGCCCGCGGTGTACTCGGGTATGTGGTGCCCGCGGTGTACTAGGGTATGTGGTGCCCGCGGTGTAGTTGGGTATGTGATGCCTGCGGTGTACTAGGGTATGTGGTGCCCGCGGCGTACTAGGGTATGTGGTGCCCGCAGTGTAGTTGGGTATCTGATGCCCGCGGTGTACATGGGTATGTGATGCCCGCGGTGTACTAGGGTATGTGGTGCCCGCAGTGTACTAGGGTATGTGATGCCCGCGGTGTACTTGGGTATGTGGTGCCCGCGGTGTAGTTGGGTATGTGATGCCCGCGGTGTACTAGGGTATGTGATGCCCGCGGTGTACTTGGGTATGTGATGCCCGCGGTGTACTAAAGTATGTGATGCCCGCGGTGTACTAGGGTATGTGGTGCCCGCGGTGTACTAGGGTATGTGATGCCCGCGGTGTACTTGGGTATGTGGTGCCCGCGGTGTAGTTGGGTATGTGATGCCCGCGGTGTACTAGGATATGTGATGCCCGCGGTGTACTTGGGTATGTGGTGCCCGCGGTGTAGTTGGGTATGTGATGCCCGCGGTGTACTTGGGTATGTGGTGCCCGCGGTGTAGTTGGGTATGTGATGCCCGCGGTGTACTTGGGTATGTGATGCCTGCGGTATACTTAGGTATGTGGTGCCCGCGGTGTTGTTAGGTATGTGGTGCCCGAGGTGTACTACGGTATGTGGTACCCATGGTGTACTTCGGTATGTGGTGCCCGCGGTGTAGTTGGGTATGTGATGCCCGCGGTGTACTAGGGTATGTGGTGCCCGCGGTGTACTTGGGTATGTGATGCCTGCGGTGTACTTGGGTATGTGATGCCCGCGGTGTACTTGGGTATGTGATGCCCGCGGTGTACTTGGGTATGTGGTGCCCGCGGTGTAGTTGGGTATTTGGTGCCCGCGGTGTACTAGGGTATGTGGTGCCCGCAGTGTAGTTGGGTATGTGATGCCCGCGGTGTACTTGGGTATGTGATGCCCGCGGTGTACTTGGGTATGTGGTGCCCGCGGTGTAGTTGGGTATGTGATGCCCGCGGTGTACTAGGGTATGTGGTGCCCGCAGTGTAGTTGGGTATGTGATGCCCGCGGTGTACTAGGGTATGTGATGCCCGCGGTATACTAGGGTATGTGGTGCCCGCGGTGTACTAAGGTATGTGATGCCCGCGGTGTACTAGGGTATGTGGTGCCCGCGGTGTAGTTGGGTATGTGATGCCTGCGGTGTACTAGGGTATGTGATGCCCGCGGTGTACTAGGGTATGTGGTGCCCGCGGTGAAGTTAGGTATGTGATGCCCGCGGTGTACTAGGGTATGTGGTGCCCGCGGTGTAGTTGGGTATGTGATGCCCGCGGTGTACTTGGGTATGTGGTGTCTGCGGTGTAGTTGGATATGTGATGCCCGAGGTGTAGTTGGGTATGTGATGCCCGCGGTGTACTAGGGTATGTGGTGCCCGCGGTGTACTTGGGTATGTGATGCCCGCGGTGTACTTGGGTATGTGGTGCCCGCGGTGTAGTTGGGTATGTGGTGCCCGCGGTGTAGTTGGGTATTTGTTGCCCGCGGTGTACTCGGGTATGTGGTGCCCGCGGTGTACTAGGGTATGTGGTGCCCGCGGTGTAGTTGGGTATGTGATGCCTGCGGTGTACTAGGGTATGTGGTGCCCGCGGTGTACTAGGGTATGTGGTGCCCGCAGTGTAGTTGGGTATCTGATGCCCGCGGTGTACATGGGTATGTGATGCCCGCGGTGTACTAGGGTATGTGGTGCCCGCAGTGTACTAGGGTATGTGATGGCCGCGGTGTACTTGGGTATGTGGTGCCCGCGGTGTAGTTGGGTATGTGATGCCCGCGGTGTACTAGGGTATGTGATGCCCGCGGTGTACTTGGGTATGTGATGCCCGCGGTGTACTAAAGTATGTGATGCCCGCGGTGTACTAGGGTATGTGGTGCCCGCAGTGTACTAGGGTATGTGATGCCCGCGGTGTACTTGGGTATGTGGTGCCCGCGGTGTAGTTGGGTATGTGATGCCCGCGGTGTACTAGGATATGTGATGCCCGCGGTGTACTTGGGTATGTGGTGCCCGCGGTGTAGTTGGGTATGTGATGCCCGCGGTGTACTTGGGTATGTGGTGCCCGCGGTGTAGTTGGGTATGTGATGCCCGCGGTGTACTTGGGTATGTGATGCCTGCGGTATACTTAGGTATGTGGTGCCCGCGGTGTTGTTAGGTATGTGGTGCCCGAGGTGTACTACGGTATGTGGTACCCATGGTGTACTTCGGTATGTGGTGCCCGCGGTGTAGTTGGGTATGTGATGCCCGCGGTGTACTAGGGTATGTGGTGCCCGCGGTGTACTTGGGTATGTGATGCCTGCGGTGTACTTGGGTATGTGATGCCCGCGGTGTACTTGGGTATGTGATGCCCGCGGTGTACTTGGGTATGTGGTGCCCGCGGTGTAGTTGGGTATTTGTTGCCCGCGGTGTACTAGGGTATGTGGTGCCCGCTGTGTAGTTGGGTATGTGATGCCCGCGGTGTACTTGGGTATGTGATGCCCGCGGTATACTTGGGTATGTGGTGCCCGCGGTGTAGTTGGGTATGTGATGCCCGCGGTGTACTAGGGTATGTGGTGCCCGCAGTGTAGTTGGGTATGTGATGCCCGCGGTGTACTAGGGTATGTGATGCCCGCGGTATACTAGGGTATGTGGTGCCCGCGGTGTACTAAGGTATGTGATGCCCGCGGTGTACTAGGGTATGTGGTGCCCGCGGTGTAGTTGGGTATGTGATGCCTGCGGTGTACTAGGGTATGTGGTGCCCGCGGTGTACTAGGGTATGTGGTGCCCGCGGTGAAGTTAGGTATGTGATGCCCGCGGTGTACTAGGGTATGTGGTGCCCGCGGTGTAGTTGGGTATGTGATGCCCGCGGTGTACTTGGGTATGTGGTGTCTGCGGTGTAGTTGGATATGTGATGCCCGAGGTGTAGTTGGGTATGTGATGCCCGCGGTGTACTAGGGTATGTGGTGCCCGCGGTGTACTTGGGTATGTGGTGCCCGCGGTGTAGTTGGGTATTTGTTGCCCGCGGTGTACTCGGGTATGTGGTGCCCGCGGTTTACTTGGGTATGTGGTGCCCGCGGTGTAGTTGGGTATGTGATGCCCGCGGTGTACTAGGGTATGTGGTGCCCGCGGTTTACTAGGGTATGTGATGCCCACGGTGTACTTGGGTATGTGGTGTCCCGCGGTGTAGTTGGGTATGTGATGCCCGCGGTGTAGTTGGGTATGTGATGCCCACGGTGTCATTGGGTATGTGGTGCCCGCGGTACTAGGGTATTTGGTGCCCGCGGTGTAGTTAGGTATGTGATGCCTGCGGTGTACTAGGATATGTGGTGTCCGCGGTGTAGTTGGATATGTGATGCCCGAGGTGTAGTTGGGTATGTGATGCCCGCGGTGTACTAGGGTATGTGGTACCCGCGGTGTACTAGGGTATGTGGTGCCCGCGGTGTAGTTGGGTATGTGGTGCCCGCGGTGTACTAGGGTATGTGGTGCCCGCAGTGTAGTTGGGTTTCTGATGCCCGCGGTGTAATTGGGTATGTGATGCCCGCGGTGTACTAGGGTATGTGGTGCCCGCGGTGTACTAAGGTATGTGATGCCCGCGGTGTACTAGGGTATGTGGTGCCCGCGGTGTACTTGGGTATGTGATGCCCGCGGTGTACTTGGGTATGTGATGCCCGCGGTGTACTTGGGTATGTGGTGCCCGCGGTGTAGTTGGGTATTTGTTGCCCGCGGTGTACTAGGGTATGTGGTGCCTGCAGTGTAGTTGGGTATGTGATGCCCGCGGTGTACTAAGGTATGTGATGCCCGCGGTGTACTAGGGTATGTGGTGCCCGCGGTGTAGTTGGGTATGTGATGCCTGCGGTGTACTAGGGTATGTGGTGCCCGCGGTGTAGTTGGGTATGTGTTGCCTGCGGTGTACTAGGGTATGTGGTGCCCGCGGTGTACTAGGGTATGTGGTGCCCGCAGTGTAGTTGGGTATCTGATGCCCGCGGTGTACATGGGTATGTGATGCCCTTGGTGTACTAGGTTATGTGGTGCCCGCAGTGTACTAGGGTATGTGATGCCCGCGGTGTACTTGGGTATGTGGTGCCCGCGGTGTAGTTGGGTATGTGATGCCCGCGGTGTACTAAGGTATGTGATGCCCGCGGTGTACTTGGGTATGTGGTGCCCGCGGTGTGGTTGGGTATTTGTTGCCCGCGGTGTACTCGGGTATGTGGTGCCCGCGGTATACTTGGGTATGTGGTGCCCGCGGTGTAGTTGGGTATGTGATGCCCGCGGTGTACTAGGGTATGTGGTGCCCGCGGTTTACTAGGGTATGTGATGCCCACGGTGTACTTGGGTATGTGGTGCCCGCGGTGTAGTTGGGTATGTGATGCCCGCGGTGTAGTTGGGTATGTGATGCCCACGGTGTCATTGGGTATGTGGTGCCCGCGGTACTAGGGTATTTGGTGCCCGCGGTGTAGTTAGGTATGTGATGCCTGCGGTGTACTAGGATATGTGGTGCCCGCGGTGTAGTTGGGTATGTGATGCCCGCGGTGTACTTGGGTATGTGGTGTCCGCGGTGTAGTTGGATATGTGATGCCCGAGGTGTAGTTGGGTATGTGATGCCCGCGGTGTACTAGGGTATGTGGTACCCGCGGTGTACTTGGGTATGTGGTGCCCGCGGTGTAGTTGGGTATTTGTTGCCCGCGGTGTACTCGGGTATGTGGTGCCCGCGGTGTACTAGGGTATGTGGTGCCCGCGGTGTAGTTGGGTATGTGATGCCCGCGGTGTACTAGGGTATGTGGTGCCCGCGGTGTACTAGGGTATGTGGTGCCCGCAGTGTAGTTGGGTTTCTGATGCCCGCGGTGTAATTGGGTATGTGATGCCCGCGGTGTACTAGGGTATGTGGTGCCCGCAGTGTACTAGGGTATGTGATGCCCGCGGTGTACTTGGGTATGTGGTGCCCGCGGTGTAGTTGGGTATGTGATGCCCGCGGTGTACTAGGATATGTGATGCCCGCGGTGTAGTTGGGTATGTGATGCCCGCGGTGTACTAGGGTATGTGGTGCCCGCGGTTTACTAGGGTATGTGATGCCCACGGTGTACTTGGGTATGTGGTGTCCCGCGGTGTAGTTGGGTATGTGATGCCCGCGGTGTACTAGTGTATGTGGTGCCCGCGGTGTAGTTGGGTATGTGATGCCCGCGGTGTACTTGGGTATGTGGTGTCCACGGTGTAGTTGGATATGTGATGCCCGAGGTGTAGTTGGGTATCTGATGCCCGCGGTGAACTTGGGTATGTGATGCCCGCGGTGTACTAGGGTATGTGATGCCCGCGGTGTACTAGGGTATGTGGTGCCCGCAGTGTACTAGGGTATGTGATGCCCGCGGTGTACTTGGGTATGTGGTGCCCGCGGTGTAGTTGGGTATGTGATGCCCGCGGTGTACTTGAGTATGTGGTGCCCGCGGTGTAGTTGGGTATTTGTTGCCCGCGCAGTACTAGGGTATGTGGTGCCCGCAGTGTAGTTGGGTATGTGGTGCCCGCGGTTTACTAGGGTATGTGATGCCCACGGTGTACTTGGGTATGTGGTGTCCCGCGGTGTAGTTGGGTATGTGATGCCCGCGGTGTACTAGTGTATGTGGTGCCCGCGGTGTAGTTGGGTATGTGATGCCCGCGGTGTACTTGGGTATGTGGTGTCCACGGTGTAGTTGGATATGTGATGCCCGAGGTGTAGTTGGGTATGTGATGCCCGCGGTGTACTAGGGTATGTGGTACCCGCGGTGTACTTGGGTATGTGGTGCCCGCGGTGTTGTTAGGTATTTGTTGCCCGCGGTGTACTCGGGTATGTGGTGCCCGCGGTGTACTAGGGTATGTGGTGCCCGCGGTGTACTTGGGTATGTGGTGCCCGCGGTGTAGTTGGGTATTTGTTGCCCGCGGTGTACTCGGGTATGTGGTGCCCGCGGTATACTTGGGTATGTGGTGCCCGCGGTGTAGTTGGGTATGTGATGCCCGCGGTGTACTAGGGTATGTGGTGCCCGCGGTTTACTAGGGTATGTGATGCCCACGGTGTACTTGGGTATGTGGTGTCCCGCGGTGTAGTTGGGTATGTGATGCCCGCGGTGTAGTTGGGTATGTGATGCCCACGGTGTCATTGGGTATGTGGTGCCCGCGGTACTAGGGTATGTGATGCCCACGGTGTACTTGGGTATGTGGTGTCCCGCGGTGTAGTTGGGTATGTGATGCCCGCGGTGTAGTTGGGTATGTGATGCCCACGGTGTCATTGGGTATGTGGTGCCCGCGGTACTAGGGTATTTGGTGCCCGCGGTGTAGTTAGGTATGTGATGCCCACGGTGTACTTGGGTATGTGGTGTCCCGCGGTGTAGTTGGGTATGTGATGCCCGCGGTGTAGTTGGGTATGTGATGCCCACGGTGTCATTGGGTATGTGGTGCCCGCGGTACTAGGGTATTTGGTGCCCGCGGTGAAGTTAGGTATGTGATGCCCGCGGTGTACTAGGGTATGTGGTGCCCGCGGTGTAGTTGGGTATGTGATGCCCGCGGTGTACTTGGGTATGTGGTGTCTGCGGTGTAGTTGGATATGTGATGCCCGCGGTGTACTAGGGTATGTGGTGCCCGCAGTGTACTAGGGTATGTGATGCCCGCGGTGTACTTGGGTATGTGGTGCCCGCGGTGTAGTTGGGTATGTGATGCCCGCGGTGTACTAGGATATGTGATGCCCGCGGTGTACTTGGGTATGTGGTGCCCGCGGTGTAGTTGGGTATGTGATGCCCGCGGTGTACTTGGGTATGTGGTGCCCGCGGTGTAGTTGGGTATGTGATGCCCGCGGTGTACTTGGGTATGTGATGCCTGCGGTATACTTAGGTATGTGGTGCCCGCGGTGTTGTTAGGTATGTGGTGCCCGAGGTGTACTACGGTATGTGGTACCCATGGTGTACTTCGGTATGTGGTGCCCGCGGTGTAGTTGGGTATGTGATGCCCGCGGTGTACTAGGGTATGTGGTGCCCGCGGTGTACTTGGGTATGTGATGCCTGCGGTGTACTTGGGTATGTGATGCCCGCGGTGTACTTGGGTATGTGATGCCCGCGGTGTACTTGGGTATGTGGTGCCCGCGGTGTAGTTGGGTATTTGTTGCCCGCGGTGTACTAGGGTATGTGGTGCCCGCAGTGTAGTTGGGTATGTGATGCCCGCGGTGTACTTGGGTATGTGATGCCCGCGGTATACTTGGGTATGTGGTGCCCGCGGTGTAGTTGGGTATGTGATGCCCGCGGTGTACTAGGGTATGTGGTGCCCGCAGTGTAGTTGGGTATGTGATGCCCGCGGTGTACTAGGGTATGTGATGCCCGCGGTATACTAGGGTATGTGGTGCCCGCGGTGTACTAAGGTATGTGATGCCCGCGGTGTTCTAGGGTATGTGGTGCCCGCGGTGTAGTTGGGTATGTGATGCCTGCGGTGTACTAGGGTATGTGGTGCCCGCGGTGTACTAGGGTATGTGGTGCCCGCGGTGAAGTTAGGTATGTGATGCCCGCGGTGTACTAGGGTATGTGCTGCCCGCGGTGTAGTTGGGTATGTGCTGCCCGCGGTGTACTTGGGTATGTGGTGTCCGCGGTGTAGTTGGATATGTGATGCCCGAGGTGTAGTTGGGTATGTGATGCCCGCGGTGTACTAGGGTATGTGGTGCCCGCGGTGTACTTGGGTATGTGGTGCCCGCGGTGTAGTTGGGTATTTGTTGCCCGCGGTGTACTCGGGTATGTGGTGCCCGCGGTATACTTGGGTATGTGGTGCCCGCGGTGTAGTTGGGTATGTGATGCCCGCGGTGTACTAGGGTATGTGGTGCCCGCGGTTTACTAGGGTATGTGATGCCCACGGTGTACTTGGGTATGTGGTGTCCCGCGGTGTAGTTGGGTATGTGATGCCCGCGGTGTAGTTGGGTATGTGATGCCCACGGTGTCATTGGGTATGTGGTGCCCGCGGTACTAGGGTATTTGGTGCCCGCGGTGTAGTTAGGTATGTGATGCCTGCGGTGTACTAGGATATGTGGTGTCCGCGGTGTAGTTGGATATGTGATGCCCGAGGTGTAGTTGGGTATGTGATGCCCGCGGTGTACTAGGGTATGTGGTACCCGCGGTGTACTAGGGTATGTGGTGCCCGCGGTGTAGTTGGGTATGTGGTGCCCGCGGTGTACTAGGGTATGTGGTGCCCGCAGTGTAGTTGGGTTTGTGATGCCCGCGGTGTAATTGGGTATGTGATGCCCGCGGTGTACTAGGGTATGTGGTGCCCGCGGTGTACTAAGGTATGTGATGCCCGCGGTGTACTAGGGTATGTGGTGCCCGCGGTGTACTTGGGTATGTGATGCCCGCGGTGTACTTGGGTATGTGATGCCCGCGGTGTACTTGGGTATGTGGTGCCCGCGGTGTAGTTGGGTATTTGTTGCCCGCGGTGTACTAGGGTATGTGGTGCCTGCAGTGTAGTTGGGTATGTGATGCCCGCGGTGTACTAAGGTATGTGATGCCCGCGGTGTACTAGGGTATGTGGTGCCCGCGGTGTAGTTGGGTATGTGATGCCTGCGGTGTACTAGGGTATGTGGTGCCCGCGGTGTAGTTGGGTATGTGTTGCCTGCGGTGTACTAGGGTATGTGGTGCCCGCGGTGTACTAGGGTATGTGGTGCCCGCAGTGTAGTTGGGTATCTGATGCCCGCGGTGTACATGGGTATGTGATGCCCTTGGTGTACTAGGTTATGTGGTGCCCGCAGTGTACTAGGGTATGTGATGCCCGCGGTGTACTTGGGTATGTGGTGCCCGCGGTGTAGTTGGGTATGTGATGCCCGCGGTGTACTAAGGTATGTGATGCCCGCGGTGTACTTGGGTATGTGGTGCCCGCGGTGTGGTTGGGTATTTGTTGCCCGCGGTGTACTCGGGTATGTGGTGCCCGCGGTATACTTGGGTATGTGGTGCCCGCGGTGTAGTTGGGTATGTGATGCCCGCGGTGTACTAGGGTATGTGGTGCCCGCGGTTTACTAGGGTATGTGATGCCCACGGTGTACTTGGGTATGTGGTGCCCGCGGTGTAGTTGGGTATGTGATGCCCGCGGTGTAGTTGGGTATGTGATGCCCACGGTGTCATTGGGTATGTGGTGCCCGCGGTACTAGGGTATTTGGTGCCCGCGGTGTAGTTAGGTATGTGATGCCTGCGGTGTACTAGGATATGTGGTGCCCGCGGTGTAGTTGGGTATGTGATGCCCGCGGTGTACTTGGGTATGTGGTGTCCGCGGTGTAGTTGGATATGTGATGCCCGAGGTGTAGTTGGGTATGTGATGCCCGCGGTGTACTAGGGTATGTGGTACCCGCGGTGTACTTGGGTATGTGGTGCCCGCGGTGTAGTTGGGTATTTGTTGCCCGCGGTGTACTCGGGTATGTGGTGCCCGCGGTGTACTAGGGTATGTGGTGCCCGCGGTGTAGTTGGGTATGTGATGCCCGCGGTGTACTAGGGTATGTGGTGCCCGCGGTGTACTAGGGTATGTGGTGCCCGCAGTGTAGTTGGGTTTCTGATGCCCGCGGTGTAATTGGGTATGTGATGCCCGCGGTGTACTAGGGTATGTGGTGCCCGCAGTGTACTAGGGTATGTGATGCCCGCGGTGTACTTGGGTATGTGGTGCCCGCGGTGTAGTTGGGTATGTGATGCCCGCGGTGTACTAGGATATGTGATGCCCGCGGTGTAGTTGGGTATGTGATGCCCGCGGTGTACTAGGGTATGTGGTGCCCGCGGTTTACTAGGGTATGTGATGCCCACGGTGTACTTGGGTATGTGGTGTCCCGCGGTGTAGTTGGGTATGTGATGCCCGCGGTGTACTAGTGTATGTGGTGCCCGCGGTGTAGTTGGGTATGTGATGCCCGCGGTGTACTTGGGTATGTGGTGTCCACGGTGTAGTTGGATATGTGATGCCCGAGGTGTAGTTGGGTATCTGATGCCCGCGGTGAACTTGGGTATGTGATGCCCGCGGTGTACTAGGGTATGTGATGCCCGCGGTGTACTAGGGTATGTGGTGCCCGCAGTGTACTAGGGTATGTGATGCCCGCGGTGTACTTGGGTATGTGGTGCCCGCGGTGTAGTTGGGTATGTGATGCCCGCGGTGTACTTGAGTATGTGGTGCCCGCGGTGTAGTTGGGTATTTGTTGCCCGCGCAGTACTAGGGTATGTGGTGCCCGCAGTGTAGTTGGGTATGTGGTGCCCGCGGTTTACTAGGGTATGTGATGCCCACGGTGTACTTGGGTATGTGGTGTCCCGCGGTGTAGTTGGGTATGTGATGCCCGCGGTGTACTAGTGTATGTGGTGCCCGCGGTGTAGTTGGGTATGTGATGCCCGCGGTGTACTTGGGTATGTGGTGTCCACGGTGTAGTTGGATATGTGATGCCCGAGGTGTAGTTGGGTATGTGATGCCCGCGGTGTACTAGGGTATGTGGTACCCGCGGTGTACTTGGGTATGTGGTGCCCGCGGTGTTGTTAGGTATTTGTTGCCCGCGGTGTACTCGGGTATGTGGTGCCCGCGGTGTACTAGGGTATGTGGTGCCCGCGGTGTACTTGGGTATGTGGTGCCCGCGGTGTAGTTGGGTATTTGTTGCCCGCGGTGTACTCGGGTATGTGGTGCCCGCGGTATACTTGGGTATGTGGTGCCCGCGGTGTAGTTGGGTATGTGATGCCCGCGGTGTACTAGGGTATGTGGTGCCCGCGGTTTACTAGGGTATGTGATGCCCACGGTGTACTTGGGTATGTGGTGTCCCGCGGTGTAGTTGGGTATGTGATGCCCGCGGTGTAGTTGGGTATGTGATGCCCACGGTGTCATTGGGTATGTGGTGCCCGCGGTACTAGGGTATGTGATGCCCACGGTGTACTTGGGTATGTGGTGTCCCGCGGTGTAGTTGGGTATGTGATGCCCGCGGTGTAGTTGGGTATGTGATGCCCACGGTGTCATTGGGTATGTGGTGCCCGCGGTACTAGGGTATTTGGTGCCCGCGGTGTAGTTAGGTATGTGATGCCCACGGTGTACTTGGGTATGTGGTGTCCCGCGGTGTAGTTGGGTATGTGATGCCCGCGGTGTAGTTGGGTATGTGATGCCCACGGTGTCATTGGGTATGTGGTGCCCGCGGTACTAGGGTATTTGGTGCCCGCGGTGAAGTTAGGTATGTGATGCCCGCGGTGTACTAGGGTATGTGGTGCCCGCGGTGTAGTTGGGTATGTGATGCCCGCGGTGTACTTGGGTATGTGGTGTCTGCGGTGTAGTTGGATATGTGATGCCCGAGGTGTAGTTGGGTATGTGATCCCCGCGGTGTACTAGGGTATGTGGTGCCCGCGGTGTACTTGGGTATGTGGTGCCCGCGGTGTAGTTGGGTATTTGTTGCCCGCGGTGTACTCGGGTATGTGGTGCCCGCGGTATACTTGGGTATGTGGTGCCCGCGGTGTAGTTGGGTATGTGATGCCCGCGGTGTACTAGGGTATGTGGTGCCCGCGGTTTACTAGGGTATGTGATGCCCACGGTGTACTTGGGTATGTGGTGTCCCGCGGTGTAGTTGGGTATGTGATGCCCGCGGTGTAGTTGGGTATGTGATGCCCACGGTGTCATTGGGTATGTGGTGCCCGCGGTACTAGGGTATTTGGTGCCCGCGGTGTAGTTAGGTATGTGATGCCTGCGGTGTACTAGGATATGTGGTGTCCGCGGTGTAGTTGGATATGTGATGCCCGAGGTGTAGTTGGGTATGTGATGCCCGCGGTGTACTAGGGTATGTGGTACCCGCGGTGTACTAGGGTATGTGGTGCCCGCGGTGTAGTTGGGTATGTGGTGCCCGCGGTGTACTAGGGTATGTGGTGCCCGCAGTGTAGTTGGGTTTCTGATGCCCGCGGTGTAATTGGGTATGTGATGCCCGCGGTGTACTAGGGTATGTGGTGCCCGCGGTGTACTAAGGTATGTGATGCCCGCGGTGTACTAGGGTATGTGGTGCCCGCGGTGTACTTGGGTATGTGATGCCCGCGGTGTACTTGGGTATGTGATGCCCGCGGTGTACTTGGGTATGTGGTGCCCGCGGTGTAGTTGGGTATTTGTTGCCCGCGGTGTACTAGGGTATGTGGTGCCTGCAGTGTAGTTGGGTATGTGATGCCCGCGGTGTACTAAGGTATGTGATGCCCGCGGTGTACTAGGGTATGTGGTGCCCGCGGTGTAGTTGGGTATGTGATGCCTGCGGTGTACTAGGGTATGTGGTGCCCGCGGTGTAGTTGGGTATGTGTTGCCTGCGGTGTACTAGGGTATGTGGTGCCCGCGGTGTACTAGGGTATGTGGTGCCCGCAGTGTAGTTGGGTATCTGATGCCCGCGGTGTACATGGGTATGTGATGCCCTTGGTGTACTAGGTTATGTGGTGCCCGCAGTGTACTAGGGTATGTGATGCCCGCGGTGTACTTGGGTATGTGGTGCCCGCGGTGTAGTTGGGTATGTGATGCCCGCGGTGTACTAAGGTATGTGATGCCCGCGGTGTACTTGGGTATGTGGTGCCCGCGGTGTGGTTGGGTATTTGTTGCCCGCGGTGTACTCGGGTATGTGGTGCCCGCGGTATACTTGGGTATGTGGTGCCCGCGGTGTAGTTGGGTATGTGATGCCCGCGGTGTACTAGGGTATGTGGTGCCCGCGGTTTACTAGGGTATGTGATGCCCACGGTGTACTTGGGTATGTGGTGTCCCGCGGTGTAGTTGGGTATGTGATGCCCGCGGTGTAGTTGGGTATGTGATGCCCACGGTGTCATTGGGTATGTGGTGCCCGCGGTACTAGGGTATGTGATGCCCGCGGTGTACTAAGGTATGTGATGCCCGCGGTGTACTTGGGTATGTGGTGCCCGCGGTGTGGTTGGGTATTTGTTGCCCGCGGTGTACTCGGGTATGTGGTGCCCGCGGTATACTTGGGTATGTGGTGCCCGCGGTGTAGTTGGGTATGTGATGCCCGCGGTGTACTAGGGTATGTGGTGCCCGCGGTTTACTAGGGTATGTGATGCCCACGGTGTACTTGGGTATGTGGTGTCCCGCGGTGTAGTTGGGTATGTGATGCCCGCGGTGTAGTTGGGTATGTGATGCCCACGGTGTCATTGGGTATGTGGTGCCCGCGGTACTAGGGTATTTGGTGCCCGCGGTGTAGTTAGGTATGTGATGCCTGCGGTGTACTAGGATATGTGGTGCCCGCGGTGTAGTTGGGTATGTGATGCCCGCGGTGTACTTGGGTATGTGGTGTCCGCGGTGTAGTTGGATATGTGATGCCCGAGGTGTAGTTGGGTATGTGATGCCCGCGGTGTACTAGGGTATGTGGTACCCGCGGTGTACTTGGGTATGTGGTGCCCGCGGTGTAGTTGGGTATTTGTTGCCCGCGGTGTACTCGGGTATGTGGTGCCCGCGGTGTACTAGGGTATGTGGTGCCCGCGGTGTAGTTGGGTATGTGATGCCTGCGGTGTACTAGGGTATGTGGTGCCCGCGGTGTACTAGGGTATGTGGTGCCCGCAGTGTAGTTGGGTTTCTGATGCCCGCGGTGTAATTGGGTATGTGATGCCCGCGGTGTACTAGGGTATGTGGTGCCCGCAGTGTACTAGGGTATGTGATGCCCGCGGTGTACTTGGGTATGTGGTGCCCGCGGTGTAGTTGGGTATGTGATGCCCGCGGTGTACTAGGATATGTGATGCCCGCGGTGTAGTTGGGTATGTGATGCCCGCGGTGTACTAGGGTATGTGGTGCCCGCGGTTTACTAGGGTATGTGATGCCCACGGTGTACTTGGGTATGTGGTGTCCCGCGGTGTAGTTGGGTATGTGATGCCCGCGGTGTACTAGGGTATGTGGTGCCCGCGGTGTAGTTGGGTATGTGATGCCCGCGGTGTACTTGGGTATGTGGTGTCCACGGTGTAGTTGGATATGTGATGCCCGAGGTGTAGTTGGGTATCTGATGCCCGCGGTGTACTTGGGTATGTGATGCCCGCGGTGTACTAGGGTATGTGATGCCCGCGGTGTACTAGGGTATGTGGTGCCCGCAGTGTACTAGGGTATGTGATGCCCGCGGTGTACTTGGGTATGTGGTGCCCGCGGTGTAGTTGGGTATGTGATGCCCGCGGTGTACTTGAGTATGTGGTGCCCGCGGTGTAGTTGGGTATTTGTTGCCCGCGCAGTACTAGGGTATGTGGTGCCCGCAGTGTAGTTGGGTATGTGGTGCCCGCGGTTTACTAGGGTATGTGATGCCCACGGTGTACTTGGGTATGTGGTGTCCCGCGGTGTAGTTGGGTATGTGATGCCCGCGGTGTACTAGTGTATGTGGTGCCCGCGGTGTAGTTGGGTATGTGATGCCCGCGGTGTACTTGGGTATGTGGTGTCCACGGTGTAGTTGGATATGTGATGCCCGAGGTGTAGTTGGGTATGTGATGCCCGCGGTGTACTAGGGTATGTGGTACCCGCGGTGTACTTGGGTATGTGGTGCCCGCGGTGTTGTTGGGTATTTGTTGCCCGCGGTGTACTCGGGTATGTGGTGCCCGCGGTGTACTAGGGTATGTGGTGCCCGCGGTGTAGTTGGGTATGTGATGCCCGCGGTGTACTAGGGTATGTGGTGCCCGCAGTGTAGTTGGGTATCTGATGCCCGCGGTGTACATGGGTATGTGATGCCCGCGGTGTACTAGGGTATGTGGTGCCCGCAGTGTACTAAGGTATGTGATGCCCGCGGTGTACTTGGGTATGTGGTGCCCGCGGTGTACTAGGGTATGTGGTGCCCGCAGTGTAGTTGGGTATCTGATGCCCGCGGTGTACAGGGGTATGTGATGCCCGCGGTGTACTAGGGTATGTGGTGCCCGCAGTGTACTAGGGTATGTGATGCCTGCGGTGTACTAGGGTATGTGATGCCCGCGGTATACTTAAGTATGTGGTGCCCGCGGTGTACTAGGGTATGTGATGCCCGCGGTATACTAGGGTATGTGGTGCCCGCGGTGTACTAAGGTATGTGATGCCCGCGGTGTACTAGGGTATGTGGTGCCCGCGGTGTAGTTGGGTATGTGATGCCCGCGGTGTACTAGGGTATGTGATGCCCGCGGTGTACTTGGGTATGTGGTGCCCGCGGTGTACTAGGGTATGTGGTGCCCGCAGTGTAGTTGGGTATGTGATGCCCGCGGTGTACTTGGGTATGTGATGCCCGCGGTGTACTTGGGTATGTGGTGCCCGCGGTATACTAGGGTATGTGGTGCCCGCGGTGTACTTGGGTATGTGATGCCCGCGGTGTACTTGGGTATGTGATGCCCGCGGTATACTTGGGTATGTGGTGCCCGCGGTGTAGTTGGGTATGTGATGCCCGCGGTGTACTAGGGTATGTGGTGCCCGCAGTGTAGTTGGGTATGTGGTGCCCGCGGTGTAGTTGGGTATGTGATGCCCGCGGTGTACTTGGGTATGTGATGCCCGCGGTATACTTGGGTATGTGGTGCCCGCGGTGTAGTTGGGTATGTGGTGCCCGCGGTGTAGTTGGGTATTTGTTGCCCGCGGTGTACTAGGGTATGTGGTGCCCGCAGTGTAGTTGGGTATGTGATGCCCGCGGTGTACTTGGGTATGTGATGCCCGCGGTATACTAGGGTATGTGGTGCCCGCAGTGTAGTTGGGTATGTGATGCCCGCGGTGTACTTGGGTATGTGATGCCCGCGGTGTACTTGGGTATGTGGTGCCCGCGGTGTGGTTGGGTATTTGTTGCCCGCGGTGTACTCGGGTATGTGGTGCCCGCGGTATACTTGGGTATGTGGTGCCCGCGGTGTAGTTGGGTATGTGGTGTCCCGCGGTGTAGTTGGGTATGTGATGCCCGCGGTGTACTAGTGTATGTGGTGCCCGCGGTGTAGTTGGGTATGTGATGCCCGCGGTGTACTTGGGTATGTGGTGTCCACGGTGTAGTTGGATATGTGATGCCCGAGGTGTAGTTGGGTATCTGATGCCCGCGGTGTACTTGGGTATGTGATGCCCGCGGTGTACTAGGGTATGTGATGCCCGCGGTGTACTAGGGTATGTGGTGCCCGCAGTGTACTAGGGTATGTGATGCCCGCGGTGTACTTGGGTATGTGGTGCCCGCGGTGTAGTTGGGTATGTGATGCCCGCGGTGTACTTTGTATGTGGTGCCCGCGGTGTAGTTGGGTATTTGTTGCCCGCGCAGTACTAGGGTATGTGGTGCCCGCAGTGTAGTTGGGTATGTGGTGCCCGCGGTTTACTAGGGTATGTGATGCCCACGGTGTACTTGGGTATGTGGTAACCCGCGGTGTAGTTGGGTATGTGATGCCCGCGGTGTACTAGTGTATGTGGTGCCCGCGGTGTAGTTGGGTATGTGATGCCCGCGGTGTACTTGGGTATGTGGTGTCCACGGTGTAGTTGGATATGTGATGCCCGAGGTGTAGTTGGGTATGTGATGCCCGCGGTGTACTAGGGTATGTGGTACCCGCGGTGTACTTGGGTATGTGGTGCCCGCGGTGTTGTTGGGTATTTGTTGCCCGCGGTGTACTCGGGTATGTGGTGCCCGCGGTGTACTAGGGTATGTGGTGCCCGCGGTGTAGTTGGGTATGTGATGCCCGCGGTGTACTAGGGTATGTGGTGCCCGCAGTGTAGTTGGGTATCTGATGCCCGCGGTGTACATGGGTATGTGATGCCCGCGGTGTACTAGGGTATGTGGTGCCCGCAGTGTACTAGGGTATGTGATGCCCGCGGTGTACTTGGGTATGTGGTGCCCGCGGTGTACTAGGGTATGTGGTGCCCGCAGTGTAGTTGGGTATCTGATGCCCGCGGTGTACATGGGTATGTGATGCCCGCGGTGTACTAGGGTATGTGGTGCCCGCAGTGTACTAGGGTATGTGATGCCCGCGGTGTACTTGGGTATGTGGTGCCCGTGGTGTAGTTGGGTATGTGATGCCCGCGGTGTACTTGGGTATGTGATGCCCGCGGTGTACTAGGGTATGTGATGCCCGCGGTGTAGTTGGATATGTGATGCCCGCGGTGTACTAGGGTATGTGGTGCCCGCAGTGTAGTTGGGTATGTGATGCCCGCGGTGTACTAGGGTATGTGATGCCCGCGGTATACTTGGGTATGTGGTGCCCGCGGTGTACTAAGGTATGTGATGCCCGCGGTGTACTAGGGTATGTGGTGCCCGCGGTGTAGTTGGGTATGTGATGCCCGCGGTGTACTTTGTATGTGATGCCCGCGGTGTACTTGGGTATGTGGTGCCCGCGGTGTACTAGGGTATGTGGTGCCCGCAGTGTAGTTGGGTATGTGATGCCTGCGGTGTACTAGGGTATGTGATGCCCGCGGTATACTAGGGTATGTGGTGCCCGCGGTGTACTAAGGTATGTGATGCCCGCGGTGTACTAGGGTATGTGGTGCCCGCGGTGTAGTTGGGTATGTGATGCCCGCGGTGTACTAGGGTATGTGATGCCCGCGGTGTACTTGGGTATGTGGTGCCCGCGGTGTACTAGGGTATGTGGTGCCCGCAGTGTAGTTGGGTATGTGATGCCCGCGGTGTACTTGGGTATGTGATGCCCGCGGTGTACTTGGGTATGTGGTGCCCGCGGTATACTAGGGTATGTGGTGCCCGCGGTGTACTTGGGTATGTGATGCCCGCGGTGTACTTGGGTATGTGATGCCCGCGGTATACTTGGGTATGTGGTGCCCGCGGTGTAGTTGGGTATGTGATGCCCGCGGTGTACTAGGGTATGTGGTGCCTGCAGTGTAGTTGGGTATGTGGTGCCCGCGGTGTAGTTGGGTATGTGATGCCCGCGGTGTACTAGGGTATGTGGTGCCCGCGGTGTACTTGGGTATGTGATGCCCGCGGTGTACTTGGGTATGTGATGCCCGCGGTGTACTTGGGTATGTGGTGCCCGCGGTGTAGTTGGGTATTTGTTGCCCGCGGTGTACTAGGGTATGTGGTGCCCGCAGTGTAGTTGGGTATGTGATGCCCGCGGTGTACTTGGGTATGTGATGCCCGCGGTATACTTGGGTATGTGGTGCCCGCGGTGTAGTTGGGTATGTGGTGCCCGCGGTGTAGTTGGGTATTTGTTGCCCGCGGTGTACTAGGGTATGTGGTGCCCGCAGTGTAGTTGGGTATGTGATGCCCGCGGTGTACTTGGGTATGTGATGCCCGCGGTATACTAGGGTATGTGGTGCCCGCAGTGTAGTTGGGTATGTGATGCCCGCGGTGTACTTGGGTATGTGGTGCCCGCGGTGTACTAGGGTATGTGGTGCCCGCAGTGTAGTTGGGTATGTGATGCCCGCGGTGTACTTGGGTATGTGATGCCCGCGGTGTACTTGGGTATGTGGTGCCCGCGGTATACTAGGGTATGTGGTGCCCGCAGTGTAGTTGGGTATGTGGTGCCCGCGGTGTAGTTGGGTATGTGATGCCCGCGGTGTACTAGGGTATGTGGATCCCGCGGTGTACTTGGGTATGTGATGCCCGCGGTGTACTTGGGTATGTGATGCCCGCGGTGTACTTGGGTATGTGGTGCCCGCGGTGTAGTTGGGTATTTGTTGCCCGCGGTGTACTAGGGTATGTGGTGCCCGCAGTGTAGTTGGGTATGTGATGCCCGCGGTGTACTTGGGTATGTGATGCCCGCGGTGTGGTTGGGTATTTGTTGCCCGCGGTGTACTCGGGTATGTGATGCCCGCGGTGTACTAGGGTATGTGGTGCCCGCGGTTTACTAGGGTATGTGATGCCCACGGTGTACTTGGGTATGTGGTGTCCCGCGGTGTAGTTGGGTATGTGATGCCCGCGGTGTAGTTGGGTATTTGTTGCCCGCGGTGTACTAGGGTATGTGGTGCCCGCAGTGTAGTTGGGTATGTGATGCCCGCGGTGTACTTGGGTATGTGATGCCCGCGGTGTACTTGGGTATGTGATGCCCGCGGTGTACTTGGGTATGTGGTGCCCGCGGTGTGGTTGGGTATTTGTTGCCCGCGGTGTACTCGGGTATGTGGTGCCCGCGGTATACTTGGGTATGTGGTGCCCGCGGTGTAGTTGGGTATGTGATGCCCGCGGTGTACTAGGGTATGTGGTGCCCGCGGTTTACTAGGGTATGTGATGCCCACGGTGTACTTGGGTATGTGGTGTCCCGCGGTGTAGTTGGGTATGTGATGCCCGCGGTGTAGTTGGGTATGTGATGCCCACGGTGTCATTGGGTATGTGGTGCCCGCGGTACTAGGGTATTTGGTGCCCGCGGTGTAGTTAGGTATGTGATGCCTGCGGTGTACTAGGATATGTGGTGCCCGCGGTGTAGTTGGGTATGTGATGCCCGCGGTGTACTTGGGTATGTGGTGTCCGCGGTGTAGTTGGATATGTGATGCCCGAGGTGTAGTTGGGTATGTGATGCCCGCGGTGTACTAGGGTATGTGGTACCCGCGGTGTACTTGGGTATGTGGTGCCCGCGGTGTAGTTGGGTATTTGTTGCCCGCGGTGTACTCGGGTATGTGGTGCCCGCGGTGTAGTTGGGTATGTGATGCCTGCGGTGTACTAGGGTATGTGGTGCCCGCGGTGTACTAGGGTATGTGGTGCCAGCAGTGTAGTTGGGTTTCTGATGCCCGCGGTGTAATTGGGTATGTGATGCCCGCGGTGTACTAGGGTATGTGGTGCCCGCAGTGTAGTTGGGTATGTGATGCCCGCGGTGTACTAGGGTATGTGATGCCCGCGGTATACTAGGGTATGTGGTGCCCGCGGTGTACTAAGGTATGTGATGCCCGCGGTGTACTAGGGTATGTGGTGCCCGCGGTGTAGTTGGGTATGTGATGCCTGCGGTGTACTAGGGTATGTGGTGCCCGCGGTGTACTAGGGTATGTGATGCCCGCAGTGTAGTTGGGTATGTGATGCCCGCGGTGTACTTGGGAATGTAATGCCCGCGGTATACTTGGGTATGTGGTGCCCGCGGTGTAGTTGGGTATGTGATGCCCGCGGTGTACTAGGGTATGTGGTGCCCGCAGTGTAGTTGGGTATGTGATGCCCGCGGTGTAGTTGGGTATGTGATGCCCGCGGTGTACTAGGGTATGTGGTGCCCGCAGTGTAGTTGGGTATGTGATGCCCGCGGTGTACTAGGGTATGTGATGCCCGCGGTATACTAGGGTATGTGGTGCCCGCGGTGTACTAAGGTATGTGATGCCCGCGGTGTACTAGGGTATGTGGTGCCCGCGGTGTAGTTGGGTATGTGATGCCTGCGGTGTACTAGGGTATGTGGTGCCCGCGGTGTACTAGGGTATGTGATGCCCGCAGTGTACTTGGGTATGTGGTGCCCGCGGTGTAGTTGGGTATGTGATGCCCGCGGTGTACTTGGGTATGTGGTGCCCGCGGTGTGGTTGGATATTTGTTGCCCGCGGTGTACTAGGGTATGTGGTGCCCGCAGTGTAGTTGGGTATGTGATGCCCGCGGTGTACTTGGGTATGTAATGCCCGCGGTATACTTGGGTATGTGGTGCCCGCGGTGTAGTTGGGTATGTGATGCCTGCGGTGTAGTTGGGTATGTGATGCCTGCGGTGTACTAGGGTATGTGGTGCCCGCGGTGTACTAGGGTATGTGATGCCCGCGGTGTACTTGGGTATGTGGTGCCCGCGGTGTAGTTGGGTATGTGATGCCCGCGGTGTACTTGGGTATGTGGTGCCCGCGGTGTAGTTGGGTATTTGTTGCCCGCGGTGTACTAGGGTATGTGGTGCCCGCAGTGTAGTTGGGTATGTGATGCCTGCGGTGTACTTGGGTATGTGATGCCCGCGGTGTAGTTGGGTATGTGATGCCCGCGGTGTACTTGGGTATGTGATGCCCGCGGTATACTTAGGTATGTGGTGCCCGCGGTGTACTAAGGTATGTGATGCCCGCGGTGTACTAGGGTATGTGGTGCCCGCGGTGTAGTTGGGTATGTGATGCCTGCGGTGTACTAGGGTATGTGGTGCCCGCGGTGTACTAGGGTATGTGGTGCCCGCAGTGTAGTTGGGTATGTGATGCCCGCGGTGTACTTGGGTATGTGATGCCCGCGGTGTACTTGGGTATGTGGTGCCCGCGGTGTGGTTGGGTATTTGTTGCCCGCGGTGTACTAGGGTATGTGGTGCCCGCGGTATACTTGGGTATGTGGTGCCCGCGGTGTAGTTAGGTATGTGATGCCCGCGGTGTACTAGGGTATGTGGTGCCCGCGGTGTACTAGGGTATGTGGTGCCCGCGGTGTACTAGGGTATGTGATGCCTGCGGTGTACTAGGGTATGTGGTGCCTGCGGTGTACTAGGGTATGTGGTGCCCGCAGTGTAGTTGGGTATCTGATGCCCGCGGTGTACTTGGGTATGTGATGCCCGCGGTGTCAAAGTCAAAGTCAAAGTCAAAAATTACTTTATTCAGTAAAATCACAAGGATCATTTAGAATCGTCTTACATACTAGGTGATTCTAGGTGCCAGTTCCACGCGACCAGAGCCTAGAAGAACGGGCAAGAAACTTACGGCCTGGTTCCTACCGTTTTTTTATATGATCCTTCTTACAAAGAATTACAATTAAACTAAATTAAGTACTGAAGTTTCAGTGCGGTGTCAATTTAACTTAGTAATGATACACTAATGAGTTTAAAAAAAAAAGAAGTATAATAAAGCTATACGTAAATCAAAAAGACAGCACACGCTTCGCTTCAGAAACAAATATACTACAAAGTACATAAGCAAGGCAAGAGAACATTACTAGTATCACAAATCGACAAATTTGCTGTTGACGGGTGGAGCGACATCAGGCCATGCAGTTTTGTCATAAATATAGCTGTCTAAGGTATAATACGCCTTTTTTACAAGATTATGTTTAATGTATGTTTTAAATTTTCTAACTGAGAGTTTTGTTGCATTTTCGGGGAGCTTATTATAAAAACGCACGGCACCCCCCACAAACGACCCACTCACCCTCCAAAGCCGGAACCCAGGAACGCACAATTTATATTTGCCTCTAGTGTTCACACCATGAACCTCACACTTTTTCATAAAGCTATTTTTATTTTTATGAGTGTACAATAAGATTTCATAAATATATTGTGAAATTACTGTTAGAATACCAATCTCCCCAAACCGCTCCCTCAACGAATCCCGCGGTTTCATTTTATAAATGGCACGTATAGCCCGTTTTTGCAAAACAAATATAGTTTGTATATCAGCTGCTTTACCCCAGAGAAGTATACCATATGACATCACACTATGGAAGTAACTGAAATAAACCAACCTAGCTGTCGTTTCATCGGTGAGCCATCTTATCGTACGAACAGCATAAGCAGCTGAGCTCAGCCTACCAGCAAGCGTTCCAATATGTGGAGCCCATTGCAATTTTGAATCAATATTAAGGCCTAAGAAGACAGTAGAATCAACAAGATTTAGTGACTCTCCATTCAATAAAATATTGGTTGGTCTTTGAACAACATTCGGCAGAGTGAATTTCATGCATTTCGTTTTTTTAGCATTAAGTAACAGATTATTAACAGTAAACCAGTTAAGTACTTGCGAAAGTGATACATTTACGTCATCGTAGTCAGTCTTTTGTCTATCTACTTTAAAAATTAAGGAGGTGTCATCTGCAAACTGTACTATGTCACATAGATAGATAGATAGATAGATAGATAGATAAAACATTTATTTGATTCACAACAACACACACAAATTACAATAAAACAGTAAGAATGGAAGGTAAAACTAAAACTATAAAATAAACTTATAAAATAAAACAGGCACACCATCCACTACTACAACATGCATACGGTTCTGTGTGTTGCGGTAATTCAAAAAGGTATTAGCTCAGCATAATTTTGCTCAAGAGCAAACACTGATTTTCAGCTAATACCTTCCGAGACGACAAGTTGAACAAGGTAACATCAAGTAGGTACAAGCTGTAGGTTTCCAGTTACATATCTATGAAAAGTATATTAAATTAAATGTGTAAGGTCAGTGTGGGTAAGTCCGTCTAGGCCCTAAGTCCGTCTAGTGGCAATAACTTCTGTTTTTGAATAGCTAGAGCCATATAACTCGGTTGGTAAAACAGTATCATTGAGTTTGTTCGAACTAGTGATAATAGATGTCGCTAACATCTTAATGTTGGAAAAAATTTGACAACCAAATTTTTCCGCGAATTTAACTTGAAGTTGAAGTTTGACGTCTCGTCGAAAAATGAAAAAAAAAGGTGTGAAATCTAAGGAGTTTTCTGAGTATCTGTGATAACGTAGGCCATTTACAGATTCGGGAATGTATATCTGGTGTCCGATTCAAAAATAACGCATTAGTTTCGTAATTATAACAAATAGAAAAAATCCAAGCTTCGAATGTTATAGTTGGGAAGTCCGTCTACTACACATAAGGCAAGTCCGTCATATGCCGGTCTTGCCTTAATTCCAGATATTGTCAACCTTTTTAGTAGTTCAAATTTTATAATTATTTTATACTGTTTATTCAACTTGTAAGTATTATTCACCTGTCTACGAAAGTGAACTCTTTCAGGGTTAAGCTTGCCTCTGTAAATCTAATCTATTTACGTTTATTTTTCTGTATTTACTTTGTGTAATATAAATAATTAAGTGAAAGATGCACTGGTATGTTTGCAAGAGGACTAGCATCACCTATAAGTATTCTTTAAAAGTTTATGAATTGTGAATACATATTTTGAAAGCATGGAACTATCCAACCTTTTTTTTAGTTTCTGATTTTTTATACCTGACTGAATAAGTAATAGTAGCATGGCACATCATGTGAACATTTATCATTTTAACAAATATCTGATTTAGAAAATTATCCTATACTCATTTATTTCGTACTGGCAGAAAGCGTTATAAATGTAGCTACAGATCCGGCAATAGTTTGCCACACTATTTCTAAATTCATACATTACATTATTAACGATTACTTGTTTACAAATAAAGATTCTTGTGTACTGATAAGTATGTTATTGACAAAAAAAATCGTAAGTGGGTACTTTGTGAAAATGTTTACAACCACTGGAAGTACATCATCAGCAAAGATATGCCGGACTTGCCCTTGATTTTAATAATTTTATTTTTCTTTAAAAGTATACCTTATAGTCACACGTTTAAAACAAGTATTTCAACGGCAGCTTTTCATCATTTATCGATAAGGTTTTCATACATATTGGCTCACTAGTTACGATTTTATTGCTACTAGACGGACTTGCCTCAAACTGGTTGGGAAGTCCGTCTAAATGCCTACTTTACAAAAAAATGCTATAAATCTGAAGACAATTACAATTGACCCTACTTTTAGATAGATATAGAAAGATAAATGTAATACCAATATTTTCCGACTACTTAAAGTAACTAATAAATTTTATTTCGATTTTTAAAGTTAAATTGAAATTCAATTTAAGAAAACTATGCCGGACTTGCCCACACTGACCTTATGTGTAAATGTCTGTATATATATATATATATATATATATATGAAAGATATATTAAATTAAATGTGTAAGTATATTATAATGTAATATGAAAAATGTTTGTATTAAAAATAGATAGATAGTGAAAGATTGCATAAACTAAAGACATCATGCGGCGTTAGGGTTTTTCGCCCGCAGATAGATAGTTATAGGGTCCTGCTCAGGGTGGAAATAAAATAGGATATTAGATTTACCACACCTTTACTGTCCTTTAAACCTACACAGCCGCACATAGATTATCTAGTCACTGAGTTTATGATAGCACTGTCACTGGCCTGAGTATTCCGGGGTTAGATCCAGGCTCCAGGCTTAGGCAACGTTCTTCTGTGTCCTTGTATGAAGGCAGCTTCACTCCGCGGCTCTCCAGGAAGATTTTCCAGTAGTGGAGCAGCCGCAGTCAGGAGTAAGTGGAGGAAGCAGAAGCAGCAATTGCAGCAGAGGCAGATGAAAGAAGAATAGTCCAAGTAGAAAGGTGAATAGGTAGTCCACGTAGGAGGGTGAATCCTGGAAGGAACAGCAGGTCTTAGGACGAGCTTCAGAACGGAGCCAAGTGCCAAGCCACAGAGCTGAGGGTAGGGAGTAGGCGACAGTGACTCGTTAAAAAAAAACCCTCACAGCTAGTGTGGACTTCGCAGACAGCTTTACAGAAAATATCTAGGCTTTAGGCAGTTTATTATAAGCTGTGAACTCACCCTAGAGGGATTCCTTGCACTTTTAGATTTACTTGAATAGTTTAGTACAAAATGTAGGTATGCGTCCTTCGTTCTCAGAGGCCGGTAGTGTAGTGCTTGATGACGCTGCGAACGCGAATGACGATGCAGTTGCCACAGTTTAAAAACTAGTTGTTAGGACGACGATAACGTTCCGTAAAACTCAGATTTGTTTCTTAGTAAAAAATGTAAAAATATAGATTTGATTAATTTATAAAAATGTATAGTTTAATAGTTAGATTTTAATTATTTTTAATGTTTTGATTTAATTAGGTAATTGTATTAGACACAACGTTACAATCACAAAAATACGCAAGATTAAATTTCCATGGTCACTGGCAATTCCAACCTTGCGAATGGCAAGCGAAGTGTTTGGGGATACCCTCCTTTTGTTTTAGTAATAGTAATGTTTTAAATTTAGCTTTGAAAGCAAACTTACATTGAAGATTACGTATTGGGGGGGGGATGTTGTTCCAACACTTCGTTGCCATATATCGGAAACTACCAGTGAACGCTGCCGTTTTATGATTGTGATAGAGAAGCGCAGACCTAATAGAACGTAAAGCTGTGCGACTGTTACTATTAATCGTGAATTTTAGTTTTGCATGTAAATATTCCGGGTTTTTAAATTTCACGACATCAAAAATTAGCCCTCCGAGGTGCAGTTCTCTACGAGAGGCCATATTAAGCATGGATTTGTTATTTAAATATGGAGTAATGTGACTACGAGGTGGAACATTAAAACAAAAACGGCAGCACGCATTTTGCACGCGTTGTACCACTCGTTGAGTTCTAGCGAGTAAACGTGGCCCATACACAAGGTCTCCGTAATTCAACCTCGAAAGTATCAAGGCTTCGCATAAGGTGATGCGAGAATCTTCAGACAGCTGATCACGGATTTTGTAAAGGATTTTAAGACGGTAAAAACAGGATTTCACTAAACTAAGAACGTGGTTCTCAAATCTAAGCTGGCTATCAAAAACAATACCCAAGTTCCTAGCCTCTTCCACTCGACTCACTTGCTCTCCGTGAATTTGAATATCAAGAGAACATGCAATTTTGCTAATTTGAGTCTCAGTACCTAGAACCATATACTTAGACTTTGTCGGGTTCAATACGAGAGCGTTACGCAAGGACCAGTCCGCAATTGCATCCAGATCCTCGTTTAGCAATGTAACAACTTGTGGTAAGCTGTGGGGTGCCTCAGATACGTAAACCTGTACATCGTCTGCGTAACAGTGGAACATACTATGTTTAAGCTCTTTAGCAAGATCCGCAGTGTAGATTATAAATAAAAGGGGACCCAGTATCGACACTTGCGGGACACCACGACTGACAGGCATCGGCTCCGAAAGTAACACTGTACCGTTAGGTTTAACTAATTTTACTGATTGACATCGGTTTGTAAGGTAACTCTCAAACCATAGGATCGAATTTGAACTTAATCCGTAATAAGATAGCTTAGCAAGAAGAAGAGGAATATTCAAACAGTCGAACGCACGCGAGTAGTCAAGGAGAGCCAGCACAGTGCAATGACACATAGCTTTTGAACATAAGAGGCGAGGTCATTAACGTAGACTAAAAATAAGAAAGGTCCCAATATCGAGCCTTGTGGCACTCCCATATCAATGATTGTCCCAGAAGACCTCTCACCACTAACGTCAACTTTTTGTACTCTATTGGTTAAGTAAGACTGAATAAGATCAATAGCCCGGTTCTGAACCCCGTAATGTTTAAGTTTATAAATGAGAGTTTCATGACTAACACAATCAAGAGCCTTGGATAAATCGCAAAAGATACCGATTGCGTCTTTGGAATTTTCCCAGGCATCATATATGTGCTTTAAGAGCACCGAGCCGGCATCAGTTGTAGATCGACCTTTAGTAAATCCAAACTGATTAACATGTAGCAGCCGGTTGGCGTTAAAATGATCTAACAGTTGATTAAGAATAACCTTTTAAAATATTTTACTAAGCGTAGGCAATACCGAGATTGGCCTATAATTGGCAGGATCTTTTTCACTTCCAGACTTGTAAAGAGGAATGAGTTTACTATGTTTCATTAAGTCGGGAAAAACACCTTCGTCAACGCATCTATTAAAAACATAGGCTAAGCACGGTGCGATATCTACTATAATAGAACCTAACACTTTTGTTGACATTCCCCATAGATCTTCCGTATATTTTATATTTAATAACTTAAAAGTTTTAACAATATCAATAGCCTGAACATATGAAAAACTGAATATACTATTACAACTTTCAACACTAGATTTTAATAGTGTCATCGCTCCCAAAGCTGATGCATTTAAGGATTGGGTAACAACTTTAGGTATACTGGAGAAAAAGCTACCGAATGCGTTAGCAACTTCAATGTCTTTTGTTAAAACTTTATTATCTATTTGTAATTGTATCTGCTTATTCCGAATTTTTTATTTTCCTGTTTCGTTATTTACTACTTTCCAAGTGGCTCTAATCTTATTAGTTGAATTTTCTATTTTATTCCATACAAAGATTTCGCTACATGGCAAACTTTTTTGAAAGTTTTGGAATATTTCTGTATGTATATAATAAACGCACTATCATTCAGCATTGACTCCCTGGTAGCGTATAGATCATATAATTTGTTTCTACTTTTGTAAATACCTGGTGTAGCCCAATCAGTAAATTTCACACCAGTACTGACTTTACATGTTTTTAATGTAAATGTATCTCGATGTTGTTCATTTATTAAGTTAAATAATTTTGTGAAAACCACATTAGGGTCAGCCATGCATGGTATAAGTGGTATTTTGAGTCCAATATTATTTTGAAATCTACTGACACGACTTTCTGTTATGGGACGATAGGTAAATACTTCAGATTTATCTACTAAGTTGTAAGGAAACTTTACGCTATGCCCGTAATGATCGGAGCTAAAATGTTTGACTACTGATTTACTGATTGGTACAAAATTGCAATAAATATTGTCTAAGCAAGTGGCGGTTGTCAGTGTGACCCTTGTTGGTTCCTCAAACAGAGGGAGCAAATTGAAACATTTAAACAGATTTAATAACCTATCTGAAAGAGGATGAGCCGGAATATCTATATTAAAGTCTCCGCAGACGACTAACGTTTTATTACATTGAAAAGCTTTAAGCAGTACATCTTCCATAGTGGATTCAAATAGCGTGAAGTCCGCGTCGGGAGGACGGTAAACACTCAATACAAGATGTCGCTCCAGCTCTACACATGACAGCTCAATAGTTCTCTCAATAGATATACTTGCAATATCTCTACGCTCCTTACATTTAATATTACTCTTTACAATTATTAATGAGCCACCGCGTATGGCGGTTTTTCGTCTATAAGAGCTCACAGTACTATAGTTTTCATAAAAAGGGAGTAACTCAAGTTGTGTTATCCAATGTTCGGTTATGCACATAATATCAACATTAAAGTGACTCAAGAATAACTCTAATTCTAATATTTTGCTGGGAAGGCCTTGCATGTTTTGATGTACTATATGTAAAGTACGAGGCATTTCCATTGTCTTAGAAGCTAGTTTAAATGTCGAGCAATAGGCCCTGTTACAAGAAGGCCCTCATTAGTACTACTACTAACTACGGGCTTGTCAGTGGACTGCGTTATAATACCTATAACTGTATCAAAAATATTAAATGCTAATAGTTTAGCAATTATTAATTTACTACGTCTACTTAAATGTACTAAGGATTTAGTCAAAATAAACTGTGTACTAGGGTGTACTAGGGTATGTGATGCCCGCGGTGTACTAGGGTATGTGGTGCCCGCAGTGTGCTAGGGTATGTGATGCCCGCGGTGTACTTGGGTATGTGGTGCCCGCGGTGTAGTTGGGTATGTGATGCCCGCGGTGTACTTGGGTATGTGGTGCCCGCGGTGTAGTTGGGTATTTGTTGCCCGCGGTGTACTAGGGTATGTGGTGCCCGCAGTGTAGTTGGGTATGTGATGCCCGCGGTGTACTTGGGTATGTAATGCCCGCGGTGTACTAGGGTATGTGGTGCCCGCGGTGTACTTGGGTATGTGATGCCCGCGGTATACTTGGGTATGTGGTGCCCGCGGTGTAGTTGGGTATGTGATGCCCGCGGTGTACTAGGGTATGTGGTGCCCGCAGTGTAGTTGGGTATGTGATGCCCGCGGTGTACTTGGGTATGTGGTGCCCGCGGTGTAGTTGGGTATTTGTTGCCCGCGGTGTACTAGGGTATGTGGTGCCCGCAGTGTAGTTGGGTATGTGATGCCCGCGGTGTACTTGGGAATGTAATGCCCGCGGTATACTTGGGTATGTGGTGCCCGCGGTGTAGTTGGGTATGTGATGCCCGCGGTGTACTAGGGTATATTGTGGTGCCCGCAGTGTAGTTGGGTATGTGATGCCCGCGGTGTAGTTGGGTATGTGATGCCCGCGGTGTACTAGGGTATGTGGTGCCCGCAGTGTAGTTGGGTATGTGATGCCCGCGGTGTACTAGGGTATGTGATGCCCGCGGTATACTAGGGTATGTGGTGCCCGCGGTGTACTAAGGTATGTGATGCCCGCGGTGTACTAGGGTATGTGGTGCCCGCGGTGTAGTTGGGTATGTGATGCCTGCGGTGTACTAGGGTATGTGATGCCCGCGGTATACTTAGGTATGTGGTGCCCGCGGTGTTGTTAGGTACGTGGTGCCCGCGGTGTACTAGGGTATGTGATGCCCGCGGTATACTAGAGTATGTGGTGCCCGCGGTGTACTAAGGTATGTGATGCCCGCGGTGTACTAGGGTATGTGGTGCCCGCGGTGTAGTTGGGTATGTGATGCCTGCGGTGTACTAGGATATGTGGTGCCCGCGGTATACTAGGGTATGTGATGCCCGCGGTATACTAGGGTATGTGGTGCCCGCGGTGTACTAGGGTATGTGATGCCCGCGGTATACTTAGGTATGTGGTGCCCGCGGTGTTGTTAGGTACGTGGTGCCCGCGGTGTACTAGGGTATGTGATGCCCGCGGTATACTAGGGTATGTGGTGCCCGCGGTGTACTAAGGTATGTGATGCCCGCGGTGTACTAGGGTATGTGGTGCCCGCGGTGTAGTTGGGTATGTGATGCCTGCGGTGTACTAGGGTATGTGGTGCCCGCGGTGTACTAGGGTATGTGATGCCCGCGGTATACTAGGGTATGTGGTGCCCGCGGTGTACTAGGGTATGTGGTGCCCGCGGTGTACTTGGGTATGTGGTGCCCGCGGTGTACTTGGGTATGTGGTGCCCGCGGTGTAGTTGGGTATGTGATGCCCGCGGTGTACTAGGGTATGTGGTGCCCGCAGTGTAGTTGGGTATGTGATGCCCGCGGTGTACTAGGGTATGTGATGCCCGCGGTATACTAGGGTATGTGGTGCCCGCGGTGTACTAAGGTATGTGATGCCCGCGGTGTACTAGGGTATGTGGTGCCCGCGGTGTAGTTGGGTATGTGATGCCTGCGGTGTACTAGGGTATGTGGTGCCCGCAGTGTACTAGGGTATGTGATGCCCGCGGTGTACTTGGGTATGTGGTGCCCGCAGTGTACTAGGGTATGTGATGCCCGCGGTGTACTTGGGTATGTAATGCCCGCGGTATACTTAGGTATGTGGTGCCCGCGGTGTACTAAGGTATGTGGTGCCCGCGGTGTACTAAGGTATGTGATGCCCGCGGTGTACTAGGGTATGTGGTGCCCGCGGTGTAGTTGGGTATGTGATGCCTGCGGTGTACTAGGGTATGTGGTGCCCGCGGTGTACTAGGGTATGTGGTGCCCGCAGTTTAGTTGGGTATGTGATGCCCGCGGTGTACTTGGGTATGTGATGCCCGCGGTGTACTTGGGTATGTGGTGCCCGCGGTGTGGTTGGGTATGTGGTGCCCGCAGTGTACTAGGGTATGTGATGCCCGCGGTGTACTTGGGTATGTGGTGCCCGCAGTGTACTAGGGTATGTGATGCCCGCGGTGTAGTTGGGTATGTGGTGCCCGCGGTGTACTAGGGTATGTGGTGCCCGCGGTGTAGTTGGGAATGTGATGGCCGCGGTGTAATTGGGTATGTGGTGCCCGCGGTGTAGTTGGGTATGTGATGCCCGCGGTGTACTAGGGTATGTGGTGCCCGCGGTGTACTAGGGTATGTCGTGCCCGCGGTGTAGTTGGGTATGTGACGCCCGCGATGTACTAGGGTATGTGATGCCCACGGTGTACTTGGGTATGTGGTGTCCCGCGGTGTAGTTGGGTATGTGATGCCCGCGGTGTAGTTGGGTATGTGATGCCCGCGGTGTCATTGGGTATGTGGTGCCCGCGGTGTACTTGGGTATGTGATGCCCGCGGTATACTTAGGTATGTGGTGCCCGCGGTGTACTAAGGTATGTGGTGCCCGCGGTGTACTAAGGTATGTGATGCCCGCGGTGTACTAGGGTATGTGGTGCCCGCGGTGTAGTTGGGTATGTGATGCCTGCGGTGTACTAGGGTATGTGGTGCCCGCGGTGTACTAGGGTATGTGGTGCCCGCAGTTTAGTTGGGTATGTGATGCCCGCGGTGTACTTGGGTATGTGATGCCCGCGGTGTACTTGGGTATGTGGTGCCCGCGGTGTGGTTGGGTATTTGTTGCCCGCGGTGTACTAGGGTATGTGGTGCCCGCGGTATACTTGGGTATGTGGTGCCCGCGGTGTAGTTGGATATGTGATGCCCGAGGTGTAGTTGGGTATGTGATGCCCGCGGTGTACTAGGGTATGTGATGCCCGCGGTGTACTTGGGTATGTGATGCCCGCGGTGTACTAGGGTATGTGATGCCCGCGGTGTACTAGGGTATGTGGTGCCCGCAGTGTACTAGGGTATGTGATGCCCGCGGTGTACTTGGGTATGTGGTGCCCGCAGTGTACTAGGGTATGTGATGCCCGCGGTGTAGTTGGGTATGTGGTGCCCGCGGTGTACTAGGGTATGTGGTGCCCGCGGTGTAGTTGGGAATGTGATGGCCGCGGTGTAATTGGGTATGTGGTGCCCGCGGTGTAGTTGGGTATGTGATGCCCGCGGTGTACTAGGGTATGTGATGCCCGCGGTGTACTAGGGTATGTGGTGCCCGCAGTGTACTAGGGTATGTGATGCCCGCGGTGTACTTGGGTATGTGGTGCCCGCAGTGTACTAGGGTATGTGATGCCCGCGGTGTAGTTGGGTATGTGGTGCCCGCGGTGTACTAGGGTATGTGGTGCCCGCGGTGTAGTTGGGAATGTTATGGCCGCGGTGTAATTGGGTATGTGGTGCCCGCGGTGTAGTTGGGTATGTGATGCCCGCGGTGTACTAGGGTATGTGGTGCCCGCGGTGTACTAGGGTATGTCGTGCCCGCGGTGTAGTTGGGTATGTGATGCCCGCGGTGTACTTGGGTATGTGATGCCCGCGGTGTACTTGGGTATGTGGTGCCCGCGGTACTAGGGTATTTGGTGCCCGCGGTGTAGTTAGGTATGTGATGCCCGCGGTGTACTAAGGTATGTGGTGCCCGCGGTGTAGTTGGGTATGTGATGCCCGCGGTGTACTTGGGTATGTGGTGTCCGCGGTGTAGTTGGATATGTGATGCCCGAGGTGTAGTTGGGTATGTGATGCCCGCGGTGTACTAGGGTATGTGGTACCCGCGGTGTACTTGGGTATGTGATGCCCGCGGTGTACTTGGGTATGTGGTGCCCGCGGTGTAGTTGGGTATGTGATGCCCGCGGTGTACTAGGGTATGTGGTGCCCGCGGTGTAGTTGGGTATGTGATGCCCGCGGTGTCATTGGGTATGTGGTGCCCGCGGTACTAGGGTATTTGGTGCCCGCAGTGTACTAGGGTATGTGATGCCCGCGGTGTAGTTGGGTATGTGGTGCCCGCGGTGTACTAGGGTATGTGGTGCCCGCAGTGTAGTTGGGTATGTGATGCCCGCGGTGTACTAGGGTATGTGGTGCCCGCGGTGTAGTTGGGTATGTGATGCCCGAGGTGTACTTGGGTATGTAATGCCCGCGGTGTACTAGGGTATGTGATGCCCGCGGTGTACTAGGGTATGTGATGCCAACGGTGTACTAGGGTATTTGGTGCCCGCAGTGTACTAGGGTATGTGATGCCCGCGGTGTACTTGGGTATGTGGTGCCCGCGGTGTAGTTGGGTATGTGATGCCCGCGGTGTACTAGGGTATGTGGTGCCCGCAGTGTACTAGGGTATGTGATGCCCGCGGTGTACTTGGGTATGTGGTGCCCGCGGTGTAGTTGGGTATGTTATGCCCGCGGTGTACTAGGATATGTGATGCCCGCGGTGTACTTGGGTATGTGGTGCCCGCGGTGTAGTTGGGTATGTGATGCCCGCGGTGTACTAGGGTATGTGGTGCCCGCGGTGTAGTTGGGTATGTGATGCCCGCGGTGTCATTGGGTATGTGGTGCCCGCGGTACTAGGGTATTTGGTGCCCGCAGTGTACTAGGGTATGTGATGCCCGCGGTGTAGTTGGGTATGTGGTGCCCGCGGTGTACTAGGGTATGTGGTGCTCGCGGTGTAAATGGGAATGTGATGGCCGCGGTGTAATTGGGTATGTGGTGCCCGCGGTGTAGTTGGGTATGTGATGCCCGCGGTGTACTAGGGTATGTGGTGCCCGCGGTGTACTAGGGTATGTCGTGCCCGCGGTGTAGTTGGGTATGTGATGCCCGCGGTGTACTTGGGTATGTGATGCCCGCGGTGTACTTGGGTATGTAGTGCCCGCGGTGTAGTTGGGTATTTGTTGCCCGCGGTGTACTATGGTATGTGGTGCCCGCGGTGTAGTTGGGTATGTGATGCCCGCGGTGTACTAGGGTATGTGGTGCCTGCGGTGTACTAGGGTATGTGATGCCCGCGGTGTACTAGGGTATGTGGTGCCCGCAGTGTAGTTGGGTATGTGATGCCCGCGGTGTACTAGGGTATGTGGTGCCCGCGGTGTAGTTGGGTATGTGATGCCCGAGGTGTACTTGGGTATGTAATGCCCGCGGTGTACTAGGGTATGTGATGCCCGCGGTGTACTAGGGTATGTGATGCCCACGGTGTACTAGGGTATTTGGTGCCCGCAGTGTACTAGGGTATGTGATGCCCGCGGTGTACTTGGGTATGTGGTGCCCGCGGTGTAGTTGGGTATGTGATGCCCGCGGTGTACTAGGGTATATGATGCCCGCGGTGTAATTGGGTATGT
Source organism: Ecliptopera silaceata (assembly GCA_932527185.1). Classification (NCBI taxonomy): domain Eukaryota; kingdom Metazoa; phylum Arthropoda; class Insecta; order Lepidoptera; family Geometridae; genus Ecliptopera; species Ecliptopera silaceata. The sequence continues at coordinate 10,840,263 of OW052194.1, read as the reverse complement.
GACGCCCGCGATGTACTAGGGTATGTGATGCCCACGGTGTACTTGGGTATGTGGTGTCCCGCGGTGTAGTTGGGTATGTGATGCCCGCGGTGTAGTTGGGTATGTGATGCCCGCGGTGTCATTGGGTATGTGGTGCCCGCGGTGTACTAGGGTATGTGGTGCCCGCAGTGTACTAGGGTATGTGATGCCCGCGGTGTAGTTGGGTATGTGGTGCCCGCGGTGTACTAGGGTATGTGGTGCCCGCGGTGTAGTTGGGAATGTGATGGCCGCGGTGTAATTGGGTATGAGGTGCCCGCGGTGTAGTTGGGTATGTGATGCCCGCGATGTACTAGGGTATGTGGTGCCCGCGGTGTACTAGGGTATGTCGTGCCCGCGGTGTAGTTGGGTATGTGATGCCCGCGGTGTACTTGGGTATGTGATGCCCGCGGTGTACTTGGGTATGTGGTGCCCGCGGTGTAGTTGGGTATTTGTTGCCCGCGGTGTACTAGGGTATGTGGTGCCCGCGGTGTAGTTGGGTATGTGATGCCCGCGGTGTACTAGGGTATGTGGTGCCTGCGGTGTACTAGGGTATGTGATGCCCGCGGTGTACTAGGGTATGTGGTGCCCGCGGTGTAGTTGGGTATGTGATGCCCGAGGTGTACTACGGTATGTGGTGCCCATGGTGTACTAGGGTATGTGGTGCCCGCGGTGTAGTTGGGTATGTGATGCCCGCGGTGTACTAGGGCATGTGATGCCCGCGGTGTACTTGGGTATGTGGTGCCCGCGGTGTAGTTGGGTATTTGTTGCCCGCGGTGTACTAGGGTTTGTGGTGCCCGCGGTAAACTTGGGTATGTGGTGCCCGCGGTGTAGTTGGGTATGTGGTGCCCGCGGTGTACTAGGGTATGTGATGCCCACGGTGTTCTTGGGTATGTGGTGTCCCGCGGTGTAGTTGGGTATGTGATGCCCGCGGTGTAGTTGGGTATGTGATGCCCGCGGTGTCATTAAATAAATAAAATAAAATAAATAAAACATTAATGTTGCAAGATGCAAAAACCGTCTGCCCTCCATGTTTAATATATTGTGCCGATTTAAGAAAGGTGTGATGTGGCTACGCGGAGGAACATCAAAACAAAACCGAGCGCAGGCATTCTGAACAACCTGTATACGACGAGATGTTTTTGCGAGAAGACGAGGACCGTACACACAATCGACATAGTTGAACTTAGAGAGCACAAGCGAATCAACGAGCATAATGCGAAGGTCTCTCCGTCGATAGCCAACTTAGGGCTTTTATTAGATATTTTCAATATCTGAGTCTTAGTTCCAAGTACCATGTATTTGGTTTTTTTAGCATTGAGCAGAAGGGAGTTGGACTTGGCCCATGCATTAACTCTTACGAGGTCTTCAGTGATTTTAATCTCTGCGGCTCTAGAAACTTCTAGAACGCCTCTAGAAACTTCACGCATCTCAGATGCTACGGTCACACCATCTTTATTGATTTCTACAGATTGGGCTCGATCACTCAGGTAGGAGTTAAACCATCTTATCGCATTTGTTTCAAAACCATAGTAATTTAGCTTTGATAGTAGAAGAGAAATATTGATAGAATCAAACGCTCGAGAAAAATCCAGAAGAACCAGTATTGTACCCAAACCCGCATCCTGCGCTGCAAGGATGTTATCAGTTACGTCCAAAAGAGCAGTATTTGTGCTTCTATTCTTTCTGAAACCCGATTGCAGCTCAGGTAGGATCTGTTGCTTCTCCAGAAACTCTGTTACTTGGCAACAAACTACCTTCTCTAGCACTTTAGAAAGGCAAGGCAGAAGACTTATTGGACGCAAATCTTTTACTTCCTGAGGGTTACAGATTTTAGGTATAGGTTTTACCACGGCTTTTTTCCATGCCGTAGGAAATACTGCAGATACAATGGACTTATTAATAATAGCTGTTATAGTGTCCAAACTCTGAGGAAGTGTAAGCAGTATCATGTCCAAAGATATTTTGTCTATACCCTGTGCATTCGATTTCAACTGTCTCAGAAACTTCAACACTGTCATGGGATCGGATGTTTTTAAAGAGAATGTAATGGGACAGTACTTATGAAATTCAAAAAATGTTAAGTCTGGTATTGTGATACAGGAGTAATGAAGAAAGTTTAAAAAATGATCATTGATCATGTTTGGGTCATCAAAGTGTAACGGAAGTTCCATAGTTTTAGGCGGCAATATTTTAGATTTTAGATTCTTCCACAAAATTTTAGAGTTATGACTATTACAGTTAATGTTTTGCTCGAAAAAGCTTTTTTCTCATAGTACAAAGCCACAATAACCTGTCTTTTTAAGTCTTTATAAAAGAGTTTATGGTTTTCTACTTTAGTCTCTCGATGTCTGGCAAGCGTAGCATCACGAAGACGCATCATCAACTTAACATTATCAGTAAGCCAAGGACTAGCCAAGCCAAGGACTATGGCCTGTAAAGCCCTTTTAAACGTACTATGTGGCAACCTTGAGGGACGATTCTTTTAGTCGTGGCCCAAAGTGCCCATTCTCCTTTGATTGAAATCTGTCGTTTCGCAAATCTATACGCGCCTTTAGGTAGGTATCTATTTTCTTACGTCGTTGATTCATTATTACAACGTTTCAATAGAGCGCGAAATCTTCTTGGGTTTTTTTTTTTTTTGGAACAGAGTATTTGTGTTTTTTTATGCTGATATACCTAGATGTTTTATTCATCCCTTTAGGAGTACCTACTTTATTATAATCATGAACATGAACAACAATCAAAACATGATTTCCAAGAAACTATTTTTTTTTCTTTCTTTGGATTTGTTATGTCAGTCAGTGTCAGATTCTGTCAGTGGCTCGAACCACAAAGTATCATATCCTTCAGTCAAACTTAATGAATGAGACACACCCACAGACTAGTACTACACAAATCTAGTTCTTCAACATACGTACCATACCGAATGGTGGCAGCACTTTCATATACACGGCTACACGGGTCGCCATCACGCACACATAAACATTTTACGTTAAATTTTAGGAAAAGAAACAAATAAATTTATGCGTTTTCTGAATAAAAGCGCATGAATTTATTAGATAGATGTTTATAAATATCTCTAATGAGTATACTAAGCATGAATTTCACCCCTTTCACTTATTAGTTGTCTTGTAAAATCTTATTGCTTTTTGTATGAGAAAGGAACCACCTTAATACAATAATAAAAGCGTCTGTAATCCCCAGATCGCTTAGATCTCTTGATATCACGTGAAACAAACAAACCCTAAAAGGAGGGTGTCCGTATAATTCGGGCAAGTTTATTATTTTGAAACCCTCAATTAAGGAGATTGACCTTTGGACGGCGACACGTTGAGCATGTTCTATTCTTGTTAGGGAAGGAGGTGCTGTAACTCTTGTAAGACGAATCACTGTGGGGCCACCACACTAGCGGTCATAAAAGCTCACCAAAGTTGTATAATCAACTGAGTATATATCCTAAACATTCAATAATCTGAGATGCTCCTTTGAAATACATGACATTTTTATTGATTTCTAATAAAAAAAAATATTTAAAACAATGTTTCGATTTATTTATGAAGTCAAGTAAAAAAATACTAGCAGTCTTACTTTTTTAAATTCGCGGAGTACGCAGAATCTGAGATGGTATCCGCGTTTAACGTAAGCTTTTAAAGGACTTTATTTTACTTAGTAATATGTAATGACTTTGTAAAGTCTGTAAAAAAGTAGGTTCACTCAGAAGTTCCACATTTCCTGTTTTTCACGTGTGTATTGTGAAGTCAGTTTGTTAACACTCAGTTGATAGCGTGAACAGCAGGTTCTATAGCCTCAGTTGATGGCGCGGCAAACCTATCCTCCGTTAATGTGCCGGTCCTTGATTAATTCCGCCCAACATCCGCCCAACATCCGCCCAACAGCCGCCCGCAGCCGACGGACCCCGGAACTACCCGGATGCTCAGATGAACTATCAACTTTAATATGACATTCTAAACTAAACTATTACTACAACATTGTTAATTAGCAGTCTCGTTTTGTTTATCAGGATTTATACAGGGTTACATGGAAAGTCGTGCTAGATCCGTTAAGGGCGTGGAGTACCCATCATTTCTGACTTATTTTACTAAGAAACACCTTACCCTAAACTTAACCCATTTCGAGATATTCGACTTTTAAATTTTTATTGAAAATTGCAGACTTTTAGGCTACTAAATTTATTATTGTTTTTTCTGTGCATCTTATTATTATTATTATTGCATTTTTACATGGGTAATAAGATGCTTTAGGACATCAATTATTAAAATGGTGCATAAGTTAATTGAATAGATCGTAGTAGACAAGTGAAACTTATGAAATAAAAAAATATTTTAGAAGGTTTATTTTTCTCTAAGAGATATCTAAAAAAAATATTATGGCACTCGTTCGGCGGATGTTATAATAAATATCTACGTTTCAACAGCTATCTTACGACGTATAATAATTTAGGGTTTGTATTACATTTCGTGGAAAAAAAGTAGTTGGGACGCTCCAGGTTGCAGTTCTAACGGTCCCGCGCGAGCAAGACAAGTGAAGATTTATGTAGATGCGAATGAAAGAAAAAATGTGTAGAGACCGGCTAGGGCTGGGAATACAACAGGGGAAATTGTTTTTGGTTGTCAGTCTGCTTTTGTGCTTCGTACATAGTGAATGTGATATCGTTTTTCTCTTTTCTCAACTTGGCTGTGATTCTGAACTATTTCTTCTGATAATGACTACTGTGCTCGTTAACCGAACTCTGCTTTATTTGACTTGCTTTGATTTATATGTCGACACACAATCGCAGTATCCGTAACAAATAAGCATATCAGCATATTCTTCAGATGTTTAGGACGTCATTTTCAACAATCCGTATCAGAGTCCGGTTAACGAGCACAGTAGTCAAAATCAGAAGAAATAGTTCAGAATCACAGCCAAGTTGAGAAAAGAGCAAAACGATATCACATTCACTATGTCGTACATAGTGAATGTGATATCGTTTTGCTCTTTTCTCAACTTTAGCACAAAAGCAGACTGACAACCAAAAACAATTTCCCCTGTTGTATTCCCAGCCCTAGCCGGTCTCTACACATTTTTTCTTTCATTCGCATCTACATAAATCTTCACTTGTCTTGCTCGCGCGGGACCGTTAGAACTGCAACCTGGAGCGTCCCAACTACTTTTTTTCCACGAAATGTAATACAAACCCTAGATTATTATACGTCGTTAGATAGCTGTTGAAACGTAGATATTTATTATAACATCCGCCGAACGAGTGCCATAATATTTTTTTTAGATATCCCTTAGAGAAAAATAAACCTTCTAAAATATTTTTTTATTTCATAAGTTTCACTTGTCTACTACGATCTATTCAATTAACTTATGCACTATTTTAATGATTGATGTCCTAAAGCATCTTATTACCCATGTAAAAATGCAATAATAATAATAATAAGATGCACAGAAAAAACAATAATAAATTTAGTAGCCTAAAAGTCTGCAATTTTCAATAAAAATTTAAAAGTCGAATATCTCGAAATGGGTTAAGTTTAGGGTAAGGTGTTTCTTAGTAAAATAAGTCAGAAATGATGGGTACTCCACGCCCTTAACGGATCTAGCACGACTTTCCATGTAACCCTGTATATGGCATTACTTCTTCTTATTCTTATTGTCTGCGTAATTAATGCAAGTCATGTTAATAATTTATGTGTGGTGAGCTCAAACCCACGGAGAGCAGAGCAGAGATATGACAATATTCTAAGGCACCAACAAAAAATTCTACTGTAGAAGTGTAAATGTATGCAAAAGAAGTGATTTATCCCAGTTTAGCACACATGCGGCGTCCTAGAGACTGCCTTCGCAAACTTTTGCTCGCTTTAAATTAAATTATTTGGCCCTCCCGCGCTCCAGCGAATAAAACATTTTTTTTGTCTCTGGAATTTAATATTTTTCATTTTAACGTGTTTTATGAGCCACTCTTATTGAAATCTCGTGCGTTATTTTTGATTAAGCGGCGCGTTCCCGCTCCGGCCCGACTTCTTCGGAATTTTAAATATCATGATGCGTAGCAACAGAATATTTTGTTTCTGCCTTGCAGGTGAGTTCTTATACGCAAGAGCCAATCTTTGCGTCATATTTGTGAGTTTATTGTGACGAAATGCAAATAAAATGTAACGGAAATATCTCAGTGAATGCGACGTGTCCCAGCGAGGGAATTAAAATACTCGGTGTGGGAGGAAGGTTAATTTATTCCGCTGTTGAAAAAATCTTTCGCATTTACTTCCATTTCGCATTTATGTTGGCATAATACGAATGCGGCTGTAACTTTTTATGTGTTTATCTCCTTTCTTCGAAGGTGATTCTTGGAGATTTCCGTGAGATCAACGGCTCAAGGTCTTTTTATTAGAGACGGCGAGTATGTGATAAAGACCAACTGTAACTGTACGTACATTCACTAGATAAAGTAATAAAATCAAACAGTTACAGCGATACATAAAGCCCGGAGTCGTTTTTCCTCGTCAAATTGAAATATAAAAACTACCAAGTCTCCTACAAATACGTCGCTTTTTTATATTTTCATAGAACTCAAGTTGGTTGCATTTTCTGTGTGCTCTTAGATTGATATAGCATCAACATTCTCTGTTCCGCAACAACTGATAGTTATGATCTGATACTAAAAAATACTGCTTAAGAATTCTCTTTATTTACATAGTTGTCTGCAAAATAGAAGGAAGAAGTCCGGATATTGAAAGAGCCACAATCTCGGCATCAAAAGTGTCTAAAGTGGCGGAAATTAAAAAGGATCAAACATTAGCCATGCAAAGTCTTTGTTGGAGCTCATTATTAACTGCTGAGGGATTTAAATAAAGTAAGTCATTTAGTATTTTATCCAAGCAGATTCTATAAGGGATGCATACGGATAAATTGAAACTAATTACTGTTAAAAGGTTTATATCGGTCTAGTTCTAGGTCTAGAAGAAGAAGAAGAAGAAGAACATAGGTTCTTCTTCTTCTTCTTTATCTAGACCTAGAACCACAGGGTTTAGAGGAGTGGTAAAATGAAAAGCTAGTTAGATAATTGCATTGCAACCAAATTCATTATAAAAAAACATAAAATACTGTACTTACATTCTTTATGTTATACCTAGTAAGTATTCTGTGTACAAAAAAATTCAAGAACATTTATTTTGTATAAAAAATATCAGTTATCTCTTGCGCGACTGAACAAAGTTCTTTTTATCTAAACTAATATTATAAAGAGGAAAGATTTGATTGTTTGTTTGCATCGAATAGGCTCCGAAACTACTGGACCGATTTCAAAAATTCTTTCACTGTTGAGAACCTACATTATCTGTGCTGAACATAGGCTATATTATATCTAATGATATTTTTTATATAGGCTACCCTTGCGAAGCCGGGGCGTACAACTAGTCTTTTATAAGCTTACGAAATATCATTGTCAAGTAAGTATATAGTATATTTGTTTAAAGATTCAAAAAAATTTTAAACGGCTGAGGCAAATAACAATATTTGGGAGCACTTTCGCTAGTAAATGTTTGCTTAGCTTCGTTTTCAAACTTATCAAAATCAGAAATTTTGTTTTATTTAGAGAGCTGTCTACCCACGTATTCACACATACTTCACCATCTGCTAACAAAATTGACTTAAAATTTAGTAAATACTCAATACGTAAAGTATAATAGAAATACATTTTTCATAAAAGTTGGTATAATATTAAAAAAACTTGGTTACATGTAATTTTTAGAGTCCCCGCAGACTACAGACTTTTTATCGGCCGATAGTTTGGTTGGCTTCTTCAGTATGAAGACTGAATCACTGTAATGTGCGCATCTGCATACATCTTCATAATGATTAAGAAGCCGACCAAACTATCGGCCGATAAAAAGTCTGCAGTTTGCGGTGGCCCTTACCACCCGCCGAATTTAATTTCGGGTCTCAGTTTGACTCAGTTCACATGTCATCGAATATTCGATTTGCACCGTTCAAGAGTTTTGCTATTAAAACAAATGACAGATGACTTCAGACTGACTTGATGACTATTTTACAAATTTAGTTAGAAAAAACTGCAAATCTCGAAGCGCAATCTTTTTCTTTCGATGTTTGAATATATATTTTTTTGTTAGAAACATGTATTTTACATTTTGTGATAAACAATAAAAACAATGCACTGTAGGTACGTTCTTTTAAGTTTTTTTTTTATTTATTGTTTAGCGTACTTAACAAAGAGGAGGCCTGTACTCAGCAGTGGGTGCCAACGGGCTGAAATTATGATGATGATGTACTCAGCAAAATGTAAGCCAAATAAGATTACTATACAGGTTAATGAGTAAGTAATTTTAATCTAACTTAAGTTACTATATAGATTAGTTAAAGAACGTGCTCAGCAGCGTTCTTACAGTTTCTATTTTTAAAGTGAGGCTTTTTATTTCTAAACCTTTGTTAATTCTTGTTTACGATTTTCGAAAGTTTATATTTTGTAATGTTACATAGTTTTAATAAACAGGACCTACATAAAAATGTAAAAGTATCGAAAACGAGCGCAGTGCTATGTTAATAAATGCTTAAGTTAATAAATTAAGCCAAAAAGCCGGCTTAAGCGTCCGTTCAGATATTTAAGTGCTATTTAAAGTGCCTGCATTCGGCAGGGAGGCGCATTTATTATGAAAACTTTACTAGTTATGTAGCTTACAAAAGTTAGTATTTTGTTCTAGTTTTTAGTTAACCGGGCAAAATTCAGCCTTCTAGGTCCACCAGGGCCTAAATTATTAAAATAATAAGTAAAATCTATATGTTATATCAGCTAACAAACTAACTAAATAACGTTTTTTTTTTCATGTGAACACGTATCTAAGTGTGTCACCGTTTCGTCTCAAAGATATCATTGCGTATGACAATTTCTTTTGAAAACCCTGTTTATTTGAGAAAATGAAGGGTGATTCATCATTCAATAAAACTTATTGAGACATGTAGTTAGTTTCGAAAACCCCTCGATGTCTTTAGTAAGTAAAACATATAATTGGTGTTTAGTTTTTTAAGTTTTTTAATATAGTTTGTACACTGTTAATTTTCCGAATAAAATAAAATAAGAATAATATTTTAAAAAACGTATTAGTAGATATTTTATCAGCCATCTAGTTCCCATAGTACAAGCTTTGCTTAGTTTGAGACTAGAGTATGATGTGCATTTATTTATTTAACTGAAAACTGCAATAAAATACTACACGCGTTCTCGCGTGAATCCGAACTGAATTCCAATTACACGCGAAATCTCCAGAATCTTCCCGGTGTACGCAAGTCTCGCTAAAGAATCCGGCAACTTAGCCGGCTAATAGACGGATTCCGATCCGATCCGGGCCGGATGCCGGAATGCCGATAGACTGACGTAATTAAAACTGCCACGCCTTTTAACTGATGCTCGGCACCTGTAAATAGAGCTGGAGGTAGAGGCGAGTTTTTTACATCATGCTTTTTAATATAAACTCGCGAATTTATCTAGGTTAGGTAATTTATTTAAATATTTAATAAATAAATCCACAGTTTAAAAAAAATATAGATACAAACTTATGAATAATTAAAGGTCAACTATTGCATTTACATTTTACTACTAATATTTTTTTTTAATAATAGTTAAGATAAGAGATAATTTTATTTGAAAAGTATTAAATAGTTTAGAAGACAATTAAACAAGTAAATAATAATTTCCCAAAAGTATTTTCAAAGTTGAACTTCAAACATGTCTTATTCAATACCAAAATTAAAATCAAACAGTCTCAATCTTCAACTCGTCCCTAAGGTATCCAATAAAATTGTAATACACGTAGTACAATTGAATCACTCAATAATTTCCATTGTATTAAATGGTTGATCCACTCATCTCCTACACTCTGGAGGGTTCCGTCCCTAAGGAATTTGGCTCTACTGAATAGTTTTCCAACTTTATTTCGAACAATCGGTGAACTAATTCTTGTTGAATTTTTACGATCACTTATAAAATTCTTGTTAGAGTTGTTGTGGAGTTCGTTGTGTATTTTGCATTATAAAAATACTTGGAACTTGATCCTCAGTTTATACATAAAAATATAAGTCGGAAAAACTACTACTATTAAAGTTCTGTAAAATATAGTGCGTTGATATTTTTGTTTTTATATCCTGTATCATATTTAATCGAAGAACAGGGATGAATCCAAGGACTTGGGGGAGACCTTTACCCAGCAGTGGGGCGAGATAAGTTAGTATTTAAAAAAAATATCCAACTGGTCCGATGTTGTTTAACTTTATTGAGAACAATAGATTTTTCACAAAAATTAAGACATCAATGACATCGACATCTACTAATTGAAAATTAATCAAAAATTACTCATCCTAAGTTTACTTGAAATAAGGTAATGGAAGACAAAAAAACAGTCGAATTGAGAACCTTCTCTAGTATAAAGTCGAATAAAAAGAGACCACACGGTACAGACTATTTGTTTGGCTGACCGCGATTAACTACGTGTGAGCCCCACGCCTTTTAGTGGTCCATTTTGAACCTTTGGTTACGGGTTTCTAAAAAAAACAGATTGCTCTTTTCATGTTGTAAAATACATTTACATTTAAGGTAAACACACTTTACGTGAAAACAATGATTGCTTACGTTAGGTGACTACGTTTTAACGAAAGCGTAGTCACCTTGGAAAGTAACGTACGTGGCTCAAAGCGTCGTGTTGTGATTCTGGAGCCAATATCCATAAAGTTTAGAATGAGGGTCAGATGCCGCAGTTTACGGGCAAGCCAGGTGATGGCACGGATATAAAGTAGAGCTAGGCAGATCTAGGCAGATCTAGGCATTCACAGACGTAGGATACTGGTAGCACTGGTTTGGATCTTATTGAATCGGTGAGTACCCAGCGTTTTTATTACCGTCTTGAATAATTCTGACAAGAACGTGAAAACTCAACATTTTATTTGTGAAATAGAATCTCAGGAATCACTTTTAATTGTTGTTTAATTTTTTTATTTATGTTTTTATAAATTGTTTATTGAAGAAGTCATTTAAATCTTGTTGGTCGTCTAAATTTAAAAATATTCGGCTTTTAGCTTGGGTACTAGAGTGTGATGTGTAAACTGACCGTAAACATTTCATTTTATTTATAAGGATGTTTGAATTTTTTTATTTATTACACTTTTTTATTTATTTATTTATTTATACATTCAACGCTGCTACGTTCTGCAGTCAAGCTATCGTTGACACGCAGTGTATCAGAAAAGCAAATTTTATGCAACTCGATGATTAGTAGATTGATTTTTGCTGACCTGCTGTAGTATAGTGAAGTTGTGGTTGTTGCAGAATACTTAGATGCAGTTAGAGGTAGAACGCATTAGGCAGCCATGACAGCAGCAGTAAAATTTTAAAATTCTTATAATCCAGCACATAATATTTCACGGTAAAAAGAACTTATTCAATTATAGAAACTTTTTTATTTACTGTAACATGCAACGTTTTTATTTAATGTAACAAAGATTATTGTATTTGTTGACATGCCAATGTTATGTATGTAACTAAATGGTTTAAATAAATGAATATCTGAATATCTGAATGCGTAGAATATCATATTTAGAACTAATTAATATAAGCCAATTACAAAACAGAAACGAAAAGAAAATTACAACAACTTGATAAAAGATGATTCAAGAATGTCTTAGCACAATTAATGCGCGAATCAAACATCGATAAAAAAGTGACAATCGTAAACGTATAAAAACCGTAACGTATTCGCTTCACACTGCGTCTCAACGCTAGCTCGACTTCCAAACGAGGCAGCGTCACTGCACTGTGTCTGGAATATGTAACCGTTACGATACGTTTACGATTGTCACATTTATTCGTGATCGTGCCTAATGCGAATGTACCCTTCCCGTTAGTTAAATCTCTGCTATCTCGGATTCTAACCTACAGAGTTTAGCTGCAAGTGTGCTGCAAGTTAGAATCACAAATACAGGCTGTGCCATGTTTGGGCTCTGTGCCAACCCTAAATCGTAGTTACAAATTACTTACAAATGAACTTAGCATTTACTTTAAATCGTTTTAACTTTGTGTCTTCGTTTGTTACAATTTAACGTGCCTTAAATGTTTTATTGTTTATTAAGAGACAAGTTTCTACTGTCATGCAGGAGGAGCTGGATCTTGACTCAAGATTATAGGAATAGGTTACATTGAAAATTCCACAGAAAACCACAAACTTCATTTAAATTATAATGGTACTACCTTACAAAAGAAAACGTTTTCCCCGAAGGATTTTCCTACTTTGTAGCTAATTACCTCACAGTATTTGATAAAATACCAGCGGTATAATATGTCATGTAAGTTCGGCCTACTTATATGAAAAGAAGCATTTTTCTTGCGTTAACTATGAAAGTTACCTCCCAAGGGCGCGGAGAAATATCGGCCGGATTCTCGTCCTCCGAGGATATTCACCGACCATCAATCTCGCAGGATACATGACAGATCCAGTGCTGTTATTTCTTCATCATATTTCTTCAACGCATTTGGGAATTGCACTTTTAAAACAGGCCGATATTCCATGAAAATAAATTTCTCTCTCTCTTCTCCTCTCCCTCTTCTCCTCTCTCTCTTTCTCTCATATGTCCCTTTGATTACGAAACTTTGACAGTTATTCATTTTTTTTTTTTTTTTTTTTTATTTGCTCTTCGGAGCAGGCTAAAGTTTTAGAACCATACCGCCTAGTCTTACGTAAATGTTTTTCTCTTAAATTAGTTTATTTTCTTTATTATTTTATTTACAACGTCTTCCCGTTCACTTTACACTTCTATCATAAAGCATTCACTTTACAGTTATGTTTTTCCCGCCATCCCCAAAATGGCGGGAAGTCCACTTATATTTCGTACCTACGTTATTTTTTTCTCTTATGTTAATTTGTTTTCTTCAGTATTTCATGCATTCACTTCACAGTTATGTTTTTCTCTTGAGTTAGTTTGTTTTCTTCAGTATTTTATGCATTCACTTTATACTACAACAATTATTTCTTTTTACGACGCCCTCCCGCCATCTTGGTGATGGCGGGAGTCTGACAGTTATTCAATAGAAAGCGCGTTTCACTTGTTTAAAAGTGTTTTTTTCAGGAATCATTGCTTTAATATCTCTTGACACTCGCGAGCTTTCCAAATGTACTTTGGATTTATAATAGATATTAAAAACCGTCACAAAACATAAAAGCCAGTCTGAAAAGTCGTGTGCTTTAAAATGTCGACTGACAAACTCCAACGGTCACGATTTAACAATTGTTTAATTGTTCAAAATGCGATCATTTGCCAGATGTCGTCCTTTGTACAAAAATAAGCAAAACCTTTCTGCTTGTTCTCAGTAATAACTGAATTTTAGAAAGAGTTTTATGGATCATTGTGTGTTTATATGTCCATTCATCAAAACACACCGAAAAACATTACTTTTAGATGCAGACTGCATATTTACTGACCTGAAAGCCTATTCAGAGGTTGCGATACAAAAAAAAAATTTAAGACCGACTTATACTAAGTCCGGGTTTCGATTTCGACATCATCTTTATTTTCTACAATTATCTGTTATGTTAGTTCGATTTCGCATTAAGATTGTGAAACTGTAACTGCAGTAGATTACTGATTATAATTATAATAACTTAATATTGTTTAACTTGAGATTGGCGTCTTGTAAAAAAAGCCATGATTTTTTTAAATTATAAGACTTATTGTTATAAAAACGTATTAAGAAGTGACTAATAAGACCCAGAAGAAAACAACTCAAAACCTTTAACAACCACATCACGTACAAATTCGCCCTTTCATTACTTAATTTACTAAATTAAATGTAATTGAAGTAAATTTTCTTTGAAAGTAGGTAAGCGGTGATTTTTATCGCAACTTCGCGGCCGGCTGTGGATTAATTCTTTTGTAGAAGTTTTCTAGATAACGTGTGACTAGTTTCCTAATGAGCTTATGTGATAAGGGTGATAATTAATTAGGAAAGTCTTGTCTAGACTTTATTAGTGGATAATAATTTATGTACCTAATATTCCGTTTTCTTGTTTTGGTCAGGAAAACTTCATTTGAAGATATTTAATTCAATAAACCCATATTGGGTTTATTGAATCCCAATATGGGTTTATTGAATTAAATGTTTTTAGTTTGAGTTTTTATTTTTATACATTTCAAACGTATCATTTTAATAATTATATTTTTTTTATTTTTACATTAGGTTTAGGTTTAAAGAAATTTATTCTCAAAAAGACATAGTCACTTAAATGAGAAAAAATATTATAGTAGGTATGTTAGTCGTTCTTATTTTTATATTTGTTATGTACGGTATATTATGTATAACTAATTACAAGTGCCGCACTCATTTAATGCATGTATGTTGTACATTGCAGAAGACACATGAATCTTATTATAAAAAAATATCTAAATTTTAAAAGAACTAATATAAACGTTTTTGATCTTATTCTGTTATGAATAGATAAACTTGTAAGTTTTCGATAATAATGGCTGTAAGAAAATGATTTTATATTTTTCAGAAAGAAATTGGACAATATATTTTCTTCTATTAGTCTATTCGTAAAAGTAAGTTCATTAATAAAGTCGTAAAAATGATGGCATCGTCAAAAAACGGTGAAAAACAAATTTTACAAAAAGTTTAATTGAAAATGCTTGTTTTGATACAATGGCCCTTGACCTCGAGCCTCAAAATATTAAACTGAAAAGCTTTTGAACAACTATAGTCCTCTAACGTTTCAAAACAATAAAAATATTTTTTTATAACAATACTAACTTAAAGTAAAAATATCAGAATAATATTTTAAAAAATCGTAGCTAATTTTTATTTTTCTGTTTTCTAACATCAAAAATCTACTTTTTAACCAACATCAAAGAATAATTAATATAGCGATTCATTTATAAGCAATAATTCCGCCTATAAATGAATCGCTTTTGATGATTCTTTTTATGCTCAATATAACACAGTTTTTAAGTTATCCTTAATATGTGTATTGTTTTATCTTTATAATGTGTACGTATAAGATCCTGAATCTAATCGTCACCATCAAATATGGTGCCGATTAGCTTCAGAATCTTTAATAAATAAAAAAATAAAAAACTTTATTGCAGTGTTAGAGACTTGGTTCTTAGCGCGCTTAAATAAACTAATATATCTTCAAAAGGCGGTCTTATCGCATTTAGCGATTTCTTCCAGACAAACCGTAACTTAAATCTGGACTAGAAACTAAGAGAATACCTAACATGGTATAAGGAAAGTTTTTAATAAATTAACGTACCAAGATCTGTCACTATTAATTCAGTTAGTAAAGTAGGTAATGAAGTAAGATTATCTATTCAATCTGAAAATGAAATAGGTCTTCTGAGACAACGGTACTCGCTGCAAAGTTTGATTGGCAATTGTAATTTTGTAATTCATCAAGGATTATTATTTAGGCAACAAATCTATTAATCTAAGCCTACGGGTGGGAATACATAAATCAATTAAGGGGGACAAGACGCGGCGTGTTGAGGCCGGCATCGGCATCCCATTTCGGTGTTCGACAGTGCCCCTGGCCCTGGGAATGGTCGCTTTAATTCAAATATTACTTGCGGAATTGAAGTTTTGGTTGGGCCAATAAATTGATACAAAGTAGAAATACCAATTTTCATGTGGATTAGTGAAATATTTATGCGTTTAATCGAAACTATAACATAAAGTAAAACAAAACTTTAAGGGCAACGATAACATCTAGGTACATAAGTTAAAATAACTGTGTCGCAGATATCAACGGTAAAAAAAAAATACAATCTATGCATTGTAATAATCATTTTCAAATAATGTATTCTATTCTGTGTAATTTTACCAGATTTTTTAAATTCAGAAAAACGAACCTAGCTCAAAAAATATTTTTATATTATTATCAAAAATACAGACATACCTACTGCTTAAACTATTACCTCATGAGATCACTGCGGAGGTTTAATTTTACAGCGTTTTTGCTTTAACCTCATTAGCCGCTTCAGCCTATGAATTAGCAGAAGATATGGCTCCAAGGTATCGCGGCTCATTCTATATTTACATAAAACCAATTACGGAGCGGGTCACCGTAGACCGTCTCACGTTGCCAATACGATAGCTCAGAGGTAAGACATTGCTATTTATACACAATGGGGTTCAAAAGTAGGCTCAAGATTACAAAGAATTCGATTGCCTATTCAGAAAGTGAGAAAACCTGACAGTTTTGAAATTGATATATTTTTTTTTATTTTAATAGAACTTTGTATTTCAAGTCATACGCGCTCCAGGTTCCAGGTTCCTGCTAAACACAACGACTCGCTCCTCGTTCCAGACTTATTTGGCCTGCCGGGGTAGTGTACCGACGCTACAAGGAGGTACCCCCGTAGAAAATGAGAGATTTTCTTGTGATTGAATCGAAATAAAACCTATCGACTGTTTGCGTAAATCAGTAGGTAAGAGATCGAGAACATCATTTTTTGCAGGCCCTCCGGCGAGATGGAGCGACGATGTGCGGAGTGTAGCTGGCAAACACTGGATGAGAGGGGCCAAAGACCGGGCTCAGTGGCGCGTCTTGGGAGAGACCTACGTCCAGCAGTGGACTGATATAGGTTGATGATGATGAAGATTTTTTCCAGTCGATGAAAATAGGGATTGCTAACAAGCGATTGCATGCTTGTATATGTGCTCAGGCCTTGCCTCGAGTTGAGAACTAAAGCGGTGAAGGGCTATAGAGACATAAGGGCCAAAAGTTTCGCGAAGTGTGTAGTTCGATGTTCGTTTTAAGTAATAGTTACGAATACGCGATTATACCGCAGCGTTTCTCATTTGCCGGGTCGCAGCATTCCCGCCTTGTTCTAAAATGTGTTCATCATTTTCCGCAAACTTGGATTCTTAAAAAATATTTGATTCTTAATACTTCGCACTAAAATTTAGTGACTCAATAGGTGATACCCAGATATTAATAAAAAAAACATTTCTACTATTATTAATTGTGTATTTTTAAACCTTAATGGAACCAGCTTGGATTTAAAAGTAAGTGGGTCACGAAGGGGCAATGTGAGAATTATCGGGCCATGGCAGAACAATGTTTGGGAAACACTGCTCTACCGGAACTATTAACTATTGTCCAAAGTTTGTAGACTAGGGTAGGGATGTTTCCTACTGCCACTTGAACACGATGCTACATAGGTAGGTACTTAAAATAAATGTGACAGGCGTCACGAGCCCGTAGTTACTTTTATTCGGTTTGGTTTTCGAAAAGTGAGATCGAAAGACTTGTATAAAGAAAAAATACTTAGCTATCGAATATAGTACGAGATCCGGCTGCAGGATTACTGCACTCATCTGTTTTTTGCTGAAAACCGATTTTTTATGTATATTTATAATTAGGAGAATATATATTTATCAGGTTGCCTAGCAAAATTTGGCCGCCAGTATGTTTAATTAAAATATTTTTAATTGTTTCTTGAGAAAAAATATCGTTCACTTGTTTTTTAAATAAAATAACGTCTACGTAATGGCAATTTATATGAAGATTCAAAAAACAGATGAGCGCAGTAATCCTGCAGCCGGATCTTAGACTAATAGAGAGTGACTCTTCAAACGACCCAGCACGAATATGTAATTGTGACAATCGTAAAGTAAACGTCAAACGTATTCGATTCACATTGCGCGATGACGTTGCAACGCTCGACTGTCGAGCTGTTTGACATTCAACATGAATACGCTACCTTTACTTTACGATTGTCACATTTATTGGTGCTTAGTTCTCAGTGGCTCTACCATGAGTTTTTACTATACCATATTTACTATACACGCTAGCGTCTGTAGTTAAAAAAATGTATGAAGATTTGTACAGCGCCTCTAGCGGATAGTTGGGTACTAAAATTCGTCATACTAATATTGACGTAACTACTGTAGTAAAGTCAGGCGATTTCACTGTGACATCTCATGGTAGAGCCACTGCTCTCTAAGTTTCGTCACAAATACTCAAAAAACAACAAAAATAAACTAAGTGCTCTTAATTTTCACTCGACACGACACCTATACCAGAGTCTGAAGTCTGAGTGAATCAAAACGAAATATTGAAGCGTGAAACTCTATTAATAGCGCAAATTGAATAAAACTCAAACTAGACATAGACATAGACATAGACAGACATCTATTTGCAGCTTTAGCACACACACATTAGATATAGGTACATACATTTATAAAAGGTTAAACAAAGACAAATCTATAAAACATGATAAATTTACAAATTAAACAAAAACAAAAAATAAAAGAATTTATAGAAGGAACAGAAAAAAAAAAGAAGAGGTAAACTCAAAATTTAAGTTATTTTCTACTAAAGTATACTAAACTAACTATATTACAATCTATTTAAAAAGAGTGTGCGCTACTGCAGCAAACAGGCTCCAGCTCAGCATTATGCTTTACCACCTTATGGCAGCTCAGCGCTGTTATTCTGCTGAAACCGATTGATTAGGCCATTCGGCCCCGTGAGTGCATTGAATAGCAATATGAAATAATAAAATAAATGTATTGGTAAAAATAAAAAGTTATGTTTGTGTATGTGTAAGTGAAAAGCTTTGGTCTCTCCTGATCACACAAGTCTCATAAGAGTCAGGGTATCACAGGAGAACTACAAGCTTAATAAATCCAATAATGGTTCTAGACGGCATATATTTTTGTTCGACGCACCGTGGTATGTCTATGTGTTCATATAAATTGGTCTAACCTCAAAACCGTAGAAATATTTTTTGGAAGCGAAAGCAAGGAATATCTCCCAGAAAGAGGGAACTACCCTCGTAATCGCAGCTAATCATTAATTACGCTGAATTATCCGAATGAAAGACCGACGACGAGACAAGACACGACCCAAGTAATAAGACCCTTTGTTTCTTCTTAGTGACGTATAAATAGCTCTAGTTTGATATAGTATAGTATTGTACTTTATTTATTGATAACATAAGAATTATTTAGAATCGTCAGTTTCTCGTCATTATATCCTAGATGTCCACACACCTGACAGATAATGTATGTCACATTTTACATCAGCCAATCAGGAATCTTCCTATAAAATGATCCGCGTTTTCTACAGTCTCTGATTGGCTGAACCTCAGAATGAATGTTAAGTATATTAGCTTAGCTGTGTATGAACATGTAAAAGAACGGGCAAGGAACTAAGGGACTAGTTCCTGCCTTTTTTAATATGATTTACCGACAAAAGCTACTACAGGTATTTGAAACCTTGAAAGTAGCTATCTAAAATCTATCCGATTTGCTAATGAGTCAAGCTTCTTACTCGATTTGCGTTGGAACCGATTCTTCGAAGCCCAAGATCTCTTTGACGGCAAAAAAGATTAGCGTCTGAACAGATAGGAAAGTAGAACGCCACTTAGATCGAATTGTAGGTACGAATTTCAGGCTTGACTAGATAACTTTTATACTATTTTTGAAACTTCTCAGTTGTTCGAAATAAAATTTGTTTTTATCAAGTTCATTCAAATAAAAATCATTAAATATGGTTCGAAAGACTCACTTAACTTATTTTAATTATTGAAATGAAATAAAATGAAATGAAATGAAATGAAATGAAATGAAATGAAATGAAATGAAATGAAATGAAATGAAATGAAATGAAATATTTATTTATTTGCTCGAATACAGGTACAGGATAGGTACATAAATGATTAAATAAGTTTCACTGTATTCGACTAGTCAGTCGTGCAAATATTAGAATACATTAGTCATATAAATTATTAATTAGAATTTAGTACAATTGAAAAAATAATATTGACATGTCCACAAGATTAAATAAAAACACAATAACAAAAAAACATAATCAAATTAAATTAATAAAACTTACAATTCAAATAGTCATCAATACAATAAAAACATTTGTCACAAAGCCAAATATACAACTTGTGGTTAAATTCGTTATTTTCCAAATCTCTAAATTCCCTAGGTAATTTGTTATATATTTTGACTGCCATGGCGTACGAATTTTTGTCACATACTTTGAGTCTATATCTGGGCACTATTAATGGCTTTTGTACTATCTTTCTCTTTGTTGAGGCTTTTTCGTCTTTTTCAAATAGTGTCATATTTTTCCTAACAAATTTTAAGATTTCTAGCAAATACAGGGAAGGGAACGTAAGCAGTTTATGGTGTTTAAAGATAGGTTTACAAGAGTCTGTCCACTTCAAACCAAAAATGGAGCGAATACATTTTTTTTGCACTACAAAAGCTCTATGCCAGTCAGTTGAGTTACCCCATATAATAACACCGTATCTTAAAATAGAACATACTTACTTACATATTGTTTGAAATCTGACCCAATATCTCGGAAAATACGACTTTATTTTCGATTAAAAGCTTTTATTTGCAACATCAGTACCCCAAGTACGAGTTTGTGCACACACGGATCGTAGAGACGCAATCGCCGAGCGCCACCGATTTTGTATGGAGATCCAAGCAACGCCCCTAGCAGATTTCTTGAGAAGCTTGGATTTCTACACAAAATCGATGGCGCTCGTCGATGGAATCTCTGCGATACGTGTGTGCACAAACTCGTACTTGGGGTACAGGATGTCACACAGACAGTCAATCCGCACGTCTCCAATGAGTTATTATTTATTTACTGGCTTTTTCCCTGTGAATTCAAATAAAGCCTTTGAGAAAATAAATTGAAATCTTTTACACTTTGCCAGCCGTGAAGATATTTTTTGTAATCTCCTCAGATTTAAATCACATTTTAGATATCATCCTGAGAAAAAAGGTCTAATAAGTCTTTAGTTTAAAAGAACTGAGTTACGATTTACGACCAAAAGTGAATGAAAAAGTCTGTATCTATAAGTATATATAACTCCATGTTTCGAGCTAAGAAAAGGTCTTCTTTACATAATTTTTGCCTTATTTAAAACTAGACTGTAATTAGAGTAATGTAATTTTAAGACCGAAAGCAATAAATATATTTTTATTTTATTTCATTTATATGCTTACTTAGTAAGTGAGGTCACATCAAAAGATGTGATTGATATTCTATTCATATATTTCTTTTACAAGTATTTCTACGAATATTATATTACCAGTAAAACATTTTTTTCAAAACATTATTTGATCTATTTTTAATTTCATTTTATTTATTCTCAGAATGTGCATGTTCATATTCAAACATGTTCATGAATAAATAAATAAATCATATACGTTTCACACAATGTCATCAAGTTCCAAACTAAGCAGAGTCTGCGCTATGAGAATAATATGATAAGCTATACTTATATTATGCTTATTTCATCAAATAAAATACAAAGTCTAGAATCTAGACTCTAGATGCTAGGGTTTTCATTGATTTCTAGAGTTAACGATAAAGTGTTTATAATTGAAATATGCGCTGGTGGAGGAACCAGCAGCGCATCTTTCAATTATAAACACTTTATGGAATACAAATAACAGGATTTAAAAAACATGAAAAAATCTCAACTGTAAATTCGGAACGCTACAAAAAAATAAAAATAAAATCAAAATAGCTAATATTTTAGGGGCGCGCGCTGCCTATAGGCTTCAGTCAAGCGAACTGACTTGTAAGTCGAAGTAGGCTTTATTTATTTACATGTTCACATTTTGCTCTCTCACTGGCACCAAACAATATTTGGACGAAACCATTCGCTTGGAAAAAAAACGAACAATTCTAGCAATTTATTGTTCAATATTGACTCGACTTCCTTTTACAAATATGTTTTTACAAGTTCGTAAACATTCGTTAGATGCGACGCTTGTTTAACTCGATTGTTTATATTGAATCTATATCTAAATACTCTATATTTTGTGTATTTCGTAAATACAAGAATGTTTTCACGACTTTATCGAGTTGAATTCATTTTCCGGTTTTATTTTCTCGCTACATAGCCACATGTATCCGGTCTGGTTCCTAACGTTTTTTTAAATGAAGGATCATTAAAAAAAACGGTAGGAACTTACAAAGAATTACAATTAAATGTTATATGGATATGGGATAAGGGCAGGGGAATGATGATCGATATTCAACGTTTCCTGTGTTTCTGATTAGTTCAATAATTTTGTGCCACAAAGTCATTGAATGGCATAGAATCGCTTGTATTGGAATCTGTCGGTGAGATTACTGTTGATAGTTCGTACAGTACAGCGCACATTGTGCAGTAGAACAAAGAGATGTTTCACAAAGGCATGCAGTCCCCGGGTGCTATCGACGGTGACCCATGTTCCTGAACTGAGTTCTCTACTCAATACGCAGATGAACAATTTATTGGCTTTGATCGCAATTTTACTGCCTCTTAGTAGGTACTCAGAAAACATAATATGAAACTATCACGGTTTTGAACATAGTTTTCATTGTAAACGGGATATTTACCATGATTTGTGAGTTTGATTATTTCCCGATATTTCGGCACAGTTGCATGCGCCATGATCACGGGTCGACCTGAAGTCCACTCAGTTTACAATGAAAACTCAGAAAACATGTCTCAAATGATATTACGTCTTTAGATTCCAGTTAAAATTCTTCGCGAAGCAATTTCATCAATGCTTTTTGTAGTGATTTAAATAAAGCGTTATACATAGTTATGTACATAGATTTGTTCACCGGCGGTAAAGTTCCAAATAAAATCGTAGAGATTAAACGGTGTAACAGTATTCAATGGTTATTTCACGTCCATTTCCTAAACCATGCCCGTATTCAACCGGCAACAAAAGTAAATATACGTTTACGAAAATAGTCGGAAAGATTGCCAGCATCGAAACAATCGGCAAAGTTGGGGCTGCCGGGCGCAGTGGTCTGTGAACGCTAACTGCCCCTATGGGGAATGGAATGTTCACGCCGCCAGAATTTACTGGGCCTAACACGTCTTTGTTGCTTTTAAAAGAGTAGTGTTCAAAATATATAAATCTGAAAAACAATTTTGAACTCATTGGAGGATATGATAAAGATTAACGGTCTATCATAAAAAATGAGTTGACATAATGCAGTCAGAATATCACATTTTCTGTTTATTAATAAGTAACCGAGGATATTCATAATTGAAACCAAAAATACGAGCTTCTGTCTGATGAAACATAAAACACCCATCGATATGCAATTTTAAATTGGGATACCTGTTTCCACAGCTCATTAATTATTTTTTTTGGAAGCAACGGTGTAATCGCAGCTTAATAACCAACCAATACCACGGAGGCTTGTCATCAGACCGACTTTACAAACACATAGCGTGTACGTAATTACTTTTATGCAAATAAACCTTTCTTGCCCTTTTAATCCCGGATTTCGACATCCTAAACGTCCCGAATTGATCTGCCTCAAAGAACAAGTCGATCCTACACTTATCTCAACCGAACACAGAATATCCACATTTTATCACCCACCTCCACCTAATTACCAATTTTCCAGTTAACTGAACGGTAAGACCGAATGATTGACCGCTTTAATCAGAGCGAGAGTGAATGAGCGGATCGTAAAGTGTGAGAGAAAAAATTGATTGCGCTGCTGAATCTATTCATTTACGAGTATGTCGGGTTTTTGTTGTCACCTCGCAAGGCCCAAGTTTTTACTGAACTTTTCTGACCTTAATCGCTTTTTGGTTAGATATTATTCTCGCTGCAAGACAATTCTGAAATGTTATCCTCGGAAAAATAAAATGTGTTTACATAAACAATAATACATCAGTGTGCTGCAGAGTAGGTTTAAATAATTCTATCGCTACACATAAATCATTTGAGCACTTTGCTCAATAAAACCCTAAAACATAATTTCAACCCAACATAACTTCGCCTCGAAATATTCTGCTTTTAATTCATACCACAGCGTTTCCATTACCCTTGCAATTCCCCACGCAAATGTTAATTTTTAACGTGTAAAACAGGGTCATTCATTCACTTAGTACGAGCACTTAAGGGGATGCAGAAACCGACGTGCAGGGGTGTGCTAGGGGTGTTTCAAAAGCCTTCAATTTGTCCCACAGTCATTAGACAGTGAGTCGAGTCTGATGCAAGACGTTCTGCCGTGAGTCGGTTATTTAATTAGTACAACTGCCAACGTAAGATGAACGTGGATATCGTTCTGTGAGCTTAATATGATTTATTACCGTTTGTACGTTTTATGATAATAACTGTCGTAATTTCAGAACACTGTTTAGAAGCTCATCTCTAATCAAAGATTAATGCGGATTTAACATTCGGTACATCATCGAAAATCAACTTGGTTTTACACTATCTATTTTTATTACTTTTTTACCAAATGCTGATGATGCAAAACTATAAATAATTAAAATTGAAACCATAATCAATAGAATTTACAAAAATATAGATTGTGATATAACAATGCTTTTTGTACATGTCATCTATTTCTGTCTTGTGTATGTCTTATTTTGTGTACAATAAAGAATAAAGAATGTTAAATCATATCTGGCTCTAGGTTGATAATAACAGTATAACATGTGACGACCTCTCAAATTTTATCACCAAATGTAAGCGCCGGTGAGTAAACAAAACAAGACAATGAGTTTTCAAACTATTCCTAGCAGAGTAAGTTTGCCAATTAAGGGCGCCAAGGTAACAGTAATTATAGCACTATCATACAATTTAAGTTAGATTTTAACGAGGTGGAAATTCATGAGAATCGCATAAAATATGCATTTTTGTTTTTTTTTAACAGATAATAAAAGAGCTTTTTTATAAGAAGCTCTAAGACTAAAACGATGGTGTCAAATCGAAAACGAAGTCAAAAAACAGTCTTTTTTTTTATAAAATCACAAGGATCACTTTGAAACTTATTACTAGACATCGGATTATATTAGGCATGAGACAGATATATCAAAACGAAACTGAAATCCGTTTGCAGTCAGAAATCGTATCGCATCGATATTCCAATATGAGAAAACCGTTTTTAGAAAACGCACGATGATAACGCAAACTGCAAACTTTCTTATCCGAACGAAACCAAACCGAACCGACGTGAGTTTAGTTTTGCACCGAAAACGAAAACCAAACACAAACTGCAAACGAACAAAATCTAAATCTACCTAAAGTTTTAGTTTTCTATAGTTTTGATACGCATTCGTGATTTTAGTTTTGCACCGAAAACGAAAACCAAACTCAAACTGCAAACGAACGAAATCTAAATCTACCTAAAGTTTTAGTTTTCTATAGTTTTGATACGCATTCGTGATTTTAGTTTTGCACCGAAAACTAAAAACCGTTTTTTAAAAACGGTTTTTGAAATCGATTTCAAAACCTGAAATCGGTTTTGTATCGGTTTGTGAAAAAATCAAAAAACGCCCATGCCTAGATTATATGCATTTGCATGTTTGCATATGCAAATGCATATAATTCTATTTTTATAGCGTTATTGCATATTTTGGTAGGTACTTTTTCATTGATAGTGCATATTTCAATCGTTAGGTAGTTAGGTATAAGTACGTGTTTACACGTCCGGAGAAGGGCATACGGCACTCGCGGCTTCACTTACGCTTCACTCACGCGCCTAACGCAATCCAATTGTTTTTGTCTCGATGTATTTGAATCTTATTTTTGTTGAAATAATGCCGCCAGTGAAAAAAATACCCAGTTTATAATGGTACTTTGGATAAAAAATTACCCAGATAAAATTTTACGACTGATGGTACTGTTCTGCATGAAAAGCGAATACCTTCATCAAAAAAATACTAAATCGATCAACATGTGAGTACTGCTTCCCATGGAGTTGCAAGACAGAAACTTACAAAAAGTCGACAACAACAACTGCCCAAAAAAAAATTATTATTTTACGTAATAATAATTTATAGTTTCTTAAATATTATATTATTAGATATAATAATATAAGTAATAAATATGAATCATTTTTATTATAATGTGTTGATAATAAAAGTAAATTTGAATTGCAAATGTTTTTTGATAGTGCATATAATCCGATGTCTACTTATTACATACTAGTAGTACGCCCCGGCTTCGCACGGGTAGCCTATATAAATAAATATCATTATAATATAGCTAATTATGTTACTCAGTATAAATGTATTTTCGAAATGATAAAAAATATAGACCCAATAGTATGTAACCCCCCCGCATATACTCCCGTGACCGGCAGCGGCGCGGCGCCCGCTGACTTTTTTCTAATAAGTACTTACATTTTTGAACTCGTGATATCTTTCGAATGGAATGTCCGAATTCAATAATTTTAAAAGTAATAGAAAGGTATTGAAGCAGTCTTAATTTTAAAGTAATTTATTTAGATAAGGATTAATACCTAAGTACAAATATAGAACGTTTTCTGGCGTCGTCATTTTAATTATATTTTTTTGATATTAAAACACTTATTATGACATATCTATAATAGTTAGACATATGCTGTCGCTGACTTTTTTGTGGATGATGATGTGTTCTACAAAATTGTAGTACATAATTTCTTTCTATCATCAATAGTTTCCGCAGCGCACGCGATGTAAGGAATTTCTTTTACACCTTGGGTTACATAATTGAAGTTTTAGTAAGGATCCCGAATTTTTTTGAAAATATAATATAGCCTATGTTCAGCACAGATAATGTAGCTTCACAACAGTGAAAGAATTTTTGAAATCGGTCCAGTAGTTTCGGAGCCTATTCGATGCAAACAAACAAACAAACAAACAAACAAACAAACAAACAATCAAATCTTTCCTCTTTATAATATTATATATAATATATAATATATATATATAAATATAATTATAATATATAATATATAATATTATATATATATATAATATATATATATATTATTATTATATATATATATATATATATTATTATATTATTATATTATAGTTTAGACTACGTTCACTATAATAATGATGATCATCATTAACCTATTTAACGAAACCTAAGTACCTAACACTCAAACACAGAACCAACATCAGTAGGTAATTATCACAAACATTTGTTCTAGATAGGGATCGAACCCACAACTCACAGCATGATAGCGTTACTACCAACTGAGCTGTGACGCCTGTCACAATAAGATGGATCTTGTTTTTGCCGACGACTGATTTACTTATTCAATTCCACTATTTAAGCATCTACTCCGCAATGAAACATAACGGTCGAAGTCAGGGGGGCTATCCGGCAAGGGGAAACTTGCGTGACCGAATATCCTTTCAGTTGCAGTTCAGTTTTCGATGATTTTACTATAGTAACTCATCAGTATTCCGTAGCATTTTTGTGGACTGACGTGACTGAGCTTTATAAAATTATGACTGAGCTGTTAAAAATGACGTCAATACAGCGGTTTAGCACGTGGCCTACCTGATTTGAGCATGGCCTACCTGATTTAAGCATGACCTACCTGATTTCAGCATGGCCTACCTGATTTTTCGTTAATTCTATCAAACGGCATGAAAATCGATCATTCAAAATATCAATAAAAGACGAAGAAGAAAACTGGACTGCAATTTGATCAAATAACAGTTCAAAAACATTTCAGTTGTCAGGATACCGCCCCAGGGCTAATAAGGGCGGGACACGTCCACAGTATATTTCTAGTTCCGCCTACCTCGTAACCCGGGGTGACGTCATATCCTGTTTGTAACAAGAATCTTTGAAGTTGAGTTTGTAAGGGATTTTACTGATTTTGCTGAGGGTTAACGGTCCAAGTAATGCAATACTGCTAACTTGAACTGGAAACTATTTAACAGCGGATTGCATCAATTTCAACGTGTGTTTGAAATTTTGAATTTAAAACTTTAGACTGAAGACTGGTGACAGTTACTTATGTTCCAAATAACTAGTGTCTTATTTGGAACGTAATTCTGATTTAATAAAAAGTTTTCAAGTAGGCAGAAACCGCATGAAACTAAAAACACAAGTTGCATAAAAAGCGTTGTTTTACGTTAATACACAAACAGATGCTTATGCGTTTACTTACTTTATTACTTTATACTTACATATGCGTTTCTCATTTAAAATTCTATAATTTTTAAGGCAATAGTTTAGTAATAGTATAATTTTATTTTAAATAAGTGTAAAATTTAGATTACATTTTGTCCTAATCATTGATAAATAATTGTTTAACCTAACATTTTACTCTAAATCGACATATTTATTTTAAAACGGAATGATACGTAAATTCTCTAGATCTATTCATAAAATCAGCGTTTAAGCTCCTTATTGTGAGGCTGTCGCTAAAGAAACAAATGCAATTTCCTATTAATTTCCGGCCGATATCTATCTGGACATGACGACACGACGCGACGACTCGACTCTTACTGAAACTAGGCAAGCACGCACAATTTCATTTTATAGGTACCCCTACCTAATTCTCTTTACCCTTGTTTAAAGTAATAAGGCTCTATAGTGCTTTTTCAAAAGAAGTTTGTTTCAAACAGATATAATTATTTACATATTAATATGAACAAACTATTGGTAACGTTCTAAGCAAACTAATCTAGTCTAAAATCTAGTCAAATGCCTACCTTTTAGCAAAGGTCTATATTTATAAGAACTAAAATGAAATAAAGTAACCTACTCAATAAACTTCACACGAAAGCCTGTTATTAAAAAGCTGCATGTTTAATATTTAATTCATAAAATAGCATTTAACGTTTTAGTATGATGCAATTAAATTCTACAAATTACACTCATCGTTTCCATTTTCATATAAAATTCAGTCGCAATATTTTAACCCTGTTATTATTAGGACAAAATATACGTAGCTATTGCATTACGATATGGAAATTCTCACGCCAATTATAACGAAGGTATTTTAATACTTGTCAGAAACTTATTAAATCTCAGACCTTTCGGGGGATAGACAGGTCTGACGCAGCGATGTACGCGATCATTTATAAATTACTTCAGTCCTTAGAAGACCCGAATCATCCTAGTCTCGGAACACTTCTAAATCTTCTCGGCTACGTCGGCCTATGGCATCCAGATCTCAAGTCTATAAAGCCCCGTCTTAAACTCGTTACCTTCTACATCACCATCGGATTCTTTGTGTCGCAATACGTCAAATGCATTTTAAACTTCAGTACAGAATCATTTGATCTGATCCTGAGATTCTTACCGTTTCACATGGGTGTCATAAAGACTTGCCTCTTTCAGAAAGACTACAAAGTCTGGGAGGATCTAGTAAAATTCATCAGCTCTATCGAACGCAAGCAATCCATAAAAACCGACGAGGAACAAGACCAGATAATAAAATACTACATCGGATGGAGCAAAAAAGCTACCTGCTTCTTTTTCACTCTCGTTTTCTTCTCTAACTTAGCTATTTTTGGTGAGCCCTATCAGAGAAATCAGGTAACAGAGAATGCGACTGTTTACTTTAATATGTTTGAAGGGATTACTCCCTTTCCTAAGGAGCCGCCGGGTTATTACTATAATATGGCAATCCAGACATTTTTCGGGTATGTAATGGCGTTCTACGTTATCACTTGGGACATGACGACCGTGACTACAATGATGTTCTTCGTCGGACAGCTTCGTATGTGCAGTTTGTACTGTTCTCGTGTTATATGCGTCGGGAACAATGAGCAAAGTCAGAAGAATATTGCTGAAACCCACGAGTTCTACATCAATCTGGTTCTGTATCAAAAGAAGTTCAACGACTTAGTCTCTACAGTAATGTTCGTTTACTTGATCGTTATTTCTGTAAACCTCGGGTTTTGCATCAAGCAGTTAGCTGAAGTTAGTATTTCTTTTTCTTTAAAAGCTCTTGCTATTTTTGGCAATGCCAATGAAATTATTTCTTTTTTTTTTCAGGTAAAAGATGACTTACCCACTATTGTCACAAGTTGCCTCTACATAAAAGCATGCCTGGTGCAGCTCCTCTTGTTTTACTGGCATAGTAACGAAGTTACTCTTGAGGTATGAAATACTATAACTATGGACTAAGACATTGTTTAAGTCAAAACTGTTAAAAATATGCTTAATTTTCAGAGCCTGGGCGTGAGTTACAGCTGTTTTGAAAGTGAGTGGGTTGGCGCTGATGTTAAGCTGCAGAAGCAAGTGGCCCTCCTTGCAATCACAACCACAAAGCGTATGGTGTTCAAATCTGGAGCATTCAACGAAATGTCTCTTGCAACTTTTGTATCAGTAAGTGAACAAAATTAAGATAAACTTCAAGAAGCACACTCATAGGCAATTTCAGTGGGTCATGGAACGCAGTAGTTATAATTTTTCTTCAAAAAAGTTTGCTGGTGAAGGTATGTAGGTACCTATTTTTTACGTCCATCACTCACATGCTCATGACTGAAACATATAATGAAACATAGTATGCGAGCATCACTGATTAGCAAAAATACAGAATGGCACGCGGATCATAGAAATTTAGAAAGTAATTGGAAAAACAACTTTTTCGTTCATATTAGATATATTATATGTTTTTTTTTACAGATACTTCGTAGCAGTTACACTTTTTACACTTTGCTGAAGGAGACAAGTTAAACAAAGTGTGAATACGAGCACTGCTTCATCTGAAATTGAGTTTAGTTCCATTTCTAACGTTCAGGGTCATCATCAACCTATCTCAGTCCACTGCTGGACGTAGGTTTCTCCCAAGACGCGCCACTGAGCCCCACCAGTTTTATCACTAATTGTTTTTTCACACAAATAAATAAAATATTTAACTACTTATATTTTGTTTCACCTCTTGTCTTTGATTAGGTATCGATTGATCTGAAACTTTGCATGCACGTTTAAATAAGATTAAAAATAAAATGCAATATCAAGGATTTGGGTTATTAAACATTTTATTTTAGACTATCAGAAGCACGTAGATAATAAAAAAACTTTAATTTTTTGTGGGTGATGTATTGATGGGTGTTCTGTAGTTTTTAGTATATTTTCGAATACTTACTTATAAACATATAAATTTACTTTTATTGAAATGGTAAGTAAAAAGCGAGCAATAAAATTGAATAATGAATAAAAAGATGGGCTAATAACCTACTAATTAGGTAAGTAAATAATTCCTAGAAAATATTTTATACACATAAGTACATAAATATTTAAGGTTGTCACCCTTCTCAGTAAAATAACAAAATGTCTTTTATTCGAGCAAATAAAATTAAAATTAATCGAATTCCGACACTGAACCCTTCATTATTTACGGACACGAATGAATTCTTCTCGGAATCCAGAAAAAGGGAAAAATTTAATGAAACAATAATAAAGATTCCAAAAAAAGACATTTAAAATTCAAAATATGTTTGCGAAATAAAAGGTCGTGGATATTAAAACAAATATTTTTTTAAATAAATATTTTGAATATTTTTTTATACTTATAAATCACAGTTTTTCGGAATAGATCTTGCTTATTAAACACATTTGTTGAACATTTTTTTATGGGTTTTGGATTACCGAGTTTACGTCATAGTTACCTACTTACGTGGATTCTTAACGAAGAGCGAAATACTTAGACAATTTCAAAACAATGCGTTTTTGGAATTATGACCAAAAACTTACAACTTTTTATGTGCCTATTTGTTTTATTCACCCACATATCACACATCTACAGTTCTTACTTGAAAAATACACCTTATACCAAAAACTTGGCACGAAAAAGTTATGTTTGCTTCTTTCAAACTTTAATACAGTTTCTTTGCCAAACGACCGTTTTAACATGCCTTAAGGACATTCTTGTGCCACGATATTAACCTTATCAATTCAATTCGTCAAAGTGATCACATTTTATGACTTTTTTATCACTGCGTTTTTTCTTATTTTGGCATCAAATCAGCTATTTGAAAAGTTGGAATTTAACATGGAACGTGGCGTACACTCTCTACGCCTTGCTTAAGTCTAACCTATTCGAATCACACTGTGCGTCAACGCTGTTTAGTACCTACGCATCAGCGCACAATCAAACTTGATAATAGAAAAGGATTTCTTTTTATCTAAATAAAGTAACGATGCGGTAGACGGTGTGATGTTACGTAAACTTAATTTGCTCTAGAAAACATCCAAATTACTTATGTAGATGTGAGTAATCGGCGAGTTATTGTTAGGTACGAATGGTACGATCAACGACATGTTGGCACCACCTTCTGGCAGTCCATACCTCCAAAATTAACATATAAATTGTTTTGAATCCGGCGACCAGCGCGTTAAATTATTTCGCGAACTTCGTGAATTTACATGGTAATTGCTAAAACTCAAGATTTGTTGTTGAATTTCTGATTGTAATGTTAGACAAATCTGCGCAGTACCTATTAACGAGTTGGAATCTGGTAGTAAGATGAGCCAGATGCGTCTGCCGCTAACTAATTGAGCTTTTAGGCAAATCTATTTTTTACAGATACTAAATCAAGGATATCTTATGGCCTACAGTTAGCATTTACATTTTAACTAATGTACCTAATATCATACCAAAGTAATACAAAAATTGTTTAAGTAGGTACCTGTTTAGTACATAAATAGGGTTACAAAAAGATATAAAAATAACTTCGTAGGTACGTTAGATACATATTCAGTTTTACTCAGTATATTGTACGTGACCCAACCCTTGTATTACGGTTTCTGTCAGGTGACCCACAATCAGGGTGACAGCTTCGGATTCCCCGAATACTTTCAGTTGGTAAAACAAATTGAAGACAAAGGTACCCGCTGATACGAGGAAAATTAACTACAAGTGGAACAACCTTCTAAATAATATAAAATCTTCAATAATGTAAGTAGACCAGGTACTCGCTGGTATTAGGTACCTACGCTATACGGTAATACGTTTATTATTAGTCAATTTCGCAACTTACGACCTCAATACGAAAGTTCGTTATGCTGAGCCTACCATAGGTACCTACCTGATAAACACTTTTTTGAAAGGAAAAATCAAACACTGCGTATACTACTTATTACATAGATACTTACCTATCTGCGAGCAAGCCGCAAAACTTTTTGCACTACAAAATAAGGCTTTATTGATTAGATACATTACACTTATTAGAAAAGTTATTAATATGGTTAATCTAAGTCCTATAGATCATAACAATGTTACTTATGTAAAATCGAAGAGAGAAAGGTAAGTAACTAAATAAATTTTTATAAAACAAAAATATTCATGGACATTTCACACTTTACACTTTAGTCCCAAACTAAGCAAAGTTTGTAGGTACTATGGAACTAGACTGCTGATA
The DNA here is from genome assembly GCA_932527185.1 of Ecliptopera silaceata. Classification (NCBI taxonomy): domain Eukaryota; kingdom Metazoa; phylum Arthropoda; class Insecta; order Lepidoptera; family Geometridae; genus Ecliptopera; species Ecliptopera silaceata. Next base: position 10,807,074 of record OW052194.1, on the reverse strand, counting down.
CTTAATATTTTTTTCTGTAAATACATACATAGAGTAACGCCCAGACACAGAACAAATTTCATCTTTCAAATATTTTATACTCACCACACAAACATTTGCTCTGGAGTGGGAATTGAACCCACGATCCACAGCATGGAAGGCTACTACCAACTGAGCAGTGACGCCTGTCATAATGAATAAAACCTGCTTACCGACTTACAAAATCTTTATGTATGTAAGTATATTTGTCTGAACACTGTAAAATAGTGTCCCGCCTACTTAGTAAGTATACCTAGCAGTTCAGTTTTGGTATTCAGAAGCTAAATATCTACGCACCTGCCTATATATGTTAGGATACTATGTACCTACCTACCTTGTATGTAGTCTACCTATAAACTTGCCAAACCCTTTCAATTGTAACAGACGAAAATACATAAATTCATAAGTTTTGTGCAAAACATTCGGTGATCGATGGACCGATGGGGGCTGAAAAACTTGGACCTTCGTCAGCTGTCACCGGCCAGAGACTCGGTAGAAATTTAATTTGCCGCCGTGTTAGAGGCCTTATAGGCTAAAGCGTAATTTAATAAGTTCTAAGGTATCAACTATTTTGGGATTGAAGGATTAGTTAAAGTGTTTCAAGCAAGCCGAGCTGAACAGACAAACTTCAAATAAATTATCTGTTATGTGTATTAGGTTCTCTATATAATATAAAAGTCTGCAGCACTTAATCTACTTTAGTATACTTACCTAACCTTTTTCTTCTTTCTTGTAGGTTATTCACTATAAATGATGATAAAACGATTATGGTTTATCAATACTGAACCAACATAAGTATGGAAAATTATAGGTAAAAAAATTAGATTTATTGAGTATGTAAATATGTGAGTATAGATGTTAAATAATGATCGACATACCTATTTAAAAGATGTATTTTGTAAAATGTAAATCCAATAATTGGCTGTTAGTTCAATTCATAAGTATATACATATTAATATAGTTTAGGAGATGATGATTTTCATTAATAAATAAAAAAACTACATATTTACTTTATTAGTGACCAAAATGTTTTCTCGCAAACTATGTAGAACGGAACGGTTTGCGTCAGACACACGCGCCACGCCAACCGCGTGCGCTGCGCGAAGCCAAGCCAACACAATCCCACCCCACCCCACCAATCCCACCGCACCGTCTCGAACCGAAACGCAAGCGTCTGTCTGTCACAGATGTCATGTCAATTTGAAATTTGACGGTTACTTTCGAATAAATTCAAATCAAACTTGGCTTTTCTATCGATGACCGAGAAATTAGCTACGTTGTAGCTTTATTGTGTCCTGTGACAAATACAAATAAAAAAGACCGTTAGCAAGCTGTTGACCAGTGAAGTAACCAGTAAAGTAATCAGTGTTGTGTGGTTTTCAATGACATAGTGGTGCTGTATTCTCAAAATGGTTCGTGTAGAGAGAGGGCCCGCTTCTGCTAGGCCGAAGACAGGAGCCCCAGCACCATCCAAGTGTGGTTCAACTCAGAATATGGCTTCCAACATCAAAGTAGCTGTGAGAGTGCGGCCCTTGAACAACAGGGAACTCGGAGAGAACACCCGGATAGTCGTCGATGTAGTTGACGATAAAATGCTTGTATTTGATCCAAAAGAAGAAATCCGGCCGTTCTTCTACCAAGGCGTTCAGCAGCCAAATAAAAACTTCTTAAAGCGGGCCAATAAGGAGTTGAAGTTTGTGTTTGACAATGTTTGTGGTCAGAATGCTACAAATAAAGATGTTTTTGAAACTACCACTAAAGACATGCTGGCTAGCCTCATGGAAGGATACAATTGCTCAGTGTTTGTGTATGGAGCCACCGGTGCAGGCAAGACCTTTACAATGATAGGGAACATTGAGCATCCAGGTATAACATACCTTACCATGGAGCATTTGTTTTATATTATAAACTCCTTTGAGAAAGAGAGGGAGTTTGATATTGGTGTCTCCTACATTGAGGTAATTTTTTATTAATACATACATTGTTTTATCATTATTTATATATCCAAAAAAAAAAAGTAATTAAGATTATAGAATAAATCGTCATAATCGTAGAACAAAGACGGATGTGATTTTTGGCCAACTTTTTATTTAATTAATTAAGCTATTATTTATTTTATATGCAACTTAAATTTGTATTAAATTGTAAAGGCCTATACACATATAGCAACTTGTCTAAATTTCACGTTGATAGGCGTAACCGTTTTAAAGTTATGACATAAAATGTAAACCTGCAGTTTTGCACATCCGTCTTTGTTCTACGATTACGACGAAATATTATATGTGAAGTCAGACTATGAAAATGTTCTTTATTTCGGTAAAAGTAAAATTACTTTAGCTCTAAGCTCTTACTTTCAAAGTAATACACATACAGTGCATAAAAATTTATAACATTTTTGAATTTTCAACAAAAAGTAAGTACCAAAGCCAAGTTTTTATTTATTAAAAATAATTCATAACATATTTCAGGTGTACAATGAAAATGTGTATGACTTGCTCAAACCTACCGACACACCGCTGCAACTGCGAGAGGACAACAAGTACGGAGTCATGGTGGCCGGCCTCACTCTATACAACATCAAGACGGCCCAGGAGCTGCTACAGATGCTTGAGAACGGAAACAAGAACCGGACGCAGCACCCCACTGATGCCAACGCTGAGAGCTCAAGAAGCCATGCTGTGTTTCAGGTTAATAAAAAAACGAAATGTTTATGTATAATAAAAAATATCTATCTATTTACCCCCTGTCTTATAAAAAGTTGGCGTTGAAATTATGTCACCATTACGTATGATAATCAAGATATCAAGTCTGCATTAACATTTTATAAGATAGACAGTTAATGTATTATTAAGTATGTCAGTCTTCTAGTACCCATAACACAAGCTCTGCTTAGCTTGGGGCTATGATGTTGTGTGGATTGTCCAGCATTATTTATTTATTCTGCATTTCACATGGTTTATCACTATGCATACAATATATCTAATTCTCTTTGTTTTATAGGTGTATATAAAAATGCGCTGCAAGACAAGCAGCCAACTCCGAATAGTGAAGTTGTCTATGATAGATTTGGCGGGAAGCGAGCGAGCCTCCGCCACTGGCTGTGTGGGCGACCGTTTCAAAGAAGGCGCTAATATCAACAAAAGTCTCTTGTCTTTGGGCAACTGCATCAATAAGCTAGCTGATGGCAGCCGTTACATTCCATACAGGTACTTACCACTTCTATAATTCTAGTTCATATTTCCTTTTTGGTTCTTAACTTCTTTATTAAACAATTTTAAGAAGGATCATATAGAAAAAAACGCTGGAATCCAGGTCTAGTTTCTTGCCAGTTCTTCTAGACTCTGGTCGCGACGAACTGGCGTTATACATATACATAGCAAATAAATATTCACAGACAATTCACACATCACACTCTAGTCCCAATCTAAGCAAAGCTTGTACTATGGGCACTAGATTGCTGATAGAACTGACTGACTTATAAACGTATATTTTGTAAATACATAAATTAATTCGTATTTTCACTATGAACTGTAATAATGTAAGTAAGGTCGACAAGCTACCAATAACATTACAATTCTTACAGGGATTCAAAACTAACGCGCTTATTGAAAGACAGTCTCGGCGGTAACTGCAAAACGGTGATGATCGCGAACGTTTCACCTTCAAGCATCAGTTTCGAAGACACATACAACACTCTGAAATACGCAGCGCGAGCCAACAAGATACAGCTGTCTATAAAGAAGAATATTGTTGACGGAGACATGAGATTATCACAGTATGTGATGATCACTGAAGAGTTAAAGAAGAAGGTTAAGGAACTAGAGGCCAAGTTGACGCTATCCAGTATCAAAGTTGTGAGGGAACCGGATTTGGCTAAGGAGAAAGGTACCTAAATTACTAGCTTTTGTAATATTTTTTTTGTTTATGACATTGTTTTTGTCTCAATAATGCTAATTATGCCACTCGACAACAGAAGGGGCATCAGATGTTGTTTGAGGTGATCCATATTTGTTCAAGTATTTGTGTGATGAACACACATATTTAATCTAGTTTTCATTATAAACGGGATACTTATCATGATTTGTGAGTTTGATTATTTCCCGATATTTCGGCACAGTTGCATGCGCCAATATCGGGAAATAATCACAAATCATGGTAAATATCCCGTTTATAATGAAATCTATGTTCAAAACCATGATAGTTTCAAATATCGTATTTAATCTGTTTCCGAGTGTAAAAATGCATTACAGTTGAAATTCTATCAGCAATCTAGGCTCCTCAGTCCAAGCTTTGCTTAGCTTCGGACTATAACGTGACCTATATCTTTTTTGACGACCGATGTGGCGCGGCGGGCGTAGTTCCGCCTGCGACGCGGAAGGTTGCGGGTTCGATTCCCGCCTTGGAATAAATGTTTGTACGATCTGCTAACATTTATTCCGGGTGTTCTGGGTATTTTATATGACAATAAAAAAAATATCTATCTATGTAATTGTATTAAGTTTGTCAGTCATCTAGTACCCATAACACAAGCTCTGCTTAACTTGGGGCTGGATGATGTTGTGTGGATTGTCCAGCATTATTTATTATTTATTTATTTATTATCTACTACCATAAGCCTCCCAATACTAAAGCTTATACCTCCTCCAGTAAAACAAGAATGGCGTAATCGTTTACTGCAAGAGTGCGAGTTACACTGCGCGGTGCAGAAGCAGCTGCTCGAGCTGATGTCCCGCCAGCGCGTGTTGGCGCTGCGCCACCGACTGCGCACGCGCGCCGCCGCGCACGTCGCCGACCTCGCGCACCGCTCCTCCATGGAGGCTATGGAACAGGTCAATACAACCTCCTTGTTAACTCTTGTCTTCAGTAGCTCTACCATGAGTTTTTACTATACTATATATATAGGTACTATAATCGCTAGCGTCTGTAGTTAAAAAAAAAAGGTAGCACTCCGGGAGTGCCGGCAGAAGTGAAAACTTCAATATTAACGTTGTGTTTAATTATAAGTATAAAAGTACTATCATTTATGAGATAGAATACAATGTTTATGTTTTTATTTTTTATTATTTTTTATTTTTCGCCCTGTGCCGCCTACACAGAGCAGCACACTCAGGCACGGTAGAAAGAGTGGGAGATACTAGTTCCTCTCCCTTCCCCTCGATCTTACGCTTTTTCGATCAGCATCACGTGACCCTTACGCGAGTTTGAAAGTTTTTACCCATACAAAAAAAGTGCTCAGCGCCGCTAAAGAAGTTTTCACTTCAAAAATGTATGAAGATTTGTACAGCGCCTCTAGCGGATAGTTGGGTACTAAAATTCGTAATATGTACTAATATTTACGTAACTACTGTAGTAAAGTCAGGCGATTTTACCGTGACAACTCATGGTAGAGGTACAGTAAGATTCATATCCAATGATAACAAATAAAATGCAGTCCTCTTTCAAATATTATATGTATTATAGTTTAAATTTTAGTTGCTAAAAAATGGCTCTTAAATTGTGTTTAGAGATCTCTGTCTATCAAGAAATGTATATTTCTTGCCTCTCCTTAGATGTGCACGGAAGAAATCCCGCGCCAGGAGCGCGCGGCTGAAAACTACATGAAGCAGTCCGCACACCTCGACTCCAAAGTGATGTCCGTCTGGACCGCGTGGGACGACAGCAGGAACAAACTCAACCACTTGTGCGAACACGCGCTCGCCGCATGTCCGGACCTCGCCGACCTCGTCGCCAATGTGCAGATCCGGAGCGAACTGCAGCACAGCCAGGCCCGAGAGGAACTGATGCACAAGCTGCTCTCCATCCAGAACGAGGAGATCAACGTCGTCACGGAGTACATGAGCGAAATGCCTTGCATGCTCAAGAAACTTTTCCTAACCCTCAAGGGATACGATAAAGCGCCGCCCGCGCTGACGGCCGAGTATATGGAAGTTATGAGGAAGGCCAAGTCCGCCAAGAGCATCACCTGGTCCGACAAGGAAGTGGACGCGCAGTTCAAGTTCATCTCCAGCCTCGATATCGACCAACCTTCGACGACTAAGGAGTATAGCTTCATCAAAAAGGATGAGGGTAACGCGACCATCGATATAGTGACGGATAGCGACGATCCAACCGACGCGGAGAATCGAGAGCCGATGAGAATGGCGGCCAAACGTAAGGGCACGCCGATCAAGCTCGCCAACAACAAGACAATAATCATAAACGACTCGTTCGAAAGCTTAGATACGACGAGAAACTTGAACTCGGCTAAGAAAGTCAAGCGAGAGTTCGAGGCGGCTTCGGACGTGGAGAATTACGGGATTTTGGACCCTAAGGACTTGAACTCTACGTTCGTTTTGGCGGGGAAGATGGACGCGCTGAAGAAGCAAATTAAAATGGAACCGAAGACCGAGCTGCCGAAGCGAGGACTCGCCGACACCACTAACGCCATCACCCGGAGGACCATCACATTCAACAGTGACCGAGGTGAGTTCCAAAACAAGTTGACTCGACTACATGCCAAGCAGTTTCCTTAGAAACGAGATATTTACCATGATTTGTGAGTTTGCGCATGCAACTGTGCCGAAATATCGGGAAATGATCAAACTCATAAATCATGATTTCAAATGAATTGTGAATTTGATCACTCGTTCATAAAGAAAACGATGTTCAAAGCCGTGATAGTTTCGAATATGACATGCCAAGCACATTTATATATTAGAATTGTCAGGACAGTTCGATTGTTTGAACACTTGTGCATAGTGTGTTTTTTATTTTATATTCTGTTCATTGTTTCATCATTATTTAGATTACGAGTTTTAACACTAGTCTTATTGGCGTATTCCATACTACCATCTTTAAAAGAGACCACACAACCTATGCATTCTACTCCTACAAATAAATAAATATGGTTATTAAAACTTTATTTATATAAGTAAATACATTCAAAATATTCCTTTTTTCCACTTCTTCTACCATAATTGATCTAAGCTATTGTCCACAGCTAAAATAGTAAAGCCAGTGGTAGGTAAGGCGCTTCCATTTCGCCGGCCGGTGTCGGCGCCCGCCGCCGGTGGCACAGGCTTCGGGTCCAGTTTGTCACGAGACGGCACGCCTTTCCAGAGAAATGTACAAGGTAATTATACTTTGTTAACTATTTATTGACCCTGGAAAGGACAATGTAACAGAGGGTGTGCGTGTGAGCACGAATAAATCATAAAGGGGCGTCAATAAATTTTTGAAAAATTTTTTCAAATTTTCTGTCACTCCCTCCCCCTCTGGTGAGATGTTGTGAGACTTTATTCAACACCCTCCCCCATCCCCCAATCTCACGTGAGATTTTTCAAAATGTGGGTTTCTTACGTAAACGCGTTGGATTGTTATTGTAAAAAGAAAAAAAAATGATTATATGGACCAAAATAGTAAAATTATTTTTTGTTTTAATCAGAAAAAAAATTGCGTGATATTTGCCGAGACCCCCTCTCTCTCCAACGTAAGATTAGATGAGATTTGAATCGACCCCCACCCCCCCTTAAACATCTCATGTAATTTATGGACGCCCAAACGTATCGCAACGAAACACATTCAAGACGATGCGCGGTGACGCTGCAACGTTTAGCAGTGTTACCGTTTCTATACGTTTACGTTTGTCATATTTATTCGTGCTCGAACCTCAGGGTTCTCTAATTATACACTCTTAATTATACTCATGTTTAAGGCTTTAGTTTTTGAACTAAAAGAAATTATACTTTTAGTTTTACAAAAGTGAAGCCGCTGACACAAATTGGTACACTAACGCGGTATTAGAATAAATAATTATTTTATGTGTTTGTGTATGTCTCAATGTATGGTGATATAATACTAAACTTTTCAATTATGTAAGTAACACGTCCACACACCACTGCTGTTTAATAAGAAATTAATCAAATTCATAAAATCTCTAGTCATCACATTCATAAAAATGTAACAATTTATCAAATCAGTGAGAGTGCACCGCTAGATCAGCATCTGTTGATTTTCAGGAAAACAATGTGTGGCCTTCCTTATTCAGCAATTCCTAGCGGTTTGAATGTAGTCAATAGCCATAGTTATTATTATGCATGATAAACATGTGTAAACGACTAACATTATTTTCATGTGCCTGTCTCGTGCCGTCCACTAACAAACTAACAGAGTCGGCGCGGCAAAAGACAAATTTATCTCAAAAATCAGTCGGTTGTAAAGCAGTGAGGGCGCGAGATCGAGTGCAAAATCATCCCTACTCTCGGCCAGCTGCACTAAATGCGAGGAAGTAATGGGAACTGCCTCTGACTACACCTTGGAGTACTATCACTTGAGCTGGGAAACAAGAAGGAATGGATATGTGTGAGTGGTGAGTATTGTATATAATAGTATGATTTGTACCTGTCACACTCTGTTCTGAAATACGCTGCTTCGCAACTAAGTAAGGCAATTACCGTACTTGATAGCACCTATTAAACATCTTGGATTGAAATTGAAATTTCTTCACGTTCTCCACATTTTGATGCCTATAATAGTGAATATGTTATAACATAGTTTGAGATATAACCATTAAGCGCCCTAACAATATGATGTTACGAAAACTTTTAATTAAAATTTAATCGTAATTTCGTAACTTCAATATTTGTGTGATATTAATGTTATACGAAACGGTTCGGTACATGGCTGTATCGAATATTGTTTCTAACATGCGTTGGGATGCTATGTAACATCTGAAACGTACTTCAATTTGTTCTCCTCATACGGGGTTGTTTTTTTTTCAGCATAATTTGATACCAAGGAATGCTTTTGTTCATAAGTAATATTTATTTGTAATAATGCTGGACAAAGACATGGATTTTCAGTTTGTTTGTACTTCCCTCTCTCTTCCAATTAAACATAGCTTCTTAACATTTGACTAAAACTCAATAAGTTTTTTTTTGCTTAAAATATGCGCTTTTTAACCTGCCTTAATTTTGCGCGAGGTATCTTCAGTAGGCACGATAAATGTCTACCGTGACTGGATTAAGGTCCGTACCCCAAGTACGACTTTGTACACATCCGGATCGCAGAGACGCAATCGCCGAGCGCCACCGATTTTGTATGGAAATCCAAGCTTCTCAAAAAGTCTACTAGGGGGGCTGCTTAGATTTCCATACAAAATCGGTGGCGCTCGGCGATTGTGTCTCTGCGATCCGTGTGTTTACAAACTCGTGCTTGGGGTACTGATCATATTTTGTTTTACATTTGTTCCTTGTCAGTAAGTGATAAATATTTTAATATACGAGTAGGTATTTAATGTAATTTTGATACAATTAGTAAACGTTTATGTACCTAAGCTTTTTACAGAATTAATTGTTATTCATAGTAATTTTATTTTAGCGCTTTGAGTTTTGTAGTTTATTTTAAATGTAATTTCGTCAATGTATCGAAACGGTGCAAATTAGCATAAATTATTATATAAGTTTTTGATAAGATCATTGTATTTTTTACTTTAAGATTTATTATGTAATCTCTTTATTTTTTATTAATAAAAGTTAATATTGTCACAAATATCTTTAGAATATGCTGAGTTTTAAGATGTGCGTAAAATTTATTCCAATACAGTTTATAATAAAGGCCTATACTCAGCAGTGGGTGCCAACAGGCTGAAATGATGATGATGACAGTAGTTAGAAAAGGAATGTAATTGACTCTGACCGATATACGGGGACGCAAAAAGGTATTTTATTTATCATTTTGCTTTGCATATATATTTTCTGCTTCGCACAGTATTGAGAAACGTTGTATGATTATCGCAAACTTGTGCCCCTAAGCACTGTCTGATTCGTGCCTTCCGAATTTTATCTGGGCAATAGATTGATGACTACTGTATTATAATGTACTATGCTTCACTCTTTAATGTAATTTTTCAAAAATGACGAAATATAGGTACTATGACAGGTAGCGTAATTTAATTTTAATTTGGAGAAGGAATATTATTTATGTAATAAGAATATTAGTGATTATGATTGTAAAATTACTAATTATTATCGTGTATCGTAATTAATAATAGAATATTGTATGATTCATACTAACAAACGACTGATATTTTAAAGGCGATTTTTGTAATTAATAATTCATAAAAAAAGTTGAATAAATGTTTGTAAATTTCACATTATTTTATTTCAATATCACAATATCAGAATAAGATATATTCTACAGATCGTGGCGAATAACATTTGTATTTCGCCTTTAGACAAAGTTTTTCATTCATAAACAACCTTAGACCTATACTTAAACCTAGACTTTGATAAATTAATTTTTGTACTAACTGAATACCTAAGCGAAGTAAATAATGCTTTGGTGAAATAAACAAAAGGTGTTATAATACGGCCCATATAATATTATACTATGTGTAGGTATGTAGGAGGTAAATAATAAACAGATTTAGCTGTAATGTAACTATTGATAAAAACCAATTGCAAGAGCAACAGGAATATACTTAAAAAAATTAGGCTGTCCTAGGATGTAACTGCTTTTTGACAGACGAAAAAAAACGGTGTTTCTCAAGTGAACATGTTTTTTTTTAAACTTATTCGTTATTGTAACAAGCTCACGTTCTTGTCTGTGGCTTAGCTTGTCATAAAGATCAGAAAACTATTTTGAAATTGCCTATCAGCGTAAGGGCCCTTACACACGCCACCGCAAGTAGTCATTACGGAATCTCAATTACCTTTAGAGCGTGCGAATTGTCTCTAGGTTCACGTACCTACCTTACTTACTGAGACTAGATGACCTAGATAATTATAATTCAGTGATCATTGAGTAGGTATTCTGAGTTTGGATTGTAAGTAGTGTACATCTACAATTCAGAATGTAAAAATTGTTACATACTACCTATGCTTTGTATTATGTAAATGTAGGTACATAGATAATATATCACAGCTCCATTTCCCTTACCCACTTACAAAACCTGCCTAAAGGCTTGAATACCTTTTAGACCTACATACAGATATCCGCACATTAAGGCGACGGGTAGGGTGAAATTTTTCATAAAAAATAAAAATGTCAATAACTTCCAACTTTATTATTTATTTATTATATCTACACACACGTTAAACTTGTAACACGGCATAGTTTTTGCCGCAGTGGTTAAACTCTAGATAGTCAGCGTGGCAACGTCGCATTTTCAACTTCAGTAAGAATGCTGAAAACGACGCAAAACACATAGTGAGCCGCGCACAGTTTGGATTGTCAAACTCTTAAGCAGCGCCTTATGAATATTTGCGAGCACACAGCAATGGAACACTTATAGTTCCTAAGGCGCTACTCTTCTTCTTCTTTAAACACCTTAATGTAGATTTTTTTTTCCTTGGATGTATAGATATCAACCATAAGAATAGCTGTGCTGAGTTTGGTACCAAACAAATCTGCCAAACCCATAAAAAATGGGATCAAAAACCACACTTTTGCAAAAGGTGTTGGTACTAAACTTACATTTTAAAGTAAACTATAACCAAGAGCACAGATTTTGTTCCCTACCTGACTAGTTCAATATATGTGTTATAGGAAATAATAAGTTTCACAACTCCACATGCTATGACTTCTTCAGAAAACACTCCCAAAAACACGCATTTGGCTATACCCGTCACCTTAAAAACGAAATCCTACTTGATACCCAATTTATTTTCGCGCGGGAATCTTCGGATCGCAAGGGATCTTAGTACGTAGGTAATCGAATAGTGAAGGAGACCAATTTTCCGTGCGATCGCCCGCAGAGCGCCGCGCGGCGTGAGGGATATCGTCCAAATTAACCCGACCATGTTTTCTATCCACAGTGCACACAACAGTAGGTAATGTTGCTGTCATTCTACGAAAAACTATCATTATTTAAGTACTCTATTTACATACTAACTCACCCTCTCTTACTCACACACTCTGTTTGCTTTGATTAATACTTGTACTTAAATTTATACTTAAAATTAAACCTAACTTAAATACTTAAAATAATTTGTAAAATGTTATGTAAACGAACGTAGATACTTTATTGTAACATTCCATGGATATGGAAGAGCGGGGCCTTCTAACACAAGTACTTATACTTAAAAGAAGGTCCCAACCTTGTTAATATGTATGTACCTATATGTTACACAAATAAATATTTTCTTATTTTTTTTCCTAATAATTCGAACGGTCAAATAGAATAGTACCTACAAACAGACTGTAAAATGTTTACGGTGGACGTAATCAGAGTTATATGCAAGGGTCATAAAATTATCCGGTTACATCTATTATAAAAAATGTATAGTTAAAAAGTATTTGGCTACATCTAAAGTAGTAAGATAGAATTTAAATTATTTAACTAAGTATTATTTACCAACGGCCTATAAAACTTATGGCGAAACCGCAGTGAGAATAGATAAAACTTTTATTAATATTTCCTCTAGAACTTGATACCACTGTGGAGAATAAGGTAGTGTCAATAGTAACATAATAATATGGTAAATAGTAAGCTACAACTGGTAGGTTATTGAAAATGAACATATTTATTATGTTTATTATTATTGAATATCTTAAAGCAGATTATGACACTTAACTCAAACTCTTCGCTCAATCGCTCACGAAATATGTAGTACAGTACGAATCATAAATTACGCCACTCATTGTTGCACAAGCATAGATTACTTGGCTGTTTCTACGCTCCAGGATTCATTATCTCGCGTTGATTAGAACCGCGAGTGTCTGCAATTTGATGTATTACGAGCGCGGATGAATATTCTTGACGTTATGATCCGAATGTAGCCGAATGAATGGATGTTGCCACGTGGATGGAATTTGATAAATATGTACCTATAACAGAGGTGTTCTCAATTAAAATTAATTAAGCTTATTCATCTGCTTGAAATTTTCATTTCAAATAAAAATATACAAAAAAATAAGCAACGTATTATACAAAATACAACCTCAAAAATCAATAAAATTTACGACCATAATCCAGTTTTAACTCAATTTTTAAGCTCTTCGAATCTGAAATTCGTGCACGAGGGCTGGCATGAACCTCCAAATTGAAATCTCATATGCCGGGCCTTTATTAGGCTATACCGAGCGATCGTTGTCGACTACTCTCGAGGTGGTTCACTGACATCCCATTACGACGTGTGCCCAGGGTTGAACTAAAATATTGCACAAATAGTTAAAAAATACCTTTGGTCCACTTTGACACTACTTTTCATGTGTGCCTGTTGGATGAGATACTTACTATAAAATGTACGTTTATATTTCACAAAGTCAAACAAAGCCCAAGCCCAAACATATTGTGGAAACCCAATTTGTGATAGATCGAATTTTTGTGTTTAGATACAAACTACAAATAAAAAGAAAACACTTTATTCACAGTATTTGATCTATGTTTAAAGTGTATCCTATTAGAACATTATATGATTTAGTTAAAATATCTATGGGATATCATATTAGTATTCAAAGCACTACATAGGTACTAGACTTGGTCGGACTCTAAACTGACAACCCTACACCACTGAGGATGAAATTCGTTAAGTCTAGTATACTAACGATGAGCCGAATCCAAGGATTGCGTCTCGTCTTACTCCCAACTCCTGACACCTGTCCAATTTGCGTCAAATCGTCATCCCTGCATCGGATGTCATTTAATTTACGAACCTAATGGTTGAGATATCGTTGAATCGTCTAGGGTTGGAATATTTTCATGAGCAATTTTCTAATATCAATTTTTATTTTCTTGCTCAAATTGTATAAGTATACAAATTAAACTGAGAGTATTTCATTTCATTAATATATATTTGAATATGCAAACAAATTCTCGTTCATATCCATTATTCTTCGAACATCTATAAATGAACAGGTAATTCTAATCGCATTTTATTATTGATCTCATAGTCGTAAAATATAAAAATAACGCACCTCAAGTGCTATTACTGAAGAAAATAATGAACACACGGAGCTCACCGAACATAAAGCTAAAGTAATACACATAAATAACTGGTCTTGGGCTTAAAATTACTTTCAGGCAATTTGTCAGGAAAAAAAGTGTCCCGCGCGGAAACAAATGGGTCAACCTTTTTTGGTCTAACGGAAATTTCTAATCTGTTAGCCCTCGTGTATTGCACAAAGAGAAGTTACTAAAAACAAGATTTATTTCAATGAATTAGTAAAGATGGAAAAAACGCAATTAATTAAATTGAAATCTCGCGTTTGAACATTTTACTATTATAATAGTCTGTTTATTATTGTTAAAGAAATAGCATGAAAAAAGTAACGAGAAGTTTTATTCTTATGCTCACCTATTGACTGACAGCAAAACAATTTTCTATGTCCTATTTGCTACTTATAATAAAATTCAAGTGCCTACATCCGACTTATCGGAAAATACGGGCGCACATAAGTAGTTCCACATAAAATAACACTAAATAAGAACGTAAAAGTAACTGACCGGTGAAATAAAGAAAATACTGATACAGTTTCGCACGGGTACCCATAATAACTTTCATGACATTCTATTGATATTTCATAAAACGGAAATGCTATCACCCTTTAACTAGTTACCTAAACACAAATTAACTGTATCGGATGAAATGAATAAAAGAATGGATAATCTTTTATATGCTCTGTTTTGTTGAACCACTCACCCTCTTGAAATGTAGGTACAATCGGTTAGAGTAATTTCATTTCATTAATTTGCTCTCAACCATAAAGCTTAATTTCCCATAGGATTCCGAATATAAATTCCATTTTTGAATAGATAATGGAAGCTGGCCTTAAACCCACAGTTATTTCCGTAAGTAATGTATGATTATTAGTAATATTATTTTAAAATTCGAATGATTCAATTCGCGACTTTAAATATATCAATCTATTTTGAAATTTTTATGGAAAAATGTGCTCATAAATTTGTGATGTAAACTCTTCTAACACGCCATCCTCTTCACTTAGGATGCATATTATTTTCATTGCTATTCAACAACGCCTAGAATGTGTGACATTTCTTCTTCCAATTTGTCATCCGCAATAGGTACTTGCATTTAAATACCATAATATTCAATGATTTATAATTGTCAACGTATTTGCTGGCAACGCGGACAAGTAGATACCAATCGTAATAAAATTTACTATACCTAATTCCTTAGTAGGTATCTGGCGGAAGTGATTATCTACTTAGTAAATAGAAAAGGTTTTTTGTAAAGTAAATCCCATTTAAAATTACTTTACCAATATTTTAATAAATGGCTACTTAGTAAAGAAATCTGTCTCCCCTACCGCGTCTAGCTTGGGGCGTCACAAACTCTGGTAAACTTACAGTTACATAATCTGTGTGAGAATAAGCTTGGTCGCACAAACTATGTCAGAATCTGTGCTTAGGGAAAAAGTTCCCGCGAACTTCGCGTAATGCGATTAAAAGTCGTGTTGGTGTCCGCGGCGACAATAGATGTAACTTTAACATTGTTTCCTTTGCAAGATGCCAATCGATTTCAGTGGGTTCCTCGAACTTTATTCTTGCAACATACAATTCTTGAACCTGATGTCTATTGCACTGATGTCGATCATAATAACAACTGGTAACTAGGTAAGGTACTTATTTCATAAACTTCCTTGCTAATGTAATGACCTTACCACGTTAGTCATGCATTGATTTTGACAGGCGTCACAGCTCACAGCTCAGTTGCTAGTAGCTCTGCCTTTCATGCTGTAGGTTTTGGGTTCGATTCCCACCCAGAGCAAATGTTTGTGTGATGAACATAAATATTTGTTCGGTGTCTGGGTACTTTATGTATGTAATTACAAAAAAAAGTATATGAGTATGTATTCTATTAGCAATCGAGTTCCCATAGTACAAGCTTTGCGCTTAGTTTGGGACTAGAGTGTGGTGTGAGAATTGTCCATGAATATTCATTTATTTATTGAAAAGTACTATAACATAGGTACTAATGAGGCTACTAATAAAGTAGAGATGTTATTGGTGTAGTACCAAAATCCCCATTTTTTTTTTTTTTTTTATTCTTTTGGCCCTGTCTTTGTTCTGAGTTTGTTCCTGCTCGGTGCACAAAAATCGGTAACATCGCATTTTCAGCGCGAAAAATTCTTAAATTTTTCGACGGTTCTAGGTATGTACGTTCTGAAACTTGCTAGAACTCTGAAACTTTGGTCGACGTCCAAGTTTGATGAGTTCGACACACGCCGGCATAAGCGCTCGCTGTCGTCGTCGTCTCTCACAATAGTTGTTTCTTACTTTTGAATAAAACTCTGCTAAAATGTGCACGTTTGTTCGCCTTTTGTTGTAAAAATAAAACTACCTTGTCGCTGTTTTGAACTTTGCAAAGAAGTTGACAAATTGCACTAGTTATAAGAATTGTTATGTAAGTATTTCTAGTACATACCTACCTATTAACTACGTAGGCAGACACCTACCTATTTAGTTAAAAATTAATAAAGGTGATGGAACAAAAAAAATTTTTGAAGTGAAAACTTCTTTAGCGGCGCTGGGTGGGTAAAAACTTTCAAACTCGCGTCAGGGTCACGTGACGTCGAAAAAGCGTAAGATCTTATTTAATTTTTATACATTGCTCGTAAAACAAGAGACGACAAAAGAACACACTTGCGGTCACGCGACGTATGACTCAAACAATTATAGTGTTGTGGCGACATGACACATTCGCGCTTGCGCGAATGTGTCTGTGTCAGTGTGTCTTCGTTGTCTTCGTCGTTGTGTCACATTCGCGCTTGCGCGAATGTGACACAATGACATGACACAATCACGACTGTGGTTATATTTTTGAAGTGAAAACTTAAAAGTGAAAACACAACGTTAATATTGAAGTTTTCACTTCTGCCGGCACTCCCGGAGTGCTACCATTTTTTTATTTAAGGGATTTACTACCTTAGTAGGTAAGTACCTATGTAAAGTTTACATTAAATGTATAGGTGTGCAGGACGATGTAGGTATGGTAACAGACACTTTAAACTGCATAATTTTAAAGAGATTCCGACAGAAGTAGGTACCTGTATCTACCTATATGACAGCACAGCGAACACTTGTGTTCTTTGGCACAGCAGAGAGTATCGTTCATACAAGATATTTATTTTGCCATCCTATAAATTATAAAATCATCCCCTAAATTATAAAAATTAAAATAAATCATGAAAGGGTTATTGTTACCGTTTATTTTATTTAGTAATGTACGTTTCGTTTGTTCTGTTTTGTGAACTTTCTGAGCCGGTTTTTAGGTTGCATAGATATTTCGTATACTAAGCTGCCAAATCTGACAATGACAGACATGTGCCAGCCTAGCATTTGGTTGTCATGTCATGTTGTTAAAAAATGTCAGCCAACAAGGAGAATAACCTTGTTCAGTTATATAGCGAATTAAATAAATTCTGCGTTGGTGGCGACTATGATAGAGCGTTAAAAGCAACAGGAAAAAGTAAGTAACATTAGTCAGTACTCATTTGATTAATATCCATTCAATATTTGATGATAACTACTCAAAACAAAATTTTCGTACCCTTACTTATTTCTAGTCTAAAAACTAGCTTTCCCCATATGGAACTCGATTCATTATAGCAAAAACTTATTACTATATTCATTATTTTGAATCTGAATTCGCGTTTTGCACAAATTTCATTTTAAATAACTACTTTATGAACACCCCTCCGAGTCACATTACAGTAGTCTATTCTAGACTAGACTCTAGAATATACTCTTTGGTCACTAAGCTGCGAGTTTTTAGTCGGTCTTTTGATTTTCAGTCCTGCAAATAGCTCCAAATGAGCAAAAGGCATTCCACTGTAAGATAGTATGCTTCATCCAGCTGAGCAACTTCAAAGAAGCCCTAAGTGTTCTCACTAAACCTAAAAATGCTCCTTTGGCGGCCGAGTTGTACTTTGAGAAGGCCTACGTGCAGTACCGCCTTAATTGCCCCAAGGATGCTATGGAGACAGTGGATAATGCTCCGGAGCAAACACCGGCTTTAAAGGAGTTGAGGTAATTAGTTAATAGCAAATGCCCATGTTCTTTTTAATTACTTTATTGCTTAAATTTTGAAATGCTGCTGTGTGGAATGTCAAATATTTGATATTTTTATTTAAATCTTTGCCAAAAAATCTTATAAAAATCTTATTATAGTAACTTTTTATAGCAATTCATTTAAAGTCTAAACACAATTGTTCCATATTCAGTCTAACCATTAATTATTCATTATCACTGTGCTTTATAACTTTAATTTTAGAGTTCATCTATTATGATTCCTATTTAAAGATATGTTCAGTCCATAACCACTTTTATTTACTTCAACTATCATTCTTCTTCGTGTCAACATTCCCCATTGTTAAATGTGTCTGGCCCAAAAACAGGCTACGACAATGGCACTCTCCGTGCCTTCGCAGAGCTCCCTTATAGTGCAGGTATCATTCTAATAGCTAAACAAAAAACCTGTATCATTTTCAGGGCACAAATACTTTACCGACTAGAACAGTACCAGGATTGTTACAATCTGTACCGGGACCTGGTGAAGAACACCACAGACGACTACGAAGATGAACGGCAATCCAACATGGCTGCTGTTGTGGCCAACTTGGCTGCTGCTAATCCAGTAAATGCTATTTATATATTACTAGTAGTACACCCCGGCTTCGCACAGGTAGGGTGGTATATAATATAGCCTATGTTCAGCGCAGATAATGTAGCTTCACAATAGTGAAAAAATATTTGAAATCGGTCCAGTAGTTTCGAAGCCTATTCGATGCAAACAAACATACAATCAAATCTTTCCTCTTTATAATATTAGTTTAGATTAACTTTAATTAACCTATTACATTAATTTTGTTGTACAACTACTATTTTTATGTTTTTTAATAATAAATTACAATAATGCAATATTTGGTTCGATTCCCTCCTTGGGATAAATGTATGTACAATCTGCAAATATTTATTCCGGGTGTTCTGGGTATTTTATATGTATAATAAAAAATATCTATCTATGTAATGTATTGTATTAAGTATGTCAGTCTTCTAGTACTCATAACACAAGCTCTGCTTAGCTTGGTGCTAGATGATGTTGTGTGGATTGTCCAGCATTATTTATTTGTCTTTGTTGATCAAAAACCATCTCGACCAGGTCACAACAAATAATAAATTGGATCATTATATCAGAGGTTTGCAGACATAGACACAAATATATGGACAATAGTGATGTGCTGTAATTCTTATCTATACTAATATTATAAAGAAGTAAAGTTTGTGTTTGTTCAATTGTAAGGGGTAATCTCGGGATCTACTGAACCGATTTAAAAAATTCTTTCACCAAAATAATGATTGCTGAGTGCCATAGGTAATATAAAAAACCGAAAAATAAAAAGGCTTTTACGTGGTAGTCCATTTTGCAAAGTAAATTGTAGAAAAAACGGTCCAATTATGCTCAACGAAGTGGGCACGGGTCAGCTAGTAAGAAATATATAATTAATTTTTCATACCATCCAGTCTGCAGACTTGCCTCAGTTGGAAGAGTCAACATACGAGTTGACATACAATGCCGGAACCACCACAGCGCTCCGAGGGAAGTACAACGAAGCTCTGCAGCAGTTGAAGAAAGCAGAGCAGGCTTGTGTGGAGAGTGTTATTGAAGACGGCGGCACTGAGGACGAGGCTAAGCAAGAAGCTGCTATCATCAGGTAGAAACATTTCAGCCAGATTTTTTTTTTTGACGTGACAACGTCCTAAAATTCGATAGAGCCGGCTGCACGAACGAAAAAACATGACTCATGAGTTCTGCGCTCTCGCTTGCAAGCGAGAGCGCGGAACGAGCGACAAAGAAGCACAATCGGCCTTTGCGTTTGTTGTCACGTTGAACTATCGTCAGTAAACCAACTTTACAGACAACCATTTTTTTTTGTTTTGTGCCATCTGCGATGAGCCTGATGGCTATAAGCAGATCTTTTGGGAGATCCAAGTGACGTGCGGGACTGTACTCCACTGAGTGTAGCCCCAATATGATTTGGTTTATTCACTGGATTCTAATAAAATATCTTTCAATTTTCAAAATTAATATTTTAATGTACATATCAGCTAATCTGTGATTGGTGATGCAGATTTATTAAAAAAATAAAATTTTATTGTTTTTTCTTGACTGTTTCCTTCACGTAATTAATAGTAAGCCTCATGGCTTGAAGATTTCAGATTTGACCTGTTATATTTGAGTTGAATAACCTTTTTAATAATGCCAATATAATATACTCTCTGTCTCTGACTCTGTCTTATTCTCGTAATATTTTGGCTAATTCACACAATATCAATATAAATTATAGCCCATGTGTTATTCTGATGTATTAGCTACATGGAAAGTTTCATTAAAATCCATACAGTAGTTTTTGCGTGTAAGAGTAACAAACACATCCATAAATACAAACTTTCGCGTTTATAATATTAGTCATATTGTAATACCTCGATAACTCAAACCTCGGTAACTTAGAAACCTCTATAACATCAAAAAATAATGTGTTCCCTTCCCATCAGAGCCCAAAACCCTTGATAACTTAAAACCTCTATAACTTTAAACTATTTTCAAGGGCGGATCCAGCTTTGGCTCCAGGGGGGGGTCACGATCAAGTTTTGGCGCCAGGGGGGGGTCACGATCATGTTTTGGCGCCAGGGGTGGGTCACACAGTCGTGGTCAAGTCAAGAACTTATGTAAATTAAAAAAAAATATGTTCAATTAGTGGTCCACCTAAGTCCTGGAACCAGCTCAGGGGGGGGTCATGACCCCCATGACCCCCCCCCCTGGATCCGCCGTTGACTATTTTGTGTTTCCCCTAGACTTTAACGAGGCTCTACTGTATTTGTATTTTTCAGAGTCCAACAAGCCTATTGTCTGCAGCAAATGGGCAAGGAGAAAGAAGCGGCTACTATCTACCAGAATGTATTAAAAGATAAGCCGAGTGATCAAGCACTGGTTGCTATTGCCAGCAACAATGCCGTTGTTATCAACAGGTTTGGTTAACAAACATTACAACAAAATTAAATTTAACTCTAAGTTATATTTAAATAAAATTAAATTTTAATTAAATTTAAATATAACTTAGAATTATGGTCAACCATAATTCTTAGTTATATTTAAAGTTATAAACACACTTTGAGCTTGACTAAAAAAAAAGATTAACCATAAAAGAGTATGTACTTACTTATAGTAAATCAAACAAAGCAAGAAAATTACTTATAAAAAAAAATCATTAAATGGATCAGTTTTTGGAAAGTTTAACAAAATAATTTGTAATTATTTTCTGATAAATTATGTCACTAAACAGGAAAGTTACTCAATACCCATGACAAGTATGTTAAATAAATATTCATGAACATATATTCTAGCTCCAAACTAAGCAAAGCTTGTACTATGAGAACTAGATTGCTGACTTCTGACTTATTAATTAATGCTTCTTCTTGCCCTTATCCCAAATTCGTTAATAAATTCAGTGCTGATAAATTATGCCACAAAAAAGTAACATTTAAAATATGATTATTATCATCATCATCATCATCATAGGCAGCCCGTACTAGCCCACAGCTGGGTATAAGCCTCCTCCCTCAAATATGGTTATTACAGTTTATTATTAATTACAGAGACACTAACGTGTTCGATTCTCGCAAACGGATGAAAGCAGCGAGTGCTGATGGACTCGAACACAAACTGAACTCGAGGCAGCGCGGAGCCATCACTTACAACCAGGCTATACTCGCTATCTACTCCAATCAGGTATATTGGTATTAACTATGACAGATTTACAAAACAGTACCCCTACCATGAGTTGTCACAGTAAAATCACCTGACTTTACTATGGTAGTTACGTAAATATTAGTATTACGAATTTTAGTACCCAACTATCCGCTAGAGGCGCTGTACAAATCTTCAAATATCACGCAATTTTTTTGAAAACAAAAAATTAGTCCTGTTTTTTTTTTTCTTTTCACAATAACAGTCCAACGCGTTTACGTAAGAAACTCACATTTTGAGAAATCACACGTG
The DNA here is from genome assembly GCA_932527185.1 of Ecliptopera silaceata. Classification (NCBI taxonomy): domain Eukaryota; kingdom Metazoa; phylum Arthropoda; class Insecta; order Lepidoptera; family Geometridae; genus Ecliptopera; species Ecliptopera silaceata. The sequence continues at coordinate 10,785,055 of OW052194.1, read as the reverse complement.
AGATTGAGGGAAGGGGTAGGGGGTTGAATAAAATTTCACAACATCTCACCAGGGGGCGAGGGAGGGACACAAAATTGGAAAAATCACGTCACGTAATTTATGAACGCCCCCAAACTCATAATCATCAATTTATATCAGTCCACTGCTGGACGTATGTCTCTCCCAAGACGCGCCACTAAAAATAAAATAACACTAATAGTAATTTTATGTATTTCAAATATTTCGTTGACAAGCGTCACAACTCAGTTGGTAGTAGCTCATTCTTCCATGCTACGTTCCACGGTTCGTAGGTTCGATTCCCACCCAGAGGAAATGTTTGTGTTATGGACATAAATATTTGTTGTGTCTAGGTGTTACTATGTATCTATATAATCTAGTCCCAAACTAAGCAAAGCTTGTACTATGGGTACTAGATTGCTGATAGAATACTTATATATATTTTTTGTGTATTTACACTAGACTATTATATATATAAGTATTTATTGTTTTAGCCGGATTTCTGCAAGCAATGCTGCGTGAAGCTAACTCGGGAGTACAAGGATGAACGTCGCGCGGCCCTCGTGGAGGCTTCCTCGCTCATGAAGGAAGGCAATCCGGGCCAGGCCGTTACTTTGCTACTCAAACAGGGCGGAACGCTCGTATTAGCTGCAGCACAAGTATTACTAGCTCAGGTAACCTGTCCAACATTACATCTGAGATACTTAGATAAATTATCTAGATAGATAAATTTCACGTAGACTGGTGGGAGGCGGCGACCGGAAGTACTGGAAGAGTAGGGGGGAGCCCTTTGCCCAGCAGTGGGTTTATCTATTATGCTGTTACAAATTTACACAAAAGGGATAATGGGATAATCAAAAGGGATAATTACGACCTAAAAATCCCAATCCCAATTTGGATCTAAGAAAACTGCACTCATATACTCTTACCTTAATACTCAATTCAATTTAGAACAGTTTAAGGTTGTATTTCAATTGTGTTTAACTCATTAGTGTATCATTACTAAGTTAAATTGACACCGCACTGAAACTTCAGTACCTACTTAATTTAGTTTAATTGTAATTCTTTGTAAGAAGGATCATATTAAAAACGGTAGGAACCAGGCTGTAAGTTTGTTGCCCGTTCTTCTAGGCTCTGGTCGCGTGGAACTGGCACCTAGAATCACCTATAGTATGTAAGACGATTGTAAATGATCCTTGTGATTTTATTGAATAAAGAAATATTTGATTTGTTTCAGGGTGATCGCAAAGGCGCGGTGTCGCTGCTGGAGCAGAGCGAGTTCAAGTACCGCGCGGGCGTGGTGGGCGCGCTCTGCACGCTGCTCGCGGCCGACGGCGCGCACGAGAGGGCTTCGCTACTGTTCCTCGACGTCTACCAACATTATAAGGACGATGAGGTGAATATCACTTTATAATATATATTAGAGGTAGCAGACCTCGCGAGTCTTAATCATGTTCCTTTAAACGTCACAGCCATTATTGTGGGCCTTCAAAATTCCAAATAATAATGATGTTAAATGAATAATATTTTCTTTGGGAATATCTCGATTTTCATGGGATAGTATTTTTTTTCTGTATACATAATATATCGAAAATTATTGGCCTGTAAAAGCCTTTTTAAACGTAATATGTGGTAATGCTGAGGGATATTTTTTTAGTCGCGGCCCAAAGTGCCCATTCTCCTTTCATTTTAATCTGTCGATCAATAAAGCTACAGCAAGCATTTGTGTACAATGAACTTGTGTATTATGTACTTGTGTACAATGTGCTTGTGTACAATGTGCTTGTGTCTTCTTCTTCTTCCTGCCCTTATTCCACTAGGTGGGGTCGGCACATGTTCTTTTCTTCCATTCTCCTCTATCATCCGTCATCTCAGTATTCACTCCTTTCACATCCATATCATTTTTCACACAATCCATCCATCTTTTCATAAGCCTACCTCTTCCTCTATATCCATCCACATTCATACCTAGCACTCTTTTCGTCACATGACATTCTTCTCTTCTCATAACATGTCCATACCACGCCACCCTGTTACTCCTCATTTTTTCAGTCACTGGAGCTACTTTCAAACTTCCTCTTATGTACTAATTTCTAATTTTGTGTAATTGTGTACAATGTGCTTGTGTATAATGAACAAATGATGTGTCATTTTCAGCGTTTCCTGTCTCTCCGCGAGATGTGGCGCGCGGCGGCGGCGGCGCACGGGCGGGCCGGCGCGGGCGCGCGCACGGCGGCGGCGCTGGGCGCGCTCGCGGCCGCCGCGCCGCACGACAAGCGCGCGCTGGCACGCCTCGTCAAGACCCTCGCCAACGCAGACCCGCAGCGGGCTAAGAAACTGGCGGAGGAACTTCCCCCGCTCGACCAAATGGAGGTTGGTTGTTTAGTCCCTGGTGGGAACATGCTCCCGGCCTTGAAGTTACTCCATGAAAACTTCAACACGGCATTGGACAGAGTCGGTTGAAACTTCGGCGAATGATTCCCTTCTTGGTGAGAATGTCTGCTACTCTTCCGATGTCGTCGCTGCCGGTGATGATATTCGTGACACGACCAAGCATCCATAGAAGAGGAGAGAGGTTGGCTTCTCTGACCAGCACCATGTCGCCGAGGGCAAGGCTTCCAGTCGAGGCTCGCCATTTCTGTTTTTGCTGCAGAGTAGAAACATACTCGTGTGAAAAACGACTCCAAAAATGCTGCTTTAATTTTTCCACCCGTTGCCATCTTTGAAGGCAACTCATGTTCGTGGTGTCAGCGATCTGCGGGTGCGGAACTGAAGTGAGTAGCCGTCCAATAAGGAAATGAGAAGGTGTTAGGTAGGAAAGATCGGAAGGATCCGTTGATAGCGGGGTAAGTGGTCTAGAATTTAAGACAGCCTCTATTTGTGCCAAACAAGTAGACATTTCCTCGTACGTGAGATGGGTGAGGCCTAGAATACGTCGGAGATGGTGTTTAGTGGACTTAACGCAAGCTTCCCAGAGTCCGCCGAAATTCGGAGCTGACACCGGGATATACTTAAACTCGATACCTTGCTTGGCGATATCAGCAGTGAGGTTGTCCGAAACATCCTTGAGAAAAGAGGATAGAAGGTTACATGCCCCAACGAAGCTCGTTCCATTGTCTGAATGGATGGTTTGAGGCTTTCCGCGACGAGCTATAAACCGGTTAAGTGCAGCGAGATAAGCTTCCTTCGTAAGGTCCGTGACAAGCTCAAGATGCACAGCCTTCACTGCTAGACAGACAAATATACATATATACGACTTAGTCAACGTAGCACCTCTGCCCTTGCGGTTAAGAATCAGCACTGGCCCGCAGTAGTCAACTCCTGTTTTTAAAAATGGATATTCTAGATTAGTTCTGTCGAGAGGCAAGTCCGCCATGATGGGCTGAACTGGCTTGGCTTTAAATCGAGCACAACGTGCACACCTGTGAACAATGACCTTTGTCAAGCTTCTTCCACCCAGAGGCCAGTAGGTATGCCTGATATTAGCCAAGAGCAGTTGTGGACCCGCGTGAAGTAAGATTTTATGATACATTTCAAATAAAATTTTTGTTAAATTATGTTTGCTACATAAAAGGATAGGATGTTTTACGTCGTAGCTATAGTTAGAGTTATTGAGACGCCCCCCAACACGTATGACCTGGTTGCAATCCGTGAAGGGCGTCAAAGATATTAGCCTGTTTTTTATGTGCAAGGTTTTGCCTGAATTAATAACTTTATACTCCTCTGGAAACATTTCTTTCTGAGAAATACTTATAATTTTTAGCTTAGACGATTCTAATTCAGAACAAGACAAATGATTCGCACGTATTTTGTTTGGATGCCTGCAATTATTTATAAATCTCTGAACATAGGCAAATACCCTGATAAGTTTTAAGAAATTTGACTTGTTATGTATAAGCTGTAAGATTGGATTATATGCTGGCTCACTGATTGTGTTCGTTAGCAGGCATGTTTCAGGAAGCTCTTTTATAGGTGTGTTTGGGTTTTCAGGAAACTCTGTTTGACTATGCCAAAGAAAATCAGGACCGGACCACCACAAAATAGATGACTTTATGTAGTCAGCCTTCGCCCCTCGAGAGACCAGATCAGCTGGATTATCCTTCGACGGCACGTAGCTCCACGTCTGGCCTGTCGTACTTTCTTGTATTTCGCCGACTCTGTTACGAACAAAGCTATGCAATCGACTCGGGAAGGTTGACAACCATCCAAGAACTATCGTAGAGTCCGACCAAAAGAAGCTGCGATTTACCGAGATAGTTAGTGCTTCTACTACCTTTCCATAAAGTCTTGCGCCCAATAGTGCCCCACATAGCTCCAACCTAGGTATGGTTGTAGGCTTCAACGGAGCCACCTTGTTTTTGGAAGCCAATAGACGAACGCAGACGGTACCATCGGAAGAAACAGTTCTCACATATACGCATGCTCCGTAGGCTTGTTCTGATGCATCTGTGAACGTATGTATTTCTGTTAGGGTTGGGTCAGTGATATGAGAAATCCAACGTGGTATTTTATAAGAATTCAAGCACTGGAGTGACTCTATGCAGTCGAGGAAATCATTTTTGACATTAAGTGGTACCTCATCATCCCAATTACATTGAATGGTCCACAATTTTTGAAATATTATTTTTGCTTCTACTATGCAAGGGCCTACTAAACCTAGCGGATCAAACACTTGACTGATGAGAGATAGAATATTGCGCTTAGTGATTTTAATGTTTATGTCTGATTTGACAGAATAAAATAAATGATCTGACTCTGTTAGCCAAAAGAGACCTAATGTTTTGCTCATAGAATGATCAAGATTGAGCGCTCTTTCGGAATCACCTCGTATTTTAGAGATGGACTCGAGAACATCCTTTGAATTCGATTGCCATTTGCGAAGATTGAACTTAGCAGACTCGAGAGCAGTGATGACTCCCTTACTAGTTTGTATGACATCGTCTACTGATGAACCACTATACAAATAGTCATCACAGTAAAAGTGATGGCGAATAGCATCTTTGACCTTTTTATCTGTAGCCTGATCAGCAAGTGAGATTAAGCACTTAGTTGCCAAATAGCCAGCAGATGCGGTTCCATAGCTAACAGTGTCTAGAGTAAATGTTTTTAGGGGCTCAGACTGATCAAACCTGAATACAATTTGCTGAAGCGGGCGCTGAGAAGGCTCTACTAGTATAGCGCGGTACATTTTCTCTACATCTGCAGTGACGACGTACTTATGCTGCCTGAAACGCAACAATATCGAAAATAAATCATCTTGCACCGTCGGTCCTACCATTTGAATATCGTTCAAAGATTTGCCTGAAGTGCTTTTAGCAGAAGCATCGAAAACCACGCGTAATTTGGTAGTTGCGCTTGATTCCCGGAGAATGCAATGGTGAGGTAAGAAATACTGATGTACGTTTTGCGGTAATTTTTTCTTGTTTTCAGTCATGTGACCAAGTTGGATGTACTCTTTCATGAAGTCATTATATTTATGTTTCAGATTGATGTCGCGTTCGAGTCTGCGCTCCAAAGAAAGAAAACGATACTTTGCCATGGTATGAGAATCGCCGAGAGCCTCAGGTGATTCTTTCAGTGGGATAGTTACCATGAATTGACCATTTTCACAACGTTTCGTCGTTTCTTTAAAGCTACGCTCGCATGCGCGTTCCTCTTGGGACATGCTTTTCTTTGTGGAAACAGAATCAAGTTCCCAAAAGCGAGTTATAAGTGATTCTTCATGTTGAGAGTGAATAAGGTGGCACATGACTGACTGAGATTGGTGATTGGATTGATAAACGCATCCTGATATCAACCATCCCAGCCTTGTTTCATGAAGCTTGGGTAAGTTTTTACCTAAGTCGATATGGTTAGACCCTAAAACATTCCAAAATACGTCAGCCCCTACTAGAATTTGAACGGCTGATGGGATGTTAAAGGACGGATCGGCTAGATGAATACCTGAAGGGATTTGAATATTAGTTGTATTTATGTAAGAGGACGGTAAGGTCTTTGAAATTTCCGGAATTACGAAACAGCTTACGTTCGTCTTAAAGCTGCCAAAACAAGATTCGACTACTAGTTCGCAAGACTCCGTGGATAAGGAACATTGATTATTTATACCTGAGACCGTGGAGCTCGCGGCACGCCTTACCAGGCCTAGTTTATCGCAAAAACTCTGCGTGACGAAGTTGGAGGTGCTGCCGTTGTCGAGCAAAAGCCGCGCCGCGTGAAGAGTGCCTCGCGCGTCTCGCACTCTCACCATTGCTGTGGATAGCAGGACATGGCTTCGATTAGGTATAATATGAGCAGAAGTATTAGTGGAGAACACTACGTTGTTCTCGATAATCGGTGGTGTTGGTTCCACGTGTGTATCTTTGTGTAACAAGGTATTGTGCTTGATGTCGCAATACCTGCAGTGAGAAAGAAAGCAAGCTTCCTCGGAATGACCCGGACGCAAACAGTTTTTACATACGAGGGTTTCATTGACCTTTTTAATGCGGGCATCCAAATCTAAATTCCTAAAAGTGCGGCAAGTGTACATAAGATGTTTCCCTGCACAAACTGGACACGGAGCTCTATTGTATGAATTAGAAGATTTGCTATTATTATCAGATGTTACTAAGAAACTTTTCGAGCTTTGTGTAGGTATCTGCGTTCGGTTATCTATAGTTTCAAGTAAGTCAGCCCTGTTGTTTATAAACTTAAGGAATTGTTCTAGTGAGGGCGAGCTATTACCTATTAAATTATTTCGATGTTCCTCCCACTCGCGCACTGAAATAGAATCCAATTTCTTTGACATAAGAAAAATAATAATCGTATCCCAGTGATCAGTTGGTTCACCGAGCGTAGCTAGTGCTCTTAAGTTTTTATTAATGACATCGACCAAATTGCGCAGTAAGGTGCCCGATTCCTTTGCCATTGTTTCCAAGTCAAACAGAGCCTGCAAATGATTGTGTACAAGAAGCTTCTGGTTATCATATCTCTCAGAAAGAAGCTGCCATGCTATAGAATAATTCTTAGACGTAAGGTCCATATTGTTTACTAATAAGGCTGCGCGACCCTTCAAAGATGCACGGAGATAGTAGTATTTTTGTATGTCTGTTATGGTCTTGTTGTTATGAATTAATGAAATATACATATCTCTAAAGCCGAGCCAGTGCTGATAATCGCCATCAAATGCTGGTAGTTCTATTTTTGGCAGCCGGACGAAGTCGCGCTTGGAATCAGTTGAGTTTGAGTTCTCGGAGCTGGTCACCGAGCCGTCTCCACCCTGGGGCGGCGGCAACGCGGGAGCCAGCATGGTTCGTGCGAGGGCCACGGCACCATAGTACTGCGACTCGAACAAATCACGCTCCGCGAGCTGGTCCTCGCCTTCGGAAAGAAGCTCAATCTCGCCCTGTAACGCGTCGTAATCAGTATAAATACCTTCTATTTTACTCAAACGACAATCCAATTCAGACACTTGCAACGCACTTAGAAGGTCACACGATTTTTGTACATTTAGAAAGTTAGTAAACAATGTTAACTTCCCCTTTAAAGAGGCACGCTTCTTGATAAATTCTTTCAATTTAGCATCAGACATATTGCACAGACACTAATAGATATGTGTAATAGACACAGAAATAACCAAATAGTACAAATAAACACGAAATTACCTTGATTAAAACAAAAAATATTAGTGACAACAAATACTGATCATTTGCTTATAGGTTACGCACGGTACATTGCATGAAAGCGACTAATGACCGGGCGAATGAGTTAGCGGTAAAATATAGGGCGTTAGGTAATGTGCAAGCTGTTGCACGGCTGCTGGAAATAATATTATTTAGATAGATTTAGATAGGTAGATGTAGGTATGAATTAGGGTGAATAAACTGTAATACAAATGATCGTGAACTTTTGACGTTCAATGAATTAGCATGTAAGTAGTACGAGTATAAAATGTTTACCTACTTTGCTTGGCACATCCAGAGAGGTATCCTTAGTTCTAAATCAATTTGGAATGGGATTTGGTTTGGGAAATAGGAACGGACTCACTCAATTACGATTGTTTTTTCAATTTTTTCCACGTCGTACAACTTTGATATCTTCCAGTATGTTGAGTAGAAATTTGAAAATGAGTCTTGATTGCTAATGCTTCTTTTTCTTTGGCTTCAAAACTTCTCGAAGGACCAATGTTTAGTCCCTGGTGCTTCTATAATATGCGATTTAATGAAGGAAGGCGCCTGGGTTTATTTTAAATAAAAAAGCTTTTCGTTTTACAATGTAAATGTATTGAATGACAGAAAAAACGTTACAGTCAAAATGGCGGGCAATGATTTGTTCCCAATCCTTTGCTGCATCTTAAGCATAAGGTTAAGGTTAGCATAAGAGGGAACATTGGTGCTGTACACTTATGGATTGATAACGCTGCTCACCCAATTCAACTGAATAACATCTATATAAAATTAAACCCGTTTTCCTTGGTCACGGCATCACGCGTGAATGGCTGGACCGATTTCACTAATTCTTTTTTTGATGTATTTGTTATTATTAGGAGAAGATTCTTACGGAAAAAAATCTCTCAGAAAAAAAAAATCTCTAAGGCGGTACGAAGTTCGCCGGGACAACTAGTTCTAAATATATAAAAAAAGAAAACTTTATTTTGTGTTACACACATGAGATCAAAAATATACATAGGTACAATTAAAAATAAAAAAACCTTACTATTGGCATGTTAGCGACCACAAAACAGGCATGTGTTGTAGTAGTAGGTACCTATGAAAAAATTTCGCCTAGAAATGAAAACATATCTACTTTTTCCTTTTTCTAATGCCAGCTTTGTTTGTTACAGACTAAAATCGATATTGATGCTTTAGAATCATCTAAATGGATGATGGGAGCCAAAGTAGTAAAAAAAACTGCTCAAAGCAAACAAGAACAATCTCCTGGGTAATTAATACTTATTTCTTTTAACACATTTTTTTTAGAATCTTATTTTATACGCTTTCCTTTACTTATGTATTATTCGCAGAACTCCGGGTTCGGAATTAGGACAGAAAAAGAAACCGATACGCAAACGCAAGACCAAACTGCCTCCCAATGCAGACTTGTCCCGCCCACCGGACCCAGAAAGGTATCTTAAACATAAGATGTGCATAATAATATAATTAACTCGTATTTGTAAGAGAGAGAACTAAAGTATTCGGAATGGTGTTAGGTAGCTTCATCATCATCACCATAGTAAGAGCTTACTGCTAGTTGTAAGCTTCCTAAAACGCCATTATTTTCAGTTTTGGACCTTTTGCATTTAGGTTTTCCCCTGTACGGAAAATTATGTTACCCTGGCTGTTGGTCTGCCAAGGACTATTTTGTGTCCCCTAGGCCACCATTCTGTCAGTGTTTTTACCTAACAATAATAATTTTACCTTACAGTAAAATTGGCACCATAGATTTAAAAGATTCAAGATATTCATAGTCAGTGTACACGTTATACACTTTACCTACACAATTCCAATCACATTTTTTTTTAAAATTATAGATGGCTGCCCAAATACGAGCGAACGGCGTATAGGAAGCGTCGAGGTGTACGACGTGACGTCATCAAGGGTAGTCAGGGCATGTCCACCACTGCTACTGATCAATAGTAAGTAATGTGTAAAGTAAAAATGTTATGTAAAGGACAAATATCATTATTTCGATATTTTGTGAAAAGAGTCAAGATGAGTGGAAAAGATGAAAAATATCATTCACAGCTTGACTTGACTCACTGGGTAGGCCTCTCTTTGCTTTTATGTTTTAGCCATTCAAGTTAGTTATCATGTTTTAATATTGATATTTATAGACAATTAAACAACACCATTAAGGCCGGCGCAGACCAGGACGGCATGGCAAGGGATTTTAATTTTTGCTAATGGACATTCGTCACATCGGACATTAGTAAAAATTTAAAATCCCTTGCCATGCCGTCCCGGTCTGCGCCGGCCATTATAGTCCTTAGAAATATGGGATTACTATAAGGCAAGGTAATCTAATTCATAAAAAAAGTATTTTTAAGAACAGTCTGAAGCCCCTTTTAGACGGGGAGAGTTTCTCGTCTCGAAGATACGATTATCAACAAACATTTACGATACGATTGTGTCATGGCGCAGCATTATTGCTTATGATAGTAGCGGATAGTTTCTCGTAAGGAAACGTACGAGAAACTCTCCCCGTCTAAATGGGGCATAACCAGGTCTTTTGTATTTGACAGTGACATGAGTAAACAGCAGCCAACCGCTGCAGCAGCAGCCAAAAGTCCTCGTCCCGTGGAGACCAGCACCAAGCAAGAGAGTGCTTGGCAACGCAAACAACAGCAGAAAAAGAAGGGCAAAGGAAAAAAGTGGTAGATTGCTGATTTAATCGGAAAATAAACATTTTATATCCTCTAAATACTTGTTTTTATTCATAAACCTTTTCTTATTGATAATTTAGTGGCTAGCTTCTATGGCATTGCAAAAAACAGTAGTGGTAGAAACTTTACTTATAATATTATAGAGGTAAAATATGTGTTTGTATATTTGTTAAATTGTAAGGGGTAATCTCGGGATCTACAGAACCGATTTTAAAAATTCTTTCACTAATAGAAAGCCACATTATTGTTGAGTGTCATAGGTTATATTTAAAAAACCGAAAAATAAAAAGGCTTTTACGTGGTAGACCGTTTTGCAAAGTGAATCGGAGAAGAAACGGTCGAATTATTAATTAATAATTTCGTAAAATACTAAATATTTAGTTCTAAAACCTAGTAATATTAAAATATATTATCAAGGATGGTCAAATCGGCATATATTGTGCACGGTTGTTCTACTGAAATCAAGCTATTCAATTTGCCTAAATGGAGCTATCTCTGAAAATGGTGCCCTATATGATTTTTACGCTTTCGGGATTCTGTTCAAACAATTTACTATTTATAATGAATAATAATCTTGTAATGAAACTTATTTTTATTTATTATCCTAATATAAAAAAGTCAATTTGAAATAGCATTAATTTCACTTATTTCCTACCACCTTTCCTCTTGGACTTGCCTGGCCTCAAATTCTTCTTATTATTAGGCTTAAATGATTTGCTTTTATAATCATAAGGTTTCTTCTTTGCTGAGCTATTAAACCCATCCATATTGTTTGAGGATTCTCTTGTATTTAATTTAGATCCTTTCTTTTTGCCTCCAAAACCGAATTTTTTGTCCTTTGCTGTCCGTTTCTTAGATATTTTGTTTTGTGGACCTTTTCCTTTGTTTTTGCCTTTATTATCTTCTAAGAAGTCTAGATCTGCAGATTTGCCTTTCCTAACTCTTTTGAGCTGCTCTAACATGTGTTTCTTATCTGCGGCTTGTTTTAGTTTAGCATCAATCTGAGAAAAAAAGCATGAATAAGTTAATAATTTTGTGTCAACAAAAATTAAATAAATTTGGTGTAATTGGGATAATCATGCAGAGAATTTTCCAATTTAAAAAAGTATCTCAAGTAAAATCCTTTTATTATATGACAGAGGTCTATTAAATATAATAGTGTAACCACATGATTTGATTTATAAAATTTCGCATACCTGTACTCTCTTAGCAATCTTCTTTTGGTCTCTGAGTGAGCGCACTTTTTCTGTGCGTGCCTGAGCCGCTTGCTTGGCCATGAGGTTTTTACGGACCTTTTGCATATGCTCATCTGTTTTAGCCATCTCCGCAAAGTAATCATCTGGTCTGTAAGTATTTAATACATTTATCATAAAATAATAGTTCAAATAAGCAAAGTGAGATTGTACCGCCATTTTTTGATTAGAAACTAAGTCTATTTTAATTTTGTAAATGAGGCTTTTACCCAAGGCAATGTATTTTATGAGTTGAATATCTAAGTGGCCTTGTGCACATATCCATGAGAAAGTGGCATTGCAATTGCTAGGTCTATAAATACCATATTAAACTGAAAAAGTATGGTTAATGGGCCTTACTTAAGATTGCTGAAAATGATTTTTTTTTATAAATAATAATAAATGTCTATACTGTTCGCATCGCAAATATCCGCAAACTTGCAGATATTTGCGATGCGATGTGAATTCGCGGTTTTGTGTGGGAGCCCTTAAACAGAATCTGATAGAGTTAGCACATTTACATCAATTAGTTTAAAATAATACCTTCTGGTAGGTACTCCAAGGTCCTTTAATTTCTTAAGTCCTTCTAAAACTGCAGCCTGTCCCTGACGATGGATGAGATTCTCTCGCTTGAACTCATTTAGAACTGGGTCTTGTGTTGGATCATACAGTTTACCACCTTTTGTATTTTCTTTGATGTTTCTGTAAGGTTTGAGGTCTTTGAGTTATATAAAAAAAATGTATATAATTTATTTATGAAAATGGAATAATATAATTATCCAGGTTTAGTAGAGTTTCTCTCATAAGACTTTCTACTATAAGTAGATGTTATGAAGCTTTTATGTATGGTGAAAGGTAAGGTACACAAATGGTAGTCTGAAATAACCAAGTCCTTGTACTTGGAAATTATCTATGAAAGGTAATAAAGCTTACTTTCGTTTTTGAGCGGTGTCTTGCATTTGCATTGCGACATCGGGTGCCATCGGTGCAACTGTTGTCACCAAATCCAGAGTTTCGACCCATGGCAAGTTAAGCCTAAATTCTTTAAGTTTCAATTTCATGTCTGCTACATTGTTTATGTATTTCTTTTCTACTTTCTCAATTTCTTCGTTGAGTCCGGGTTTCAGCAACCCTTTAGCGAAAGCTTCTTGCAACTGTAACAATGATTAAAGGAAATAATTCGAGTTAATCTACCATCTCAGACGAACACATGGTGTTATTCTATCGGCTTACTTACTTCTTCGTCGGAATCGACTTCAGAATCACTGTCATTTATCACAAAGTCACCCATTATAAAATATTGAAGAAAATATGATCTATTTCATACAAATTATTCATGAAAATCTAGTGAAACATAGCGCATAACATAACCTCTTCACGTGTCTTTCATCATTTGCTTTTTTTTTTTTTTTTTTTTTTTTTATTTGCTCTTCGGGGCGGGCTAAAGTTTTAGAACCATACCGCCTAGTCTTACGTAAATGTTTTTCTCTTAAATTAGTTTATTTTCTTTATTATTTTATTTACAACGTCTTTCCGCCATCTTGGAGATGGCGGGAATCTTAAAGCATTCACTTTACACTTTACAGTTATGTTTTTAACAAATTAACTAAGAGAAAAACATAACGTACGAAAAATAAGTGGACTTCCCGCCATCTCGGGGATGGCAGGAAGTCCACTTATTTTTCGTACATTATGTTTATGATAATTTGTTTTCTTCAGTATTTTATGCATTCACTTTACACTACAACAATTATTTCTTTTTACGACGTCCTCCCGACATCTTGGAGATGGCGGGAGTCCTTTCATCATTTGCTTTGATTGATTTAGCTTGTCCGCAGACTAGAGAACCTACCTAATATATTATCCTGATGACCAACAGACTGTTTTAGTAGGACTAGTAAGTACATAAGCTATGCTGTCAGTTAAATTGAATCAAGCACAGATTTAAAAAATATCAATCAACTCGCTTTTAAAAAAACACTTATTTGAATCAACTTAGTTTATTTTGTATTTTTTTTCAATTCATTAGTTATTTGATAAGAAGCATACGACAGTATTTATGAATTGTACATTTGTATATCAACAAACGATCTATAGATAGCTCAACTGATCCAATTCAATACAAATCCCCAAAGACACTGGGTTTATTAAACCATATGTTATATGATATTCGTGGCGTTATGATGATCTGTGTATTGATCATTTAAACAGTACCTAATTATGACCGATGTAAAAGTTTTTTTATACTTTACCTGTGGAAAATTTACATTCTGTGCCAAGTTATTGTCTATACTTTTCAAGATTGCCATAGTTTAAATTTCAGTATAGACAACGAACTCTAGCCATAGACTTTTTATTGAGTCAAATACTAAACTTATTAATTAAATTACATTAAATATCTATGTTAAAATGTGTTTTTTTAAATAAAAATTATGTTATTAAATTTTTCTTTAATTTTAATGATATTTTTTTGATTTTAACTTGTAAGTATTTATTAATTATTTTAAAAAGAAATCTATATGACCGGAATTAGAACAAGCTTCGAAGCAATTCTATTTCATGAGACCCCGTTGTTTTGCATCGCAAGAAAATGCAATGGTCGCCATCTTCGACTCTCGTGAATGTTTTGGTCGTAGTTTCGGACTTTGACGCCTATTTCATATGTGCTATGCAATTATTTGACAAAAATAGTTTCGCTGCATTATAGGTGTTACTAATTCTTAGGAGCCAAGGTTAGTAAAGTTTTTAATTGGTATTTTCATGAAAAGTGTTTACATCTGGATTTTCTTATGCTTTACCATTTTAGAGCAGTCGCCAGGGTTATGTACCGTATTTTCGATTCAGTTTTTATAAAGTGCTTGTGAAATTTCTATAGTTAGGTCACAATTACCTGAGATCAGATTGAAGTACACAAACCTCATTTTCGTATGTACTTGCTTAGATATTTTCATTTCTTTGTTACCAAGCGGGCCCTATGACCTCATGTACATAATTTTTTAAACTGTTTCATTTAATAAAGCACATATATACCATCTAGTTCTAATTTTAGGTTAGTGTTTACTTATTTTGATGTTGGTGGCCAGACATTTCAATTTCCGTGCGACAATAATGGCGGCAGTAGGATTAACCTATTCACTGATTTTATGTAATTACTCCTACGTAGCTGCACTCAAAATTAATTATAGTTGTGTTTTATTCTATACTTTCTCGTAGGAATCGAAATAAAGTGGATTTGAATAATTTTCGAGAAGAATGACCTCGACGTTCGTATCCTATTTGTGGACTATAAATATTTTACCAAGAGCAATATGGTTTACTTCGAGCATAAATTTGACGATTTTGAGGACCTATGGATAAATAATCTATTTTCGGTTGCAGTCACATGAAATAACTTTTGGAGGCTGCTGTGCACTCCAAGGCGTCATCTCGGGTTTGACCCAAGATGATAGTATTTACAGCATGTCAGCTTCATCAGAATACGAATCTGCGGCCCGGCAAGTAAGTACTATATACTCGTCAGTAAATACACCTCAGAGTGCCATAAATGCATGCTCAAATTACTGCACAGACAAATTCATCTAAGTATTGCTAGGACCAGGATCTCTAGATCTATCCTTTAGAATCATACCTTATGCCTTCTTAGATGCATTGAAACATGATTGTTTTATGTACCAGGTATTACATTTTTCTTAAACTTATGTGGCACTTGAATAAACACTTTATACTGTACTGTATCTATAATTTAATTGGTGTTATTAGATTTTTCAGGATTTTTTTTTTCAATAAAGATTTCAATTTTATAGTCTATTCATTATCCCCTAGTTTATAGTTAATTTGGTAAGTACACTAATGTTATTATTATGTATTGTACATGTACTCATTATAATGCCTCTGCAAATTGTAATATGAATATAGTGTGTAATTATCTAAAAAGCACAAATTTAGAACTGATTATGCATGTATAATTAATATATTCTGTTAGTTTTTATGTAATATACAGGGTTACATGGAAAGTCGTGCTAGATCCGTTAAGGGCGTGGAGTACCCATCATTTCTGACTTATTTTACTAAGAAACACCCCACCCTAAACTTAACCCATTTCGAGATATTCGACTTTTAAATTTTTAATGAAAATTGCAGATTTTTAAGCTACTAAATTTATTTTTGTTTTTTCTGTGCATCTTATTATTATTATTTTTGCATTTTTACATGGGTAATAAGATGCTTTAGGACGTCAATCATTAAAATAGTGCATAAGTTAATTGAATAAATCGTTGTAGAGAAGTGAAACTTATGAATTAAAAAAATATTTTAGAAGGTTTGTTTTTCTCTAAGGGATATCTAAAAAAAATATTATGGCACTTGTTCGGCGGATGTTATAATAAATATCTACGTTTCAACAGCTATCTAACGACGTATAATAATCTAGGGTTTGTATTACATTTCGTGGCAAAAAGTAGTTGGGACGCTCCAGGTTGCAGTTCTAACGGTCCCACGCGAGCAAGACAAGTGAAGATTTAGGTAGATGCGAATGAAAGAAAAAATGTGTAGAGACCGACCGAGAGCAAAACGATAGCAAAACGATATTAAATTCACTATGCAGACTGACAACCAAAACAATTTCCCCTGTTGTATTCCCAGCCCTAGTCGGTTTCTACACATTTTTTCTTTCATTCGCATCTACCTAAATCTTCACTTGTCTTGCTCGCGTGGGACCGTTAGAACTGCAACCTGGAGCGTCCCAACTACTTTTTTGCCACGAAATGTAATACAAACCCTAGATTATTATACGTCGTTAGATAGCTGTTGAAACGTAGATATTTATTATAACATCCGCCGAACAAGTGCCATAATATTTTTTTTAGATATCCCTTAGAGAAAAACAAACCTTCTAAAATATTTTTTTAATTCATAAGTTTCACTTCTCTACAACGATTTATTCAATTAACTTATGCACTAGTTTAATGATTGACGTCCTAAAGCATCTTATTACCCATGTAAAAATGCAATAATAATAATAATAAGATGCACAGAAAAAACAAAAATAAATTTAGTAGCTTAAAAATCTGCAATTTTCATTAAAAATTTAAAAGTCGAATATCTCGAAATGGGTTAAGTTTAGGGTGGGGTGTTTCTTAGTAAAATAAGTCAGAAATGATGGGTACTCCACGCCCTTAACGGATCTAGCACGACTTTCCATGTAACCCTGTATAACATAGATAACAATGTAATTTTGTTGTAGGATTACGGGCCGTCCACCACCAGTGAAAATGTACATGAACACGTTTTGGATCATAAACTAGCAGAAAATATGAGTGTTCAAAGTATCAGGACCCCGGTTTTGAGGGCTGTGCCCGTGTCTTCCAAAGAAGGAGAACAAGAGCCCGATTCCACTAACCATGAAAGCATTATACAATCAGTTCACAAAACTGATAGTGAAGTAGAATACCATATTGCAGAGAAGGATAATACAGAAATGTCTGTAGACACACTTGCTAACATTGTCCGGATCGATGACGGCACCTCTGTGGACAATATGGGTCGTATAACATATCCTTTATTGCAAGAAGCAGATAATTCAAATGAAGGCAACTATCTGGAAAATTCAGCCACCCTAATACAAGCTCCCCTGAACACAGCTATAGTTCAAAATGTTACAAAACTGCCATCTAACTTCACCATAAATGTAGATGCTGCGGTTGGTAATATTACAACTTTACAGAATGTATCTCAAGATGTGTCCGGCAGCCAGACACTTTGGTTGCCCACAATACTTGCTGCCAGTGCTCCTGCAAGTGATAGCAAAAGTGAAGAAGAAAGGTCCCAAGCAGGTGTTTCTCAAATTATCATAACAAGTGAAAGCTATACTAACGATACACACATCAGCCGTCGATCAAATATAGTAACTGAGACAAGTTATATAACCAGACCGAAAACATCAAAAGTTCAGATATTAAGTAATATATCTCTACCAAAGAATCCTACTTATTCCCAACAATATATCACCCAGACAAAGGAAATAGCCACAGCTACGCCTGTGTTTGCCACTCAGAATCACATATACAAGCTGAGCACCAATGTTGTGACACAGAAGCATCTAACCAGCTCAGTTTTGTGTGCCAAAACACCAA
Source organism: Ecliptopera silaceata (assembly GCA_932527185.1). Lineage (NCBI taxonomy): Eukaryota > Metazoa > Arthropoda > Insecta > Lepidoptera > Geometridae > Ecliptopera > Ecliptopera silaceata. The sequence goes on along the minus strand of OW052194.1, from coordinate 10,767,338 downwards.
AAAACCAGTCCTTGATAGGGTGCTCTACTCTTACACAAAGTGTGATCAATAGCAGTCCTATCAAAAATGTGGCATACAGCCACACATTTACAAAGAGCACAAATTTGAATAAAGCTTTGAATAAGGTAAATAATGGTGCTAACTTGAATGCAATGGTAGCTGCCTCATCAGGTAGCACTCAATGCCACATTTTATCTCGAGTTGTGTCTGGTCCCAATAAGATGTCAGTACATTCTGGCAAAAAATCTGTAAATACTTTCAAGGGATCAAAATCTGGCCAAGTGTCAAATCAGAAAAATCAGTCTCGGCCAATAAAGATAATTCAGCAGGCAGGATCTGCTCATAAACCAGAAGCTAAGACGTGGCCTGTAACCAGTGTAACATACAAGAACAACCAGGGAGCCTTAGGAGTTGTAGAATCCAACTCTTCAAAAATTATACAAAAAGTAGGTAGTCCTACTAGTAAAAACCAAGTTATGCCAATACAGAAGTACCCAGTGAAAGGGGAACGGCTATTGCTTCAGTCCCCATGTGGACCAGTACTCCTCTCGACAGCGCCGATAAGCACGACCCTACCCAAGGGGCCTCATTATGTGCAATCTGGAGCGACGCCAAACTTGCGCTACGTTCAGACATATGGGTCGGCAGACAACCAAATGTCAACAGTATCTCAAGTGTCTGCAAACCAACAGCTTACGGCACAAATACTGCAGTCATTGTCACATCCCAAGCTGGTTTTGCAAACAAGTCCAACTCCAATCAATCACTTCACTGCCGTGACTCCGATATCGACAACCGTCGAGAAGCCAGTCGAAATGAAACCAATTAACCAGAAACGTATTGTAATGTAAGTATCCCAGTATAAATAATAACATCCAATAATTTTCAACATCCTACCTAAGTGCTAATTTTATATTTATTTGTTTTAGGGGTGACAAATCCACGCTACTAACGGCGGAAGATCTTATCGGAATGGAAGAGAGACCTAACCTATCAGAGGAGCTACGTCGATATGCATTGCAGCCGCTGGCATTCGTGATGCTTGACCACACTTACTCGCTGCCGGCTCAGAAGCTGCCACCGCCCCCTCCGTCTCCCGTGCTGCAAGCTCCGGCTGTGCCCGCTCTCCCGCCCGCCCCGCTTGCCGCGCCCGCCCAGGTGCCGCCGATGGCGTCACCCGCACCGCCCACACCCACTACGCCGATAGAGAGAGCCTCGCCCGTGACATTAGCCATCATATCCCCTCCCATCACAGCGATCGCGCCGACCAGTCCCATGAAAAGAAGCTCACCGGTGATCGTGTCTAACGCTCAATACGAACTGCCGATACCCGTCCCGCCCTGCGTCATAGGTACCTCGTTACCCGTCGCGCCGATGCAGATGGCGCCTCTCGCTTACAAGCCCGTGCAGCAACCGCCGCAGTGCCAACTGCCTCCGAGCCTGCCCCCGCCGCCGGACGACGACGCGGCCTCGGTGATCTCGTCGATCGACGGAGACCGGAAGCCGCCGGCGGGCGGAAGCGACACGGAAACCGCCCCCGAAGGCGAGGAGGAGGGCAAAACTAGATGCATCTGCGATTTCACCCACGACGACGGATACATGATCTGCTGCGACCGGTGCGGCGAGTGGCAGCACGTGGACTGCATGGGCATCGACAGGAACAACATCCCCGACGCCTACATGTGCGAGCTGTGCCACCCGCGGCCCATCGACCGGCGCCACGCGCGCGCCATCCAGATGAGGAAGCGCGAGGAGCTGAGCGCGCTGGGCGCCTCCGACTCGGACGCGGAGGTGGCGCGCGGCTGCCTGCCGGGCCAGCGCCGGAAGCGGCTGCTCACCGTCACCACGTACACGGACACGAGCGGCTCGTGCGTCACCACCTACAACTCGGCCGGGCCGGCGCTGGCGCCGATGGTGTCGCAGCCGGCTCCTCCGGTGCCCAAGCGCGGACCGATCCCTAAGGCGACCCAGAAACCTAAAAAAACGGAGCTTCTAAGGAAAGGGACTAAACGAAAACTCGCCGAGAAGCGCGTCAAGCGCAAGAAGGAGATGATCTTGAACCGAAGCAAGTACGGTTCGAGCCTCTCCAACCAGTCGCATTGGCAAGACGCGTACGAGTTGGCTGTGACGAACCATTACAGCCCTGAACTGAGGGCGAAGATTATGAAGTACAGCAGCAAACTGGGCTGTCAGCCCAACATGGCTTACGCGACAGGTGCGCATCTCTGCACCACGGTGCCTCACGCGGGCGGGAAGATCCTGATCGCTACGAAGGACTTGAAAGAAAACATGCCTATCATAGAACTGCGCGGAAAATACATGCTTTCGAACCAGCACAGACCGCAACTACAAAACTCTGCAAGAGCCGGCAGTCAGAAGCCCGGTCCCTTCGTCTTCTTCTACAGACTGCCGAAGGACAACACGCAGATCTGTATCGACACGAGAACGTACGGCAACGAGGCACGTTTCGCTCGACGCTCGTGCAAACCGAATGCGGAGCTCCAACACTGTATCGTGAAGGGAACTCTTCACGTGTACTTGGTATCGATTGGTGTAGTCCAGTCCAACACTGAGATAACGGTGGGACATGACGCCGACGGCAGCAAGCAGCCTTGCGCTTGTGGTAATCCAAAACATTGTAAAGTAAACGGTCTAAACAGTCCCTTGCCTCCGAGAAAAAGCTTTGACTACCCTCCAAGGGAGAAGAGAAGTCGAAACAGATGCTTCAGTTCGTCTTCACCCGTATCCCCTCCGCCAATGCCATTCGGTCAGCACGCTGGTCCATTGACGCCGCCTGTAAGAGAACCGCCTTTTATCCCAACAATAATGGCTTTAAAACAAGAGAGATCTCCAATTAAACATGAGTATCCGCCTTTGTCTCCTGCAAAACCAGTGATAATGTCTGTATTTGAAGAGCCTATGAAAGTTGAGCCGAAACTTTTTATGGAGCCAATAGTTCAATCAACTGATGTGATGAAAATCGAGTGTATGGAAACTGAACTCATTAAAGCTGAACCGAGTGACGTTCTTAAGTATGAACCTGTTGAAGAAGAACCATTAGAAGAACCAAAGCTAGAAATGGATTTGACTTCTAAAGAAGTTATGAAGCCTGAGGATTATGATGAACCAGACTTTGGCAGAGTTGAAGAAAAGATTGAAGAAATAAAACCCATCATACACGTAATACCTGAACCGAAAAATGAATTTAAAGAAGAACCCGTACCGATCGTAACTCCAAAACTAGTGACGCCTAAACTGATAACTCCTAAACCGATAGTTACGCCTAAAGTCGAAGAGAAAGAGCAGATAATCACGCCTTTACCTGTAGTGGAGAAAATTGTTGAACGCAGAAAGAGTAGAATTCGTGAAAGAATTGATGCTTACAGAGAAGAAACATCTGAAGATGAACCATTAGAGAAAATTGAGAAAATTGAAAATGTTCAAAAGATCGAAGAAAGGAAACCGCAAGAAGTAAAAATCGAGCCTAATGTAGAAGATGAAAAATGTATAAAGGAAGAAGTAGCGAAATCAGCATGTCACGATAGGTCATCGCGATCGAGCAGAAATCAACAAAGTTGCGTTAACCAAGACTCGATGGACGACAAAACCGATGATTCTCAAGACAAAATCCCGTCCAAATCAAAAGATAAAGACAAGAGAAAAATGGTAAGTGTATGTGTATTTCTTCTAACATTATGTGAAATTGTTACTTGTTGACATCTTTTAATTTAATTTTTGTTACTCTTCCAGACTCGAGAGGAGCGTAAAATGGAGGCTATTATGAAAGCATTTGAACGCATGGAGAAGGCGCAGCAGCGGAAACAGGAGGTCAAAGAACGTCAAAAGAGGAGGGAATCGGACCCGCATCCGAACGCCGCTGACAAAGAGGATGAGGAAGAAGTACACTGCACTACTAAGAAAAGGAAACGGTAAGTACAAACATACACATACAAAATGTGTTTTATTTTAAGTGCACATGTCTTACGTATTTGTTTATATCTCAGACGTAAAGGCCGTGCTCGTACAACATCTCAATCTAATCGGCGGCGACTCAACTCTGCCGATAGCGACATGGTAACATCAGGAGACGAAGGGCCCTTACCTCCAATGACTCCGCCTAGGGCTGCGCCCCCAATCCGTCGTAACAGCAACCTTCCTATGCCATGTGAACCCGAGAGGCACCACGAACCTCATCATGAGGTAAGTCTCAACATGAGGACCTAATAACATTTGTGTAAAATGAAATAAAATAATTATAGCTTGATTATATTTATAACAATTAAAGTTTAAACATCACAGTACAAAACCACTAAGGTTTATTTTTTTTATTTTTCATTGTGCTATATTGAGTTTACAAAAAAGAATAGGTTGAACAGATAAACTTGCCCTCATTTTGGAACATATTCAGTTAAATAAGCTCTTATAATAATACATAACAGATGTTTTCATTTCAGGACATCGGCCTGTCGTCGGCGTGTTTACTGGTGGAAGCCGCAGTGGGCTCGGTGGAGTCGGCCTTCAAACTGCCCAAGACGAAGAAGACAATGGCCACCGAATGGATCGGGCGCTCGCCCGAGCGCACGCCGTCGCCGTACCGCTCGCCGTACCGGCCCGCGCTCGTGTCGGCGCCCTCGCTCGAGAGTCTGGTGCGCGTCGCCTCCACCATGATCGGCGATCTGAGCGGGACCAACGACGGGCTCGAGCACGAGTGCGACTCGCCGCCGCGCACGCCCGGCCGCGACCGGAACCGGCCCCCGAAGAAGTGTCGCCGCATCACGCGCAGCACGCCCGTGCAGCCGCCGCCCGAGGCGCCCGAGGTGTTGCCGCCGGTGCTGCCGCAGCACAGCGCCAAGAAGCGCTGGCTGCGGCAGGCCATCAGCGAGGAGTGCGACCAGACCGCCGTGCCAGGTTTGTACGCAAGCACGCGCATCGCTCCCTTGACTCGCCACGAAACCGATTCCTGACCGAATGGAAAACTGATCATTCTAAAAATAATACATGAGCCCGCTTTAATTAAAACAAAATAAATAAATAATTTGTTTCAGAATCTCCACCTAATGAAATGTACACGCCGTTGAAGAAGCGCCGATTGGCAAGAGAATCGCTATCGTGCGAGCAGAATACCATAGTGCCTGTAAGTATGCAGCCTGAACCCTCCGGTCATAAAAAGTTTTCTCACCACCCGCGAGAACTAACCAGCCCTCTGTTCGCGCAGTGTATCGAAGAAAGCTCCCCGGTTTTGACGTCGGAGGACTCGCCGGTGAAGGAGGATCCGCTGTGCAGACAGTACAAGATGAGGAGCATCATGGAGAGCATGTACGGCGCGCGCGACCGCACCCGCTCCGACAGCGGACAGGGCTCCGACGACCAGTGCAACATGGACAACGACGTGCTCAACGTCAACCTCAGGGGGCCGCACGACAGCGAGAACATCCGCCGCATCATCGGCGTGCCCACGCCCGAGGACGAGCTGCCGCCCGACCGCCTCGCCGCCTCACACAACAACAACAACAACAACAACCACCTGCAGCTCGACGAGACCAACTACAACAAGGCGGTGCCCATGGACATCGACACGACGATACTCCAACCCAAAATACAAGAAACCGTCGTCGAGCAGAAGCGAATAGAGAGCCCCCCGGACAAACCGACCAGCTGCCAGTCCGCCGACACCAGCGGGAACTCCTCGCCGCAGCGCGACGAGATGGACGACATCCAGAAGAAGATCCACTCGTTCCACACGGAAAACATTCAGATCCTTCGGAGCAGAAATAAGAAGCCCAAGGAAAAGCGGAAGAAGGTCAACCTGAACTTCGATCTCAGCATGGTAGACGATCAGATCAGCGTTCAGCTGAGAACGGCCAGCGACGACGAACCGGAACTCAACGGGGATGCGCACGATGACATGCACGAAGTATCCACCGAGAACATCCCTCTCCCGCCCGTCGAGTCCATCCCGCTGCCGTCCTCGTCCACCGAGAACATCCCGCTGCCCGGGGAGCCGAGCCCCATGTCGCCCGTGCCGCCCGAGACCATCCCGCTGCCCGACGGACCCATGACGCCGCTCAAGCCGCAGCGGCGCGCCGAGCCCGCGCGACCCGCGCCCGCGTCTCCCGAGCCGCGGCGACTCTCTCCGGTGCGGTACCGCTCGCCGCCGTCGCCCGCGAGGCGCGCTTCTCCGGTGCGCCGCTCGCCCGTGCGTCACGCGTCACCGGTGCGCGCGTCGCCGATTAGACGCGTATCGCCGATGGGGCAGGTGTCGCCGTTGACGCGGGCCTCGCCGATATCCCGGGCGTCGCCGATCCGTGCATCTCCGATCCGCCGCGCGTCGCCGATCCGTGCATCTCCGATCCGCCGAGCGTCGCCGATCCGGGCATCTCCGATCCGACGTGCGTCGCCGGTCCGAGTCGCGTCGCCCGCCAGTCGTGAGTCGCCGCCCCGGCCGGCGTCGCCCGGGCGCTCGCCGCCGGTCTCGGAGGAGAAGCCTCAGCTCGCGGCGGATCGACCCTCCGTTCTGGACGGGTCGTCGGTTCCGTTCTCGACGCGGTTCAGCGCCACGGGCCTGTTCTCCGGCATCTTCAGCAACATGACGCAGACGTTCAACGCGGACAGTTCCATAAACGAGAACGTTCCGAACATGTCTATAATAAAAAGTGCAATAGATAGGACTACAAGTTTAGATAGTAATTTGTTCGCCAAAGAAAGTATTACGCAGTCTGACGAGATGAAGAGTGTTCAGGAAATATTGACGCGTGTGAACAATATGGATAGTAATAACAGTGTGATATTATCGGGGGTGTTGAAGAGTTCCAACAGCGCTGGCTTGTTGTCGCCGTCGCCCAAGCTGGTCGCCAAGCCTTACTGCCCGCGGACCAACGACCCCAGACTGAATCCTCCGCCTCTTGAAAAACCCAAACCCATAAGAAGAAAGGTATGTCATTCTTCGTTTTTCTTTATAATAGGTATTGCCACCTTCAATTTATCATAACATATTGGTGTCTATGAAGTGTAACAGATGTTTTACTTCATTTCTTAAAAAAAATATTATGTTGTAGCACCTAATGTTAGCTTATGTTGTAATGTTTAGCTGCTACCAAGTCGTAGATTCAGCTTCATGTGTCATCTTTGTCTATTCATCATCTCCAAGTAAAAACGCGAGGAAAATTTATTCACATAAAATAAGTTATCGTATTTATGTAACGGAATTCTAATAGTACAGTAACAGTACATGTTATCAGCGTAACCTTTTCGATACGTTTACAAGGCAGTGCAGTGCGCTGAAACGTTATCTAAAAGGCTATAAAGGTCTTGGTCTCAGAAAACATTGTTTTTTGATCATAAACTAACAAACTACTAAGATCATAATATTTGATCTGCTGACTGCTGTATTAAAAGTCCAATTTTATTTCACGTCGAAGTTTCCTTTACCACATTAAGGAATCGCCTTAGAATATTCACATCAGATTTTGGATATGCCGACGACATGTCCAATATCTGACGTGCGTATTCTTTTAATTTTTTTACTCAGTTTCGAATAGGTTGATGCTTCTAAAGTGTAAGAACCACAATGATAACCCACGACCGACTAAACAAGCATATTTAGATTTTTCAAAATTTATTTATAGGACAACCAACAGCACAAACAATACAGAATGAGATAGAAACATAAGGCCAATATAAGATAAAAATATTGCCAATAAATTGTAAATATATTATTTACACGTAACGTATCCACAGCTCTCTATAACCGAGTACCGCAAGCGACATAAGGGCGCGGGCGAAGAAACGGACGCACCGGCTGAGCCTCAGCAAGCGGAAGCTGCATCATCATCGTCGTCGTCGTCCGCGCTGTCGCCGCAGCGGCTCGAAGCGGCGGCGGCCAGCGCGGCCGACGAACTCGAGCAGCGGCTGCATCGAGAACTCGCGCAGGACCACATGCCGAAAGGTAATTGTCTTATAACTAGTAGTACGCCCGGCTTCGCACGGGTAGCGGGTAAGGAATTTCTTAGGTATTTTTTTACACCTTGGGTTACATAATTGAAGAAAAAACATGTAACATAAGGCCTTGAATTGAAGTTTTAGTAAGGATCCCTATTTTTTCTGAAAATATAATATAGCCTATGTTCATCGCAGATAGTGTAGCTTCACAACAGTGAAAGAATTTTTTGAATCGGTCCAGTTGTTTCGGAGCCTATTCGATGCAAACAAACAATCAAATCTTTTTTTTTTATAATATTAGTCTATAATAAATACTTATTGTTTGCATCATTAACCTTTTATTGACAGCGTTTGGACGACCATGGAGGTCATCCAATTAAAGTACATATGTTATACCTGTATTGGAAGATAGTGCTCTTCCTCCATGGTATTATGTAGAACATAACTTAATTAAAACATTTTGTGTAATGCACTTTCTCATCTCTAAGAAACTAGCTCAAAACGAGACCCTGAAATGTTTATGAATATCATACACATAGTCACAAACTTTCAAATGCGGGTTTAATCCAGCTGTGTCAGTATCATTGTGAATTATTTCGTCAGTTGTAGTAGCTAATGCAGCAAGATGATGCTTAACTATTTATTCCACAATCCTTCAAACTAAGTGCAATACTCTAGTTTCCAAACGACCAATAAAATGCTGATAATGTTGTAGTTATCAGCAAAGTCATAAGTGTTTTATTATTGTTAATGTCGTTATGTAATACTTATTGAACTTGGGGTCATCTGGTAACCGGTAATATCCGATGCAGTCTCTGCATTTTTCTCGCCTCTACGTTTTTCAGCAGTCCACGCAAGCATTCCAAAAATACAAATCATTTTAAAAACCTTGCATCCATTGCAGATACGTAAATGCGGACTCCATAGTTACATACTTATACAGGCATATATGCTGTCCAATCTCAACAATATCGTCGGTTCGTAACGTATCGAGCGCTCTGCCGCATGTAAAACAAAACGCTTCCACCACAATCGTTTTGCATTTTAAGTATCGACACAGAATATGTAACAGTTTGTACCGGACAGCGAGAACCGCTCGACCTTGACAGCTTTGCCGCACACAAATACTGCGCAAAACCCGAGTCATTATGCTCTCATCTGTGGCGTTGTATCCATACTTATGTTGATGGTTTTTACGAGTGGATGTCGTCATGTTATAATGATCAATTAAATCGCAATTCTTATTGTAATTACCATCGATAGAGTCGGGATTTGCTTGGTGTATAAAGGATTATTTTAGGGTCGCACGACCCTAAAATAATCCGCCGCACTCGATCGACTCGACCTCCTTAATACAATTGAAATTCAGGAGAACACAATTCAGTCAATATTTTTCTTATTTTTTGGAATATCATTATAATTTCAGACCGTTTTCTTTTGAGATATTTTTCTCTACGTTTTCAGGATTTTCCTACCTAAAAGTGCTCCCCACAATACATTCCAAGAATTAATATTAATTGTTTATTTATAAAATTATATTTAATATTATACATAAAAAAAAAATCTTCTATCTATATAACTATCATAAATGTGATCAATCCTTCAATCTTGGTGTAACTAGTGCAATTTAAAATACATAATATACTCGTGGCTTGGATTTGCGCCCATGCTCTGATACCATCTTGAAATATCAAGAGGTATCAACACGCTTCATCACGTAACAAAATAATGTATTGGATGTGTATTTCCGCAGGCGTGTTCGACGCGCAGCCGACGGCATCGGAGCGGCAGCGGGAGAATCTGAGCTCGCGGCTGCGGCGGGAGTTCGGCCTCGCGCTGCCCGAGGACGACGACGCGCGGCCCCCCACCGAGCCGCCGGGCGCGGAGCCCCCCGGCGCCGCGCCCGCGCCCGAGCCGTCGAGCCACAGCGCCGACGCCTGGCCCGAGCCGCGGCCCGCCACGCACAGCCGCAGCCTCGACGGGGCCAGCTTCGCCCGCGCCGGCTGCGATAACCTAGTGCTCCTAGGTGAGACGGCGCAGAACGTCGCGTCGCTCGACGCGTCGCGCCCGTGCCGCGCCGCCGGCCCCGGCACCTTCGAATGGGGCCGGAGAGGGCTCTAGGCCGTTCTCGTTGCCGTTCCCGATGTTCTGTTATATTTTATGACGTTGACTATTTGTACGATAGATTTATATAATGTGCGGTAGTTTTAATTCGGTGTTGCCATTGAGTAGTTGCGGTCGATCGGTCGAGGCGCGGATGGATGCTTGCGGAGTGGAGACGCGAGATGCGAGTGTGGGAGTGTAGTTTTGTAATCTGTAAATTTGTCCGGCAGATGGCGCAGTGGGTGCGAGGCGGTGTGACAGGTAAAGGCTCGGCCGCGCCTGCCGCCGCATGTATTATACAAACAAATATTATATTAAAAGATACGTTACTTCTATTAGGTATGTTAGGTGCGCTCGCGCGCATTTTTGTATATTTCCGTTTCGTCTTGTAACTTCGTTTTATTTTCACGGTTTTCTGCAAGTACAAATTGTTTTTATTTCCCTTTTGTACATATTGTAAATAGAAAAGTAAGATAGAATTATAGGGAATGGTATGTAATGATAATGTATGTATGACGATATAGAAGATTTTTTATATATGTACAATGTTTATGTATCCTATTGATATACTTATTTATTATCGATCTTTTGATAGGTCGCGATGGCTAGGTTTTTGTACGCATAATGTTAAGTAAATTATAGATATTTTTATTATTTGTTTTACGTTTTATAGCGTAAGGGAGGTAGTGTAAGAGCTCGCCTAGGTAGGTCCGTAGTGCAACACGTGAGTCGTGGGACGTGTGCTGCAGGCCTTCCCTTAGCCATAGAAGAGGTTCGTTCTCGTTTTCCATTTGATGTGGTCTATGGTCCTTCACAAGTTGGCAGCTGGGTCTGTGGATACCTGAGTTTTATCCCTTTAATTGTTCTCTTAGTGTAATCAATTCTCAACCACGATAAAAATAACAAGTGATATATTTGCGATATCAATGATTCGTTGTGACGACTGCTCTTGTTATTATTGCTTTTTGTTTTTCTTACAAAACTAGCTTTATTTTACTAGAAACAGAACTATCTGTATTTTGCTGATTTAGTTTTAAATAATTGGGATGTTTTCTTGTATTGATACCAGTTTAAGCAAAAATGCATTTTACCGATTGTGAACGACATCGGATGAAAATGTGACATATAACAGTGTTCAGTTTTGATGGAATACAATGACTATTTAACGAACCAATTGCAATATTAAAATAAATTAAACAACAGTCACATAATGACATGAATCACAAACCTAGATTTTAAATAACAATAGTAGAGAATAAATTGTTATCAACTAACTTTGTTACAGAATAGTTATGTTTATGATAGTGTTCATTAATTTCATACCTTAAATTAATAAGAAATAATAAAATCGGAACTCTCCGCATTTGTTTTATCGCGAGTGATATATAATTTTGTATGGTCAATTCGTTCACTAGAGTAATAAATATTTGACGTAATGTTGATAAATGTAATATAATGTTGTGTATGGTAACAACGAATCGATGTTGTGAGTAACCCCGGACTAAAGCTACAATCGCATCTACCGCCCAGTGATCTAAGGCATTTGCAAAATATTCTGTGTGTACACTTATTCATTAAGAATTTTGTTTAGTTAAAACCGCCTTGAAGTATATTGTAATTTAATTTAAAATTATTGCTTTATGTTTTGGGAATGAAGCTCAAAAATGTTGTGGCCTAATAATGTAGCGGTGCGAAAAGAGATTGATATATGATTGAAAATTATACATGTGTCAATAAAATTCAATTCATTGCTAATTTATAACGTAAAATAAACATAATGTTAGATGTTAAACGTATGCTATATTGTTTACAATCTTACCATCTCTTTTCGAAACTGACGAATGGCATTAGAAATGTGCCGCTGATTATTTAGCAATTTATGTAGTTAAACTACTTTTATGCTTCCTATCCCAGTGTCTTGTCTAGTGCGTCATCTTTGACGTTCCTTTGAGGATTTAAGTCGCGAGCACAGAACTCTCACAATAAGAGTTATTAAAATATTCATCCAAGACATAGTTGAACCACCCAGAGCTGATTTTTTTTAGCAAGTACACAAAATGTTATAATCATTACCTACTTAAAATAATCTAGTAGGCTTGATCATTTGAATATGAAATGTATTACCGGGTTGGGTAGATATATATCTATAATTATTATGTGATGACATGACGCGGATATCCGCGTCATGTCATCACATCGAATAAGCTAGATTTAAACGGGCTGTGTGCTTTATGCAAATAAATTCAGTGAAACAAACAAACTGGCTACTTAACCAAGTCAATTTCTATGTCAGATTGTTTGTATTGCAATCTTTTTCTTGAACCTAACAAGGCTAGGCCAACAGTTAGGTGATAACAATCAATTACACGCTTTTCATTTTGGCTATGCATTGTGAATCAGTGATCGAGACTTTATCAACAAGATTTTTAACCTACATACTTATTTAGTTTTGGTGGATAATATGTACATACTTTTCATAAGTATTCAAACAACATTTTGTTCTTCCTATAAAAGTGAGAATAACTTACAATTTGTTATAATTACTGGTAATATTCTTGTCTTATAGGCGAAAAAACAGCTCCTGGGTATATTACCATCGAGTCAAGTTTCTAACGAGGCCCATCCATGTGCATAATCAATGGTAATTAATTTAGTATTTTAGTCAACTTGTTGCAATAACGCCTGCAAGGCAATTTACTAAATTTATCGTCGACTTATTATACACACAGATTATATATTAGCCACTTATTTAATTCATGATTTTATTATATTTTTGTAATGTATAAAGTGTTGTAAGGTCTTTTTTTTTAATATTTTTATAAATCAATTATTGTAGATGAATTTTTATTCAGAGCCAATGTGGCTTTTCACTTGTATAAATATGAATTACTACTTGTAAATATTTTGATCTGGATTTTACTTAGAAATAAAACAGCTTCTTGTCTTGTCGTTAGGTGCGTTTTGCTGTGAACAATATAGAAAATTACAGAAATAAAATATGTAGGTAAAATGGTTATTTCACAATAAAGAGAAACGCAAAATGATGTAAAACTAATTCAAACTTTTTTTTCTAAAAAAGTGCGACAGTTGACTTAAATTATCCAGTTTATTATAAAGAAATGGTACTATAGATAAAAACAGCATCAAAGCGCCAACTCTTAAAATGTAGGATATTAGAAAAATCTTTGTGATAAAATCTTTATTATCATCCAGTAGAGAACTCTGTATATAAATATTATTATAACAATAAGTGGAAGATTATATTTTGTTATGGTGAACAAAAAGCACACATTTTATCGTTTGCCATATTTGATTGTAGATTGGTATTTCCTCCTTGTGATCGCACCCACCTTCGTCTACCCTTCTCTGTTTCATATATTTGTAAGGTATTCGTAACGATAGAATATTTTGCAATATTATAATTATATATTTTTTAACGCTAAGTGGATCATAAAAGTAGAGCTGTATATTATCCAGATGTTAAATATTATTATTTCTTTCTTAATGTTTGAACTAAGCATGTAAAATTTGAAATAATATAGAATAAAAGATGTTATGATAATTAATTAAATAAATCTTTGCTTTATAACCACATTCCCATAATCATAAGTAAAACACGCGTTACATATAATAACATTTATTATTATCGTTAACTTATGAACAAAATACGGTATATCTTTACTACAACGTTACACATACTTTGACACATAGCTAAGTGATAACCTAGGTACACAGTACACACAAAAGAGTCGAAAAGTGACATAATTTTCCTATGCCTATTTCAAAACCTCAGTCTTAATCATCTATTACTCTAGCGGACGCACCAAACTTGGGGCCCTAAAATTCTTTTCTACTAACACCAAATACATATTAATTTAACGATTAAAAAGAAAATGCTGAGCTAGTACTCATTTTATAAAATATTTCCAAGTGATTGGTTAATATTGTATAATGACTGGACATAATTAATTCGATTATCACAGCTAACTTCATAATCCTACAAATCATTTACAAGAAATGGTAACCCAAGATCTATATAAAATAATAACAAAACTAGTATGGCGTATGATTACAGCCCAATTAAAATGCTTTGAGCAAAAATTAACTAAACAACGAAATACACCTTATTTTGAAAACATAACACATTCTTGCGTATATGACAAACTGCTTCAAGCTAAGTTCGAATATAACTTTGCCACTATACTATCTACGTCACAGACCGCCTGTGAAGACATAAAAACCAGTTCTCACCTTAGTTAACCATATCTACTGAGGTTCAAGAACTAAAGAATTCTATGTGTCATATGACTGGTAAGGTATATAAAACAATGTACCTAGTAGGTACTACTACTACTACTTATAACTACTATAATCGGTAGGTTTCTATAACTATTTTAAACATAATAAATCTACCTAATCTATTTAACAATATTTAATAGCAACGAGGTACTTAGGTTATATTCCAGCTAAAGCTGCCATGTGTTCATAATTTTTGTTTAGTTTCCAGATCCAAAACTTCTGAGATATCCAGAACACAGTACGTACCATATGTGCCTAGTTGGTTTGGTTAAATCATCGTTTTCATCCACTGCTGGAAAAACCCGAGTCCGGAGTAAGTTACGAACATGTTACTTTAATAGGTATGTAATAGTAATTTTAGGAAATGTAAAGTAGGTACTTTTACTTGACACACCTAACATTTTAAACCAACATAAAATTTGTACAGACTAGGCTCAGAGCAGTAGCTCTTCTTACACTTCCAAATACATTTTTTACCACTTTATCGGGCGCCATTTTGTAATGTCCGCCATTTTGTCGCATTCTACTGGTTGCGCCATTCTTGAGTATGTTCCCGCTTGACGTGATGCTGATGATTCATACAAGGCTGAAAGTTAACGTGGATGGTGACTGGATGTAAAGATGTCGGTATAGTATGCATTATTCGCGTATCCAATTTTTCGTTGGGGCCCAGAAGTTCTGCTAAACAAGAGTAGTCGAGACTCAGCGGCACGTAGTATTTTCCTGCAAAAACGATATATGTATTAGCGAATCTGTTGCAGCAAGTTAGTTAATCACAAAGCGATTTGGACATCAAAAACCTCATTCCATTGTCGGTCAGTAGGTACATTTTAAGGGTTCAACAAATTGAAAGAATTGTTTGGTAGGTCTAATATTGCTAGTGCTAAGCATTTGTACGAAGTAATCATTGTACATACCTTGAGTATTCAATGCGAAAATAGGCACGTATTGCGGGGGATGTTTGTCGTAATTGAGATGATTGGGAGACTCGCTCGACGTGTCCTGAAACGAGAAGTGGTCCGCGGATATTAAAACAAGTCCAGAATTCAATTTGTTTTTAGTGCAAATCAAAATCACAAATGTTACGAAACCTTTCTTTTTTGGTGCAGACAAAAACAATACTGTGGCACATTGTTATCCTGTACCCCTGTCCTGCAAACTCGTACTTGGGGTACCGATCAGTGACAAGTTGAACACTCAACTTGTCATGGAATTCTGTTAGATGATGACTACACAGTCATCATCTAACAGAATTCCATTTAAAGTACCTACCTAAACCAGTTTTGTTGACTGTATAAGAGATTTCAATTTAAATCTCTTTCTAGTCTCGGAGTTTATTTAATTCCTTTTAGTTATTAATTTATTTATATTTTGCATCTTAAATATTTGAAAGGATTACCTGAGGCGAGTTATCCCTGGTCTCTTCAGTAGAACCTGAGTTGGAGGTAGACGTTGATTCCACAAGTAGGGCCGCTTTCCTCCGCTTGTGAGTGTAAACTTTGTTCTGTGGATGTATGGGTCGGGGCATGTCCGTGGCCTGAAAAGAAAAAATGTTACTGTAATTCCAAATTATGGTACCTTATCTATAATAACCAGTAAAAATAAAGTTGATTTTGCTGCATAAGTAGACGAGGCTAGAGTAGACAAGAGCAGCGTTTCCCATTTGCCGGGTCGCGACCCGGTCATCAAAAAAAAAATACAAGGTCGCAACATTCCCGCCTTGTTTTAAAATTCAGTTGGTCACGAAGGGGCATTGTGAAAAATACCGGGCCATGGCAGATCAATGTTTGGGAAACACTGGACTAAAGTGTGATGTGTGAAATATCCATGAATATTTCTTTATTTACCTCAGTGATCTCCGTATCTTGCGATCTCGAAAAGCGCCTTTCAATGCTATTCTTGAACTTGTACGAATGCAGGTAATCTTCGCTATGCTCCGGTTTACGAACAGCACGCAGCTTGGGTTCCGGGTTTCGACGTCCGTCACGTTCTACATCTTGTGTCTCACTGTCTGCTATCGGATGATTTTGACTTAGGCTCTGGCTTAGACCCTGGTTTAGACTCTGACTTAAGCCTTGGGTTAAATTTAAACTCTGGTTTGACACTGAAAAGATATTGGAGAGAATATTAGTTATGTATAATCGTTCAGAGAGCACTGTACCCTGGAAGAGTACCTATTAAAATTCTGATTCCGATTATGTATAATAAAAACGTTACTTATAAATTAAGTGATATTAGTATTATTAGTGAATACTGTTTGTCCTGTGGCAATGAAGCAGATAAAACGACTGAAATGAAAAAAAGCGCAGCATCTTCGACGATTTTCCTGCGGTCTAAAGTCACGATATCTCGAAAGCGATGCTTTGCAGAAGAAAAGTGTTGAGATATTTTTTGTAGATAATTTTACGTACTACAAACTTTGACTGAACCATTTTTCGATAGCTCTCGTTGTTTCAGAGATATACGCAAAAAACGCAAATTTTGACCTCGAATAAAAACAACACACAAGCGGGATCGATGGAGACTTTTGACATATCATTTGTGACGTATTCAAGGCCTGCATAAAAATCCAGCTTGTTAGGAATTAATGCAAACTGGAATGTCTATTTTGACTGGACTAGTTAATGTAAGATAATTTTGACTGGACTAGTAAGTAGGTACTTACAGTGGGAATTGATTCTAAAGTTATCTCTATCGCAGTCCATTGCGTAAGACTCCTCGTAAGGCTGCGGCGCAGGCGGAGGAGCCTGTGCGATCACTCCCTTGTTGATAAATCCTTGCGAACTGTTTGAAGATGCTTCCGACGAAGAGTTTGGGTGGGAACGGAGCTTCGCACGAGGTAATACCTCTCCTAAAAGAAAAAGCATTCTAATTAATTTCAAGGAAGTCTAGTAGTTCTGGAAAAATTAATCGGGTTTATTGAGCTAGTGCTATGGAATTTGAATACCTAAGCGACCAACCGTGAGACAGGTATTTATTATAAGAAAATATTCCAATAGAGTTTTATAACCTGTAACCACCCCAATCAAGTGAAGCTCATCTATGGTTCTGACTGGGCGAAGCGTGGTGATGATAAGTATAAGATAGGGTTCCATTTCATTCAATTGGGACATTCGTACCTTTGGTGACAGCATCAACATGCCTCTGCATATGCGACGTCATCTGCACGCACAGTGCATCAGCCGGACTGTATCCTCTCACTTCCACCAGAAACCGAAACGCCTCTCCGATAGCTTCTTGGTACCCAGCCCTGAAGTGCTCTTCACCCGCCTGACGGTCGAAAGCTAGAAACAGAACCCACGCGAAGATGGAGCATCTTCCCCTGGGTGACTCCTAACCACATTAGATCACTTCAGCAGACACACTCTGAGCAGATTTGTAAACGTCCGGGGTTCTATAGATCGGGCAAGTATCTTCGTCTCATCGAGTCTTAGTCTCAAGACGAAGAGTCTTAGTCTCATCTCAACGTAAAAGTAGTAGAGAAAAGTGATTAATATCAAAATAGAAGTCCGCTAAAGTATTTGCCAGATTTATTTATGAAGAACCCGCAAAGAAGATGAAATAACGGTACCTTATTAAATGTAGCAAGACTGAAGCACCCAATATCGCGATCATATAAGGAATCCTTTGGTCTTGCTCCACCAAAGTGTGTTTTTTTTTATTTTCTTCTTTGTCTTCAGTTTCAATGTTTACAATTTACTTACTCGTAAATTCAGAGTGCGACGAACTTAGAACCATTCTGAGATTATGCAGAAAATACCGAACCAAACAGCCAAATCAGGCTTTGCAATAGTATTTCTGACATTATCTTAAAACATTTAAAAGCTTCTGAAGAAAACTATGTAGTTGAAGTCACTAAACTAAGTATATTGGGAGGGAGCCAAAAAACGGCATGACAAAATTTTGCTTGACAGCAGGCAAATGTTAAAAGTCCTTATGGACTTAAGTGTACTATTAAAAAAACGTAATATCCCATTTTAAAAATGCCAATGAGTTTAAAGATAGATTCTAGTATTGCTAGAAATAATTGAAGTATTTATGGAGCCCCTAATCTGATAATTCCACTGACAAAATTGACACTTATTGAAATCCCCACAATCAATCAATAGGCACACGCTGAAATCATGTGCCTTGTAAAGTATTACCTAGTATAGGTACCTATCGCTTGGTGAGTTTTGTTCAAGACCACCTTAGTTATTATTAATTTTTTGATCTCTAGAATAATTTTAACTAGGTAGCTACCTGCCTATAAGTCTTCAATTACTTCCAACACAAAGGGACACTACGAACGATTGTTATTAAGTTTACCGTTCGTGCGTCCATCCAAGTATTTCAGGTGGCGTATAGCCATCTCAATTATTTCTGTCTTCTCGACCCTTCCGCGTCCCTTCTTCAAATACTCTGGCGGGATTAGGCGTGATAGGTCAGCAAGGCAATTGTTCATTCGATCGCGACGACGTTTCTCGATAATGCGATGAGACATAGGGTCTTGCTGTAGGGACAAAAAAGTATTAAAACTTTATGGCCGTTGTATGCATCAAGTAACACTGATATGGACAAGTTTATATTTTAATGAAAAGGTGCATAAAATGGGATGAAAAGACTGGACAGGCGTCACAGCTCAGTTGGTAGTAGCTCTGCCTTCCATGCTGTAGGTCGTGGGTTCGATTCCTACCCAGAGCAAATAATTGTGTGATGAACATAAATATTTGTTGTGTCTGGGTGTTACTATGTATGTGTTTAAAAAAAAATGTAAAAGTATTATATCAGCAGTGTCTCTTCTAGATCGAACTTGATTTCACAGAAAAGCTATAAGTATAAGTAGTCAGGTACCAACCAATTGAAAGTAGGTAGGTAACTTCTAAAGCTTAAAGTAAAAAGAGATAAATGGGCATATTCAGTAGACTTGCCCTCGAGACCTTCCCCTTCTTGAGATAAGCGCCGCCGGGGTACTCTGCTTCGTCCTCTGATTGGGCCGCGAAGTTGAGCTGGTCACCACGCCCGAAGCCATCGTTTGTGTTGTAGCTGAAACAAACAACGTTATTACTGTAGTAGGAACTCGAAGTATCGTTAATTTAATGTTGACAATAATTCGGACTCTCTATTGTATTAAAGACTTTCATAAAATAAGTCTTAAAATAGTATACTACTACTAACACATAGTAAAAAGCAATTTAATCCCGCTGGAACAGTGATTTTCAAACTTTTTCATGATAAGACCCCCGAGTATTACCCCCCTAATATTTCGTAAACCCCGACAGTTAACTTTTTCATGTATTTTATATTACAAAGATATTATAGAGACTGAATACTTCAATCCATACAACTTTTTAGGGATTTGCATAATAAGAACGCGCGCTATACCCACTAGTTGAAAAACAAAATCAAGCAACTTTTGCATGATCTGGACATACGAATAGACAAACGCGTTTCTATAAGGATTCCATAGAATAAAAAGAACATAAAATAAGAAGAGCCTGTCAGTAGGTACTTATGTTCTTGCTCTGTGGCGTGTGGCTATGCCAACATGTGACTGACCGATTGACGGACTGGGACACGTGCACAAGGTCAAACAAATTAAGTAGACTCAAGTAGGTACCAACGAAGTAGTATGAAAGAACATTGTTTATGTATAATTTTTTTTATTATTTGATTGAAATTTAGACTGTCGAAAAACGGAAAAATGTGTTAACTGTCTTAGTAATCGAAATATCATCGTTACGTTACGATTAAGGCGCGAAACGATATTTCGACCCGAAATTTCGTTTGCGTTTGTTTTTAGTTTTCGAGACTTGTTCTAGTAAAACTCAGACTAAGGGCTCAGGTGTTAAACTAGTGATGTGCTGTAATAATTTGATGATTTACGGATCGGTACTATTTCGTATGGTTTTTTTTAAACATGTTAAACTATAAAATGTTTTATTTATTACGCGTCGATTACTTGGGTTACTTAAACCATAAATTATGTAATTTCAAGATACTTTCATTTATTTTATTAATACTATTATTTTATTTAAGGTTTATTTGGCAAGTACATGTGTTTTTTTGTATATTCTTAAACTTACTCTACCTATTTTCTAAAACTTAAAAAAAATGGCAATAAATAAACCCTGCCAAACCCAAAATACCTGGGTTATTCATTTTATTTAACTTATTATTTGACGTATGTGTACATGAAAATAAGTTGTAGGTAAACTAACTAAGCAATAAAATTACATCTCACGTTGCTCATTTTAGTTTCCTAATTTTATATCATGCTGCGTGTTACTAATAATGCTTCGTGTAACTACAACCTCACATGGTTGTCAACGTGACAATGACAACCATTTGAAGATACCTAGATACCTACAAATCATTATTGAAAGAATTGCGATAGAAACTAGATAGTGTACGTAAAGATAAGGCTCAGCTGATCTTTCATAACAGAAAACTGTGACTAGTTAATGTAAAGTTTTGAGGGATAAGTCCGAATTAATCGTAGACACTGCGCGGTGACGCTAACGTTCGACAGTCGAGCTGTTAAGGGGCCTAGCAATGAATTCTGTGAAATTGGCGAGGTTTCGTACAAGGTTTTTATTAACAAAAACGTTTCACGGCTATAAAAATATATGCATATCAAAGTATGATTCTTTAAAAGTTGTATGTATTGATAAAAAACATTAATTTATCTATTAACAACTGAGAAATTAATAAAAATTAAACCAATTTCAATCGACATAAACTAGCAATATTAAATATGAATAACTTGCATAGTACCTACTGGTTAAAACTGAAAATAAATTATATAACCAGCTTTTAAATAAAATAATATCTAGTATTAATAAAAATCGATCTATTAGGAGAAAGTTAAGAGGAATTAACCCAAAACAAAACCAGTTGAATAAAGAAGTACAGTTTGAAAATAACAAATCCTAGGTATTGAACCATATTTAAAGTTTCAACCAAATAGACAATAATTTCAAATCCAAAAGCTTTGAATGAAGATGTACTTATGTTAGTTTATTATTTATTTATTTACACTTTGTTTTACTTGACAGATAAGCTGTATCACAAACATTGATTATTTAAGTATTTTGTACTACTTAAAAACCATACCAATACACGTTTTCAGCCTTGTTCATAAAGATTAACATATTATGAATATAATTTATAGGTATTATTCTAGGCACAACGTGGCGATGCCTGTTAAAATACTGAGATGCACTTAATATGTAGTTATTTAGTTAGTATAAAGTTCTTTATATCTTTGTATTTTTTTTATATGTTCTAGCTTTAGGTACTGAAATAAAGTTATTCTATTCTATTTATTATTAGTATTATGTTATTTGTTAAGCTCAGTAAGTTAATGCATCGATAAAGGCAGTGAACACAACATAACATCATGTGGGTCATCGGTAAGTTTCATAATATACTTAGTTTTATAAAAACAAACGATTGCTATACTTTAAATATAACTATGTATTAAATATAACTCACGAAAATAGTCCAGAAAGTTGTGGTTCTGGTTTCCTGTCCTCCCTGACATAGGGAGTTAAAAGAACATTCATCACAATATCAATTCAGAAGAAAAATGATTTCTCCTTTCGAATGTAAATAAACACGTCCCGATCGGCAGCTCGTTGCTGACTGAACTGAACGAGTTGAAAAACGGTTAAAGTGAAGTTGCTTGGACTTAAACACGAGACTCGCTCGAGCAAGTGCGTAGTATTACTGGGGTGACAATGATTTAAGAAATTTTAACCAAAACAGTCTTTAAAACAGGTATAACTTATACCCGCCCTTATACCCGGTTATGTATACCGTATAAGTACGAGTATGAAACAACTTTGACATGCGTCTGATGCGTCACATCACATCTCAGTTGGTAGCTCTACCTACCATGCTGTGGGTTGTGGGATCGATTCCCACCCAGAGCAAATGTTTGTGTGATGAACATAAATATTTGTTCTGTGTCTGGGTGTTATGTATGTATTTACAAAAAAATATTATTCTATCAGCAATCTAGTTTCCGTAGTACAAGCTTTGCTTAGTTTGGGACTAGAGCGCGATGTGTGTAATGTCCATAAAATGAACTTGACGTCATTATCAGTATCCACCAATTTATTTTTATACTAATCCTATATCAAAATGATTTTAATATGAGAATATAAAAACACGTGATACTAGATAAGATGATAAGGTTGGTAGATATTTATAAATTATCTTAGTTAGAAACAACAATTACAGTGAGATCGGCACAGCTAAGGATGTATTTTTACTCGCGACCTACGCGAATTTTAATAAGTAGTATGTATAATAAATAATACTTTTACAGTTTTTTATATACATATAAAACTTTTTAACAAAAATATTAAACCGCCGAAAAAACATAAAAACTAAATTTTTTTTTATTCTATCGTAATTATTTTTTCAATCATTCAGTCATTTTGGAATATCTCATTCATTTTGGATTTTTTCAAATTAATACCTCTTTCGGTGTACATTATTTCCAATAAAAAAAGAAATATCGAAAACAGGCTACTCTGTTTATTTATTTATTGAATATAACATATCATTAGGATGTTAAAAGTTCTGCGATAACACACATGCACTTGTAGTGAAATAGACTTATAGGTAGATAGATCATACAAGTAGTACCTATATCTATTAATTTACCTAACATATCTATTCAAAATATTTTGAGAGCGTTCATTTGGCCGTTATATATATAAGATCTGTACTATACTATAAACCGGACAAGATAATAAATAGAATAATCCTCGATAAGCTAAACATAAAAAGGAATGTACAGTTTTATATTTTTCCTAATTCATGGGTATATTACTAGGAGAGTGTTTCAAGACTTTTGCTACGTCAATAAAAAATCATTATAATGGAGCAGAATTTGTATAGAATCAAAGAAAAACTCGGATTTTTTTTAAAACTTAGTGGCTTCTTATTATAAACTTCATTTTTATTTTAACTATTCAATACTTGCCTGGTGGGAAGCGGCGGATAGAAAACAAAGGGGGGAGACCTTTGCCCAGCAGTGGGAAAGTACAGGTTAATAAAAAAAAATTCAATACTTAGTTCTTATTAGAAAAAAACTGTAATTAAATGGCACCTATATCTTAATTATATTGTAAATAGGAAAGATTTGTTTGTTTCTTATCTCACAATTAGAATCTAAAAAATATCTCAGATTCTAATCTGAGATAATTTTTAGAAAGTTTTATCTTTACAGAATAATCGGTTATTTAAGTTTACATTTTGTTATCGGCACCCTAGAAATAGTTAGAACACCTTTTACTACTCAGACAAGAGCAGTGCAAAGGCGAGCTGCATCCTAGAGTTAATTAATTATAATCGGATTATCAAATTTATTTGAATTAAAAAAAAAAGCGGTCTCTGTATCTGAGACCTTCTCTCACTGTCGTGTCGTGATCAGCGATATGAGTGTAATTTAGATACCATTTTATCTCAATGTTCGTATTAAGATTACGACAAATATTTTATCTTACGCCTATGTAGTTTGTGTTCTGTAGCTCTACCATGAGTTTTTACTATACTATATTTACTACACTCGCTAGCGTCTGTAGTTAAAAAAATGTATGAAGATTTGTACAGCGCGTCTACCGGATAGTTGGGTACTAAAATTCGTCATACTAATATTGACGTAACTACTGTAGTAAAGTCAGGCGATTTTACTGTGACATCTCATGGTAGATACACTGTATCAAATTAACAAGTTACCGAGAAAACCTTCATTCCGTATCCGTAATTAGAATCCGTCTTTTGGCAATCCCTAGTACACATATATTTCGGGGCTTTTTCCACGGAATTTTAACTTGTAATATTTAAACCAAATTGTATTTTAATTAGTTATGTGAATAGATAAGTGCAACATTTGAAGTGTGGGAGATAGAAGCGTTGTTGTGTAAAATATCCATAATCCATTTTTTATTTTTTTTTATATTATATTTTTTTACATCTTTTTAGATAGTACCATGCCTACATACCTACTTATAAATCTTATAATTAGTAGATGAGGTCATCGACGTCATCTACCTATACTTGTCCCACGCTATGTGGGGTCGGTACAACACGTCTTCTTCCACTCTCCTCTATCAGACGTCATCTTACTCCTTTCTTACTTATATCATCGGTACACTATAGAAATTAGGGAATTATTTAATTATATATTATCATAATTTTATAATCTATTTATTTATTTATTAGGTCTACCAACAGTTTCTAATTCTAATTCTAATTCTAAGTGGGGGAATGAGATCTGCACTGACGTCCCGCAGTGGGGTGTATTGTGCATTGTCCCCCTGCTAACCTCACCCCAGCCAGCCCAACTCCTTAAAATAACGGAGAAGGACCCTGGGTTGGTGGCAGCATTGTTCTAGTGGAGTGTGGTGGATGGTGATATTGATGAACAGGACCTGATCAGCTCCTGCAGTCCCGTTTTGGACCTGGCTTCATTTGTGGAAGAGCAATGCAGTAGCACATGCTCTACGGTTTCTTTTTCTTGTAGACATCCGCGACAGAGGTCACTGTCTGTCGCGCCGATTTTAAGTAGATGGTGATTTAGATCACAGTGACCTGTGATGATGCCCACCATCGTTCTTAAATCTTCACGTCTTAGTTTGAGCAGCGTTGATGCCGTGTGCCTGTTCATTGTTGGAAGCATTGTTTTTGTGTGTTTGCAGTCCGGTCTGCGCTCCCACAGTTTCTGATGTTCCTTCTGGGAGTGCAACTTCAGTCTGTTTCTTATCTCCGCTGAAGACGGTTTGCAGAGTAGTATGTCGTTTGAGTTTGCCGTAAGTTTTGTGCCTTTTTTCGCTAAAGAGTCTGCCATTGTGTTGCCTGAGCATGAATCGTGGCCTTTGGTCCATCTTAATTTGACGATATGCTTGTCGGCCAGAGTCCCAACAGTTTCTTCAAGCTTACATGCTAGTTTACATAAAGTACTGAGTATTTTGCTACATGAGAAACCAAAAACCAATAATCTATTGAAACTACTCGTTGTTCATATATACGTAGTTTTTTATCGTTTGACTGAATATAAAAGTTATCAAACTCTGCCCTGACCTGACCTTTTACGTTTTTACTAACTTTTACTAAATTTATATCTACTTACATTGGTTTATCTAAAGTTTACAATAACTAATCCAACCTCACGTGATTTATTATCGAAAAAACACAATAGGCCATACCTAAATAGGTGTTTCTTTTGTAACAGATTTAGGGTAATTAAAAAAGACGTGTGGCACTCGGGGACTGCCGCGGTAAAGCTTGCATAGTATACTTATGTTTTGCTGGATTACGCATCCGCAGTGTTAGGTCATTTCGTTACGGAATTTCTGGATTCGGTCTCCACGCTCAAGGCCCGCGATAGAAGCTATGCAATAGCTTAAAAAGATAGCATTTATCTGTTAGCCTGTGGTTATACTGAAGTGATCCAGAGAAGGCCGCCCATTGTGTAACCATTATTCATGTTATTTTTGTTATCAGTAATTTCTTTGGTGTACTAATAAAGAGTTATTTATCTATCTATACTATACCTAATATGTGTATATTAACGGTCTATCTTATAATAAGTAAGCGCAGACTTGAAGTATTGATTACCATACGTAATGGTGACATAAAGTCACCGCTAACTTTTTATAAGATAGGGGGTAAGTCTATTGTGGATTAACTGAGCCCTTAGTCTGAGTTTTATTCGAACGAGTCTCGGAAAATACAAAGCAAACTTTGTATCGAGCTAAACGAATTTTCGGGTTTTAATTTCGAGACTAAAACTGTATTCCATGCTGTGGGTCGTGGGTTCGACCCCCACCGAGAACATACAGTTGTGTGGGCACATTACACCATGCTATCTATAGTAATAAGTAAGTTCAGCTTTCCCATTGGACCGTACTGAACCAGCATACTAACTCAACTAGCATACTAGCATGTATAGCATGGTATAATGCGTCCCTAAAGTTAAAACCTGACCTACATTTACACGGCCACGGAATTCATTCATTTTATGCAGGCAGAATGCAAGCGTGACGTCATGCACACACACACATACAACCTAGCACACGTGTCGCGGTCACGTGCTGGCACAGATTATCAAAGTGTGCGGCGCGAGACGCTTCGAAAACCACCGATCGATCTGATAAATAAGGCCGAACCGCACATTATCAAGAGTCTACCTTAATTCTAGACATCAGAGACTAATTTTAATTGATCTTGGTAAGACTTGCAACAGCCAACAAAGAATTTTTGACTATTTTGTTTTTATAGTGATGTTTCTTCTGTTTTACTACGCTACTGGTAACGGAAAATACAAAAGCTAGAATGATGACTGGATTTGGCCTTGTTATGACTTGGTAGGTAAACTAGTTTTTTATAACCAAGAAAAACTTTTCCATGAAGATTACCCAAATATAAATTATCATTAAATTTGGAACTCACGTCCAACAATGGACCGATGTAGGTTGATGATGATGATCATTAGTTAGGTTACAATTACCATCAGAGCCCGTAGTCTGAGTTTTATTCGTATTGATTTACGAAAACATACACATTTTATTAAGGAACAAACGATATTTCGAGGAGCGTAACGTGAAATTTCAATGTTCTTGGTGCATATCGAATGATCGAATTCAAACCCACAGCAAGGCAGAGATAATATCAAACTAGGTAAAAAAATATCTCATATAATATTTTTTTATGGATCAGTTGTGCTCCATAGGTATCTTTTGCAACGGTCTGTAGTAAGCTCATTTAATTCATTTTTTGAAACATATGTTGTAAATACGGTAATAGACGTTGTAGCTTGGTATAGTACGTCTAAGTACGTAATGTCTAAGCACAAACCAATCTTTATACCTCAGTATAAGACTCTAGCAGTCATACACATATGCTGAACTGAAATATGTCCATACCAATAATAAAAATGTCTAGAATATTCGATTTAAATGAGTTTGAATTTAAATACCCACGGTGCAAAATACCGAAACGTGCACCGCTCGCTAACGTATGAGTTACATTACAACGTAGACACATCACGTGTTGACGTGACTCTAGAGCCGAATGGTCTTATTTCAACTATCAGTGACAACGAATTATGACTCTTATTTACTAGAACATAAATTGCATTATAATTTAATGCTGTGCTTATACAAGTTTTTCGCGCCTCGGCACAAAGAGAAAACCATATAGTTTGTTTAGTGTTTTACAAACAAATGTAGGTACTTATCACCATGTGTTTTTTCATTTCTAATACAAAAATATTAAAAAAAAAAACTAGAAACTAAAACCGGGATAGTGAGTGGTCAATAAGGTTAGACTTATTTATACACTCAACCATTTTTAATAAACAACATAACTACAATGTTCTGACAATGCTATAAAAAGCGCCCTTAGGCTTAGTCTGAGTTTTATTCGATGATTTACGAAAACTGTCGCACTTTAGTATAAAGCAATACGAAATTTCGAGCTACGCACCTTGAATTCCTTTTGCTTCCTACAAAATTTGTGAGTATAGTATAGCTTGAGTATAGTATAGCTCCACACAGAGTTTAATGTAGATGCATCGCTATTATCGCGAACCTATCGATCAAGAGCACTCCATCATAAGTGTCAGAAATTATTTTTCCACTAATTATACTAAAATACAAGTTTTACTTTGTTTGAAAATCAATTATGTACCTAATTGGCCGTATTAAATATTGTTATGTACAATTAATTTGTTTCGAATTGAGTTCGTTTTATTACTTTTTGTACGCTCTCTATTTTCTTTGTACAAAATTTAATGTCTAAAATCTTTAGTACCTTTTTTGAGTTTTGTCTAGGAATATATAAGCCGTAGGTACAAAAGGTTATCAAAAAATTAAGCAACTTTTGATTCTGACTGTGATCCCTATATTATAATGTAAAAATAATATCTATAGAGCTTCATGAAGGAAAATTTCTCAATATTTTTAGGATTACACGAACCGTACACGAGTGAAACGACACAGAACAAATAATACTTCGTACACGTTTGGACACGTGTCGCAAAGTATTTAGCGTTATTAATAATGTGATATTTTAAACCAGTGATTATCAACCTTTTCTATGAATTCGTTATTAAAGAGTCGCGAAGCATTTTAGATTAATAAATATAAATCTAATAATAAATATTTAATTGCCAAATCACTAATAAAATATTTGATAAATCGCAAAGAGCTATCTAATATGCTGAGATATGCTTGTAAATCGGATTATTTATCTAATCCCCATGCTTAGGTACGTAAGCTTCAAAATAATAGAAACTAGAAGGATTTTTTTTCATTCAATATCTTTTAAATAGCACATAATCTCACCATAGTATCTAGTAATAGTGTCAACCTATCAAATTCCATAGGATAACCGAAAAAGTTGTTAATTCTAAAAAAAAAACAGACATTGATGACCTCTGTTCACTTTCTTTTTTAACAATTAACTATGCTTCTTAGCGTCATGTATTATTTAACAACTAAAAAAGTATAGTAAAAACCTACACCTAAAAACCTATAGTAAGGTATAAAATTTTTGATAATAGCAAAAAAAGTTGTTCAAAAATCCTAAAATTGTTGGTACTCGCCAGTTGCGCAAGTTGTTTTTAGCGTGTTAGAAAAGATTGAAAACCACTGATCTAAATGAGTACTATAAAATTAATGATTTATCCATTGTCTCTGTTTGTTAGCAATTATCACGTGATTCTTTTTAACACGTGTAAAGGAAACATTAATGACGGATGTTTGAACAAACAGAAAACTTTGAAGTTTCACAACTTTGTACCTACGCAGTTTAGTTAAATCTAAGCAATGTAGCTAACAATACATAGATTCAGGGATGTACCTACTTACATAAAATATCAGACAGACAGTGATGTTTTGTAGAGAGGCTGTAGTTTGGTGTGGTCGGTATAAGAATAAGAATGTATTTATTGTGTACATAGATGTTGTAAAACTAAAAATAAGTCAATAAGAATTCGTTCGGTAGTTTCAATAAAACAAACTACAATCTCCATATTAGCCTCCCATATAATATTAGGTAAAAGAGGAATCTAACCAACGGCGGATCCAGGGGGGGGTCATGGGGGTCATGACCCCCCTGAGCTGGTTCCAGGACTTAGGTGGACCACTAATTGAACATAAAATTATAAGTTCTCACTTGGCCACGACTATTGTGACCCCCCCCCCACCCTGTCGCCAAAGCCGGATCCGCCCTTGAATCTAACCATGTGATAGGTACCATGAATTCGTTTCTCATTTTTCACCATTTTTTTTAAAAGAATGACATCCGACTTGACGATAACCGATTTAACTCGAAATATTTCAAAAATGTCAACAATAAGGTATCGGTATATAAGAAATTTTAAATGAGAACATTGTTCCCTGATTCTCACGTAACTACTTACGTAAAGTACTTATGTAAGTACCTACGTACTTACACAAAAAAAAATGTTAATAAGTAGGTACTAAGTAAAATACTATTAATGAAACTCTAACCAAATGCTCTATCATTTACTGGGACTCTAAACTTGCAAATGAATTCTGGTGTAAATAAATAAATATGTTAATAAATAATTAAATCAAGTTAGAGTCTAACTTGACTTAATTATTAGACAAACATTGGTATGAAAATAAAACCAAAATACAACAAGTTATTTCAGTCCGTCTCAAAATAAAACATAAACATCAAACATGTAACATAATTAGAGTGTACTAAATTTAACTTAAAAAGTTGAAAAAATGACGAAAATATCTGCTTTTAATTTCAGACGCGAAGCCTTATTACCTGCAGTTATTTTTGGTAACAAACGTTTTTAAATTAAGCACGAGTTGATGTTACCTGCCTAACCTACAACAGGGAAAACGGGCGCGTCTGTAACATGGGCCGCCACGTGTTAGCAGTCACGTTGTGCTCCACGAGAACTTACGCAAACTATCATACGTATTGAAATACGAAACTTTCGAAAATTAAGGCTTCACACGAATCTAGCCCTTTGGAACTTGAGATCTGAGGGCTTAGGTCGAGGTTGCATTTTAAAACTCCCTACTCTGGAGCCGACAGTCGTCAGCCGTAAGCCATAAAGAATATTTACGTGAATATGACCAGGCTAAAGGTGTTCACACACCTCAGATAATATTTTATGTGTACCATACTTCAGCTAATCAGTTCAGGGAACCTAATGCAAACTGTATTTTTATTCTATCTTGCTTGGGGTTGGCATATATTATCTGTTGTGTATGCATTGTCATGCCACAGATTTCATGATATACTTAAGAAAGCTTAACTAAATAAAATATAGGTATTAGGTAGGTAGATACTTAAAAAATATAAATAAAAGATCAGCTGTATGTTGCTGTTGTTGAAATATTTTTAGGATAAATTTGAAGGATTATAAATATTATTTTACCTAGATCCTTTTTCGTGAACGTGACCATGATTATAAATTATCTAGCCAAAGTGGAATTGAAGAAATACTTTCCTAGCTTAGCTAATTTGCTAACGATCCTAAATAAATAAGAAATCAGTTTGCTCCCTATAAAACAACTATCGCCATCACACCAACTAACTCAGACTCCACGTGGCCTAAGTTTTCACTATGAACAAGGAGTGTAAATTCAATAAATCTATGCAATTAATGTTTGCCGAAGAACCAACAACCGTTGGAGCAAACGGATACTGGAGTGGAGACCGCGTTTAGGCAAGCGTAGTGTAGGACGCCCTCCGGCGAGATGGAGCGACGATCTGCGGAGTGTAGCTGGCAAACACTGGATGAGAAGAGCCGAAAACCGGGCTCAGTGGCGCGTCTTGGGAGAGACCTACGTCCAGCAGTGGACTGATATAGGTTGATGATGATGATGATGATGCAATTAAATTGTCAAAATACGCTGACGTGACCTGCATTGACCTCGCGTAATGGCGCGTGTCCGGCGACTAGAGATGGGCAGTGCATCAGAATCACGCGAATCCCGGTGAGGTATTTATCGTCACATTAATCCCGTGATAAAAGATAGCTGCGTAATCTTAATATCTTAGATTTTTTAAGCTATTGCATAACTTCTATCGCGGGTCTTGAGTGTGGAGACCGAATCCAGAAATTCCGTAACGAAATAACCTAACACTGCGCATGCGTAATCCAGCAAAAAATGATATGCAATAGCGTTACCGCGGCAGTCCCCGAGTACCACACGTCTTTTTTTTATGATAGAAGAATATAATATAATAGAAGTTGATGATTGATGATCGTTTTACAATTACATATCTTGTTGTTAGTTGATAGCGTCTAATCAGCCAGTAGCCAGTACAAACTGCTTCTAATTTTGTCTAGTCGTTTTCGTTTTCGCTAAGTCTAAATGCGTTTAGCAGGTGAGGTGACGATCTTGATGCATTCCTAAATAGTTGGCATCTTCGACTTGAGGGATTGGTAGGTACGTTGTTATAGTACGACTCATACGAACGCATGGGCAAGATCATCAATTGCACGCCTTGACAAGACAGAATATACTGTGGATCGATTAATTTGTAACCAACTTTCGTACCAACATTTAATGCAAATAAATGATTAGGTATGATTATTTTTATGAAAATTATGTTTTCGAAGATAGTAAAATATATACAAGGGTTATTTAATTTAATTTTGCGTAAGATGCTTTATTAAAGGTTTTCTTTACATCGAGAAATATTACAAAGCAGTATTCTAATGTTCTGATTATCGTGTCTAGGTATTTTACTTATGGGGCGTCTAAACGGGCTACATTTTACGGCAATTTGTGGCTGCAATACTGTGGCCGGTAACATTGCTACCAATACCAGCCACACTATGCAATATTTTAAGGATGGCCCGGCATTATAGCCACATATTTTTTGATATGTCAAAATGTTTTTATGTGTAGCCAGCATGTGGCCGAACATCGCTGACTTGTGTTAATACTGTTAATTGTATATTGATGGCTTATATTATTATTGTCATTCTTTTATTATACTATTATTGTCTTATATTATTATTGTGGCTGGATTGTGTGGCTCATTAAAGGGTTCTGAATCAAAGGCCATACTATTGCAGCCATATTGCAACATGTTGCCTGCAATTGATTGCTCTGCCATAAAATGTACTAAAATGTTTTATTGATGGCTGGGCAATGTTTGTCAATAATTGCAGCCACAAATTGCCGTAAAATATTGCCCGGCTATATTTTACGGCAATTTGTGGCTGCAATAGTGTGGCCGGCAACATTGCTACCAATGCCAGCCACACTATGCAATATTTTAGGGATGGCCCGGCATTATAGCCACATATTTTTTGATATGTCAAAATGTTTTTATGTGTAGCCAGGGTAGGATCGAATCCACATTCGTGTCCTTCTTTTTAGTTTTTCTGCCAAAACAATGTAAGCGGCTGCGATGAGCGTCATTTCGTCGGCCATTGTTGCTGGATTGTGTGGCTCATTAAAGGGTTCTGAATCAAAGGCCATACTATTGCAGCCATATTGCAACATGTTGCCTGCAATTGATTGCTCAGCCATAAAAATGTTTTATTGATGGCTGGGCAATGTTTGCCAATAATTGCAGCCACAAATTGCCGTAAAATATGGCCCGTTTAGACGCCCCATTAAGTGTACAATCGTACCATGTCTAGCTAAAGGCCTATACGAGGTCATTATCTTGAGAATTAATTTAATTTTTTATTAGTCTGCATCGTCGGCCTGCTCGGTAGTTGATATTTGATACTGTGCGATGACTTTTTGCGTATATCACGAATATATTTTTCTAAATTTAATCTGAAAATCTTAATTAAAATCCATTTCCTTACTTTCTTACCCTACAGATGAATCGAGGTTAAGGTCGGTCAAAGCACTCGTACAACAACTAATTTCTATTTTCATTTGGTTGTGGAAAAGAAACGAATTTCCGAAAAAGTTCATTATTTACTTTTCATAGCTTTTGTTCCAAATTTAACTCCGACAGAGCTAAGTAAAAACATCAGAATGATAATATATAAAACGTGACACACGTATGTACTATCTATGTGTGAGTAATGGGGAGTGTGAGCACACACCACCACTGACGTGACGACGAACGTGTCGCGTGTCAGTGTGTATGTAGTGATTCCTACACAGCAGTGATCGGAATGCGCAAGTGTGTGTGTGGTCACGTTTTGCGCGGCGTGTGTGCCGCCTATGCTGCGGCGCGTCACGTGTTAGCGATGTTATTTTCGATACATACACTTTCCCCACAAACCCACAATAAACACAATGTCACTGATATAACGCATTATTTTGCAATGCAATCTTTGATAACATCTTAGTGATAATGAAAAGTTTGTCAAAACTTTTATTGTTACTTCTGAAATTAGGTTTTACGAATATTTACTGACATTAACTACTTGTATTTCAATTTATATACCCTTGCTTTATTTAAAACTCGCTTTGAGCATTTGAGCATACAATAAACTTGTACCTAAGTACAGTTAAAATGAGCGTTCTAAATGTAATTAAATCGATAACTTTTAGACAAAAATTTATGTTTTTTTATTATTTTATTATGAAAATTATTATTTCATGGTATTTTTTAGAATGGTAAAATTGTACCTAATATACATATAATTACTTATCTTAAAAATGTAATAGTATGATATTTAAGTACTTACTTACCTTTATGTAGGTACCAAATTTAATTTTCAATTTATTATTATTTTAATATAGGTACTTAAGTAAATTTATTTACAACCAGAAAACTGAAAATATGAAAAAGAATATTTATAAAATTATTTACGATAAATCCGAAAAAATGCTTTAAATTTTACTAGAGGCCTTTACGCTAATGAAAAAACACTTAGTTAGAATATAATAATCCGTAATTCAGTCCTTACCTCTCATACTTAGCAGTATGACCACTTTCCTCCCAAAAATTTCTCGTATCCACACTCATTGTCACAACAAGAGCACTGTCAGCAGTTGGTACTTTTGTTTTCACATATACTCTTCGATAAAATGCAACACTTCAAACAACTAAACAAGGTGTAAGATTTTAATTAACGCAAAGTCCTCGAAACTCATTTTGAAATAAATGAACGAATGGAATGTTGTCGTATTTAGTAGCATGTAGAGTAAGAACACATAACACGCTATCACTGAATGAGTCTTGCGACTACTCTGAGCAATTTAGCATGCCGGCCGGTACAGTACTAGTCATGTGATGTGATGTGACGGGCCACGGCAGTGTCGGTGTTTCTAGTAGTTAGTCGTGTAGTGTAGCGTTGTATTGTATAACAACAGCGAAAGGCGACGAAACTCTCGGTACTG
Organism: Ecliptopera silaceata; assembly: GCA_932527185.1. Classification (NCBI taxonomy): domain Eukaryota; kingdom Metazoa; phylum Arthropoda; class Insecta; order Lepidoptera; family Geometridae; genus Ecliptopera; species Ecliptopera silaceata. The sequence goes on along the minus strand of OW052194.1, from coordinate 10,732,683 downwards.
GCGTACAGGGTTTCTGCCCGAAGGAATTTCCCCAGCCTAAGTAGGCATAGTACTGAACCCGTATTCTAAGTTTCATTCTAAAAAAATCTCGAAAATTAGCTTAAGGCAGAGCCCTGGAGTCTGAAGTCTATTTGAATTGCTTCTCGAAAACTGTCACACAATGTGAAATGGAGCAAAACGACAAATAAGTTACGAAGCAAAAATAAAACTCAGACTACGGGCTCAGCCGCACTTGAATGCACCAAGAAAGGCTGAATATACAGGGTGTTTCATAATGAACGAATGAGAGGTATTCTAAACGTTATGCCGAACATCGATGTAATTTCGGTCGCTTTTTGTTTATAACAATTATATTTTAGTTAAATAGGGACGAGGTGTATTTTTCTCCATAAAGATACATAATACATTCCAAATGGCTCTTTGTGGTAATACATTAATATAGACAGAGACATTGAAAAGGTATATAAGAATTACCTACAAACGTTCACCTAAAATCTACATGTCTAAATCTAAATCTACAATAAATATTTCTGATTTCATGCTTTTCAATCTTTTCCCGCAATTCCCGCTATAGGTACCTATCCCGGGCTCTTTTCACATCACATCTATCTATTCCGTTATCTAGGAAAATAACGCGTCGAATTAGATTGATGGTAATATAGAAAAATAAGTAAGTTTTGGATATGGACCCCCAAGGTTTAATTCGATTACCCTTTCGGCGTTGAATAGCTAATAAAAATCTTTTTAACTCCTTTTTCGAGTGTGGGACTGTGACTCGGTAAGACTAAAACGCAATTGACATGGCAATACTAGAGATTGAAGTTGACAATGACAGCCTAACCAAATGTCAATTCAGAACAAAAATTATATTGTCAAGTTGACAACTTCGGTTTCACTCTGTGAGGAGGCGTTGAATATTTTATATTTTCTCAAATAATACTGTGATAAATCAGTGAAAATGATTGCCTTGATTAATCGCATCCTTGATTGGATCAAAAGCTTGTTCTGGAAAGAAGAAATGGAGCTCACACTGGTCGGACTGCAGTATTCAGGAAAAACAACTTTTGTTAACGTCATTGCCGTTAGTATTATCTGAAAACAATTTATTTAGCTTTGTTTGAGGTCGTTTACTCGATTTTCCTATAGTTGAGGCTGTGGAATTCAATGTTTATCTAACCTGCGGGTGATCTATGTCGTATTGTAATTTCAATTTAAAGACATGTTGAGAGCCATGTTTGCATGTTGCGTATGGCTTTAAACCTGCTATCGAGTCGTCGGTGCCTTACTATGTGTTAGGTTAGTTACTCGATAGTTATATACAAGCTGTGAATCAGCGGCGTAGATATAACATTTTTGTGGGGAGTGGTTCACTGAAAAAAGAAAGTCGGCACTTGTTCCTACTGACTGCTTCATTTGCAATATATGAAATAGGTGCAATTTAAGATAAGTACATAACATGTTTATGACTCTGAGTGTTTTGTTGACAGCTCATTACTATCAGCCCTCCTAAAAGGATTTGCAAAATACATTTATAATCAAAAGGGATACACAAGATAAAAAAGTGCTCACTAGAGCTCAAACCATAGTCATATACTAATAACTAAACTTACAAGGATCATTTAAAAAAGATTTATATGTTAAGTATGTGTATCTAGGAAACTCTTTCCTTGCAACCAGAGTTTAGTATAGAGGCAAGGAAGTCATTGTTTATATTGATTTCTTGACGTGACAACGTCTTATAATTCGATAGAGCCGGCTGCATGCACGAAAAAACATGAGTCATGAGGCGTTCCATGAAGTGACGTTGTCACGTTCAACTATCGTCAGTAAACCGACTTTACAGACAACCATTTTTTTTATGATTCTTGTATCAAAGAATCTCTCTCTCAAGCAACTACTTTCACCCAATCTGCTTAAAGTCTTATAGGATCATCTTAATATAAATATTCACGGACAATTCACACATCACACTCTAGTCCCAAACTAAGCAAAGCTTGTACTATGGATATACTACTGTACTATATTATGTACTGATATAAACTACTAATATATTATTAATACACAGAACAAATATTTATGTTCATCACAGAAACATTTGCTCGGGGTGAGAATCAAACCCACAACCCACAGCATGGAAGGCAGAGCTACTACCAACTGAGCTATGATGCCTGTGATATCATCTTTGTTATATTGTAATGATTGCTGCTTGAAATGGACTTTAAATTCAAACTTCAAACTTCAAAATCATTTATTCAATAAAATCACAAGGATCACTTTGAAACGTCTTACATACTAGATGATTCTAGGCGCCAGTTCGTCGCGACCAGTGTCTAGAAGAACTGGCAAGAAACTAGACCTGGATTCTAGCGTTTTTTTCATATGATCCTTCTTACAATTGTTTAACAAAGTTGGAGCTAGTTCGTCCCAAGCTTGCTTGTCTTCTAAATAGTCAGATATTTTATAATATGCTTTTGATAAGAGTTTTCGTTTTATTACGTTTTTGAACTTGCCAATCGGCAATTGACAAACATAGCTTGGGACTATGTTATAGAAGCGTACACATTGCCCTTTAAAAGATTTATTTACTTTGGTGAGCCTAGTAATGGGAACAGCGAGTTTATCCTTATTTCTTGTGTTAACATTATGCTTGTCGCTTTTTTTAGCAAAAAGATTAATATTTTTTCGAACATACATTAAGTTTTCGTAAATGTACTGACAAGGCACTGTCATTATGTTTATTTCCTTAAATTTATTTCGTAGCGATTCTCTGGGACCCATGTTATAGATTGCACGAATAGCTCGCTTCTGCAACACAAATACGGTATTTACATCTGCAGCATTCCCCCACAACAAAATGCCATATGACATAATGCTATGAAAGTAGCTGAAATAAACTAGTCTAGCTGTGTCCACGTCTGTAAGGAAGCGGATCTTTTTGACTGCATATGCTGCAGAACTAAGCTTTTTCGATAATTTGTCTATGTGTGGGCCCCATTGAAGTTTATTATCTAAGGTTATTCCTAAAAACACTGTGGTGTCCACTAGATCTATGTTTACATCTTTAATTTTGACATTAGCTAGCGATTGTGTGACATTTGGTAAAACAAATCGTATACATTTAGTTTTTTTTTCGTTTAATAATAAGTTGTTTACATTGAACCAGTTTACAACTTTTGAGATTGTATTATTCACGTCGTCATAATTTGTTTGTCGTCGTTCCAATTTGAACAAAAGTGAAGTGTCATCTGCAAACAGTACAATCTCGTGATCATCTTTAACTACTCGTGGTAGATCATTGATGTAAACTAGAAACAAAAACGGTCCTAGTATTGATCCTTGTGGTACACCCATTTTCACCACAGATCCCGGAGAACGTTTCCCATTTACGTCAACTCTTTGAATTCTGTTGCTTAAATAAGAAGACAGAAGTTCCAGAGCAACACCCCTAACACCATAGTGGTTTAGTTTCCTGACCAACGTTTCATGATGCACACAATCAAACGCCTTGGATAAGTCACAAAATATACCCAAGGCATTAGTATACGCAGAGGTTACCACTTAACATTATGTAGGTTGTCAACTGTCACTTATTATTTTAAAGGTACATATATAAAATAAATAAAGCATCTAATGACATTCCATTGTTTCGCTTTTTACAAAGAACATATTCTTTTGACTATTTTAGTCAAGTGTGGTTTAGGTATTTTTATTCAACCGACCTCACTGAGAGTAAAAAAAATTGCTTATAAATAGCCAGGTATTATTACTACATCGTCAACCGCATTGTGACTTAATATCAGGTGAGATCGGTCAATCGTTTGCCTATAACATGTAAAAAATAACTATCAATAAATATAATTAAACTAAACATATACTTAGTAAAAAGATATTTTATATGAGATTTTACTGTATACCTTATTAATATTATTAAACCCATATCTCTTTACTATGAGTTCTGATAGCAAAAAAATAAAAATTCTAGTCTAGTTCTATAGCTTTAATAAAGTAAAATCTATTTAAACTGAACTGAACATCTTTGATCCACTTTGCTGGAAACAAATTTCTAGGTTCTAAGTATGCACCTATAAAAAAATCTAAAATATAGTTCAGGCAGGTTGCAAGAAATGAAAGATATTAAAAAAAAACTACCTTAACCTATTCTTAGGTTTTTAACGAAAAAACCATTTAACTAAGATTTCATATAGATGTCCCCTATTTTGTTATACTATCAAGTTTGTAAATATTTCCGTGTACAATAGAGTTTAGGAAAAAAACTGGTAAAAAGATTGTTATTTTCGAAACCCACGTGACTTGAATATTTATATAAATTAATTTAGCAAAATTTAACTTGATTGTGAAACCAATCGTAAAGTTTCACAGGCTTCATAACAAAGTTTTCGTACCGTTAGTGAAACTCCAAAAATGTGTGTTCTAATTATTGAAATTTCTAGTTACCGAGAATCATTTAGAAAATGAATAATAATTTTACTAAAGTTTATTTTCGCAACGTGTTGGTAAACTCTAAAAATAAACTTATTTTAAAAACAGAAAAGCAAGTTAAAAAGTCAAAGTTAAAAATAACAGCAGCAGGCTGTTGAAAACGTTTTTGACATTATTCTTGTCTGGCATCGCTATTTTTAAAACATTAACATTTAAACTTGTTCAATTTGAGGGTATTCTAAAAATACTACCACCACGTTTCGGCATGCGTATTGTATCACGAGGTCCGGCGAGATGTAGCGACGATCTGCGGAATGTAGCGAACACGAAACAAGATGAGCAAGTCCAGCAGTGGACATATATAGGTTGATGATGATGCTGATACACATATGTTTATATTAAGTTTTGTTGTTTTTCAGTCTGGTCAGTTCAGCGAAGATATGATCCCAACAGTGGGCTTCAATATGCGCAAGATCACGAAAGGAAACGTAACGATTAAGGTAACGAAATTAATACAACTATGAACACTAGTGCTTATAAAAATTGGCCTGATATTCTTATTTCACATTATACAAGACCCGCAGTTCATTTTATGTACTAATTATTTTATATTGTCAGGTCTGGGATATCGGTGGCCAGCCTAGATTCCGGTCTATGTGGGAAAGATATTGTCGGGGCGTCAACGCCATTGTGTGAGTATATATATTATGCAATTCGGACTAGAAAAAAAAATCTTAGGTTTACGAACTCTGGTTTACGAACTTAGGTGGACGAACTCTCTGTTAGTTATAAGTTACTAACCTAGTTTTTCATAAGTTTTCTGTTACTAACACTATGGACTAAGTTGTCTGAATAAATAAATAAATTATTATTATTATATCATCATCAACCTATATCAGTCCACTGCTGGACGTAGGTCTCTCCCAACCCAAGACGCGCCACTGAGCCCGGTCTTCGGCTCTTCTCATCCAGTGTTTGCCAGCTACACTCGTGCATATATATTTATATAATGTTTGGTTCTTGCCCGTTCTTCTAGCCTCTGGTCGCGTGGAACTGGCACCTAGAATCACCTAGTATGTAAGACGATAAATGATCCTTGTGATTTTACTGAATATAGTAATTTTGACTTTGGTTAGGTACATGGTGGACGCGGCCGACCCCGACAAGATAGAGGCGTCTCGCAATGAGTTGCACAGTCTGCTGGAGAAGCAGCAACTCACCGGCATCCCCGTGCTCGTGCTCGGCAACAAGCGCGACCTGCCGCACGCACTCGACGAGCACGGACTCATCGAGCGCATGTCAGTCACACTCACTCACTACTGGTTACACTCACTACTGGTTACACTCACTTACACTCACTACTGGTTACACTCACTTACACTCACTACTGGTTAAACTCACTACTAGTTACACTCACTACTGGTTACACTCACTTACACTCACTACTGGTTACACTCACTTACACTCACTACTGGTTAAACTCACTACTAGTTACACTCACTACTGGTTACGCTTTCTACCAGTTACACTCACTACTGGTTACACTCACTACTGGTTAAACTCACTACTGGTTACACTCACTTACACTCACTACTGGTTAAACTCACTACTAGTTACACTCACTACTGGTTACGCTTTCTACCAGTTACACTCACTACTGGTTACACCCACTACTGGTTAAACTCACTACTGGTTACACTCACTTACACTCACTACTGGTTAAACTCACTACTAGTTACACTCACTACTGGTTACGCTTTCTACTAGTTACACTCACTACTGGTTACACTTACTACTGGTTACACTCACTACTGGTTAAACTCACTACTGGTTACACTTACTACTAAATGATCCTTGTGATTTTATTGAATAAAGTAATTTTTACTTTGACTTTGACTAGTTACACTCACTACTTACTGGTTACACTCACTACTGGTTACACTCACTACTATTTACACTCACTACTTGTTACACTCACTACTGGTTACACTAACTACTATTTACACTTACTACTGGTTACACTCACTACTGGTTAAACTCACTACTGGTTACACTTACTACTAAATGATCATTGTGACTTTATTGAATAAAGTAATTTTTACTTTGACTTTGACTAGTTACACTCACTACTGGTTACACTCACTACTGGTTACACTCACTACTGGTTACACTCACTACTATTTACACTCACTACTGGTTACACTAACTACTATTTACACTTACTACTGGTTGCACTCACTACAGGTTACACTTAGTACTAGTTACTCTCACTACTGGTTACATTCACTACTGGTTACAGTCACTACGAGTTACACTCGCTACTGGTTACACTCACTAATAGTTACACTCACTACGGATTACACTCACTACTTGTTACACTCACTACTGGTTTGTTTGTATGTTGTGTTGTACGTGAATACGTCTCTGTACAATTCTGTGTTACAACTCTAATATAAATTCTTTGATTCGGTGTAATTGACGATGGAGAAGATAGATATATTGTTGCAACGCTAAACTGTACACCCCGATTTTTTTATCATTCAATTTCTTTAATGGAAAATGCTCTATGAAATCAAAAAGAGTCGCCTGTCTATACTCCTAGCTCATAAGAAATTGTACTCTATCTATATCTATCTTCTTCTATACTTATAATAAAACTGTAGAGAGGTAAATTCTGTACATGAAATATATTTAAAAAAAAACTATCAGGGGGTGATTAGTGATCGATACTGATGCCAAAAATGCAATCAGTAAAATTTTTGTCTGTCTGTCTGTCTGTATGTCTATATATGTGTATGTTCCTTATAGAAACAAAAACTACTCGACGGATTTTAACGAAACTTGGTACAATTATTCTTCATACTTCTGGGCAGGTTATAGGATACTTTTCATCACGCTACAATCAATAGGAGCAGAGTAGTGAAGGGAAATGTCGGGAAAACGGGAGAAGTTACAGAAAAGCGGGAAAATATCCCGTGCGAAGCCGGGACGGGCCGCTAGTTACAAATAAAATAAGATTAAATTTGCAGGAACCTGTCCGCGATCCAGGATCGTGAGATATGCTGCTACTCGATCTCCTGCAAGGAAAAAGACAACATCGATATAACTCTGCAATGGCTAATCTCTCACAGTAAGTCGGGCAGTGCGCGCTAAACTAACCCTTATCACCGCGCAACAAGGTTTCATTTACACCGGCGTAGTGCCCGCACTATTCAAATCAGCGCTCGTGCGTGTAAACGTGACTTTGCTTCATGTAACTACGCCTTATATTACTTGCCCGATTAGATTAGATGTATTACGTATCTTGTCAGCGACACGTCTTTATAACCTTTTCTTTGAATATTACGACACAAAATCCATTAAAAAACAATATTGCGACCAAACGTTCTCAATGTACAGTCAGCATTACTAAATAAGGCAAGCCTTTATATTTCTCAATACGAAATTAGTTCAACAATTAAATTCAAGGTAATTTAATTTTAGCACCAAGAATAATCGAACCTATTCTTAAAATAGTGATCTAGATGTTTCTAATGCTGACTGTACATCGTTTTGTAATTGTTACTGATTAAAAACGATTGCTGAAAAGATCGCTGGATTGCAGTGAAATTCAATTGGAATATAAAATCTCAACAAGTCGAGTTTAAATCTTAGCAGACCACGTAATATCAAAGAAACTTCAATTATAAGCAAGGATTTTTTAGAAACAGACTACTTATTTTATTCTCTGCGAAACCTTTTTTCTATTTCAATAATTTTGAATTTATAAAAATGTATGTACGAATATGAGTGATATTCATGATTCATGAATAAATAAAGTCAATACGAACAAAATTAGTCGTTATTACGTTGCACAAGAGCTGGAAATAGCATGCACTGCATCTATCGACCATGACCTCCTGCCAAGGACTTTCAATACAATTTGAACTCTATATCAATATTAATACGGCACAGTGCAATACTGATTACCGGTTTGATTTAAGTCACGTGTACACGTTTCGTGGACAGCTGCTAATAATTCTATGATAAGACCAAATATCGCATTGTGATAAAAATCGTACGGGATTATTTTGGGCAGGAATTACTAAAAACTTATTCCTTGTGTATATAGCACGGAGCACAAAACCAGTGGAGAGAGCATCGGCACGTTTTTGTTCTAAATCTAAGTCACTAATAAACGGCGGGGGGAGAGGCAAGCTTCGGCCGCTGTGATTGGGTGACGAATTGACAACTGATTCTCTAGGGATTCCAAAAGAGTAATTTTAAAAATATCGATATCGATATTTTATTGTTTGATTGAGTAGTCTACGGATTTGTTTGTGATACAGAGATACGCATACGCATTCGATTTTGAATGAAAACAGAAGACCAATTAACCAATACCAATACCAATAAAGCGGCGGTTCGAGTTTAGGTATTTAAAGACGCGCGACGCGGCTCAAAGCGCTCGCGACTCGCGAACGTACCGTCCACGCGATATTGAAAGACTTACGAATTTGATATTTTCACAGTACTTCATTACTTCCAACATTAAATACCAATGATATTATTCATCAATATTTAATTTTGGAAGTATGAAATTATGTGTTTAATTGATTTGCTATGTCGTGTCAAGAAACGAATATTAAAAAAGAAGATAAGATTTGTAAGTAGGTATAATTCGTGAATTTGAAAAAAATAGACCAATTAATTTTTGTTGTCGTGATTTCTTGTAGAATAGAAAAATTTAAAAGTTGAAGGTTTTTTATTTTTTTTATTTATCCTTATACTACACATATATTATTTTGAACTAATAAAAACATTGTATTATACCTTATCAGATACAGACAATAAATCAAACTAAAATATATGCGTAAATGTTTTTTTTATTGACCTGAAACTTTGCAAATTTTTAGAATGAGCACCGTCTTGGTCATATAAATAGGTTGATGGTACCTATACTACCTGCCATATAAAAAATGTTTTGCAACCATTTCGGATTCCAAGATGGCGCACACTAGTAAGTGTCAATTTAGCGATAAAGGTGTCATTTTCGGAGTTTTTCGGGATGCTAATTACGAATATGGCAACCATTTTGGAATCCAACATGGCGCACACTGATTTTGGTCCATTTAGCGATATGGGTGTCATTTTCGAGGTTTTTCGGGATGCTGATTACGAATATGGCAACCATATTAGAATCTAAGATGGCGCACACTAGTTTTTATCAATTTAGTGATATGGGTGTCATTTTCAGGGTAATTCTAACTTTATTTTTTATATTACTTCCTTATCATTATTTTGACCACAATCACAATCGAAAGTACGCTGTTTTTTGCTTATTTTCGAAAACCTGGTCTACAAATTAATTAATTTCTCAGTTGTTAATTAATAAAGCAATATTTTTTTCCTACATTCTACTTTTGAAGAATCATTCTTTGATATGCATATCTTTTTATAACCGTGAAACGTTTCTGTTAATGAAAATCAAATGAAATCAAATCAAATCAAAATAGTCTTTATTCAATAAAATCACAAGGATCATTTAGAATCGTCTTACATACTAGGTGATTATAGGTGCCAGTTCCACGCGACCAGAGCCTAGAAGAACGGGCAAGAAACTTACGGCCTGGTTCCTACCGTTTTTTTATATGATCCTTCTTACAAGGAATTACAATTAAACTAAATTAAGTACTGAAGTTTTAGTGCGGTGTCAATTTAACTTAGTAATAATACACCAATGAGTTAAAAAAGAAGAATAAAAAAGCTATAAGTACATAAATCAAAAAGACAGCACACGCTTCGCTTCAGAAACAAAAATACTACAAAGTACATAAGCAAAGCAAGAGAACATTACTAACATTACAAATAGTCAAATGTGCTGTTGACGGGTGGAGCGACATCAGGCCATGCTGATTTGTCATTAATATAGCTGTCTAATGTATACTACGCCTTTTTTATAAGATTATTCTTTATGTATGTTTTAAATTTTCTAACTGAGAGTTTTGTTGCATTTTCGGGGAGCTTATTATAAAAACGTACGGTATTTCCCATAAATGACCCATTTACCTTTTGAAGTCTAAATTTAGGAATGTATAATTTATTTTTGTTTCTTGTAATAATACTATGAGTCTCACATTTTTTCCTAAAGCTATCTTTATTTTTATGAGTGTACAATAAGTTTTCATAAATATATTGCGAAATTACTGTTAGAATATTAATTTCTTTAAACCGTTCCCTTAATGAATCTCGAGATTTCATTTTATAAATGGCACGTATAGCCCGTTTTTGCAAAACAAATATAGTTTGTATATCAGCTGCTTTACCCCAGAGAAATATACCATATGACATCACACTATGGAAGTAACTGAAATAAACCAACCTAGCTGTCGTTTCATCGGTGAGCCATCTTATCGTACGAACAGCATAAGCAGCTGAGCTGAGCCTACCAATCAATCAATCAATCATGTGTAGCCCATTGCAATTTCGAATCAATATTAAGGCCTAAGAAGATAGTAGAATCAACAAGATTAAGAGACTCTCCATTCAATAAAATATTGGTTGGTCTTGGAACAACATTCGGCAGAGTGAATTTTATGCATTTCGTTTTTTTAGCATTAAGTAACAGATTATTAACAGTAAACCAGTTAAGTACTTGCGAAAGTGATACATTTACGTCATCGTAGTCAGTCTTTTGTCTATCTACTTTAAAAATTAAAGAGGTGTCATAGCTTTTGAACAAAATAGGCGAGGTCATTAACGTAGACTAAGAATAAGAAAGGTCCTAATATCGAGCCTTGTGGCACTCCCATATCAATGATACTTTTGAACTCTATTCGTTAAGTAAGACTGAATAAGATCAATAGCCCGGTTTTGAACTCCGTAATGTTTAAGTTTATAAATGAGAGTTGAATGACTAACACAATCAAAAGCCTTGGATAAATCGCAAAAAATACCGATTGCGTCTTTTGAATTTTCCCAGGCATCATATATGTACTTTAAGAGCACAGAGCCGGCATCAGTTGTAGATCGACCTTTAGTAAATCCAAACTGATTGACATGTAGCAGCCGGTTGGAGTTAAAATGAGCTAACAGTTGATTAAGAATAACCTTTTCAAATATTTTACTAAGCGTAGGCAATACTGAGATTGGCCTGTAATTGGCTGGATCTTTTTCACTTCCCGACTTGTAAAGAGGAATGAGTTTACTATGTTTCATTAAGTCGGGAAAAACACCTTCTCAGAAAGGACTCTTAAAACATTTATTCATTGGTTTTTAAAATGGATTAGTTTGGAATATGTTTTTCTTATATAATCTTTTGGATTTATATTATTTTTAGTAATAAATGTCAGTCGCGTATCAATATATTTTTTTGCTACACATGAAGCTAAATCAATTAAGTGATTGGTAGACTCAACGTCAAATTGGTGAAAGTTTATGTCTGGAAATAAATCGTATCCCACAAAAGATTTAAGAACCAAAATTGCTAAGTAATTTGAGTGGTATTTTGATGTAAAAGTTTTTCCGCCGCATTCTGCCAAGGCTCTTTTAATGAAAATTTCACTGCGGCGACATATGCTTATTACTGTTGTTGATGCATACATAAGTTTGTTTCTTACATCTTTCTGGTGTTGTAGACTATTTTCTTTTGGCCCTCCAAGCAACGCTCCAATACAAATTTGGCATTTTATTTTTTTAACTAAAGAGTGGACGATATAACCTGCTATGTATTCAACCACCTTCATGCTAAATTCTGTGAAATAAATCTCTTCTTGCAATTCAACATCAAAATCGTCACTAGTTTCTGATATAGTATCTTGATCCTTGCGGCGTGTAGTAATATTAATACGATCTAAAGCAGATGTACATTGTAAAATCGAAATTTGATTAAGTGCTCCACAATTACCGGTTCCCGTATTCTTGATTTGGGCATAAGTCAGTAATTTTTTATAAATGCTCTCAAATATTCGAGCGGTTGGGTTGTTGTTCGATCCGCCGTGGCTTCTAACACTGCCAAAAAAGTGCTCAAGGTGGTCCTGACTTATTTTGTGCAATGGCAAATACTTAATTGGGCATTCCTTATTAAGAACCAACTCCTGAATCAAATGTTTGGCGCTTTCAATGCAGATACAAAATCCCAGAAATCCGGTATGTCGTGGAGTATCAATAAGTTTAACAGTTTTTTTATCATTTCGTTTTACCAATTCAGTAGAAAGTTTCAGGATTTCATGTTTCACCAAGTCTAATTTATGCGTTACGCAAGCAGCATTTTCTTCATTTACTGCTCTCTTGAAGTCATAACCATGAACATGCGAGTCTAAAATATCAAAAAGGTCATTCATCATTTTCAAAAAATCTATCGTACCCGTAGTTGCTTGAAATTGTGGTAAATGAAGCTGATATTTACAAAAAATGAGAGCATCTGCGACACTCTTGCTGAAAATCTGAGTTGCTAGACTCACTTTCATTATTTTACATTTAAAAAAAATATGAATAGCCCTCAACCGGTTCGCTAAATGGAAATGTTCCTCTGTCTGTAAATTATGTAAATTTACCAGATGTTGCCAAGATATAATTTGACCATATTTATCTGAAAAGCTTCCATAGAATTCAAGAGCATTCCTTACAAGTTTAATCATGTGTGCAGGATCTAAAAAAACGGCTACTTGCGTATCATTGCATGGATTTTTGAATGTAGTAATTAAGTTATTCGGATCTAGAGTACAGCCTAGTATTCTAGCCATAGACAAATTTGCAGGGCAACCATCAAAAGTTACAGCCACTACTCGGATACCAACTTCTTCAATCAAATGTATAGCTTGAGTGAGGAGAGACGCTTTTTGATTACTACTGATCCCATTGATCAAGAAATAGCCAATGGGGATTTTAAAAGAAGCATTTACCGGAACCAGAAGAAAAACAAGCGCTTCTTTGGCTTCTAGTTGGCAATCTGATTCCAAAGCAACTCCATAGTTAACATGGCCATAAAATCTTTTTCCATGAGGATGGTATTCAATGCCACTTTTAATTGCCATTTCGTCAAATATTATTGTGCCATAAATCTGGCTCCCTTGTTTTGCTACTACTTTAAGAGCATTAAGAGCTTCTTTAGTAAATCCGGGTTGTCCATCAACAGACTGGTACCATTTTCGAAGAGTGCTAGGACAAGGTAAACATGTGCTAAAAGTTTTTCTTACAAAATCATAAGCCTTGGAGGAGTAAAAATGTAATGTTATTGCAAATGCTCGGATTTCTGGCGAGTATTTTGTTTTTGGTATGTGTCCTGTCAAACATTTTTGCTGTTGTCTTTTAATCAATTCCTGGTTTTCTACACCGATACCTTTTAAAATATCTCCATTTTCTTGACTTAATAATGATCTTTTAGTAAGCGTATTTAAAATTTCTTGTAAACTTGCGACTTTTTTTTTCAATTTCCTTGTTTTGTCTTGAAGTCTCTTCACATCCTTTTTCTTTTTATTCAAACTATATATAAGACGATCTATGTTTCGTTTCATTTTTCGTTTTCTTGGTGTTAAATCGTATTGTTCTTCAGGGGTCTTAAAATTGTGTTCATCTAAACTCTGAAAAAATAGTTTTAAAAAATACAATTTTATAATTGCTTCATAGAAAATAGTATTACACAGGATAATAATAAAATTCACAAAAATTACCTTGCTTGTAGAAGGTTGATTCTCTACATTTCCTGATGAAGAATGTTGAGCTTGGACATTAGTTAAATCTGCTGATGGCGCCTGCAAAATTATCATATTTAGTAAGTAGACATTTATTCACAAACAAACTTACGACTATACAGTATTTACAAAATGTACATTGTCATATAAAATACATAAGAAACAGTTGAGCTATCTACAGACCGTTGCAACGATCTATAGATAGCTCAACTGATCCAAATCAGTTCCGTGGGAGGCGGGAAGGCCTTTGGTGTGGGACGCAACCTGTGTCGACACCCTTGCGCCTTCACACCTGTCACAGACATCCGTTCGGGCTGGTGCGGCGGCGGATTCGGCCGAGGATCTCAAGAGACGCAAATATGCAGGTTTCGACAGGGCCTACATATTTGCTCCTCTTGGGGTCGAGACTCTAGGTCTATGATCAGTTACGGATAATTACAGAAAAAGTCAAGATTAAAATAATAATCATTGTTATTTGTGAATATTACCGTGCTATTAGAAGATTCATTCTTATCTTTTAATAGAGACGATTGATCTTGGGTGTTTTTTGAATCATCTGGAAGTGTCTGTAAAAAATAAATATAATTGAATATAACAAAAAGTGAATGACTAACCCATGTAAAAGTAAGTAATACACTATTTATAAAAATACCTACCAGAGCAGGTAAATATAAAGTAGGCACTGATGACCTATATAATCGGCGTCTTTTATTTTTTAAACTTTCATAGCAATCTGTCGTGAAATGCCTAGAACATACGACACTAGATTTTGTTGGAAAAAAATTGTCTCTATGTGTAGCTTTAATCCAAATTTCTTTCTTCTCGGTGTCATCGTTGGGAAACCTGCAAATTTAAAAAAAAATAAAAAAAAAAATAAAAAAAATATAAGGCAAATATCTATATTTTAAACTAGCTGTGCCCCGCGACTTCGTTCGCGACTCGCGTAGAAGTCGTAAGATACTAGCAGCCATATTTTAATAAAACTCCCTCGTCCACCGACCCGCCGCGTTGCATCTCCCACCCGCGCTATTTATTCACGATTTCATGGCGCGGAACCCTAATATTTTTCTAAAATAAAAACAGCCTAAGTTGTTCCTTATAATATCAGCTATCTGCCAGTGAAAATCCCGTCAAAATCAGTCCAGCCGTTTCGGAGATTTGCCGGAACAAACAGACATACAGACAAAAATCTTACTTTTTTTGTTTGTTATAAGTACCGTATATACTTTTATAAAAATTACATTTAGTAAAAAGCTATTATTTTGACATTACAAACAGACACTTATATTTTATTTATTTGTATTGATTACATCGATAAAAACGTCGCGATGCTGCGAACAGCACTATCGAGAAAAAAAGAGACAACTGCTAATGAGCAAATCAGTGTAGCAGAAAGAGACAGCAACACGAACATTCCAGAACTTAAAATATTTTTAATTTTTAATCAAATTGAATAAATGGAGTAGAAAACCACTTACCTGTGAAATGTTATCCCATCTTTTGTGTAACTTGAAGTAGTAGTACACTTTCCACACCATTTAATGGCACAACTAGGCATTACTTTTTGTTTTATTTGCCTTAAAAACGGGAGCGCGTGATGTTCGTACGTAAGCTTAGCTCTGCTGCGACTGACGAAAATTCCGCCACATACGCTTGATATAGCGTATGTTTAGTGACCACGGTATCCCCCGCACGCGCTCTCCACGTTATGTGCTCCGTGGTATATAGTCTTGCTATCCTATCTTATAAAAAGTTAGTGTTGACATTATGTCAACATTACGTATGGTAATCCAGGCATCAAGTCTGCGCTAACTTTTTATTAGATAGGGGGTTGTTATTCAATCAAACAGACATACGAAAATTATGAAAATGGCAAAACATTTAAGATTTGTTTTATGGATTAGTTATGATGTATAGGGCGCTGTAGGACTGAAATTACACTTGTCAGTAGAGTCGGCCTAATCCACAGGAAGAAATTGTCGATACGTGCGGAGCAAACTAATCCGTTTACTTCGTGACTGTTATTTTAATCTTTAACTAACTCAGTGCTTCTTTGTACACATTCGTTAATCTTTGAACGCATCCAATTTTTACCAAGTTACTCGGAGTAAAAAGAGGTTTATGAGTTTTAGATTAAAATACATGTTGCTTAAGGATTGGTTCCAGAAAGTTGAACAAAAAACTAGCTTTGTCTACTACGCCTTTTGAAGTGTGAATCAAATGTTTTGTGCTAAATGACTGTAATTTATAAGGAGTTTTCACGTTTAATTACCCTTTTATTCATAATTCCCGATACCTTTATGTACCTACCATTTTTTTTAAATCATGATTTCGCTTTTCGGGTAATTATGAATAGGGGGTTTAGATTTTATAGTTAGGATGCAGAATTATTCAGTTATTAAGCGTTATAGGAAACATAGTATGAAATATTATTAACTTCTGTCTAGTTCTGTCGCGTTAGTATCTTACGGTCTATCTTATAAAAAGTTAGTGCAGACTTGATGTATTGATTACAATACGTAATGATGACTAAAAGTCGACGCTAACTTTTTATAAGATAGGGGGTTAAAATATATATAACCGTTATCAATAAGGGCACTGCTACACTAATTATGTCATTATATTTTTTTTTAATTATGGTATATTAGAATAAATTATTTTTTTCTCCACAAACAGACAGGGAAGATAGTTGAGTTTAAATAAATCATCTTGATCTGTGCTAATATATTTTTTGTTTTAAATACGTAACGTAAACTGTTTATTAGTTTTACAGAAAGCAATTCATTCGGGTCAATTATACACCCGGAGCATTAAAATCAAAACATTGAGTGTTTTATAGCTTCATAGTATATATGCTTATATTATATTTATGCATATATCTATAGGTCTATCTTAAAAAAGTTAGCGCAGACTTAAAGTATTGATTACCATACGTAATGATGACGTAAAGTCAACGCTAACATTTTATAAGATAGGGGGTATGTATATAACGACCCGTATTCATTGTATTTCAGTGTAACATGTGCTAAAACATTGTTGATAAAATCCGGCATATCAAATTTTATATATTTTTTATTTTATATCACAAACATAAGTTTCCACTTGATGTTAACATTTTGATACATAAACAATTTAATATGTAATGTAAAATTTAGAATAATTAGATTCCTTAATACATATTTATATAGCGTTATAAAATATAATAAATAAACTTATATCTCATATTGTTAGTTAAAAGTATAAGTTAAATAGCGCCTAGTGTGGGACTAATTTTGCTCAAACATATTTAAACTTGGTGCAACTGTAAAATATTTTTTTTTATAATTTAAAGCTTCCATCAAACGTCTTTCTATATCTCAAATATTCAAGTTTATTGTGAGTTTTTTATGTATTTATCCAGTAATATAATAAGTAGTCATTTGATATTGCGTATCTGATTTCCGTTATAATTTTATTGTATTACATTTGATAAAAAAAGGACCATTATGATATATTTTTATGCATGGCCAATCAAAATTAGGCTCACAATTAGCGTCGAATCGCTAGATGAATAAAATAAGGATTATTGTTTTAACCGAAGTTCTCGAATTAATGATTTAGGAATCAACACGTACGCTGGTGTTCTTACCAACTTTTAATAAAGTTAATCTTATTAACTCAAAATTTACATGTCTTTTTGCATTATCACATTCTAGTCGAATTGAATTTTCCAAATGCGTAAACAAGAATACTATCGGTTCGGAGTACAGTACAGATGCATGATTGCAACTGCGCTTTCATTATTTTGAAATTGTATACCTCTGGTTGCACAAATAGCTTCGTCGTTGCCGTTTGTTGATCTGAAAACAAACTTTCGGTAAACTGAGGAGGGCTTTTGAAAAAGAATTGAGCATGTCATAATAATCGTGCAATGTGCAATACTTTTGGGTCACGACAGCGTAACTAAAACATTTTTTTTACATATTCACATTTATTTTTATTTCATATTTTTTCTAGAACAAATTTTGAAAAATACATATTTGTTTTAAACTTAGTCGGTAGTTTTTTTCAGCTCTATTAAAGATGAGATTGTTTGTTGCATATATATTTGTAATGACAGAAGCATTTTAGTATTATTTATTAGACGGCTAGATCTGTAGTATCATATTTTGTTTTGAGTGAATTGAGATGATGACAAATTTCAAAAATTAAAAAAAATTTGCTTCTGTCTTAAAATAAAATTTACCTGCAATATGTGTTCTTGAAATTCAAATGAATAAAAAGAATCAAGTGCCTATACCCCCTTTATAACAATCATTGTAAAATATAAAAAAATCCAAATTATACTTGAGACTTATATAAAAATGAATTTATTATTTTGTTATTTATTTATTGTTAGATTTTTATTTTCTTTCTCTTCTAACTTCTACTTGAGTACTAATATCTCAAATTGTGTTACCTTAAAATGTATTCTGATTAACATAATATATGTAGCATTCCGAGTTTAGTTTTGAAGTGTTTATTTAGGTATTCATAGAGATTTGTAATGCTTGACTGTAGGACCAGTAACGACCAGTTTAATTATAGAAATATAGTGTCACTATTTCTGCGTTTTAATAAACATTCTGCCAAATGGCGTAATCTTAGAGTAAAGCTGGTAACACAATTTAAGGGTTTTATCAACTCTGAAAAACGCACCACCATGAGATAAATTTAAAGCTCTCTACAATTAATTTAAATTAAAAAAGGGTACTCAATTTCTCTGGTGAATAGCATTATTTTGAGTTGGAAAAATCATTAAATTTGACTATTCGAGCAAGCACCAAATCAATTAATACATAAATAATCATTATAAGTCAGTGTTTAATATCTGTTCTTTATAAGTTACTCTAAAAGAGGGTTAAAATACAAAGGATCTTTTATTTCATTCAATTTATTATCAATGGCGTAAGCCGGGTTGCATTAATTAAAATTCAAGGTTATATATTAGCTAGTAGGTACTTTTACAACCCGGTTCAACTATATATACTGTATTGAAAGGCAAAATAAACTAGTCCTGTCTCTTATTTCTTGAAACAAAAGAAAGGGACGAAGTTTTATTTAGGTATACAAAGATCTCCTTGCAAAGATCCGTTGTCTATGACTCATGGGAAAAAGCGCGCGAAGTTCACACATACTTAATTTAAAATATTTCAGTTTGAAATCAGCTGAAAAATCCGCTACTCCATTTTTTTAAGTTTGTTTTATAGTATGTATTTGTATCTATCTATAGGATGTATATGTAAATAAGCAAGTTGAGTTCAGTGCATTGTAATTGAAGAAAACATGTTATGTAATAAAGATTGATACGCTACGTGTATGTTGTTATTATAGCCTGTCCTTTACTTATATATTTTACAGGTTCAATTTCCGAAATATAGGTTTAAGCTATTGCATAGCGTCTATCGCGGGCCTTGAGCGTGGAGATCGAATCCAGAAATTCCGTAACGAAAATAACCTAACACTGCGCATGCGTAATCCAGCAAAGAATGCTATGCAATAGCTTTACCGCGGCAGACCACACGTCTTTTAATTTAAAAGTCCTAAACTTAATTAACTTTAAGTAATCACATACCTACATAGAACCTAAGAAAAATAAGGTATTAGAGAATATCCATAACAATACGAATGAATGTGACATTTGCGCCCTTTTATATTTTTATGAATTGATGAAGAAATTTAAAAAAAACAAACGTGAGAGTAACCATAATATTTATTGATATAAAAATAGTAAATGCTTTAAATATATTATGAAACATTCAGTCATTATTACTAATCATATTTTTCTCACTATATTATAACTGAGAACAAAATTTATAAAACTTATAACTATCAGCTCTAATATAAATACATATAAGTATGTATAATAAACAGGATTTAGCAACAGAGAGTATAAAAACGTAGGTTTATCCACAGGTAAGGTAAGTACGTAATAACCGTCCAAGTGCGAGTTGGACACGCACACGAAATGTTCGACTCGCACTTGGCCAATTTTTCAGCAGCATCAGAAATACCTAAATCTGTAAAAAATTCAACTCTAGCTAAGGTTCATGAGATACGCCTGATGACAAACGGACAAAGAGAGACGGACAGCTATGTCTCAGTAATAGGGTTCAATTTTAACCTTCGGGTACGGAACCCTAAAAATATCATTCAAATACAAGCAAAGGTTCACTCGCATCCAAGGCTTGAACACTTTGAAGGATTCCGTCTATATTATTCGCGATGGACTTAGTTTTGTTCATCTCAAGCCTCATCAGTCTTTCTTCGTATCGGCTCAATCTGTCCTCCAAATCCTTCACTTTTCTCTCTAACTGCGCTAATTTTGCATCTGATGTACTCTTCCTAGCAGAGTCAATATCATCGTTTAATGCTCGGACAGCATCCGATATACTGGATGATGATGATGAAGATTCGATTATAGAGACTTGTTTAGAAACACCTGGAACTCGTTGGTGGCTCTGGTAAACTTCGCTCTCCTTGAATTTCTGCATTTCGTCGACTGTTAACAAAGCTGCTACAACTTTATCACAATCGTTCGAGTTCAAAGCATCAAGAACATCCTTTAGTTTATCAGCATAGAGTTTCTGTAAGGTTGGTTTCAACCCCTCGATGAGATTGTTGTCTTCGTGCCAGAAGTATGGGATTTGTTTGGCGACTATAGCGCTATGGAACTTTTCCACCATGCGTTTGAAACAAACGCTGATTTTGTTCTGCCAGAACGACTTGCCTTCGTTCTGGTGCAGTTCCCAGAGGAAAAGAGTTTTTATATAGTAGCTGGCGATGTCTCTCATTTCGAGTCCGTCTCGAAGTTTCTTTAGCTGAAATATTACAACACTATTTATGAAACAGTTCGGGGTAGTAGGTAGTACTACCACCGTACTTATTTATTTCGCTAAATTGATGTTCGCATTGTAGTCACGGTTTTAAGGGTATGGGTGCAATATGGGTGTTTTTTTAATTACAGGCATACAAGACTCGACTAACATCTTTATAGTCAATAACGCTGTGTGAAGCTTCACAAGATACATAGAGATCTCTTAACAGGTTGGCTATTTTTCGCTTGTTTCAAACCCCAAATAAAAATTATAAACAATCACTATGGGCACAAAGGAATTTTTTAATATGACCTTAGTAAAACATACCAATCGTATGGTCATCTTCAAGTTCTGGTATCCCTTCATCATCTCTCGCTCGTAGTCCTGGAAGGAGAGGCGCCAGCATCTGTTCTTGAGAGCGCCATCTTTGATGCTCTTGTTGGGCTTCGGAACGACCAACCAATCTCGGACCGTACTCCCTTCTATTTTTATTTCTCTAAAACCACACAATAACTTAGATGAAATAATTAGTTAATGATAAATAAGTCTTATGTTAAACTAATGCGGTATATCTTATAAAAAGTTAGCGCAGACTTGATGTATTGATTACCATACGTAATGGTGACATAAAGTCAACGCTAACTTTTTATAAGATAGGGGGATAGAGTTTATATCCTATAATCTAGTGACATATTACAGAAAATAGTGTAAAATCATAGTATTAAATCATAGTTTTTACATAATTTGTTTGAAGCCTACTACCTGATGTTAAGTGATAAGCAATGAATTGTCACAACTGTACATATCCTGAGGATGTGCTCAGTAAAGCATTGCATGTGTGAGATGGATATTCTCATACGGTCACTATCTGATTTCTCATTAAATTTAAATTTATCGAACCCGCATCCACCGCGTCGCAGGCAGACCATCGCCCGCCGCGCCACATCGGTCGGTAGGCAGAGCTGCTACCAACTGAGCTGTGACGCCTGTTATTAAGGTCGGTTATTGCATGGTTACAACGGCGGATCTAGGGGGGGGTTATGGGGGTCATGTCCCCCCCCCCCTGAGCTGGTTCCAGGACTTAGGTGGACCACTAATTGAAACATAATTTATTTTTATATTTTGTCACCATACAGATTTAATGTAACTACATACCTTCAATATTTAATTAATTTAATATAATAACTTTGTATGATGGCAAACGTTTGGGAATTACGTTATCAAAATTAAATTATAAGTTCTTGACTTGACCACGACTATGTGACCCCTCCCTGGCGCCAAAGCTTGATCGTGACCCCCCCCTTGACGCCAAAGCTGGATCCGCTCTTGCATGGTTATTATGGCTCACGCACGAGGTCTGTTGTTCAATAACTTAGATACTCACTTATAGCCCTCTGGCCAACGCGGATGTTGAAATCTAATAACCGGGACTAGATCCACATCCAATACAAAGTGCTCATCGTTCTTATCATTGCGGACGTTCAGCGTATAAGCCGGACCAGATTCCTTGTAGGTAACTAGATATATTGTCCCGTTCACGTCAACTTGCCCTTTCAACTCGTTTAATGCTTTCTGTACGATGCTGTGAAGCCAGTGCCTGAAAAGTACAATTTTAGAACTGAAATTGACATTGACGATGCCATCCAGAATATCCCCTATCTTATAAAAAGTTAGCGTTGACTTTATGTCATCATTACGTATGGTAATTAATACATCAAGTCTGCGCTAACTTCTTATAAGATATACCGTACATCTTTATTGTACACCAGGTAAATAAATATAAATATATATTCAAGGACTTGACTTGGACTGCTGATAGAATACTTACTACATAGGTACTTTATACTTACTATAAGTATACATTTTTTACTCATAGAATACATAGTAACACCCAGAACAAAATAAATAGTTATGTTCACCACACAAATATTTGCTCTTGGTGGGAATCGAACCCACGACCCACAGCATGGAAGGCAGAGCTACTACCAACTACGTCTGTTGAATTATTTGATTGTTATTTGTTGCAGTATAGATTCTTACCTAAACTTGTTTTGCAGAAAGTATTTCTCGGGATCCCTCCATTCTCGGGTTACTTTATGGCAATTCTCCCAACCATTCTGCTTGTCAAGATTATCAAAAGCATTACAGATCTTCAGCTTGACGAAACCAGGTTGATCGTTTTCTACCATAATGCCATTGAGCCCTTCCTCATAACTGATCGGCAGGCGAATCACAATGTCCATATCGAACTCATCCATTTTGGATACTTTTATGCCATCATATACACTTCCTGCGTAGAGCACCTAAAATATGAATAATGATTTTATTTCAATTATTAATCTTACAGCAGTAGTGTTCTGGCAAACTAAGAAAAAAGCTTGCATAAACTTATTTATTTAACTTAAGGTGATACCTTTAGCTCTTACTTAATTACTGTACAAAACAGTTAAATAATTAAGTTAGTTAATCTAAAGAACCAATCTCAAAAATTGCTACAGGGTTACACAGAAAATTGTTGTTTATGTTCGCAAAATAGCTTAAACTAGTAAAACATATAATAGTTAAGCCGCAACAAAAACAACCTTAAATTACTTGGCTTACTTAAAGTAAAATTCTAAATTTTCCATCGCATTCATTGTATAATAAAAACTATTTATTTGATACCTGGCTGCTATATTTTAAGAAATAATTGCTTTGCTCTCCCATCTTCTGCTTGACTTGCTCAAACACACTTTTAAAGACCTCCTGGGCCCGTTTGAAGTCTTCATCTTTTATAGAAATGAATTGCTTGAACACCTCCAAAAGGTAAACATCTAAATTCTTCTTCTTGGACATTTTTTTCTATCACTGAAAATTACACAGTGCATTGTAGCGGTTAAGTTGTAGGTACATTTAGAAGAGAAGAGGTAGTTAAGTAGTGTATTTGTTAGAAAGTAACTGTCTATCTTTTAAAACGTTAGCGCACACTTGATGTCTTTTTTTTTTGGACTAGCACATTTAGTGCATTTGACATTTATCAAGTATTTTTTTTGTTTTTTTTTTTATAAAAAATTAGGGAAACATATAATTTTAATGAAAATACGCGGAATCAACTTGATGTCTTGATTACTATACGTAATGGTGACATAATGTCAACACTATTTTTTTAGAAGATAGGGGGTAAGTATGTACCAAAAAATAGTGTATTTGTTTATGTAGCCGATGAGTACCAACAAGAAAACCAACTTTAAATAGTCATAAACAAGTAATATTAAATACATATACCTACCTACATATAAATCAAAAAGTATTTGTCAAACCTTAATTAAATATATGAATATCTACCAAACAAAAATAAAACATCAAAATCGATTCACATTTGACAGAATGAGTGCATAACATACCACAAAAAAACATACAGTCAACGTTAAAACCTTTTTTATGTCAGTCAAAAATAGGTACCAAGTACTCATGGTACTCATGGTTCACTTACCTTAGTGTTTAACTTCACGCTATTGTTGTTGTACTTAACTCTAAGCGCAACCGGCGTGAATCAAAGTAAAGAAATTCCTTTTCTATATTCAGTCCTTGATTAAATAATTGATTTCAATGATCTACGTTGTAATTCGCGATTATCAACTAACAAGTACATAGTAGGTACGCTCGAGGTTTTGAAACACAGTTCTTATCTATAATACCTATACTGGGATCTTTATTTCGAACAGAATTAATTCTCGACTCAAGCTTATTTCTCGTCCATAAATTAAAGTTAAATTAAATATGTATGTATTCTTATGTTTTCGATATAGCGGCTAAACACCGGGTGGGGCCTTGGGGGCTATATACGTACCAACAATATTCGATTGTTCCACAGCACAATGTAAATACTCAAAGAGTAAATAGGTTTAAGCACTTCACTACTCTTTTGTTTGATGGCTAAAATAATAGCAAAGCAAAGCAAAATCCAGCAAAGGCAAGACAAGGCACACAGGGCACACACACACAGAATGAAAAATCTAGTACAAAAAAAGAAGTGTTAATGCTGCCAGCTCTTCCACTGCGAATTGCGATATTACACGGTCGTTTACCGTTACCGTATATCGTTTATTTAGATAGTACTTAGTACCTATGATTGACAAGTTGGCTATAGCAGCAAGCCGGCCTAAGAACATAAATTTACTAGGCGGTCACAATGAGAGTTCCATATATTTAAAAAAACAATATGATATGATATAGTGCTATAGAAATGATCATACTAACTGAGCTATATTTATGTTCCTATAAAATACCGTTTTCTCTATAAGTTAGACAACATCGGTCCATAGCTTTAACCAGCCGCAACGAGTCAAGTGGTAAATTCACGTTGTTGGCGACACTCAAGTTTGTAGTACTGTAGTACATATACATATGCATCTATATATCCACGTATAGCACCAGACAGAGCACACGAGTTGAAAGTGGGATTTCCCCAAAATAATCATACATGTTACAAGTTTAAAATAAATTCTACCATTTTGGCAGCTTTTATAAGGCTGAACTAGTTTGTGTCGATATATAATCCAAGTAGTATAAATGTATTTGCGCATTCAATTTTGGTGTTTTTGTATGTGAAATTTATGTCAAGAAGAGTTTTTCATATGGTTTAATTTGCATTATTTTTGTTTTAGAATAATTAATGTCAAGATTATGACCAGTCTTAGAGTTAGCTATAGTAATAAATACGTCAGTAACATTTTTATTTTAATTCATGTCAGATTGACAAGATGTCAAAAGAGAAATATCGTCAGCAAATAGTACATATGATTGTTAAATGTAATAGCTGAAGCAAATTACCTACATAAAGGTAACTAAATGTTAGTTATGTAAATATATAACATCCAAGGACACTTCCTTGAGTAGTTGAGTGTAGTGTAGTAGATTCAATTTCAGCAGAGAGGGCAACCCAGGTGACCTCCATCGTACCGCCGTTTTGAGTAATTCTCTCTCTCTCTTGCTCTTGCTCACAGAGACGAGTAGGATGCTCTTGCTGTCTCGTCTCATCTGGTGAAGCAAAGGTAAACTACCGAATAATAGTTCTGTTTAATAATATCACGGCGGCAGGCGGCGCGGGCGGTGTTCGTGTAGATATAAAAAGGAAGCTTTGATACGGAGCGTTTGTGTTTGTTTGTTTCGTTCCTTTGAATTGAAACAACACCTTGTGAATAATAAGTACAGTACAATCACCAATCTTGGTATTTTTTTTAAACAAATTGAATCTAAATATCAAAATGAATCAACGCGACAGAAGAAACGAGAATCAAAACGGAAGTTGGTTAAACACAGGTACCGCAGCCGGGGTGGCGACTGTGGCAACAGTAGCCGGTGGCGCATTGTACTGGCTACTCAGTGGCACTAAGAAGACTGAGGCAGCACAAAAGGCGCCTACACAGCCCCGGAGTAAACCATCTCCTTCTACGGCCAGCCTTGCGCCCAGTGTTGGTACTGGTACTGTTGGTAGCTTGACTTCTTCCCTGATCAGTATGCTAAGCACCTCTTCCTTGGGCAGGTATGTGTACACAGTAATACCCCGGACTTACGCGGTAGGTGGATCCGAGCGATTGCCGTGTAAGTCCAACGGCCGGTCTGGAAACCCAAATCACGATTGATCCGAGTTTGACACATAGTAATTAATTGATTTTTTCGTTGATCATCCTTCGAGAAACCGGCCGTAAGTCGAGGTTCAAATTTGCACTATGTTTGTACTATGTTTGTTTACTGCATCACAGTTATCTCCAAAAGTTCATGAGTATTTATTTATTATAATTATTAGCTCGGATTTAATAATCACACATTGACCCTAAATGATAAGAACTCTGAATCTTCTTTCTCTGTTTCTTTTATTATTTAATTATAAATAAATAAATAATGCTGGACAATCCACACAACATCATCTAGCCCCAAGCTAAGAGCTTGTGTTATGGGTACTAGAAGACTGACATACTTAATATTAACATTACATAGATAGATATTTTTTATTATACATATAATACCCAGAACACCCGGAATAAATATTTGCAGAACATACAAACATTTATCCCGGGGCGGGAATCGAACCCGCAACCTTCCGCGTCGCAGGCGGACCATCGCCCACCGCGCCACATCGGTCGTCAAATTATATTTATAGGAAATTTATAGGAATTTTAATTAGCTTGCAATGGAAATTGTGTCTATCTACCGTGCTGTAACTTTAAATTTCTTAATCATCTTATGTAAATTGTTTTATTTAATTAAAGGCTTGCTTGCTCAAACGTCTGAACTGCATTTTTTATTTTAGTTCCAATGCCCCATACTACACCTCCGGGAAGGTAGCAAAGAAACCGCCACCGGAGAAGCCATGCATAAACAACTTGAATGCATTGCTGGCCGATATCCACGTCAGGTTTATTCAACTGAGAGATGACGACTTCCAACTACATTACAATGTGTTCGACAAATTGTTCAGATATCTGCATGAGAAGATGATGGAAGTTGATGCGTATTATAGGAAATATCATAGTACTGTGAGTAATATTATGTAGTTATTTTTTAATTTGCTTGAAAATGAACTTCTGAGGTGACAGCTATTAGGGTAATATGGTATGGACAGGCGTCACAGCTCAGTTGGTAGTTAGCTCTGTCTTCCATTTTAATATACAAAATAAAATATTTCAACTATCTTACCCTAAAAAGAAATTCCACATTTCAGAGCATTAGTAGTTTTAAGTATTTTAATCATGAATGCTTGTGACATCTTAAATATGTATACATTAATTTTCTTAACAAACCAAGTTGTATACATAAATAATTATGTAAGTAGGTACCTACACCATTATATATGCCATAATGTTTTATTTTTTTATTTTATTTTGTTTTCAGCGACAATTCGCGGGTAGCCACTACGATAACCTCAGGATAAAGAAGCCGGATGAATTTGACATGGACATTGTGATTCGTCTTCCATTGAACTTGTCCGAGGCTACCTCACCCCAAGACAGTGACATCTGCATCGAACCCCAAGCAGCTGGCTTTGTGCATCTTAAGATGGGGGCGCAGTTTAGAAATGTATGTACCAAGTGTACCAACCTGCCTATATCTATACCCCCTATATTATAAAAAGTTAGCATTAAATCAAATCAAATATTTCATTATTCAATAAACTCACAAGGATCATTTAGAATCGTCTTACATACTAGGTGATTCTAGGTGCCAGTTCCACGCGACCAGAGCCCAGAAGAACGGACAAGAAACTTCCGGCCTGGTTCCTACCGTTTTTTTATATGATCCTTCTTACAAAGAATTACAATTAAACTTTATGTCATCATTACATATGATAATCAATACTTCAAGTCTGCGCCAACTTTTTATAAGATAGATTATGTTATTACCCAAGATTCATAGTGAATTGTTTTCAGCTACCGATGAGAGATGGCGATGAATGGCAGAACAACAAGGAAGCCTTCAAATGGATGGATGAAAGCAACTACTTGCTGCGATCCAAATTCATGGACTGGTGGAAGATGGTGGTCAACAAAGGTAATTCATCTCTAGGCCAATGTGACCTCGCACACAAACATTTGCTCTGGATGGGAAGCGAACCCACGTCTTACTGCTTGGAAGTAGCCAAGCTAGTAAACCAAGCCGTAGTTTCTTACCCGTTCTTCTAGTTCTAGGCTCTTGTCGCGTGGAACTGGCACCTAGAATCAGTACATAAGACTATTCTGAATTATGTGATTTCCTGAATAAAATTTAATTGTTTTTGATTTTGAGGTCATAAATGTTTCAACACTTCTCTCTATCCTTGGCAGTGTCCCACCAATTCATTTCAAACACGTCAAGGTCATCCCTCAGGGTTTGGGTAAGTCTTGCCCAGCAGTGGGACGATATAGGCTAGAGAAAAAAAAAATGTGTCAACAAGCCTAAAAAAGGGATGATGAGATTTTAGATATTTCCGAAACACACCAAGAAGAGACGATGGACGGTGGATGGAACGACAAAGGCGATTACGGATTGGTGGCCAAGGGATGCTCATAGACCAAGAGGCAGACCACCAGCCTGATGGTCCAAAGACATTTAAGAACGAGCCGGGAATCAGTGGATGAGTGTCGCAAGGGACTGTAAAGAATGGCATAGTAAAGAGGAGGCCTGATGATGATGATGAATGGTTTACCTAAAGTGTTTATTTCAGCTCTGAACAAGTTCCAGCAAAAAGCGACGTTAAAAGGCACCGTGCCTATATTCCACGTGGACGGAGTGGAGTACGAGATCTACAAGTCCGAGTCGGGCCCCGCCATGACG
This sequence comes from Ecliptopera silaceata, assembly GCA_932527185.1. Classification (NCBI taxonomy): domain Eukaryota; kingdom Metazoa; phylum Arthropoda; class Insecta; order Lepidoptera; family Geometridae; genus Ecliptopera; species Ecliptopera silaceata. The sequence goes on along the minus strand of OW052194.1, from coordinate 10,703,444 downwards.
CTGTTCGTGGAGAACCGACGCCGCGGGTTCAAGCTGGATGTAGACCTGGTGCCGGCGCTCAAGTTCCCGGAGAAGCGATGGCCTATTAGCTCCTATTACAGGTAACATACATACAAGTATTATTTCACGTATGTAGTGTAGGACGCCCTCCGGCGAGATGGAGCGACGATCTGCGGAGTGTAGCTGGCAAACACTGGATGAGAAGGGCCAAAGACCGGGCTCAGTGGCGCGTCTTGGGAGAGACCTACGTCCAGCAGTGGACTAATATAGGTTGATGATGATGATGATGACAGGTAACATAACTTTTAAACTACGGGTATTACAGGTAACATATCTTTAAAGTTATGCAACGGGTTTTGATGCGGTTTACTAATACATAGATGGACTGACAAAAGGAAGGTTTATATGTGTTAAACATGATTGATATAGTGGAGCAACACTAATAATATATGAGGTTACGACAACCCGTGCGAAACCAGCGCGCGTTGCTAGTCTCTACATCGTTCGATATAACTTTTTATGGGTTAAAACTAAGAAATAAAACTAAAAAATATGACCGGTGTTATATCAAAGCGTTTATTTTTTTACAAATAAAATAAAATCAATAAAAAGAAAACAAAAATGTTAAGTGATGATACAAGATATTTATTTTGTTAAAGAATACATAAGCTATATACTATTTCACCTTTACCTACCATTGTTATTATTCACCAATGCTATATCTCGGAGTAGTATTATTACTTGAATAAAATAAACCCGTACAAATAGATGTGCAGTCCACGCACGCCTGGCGAAGAACCGACAAAACTCTCGCTGAATGCCCAAAGGGCAGATCGCAAGAATAGAAGGAAGATTAAAAAAAAAATAGATGTTAAATTAACGCTGCTAAATTAATGTTTAACTTCACAGACAGATTCCCCCGAAGTGCTGCAAGAGTACGTGGATGGTGGTAGGCAAGCCGAACAAGGCCGCGCCGAGACACGAACAGGACCGCTCGTGGCGCATCGCGCTGCACAACCAGGAGCGAGAGCTCATGCACGACTCCTACCATCTACGGCAAGCGGTGCGATTGGTCAGTATTGCTGCTATTCTAGTGCTATTTATTTATTAAATAATCCTTATATGCACGTTCATCATCATCCACTGCTGGACGCTAGGCGCTAGTTCGTCGCGATCAGAGTCTAGAAGAACTGGCGAAAGCGAAACCTAATCTATATCGTTATATGTATGTATATGTTAGCGATATCGAAACGGTGGTGTGTTCGAGTTACGCGTTGCTAGCAGCCCGACTGCCGAACGTTGAAGCGTCAACGCGCAGTGTGAATTTGCTAGCGTTACGAAACGTTTACGATTGACACATTTAATCGTGCTCACCTCTCATTTAATCTATCAATCTACCTGACGCATGAGAGATTAGGTATCTATTGAGGGTTCGTGCAGATCAGTAGATATAAATCAAAACATGCTGAAATGGCTGAATCTGTCGGCCAACTACTGCATTAATGAGCTGAACGTAGGCACCGCTATCTTTAAATATCGTTTGAAATCTATTTAATTAAAAATTATCTTATTTAATTTATTAAATTGAAAAAAATTCTTATTCAATTGCATTTCGCAGCAAAAGTTTTTAGTTTTGTTTGTAGTTTAGTTCCAAAAACCTGTCTCATAAACAAATAACTTCCAGGTGAAAAAACTACGCGACGAGCAAGGTATGAAAAAAATCGCAAGCTACTACATAAAAACTCTGTTCTTCTGGGAAATTGTTGAGCAAAACAACGAGGCCTTCTGGCGACAAAACCCGGCGTTTCTATTCAAGCATATGGTGAAAAAACTACACACTGCTCTCGTCAACGGAAAGATACCATATTTCTGGAATAAAAGGAATAATCTTATCGGTAATGTGGATTCTAGCATTCTTTCTGGGTATGCGGCGAAATTGGTGCCACTAATGCAAATACTGGATAATTCTAACAGTGATAACTTTAAACTTGTTGCTAAATATCTTCTGTCTAGCGCAGAATACAAACAGTATAATGAGAACATTTTATCTGCGAGAATGTAAGATTGCTATCGGAAACTTAGATTAGAATTGTATCTGCAATTCTGTAAGGTTAACATTTTATCCGCGAGACTTACCATAGCATTTAATAACTATAGTATAGTTTGGTTTTGTTTATGACTTTATTAGAAGACTATGAGTCATTATTTTTTTTGTTTTATAATTTTTCTCTGAACTCATTTGTGTTACGCAAAAGTATTACGTAAAATGTACTTACGTATTTTATTTGAATATAATTTGTAATATGTTATTTCTAATGAAAATGTTGTATTTAGTGATATAGTCATATGTATATTATGACTGAAAATGGCTTCCACGAGCGCGGGTTCATTCCCAGTGCGAGACAATTATTTGTCTAAGCTGCATTTATTTCGGGACCAATGTGTGCCAATATTGTTCATGTAGTTTAAGAGAGTCTATGTTATAATATGTTTAGTAAGTTTATAAGGTTATTGTTTTAAATATCTCTAGATTTAAATCTACTTTATTTAAATATAGTAGATAAAGTACAAGCTTATCAAAATAATATTCAAATTCTGATAATAAAAGTGCCTAAAAACTAGTTATAAGAATTTAAATATATATGTTAAAGTAAATACTTATGCCGTTTTTATTGATTTAAAGGCGTGGGCTCCCCTGTGCGCTCCCCTAGGGGATCATGGAATATTTTTTTATTTTCCATTCAAAAAAGGTTAGAAATTTTCTGATTTTGTCAAAGTCATGGCGAATTAAGTGACAGAAATTGTCAAAATTGCGAGAAACGTGTTTCAGTTTTAGAAATAATAGTTACACAAAATTATAAAGTATATAATGGCTTACTTTAGAAGTGTATCTAAACTTTAATAGTGAAAATAAACTGAATCTTGTATTGATCAATTCCATTTTATAAGATATCTATTTAAAATACAAACTGATTACCCAGAGGCTACTTGTGAGTTGGAACAACGGTATGTTTTTACCAGTTTTTTTTACTTATAATGCTTAGGTTAAGGTGACGGGTATAGCCAAATGCGTGTTTTTGGGGAAACCGAAAACTGTTTTCAGAAAAAGTGATAGCATGTGGAGTTGTGAAACTTATTATTTCCTATAACACATATATTGAACTAGTGTATTGTTACTCAAAATTTGTGCTCTTGGATATAGTTTACTTTTAAATGTAAGTTTAGTACCAACACCTTTTGCAAAAGTGTGGTTTAAGATCCCATTTTTTATGGGTTTGGCAGATTTGTTTGGTACCAAACTCAGCACAGCTATTCTTATGGTTCGTATCTTGTGACTCTAAAGAAAACATTTCTACATTAAGGTGTTTAAAGAAGAAGAAGAGTAGCGCCTTAGGAATTATAAGTGTTTGATTGCTGTGTGCTCGCAAATATACATAAGGCACTGCTTTAGAGTTTGACTATCCGAACTGTGAGCGGCTCATTATGTGTTTTGCGCCGTTGTCAGCATTTTTGTTGAAATTGAAATTGTGACGTTGCTACGCTGACTGTCTAGAGTTTAACCACCACGGCAAAAACTATGCCGTGTTACAAGTTTAACATGTGTATAGATATAATAAATAAATAATAAACTTGGAAGTTATTGACATTTTTATTTATTATGAAAAATTTCACCCTACCCGTCGCCTTAAAGCTTTTTATTGACCCTAACATAAAGTACTCTGCACCAGATATGAAAAGTTATAAGTATGAGTAATCGAGGGGGAGGGAATGACGACTGGGTGCCGATAGCGGCCGGCGTGGTGGTCGGCGCGGGGCTTCTAGCGCTCATCTACAAGATGTTCTTCGCTGGCTGCCGGAAGAATGTCAACACTCCTTATAATCAGCAACAGAACGCTCCTTATAAGTGTACGTGCAAGAAAGGAGGGAAAGACATGGTAAGTTTTGTTATTGTGGAAACTGAGAATCTAATAAATTAGCTCTTTCAGTTTTGAAAACGGCAAATCAAACATTGAAGTATTCCCTTTGTGCAGCCCACCCACTTGCTACATCAAACGTTATGTTGTATACCTACCTTTTTATTCCAGTGCCAACTCCACAAAGGAAAAAAATAATGATAAACTTCTTTCTGCCAAAAAATATCTATGGGTAGAATTAACCGCCAAAGTTGAAGTGAAGTTGTCTTAAAATATTCTGTCATTCAAAACCAAAAATGAAGAAAGTCAAGCGTGTTTAGAAAAGCGACAAAATATAATAATCAAACAAAATGGGCCCCATGTAAATCCTACTTCCATACAAACAATACCAGGCTTCTACTGACCAACCTACTCATGCCCGGCTTACCCAAGTGCAAGGATTCAAAAATGTGTGATTGGTGAGTCAACTTTGTGCCATATAACAAGAAGAGTACTGATTTGGATCTGTTGAACTATCTATAGATCGTTTGCAACGGTCTGTAGATAGCTCAACTGTTTCTTGTAGTTTATATGACAATACATTTTGTAAATACTGTATAGTCGTAAGTTTGTTTCTAACTTCGCATATGATTATAACAAGAAGAGTGTTAGATATGAATGTGGATGGATATAGAAGTAGAGGGAGGCCAAAGAAAAGATGGATGACTGTGTGAATAATGAGGGATATGTGTATGTAATGCTCACACATTGAGATGACGTCTGACTGAGGAGAGTGGAAGAAGGCGAGTTGTACCGACCACCGACCCCACATAATGTGGGACAAGGGTAAGAAGATGATGATGGTGAGTCAACTTTGTGGACGCTTGAGGAGGTACCTTGTTGCCTACTACGTTTGGATTTGTTGTAGATAAGCGCTTGAGATACATAGGTACTATAAGCTAAATTACTATACCCTTTCAGTGCAGTAGAAGTAGAAAATCGAAATAAAAAGGATCCTAAGAAAGTAAGCCATAGCGCGCAAACCGAAGGATCTTCTGGACTGGACTTCGGCGCATTGTTCAGCAATCTTGGCAGCATGTTCGACGGCGTCGGCCCCTGGCTCCCCTACATAGGGGGATCAGCGCTTGTCATCATGCTACTGGGTGAGTATTGTGGCCGGAAGGAGAATAGGCATTTTGGTTCACGACTGAATAAATATCCTCATCAGACCTAAATATAATGAAAGAGACAAAAAACGCGTCGTGGTTAACACCACATGCCGTAAAAATAAATAAATTGAGCGTATCGCTTTGCTTGCTGAGCCCTTAGTCCGAAGATGCATTTTAAAACTCCCTACTCTCGAGCCGACAGTCGTCTCTCGGATGTCCATACATTTTTGTATGGCTATCCGAGAGACGACTGTCTGCTCGAGAGTAGAGAGTTCTAAAATGCACCTTCGGACTACGGGCTCTGATGAGTAATTTCAAATATTTTGTAACGGTTTTCTATGAAACGGTTTAAGGAAACTAGATGTATTTTTGATATCTTTGTGTCTCATCTCTACGATTTCATGCGCAGATAATTGAATTTTTATGAAGAGAGCTACTAGATATTGAGATTGAAAAGATAAGGGGATGTAAAAGCAAACTGTACCTACGAAACTTAGCCATATTTTATTATATATAATTTACCATAAAATAATCTTGACAGCTATCCAAATACTATTAGGCAAATCTTCAAAGAATTGCTTTTATTCTCGCGTCCTAAACGTAAACCTTATCATGTAGGATTCCTGTCTAAAAACGTGGACAAAATGCTGAGTATATTCGAGAGCGACCCCTACAGTCCCCGACCATCGCCGAAGGCGGTCACAGCGGCGCGGGAGCCAGACCCTCCAGAAGATTCCTGCAGGGCTAAATGCACCTTGCGGATAGATACCAATAGAATTGTAAGTCGAAAATGAGGCCAACATCCGACATCACGGTCGGTTATAACATATATGCTTATAAATTGGGGCTTCCCCGCGTAATAAAACAAATAACAGACAGGCTATCGCGGGAACTCAATTATTATTTTTGATACTTATGCGACAGTTTCAAAGAAGATTCCCACAGAGCATATATTGGGCGCATGCTTTTGGCTTCATGAGAGTCAGTACCTACAAGTACCTAAGACAATTTGTCTATTGACTAAATTGATTTATGTAGCGACTTATGTGCATATCAAACAGTTTTTGTAAATCTGCGTTCCTAGAATCCATTTAAATTAAACGCTACGTTATGTATGAGGACTCAAAAATTTAGGCAAGTTCTTTTAATATCGAGTGCATACTCAGAAATGAAGAATCTTTAATGTGTTTGATGTAGACAAGCACATTAATGAATTTACGTATAGAACACTAAAATAATCAATGTTTTTGTTTCAGAAATGGCCCAGTAGATAGTCAGTGATAAGGAACAACATATATTTTTTTAAATCTACAAGTTTTGTGGTGGCAAAGAAAAAAAAATTGCAAATTCTAAATATATAAAATAATTTGTTAAGTTAATAAACTTTGCTCTGCAACTTAAAACCTGTCTTTGTTTGTCTAAATTATAACCCCCCTATCTTATAAAAAGTTAGCGTTGACTTTATGTCATCATTACTTGGTAAATCAATTCATCAAGTCTGCGCGAACTTTTTATAAGATAGACTGTAATTATCTAAATAGATACACTTACCTAGATGTAGGCAAGCTAGAATAGTTATCTACACAACTAGGACATCAAAATAATCTATACATATAATATAAACTATATAGATACATGTACCGATACTACACATCATGATAGCATCTCTGTCCTACTCTACATAACGTATGAATCACCTTATCAGCATCAACCAACAAAGTATTTAATGTATCTTGCAACGGAAGGAGGTCGATAAGCAAACACCAGTTTATAATATAACAACTTTATTTTCAACTACCATTAATCTAAATAGTTTCTTATTTTATCTCGAATATAACTATAATTATAACGTTAGCGGAAACTAAACAATAACTACATTATAATAATGTTTAGTCACAAAAGCTGCTCTATCGTATCAGTCTTCGTGTCCAGTTAACAAAATTGCAGTACAGTAGGTACTCGCCACATACACCCTATTAATATTTCGATGAAGTCATTATGACAAACACGTCTTTTACGAAGCTTAAAGTCAGTTCTTAAGACGCGTTTTAGGTCATCGTGCTTACCATAGATTCTCAGTAATAAAAAATGGTTGTCTGTAAAGTCCGTTTACTGACGATAGTTGAACGTGACAACGTCACTTCATGGAACGCCTCAGAACGCCTCATGAGTCATGTTTTTTCGTGCGTGCATCCGGCTCTATCGAATTATAAGACGTTGTCACGTCAATAAAAAAAACATACAGGAATGAAGCACATGGCTTAACATTTAACCCATTTAAGTTATGCTTACACTAGATTGTTTAAGCTACCAATGCTCTGACGCTCTACGCCATCTATCGGATTAACTGTGACTGCAATTTGGGGAGCAATTAGCTCTATAAAAGTCTAGGTACACTATAGGACGAGTACTGTAACAGCCTATTTGTATACAAAAGCAAATACATTCCGCCGCGCCGCGGTCGCCATGGACGGACACATAATTGCTCATACATTTGTTTCACTCGCTCCCATCACCCGTATAAGTTTATATAAGTCGCCTATGACAAATGTTGCTTAGTAGACTTATACATTTGATGAGAAGGCCCTAAAAGAAATAACTACAAATGGGTGGCAAAGTGATTCTCAAATTATAATTTTTTTTGGCACTGTTCTGATTTTTCATTGATCAATATTTAAATATAACACATTTTTATATAGTGTCGATTTTAGGAGGCTCAAAAATATCGTACAACGGTAGGTACTCTGACTATAATATAATTTAAAAATACAACGAAATGAGTATAATGATGGAGAATAAATACGTAAATACTGTATTTACAAAAATATGTTACTATTTATGTTAAATAGTAAAAATGATTTATTAACATCGCTATATTGTAACGTGAAGAAACCTTATGAGGTATAAAATTGGAATTTTAGAATGTTATTTGGAAGTTTTTTTTAAAAGCATTTTGTTTCTCTAAGATGTTGTCACATTACAATATTCGATCGGTCCAGATGATTCTCTTAAAGTTCGGTTTATATTTGACACATAGATATTTGTACATTATTATTTGTGGAGTAAGTTGATAACGGACATTCACACATTCCCACTTCACTGCTTTCAAACTGACGATCATGCAATGGGAATCGAACTAGCACGTCATGAGGTTGTTTTATTTTGAATCTGATAAACTTTTGAAAGAAGATTTTTTATAGTTTTTCGTAAGTAGTTTTTAATATTATTTGCCGACGGAATTCAATATATCCAAAATGTGACATGCTTTTAAGGACTAGTAACATGTCATGACATGTCAATTCTTAATTTAGGAATAATAATTTATTCAGGACGAATTTAGCCCTCTAGTATACATGGGTGATTTCAAAATAAAAATAATTTGTAAGGATCACTAGGTAAATAAGAAAAATATGATAAATTCTATGACTTTGTCAATTTGAATTAGTTTAAAATAGAATATAAAATTATAAATAACCTTTTCTATTTTATAATAAAAGATCGGTACAAAAATGTTATCTCAAGTACAAAATTATTATGACAGTAATAGAACTTAGAAAAAATAATTATTTACATCATAATTTATAACTGGCAAGTACTATTTTAATACTGTAATAAAAATATAAATAAAAGTTTCAATGGAACCTAACTAAAGTAATTACAGATTGCCTTCAAAAACTGAGTTATAGACCAAATATTAATCTTAACATGTTTAGTTCTAATTAGTAGAATAGCCAGTCCTTACTCCACTATTTTAATAACCCTCCTTCGGCAGGGTAATGACCACATTTACATAAAAAACTTGTTCTCGCTTTCTATGTAAATGTGGTCAGTCGACGATATAAACTAGGCCGGATTGACAGCCATTATTTTTTATATATTTCGTCTAAAGTACCTACAACCTTCGGTAATCTCATATATATCTTCACTAAATTCACTAACCGTCAGAAATTGACTCGAGTCCGTTGATTCAGCAATAAAACGATTTACCAATATTATCTTGCTTATATCTTCTGTCAAGGTACTGCGCCATAAGTATACTAAATATAAATGTTGGTAAATCGTCGTACAGTAGAACAGTCTGCTCGATCTCGTAACATAAACGCACGCACGCATTCAATTTTCTCGAATCTCCTACTAGTTTTTAGATTTCGATGGTAGAACGCATTTCCCCAACATTATGAGTGAAAACATGATTCCTTCGATTTTAGTAAAATTGATTTTATTTTATATCAGAAACGACTTCTCCTTTTACATTGTTTTAGTTTTTATTTCCGCCATATTCGTAAAACATAAACAACCCTACCTTTGCTAATCGATAATAGAACGATGATAAAAATCACGCTTGTAAATCGATCATAATGATGAATACTGAAATTAAGAATAATCTTTTTCATAGAAATTCTACCGGAGGAACTTCACTCCACCACCGAAACCTAACGCGCTTAATCCCCGACGCACCACAACGCACATGCTACACCGGGGAGGGCGGCGCCTAGCGGGAGTCGGCGGGCGCGCGACACTGGCGCTACGTCTTCTTGTCGAACAGCGACAACTTGGACTTGACGGCGCCCTCGCACACCGTCAGCCGCGGCGGCGGCGCGCGCCGGTCCTCCGAGCGGTGCCGCACGTCGCGCAGGCAGCCCGCGCTCGCGCCCGCGCCCGCGCCCGCCGCCGACAGGCGGTAGCGGGAGGGCCCGCGCGCCCCGCGCTCGCACATGAAGTCGGCGCCCTTGCGCTCGAAGTAGTCCACGATGCGCGAGATCTGCGCCGAGCGCGCGCGCCCCCCGCCGCCCGCGCGCTCCTCGCAGTACAGCGAGTCGGAGCCGGCCAGCGACGCCACGTCGTCCGAGCTGTCCGTGTAGGCGGACAGCGCGCGCGCCGCGCAGCAGCACCGCGCCAGGATGTGGCACTCGTGCTCCGACAGGTCCTCGAGCCGCCCGCACAGGAAGGGCGAGGCGGGCCGCTCGTCGCCCGCGCCCGCGCTCGCGCTCGCTCCCGCGCCCGCGCAGGCCGCGTCGAGCGCGCGCTCGTAGACGGCGCGGCAGGCGGCGCACAGTCGCGGCGCGTCGGGCTCGCGCGCGGGCTCGCGGCGCCACCAGCAGCGATGGCAGCCGGCCAGCGAGCACGGGCAGGCGGCGGCGGCGCGCGCGCGGCACTCCTCCTCGTTCGCCACCGAGAATATCCCGCTCTCGCAGGACGCTCGCCGCGCTAACCTGACGGATAAATTCAACTTATAAATAAACTAACAATTTGTGAAAATTTCGATGATATCGATGAACGGGAGGATCGTCCACCACAGGAGTAGGTACAGTAGTGTAGATTGTTTGGAGGATCAATATGAATGAGCTAAAAAGAATGTGTCCAGTATGTGTTGGTGCGTACCTGGGCGCGTCGATGCTGGCGCGTCGCTCGGGCGCGGGCGAGGAGGGCAGCGAGGCGGCGCGCTCGGGCGGCGAGGCGGGGTGCGCGCACGCGTAGGCGCCGCCCTCCACGATCTTGTGCACGCCGCGGAACGAGTGCAGCGCGCGCCGCGCCGCGTGCGGGGCCGCGTGCGCGTCGCGCAACAACATTATGTGCGCCAGTCTGCAACACAACACAACACCACATGCACTCTTAGCATCATTTAACCAACTAATCATGTAAGAACAGGTATAAATTTAAAATTAATAAGTACCCCCCGAATGTTATATTTGTCATAGTATAAAGTAAAGCCCCTTCATTCGATACCGCTTAGGGTGCTAAGGAAATTGCGAAAAAATTAGCATTTTGTAGTGGCAGCCATCATGGATTTAAAATTGAATCCCGATTTTTATGAAACATAGCTAGAAACACTCCCGACAACTTGCAATCGGTGCATCCGTACGGGAGCTACGATGCCACAGACCCACCACCCCCCCTCCACACAAACACACGCACACCCTGACACCCCAAACTTATAACTCCGTTTGCGTCGGGGGTTAAAAATAAATCAATATCATCCGATCGACAACGTTACTATTATGTGAAAAGACGAAGTTGGTTAGTCTTGGACTTGCACGTATGTTATTGCACACGTTGCCAGTCCGTAAATACCTAAACTCACATTGCTCGAGCAAATGCAAGGAGCAGTAATACAATACAATAATTTATTAATAAAAATAGATATACAGGTCAGGTACATTACATTGGTTCATAATGCTTAGGTACACATAATATTATTTAATAAAAGTAAACATATTAAGGCCGGCGCAGATCAGGACGGCATGGCAAGAGATTTTAATTTTTACTAATGGACATTCAACCGTACTGTTACAGAAATACGACATAAATTGCTATAAAATGATGCCGTGGCATTGAACGTGAACGGAACGGCATCATTTTAAAGCATTGCAATTTATGTCGTATTTCTGTAACAGTACGGTTGAATGTCCATTAGTAAAACTTTAAAATCCCTTGCCATGCCGTCCCGGTCTGCGCCGGCCATTAACATAATTAGTGTGGGTGAAGGGGGACACTCTACACCTCGGGCAGTTCTAGGATAGATAAACATAATGTGTGTGTACCGATGCAGGCGGGCGAGTCGCGGCGGCGGCGCGGCGCGCGCGGGCAGCACGCCGGCCGAGCCGCCCGCGCCGCCCGCGCTGGCGGGCCGCCCCGCCGCGCCCACGCACCACTCCAGCTCCGACAGCGAGCGTCGGTGCTGCACTGCAACAACAACACACCAATTGGGTTTTTTTTTGTAGTGTACACATATAATTTAGTATAATTATACAAGAAAAAAAGAAAATTGAAGACAAATTTTGTGAGAGACTGGTGCCTGAGTTACGGCCGGTTTCTCGAACGATGATCAACGAAAAAATCAAATAAATACTATGTGTCAAACTCGGATCAATCGTGATTTGGGTTTCCAGAATTTGGGTTTCCAGAAACCGGCCGTTAGATTCATGGAATCTGTATTAAAGTCTCCTTCAATTACTATGTCACCGGGTTTTAAGAAGACCCGTTGTTTTATACAACGGCTCTTTAATCAAGCGTCGAAAAATCATTAAACAATTATTCCTTATCATTTTAAGACTACTAATAAGAAAGATGTTGTGTAAGTGATGTTATAAGTATATAGTAACATACATGTTTGCTGGTCGCCCCTGCGCGGGCTGCCCTCGCTGCGGTACCGCTGCGGGCGCGCGAACAGGCCGGGGCACGAGCGCGGGCCCGACGACTCGCACTCCGAACTGGAAACAGTCATTATAAACAGTCATTATAAACAGTCATTATAAACAGTCATTATAAACAGTCATTATAAACAGTCATTATAAACAGTCATTATAAACAGTCATTTTAAACAGTCATTATAAGGGCCCGCGCAAACTGCAGACTTTTTATCGGCCGATAGTTTGGTCGGCTTCTTAATCAGTATGAAGACTGAATCACTGTAATGTGCGCATCTGCATACATCTTCGGTCACTGATCTTTTAAGAGCTGTCAGGTCGTTTGGCTTGAGGGTTTCCTGATATCAAGTCGATAAGAGTGTTCAACGCTCCTGTCATTAATAAAAAAAAAATCTTGTTACCTGTCATAAGAGTTGTTAGGGGTCAGTGAACCCCACGCCGCGTCATCGAGTCCTTCCTTCGCCTCCGCAAGCTTGTACACTATTTCCGGGAATAGCGGACGTGCTTTCGGCTCGTACTGGAAAACAAATATACAGTTGTTACAACGGAATGTTACCAGTTGTTACAACATGTTGTCTTGTCATATTAACAAAATGACAACCGATTTGAGAGCTGTAGCTCTACCATGAGTTTTTACTATACTATATTTACTATACTCGCTAGCGTCTGTAGTTAAAAAAATGTATGAAGCTTGGTACAGCGCCTCTAGCGGATAGTTGGGTACTAAAATTTGTCATACTAATATTTACGTAACTACTGTAGTAAAGTCAGGCGATTTTACTGTGACATCTCATGGTAGAGGTACTGGTGTGTATCTGGCCTAGTGTATCAACTTTGTTTTTTAATGCGGCAATGCAGTCAGTATCTTGGGTACTATTCCGATTGGCATTGATTTGGATCATGACAATCATAAGGGGTAATCTCGGGATCATATATCAATATAAAATACTCGAAAATTAAAAAGGCTTTTACGTGGTAGTCCGTTTGCACAGCGAATCGGAGAAAAAGCGGTCGAATTATGCCCAACGAAGTGGGCACGGGTTAGTTAGTGTATTATAAATTAATTATAATTCCAGTGCGAGTGTGACTCACAATGCAACAGTTGAATGCGAGCCGCAAGAAGTCCGGCACGGTGTGTTCGTCGCACAGCTCCACGAACGCCATGTAGTTGAGGCCGAAGTTGTCCGTGCGAGGGAGCACGTCCGGATCGGCGTCCACCTTTACAACAAATAAATAATGCTGGACAATCCACACAACATCATCTAGCCCCAAGCTAAGCAGAGCTTGTGTTATGGGTACTAGAAGACTGACATACTTAATACAATACATTACATAGATATTTTTATTAGACATATAAAATACCCAGAACACCCGGAATAAATATTTGCAGATCGTACAAACATTTATCCCAAGACGGGAATCGAACCCGCAATCTCCGCGTCGCAGGTGGACCTTCGCCCAACGCGCCACAGCCCACATATGAAGTTTGAAGTCTTTGACTTGAAGAATTTGACTTGACCGCAGCAGCTAAAAAAATAAGTGACAAAATACTACTAGTAGGTACCTAGTATTTTGTCGTAGAAGTAAGTAATACTAGTTTTAATTTTATATCAATATGTAATAAATCTTCCACGGCGCTACATTCAGAGTGTTTCATATACATAGTTTAGTTTGTAGTAGTAATACTTACCCTGGCTATAAGTTGGCACAGTATGATCCCGTAGGAGAATATATCGGAGCGGTGGTCGTACCACCGACCGCGCAGACATTCGGGGGACATCCACCACGGAGAGCCGACAGATGGCAGTCGGTAACCGTTGCTGGAAAACATTGCGTAAACACTGTTAAAACTCACAATTTAATCCTGTATTTAACACACAGAACGAACATCAGTGTGCATCACACAAACGTTGTTTAATAAAATAAATAAAATAAATAAAAAAGCTTTTATTCACTGACCTTATAACTTAAAGTAATACAATAGTTTATTGTATATTCTGTAAATATTATAATTACTTATATTTAATTAACACCGGTGTTCTGGTCAGGTTGTCCCCCGGACAAAAGCCTCCTCCAGAGCCTTCCAACTTGTGCGGTCTTTGCATGTTCTCCGCCATTCTTTAGGAAGTTCATCCTCCCAGCGCATGAACTGCCTACCTCTATTGCGCTTGCCATCTCGTGGGTACCACACTGTGCAGTCATATGACCATTTAGCATTTTTGGTCCTCATCATGTGGCCAGTCCATCGCCACTTTAGTGTTCGTATTTTAGTGGATATATCTTCAATTTTTGTAGTTTTCCTGATTTCTGTTAATTTTTTCCTGTCTTTTAGTTTAATATTAAGGATACTTCGTTCTATTCCGTGCTGGCACACCTTTAATCTTTGGTGATTTGCTTTAGTAAGGGCCCATGTCTGGCATCCATATGTCATTACTGGGAGTATACACGTGTTAAATACCTTGCACTTATCTTTCATGGAGATTAAATCATTTTTCATAATTTCTTTCAGGGACCAGTAGCGGGACCAGCTGTTAGTTATTCTCCTTTCAATTTCTTTATCCATTAGTTGTTTTGGTGAGATAATTTGACCCAGGTAAAGGTATTCGTCCACATACTCAATGACTTGGTCTCTTACTATGATGGCACTTCTTGTGCCATTTGTCATGGCTTTTGTTTTTGATGTATTCATTGTAAGACCCACTGTTTCGCTCGCTTGAGTCAATTGTAGAAGCATAGTCTCCATAGCTTCTGCATCCTCTTCGAAACGTTGTTTAAATTAAATTAAATAACACAACATCATCTAGCCCCAAGCTACGCAGAGCTTGTGTTTCTTTATGGAGATCGAACCCACGACCCACAGTATGGAAGGCAGAGTTACTACTAATCGAGCTGTGACGCCTGTCAGACTTGTGTTGTGACCTGACTTTTTGGTTCAAACATAAAAAAGTTTGAACCATAAAGTCAGGTCACAACATAATGCAATTTGTAAGTGACAAATATATACGAAATTAGCTATGCTATGTGACACCTATCAATTACGCGTAGAATGATGTTCTAGGGTTGTTTTTTTTTTTGTTTTAATAATTTGTTTTTATTTTGGTGTGTAGCCTATTTCAATTTAATTTATTAGTCTTTTGGCAAAAATATCGTTTGCTAACTCAATCTATAATTAACATTTTGTAGTCCATCTATCATGATTCGGTCTAGTTATAAGCAGATTTTTTTATATACCAAATTAATGAGTTTCGAAGTATTTTTGTCGCATAAAATGTTATACAAATACTAAACATTTACTGAAGCAAATTCAGCGATAAATAAAACTAATTACGAGTTTAACGACCCTGCGATAGTGATATATGGTTGGTCACCAGCGAATTAACATCAGATTATGTATTACAGTTCGTAGAACCTAAATAATTTATTTATGTTTTTTTTTTATATAGATTTAAAAATAAATGCAAACCTTTTTATATGAATGTTAAAATATGTATTTAATAATAGAGTCATAGACTTGCGCGTTATGTGAGGAGTTTTTGTGATAACGCAGAATCATCAGAAAGACCTCGCGGCCGATCACCTAGCCGATGGTCTGACCAAGTTAAATCTCTTACTGGGCTTCCTGCCACCGTTGCATTGAGGGAGGCTCAGGATAGAACAGAATGGAGAAAGCTAATCGACAACTCTACTAGGACATTTCAAACGGGCACGACCTTCAATACCGTAATGAAGAATGCGAAGAAGAAGAAGAAGTTATGTTTTCTTTCTTTTCAAAGTTTTCTAGGACTTTGAGACATTTCGAAACCTACTATTTAATACTTACTTTGGATGTGGTATTTTGGCAGCAAGACCGAAGTCAGCGACGACAGCCATGTAGTCACCGTCTGCGTATTTTCTTAACAATACATTCTGAAACGATACATTTATCATGTTATTTACAAAACGAAAAATATTGAAATAATTCAATTAAAAATTGCAGAACGACATTGAATCGCGAAGACTATAATCACTAAGCGTTTAAAACGAATATAATATAAAAGATTATTCTTATCTTACATAGCAAATATAAAATAATCTTTGATATTTAAAATTAAGATATCTACTCAATCTGTACCCCAAGTACGACTTTGTGCACACACGGTTCAGCACGGACAAGCAGCGCCCCTAGCAGATTTTTTGAGAAGCTTGGATCTCCATACAAAATCGGTGGCGCTCGGCGATTGCGTCTCTGCGATCCGTGCGTGCACAAACTCGTACTTGGGGTACTGTTAGCTGGTCCAAAAGTTATCGCCGTAGATTCGATTTCATCGTCACAGCGCGTTACAAAGTTGTAACCACAAAACAGTTTATTTACGTGTTTTCTGCACCCTGGTTCTATCTTGGTCTGCGGTTTGGCATTGTAGCAACGGACGGTTGGACGGTTTCTTAATCCAATTCACTACGATAATTCACCCAGTTTAAACAGCTTAGCGGTTTATAAGAACGTACTATAATAAGGTTTATGGTTATATTTTGGAGTCGATAACTATTTTTTTACAGCTTTTGTACTTCAATAAGTATATTCAGAAACGCTGCCCAAAAAGAGTTTTAGTAGGAGCAATATCAAGGAGAGATCTCGTTTTCGAAGTGTGAAGTTCTCACTCTCCAAAATCTTTTTAGCTGCCCTTTGAATTTAGGAATCACAGAGATGTTTGCAGGACCACAGCGGTCCTAGTTTACGGTCACAATTTTCAACATCCTATTACGTCAGGCGAATAAGTCACAGCTAAAAATTTCATTGCATCATCAGCAAAGGCTTAAAGATGTTACATCCAAAAATCACCTCTCACCTTAGCAGTAAGGTCCCTATGGAAGACGCCAAGCGAGTGCAGGTACTTCATCCCATCAGCCACGTCGGCTGCGAGTGATATGCGCAGGGTTTGCGGCATCGGCGCCAGCGGCCGGCCGATGATCAGCTGCTCCAGAGACCCTCCCTCCATGTACTCTGTGAGCGCGTGCAACTGTCCTTCGTGCACGCACGCGCCCATGAAACTGGAATCCAGATGATAATCTTTTAGACTAAGAAATATAACTATGAATGTGCCGAACAACTATGTACGCGCGCGGCGACACAAACTACTCGCAGAGCCCAAAGCTAGGACTAATTTGTTAAAGGAAGCACCTTTAACCGGTGCCCTTCGCCTTATCAACAGCCTTTGTGAAGAAGAAGAGTTCGACCTGTTTCTGGTTTCGTTGACGAAATTTACAGATAGGGCTTATTTCTACTTAAGCTAAACTTTGTTTACATTGTCGAATTAGTTAAAACCTGTAATGACCTTGTAAAATGAAATAAATAAATAAATAAATAAAACTAGTGTAGATTGTATCACCACGTATGTATTATTATAATCGCCTTATGAATTAGGTGACCTAATCTAGACGAATAAGGCTGAGTGAAAGTAGGATAACACGCCTGTGACGTACGTTAAATAAACAATTTTATTACATTTCATCTCAAAAAATAATTGTTTTACTATAATTAAAATTTTGTAAAGTTACTACAACTATGATCCGTAAAATAGGAAGATATGACAGGGTAATGTATCTACTTCCTAATAAAAACCACGTTAATAACCAATACGGAATAAACCAATAAGAAAACAAAACGATTGCTAACACAAAGAAACGAATGAATACATTCAATTCAATAAACGCACTCATTTTAATTGTAGTACGCGACTCGTACTCACATACTCGATAGAAAGAAATTTAATTGACATTGTATCGATATAAATCTTCCGACGTAAGAAAAAGTACAATGAGGCTTTCTCGTATTGCATATTAGACATGGTAAATAGCTTGAATTCTTAGTTTCTTCTAGGAAACAGTTTAACCACGTAATATGGAAAGAGAATGCAACTTAGCAGTGAAAGTGAAACGGTTCATCATCCCACAGAAAAAACACAGTATTAATTTAAATGAGATTGAAAATAAATGTAGTATGTGGTAATCATTTCTGCAAACATGGAGCGCAATGTATTTCCTCGACAAATTGTTAGTTCGACGTTGTAGATGGAAATAGTAATAGCGCTGTCATCATTACAACGTTCAAGGCTTCTTTCGCTAATATATGTTTTTAATCGGATCGTCAAATCTTAATTTAATATTTGCTCATCAATTCCCACGGAAATATCAAGGTCGATGCACTGAGATAAATAATTTATAAGAAATCTGATTATGAAACTTAACTGAGAAGTATAAAAACTTGGATAAGATTTGAAAAAGATTGCAGATGCCGCAGTAATGATAGTAGATGAAACTATTGAACGTGCTGAAGAATATGTCAGCTGCCGCTACAAGATGAATAACAGATTGAATCTAAGAAATTAGTTATACATATAAGGGACTGGTGGTGAATGTATGATAAAAAGAAGAACAGAATAATAAGAAGTTCTAAGAAACATCGCGATGAATTATAATTGGTGCTCGAAGTGTTCACGTCACGATGTTATCTTGAATGAAGAACTTGACGACACGCAACGAGCCTGATGTCAAGGCAGCAATCAATGAAAATAGTCAATTAAAAACGTCGCGTGCATCTAAGTACGAGAACTCAATTATAAGAAAATTTGATGCTGCGATAAACTTTCAAGTCTACCAACTATAGCAGTATCTACGCTGAAACAGACCTCAGTTAGGAGTGGCCCTACTGGGACTATAGATAAATTAACTTTAGGTACCTATGTTCTGAGCAAATACGCGTAAGTTTCTTGATGAAATAAAAGCTTCGATCGTAGCATCCTTAGCGCATCAAAGAACATGCATAATTTGTCAGATGTGTTGCATAAGCTGCTCCCAATTAGTGTTTTGTATATTAATATACCGAGATATTTAAACAACCTCCATTTTTATTAGCCGTCGAACGCGATCATAAATTTGTAAGAGGAATATAAAGATAACCTGTATTTTATGCTAGAATGAATGCTATACTACTAAAATGCATATTCAAAGAACAAAACAACCAAAACGCACCTGCTCTAGATGAATGTGAAATAAGACGAAACATTTCTCAAAGAACAATCGGAATAACGCGAGCATTGTTTTTTATATCCGAAGATGAAACAGAAATGAGCGAAATGGAAAGAGGGGACAGTCTATGCCCATTGTTTGGTTCATCTCATTTCGTAATGTATTACGCAAAATTTAATTCACGACAGGAAGCAACCAATGAATAATGATGTTATGAGAACAATAATACAAAAGCTTAGAGTTCGCAAAATTCCGGGGTCACTGAGAAGGAAGTGAGTGTATTGTGATTGTTGTGGTATTTAGAACTGTATTTGTGGTTTTGTAACTATTACGACATGCTTAATGATGCACCCAGTGTTGTTACTTCGGAATGATAATGACGAGACAGCATCGATCGAAACCCAAGTCATAGGCACCCCTATAGCTTTCCGTTACCTAGAATATAAATCCTTTGTGTATCACAACGAGTAAGCAGATACCTTCAGCAGTACAGTGTATGTAAAAGTAATCCCGACTCATCTTTAGATGAGGTATCTTTACCTTTCTATATTTAGACGATACTTTCTTGATTAATCTTACAATCAAGTCGCGTGCTTTTGAATGTATGGATGCGTTTTCTATCCAGCTTTCCGGCGTCGCTCGTACAGACGATTTTACAAACTCAAGTCGTTCGACTAGTCGTTTCTAGTGACATTTTTGACGATTTGCATAAAATATTGCAAAACTTACATAGGCAATAAAAGTGTTTGTAACCAAAAAACTTTAAAGTGCGTACAATAAATTGCCACACCTAAATATTCAAGTTGACATTTAGCCCTCGTTTCAAATTCATTGATATTTTACGCTACTTCAGATCTTGGATGTGATTGACGCAAGATCAAATACAATGCATGCAGCTCGGAAACCGGCTCTCAGTGTTAGGTCAACACAAACAGTCGAAACATGAAACAAAGGCTAAACAAAATGCTCGTAGGAAGCAGGTGGCTGGTCTGTGACCTGTGCCATAGAGTAACTCAATGAACAAACATGGTGTTTTAGGAGAGTTAAGAATAGAAGTTCTGTATTAAATGAAATTACGTACAAATTCTGTTGTAGTCTAAACTCGTGTAGGCTTTAGTGATAAAGGTATCTCTTAGTGAGAGGTTAAGGTTTGCATCAATAAGCAAATCGATAACCTGACTTTTATGCAAATGCGTTCAAAACAAAGGGAGAGGACGTCTGCCGAGCTGACCGGTGACCCACAGAGGTTCTTGCACGATATACAAATATTGCCATATTTGCAATGTTTAATGATTTGTTGACCTTCATTTTTGTTTGCGGTTCACGGTATGATTCATTGGGACATCCCATGGACCACGCTATTGTTGTGTCGTTGTTTTCAAACGGTTTATTTTATGTAGTTAAGTTTTATTTTGATGTCCGTTATACACTTGTCCTTGTGAAAAGTTCTTGTCTAGGATGAGAGCATGATAGCAGTAACACAGCATTGAAATGAGTAATTATTCATAAATTTGACTTTTTCCCAATAAAATATTTTATTTAATAAAAATGATGACTTACGTGTGAAATACGATGAAATTGATCATAAACATTTACCCAAAGACTATTTCACATAATAAATGAAGAAAATGTCTTCTCGTGCAAGACCCCGTTCTCGTGAGCAAATGTGTAATTGAGCAAAGTGATTTTCTATGCTGTCTCCGCTAACCGCCCCTAATGGATGATCTACTTTTTAAGAGGGTGATTTGCAACAGTTAGATCGTTTTAGCACACATTGGTCTATGACTTAGCAATGTTTTTGATCGTGACACCGTACAGTGCAATGATCCTAAAATGTCTTAGTCAATTGCCAGCTGTTCAATTATTTAGTGGACTCAGGAATACAAAATTAAAAATCTGTAGTGATATACTACGTAATTAAGTATAAACAGGTACAATATACATCCAATAACTATTGTATAACGGTGGAAGAGTTTGTAAATATTAGGAAGATTATTTCGATAATAAATAATGGATTATAGTGTCAAAATGAAAACAGAAGTGTTTTGACTGAAAGAAATAATCAGCATGCATAACAGATGACTAATTGGGTCCAAATATCAAATCCTATATGAATAAATATCCATATAAACATCTTGAACGAACAACACAAGTGGAGTCTCGACCCATTGACGTCATCGCAATTAGTTTTAAAGAGCAGCATTGTCTCAGAGCGATAATGACGTGAGCAAGTAATTTAGCATGTTTTTAAAAACAATGATAAAAGAAAAAATAATAATGGCATCTCGTAAGATACGATTGGTAACAGAAAATATAAACGTACAGTCAAACAGAAACAAATAGTACAAATAAGTTATCACATTATCACAGAGAAACGCTAACGAAGCTTCCATAAGCAGAATTAAAAGAATTAATTATTTGTATACTTAAAAGTCGGCCCGCTCTCCAATTACAATTATTGCTACACCCAAATTTAGGTACATTATGTACTATAAAGACCTAACTGTGTACATAATGACGACAATAAAGTTACTGAATACTGGAAAATTACTATGTAGAATTCATAGAAGTCCTGCCAAAATCTTCCGAAGCCAGTATCTGTACGTATCTATCTTTATACATATGTTTTAGACATACTTTGCCGAATATTCATCTTATGTTCGAGAT
Source organism: Ecliptopera silaceata (assembly GCA_932527185.1). Lineage (NCBI taxonomy): Eukaryota > Metazoa > Arthropoda > Insecta > Lepidoptera > Geometridae > Ecliptopera > Ecliptopera silaceata. Next base: position 10,681,562 of record OW052194.1, on the reverse strand, counting down.
TAATAATTACCTATACTTTATAGGTTAATATCGAATTTCCACAAATCTTCATTGAATTAAATTAAAATTGTTATTGATTTAATAAGGTCATTTCGACGTGGTTCATTTGATTAACATTTAAAAATTTTGCACAACTACTTGGCTGTTATTTAGATAATTATATTTCGCATTGTAGGTATTCTATGCGAAATATAAATTAGTTGAATTCACTTCCTGCTACGTGAATAATAAAGCTATTAAAAATGATATATATCTAGCAATTAACTAGAGTATAGTCATTACAGAATACAGAATTTATTTTAACTTTTATTTTAAGGAATATACACATTTATATATCGGATCTATAATTTTAATAAATTTTAAATCATTTATGTTTGATATCACAATTTAACTTGATGAATTGGAGAATTAAACCCAGTTCTCAAATGAAAAATGTCTGTCAATTAACTGAGCCAAATGATTAAAATTTGAAATTTAATCTTCGATTAAATTTTGATAGGGAATAATATTTTGCATCTTTTGTGTTAAGATAACGATAATAAAGGCGGTAGAAAAGTTAACTAAGTGTCGAAATATATAAGTGTCAATAATCGAGATTTTTTTTTTCGTCGCCCGTACAACAAAAAATTTAAATAACTTTACTTACCCAAGTATATTAGGATGTTTTAGTTTGTTCATGAGCTGAACCTCCCGCAGCATGTTCGGCCGATTCGCTCTCTGCTGGTTCATTTTGAGCACCATCACCTTGCCAGAGGTTTTCTGTGTCACCTGGAACAACAGATATACACCGTTAATTTGCGCACAGATGGAAAGCTCTCAACAGAATATTTTAGGAATCAAAGATCGCAATATCACGCGAGAGCAATATGTAGGAAGAAGTCTAATAGTGGCCACAGACGATCCTTCCTATCGTCCAATCGGCATGACACTGCAGGCTGGATCCAATCTGCAGTACGTCCATATACACCACACACGATCCAATCTATCGTCCAATCGATCGTCCAATCTATCGTCCAATCGGCATGACACTGCAGGCTTGACGACGATTATGGCTTTTTGCTTTTGACAGCGTGATTCATGTCGGATTTTGAAAATTTTTTCGACGGATTCGGATAGAAAATTGCACAAATAACATTAATTTGAGCTCAATCGGACTGCTGGAAAAAAAGTTGGAAGCGATTACCCAAAGAGGGGGGACGAAAAGGGGGGATTTCGGATTTTTCTGGTACTAACCCCCCTTGTTTAGTCGATCTGCATTTTTACTTTTTTTCAATTTCAAAGCCCTTCTTACGAACTGAACTGCCAATCGCCCACAGCCACACACGGTCCAATCGGCAGTATCCAATCGATGTGATCAAGCCAAAAGAATTGAACTGCCAATTGCTATCCATTCTAACTGTCATGCCAATCCACTCCCACACACGGTCAATTCTAACTGATCCAATCAGTAGCGTCATGCCGATTGGACGATAGGAAGGATGGTGTGTGGCCAGCATAAAGAGGAACGGATTACAATGTCAACCAGTGAGTACTGTAATAGCTTAAACAAACAGAATATAAGGTTTATGCTAAAGGTACAAGAGCCGATAGATTGAAACAACATTGATCAGATATGCGTGTCAAATTAAGGCATATGTCACCATCACTTGTCAAAAGAATGATATTACTATGCGCATGCACGCAGAGGGTGGGTGTGACTTGCGTGGGTTACTGCTCTGCGGCTTTTATTTTTATTTTGCTATTGTTTATTTTGGGATAACTGGGGTTATATTTACATTTTGTTTTAGCTGGCATGAGGTAAATATGAGATTGTTATTGTAAATTCAGAATATGGTATTTATCGCCAGAATTTGATATTAGATAAGCAAAACAAATAAGAAGAAGAGGATCAAAATAATTTAAATACAACAGCGATTACGGGTGGTAAGAATTTACACCTACCAAAGGTGAGGTAGCCAGAGGTACGAAACCGTGGCTTTCTTACGATAAATCAGCATCAACAAAGAATGCAGTTAACATTGTAACACCAAAGGTCGACTAAAATCTCTCCTAAGGAATGTTGGGAATCCATAATTAACGGAGGTCCTTTAAACCTAAAACAACAAAGCAACAACGTCGACAATTCAATAAAAAAAGAAGTTCAAAAAAAGTATTACTCAAATAACTGGGAGCTAATTATGCAAATGAACATTAGAATAACACTAAAACAGTATAACATAGGCACTTATGTTGTAATATAAAAAGCTTCCGACAATCCTTCAGTTCTTGTTTCCAGCAAATAATAAATGGCAATTAAGAGCTGGTTCAGACAAGGCGGATTCCGCGCGGAAATCTGCCGGTATCCGCCGAAATCCGCGCGGACAGGTATGAACGAATGAATAGGCGCTAATGTAAATAAGATCTGCGCGGTTGACCCGCGCGGTTTGGAACCGTGCGGATTCCGCCGTGTCTGAACCAGCTCTAAGTGTTTCATTAAACAAGTAGAAGGATGCCGGCGGATGTTCAAACCGCATTTGAAATACATAAACGAAGTGCCCGACTCAATGCGGGTAGAGCAGATGAGGCGATTGATGCTGTGGTGTCACTTGTGCATGGAACTTGAACGTGGTACTGTCAGTAACAAAGAAAATGACAATTCAGCGAAGTGTTATTCATCAAAATAGTCCAACCGGTTTTACGGACTTTATAAAAGTATCCGAGTAGGTACAATAAATTAAATATTTTCTGAGCATGCAAATGTGTCGATCGAAACAGTGAATTTGATGTTCTAGCCAGGTTGATAGCGACTAAACCATTAAGATTATTCTAAAGATTTTTAATTTTCGATGTTTGTACTGATCAATTTATCTGCACTACAAACGTCATTGCACAATCTTAACGTAAGACGAACTGCAGGTGAAGGTGAACTGCAACATAAATAAACGTAGAAAAACACAGTATTTTACACTTTTAATTAGTTTTCATTGTCAGTTTAATGCTAGTATAATCGTAAACAATGAGAGTGTTTATGGGTGAATCTGCGAGTATGTAGGCCGAGACGTGTTCCAGACCAGATCGTAATTCTAGATTTCTAGATTACCGTACCGTTCCTATGCTAGACGAAACAAGCTCTGCTTACAATGACGTTTATAGTGATCAATTGTTTGTAGGTAGACGTGTACTGTAACTGTGTACAACAATACAGTTGAAAAGATACAACATTAAAAATTAATAATAAGCAACAAAAATGTGTTGGTTTTTGGGTTTAGATTTAGAAAAAGCTGGATGTTTCTAAATATATATCTAAAGTAATTGAGGAAAGAAACAAGAGTGTCTTTTAAAATCATAGTCATCATTAACATCATATACAGTTCAAAATTCAAATATACTTTATTCAATAAAATCACAAGATCATTTAGAATCATCTATAGGTGCCAATAGTCACAGGTTTATATAGTTTTTATATATTATAAATACTATTATTTAATTTTGTTTTGTTTATCACGTCAAGGGTATTCTATCTTATCATTAAGCAATACGTTTATCTTTATTTCCCTGCTTGCAATAATAATCTAGATACAAATTGTATGTTCTGAAATGTATTTATATTTGTAAGGAAATCCAAGATTCAGATAAGGAAGTCTTGAATTAAATTACAAATTGATAGCAACGATTACCCCGTGGCCGCGGCAATATATTAACGTTTCAAGTTTTCGACAAATGAACATTATAATTTCGATTGAACAACAATTATTTTATGTTTATTTTATAAAATTAGTTTTTACATCGGTTTTTTTTATATATTTTTATATGTGCTTTAAAGCAATAAAAATCTTTTAAAGATTAGTATTCATGTTCAATTAATATCATCCAAATAAAGGTAATCTACTCGACACTTAATAAAATAAGATCCTAGACGGTCTTATTAATTAATTATAGAAAATGTAAAATTCCACCCAGTAGGGGACGAAGTAACTTCATCTCGAGGGTTCTCCAAGGGAATAAGAACAGGGGAAGTTTGTAAACGGATTAAATAGTAGTTAATATCTCTGACGCCATATTCCATGGACGAAGGGAGCGCTAGTGAGGAAACAATTATAAACAAGGTTCGTAATAACTTCGAGATTTGTATGTAGGAACCAGAAGATTGAATTTTAAATCAATTTAGAATCAAAATCATGCATTCGAATAGTACCTATTTATCAAAGATTTCTTAAGTTAGTAGGTAACCATAACACAAGCTCTGCTTAGTTTGGGGGCTAGGTGATGTTGTGTGAATTGACCAGCATTATTTATTTATGTATCAACGCAAAATACCTATAACCGTCGGTAAAGGTCAGACAACAATCAACGTAAAAACCATATAGTTTTGTTGACGAAATAAGCAACGAGTATGTCTCTTATAAAATAAACAAATAGTAAAATATTGAAAGCTCACAAGACTTGAATGTACAAACAGCTGATGCAAGGCTTGACAAACGGTGTGCGTTTCGTCAGGGGTGCCTCGCCGTGTCAATGTGGGGTCAGGGCTTTCTTGTATCTACGCTTATCGGTTAACTGATATAAAGGCTTTGGTAGACAAAGTGTGGGATTTTCATCGCGGGTGACGATAACTTAATCTTGGATACAATCAATGGGACTATCCAAACTTAACCTTAAGTTAAACTAAGTTGAGGACTGAAAAGATTTGTTTTTCATGAGGCATTTAAGTTATTTATAAAAATAATATCTAATGTTTTGATGAGGTTGGACCTGGTGAGACTACGATACTATAAAATACTCAAAAATCATATTATCTACCAGTTCCTAAACCAATCGGGTTATTCAATGTGCGCTATTTTCTGATCTGATTGTGGACAGTTTATTAACCTGATAAAATAAAGCGATTTTTTTAAAATTTCGCAGCACATGTGTATGACTCATTGAACGGACTCAAATATTATTATGCATGACTAATACTAACATGAAAGTGTTAGTAATAAAATAAAACTAACACAAACAATGGCACTTTAAAATGTAAACACGAAGAGAATGTCGTTTACAACATGATACAAATCATGAAGATGGTGTTGCTCTTTAAGACACACAAGTTATAGAGCCTTAACACTCCCACAGTCTCATAAACATGCGAAAACAAATACCTGTCTAATTCCAAGCTTAAACATTTTTTTTTCATCCCGAGTCCACTAACAGTACTCAACGCCTACGAACATTGGCACTTCGAACAGTGACTTGGTTTTCCATCCTCGAAGAAAATAGAGCCTTAAATTAGAGGTACTAAGTTGAAAATGGGTTGAACGGATAATGGTGTAAAGATGCGACTTCGCGGTAGACTGTCACTAGACCACTTGACACGACCCCGCTAACGAACTGATGATGAAGCTTTAGCGCACCATAAGAGGATAACTGGGGAGCTTTTAGAATTCCACGATAGCGTGTCAACATTTTCAGAAAAAATGATTTTGTACACAAACAAGTGAGATTTCGCAGGAGCGAGACAGACACGACAATTTCCTGTATATTAAGAAAACTATTTTCAAAACCGTGATAGTTTCAAATATTACACGAGACACGCTCTGTTCTGTAAAATAAAGCAAAAAAAATGATTATAGGAATCAAAATCAGCAACTGCTGAACCCTCTTTGATCATCTTAATTGTTTCGCGAGAATCCAATTCGAATTCTGGACCCGACTGCATAAAACATGCAAACAGAGAAGGAATTTAGCAAAAAAAAGCAGCAGCATTGCCACATCCACGTTCGTAAAGCCGGTTATAATAATAAAGTTATTATAGCAGCGCAATGTTCAGGCGGGTTCCTAGAGGGCGCATAAAACAGGTAAGAAAATGTTTACTGGTTATCTTTAGATTCACGACGACGCTTCGCCGGTAAACAAAAAATCTGTTTTGTTCGATCAAAAGTCTTCTATATATCATTGTGCAGGATAGATAAGATAAAAATCAGCAATGCATAGCACACGTCAATGACAAAACAATCGTTATCAAGTAAACAGCTGTGAATGCGGTACTGGATCTCGACCGCAACTATGTAATAGCTTGAGATAAAAAAATATATTTTTATAATAGTTATAACGTTATAAGCTTTGTAATTGTGTATTTTTTTAAGATCACTCTTGAGTCGATCGTGTGGCGTTGTAAATTCGTCAGACTTTTGTTTGAAAACCGTATTCACTTTCAAATATGTATTGCGAAACCTACCGATTTATAACCTGCACAACAATCTGGTTTGGATAGTTTCCAATGATCTCAAAGCTACTGTATTTTACTCAATGTAAATTACGCATTGTGAATGGGAGCAAATAAATCGTCTTGTACAAGGAGCGCTCTACGATACCGTTATGCTTCACCTAATACAAGCGCATGGATACGCTTTTTCTGGCTATCTATTATTCTATATATTAAGTAAATTTCCTTGTTACAAATCTTAGGAATTTTGGAATTCAGGGAATCCGTAGCCAAAGGTTACCGACTGACTCAGAATCGGCCATTTGAAGTGGTCAGGATATAGCTCGTAAACCCGATAACTAATAGGAAGTAAAAGTTACCTCGAAACTACGAAGTGGAAGACAAAACGTAAACCTCAATCAAATCAAATTTAAAACATTAATGATCGTTAACGTTGAAAACCTGTAGAAAATATATATTTTCCTACCACAACTTCGAAGAAATAAAAAAAAAGTTTTTGGTAATTTCCCCACATAATATAAACTTGTGGTGATAACAACAAATCACGATTGTACACGGTTATATAGAACAACTTTAAACGGAAATGATAGATGAAACTGGAATTTATATGAAGCTTCATACGTAAGCAATAATGTAAATAAACCAATTGAAATTCAATATGAAAGAGATCTTTAAGTCAGTGCATGCGTTATAAAAAGGTCTAGGTACTGAAGAGATAAGATAGTGGGCTTCATTGAACTGAATTAATTAATACGATGTGAGTATACAAAAAACTTATCTTTTAACAGCTAGTGTTGCTAGCAAGATAAGTCTTTAGATTCCAGACACTAAACTTAGTTTTCCCTTTACTTAGGAACATAACTAATGACACGTATATTTTCTGAAAGTTTTGATAAAGCAGTATATATAACCAGATAATAATTTCAGTCCACTAACTTCGACACTATAGCGGTAAGCTAATCTGTAGATTCAAGAAGTCTTCAGGCACGTTACTAAGTTAAGGATGTCGCACGATTTAATTGAATTCTGCGTAGTTCATTAATTTAATGGCTCTGCACGTTTTACTCAGTAATTAACTTTCATGAATCATATTTGAATAGCCATTATGTATTGTTACAGTAGTATGAAATTGAATACAAAGTCATATCTATAGCAGACATTTTAACTGTTGTTTATCGCTAGGAAAACACAACACAATTTAGCATCACAGATAGCATATCGTGCCGGTGTCGTTACCAATATATCTATCTATAAACAACTCTAATAAAAAGCAACGATAATAGTGCTAACCAGCGAAAACAACGAACGTAACCAAAAATGGCTGCGTCCAGTAGGATCAGAAGAAGCTGAACAACCAACAGCAAACTAACTTGGGTCCCAAAACCTTCACATCTCACAACAAAGTACAGATTATGTTATCACCATGGGCGTGTCGCAACAGATATCGGATCTAAATCATTAAATGTGCAACCATCTGAAACGGTGCACAGCTTCTATCTACACAAAGACGGTGGTGTAGTGATAGTGCAGCTATTTCATTGAAAAGGCTGCAATAGTGCGTCTCTTGCAACGTTGGTTATGTTTAACCTGTGAGCGATTTCAAACAAAATCATAAATATTAATTGATGTAGGCGCGCTTGAAGTATTAGGATTACTAGTCTAACTAAAACGATAAACATATCTTCGTTAGTTATGGAAAACCCTATGTTTTTTTCTCACAAATATTATTTGACGTAGCTAAACTTTTTAATAAGTTTAATTTATGCCATCAAATTCATAATCACTCAACAGAAGTCAAATCCCACGTTTAAAAAAATCCGATAAGACCAATGTTAAGCTCATTTTGTCCACCAGAGTTGTGAAGCTTCTTCTGACAGAAACTGCGTTTGTCACGACTGTACAAACATCTAAAACGTGTTCACCGGCTGAATTAGATCCCATTGTTTCAATAGTCTGGCGGAAATCATCTTTTGAATTCACTGATTTTTGTGATTTTATATTCATTTCACGTACTACTCTTACATTGGCAGTTCGTGATCGCACCGAGCATCCATATCGCTAAATATAAAGCCCTATGTTAGTCAAATAAATTATAAAAAATATACCTATGTTATCTTACAGTTGCTAGTTGGCTTACGGATAAACTTTACCAAAATACTGTTGTAATAACTGAACAATTTAGTTGATTTTATATAATATTCTTTTACATCAAATGGTACAAGAAATAATGTGTTGAATAGACTCAATGATTCCCAGCAAATGTATTAGGTGTTCTATGATAAATTTAATTGGAACACAGATTTTGATCACTCACAAATTCTTCATACCCTCTCAAATCCCAGTCATAAATCCGGGCGATTCCTGACCGTGCGAAGGTTGAGATACAATCTGTATTGTCCATATTTACACGGGTTACAAGCCGCAGGGTCAGGGGGAACCCTTACTATGAACGGTATCATAAACCCGATGACGACGGAGCTAGAAAGATTTAGCAATGGGACAGCTATATAGCAAATGTCAGAAATTCATTACACTGGAACTGTCATGATATAACTGAACTTGTAAATAAAATTTTGAGCTATTTTCCACATGCTCGCTGTGATATTTTAGAAGAGTTTATATGGTTGTCTAGATATACACTAACTCTATACATTATTTAATTTCATAAATATGTTTAAGAGTTTTGCTTGTAAAATACGTTGATTATTAGCTAAGTCGCAGGGAAATTTCAGATCACTTAAATGCCTTCAAATATTAAAATAATTTAGAGCCTAATATCGACATAGATGTATCGTAGGATACGTCTATGTCGATATTACGCATGACAATAAATTGCCCATGAAGCTTTAGTTAGGTTGGTTAGTATGGTTAGCCATTCAGAAACTTAGCTACAAAATATTGATTCCAATTTGAAGATCTCAAAACCGCGAACCACGTTTAACCCATATACGGCAGTCGGCAGATGGAGCTTAGATTTCGCACGCCTGGATCGTTACCATAATACCGAATTGATGCGATCCGAGAACCGTTGAACCGGGACATTACACTTGGAGCTTTTATTTTATACAAGCCACTTCCCGCGACTGCACTTCTGCGAAACCATAAGCTTTTTGAAGTGCACCGCTTCAAAGCATCTTCTAAATATGTGCGTTTGTCATATCTTCACTCTTTTCTTAATTCTAAATCTTTACATATCTAGAGTCTGGGTCAGATTCCAATTTGCAGCAAAATATGGTAGTTAGGTATATTTCATGAAGAAAATAGTTGTAACCAATGTAATGTTTTATAATAATAAACTTTTATACAATGTAAATTACGTTGGAATTGCCGCACACTAATACCCATCGTAAGTCTTCTGAGAACAAAATGATCAAGTTTATGATACTGCGATAAGTGTTTGCTTGATCTAAATACTTGGACTACTTGCAGAAACTTCAGTTTGAAGTATTCAGAGTGGAAACAAGCTCGATTTAAAGAGGATGCGTGTAATAATAGACAACGAGTTCAACTGTTGTCGAGACATGATTGCAAGATGATAACTGACAGACAAAGATTAACGAAATATACACTTTAAGGAGAGATAAAACGTAAAATTAGTAGAAAAGTGGAAAATTGGATACAAAATAAACATTATGATACTCTAGATAAATAAAAGTGCATTAAAAGTAAGTATGTGATCAAAAAGAATACCGATATAATGCAAGAAAGGTTCGAGCTCATCTAACATGCACTGCTTAAAGCTCATCCATGTTTAACATTCAGAAAACTCAAAGTAACGGACATTGCTCGAGCTCAGATATATGTACGACCAAGCGCCGTTCCCTGATTATGGCCAAGACACACTTTTGGAACCCATAGTTCTCTTATCTGTAACTCTCTTAGCTATATTTTAAGAATGAGCTTTAGCGAGGCTAATATAGAATAGAAAACACTGAACACTGTAAAAAAATTATAGAGGCTTATAAATGTTGTATTATATATCCTTTAAAAGATTTGAGATATTTTACAGATATTTAACAATATAGCGAAAAATATATACTAATATTTTGGAATAATTTATTTTCATGTATTATACGACTGCAGCAGACACACAGCCTTGAAATTAATTGGAATTTAACTGACCATTAACAAACACTATATTTTGTAAGTTTCGTGAGAATCTTATTTGCAAATGTAACATCCTAGCCATTGTCTACCTACTTGAATAACAATCGAGTTTTTTTTTGCAAATCTACAACAACTACAACCAGATTTCCTAACATTTCGACTTGTTTATATTAAAGTGAATAAGTAAATTGAGCCTTAGATATATTAAGGCGACGGGTAGGGTGAAATTTTTCATAATAAATAAAAATGTCAATAACTTCCAAGTTTATTATTTATTTATTATATCTATACACACGTTAAACTTGTAACACGGCATAGTTTTTGCCGTGGTGGTTAAACTCTAGACAGTCAGCGTGGCAACGTCACAATTTCAATTTCAACAAAAATGCTGACAACGGCGCAAAACACATAATGAGCCGCGCACAGTTCGGATAGTCAAACTCTAAAGCAGTGCCTTATGTATATTTGCGAGCACACAGCAATCAAACACTTATAATTCCTAAGGCGCTACTCTTCTTCTTCTTTAAACACCTTAATGTAGAAATGTTTTCTTTAGAGTCACAAGATACGAACCATAAGAATAGCTGTGCTGAGTTTGGTACCAAACAAATCTGCCAAACCCATAAAAAATGGGATCTTAAACCACACTTTTGCAAAAGGTGTTGGTACTAAATTTACATTTAAAAGTAAACTATATCCAAGAGCACAAATTTTGAGTAACAATACACTAGTTCAATATATGTGTTATAGGAAATAATAAGTTTCACAACTCCACATGCTATCACTTTTTCTGAAAACAGTTTTCGGTTTCCCCAAAAACACGCATTTGGCTATACCCGTCACCTTAATGAATTTTAATATCAGAAATCCCGTCTCATAGTCTCACTTTACATAGTTTGGGACTAGGTGCCGTTGTGTGCAATGTCCATGAATATATATTTGCTTTGCAAATCTCTTTGAAGACCTTTTTCTCGTCCAACTAAGTCAATGTACCGAGTAAACCATTTTAGATGTCACGCACGTTTCAGGTCAAAATCTCACTGCTACAAGGTTACTTAGGAGGTCAAAAGAGACGCTTTTTCTAGTGGATTATTTTATCAAAATATATCTTTAGGACGAACGTTGACTTATTTGCTTTTTCATCTTAGCTTGATATTTTATAAAATGTCTGTAAGAAGAACATAGCCACCCGAAAAAATCCAGATATCAACAAGATATGAATAAACATACACCACATCAAAAGAAAGTAAGATATGTAACAAAACGAATTAAATAACAAGTTACATGCAAAACACTGAATAAGCTAACGCGGACAGTTAAATGTGTTAGTCAGTAATATTTTTGGTATTTGTTATTGTTCGAGCTAAAGAATGCTACAAAAATTAATGACTGCGCAATAACAACCTGGGAGATCTGAAATCCCATAGATATTTCAAGTTGCTCTTATTTTAAGGAATACCCTTCCGTCGCCGGCGGAATATAATGGTGATGTGAGTGCATCGGGAACGACACACATCGGCTATTTCTGACAGACTAAAAATAAGGGGCCGAGTCGGCGCCAGAGAAAATGCAGTTTTTATGCATCGCGCTAAATCATTTGACGAGCGGTCTTCACACCTGTGTTCTCCTGGTTATATATCTCTTTTATATTCAAAACGTGAAACAATCTCAAGAATGCTAAGAGAGACGTATAGTTGTTTCCTACTTGTAGCAGAAAATTGGACGACTTATATTAGTATAAACTTCAATACACAAAGCGATAAAGGCTTGATTTACGACAGTCGACAGCCCGCAAATGGCCGACATGACCATTCATCACGTGTCGGCTTTTTTTAAACATTAATTGTGTTGTAGTGCCATAAGTTGTGCGTGTCGTATCTCCGTAGAGACTTCAATGTTTTTTTACAGATACACATGCATTTCGAAATCATGGGCATTGCAAGGACGTGTGGGTCGAAACAGTCTGTGACACACATAACACGAATTCTTTCTGTATCGAGCTTAAAGTAAGTATTAGCGAATTTGCAATGCTATTTCGCGCGCGACTTAAAGTATTCGACGCGACGAGGTCTCACATACCTACATAAACTAAGTTAGGCCTGTGTCACTTAAAGTCTACTTCAGTATTCTATTTGTTACAGAATCATAGCCTTTTGAGACAATGTTATTGGGATTCATGAAAACAATCTTTCCATGACTTAAATTTTCAATTTCACTAAATTTACTTTGGACGCAACAATCAAACAGTGACGTATTTGAGATACACTGCGCGTTAACATCAGCTTTACTGTCAAACGTTGCAGCATTAGCGAGCAGTCTATCTTAAATCCTTTCAAGTTTACTATTGTGACATTTTACGTGCCCAGCCCTCAGTAACGTTCTGGTCCGCTGTGAACCATCCATTGAATACTACCATTTCTTCTGTGATTTGGTATTCTGAGGGTCTAATTAATTTGATCGGAATCTTCGTTCGCATGGATAATGTTTCCATTTGTATACACTGGGCTGTTTTCATTATGCAAGGAGATTCGTGCAGGTGTTGCGTAAACTGGAGATTTACAAGTTGCAATGCCACCATTTCAAATAGAAGTATTGATAAGTATAAGTTGGGTTGTCGTCAAGCTGATACTGATGAAATAGCTACTTGGATGTTTCTTTATAGTATTTTAAATAACGGTAAACAGCTTCCCAAAAATTGATCCCAAAAATTGAGAAACTTAATGCTGATTTTTTTTTATATGATATTTTGTGTCCACTATTACTATGGCCTTACAGTTATCATTGAAATGCGCTTGACCGTTGTCGCTATGTAAATCTTAACATTGCACTCCTTTCGCAAGTTCGTCCCATCACATTAACTGCATGAATCTTAAGGAGTCACGTAAGACTTTACATAATCACTCAGACGTGTTGTCGGTTTTTCCCTGCATTTGCGCATATCTCGTATATGCCTGTTTAGTCTTATCTGAATACTTTCGAACAGCATATCCATAGCTAGTATTAGTCTGTGAAAGTCACGATATGGATTCAACACGTTGTAAATCCCATGGCATGTCAATAAAGGATTTTTGTATTTTCAACCGACGAAAAAACAGGGGAGGTGAAATTACTAGGTTTATTTACATACGTAAGTTTAAAAACTTAGTAATTAGGATAGAATAAAAAAAATATTTTTTTGCATTTCAGTTTTTTCGGCGGTTAAATGTTTTTGTTAAAAAGTTTTTTTTTTTAATATCTAACAAAGACCTGTTGCTTTTTGTATGTGGCTTAAAGTAAGGTTTCATGGTGTATTAAGAGCTCAGTCATTCAAGTATGAATGAATGCGAATCAAATGCATTACATACTGGAAGTAAAGAATGCGTGTCTATTGGTCGAGGTCGCGTGCCGGTATTGGAAATGCGCAACGGGATCTGATGGACTCCTCAGTAATAGAGTTCGTGCAATAAAACAAAATGATAGCTAAAGCTCGAACACTTACTGCTAGGGAAGTGAGTATGCTAGAGTATTTTCATTGAAATAATAAATAAATAAATATTCACGGACTGACAGACATTACACTCTAGTACCAAACTAAGCATAGCTTGTACTATGAGAACTAGATTGCTGCTAGAATACTTTTTTTTTTGTAATTAATAATACATACATAGAATATAATAGTAATATGACCAGACAGAAAAAATATTTATGTACATCACACGAACATTGCAGAGCTACTACCTCATGAGCTGTGACGCCTGTCAAATATTAATTCAATTGTCATCAAGTGTCCCAAATGACCAATTAACTTTATTTACTAGTATTAAACCGAAAACTACATAAATCTAATTTTAGACTAAATTATGTACATACTTCACAAACCTATAAAAGTTTTATCGGCGATGAAAATAATTGACATGCTCATCTAAATATCTATGTTTACGATGAAATGTTTTGTAATTACCACTTTAGGTTTTTGTTACTACGGAATAATTTATAGCTAAGAGACGCGACGATTATTAAAAGGAGGATGCTTTGATAGGTTGTAAATAACGTAAGATTTACACTAGCTTAGGAAAATCAGGAATTTAACAGCGATCTTTGTTTAACAAAACAAAACTTATACAGAACTGTCCTGTGTGGTAGTTTTCAGGCTGTTTTTTGAGATTAGAGGGTATATGATTAACTGGAGTTGAGTAAATAAAAATATATATTCACGGACATTTCACACATAACACTCTAGTCCCGAACTAAGCAAAGTTTGTAATATGGAAACTAGATTGCAGGTAGAATACTTAATATACTTTTCTTTTTAAATACATACATAGAATTCATAGTAACACCCAGACACAGAACAAATATTTATGTTCATCACACAATCATTTGCTCTGGGAATCGAACCCAAGACCCACACCATGGAAGGCAGAGCTACTACCAACTGAGCTGTGACGCCTAATAAGTACCAAATCAAAAATTAAAGTGATAACAAATTTACCGTTTCAAACAATGCAGAAAACACCGAGGTGCCGACAAATACCACGAAACGACACAAATACAGCGACGTCCGTTAACGCTGCCGATATCCGCGGGGGCTAATTTCAGCCAAACGGTAATGCCACCGGTACACTACAGGCTGGGTATACATTACTGCTACAGAAAAGGAGCTGGGGCTAAATTGTGTGGAAACCAGGTCTCATCGTTTTTTGAACTTGCACTGAAGAAACTTTATGAATTACTAGTAGTACGCCCCGGCTTCGCACGGGTAGCGGGGTAAGGAATTTCTTAGATATTTTTTTTACACCTTGGGTTACATAATTGAAGTTTTAGTAAGGACTCTATTTTTTTGAAAATATAATATAGCCTATGTTCAGCCCAGATAATGTAGCTTCACAACAGTGAAAGAATTTTTGAAATCGGTCCTGCAGTTTCGGAGCCTATTCGATCCAAACAAACAAACAATCAAATCTTTCCTCTTTATAATATTAGTTTAGATAGATAATGCAATTTTTGAAGTGAAAACTTCTTTAGCGGCGCTGGGTGGGTAAAAACTTTCAAACTCGCGTCAGGGTCACGTGACGTCGAAAAAGCGTAAGATCTTATTTAATTTTTATACATTGCTCGTAAAACAAGAGACGACAAAAGAACACACTTGCGGTCACGCGACGTATGACTCAAACAATTAAATAGTGTTGTGGCGACATCGTACAAGGCGAGTACAAGGCGCTGCCAACACGCGGTGCGGTGCGGAGCGCGGGGGCGGAGGACCGAGGAGCGGCACTCGCGCGCCGGCAGCCGACAGACGCTCTGAGCACCCTCGCACGGGAAACACGTATCGCTCGCCGCGCGCGCATAACCAGATAGACGCTATTATATCGTACGAATCGTTTCGCCTAACTTGTATTTAACTGTATCGCTTCCATCTTATTGAAGTGAAAACTCAGTCAGGGTCACGTGACTCGTGACGTTCATCGAACGTGACGTTCATCATTCGTTGTCTTCGTCGTTGTGTCAATGTCAATGACATGACACAATCACAATGACACAGACACATTCGCGCTTGCGCGAATGTGTCTGTGTCAGTGTGTCTTCGTTGTCTTCGTCGTTGTGTCACATTCGCGCTTGCGCGAATGTGACACAATGACATGTGTCTGTGTCATTGTGATTGTCATTGTCATTATGACGACTGTGGTTATATTTTTGAAGTGAAAACTTAAAAGTGAAAACACAGACACATTCGCGCTTGCGCGAATGTGTCTGTGTCATTGTGATTGTCATTGTCATTATGACGACTGTGGTTATATTTTTGAAGTGAAAACTTAAAAGTGAAAACACAGACACATTCGCGCTTGCGCGAATGTGTCATTGTCATTGTCATTGTCGTTGTGTCGACATGACACAATCACACTGACACAGACACATTCGCGCTTGCGCGAATGTGTCTGTGTCAGTGTGTCTTCGTTGTCTTCGTCGTTGTGTCACATTCGCGCTTGCGCGAATGTTACACAATGACATGACACAATCACAATGACACAGACACATTCGCGCTTGCGCGAATGTGTCTGTGTCATTGTGATTGTCATTGTCATTATGAAGACTGTGGTTATATTTTTGAAGTGAAAACTTAAAAGTGAAAACACATTCGCGCTTGCGCGAATGTGTCTGTGTCATTGTGATTGTCATTGTCATTATGACGACTGTGGTTATATTTTTGAAGTGAAAACTTAAAAGTGAAAACACAACGTTAATATTGAAGTTTTCACTTCTGCCGGCACTCCCGGAGTGCTACCATTTTTTTTATAGGTAATTACTTCATACTACCTATAAAAATACTAATATTTCAATTCGATGAATATAGCGGTTTACAAGAGTATTTAATTATCTTGAAAGCATGACGTGTTTACGTCAAACTTATTACCTACTTTATTGCCACTACAAAAAAACTATGATATATTTATGAATGCTTATGAATACTGTTATTAAATTACGGTTTGACTTCAAATGTCTTCCAAACGTCTCGATATACGTATTTGTATTAAACGACCATAGGTGTAAAGTTGTCCGATTTCAATAACAGCTAATTTATGTAAATTGTTACATAATTAAATATTTAGTCATTTCACACATCGCTTTCTAGTCTCTAAGCAAAGCTTGTAGAGAACTGATACTTTATAAACTTCGCCTGATCTTTTACTTGTCATACGTCACGTCAGTCGTAGATGATAGCACGTCAATTGTTACCCAGTGAAAACCCGGCTGAACTGTCCCAGAATCTGGACCAAGGCCGGCCAAGACGAATCGATAACAAACTTCGGTTAAACAGATGTCAGAATAATGGCATGCGTGGGAGTTCAAACTCCTAAAGTAAGGAAGGACATACGCTTGAATGTAGGTCACTCACCTCACTCAACACAAAGAGCTCTTTTAACGTGCATTTTGGATACATTCTAGTTAATGTGCTGTGGGGAGTATACATTGAGATGTCTTTAACTTTGTTGACCATTGTTGTCTTAATGGATGGGATGCGTGGGCGCAACACGAATTGCCGCATGCCAGACTCTGCATAACGATTGTACGGGCTTGTGTCACTTCACTTCCAAGAACAAAACTAACTTTAAAGTTCTATGACTGTAGACTATACCCAACTTAAAAGTTAGTACGGTAATATTAATACTAGTCGAAGATTATGCCAAAACGGACGATAAATCTATTGTCACTATTTTGTCACATGCATATGATAGTAAAAGTATAATTAATGTTGCTTATGAAAAGAGAAATAAAAGGAAGAATACCAAATGAGGAATCAATTCAATTCTAAGTTGTATTATAAGTACAACAAAAAAAATATATTTAATGAAAGTTTTTGTATAATTACATGGAATATGCATGCATCTGTTTTCGTATAAGTTAGTTGTGCGTGCCATAGTCCCATAGAAAAGTAAAGTGTCTAGTTTAGTGTCGTTGGAGTGAAACATGGGTGGAATCACCATTATACAGAGTCACGGAATTGTCATCAAAATAAAGCCAGATCCATTGTACAAACATGGCCTCTGCTTGTTATAAATAATTCTCGTGGGAGATACTAATATCAAGCTGACCATTAGCATGTTAATTATCCAAACAGTATTTTGACTGTATTATTGTCATAAAGAAATATCCGTTAGAAAATGTTTAAACTAGGTCATCAATGATCACATATTAGGCTGATAGATTACTTCCATTTACAAACATAAAGTTATTTTACTAGCAACTATAATATAAACATAATATAAATAAAGTCTGCAAAGAATCATTAATGCACACATTACGCATTTATCGGTTTGCAACTACATATTTCAATAAAAGTCAAACAAGACAATACGTGGCATTTAGAAACGAGAAAGCTTGTTCACTTTCCCGGCTTCATTCATTACTAAACAGACAAGTCATGATTTGGAAAGGAATTATGATTACAGATGACATCATAACAAGTTTTGTAATTCAAAAATCGATCTCGCAAAACAATAAGCTAGTTGTCAAGACTGTACAGTTCTTGTAAATACATTACTTGTTTATTGAATCCGCATTGGATTGTAAACAATAGACGATAAACAATATCTGTATTGACAGATTTTGAGAGAATGATCTCTATTGTGTTCAACTCTTGATGAGAATAATGATTTGTTACATAAAAATAGCCTTTGAATGAATTAGAGATTCTGATAATAAACGTCACAAACAGAAGCGGCAAAGCGTAACCAAAAGGTAGAATCCGTTTCATTCACGAATCACGAAATCCAAACGAGGACAAAAGTTAATTTCAGTGGACTAAGTGGATTAATCCTCATCCAACCATCGGTTTATATTTGACGCGAGGAAGGGTCTAATGAAACTGAAATTCCAGGGCCTTTTGATGAAACAGCTTTTCGTTATAACACGGTTCACGAATAAAGCAGTGCATGAATCAACGTAACATGTTATACGAATAAATCTGATAAACGAAGCAGACGTTATGAAAGATGAATGAGTCCAAGCACCTTTAAATGAAATTGTATCAGCACTTTTGAACTGTGATGTATCTCTCGACAAGCATCTCGCATAGCTCGAATGCCTCACGGCTTAAATTATAAATACGATGGTTGATAATCTTCAGTGCATCGAGCCGTGTGAAGTGGAACGAATGGAGCGGGCATGTGCGTCAATGGCTCATCCTGCAACACCCTGTCCTTCACCACTTGTTAAGTTATAATTAGCCTCGGCAATTTGTCATGGGTTCATTCAGGAATTTTGAACACTTAAAACCGTGGATGATCTCATCGAACTAGAACTAAGACTCACGAACACGGAGTATACGAAGTCAAACTGCATACCTGAAAGGAAAACAATTAAATTAATACATGGTATCGAAATTACAAAGAAGCTGTTCTAGAACAGGCGATTAACTTATAAAGTCATTGTTGTGAAAAGCACAATTCATTCTCGCTAAAATTGGCTTGTTTTATACGGAACAATAACGAGCCGAACAATAGCCACCTGAACGGACCTAATACATCTTGCAAACGTGAGCAAAAAGTCTTCTAAGCCGTTTGTTCCATTTTCAGAGTTTTGCAGTGGGGTTAAGAGTTCTATTTGTTCATTTTTCAATGGTCTAATAGCAGAGGAGTTATGCCCGGATATTCCACAGCATCCGCAATAAATCAAGCTCGCTCAGAGTGCCGGAGTATGGAATGTCTTATATGAAACTGAGCAAAATATGAGCTTGACCACATGATGTGAGGATTTGGATAGGATTTACCATATTATATGACGGCACCGGTAATAAAAAAATGGATAAAAAAATACTGAATATAATATTTACAGCGTTGTTGTGATACACGATAATCAGAAATGCCATACCTGTTCATCTTATAATTTATACTTTTTTGCTGCTTCGCAGCTTTTGAATGGACCACCATGTCATTGTCACTTTTACGGACAAGATTAAATGAACTTATAGTTATAATTCCAGAGGGTCTACCTACAGCGTCGACGGTACAAAGGGCCAATCGCCCACGAAGCGAACGTGGGCCATCGGCAAGGTGCTTCTGATGCAACTTCCTCCGGCGCGCCCACAATACGTTACTACAAAGCTGTTTAAAGAATTCACGAGCTATTCGAATCATTTTGTAGTTTTTCGATAATTTGTTTGTTTGGGAGCGTGAGAATGCGTGGTTTGATTTTTTTGTTAGATTGCGAAAGTGTTACTCAATTCATAACTTAGTTCAGTAACTTAATTTCCCAGTATTGATAGTCTGTGAGTAAGTATACATATTACTGATTTTAAGGAACCACAGTTATAACCATTATTCAGATGCTGCGTGAAATTTATATTACAGTTTTTGTCAAGAGAAAAACAACAGATAAAGTATGACAAATTACTGTTGAAAAGTCATTTATTTCCTTTCTTACCATCGCTAAGTCCAATTTCCATGCTCTGAGAGCCTTCAATAAATTAACCACGATCACTTAACTGCGCCGAGCTGTATTATTATCACTTTAACGTGAACACTGCTGGCAAGTCTGGCAACACTAGCTATTAATTCAAGCTGTGTTTCCTGCAACAGCAGTGAATTCCGGATACTAGTTTTGATAAATAAAAATTACGTTATAGACTTAGTGCTTTTTGATACAATTAAACTATTAGGTACAATAACATACTTTCAACTTCATTCAGGCTTCGGAACTAATATTTGCAAATTTTTGTGTATTTAGCTTAATATGTACACTTTCATACTTAGACTAAACATAGCAAAACCTAAACTAATTGATTATAATCAATGAAGCACAACACCACCTAGACATATCTTACGAATTTCCATACAACTTAGATATTACTGTTTTCAGTCAGTCAGTCAGTAACGTAAGGTATTTAGATAGATAGCAACTGGGACTGCCCAGTGGTGCATTAGGTAATAGAGCATGATAACAGAATTAGATCACATCCTTCCGACCTATATGTTACGCGACGACACTAACACGTAATATTATTACAATGAATTTTATGATATCTAGTTGACGAATCAAACTATAAATAAGGATAACGCATTGATTGATTATAAATTTGATGAATCACTAGGTAAGTAACTTATTATCGAAATAAATCAGCAATCTCAAATTAGCTTTGCACAAAAATAATGGTTCTCCGAATCTGGTATAACAAAGACTCTATTTAACTAAAATATAATAAAACAACTGTGTTACATTTTAATATAAGGGTACAATTGCGAATTCTCGATAAATTGGCAGTTCTCAAGTACTAGCATAACAAGGTTTTATTGTAAAGCACCTAATGAATACGTTGTTTAAACTGGTAACCGTTGTTCAACGCAACATTGTAAAGGCGAAGGCATTGATGGCGCGAACACTCCCACGCGAACCTATACGTGACGCGTACGCTAAGCATAAGGGCACTACATAATGTTTCTTTGAGAGAAGAAAATACCAAATATACATCAGAAGACAGGAATAGTTTGATAGGATTAGACAAATAGCAGTCTGGGCGCACACGCTAAACCTGCTGGTGTGGTTATGGCTACTAAAACATTTCCTAACTATTTTAATACCTTTTTCTAGATCAAGGAGTACAGCTGATGCTGTGAGACAACCGATGACGACATAGAGTCCAGTTTAATCACGAACTTGTTAAATTGAAAGTCTAGAGACGTTTGCGCGTGATTTCAAAATGATTAGGATAATTTCGACAGTACAATCTGTTTGGTACATAACAAATTGGAATGGTATCGAGCTGTTCCTGATTATAATTGATAGCTAATTTGATTGCATTTTTATATGCTAACAGATTGGTTTCGAATGTATTGGTAAGTAGTTTTGAAAACTATAAACTGAATCGCAGGGTTACTAAAACAAACGGACCATGTTTAATCCAGCTTTTGCTCGAGTCAAAACTAAATCTTACATGATTATTTTTCTTTCGGTAACGTAAAGAAGGAACTGAAAGCAGCTGAGATTAATGAGCTGTTCAAAATAATTGAGGAAGAGATCTAATTTCTGTTTTAAAATATACAGTTGGGTCAAAAGATAAATACACGTCTAGAGACAAGTTAACGGTCAGCTTTATCCTTAGGCATGGTAGACATAGGCATCCTCAGATCTCTTAGTACCCAGTACATATATACTTACGCAACATACCTTTTAAGGGGGTTGGAATACATTTACACACAATCATCATACATTTTTTATATGCTTTTTTAAAAACCTATGTCACCCAGGAATAGTGTACATACAAATTACTAGAGTTTGTTATAAAAAAGTTTGGAAAGTAGCACAATGACATAGACGGTGCCCTATTAGATATTTTCTAATTCTGGACACGACCGACGACATATCCAGAACGAAATGTGACACAAGAAATTTGCATTAAGCCCTGTAATAATATTGCTAACGGGCGCCAACAGGTGTATTCTAGTGTTTATTTTGGTGACACCTGCGTCTGGAGTTAAAAATAATTAGTCTGAGATTTCCAAGCGGATTCCAAAGTTATATCAAAGACTTTGAGGAAGCTTAACACACTGTTAATTACTGTAATAAAATGTTACAAGATAAGAGATGTATTGCGTCACATCTATTAAATTTAAGTTGTAAGCAATTTAGTAGATTTTATATTTTATATGTATATGTTTTTTATTAAAATTATAGGTATTGAAGCCGTAAATATCAAAAATATAATAGAAAATTCTTGATCAATGAGCATTAATCAATTTGTATGATATACTGTAGTAAATAGTTACATTGATATTAATAATACTGATAAACTGAACAAACAGCACCGATCATAAACTATTTTTAGGATTCATAAATAGCCGACACTTCAAAGAGAATCCACATGATAGCACAAAGTTATGAAAACAACACGATGAACTGAATGACACGAGTGATAACGATCATCATTAACGTCCCACACAACAACAGACGCATCTCGTTGAAATATCTGCAGCTAAAGATACATTGCTGATTCAAAATAAGTTAATAAAAACAATAGGAACAAAATCGTCGATGTATGCGCGTCATTTTAAGATAGCTGTCGACTAGTTTGGTGGTAATAAAAACTAGTAGAAAGTGCCAGAGGAGTCATCGGCACTTGGTGTTGGGCCAAACTGTGGCAAGGTCATTGGCTGTTTGATAAATAGGCATAATGCCATTATGAGGTAATATGGCGTTTGTTTATGTTTTTGACACAATATTTTTTTGCGTTATCCGTTAATTTTCGCAAAGCAAATGTTTTGAAAGTTCCATGATAGTAATTAGTGACGTTTCCGTTAGACTTACGATAGCAAAAGCAATAACGATTTGCATGTCTGAAAAAACCGGCGTGTTGCCAAATCCGGTACAGTTTTATTTTGCAATTTCTTTATTCGGCAGTAATACTTTGTACCGATCTGAGAGTACAGACGTATTATTGGGTAATTTGACAGTTTCTGTAGCGTCTTCCGAAATAGTTTCAGCATTTTCATTGCGTACAATGTAGCTGGTACTGGTATTAGTACGCATCACAGAAAGTTTGCTTATGTTACTGCCGAAGCTAATCCAAATCCTATTGACCTGACGATTAGATACAGGCAGTGGGTTCGAGGCCGCTCTTCACGACAACATAGAGCATTCACTATATACATCCCAAGTTTGCTCTACCTTAATATTTCTTTAAAAAAAGTAGCATTCATGAAAACCTCTAACTTAGATCTTTAAATGATTTCGGTGAGAATGGACCACGGGTAAGGTAGGTAAATGTTGTAACCAAAATAACAAAATTAATTGCGCAGAACATGAGCCATATTACAGTAAATTACATAATTTCGAGCTTTATACGCTAGAAAATGAAGTAATTAGGTGCGAATTCCAACGAGCATCATTTAGCAACATGACGAAGTAAGTTAAATTTAATTAAACATTATTTCCGTCAAGTCACTCACAGCGCGTTTTCTTAGCTCTATAAGGAATTATACTGAAGATTTAAAAGGCTCTCGCATCAGTATAATGCGTATTAAAACCCCGATCTTTCCAATTGAACGACATAATACTTTCACGTTTTATGTAATCACGCGCCTCTTGGCCCGCCCATCCGTCATACCTCTCGGTTGTTATCTTGATCTAAACTACGAAAGTGTACACAAATATCTGTTCTTCTTTATAGAAAGGGGAGATCGTTTCTTACTTCTCATCCATTACAATTTAAAGTACTTCAATTGCAGGGCCCACAATCTTATCTTAGAGATGCTAGTGGAATGGTCATGCCATTAAAATGGTACTTGACATTGATGCAGGGTAATAAAGGGTGATTTTCCTCAATCAAAATAATTTTGCATTCAATCGTGGCCGTGACGGAGCAAAGTTTGCCCTCGGTTGGAAGCGTATGCCGGGCACAACAAAAAGACGAATGGGCACCGCTTGCGGAAAGGCGTGACGATTTGATGAGTTATAAACCTTTGTTTTTGGACCTTCGTCTGCCGCATGCATGCGTCATAGTCATGCGGTTAATACGAAAAATGTTACCGATCTATTAGTCGTAATGAAACGTGCGTGCCTTATAAAGCAAATCTAATGAAACTCAACAAAATCCCTTTCAATCGGATTACAAAGTACTTCTAAGTAGTCGATACAGCGAAGCCGTAGCAGACTGGTGACAGCTGGGACTAGGTCAAAGGCAGTGGATTTACTTTACTAGGTTTATAAACAAACGTTTGGTTGTACCGGTTTGAAGCACGTTATTGAACGTGAGCCTGGGCTTGAAGTGATATAAATTAAGCTGAGAAACGTGATTTTTGGAATTTATATTGCTTCTATATATTGATACTTTTATTACTATGTTTGACGTATACGGTCACCTTTAGCATACCTATCGTTCAAGGTTTTGTGTATTTTATTCCAAAAAAAAGGCAGTATTACAGCAAACAACAAAGAATTTTGGAATGGCATCTAAATATTCATAAGGTATTTATTGCAGCTGTTGTTAGTAATATAAACATGATGAATAACATTTTTTTTTCTAAACTAATATTATAAAGAGGAAAGATTTGATTGTTTGTTTGTTTGTTTGCATCGAATAGGCTCCGAAACTACTGGACCGATTTCAAAAATTCTTTTACTGTTGTGAAGCTACATTATCTGTGCTGAACATAGGCTATATTATATATTCAAAAAAAATAGGGATCCTTACTAAAACTTCAATATTAAATAAAATAAGTGACGCGCCATTTTAAAGTTTGTCAAGGGAAGTCTTAAATACTCTAATATCGCAAATCGCCTACATTTATCACAAACTTTTATAAGATAATTTCATCTCTTCTAGATACTAAAATAACAGAGCTCTTACATAACAACGAAACTTTAGCTGTTATAACGAATTTGTGAATAATTTAATATACCTTGGCATTATCTTAAAACATTTCGGCAGAATAGTATAAAGTTAAGGCACTAAACCGCGAAAACTTGAGATCAATATTCTTTTGACCTACATCTTGCCGTCTCTTTAACCTTTGAAGCAGTTTAGTTTTAGATTACATTTGGTTTTTGTTGAATCTTCGAACTTTTTATTATTATTATCCAGCATATTTTCGTGAGCATCAAATAAATTACAAAAGTTTATTTAGGAAAAAAAATTTTTTGGGGGAACACGGCGAATGGTGCATAAAATCGTTATTTATGGAAAACGAATGATGCCTAAACTTAACAATGTTACATATTATACTGACCTTAATTGTGATATTATTTGTAAATAAACCAGATTTATCATCACTTGTCATATGCTTATTAGTCTATTTTTGAGTTTTATTTTTAACCAAATAAAATTTGATCCCAGATTATGTCATATTTTCGACTCTATCTTAGAGCTTCATAGCTGAAATCTAAGTACACGATTGTTCTAGAATCTTATGGAAGTTGTAATTGATTCGTCCTTGTCGCAAGTCGCAAAGGAGTTGTTTTGACATTGAGATCAATGATTGGAACACTCCTAATGGTTATCTGCGGCTTTATCGTTCTATTCATTTCATTAGCTTATGGATCGTCATAAATTCTGTTTGGTACATCAACGTCTGTGCATGAGTGGTTTTGAGATTTATTCGTTCTCTATATCCAAGGTTTTCTACTTTACTTATGTTTCTAAACCTCGTTTGTAAAGAGTATATGTGAATAATATTATAGTATGGTCAATAGCTACATATTTGGCACGAGTAACATACAATAACAAGCTTAGTTGGTTTAGCATTGCCTTCTGCGCTGTGGGTTCGATCCTTTCTTAGAAAAAACATTTGTGTGTTAGCATAAATCAATTTAGTTGAGTGTCTGGCTGTTTAAGTATCAATTTATAAAAAAAGTAGTTATCTGGTTTTCACAAGCTTTGCTTAGTTTGAGACTAGATGGCCATAAATATTCATACTCCCGCGTCAATTAATTTACTTGCTAGTATTTTAATAGTATCATTTCAGATAACACGTTTTTATAACTTAAAACTGGGCATTTCTGCGTATATTTTATAATTTGGGTCATCCGAATGACACTCAATGTTGAAGTTTTGTAAAAATATAGACAACCAAATTGACGGGGGATGTGATTAGTTGTAAACAACTGATGTCGATGACGCCGCCGATGGGCACATTGGGCACGCCGGCCTATTTCACGGCATTAGCTTCACGGTCGATGCCAATGCCGACGATCACTTCCCTACAGTGCTATTTATTTGCATAGTCGTATTGACAGCTTACGTATATTAATTTGTGTTTCATAGCTTCTTTCTTTTTCATATTTCTTGGGATCCAATCATTTGTATTAAACGTTGATTCAAAGTACCAATGATAACTTAGATTTTTTAAATAGGTCTGACAAAAGCCGTATAACTTAGAGGTCGACAACGTGCAAGAACCTTAATAAGAGACATCGACATCGTATTAATTAATAAACATCGTTACTTTTCGATCAAAAGCCTATTTGCCTTTAAATGAGTTAAAGGTTGACACTCCTGAAATGAGACGCGTCGCACGCTTATTCATCTCGATGGAATTGTCTATTCACTTCAATGGAGATATTGAAGTCAACGACACCGCCCTGTATTCATGTAATCCTGGTACAGAAGACAATATTGACGACGATAAAATTAGAATTGGTCAAACTCAATTAATTCCGTAGGAGTGGTCGGAGTAATAGACTCGATGAGGCATTGACGACTTCCGAACTAGATGGAGTAATCGGATTCTGTCTTCCATATAATATACATTTTATTTCGATTCAAGTTTATAGAATCGTTTTGTAATAAGGTGGATGGAAAATAGACCAGCGATGGACGTTTAAGATGATAATTCGATCTCAGATGGTAAAAACAAATTACGTGTATGAAGATGTTTAAAATCCATGGTTTTGGATTTTGGAGGAGAAAAATCGGCAGACAAACTCTGTTTCGCATTGCACCAATAAACCTAACCTTGATATATTGAGTTTATGTGATGGAAAGTTTGCAATTTTTGATAAAATTGCTGTTTTGAAGACAATTGAACTACCAAATTTAAGTTTTCTCATTAATAACAGTAATAAAGTTAACTGGTGCGAATCTACTTGTGTTAAATGGGCCGTAGATAGTATATTTTTTCTCATCATAATTATATTCGAACATGCAGCGTTATGCTATTTAGATCGATTTTTATTTGGTTTATAGAGAACGAATGCACCATTCAAGTTTTCAAGCTACAACAGTAGTTATTGTTTCGGCTTTAAACTTTTGTTGGCCGCATTCCAAATCAGGTTAACTTGGTGCCTGTTATTATAGGTACTTCACCAATGAAGAATATAAATAACGGTGCTGTATAAACCTAATTAAGTACTGAGTGGGAGTATGCATCTAAATAAGACATTTTGTTACCAAATTATGGTAACTTTAATAAATAACATGTCAACGCACAGTATCGTGTAACAATTGAGTAAGATTATGCGTAAATCAGCCTACACAACATACGTGAAATAGATACCGATGTAAACAGCCGACCTCGAAGTAATGTGTGGACAAAGTGCAAGCTAAAAGCGTTTTTATAACAAATACTTAAAATAAAAGTAACCTCTTAGTTAAAGTTCGATCAAGGTTTAAGTTTCGACAGTAGTTTTGAAGTATGTCTCATTAAAAAAGAGGACGAGATCAAAGTAGAATAGCTTACTGAGCCTTAAAGATTTAACACTACAATTGCAATAACAATAAATTAGCAACATTTAACCATCAATCCAAAATGAAGCAAACTCTACAGATAAAGTTAAAACATTGAAATATGAAATCGCAAAAGCACTTTCTGGAATTGGCAATGCACATAAAGTTGCTGCACCTAATATGTACCGACCATACTGACAAGTTGAATCGTAAATATTTTTATGATCAAGTGGATTATCCATTAACGGATAATAATAATATACTCGCTGACACTGACACTCCACATGATGTCGTTGAATTAAAGGCAAGCACGATATACGGTGTATATTATGCCAAAGGTGTAGTTGGCGCCGGGTGGGCGACCATACCATCTGTCGCGGTCGTCTTACCAGCTTTACACAACTTGTTGGTAGATAATGTTGTAAAACTCTGAAATGAACATTATAAGTAATAAAAAAGAATATATAATAATAGAAGTGTCATCGGAAACACCGAAATAAGAAAAATAGTCCAGTCAAAATAGACTAAAATTATGACTTCAGTTTGCATTAATTCCCAACAAGCTGGATTTTTGTGCAGGCCTTGAATACGTCATTATAAATGATATGTCAAAAGTCCCCATCGATCCCGCTTGTGCGTTGTTTTTTATTCGAGGTCAAAGTTCATAAATTAGCATTTTTTGCTTATATCTCTGAAACAACGAAAGCTATTGAAAAGTGGTTCAGGCAAAGTTTGTACATCGTAAAATTGTCTACAAAAATGTTTCAACACTTTTCTTCTACAAAGCATCGCTTTCGAGATATAGTGACTTTAGACCGCAGGAAAATCGTCGAAGATGCTGCGTTTTTTTCATTTCAGCCATTTTATCTGCTTCATTGCCACAGAACAAACAGTATTTCTTGAAATTTACTGAAAGGGGTGATGGGTTCGATGGGTTAGTCCTCCTCCGAGGTAATGAATCGTCTTTTTGTTTCAAGAAATACTGTTTGTTCTATGGCAATGAAGCAGATAAAACGGCTGAAATGAAAAAACGCAGCATTTTAGTAGATTTTCCTGCGGTCTAAAGTCACTATATCTCAAAAGCGATGCTTTGTAGAAGAAAAGTGTTGAAGCATTTTTGTAGACAATTTTACGATGTACAAACTTTGTCAGAACTATTTTTCGATAGCTCTCATTTATGACTTTTAAACGCAAATTTATGACTTTAACCTGGGTATTTGCGTTTTTCGCGTATATCTCTGAAACAACGAGAGCTATCGAAAAATGATTTAGGCAAAGTTTGTAGATCGTAAAATTGTCTACAAAAATACCTCAACACTTTTCTTTTACAAAGCATCGCTTTCGAGATATAGTGATTTTAGACGGCAGGAAAATCTACTAAAATGCTGCGTTTTTTTCATTTCAGCCGTTTTATCTGCTTCATTGCCATAGAACGAACAGTATTTCTTGAAACAAAAAGACGATTCAATACCTTGGAGGAGGACTAACCCATCGAACCCATCACCCCTTCCAGTAAATTTCAAGAAATACTGTTTGTTCTATGGCAATGAAGCAGATAAAACGGCTGAAATGAAAAAAACGCAGCATTTTAGTAGATTTTCCTGCGGTCTAAAGTCACTATATCTCGAAAGCGATGCTTTGTAGAAGAAAAGTGTTGAAGCATTTTTGTAGACAATTTTACGATGTACAAACTTTGCCTGAACCACTTTTCAATAGCTTTCGTTGTTTCAGAGATATAAGCAAAAAATGCTAATTTATGAACTTTGACCTCGAATAAAAAACAACGCACAAGCGGGATCGATGGGGACTTTTGACATATCATTTGTAATGACGTATTCAAGGCCTGTACAAAAATCCAGCTTGTTGGGAATTAATGCAAACTGGAATGTCTATTTTGACTGGACTAAAATGACATATTAAGGAAGTCAATCGAACAAAAAACTAAGACCCTATTTTTGAGATCGGGCAGTGAATATTTATATAAATATTTTTAGAATTTTTAGTAATATACATATATTACTCATATAAGTAATCTAAAAATATGATTTGATGACTTTGTAATTACATCGAATGACATGAAATTACTACTTAAACCAGGCATCAACAACCGACAGAAAAATAAATTAGAAAATATAATTAGTCTAAGCTTTTACGAGGTCTTTCACTTGCCTTTCTGTCGATAGATTTTCTCATCATGAAAATTTCTCTCACGATGTGCGAGTCATGGAATGGATATGCGAGATATTTAAGAATATCGGAGACATTCATCACGTCGCAGCCACCAACGTTAAGCTTTCATAAGACTAGAAAATTAAGATAGCGAACATTTCTACCGTAATGGTTATATTATGCCAAATAACACAGAAAGCAAAACTTGCCAAATGCGAATCGTATTCGCTGACAAAACGATTAAAGTATGAGCTGCAAACACATATATATTATATATCTTCAGATTGAGTCACAAACATAGGAATAATAATAAAATAACAAGGATTACGATACAACTTTCAACGGAATACGAGCGCGCAACTACTGCGGATATCGATATCGAACACGCATATAGGTTAGGTAAATAGAACTACATATATCGTTCCAGAATATCGTCAGCTGAATGAAGAAGCTCCATTAACCTTGTACTTTATATCGTCTTCGTCTACGTCTAGCCGGTGCGTGCAAGATGGCTGAATAACGGAAGGGCAAGGTAGCTTGAATGATGTGACATTGAGGAAATGCGGTCACCGCTGATACACAAAACCACACACAATGCCATTATGACTGTAGTAATACTTCAGTATGTCCTGTTTGTTACGTGAGATTTATGTAGCAAGTGATGCAATAACAATACATGTTCAAAACCCGTACTGAATTGTAGCGTAAACATTTCCGCTAAACATAGGTACAAGGATAATTAAGCATCCCATAAAAATGACAACTTTCTGTTAGAATCCTAAAGCATCCTCTAATGTCAAAACATCACGCGACTTCAACATTCCTACCGCCTACTAAGCAAAATGAAAATGATCCTCATATTCCAACCCAGTGATTAAGCAATAGCGACATCAAATTAGATGGGCAAATTGTAAAGGCTTCTAACGTCCATTACAGGAGTACGATCGGTGGCCACGCGATGGGTGGCCGCACCCCCTTTACTTGAAGACCACCTGCTCCAACAGGCGATGTTTGTACACGTTCCGATAACAGTGGGGTGGCCGGAATCCTAAACTTGAATAAACCGACACGCAGTGCCGTTTGACCTCCAAATTTTTTGTATAAAATTACGTTTACTAGCAAAATGCTGCCGGTTTCTATCGTAAATATCAACACAAACATTATTATGATCATGAATCGCTATTTGAAAGCTATGATTGATATTAATAAGTGTTATCAAGACTGCGCCGAGTTTGAAAACATGTAATTTAATGAGTAAATGACTGCGTTGAAGAAGCATATGGAATCTATTGCTTACGCTTTCTAGAGTTATTTAAATTAACTAAAAACACTGAGGAAGCGCATATTTTGAATACAAATGAAGTTTATATTAGTCTAGATAAATAATCGATCGCATATTAAGATGTTTGAGGATTTGAATTCCGTCATTTCACTTTCGATTCAAGAAGATTTACATAATTAAGATAACGTTTCGGATTCGGTAATATTACAATAAAATTTTTATATGTATTATGTAAAGAATTTAACATACGTGCAAAAATAAGTTGAAAGTGTGTTAAATGCAAAATATACAGCTTAAGAAAATAAGCATCATGATGTTGTGTAATAACTAGGGGAGTAAAGTAGGACTTGGTAGTCGCATTACCTTTATCTGTATCAAGTGGTATAACGTGTAGTATGGGTGTACTAGCACATAATAACACAAGGTAAATTAAGTGTTATAGCAACGGAAACAAGTTAAACACACTGGACATCGGCATCCAAATCGTGAAGCTATAAAAGCTCATGTATAGAATAGCGCTTAATATAGACAAAATGATAAAATATGGTTTGACCCTAACCAACAATGGCTTTTATTGTTGGTTAATTTAACAATTTGCAACAATTTACATTAGAGCACGGTGGCGAGTCAAAGAAATCGAATGCACGCGCAGAAATTAATAATGTAGTTTGGGTATTTATTTATATAAGTACTTTCAGAGCTCATGTGAAATTTAGAGATGCCATATCACCAGTATCCAGGCTCGTAGGCGCCGGACGACCCACGACGATCTATTTTAGGTAGATGTTAACCCACTTTTGCACACACCCAGTATTACAAATTAACTGACTTTACCCAACCAGTTGATTGCTCGTTGAAAATGTTTAAAATATTCAACAACATTAGTCACATATAATTTTAGAATTCAGGACAAAACAATTTTGACAAAACTTATCTTTTTAGTTCATGATACGTAAGTAATTGTTATGTAGATTAAAAGAGTGAATAATTGATAACAAGATTTGAATATTGCCAAATCTTATTCAAATATTGTTGCTAAGTCGTTACTCAAGAACAACTCGTATACCTTCTAAGGTAAAGCAATAAATAATAACAGTCTGTGTCCAATTGACTAGAAGTAATGTAATAATTCCACTAACCGTCGTTGAAATTTTTGAAGTGAACCGTGTAATATGAATAGCTAAAGCATCGAACAATAATAATTGGCGGAAGCACGCGTTGCATGCTAAGACTGATTCCAAGTTGCTGCATAGAATGTAGGGACAGTTAGCGCGTGCGTACACTACAGACAGTACTTTTTGTAGGGTTGCCAAACTTGCTATCTCGATGTTCGCGTCGCGTTTAGTAAAAATCTCAGTTCTGATGTTCACAACAATGAATAGGCATCGACAGTCATTCATAAGTATGGCTTCTTCAGTTCCGAGAGAGTATAGTCGTGTTGGATAGTGGACAACCCTATTAAAACGTCCAGTTCCCGTGTTGCAGTGTTTCCGAGCGAAGTTGCGCAAGAGCGTGTGCCATCTTTGCACGCGACTACAGACGAACCGGAAATTATACTGTATTTTGAATCAATATCTTGTTATGGGTTCTAAGAAATGTGATAGTATATTTAAATTGATTTTATTTCGTTTTTGATCCAATTTTATGAGTGTGGCATTGATACTCTCATGATAGCTGACTCTTATTAAATTAAATATAATTAATTACTTAGCCAGAGCAATTAAATTGCAAACAAATGTTCTGGTGACTATAATTAATGATTTGATTCTAATATACTCACCATATAACACATCACCACAGTGATACAATTTATATAATCGTGGGTGACAAATGTTACTACGTTACTGCAACAGTTAAAGAAGCCGGTTTATCATCCAGTTTCACTTGCTAAAGCAAAAAGTAGATTTAACAGTAAAAAATAGAACTTAATCTGAGAACTATTTTTAGATGTCTACGACAGTTCTCGGTTGGCGGAATTTAACATCTCTGTGAGTTGAGGTTGCGACTAATTTGATTGGTGTTCAACAAAAAGTTTCAGAACTTTTTGTTGGTTTTGTCGAGATTTATTCGAACAAAAAGCTAAACAAAATGTTTGTCGCGAATTTCTTTTACATTTTACTTTCTAGGTTGACGTTCTAGTTTTTATATGATAATTGAATTTGTTTCTCTATAAATATGCTTCGTATGGCCTAAATAATAAGGTAAACACAAAATAACACGTTTTCAAAGATCTTTATATCAACCACCGTTGACCTACGACGTTATTTTTGTAGAGCATTCTAGTGTACAACAGGTTATAATAAAGTATAATACGTACAGGTACATTTCTTCACGGCTCTTATCACCTGCCCTTACACAAGTGGGACGCGGCGGGTATTCGAGTGTAGCGCGTTACGTTTTTACAACGTTACCATTACCACACTTTATACGTTGCAACTGTTTTCTTCATTAGGAAGTGCTTCATCTCAGATACACTTTTTCTAGTAATACAGTGATTATTCTTTTTTTTTTGCCTTCATTTCTCTCTATCTTTTGTTTATGATTTTAAAAACACTAAAATATTTTAGATTTTTTTTTTTACAATCCGAACTAGGTATTATTGGTTAGTTGTGATAATAAAATCTAATGTCATATTTGGGGTTACTACATTTTTTTCTAAGTTTAGTTTAATTTCGGATTACTTTTTGAATGAGCGACTTTTAACATGTCCTGTAATTATCTGGTAGTTAATTAAATTGTTCGTAACTTACCTACTTACTGCTTAATTACTGCTATTAAGAAGCGGTTCTGTCAATCAGTCACATAACCCATCGAAAAAAGGATCGCAGTTTATTCAACTGATTACGTTATTTTAAGTAGTTGAAAATCGCCTTTTCGAGAACAAGTTTACATTACCGATGCCAACATCGCCGTCGTATTTGTAGGTTATTTTGATTAATAAGTAAACGGGCACGTTATATAACTATTGTTAGGTGCTTAAGCATCAGAATCATACATTTTTGAAATACTTTTCTTACTAAATTCGATTTACATTTTAATGCTAGGCCCGACCTAGAAAAATAATATTTTTATAATTATTTTTATACATTGCGTGAATATTATTTTGAGTTGTTATGTCCGTTGTTTAAAGATTTAGGGATTTTCCTCTCAATCAAGCTAGTTTTTCTTCTGCCTCTTTTAAATACATTGTAACACAGTTTACGATAGTTACCTTCTTAAGGACTTTTATCTAGCCCTTTGATATAACTTCAATACTTAATTGCGTATCTCAGATAAAACCCTATATAGCGTCAAGTATCTCAAGTACAGTTTCAACAGTTAATCCGTACAGCTGCAATCAAATTAATGATCGCTCTCATTGAGGACAAACGTATCAAAGAAACTAATCACCTATCGATAAACCCAATTAGTTACAGAATCGTTTAAAACTCATTTGCGTTGTCTCTATTGGAATCCTATTGAACGATCTTCAAACTATTACGCAGTGGATTTTATTATTCCTAACTTGTGACAGATCCTACTAATTTACCGTTATCTTTAAACATAACGCCTGATTGGTTTTTCATAGATCACTCTCTTGTAACCTTTTATCATCATCATCATCATCACCTACCTACCCAATAACTTTGTATACCAATTATAAATAATCACAGTATAAACTGTTTTTTGGGAACCGTGTAGATTCTTTTAATAAAATTTTAATTGAGAAATATATTTATATTAACTTTTAGATTCAAAGGATTCAACTAGACCACCAGTTCTCACACCATGTAGAAAGCTGAAGCGTTCTTTGTAATTGGTCGATATCAATTAACATACTCTGCTATGGTACAGCCACGGTTTTAAACGCAGACTTGCACTTTCTACATTTTGAGCACGCGACTTCCGCGCATTTCCCCTTTCCTTGCATTTTAAATTCATTATGCGTTTACGTTGACGACCTTGTCGTACAGAAGAGTGATCACGAATTAATGTGACAATTGTAAACGATTGCATATCCGAGATACACTGCGCGGTGACACTGTAACTTACAACAGTCGATCTGGTTCTGACACGCGTTGTAACTTAAATATGCTACCTTTTCGATACGTTTATAATAGTCAGATTTATTTAACATAGGACCTTTGTGACTTTATCCTACATGCGTGGCCCGAATCGTAATACAGTGATTCATTTGGGCTGATGAATCATTTATTCAAATCTACTTTATATTGTGTGTGATATGCCTACTATGCTACCAACTGTTGTATATAACGTACTAAGTAATTAAACAATTAGTTACACAGTTTATTGGTCAATTGAGTTTATTGGTTTTCCTTGAGGTTTATCAATGATAGTTAAGCGCCGTACGCGGTTATTTTATGCAAATTGTTTATTTAATTATTATAATTTACTGTTTACCCAAGAATGTTAATTAATTTGATATTTGCGCTGGTTGTCTTTGTAAAATATGCTCCGTTTAACTTCTGGTAAAATCATCGCATTTGAATGCTGTTATTTCGAGTTTTGTACGTTATTATTGCGAGTAAATCAAAAGTCCGATCTCTATCCGGGATAGCACGAAGCTTAGGGAAACCCAATATATCATCGTGAATGTGCATCGATTCAGCTGCCATGATTCATTTTCATTCACCCTTTATTTTTGAAGCGTTAGACCGCACTCCCTGAAGTTGTTTATCTAATATATTGCGGACATTCATTTTGGATCAGATATTATAAATAAATCAGCCTGCGTGCTTTCGTGGAATGTCATGAGAACCGCGTTTTGAAAGATTTCCTTTTTAAATGCGCTAATCTTCTTAAAGTTATTATAGCACTTACTTATGGCATCGGATTGTAGAATCAATTATACACTAGTAATCGTGGTGAATAAATCTAAATATGTATGTATATCACTTTTGAAATATTACACCTAAATATTTATGGTAAGTTAATGATTTCCACTCTGTTTTATAATTTTGGAATATTTTTGAGGTTTCTGGATAACTAGAATTAGTGTTAATCCACACGTGTAAGTCAGGTAAACCGATATCTAGTACAAGATTAAGCCGATCAATTACTCACCAGTCACCACACTAAACCAGATTAAAAGGAAACTGACACCAAAGCTGAATCCTTTCACCATAACGATTAAACATCACTAAGCATTTCTAAAGGCTCGGGCTAGCCACTGAGAACCAAAAACGAATTAAACTAATAAAGAAAATATACATACATAGCGAGATGACGCTCTAGAAGAAATAGCAGCAAGATCAGTAAAACAGAGATTTGAGAAGTGACGTAGATGGCTGATGGAACACGCGATAGGAAACAGAATTGGCATACGAAACTAGATAGTTCAGCCAAGGCAATTTAGTGACCATAACTAAACTACCTTCAAGCCTTCACACGGAATTACATAAAGAGTAAGACTGCTGCACGCAAGTTACACCCATAAAAGACACAAGTAATCACGATGGTACGGCGGTAGTTTCGGAGATTTTATCACGGAATTATGCATCAGCAGCGTGAACAACTAGCCGGAACTCATTTGTGTTGAGGAAGGAGCGTTGAAAGTTGTACACGTTCTCAAATTGTGGAATGGCGATTTCTTGCTGCGGCTTCAGCAGCACGAAACGAACTTCGCATATCTCAAATGTTTATGAAATCGTCAATTTATTTTATGAAACCCGGAAACTACCGAATTGATTGCGACTCATTATAATATTTTTCAGTTTATTCAAGATACGGCTCGGTATAGTGGTTCCAATTCGGAATTTCCTGTCTTAATAAAACAGCGTCACACTATTTTGAATTTCTCGAATTTGAATTTAAGCAGAAATATAATGTAGGTTACCGTCTTCGAGCCGGATAGCAGTTTTCCCACAACCCGTGAATGACAACGTTAATTACTCGGACGAGATTCTTAAATGCTTTCCATTCATTAACCGCGTTATATGACACCAACTAACGAATGCTGCAAACTGCGGAAACGAAGTTCTAACATTCACATCACAGGTCACATGAGGTAAACTCCGATTCGGCAATGTTGTGAGTTTCAAAATTAAACAACTCATTCAGTACAAATGTAAACCTTTACGTAAGATATACACAAATTAACGGCTATTGTGTTAATTGAATATACAGAGATTGCTACCGTATAACAAAATTACACAATTATAATGAATTTAGTATTCTTCTGTTTATTTCGTATCATAAACACAAACTGTGTCACTTAAATGGCTGGAAGGAAGTTTGATATGTACCTACTACAGTCATTGTTATCCAATACAAAATAAAAGACCAGAAAAGCTTAGAGTAAATAAGAAGAGGTAAAGAACAATATTGATAAAGAAAGTACTACAGGTACACTGTACTACCAGCAACATTGCTGGTCTCATGCACGCACAATTACATCTGCGGAATGTGGTAGGAGGTGCCAGGTAATGTTGACAATGACCATTCTATTACCTATTATAAATGCGAAAGTTTGTAATGCATTATAATCAGTTTAACATATTTGGATCAAAATATTCCACGATAAGATAACTTCCAAAATATTTGTACGAAGAAGTTGGTGCTTGCATTTATGTATTTTGACGTAAAAAGTTTAATCGAGTTGCGGCGTCCGATTCCGGCAATCCGAGTCGTTAGCGAGCCGATTGACTCTCGATTTCGTTGTGTGCGGAATGTCACCCAACTCGACCCGCGTGTCTGACCGCTTGACGGGAAAAAATATATGGAAGTGACATGAGTGGACTGAAGATGGACGTTTTGTGGGGATGTGCATAATCTATTTCAATAAGTCAATTCACATTTACTTCACAATGTATAAGTGTCGAAAGTTGCCTCTTACTTTATTTTAGGTTTGGTGATAAGGGTTCGCGTTGTCTAGCCGACTGTGACTTGTATTAATTGATAACTAAGCCTGAAGTGGCATTTGTATAGGTAAATCTTTGATAAAAAATTTTTAGTTGCAAGTTATGTTCGTTTTGTCTCATCTCTACTGACTATGATATTCGGTGAACTTATACTTGTATCTTTGGGATTATATTAACTTTGTAAATAGGACCAGATCTCCAAGTGGAAATCAGTGTGAATTTGTCACTTCCATAGTTTTCTTATTCTTTTCTTATGAACGCAATAACGTCCCGCGTTCACAAAACTCGACTTCACTTGCGGATGCCATCACATGCCCATGAAAAAAGAATTCCTCGCTTCATTGTGAAATTGTGGCGAAAAGAACTGGTTTTTCTTTTTATGGCGTAGTTAATTTTGGATCAAAAAGTTACCGCCGACGGCTGCGGAGTATAAATTACATTTTAGACTACAGGCTACATTCAAAGCCTGTTTACGCTATCGACGGTATAAGCCTACATACAATTAAAATATAGGCAATAACCTGATTATATTATATCAAGAAATCCAGCCACCGAAAGCAAGGATCATGTACTAAGGACCGAAGTATGTACATATATACATCTGATTGGGTTAACCTTGTCGAAAAATAAACATAAAAGTATCAATAATTGCGATGTCGTAATATATTGTTCTTGCATAACGGACTTGCAAGATATTTTAAGCCGAGAATTTTGTCTGATACGAGTCGATATGTGCGAGTTGCGAGGCTCTGATTACTGCTGATGATAAATTGTTTATTGCCTTAAAGCCCCCATTTGATAGGTATGCGATGTCGATGTCTCAATTTATTGCGCGTGGGCCGTATGATAGAGCCGAGGCCTGTTGAGACGCTAAACCGCTGTTGCATGCACGCAACCAGTTCTCGGAGAATGCGCTTGACCACTAGAGAAATGCTTTGGTGTATTTTCATTCAATAAAAAATACTGGTCTCGGTATGGAAGTGCGATTGAAAAGATAAAACCCGTATGCGATAAAGGTTATATTCCAGGGTGGATAATTGGATATGGCTTATTCTGTAGAAGAAATGCTTCGCCGAAGTGCTCGATAAAATAAACGCCATTTAAATTGTTAATCAAGTAGCTGTAGCTCAATGAAAGATAAATTATGTTCAACATTAAAAAATAACTACTATCCACATATTCTGTTCGTACATAGTACTTATGACTTGAGTAGTAATTACTTCAAGTTCACAGTAAAAGCTATAAAACGCTATTTGTAAGTTTTAGATGTTTATCGTCTTACTTATATGCGTTTTAATACGTTCGTAAAATTATCGTGCCGGTAAAATTGCAGAGCAAGGTTCTGTTATTGTTTTGTTGTGCGCAAGATAAAAATGTGCATAATATTGATACCAAGACAATACACCTTAAATTACAATGGATTCGTTTCGATTCATTATCTACATCTAGCTGGGGACTCATGTTTTCTCTGTATGAACCTACAGCATGACTCTTATGTTGTATCTCTGTACTTGGATTATGCAGTTTGTCTTACTAAACCTTTGTGTGGCGTAAACTCTCTCAGGATTCAGATTCAATCTGTATCTAAACTCACTTTCTAATCCATGTTAGATGGCCAAACAGCAACACAAATCCATTCAATAATATCTACGTGCCAAACACTTCTATCTATCTACTTAGCAGCAATAAATTATCATCAACTAGGTGTTAGAATCTCCGCGTCTTTGTTCGGGGTTCGATGACCTGTGAACTCTGAGGGACTAGGACAATGGTTTGGTCACAGTTGAGGGGCTTAAGGATGTAACCTTCGACTTTGAAATGTTGAAATAAAACGTCTTGCATCGCTTACGGCGATTATAATTTAAGGGAGGGGATGGAAATACAGTTAAAAATATGATTAGTAAGAGCAGAAAACTCAAGAATTCTTGATTAACATTGTTAGGAATTTGCATTGGCAGGAATTGCAAACATGTTGAAAGTGTTATCAAAGATAAGAGTCTTTTCTTTGTTGACACAGCTGGTGTTGATAAAATTGGGTGTCTTAAACCTTTTGCTGTAACCGAGAAGGTAAATGCATCTACAGTCTGGACCATGATCAAATAACATAGCATTGATTTCAAGACGGATTGTTTAACGAGATTTCCGGCTTGCTCTTTAATGGGCTTTCCTCACTAATATTAATAACTTTTCTAAAGACTTGTAAAGAAAGTTACAAGCATTTTAACTTGCCGATTAACCAAATGGTAGTAACTGCTAACGTAACTTGTTTTGTGTTACTTTTATATAAATGTTCACTTTAATCATTAAGCGTCCTCACGTCTCGTGTTGAACGCTGTATAAAATAAATTGAATAAAAAAATAAAAATAACGTGTTAAGTAAAGCTTATATAAAACTTACTTCGATCCAAGAAGTTTCGAAGATCAGTAAACGAAATATAAATCGTAAATATTTGTTAACTCCAGTTACTTAGCAAAGATTTCTCCTGAGTTTAAAAGTTTATAAGTAACTAAAAGATATTTGAGGAAATAAAAACGTCAATACTCACATAATAATAAATATATTTAATTGTGCAAAGATATTCTACCTTAAAAAAATTGTATTGCATTAACCTTTTTATAGAAATATTATCACGGATGCGCCTGTAATATTTTATACCATTTCTCAAGATTATGATCATTGATCAAAAAACATATCATTCCTAAAATAGACTTGCTTAAGGTGCCGACTCGGGAGAGTATGTACACAAAAGTGCGCACACACAGTATATTATGTTGTATTTATGTATAGAATACCTAATAAGCGGATCGGTTTAAAGCAAGAGGTTTCTTAACCCGTGGTGTGGGGTCAACGACCTCTGTACCGGCTAAGCGCCGGCGCAGGCCTTATTGTTGTCTATAATAGTTTAGACTAGCCTCAGTAGTAGGCGATGTTTTGTTTCAAGGCCAGCCGGGAAAATGAGTAACCGATTATTATTGCATATCGGCATTTGCAAACCTTGAGAGTAGACGAAGTATATAATTATTTAAAAAACACAACTTTGATGGAAGTAGTGAAGAAGTCCTGTTTATTTTATCTTTGTTTATTTATATAATGTATTTAGTTAATTAGGAATCTGTTTTTCTTATTTTTATATGTACTTATATTTTTTTGTATTTTACTTGTTTTACTGTTGTGGTTTTAATGTTTTAATATTGTGTACTTTGTTTGTTATTTGTGCAAATAAATGTCTGTCTATGTCTATGTCTAAGTAGTAGACCCAAGAAGAAGAGCGGTTGGATTATGGGAAGATGATTTGAATAAGTATAAGAGGAAGGAATATGTTGTGCTAAGCACGCTTAACGTAAGTTTAAGGGCAGAGCGATGCTGGGACGTTATCCCAAACATATCTGAATAAATAATATAGAATTTTCGGTTATAATAAATGAGAAAATAACTAAAACTTTATCAAAGAAACTTCGAGAAGATGATACGTTCACACAGCGCGTGTGAACATTCGTTTCGTCACGAAACCAGAGGGACGCATCAAATTAACCGTATCTAATAAATCATTAAACATTATTTACAAAAGCTTAACAATAAGGGTTCCCTAATGATCGCATACAACTTATTTATCTCAAATAGTAAAACTAAAGATAACATATATTCCATGAAAACTATGTGCTGGTACACTGGTTCATTAATATATTATTATATGTAATGAAATAATTCATTTCATATTTTATTAGTAAATTAGTTTAAGTTAGGTAGCATAAACTAATTAACTAATAAGTAATAAAATAGTAAACTAATATGTATTTAAAGCAGTAAAAATGAAGAAAAAAAATCAACCTGAATTTTTAAAAAATATTTGAACATCCAATTCATTTTCAATATACGTCTGCTAATTAGTTTTAACCGGATTACTTAGTATTAGAATTAGAATTAGAATTATACCTTAATAGCCAATAATATAACCATGTTTTTAATAAAAAGATTGTACAATTTATGGCATATAAAGAGAAGTTGTGTCTTGATCATTGTGTCCGCGTATCGTTGCTCTAGCAGAATTGTTTTGAAGATGTACCTTATAACTATGTTACATGAAATTTATATAACGATCATATAATGTTAATATTGCAGTCAAACACTGTATTGCGTTTTATGTTACTAGATTATAACTAAATTTAGCAATGAAATTAAAATTATATACGACTCCAACTTTTCATTCAGATAACATCAGCATTATTCGTTATATCCGTAGTATATTTATATAAAGTCTATAATTTATAACTGCTACAGTGATATTAAATAGATAAAACCATATTTAGCGAGCGACAATGCTTGCTTTGTTCTCGTAAGTAAATGAAGGTTATTAAACTGCAAGTTACCAACTAGCAACGTCGTTTACTTTGCTTTCCTATATCGGCATAAGATTAGGTAGACTGCTATCTGATATTCTGCTTCTTTTCTCATTTTATTTGGGTTATCCTTAGCGTTATATGATCATACCATCTTTGTCCGTAAGCTTCGTAGTTACCTACTGTCACTAAAGCTGCTTTACGTCAGTTCAGACAAACAAATACGCGATTTTCTGGGATTAAGATTTCACCTCAGTGAAACCTTCAACACAACACCAGCTGTTCAATAAAAACTCCCGATTTACGTGCAAATTGGCCATTGTATTGAACTACATACAATAAACCTTAATCTTAAGCGTGCAAACACTTTCTACAGACCTTGAGCAAAAATAATTTCCATTGTTTTATACGGGAGCACGTATTCTATAACTCACTTCGTTTTTCGCTTTACTTGCGCATTATCACATAAGCCTTAAAAAAATATGTTGGCGTGTACGTATCAAATATATAATTAAGTAACATATTTATAAATAGAGCAAATGTTTCGAAATATGTAAAAATATGGTGAAAATCCTTAAGGAGCTCTTTTACAGTTCAAACCTGTCTAATTTTGGAAGGTGTTACTGCTATCCCTTGGTGATCAATCAAAAATCTACAAAAATCTACAAATCAAATCAATTTATACTTACATAATCTTTTTATTTTTATTGTTTAAAAATAAGTCTTGTAGGTATGTAATTTTAGTCAAATTTTAGCAAATCTGAATGTTAAAAAATCGCAGTGTTTGACATGCTTATGATACTGGGTATGAATATATCTAGTATCGTGAGTATGTTAAACCTAGTTCTTAAAACTCGTTCTCCGGCGGAGGGTATAGGTACGCCATCTCACAGGTCTTCCTAGTTTGGGTACCTATGTCATCCATCTTGAATTGTTAAAGTAAGGAAATATCACATGTTAGATATAATGATCTG
Source organism: Ecliptopera silaceata (assembly GCA_932527185.1). Classification (NCBI taxonomy): domain Eukaryota; kingdom Metazoa; phylum Arthropoda; class Insecta; order Lepidoptera; family Geometridae; genus Ecliptopera; species Ecliptopera silaceata. The sequence continues at coordinate 10,638,016 of OW052194.1, read as the reverse complement.
TAAAGTTTGTCGTTAACAAATAAATTTATCTTATTTTATCTTATCTTATCAGCTCGATCATATACACCAAACTAATGACCAGCCACAGGTGCGTTCATTACATCTCGGTGTTTGAGTCAGCTTCATTATAAATTCTAACATTGTTGTTATTGGTGCAGTTTCTAGAGCGAAAATCAAGTGAGTTTACGTACATGGTACGGTGTTAGAAAGCGTGGGGCGAGCCGATCGACAATTATTGGCAACATCGTGTACACTCGAGATCTGCTTCTTGCCAGCTATTGTTCTATTGCTTGTTTAATTACCGGCGAAAGTCTTTAACGAGAGTGGCGTGAAAGTTTGATACACACACGTTGTCCCACGCGTATTGTCATTACGCTTTTTGTTGGCAAACGTTTTATGTCGTAATTTGTTGTTTGGAATTGTAGCGCGTAAACTCATAGAATTATGCAAGGCGTTATTCAATTCTTCACGTTCGTAGGTTCGTGAATTCAGCACGAGCTCTAGATAGATAGAGTTTTGTAATTTATTGTTTGTTAGCACTAGCACCCTTAGGTGCTTAAGTGCTTATTGCTTCAGAGTGGATAGTTGATTTTGCCAGCGGTCACAGTCATTCAAACTTCAAACTTCAAACTTCAAAATCATTTATTCAATAAAATCACAAGGATCACTTTGAAACGTCTTACATACTAGATGATTCTAGGCGCCAGTTCGTCGCGACCAGTGTCTAGAAGAACTGGCAAGAAACTAGACCTGGATTCTAGCGTTTTTTTCATATGATCCTTCTTACAATTGTTTAACAAAGTTGGAGCTAGTTCGTCCCAAGCTTGCTTGTCTTCTAAATAGTCAGATATTTTATAATATGCTTTTGATAAGAGTTTTCGTTTTATTACGTTTTTGAACTTGCCAATCGGCAATTGACAAACATAGCTTGGGACTATGTTATAGAAGCGTACACATTGCCCTTTAAAAGATTTATTTACTTTGGTGAGCCTAGTAATGGGAACAGCGAGTTTATCCTTATTTCTTGTGTTAACATTATGATTGTCGCTTTTTTTAGCAAAAAGATTAATATTTTTTCGAACATACATTAAGTTTTCGTAAATGTACTGACAAGGCACTGTCATTATGTTTATTTCCTTAAATTTATTTCGTAGCGATTCTCTGGGACCCATGTTATAGATTGCACGAATAGCTCGCTTCTGCAACACAAATACGGTATTTACATCTGCAGCATTCCCCCACAACAAAATGCCATATGACATAATGCTATGAAAGTAGCTGAAATAAACTAGTCTAGCTGTGTCCACGTCTGTAAGGAAGCGGATCTTTTTGACTGCATATGCTGCAGAACTAAGCTTTTTCGATAATTTGTCTATGTGTGGGCCCCATTGAAGTTTATTATCTAAGGTTATTCCTAAAAACACTGTGGTGTCCACTAGATCTATGTTTACATCTTTAATTTTGACATTAGCTAGCGATTGTGTGACATTTGGTAAAACAAATCGTATACATTTAGTTTTTTTTTCGTTTAATAATAAGTTGTTTACATTGAACCAGTTTACAACTTTTGAGATTGTATTATTCACGTCGTCATAATTTGTTTGTCGTCGTTCCAATTTGAACAAAAGTGAAGTGTCATCTGCAAACAGTACAATCTCGTGATCATCTTTAACTACTCGTGGTAGATCATTGATGTAAACTAGAAATAAAAACGGTCCTAGTATTGATCCTTGTGGTACACCCATTTTCACCACAGATCCCGGAGAACGTTTCCCATTTACGTCAACTCTTTGAATTCTGTTGCTTAAATAAGAAGACAGAAGTTCCAGAGCAACACCCCTAACACCATAGTGGTTTAGTTTCCTGACCAACGTTTCATGATGCACACAATCAAACGCCTTGGATAAGTCACAAAATATACCCAAGGCGTCATTTGATTGCTCCCAGTTTTCAAAAATATGTTTTATCAACTCAATGCCTGCGTCGGTCGTTGAGCGTCCCTTCGTAAACCCGAATTGTTTTGTGTCAAGTAAATTGTTATTTTCAAAATGTCTTTGTAATTGTAGAAGCATAAGTTTTTCAAAGATTTTACTAAATGTTGGTAGTACTGAAATCGGTCGAAAGTTAGTAGGGTCTGAACGGTTACCTGATTTGAATAGCGGTGTTATTTTACTATGTTTCATTAAGTCAGGAAACTCACCACAATCGATGCTTTGGTTAAATATAAAGGCCAAATCTTGAGCGATAAGGTCAATCACGGGTTTTACGACGGCAACGGAGACGCCCCAGAGGTCCGTGGTTTTTTTTACATTGATCATTTTAAAAGCTTTGACAATATCCTTTGCATGCACATAATCGAAGTTGAACAGTTTTTGAATTTTAGGTATATTTTCTATCAATAATGACTCCGCGATTATGTGGGAAGAGTTTAAGGATTTTGTAGTTGAGACAGGAATGTCAGTGAAAAATGTCTCGAATGCTTTGACCACATCAACATCCTGGTCAATGATGATGTCGTCAACCTTCAGTTTGGATATGGTGTTATGTTCTTTGACCCTCCCTGTCTCATTATTGATTATTTTCCACGTAGCTTTTATTTTATCATCACTAGTTTTAATTTTTGAACTTATATATTGAGACTTAGCAGTACGGCAAACACGTTTAAAAATTTTTGAGTAGTTTCTTATTTTTTCTTTAAACTCTTCACTAAAATTGTATTGCTTTTCACTATAAAGATTGTACAAGGTTTGTCTACTTTTGTGGATTCCCGCTGTTGCCCATTCACTGAAATTAATTCGATCAGAGACCATCATGGACTTGGATGTAAAAATAGTGTTAAATAAGTTATTAAACTCATTAAAAAAAATATTATAGGAAATGTTTGAATTATAATTGTTGTAGGATAGTGTAGGAAGCTTCGAAATGAGGTTTATTTTTAGTTTATCCAGACGACTTATGGTCATTGGTACAAAAGTAATTTTTTTTGTTACATTAGTTTTTGTTTTGGCTTCTATTTGAATAAGTTGTCCTAGATGGTCTGAAGGAATCTGACTAATTAGATTTTTGTTAATTATTTTTACATTTGTAAATATATTATCTAGGCATGTAGCCGAAGTGGCTGTAATTCTAGTTGGTTCTAAAAATACATTATCCAGGTCAAATGATTTGAAAAGAGTTAAAAGTCTTGTATTTAATGAGCCTGGTACAAGTAAATTAACATTAAAATCACCGCAAATTATTATCTCTTTATTTGTGCTAGTTATTTTATACAAAATATCTTCCATTACTTTTTCAAAAATATCAAATGAGGCGGACGGTGGGCTGTAAGTGCTTAAAATAATGAACTGCTCCAACTCCACGCAAGCTACTTCAATGTGTCTTTCTACAGAGCGGTGGACAATGTCTTTGCGTTCTTTAAATGTTATTTGTTTATTTAATATTATTAGTGAACCACCTCGAATAAACCGTTCTCTGCAAAAAGCACTACCAACCTGGTGATCACTGAAACTAAACATAAGCTCATGACATTTCAGCCAGTGTTCTGTGACACAAATAATGTCAATGCTGTTCGAGGTCATGTACAGTTCCAGCTCTAGTTCTTTTAGATAACGTAGAAAGATAGCCTAAATTAGCAAATTCTTTATTAAGATAAAACTGTTTGACTGGAAAAGTATTATAAGAGGTGATAATAGTATAATCGAATGTTTCAGAAGAAACTTGATACATTTTCGTAAGTCAGTCTGAAATCAAAGATGCGAACAGGAGCAGAAAACCACGAGTTACCCGAGTCGTCTTATCAAAGCTTATTGAAACTTGGTGAAACCGACTTGCGGTTTTGACGCCACACTTTGTTTAAATTAATGTCATCTCTCAAATTGCTACTTATTTTTCTTCGTATTTCATGCTGCGGGTTCATTTTATTATTCAGAGGCTAAAAACTTACGGTCTATCTAATAAAAAGTTAGCGCAGACTTGATGTCTTGATTACCATACGTTTTTGGTCAGAAATGTGTTTCTCTGGTAAGAAGAATAGAGCCTAAGACTAGGATTCTTTGAAGAGACTATTAATCAGATGCTGTTGTAATGTTAAAGTAAAAGCCAATGTATACATGAAGCAATTACAAACAGATAATTTTTGATTGACAGTGCAATTAAGCAGTTGACGATAATGACAAATGCTATTGTTTGTCACTTCTCACGGGCCGAGTCATCAACTAGATGCTTCTTTTAATGTTGGTATTTACAACGCAATAGGAAATCGTTGACTTTGAATGGAAGATATGTGAAGATAATCAATTTTCGCAGCAGGTTTTTTATGTTTCACTATCTTGATAATAGATGAAATTATCGTGATAGCGAATGAAATCTTTGAAATGAGTTATAAAACACTAGTAGATGTAGAAGGATTTATTGTACAAGTTATGATTTTTGTAAGTTGATCCGGCAAACAAAAACGTTTATTTTGTATATCTTTTCGGAATATCGCGGTCTCCTGTGTCGCACCTTTTTCTGCTGTTCTTATATTTATTAATCAACAGCTCATCTAACGTCGTGCACGTCTTATATTTTGGTTCGTCATCAATCAGCTGATCCTGAAAAAGTTCTTGTGTATCAACCAGATTTTTTACCACGAGGTCAACGACCTAAAACGCTGAAGCTCGTGTGAATGCAAATCAATCAAATACAAATGAATAATGTTCAGTTTTTATTTCTCCATTGTCGATTGAAATGGAAAGTGACGTTCCCAACGAGTTCATGTTACTCTGCATACCTTGTTTGATCGTAATTTAATTAGATAATACATCTCGCTTCTTATAATAGCCACGCGTATACTGTGTAACATCGTGATTATTCGTGATGCTTTCTTTCATTCGACCACATACGAAGTATCGTTTCACTTCCAAGCCAAACCTTCGTTTGGTTGACCTCACGAGATGGTCATTTACTAATAGACAAATGAATGTAACCAATGTGTGTAGAGAACCATCTCCTGATCAGGGGTTACTTACCTTGCATACTGCGATATTTTTGGCTGGCAGTTCCATACGAGACATAAAACAAGTCATAAAAACTTTCCCGGTCTGACCATGATGGTGCGATTTATGCATGACAGCACTCAGTGTGACTCTCAGAAGAATGGTCATCACCCTCCGCACATCTGTATTGGAAAGTAAGATATTGATGGAAGTCTGACCAGTGAAAGTGAAACATATGAACCACAACTTTAAAAAAGTATTTTCCTCATTTCCTTGTTGTTTGGCGCGTGCGTAACCCGCACTATGTTACGGTGGTGGTTTGATGTGATTCTTTATCTCGGAATTCGTATCCATTTGTTGCAATGTAATTATTTAATAGAAAACTTGCGCAGTACATTGCATGATGTTTGTTACGACCGTTTAAGAGTTAGTTTACTTTGTTTTGTTTATTGCGATCCGAAACGGTTTCATTAGCAGAGAGTAGCTTCCTTGCTAAGCTTTACGTAACTTTTATTTACATTATATACGGAAGAATTTCAAAAGCAACATGAGAGTTTTAAACTTTTCTGACTGTTGAGCAGTCAATGTTTATGCTTACATTGTATAATGATGTTTCCAACGAAGGCATTCTCTCCCTAAGTAAAGTATTCTCTCGACAGCGTCCTAAGTACCAATTACCCAAATTGATGTGTGCACTGCACATAGATCCCGTCAAACGAACGAGAGGGGCCCGTGGTTTAATTCAATCAATTCCTGCTGGAGTGCGCGTGTGGTTCCGTAGTTTCATTCATAATTTCGTTGGGTTGAGCCGTAATACATGTGCTAGTTGTAAAGGGCTACTATGCTACGGTTGGTGATATAGTTGATAAAGTTGCTCCTAAAATAGCATCACCAGAACCGGTCCCAGAAGTTGATTCAGTATCTAAGCACCCGTCTAATTGCGTCTGCGTAGCTCTGTAATTGCGTGATTATTTTGTTATCTCAAACAAGACAATAAGCCAGACGACTTTTAATTGGAGCTATTTTTCTTTGAGCTTCTTCAACACAGCTTTATGTGAACAACTGGTTTGTTTTATTAGGACAGCATTATTTTATTTTGTGCTTATTATATCTTGATTTGCATTTTTGATAGATTTAAATTATACGAATACGAGTGAATATGCACTTTTAGCGCTTTAGTTATAGATTATAAACTCTATTTTACTATTATATTTTGCTAAGAAAATGTTAAACAACATTAAGTACTATAAATCTAAAGAAACGTTACACCTTGTTAGGTTAGGTTAGACTTAGACCTATGCCTTTACGATCTAATTACGACCTAGCTCGTAGCCAATAGTGAACGGCATTAATTTACAACAAACGATACTAATAATGGTTTGCCCATGATGCTTCACTATTGTGAATTTGTGACCTGCGTTGTTGATTTTACGCACATCAAATAGAATGTGATGAACGGCATGAGAACAAGACCTTTGCAGAGAAATCTAAGAACTAGACTAATCAGACACCTGCTGACAGTAAATTAAGAATGTTTTACGACGTACCTATTGTATATTTTCAAGCCAAGTGGATCACAGCCAGGGATAGTTCTTACCTGAAAGAAATTACAGAGTTCAAGCGTTATCATAAAATAATAAGTGCCGGTGCGAGAGACTTAAAATGTTTAAGTCTCTTATTAATAGACGGAAATACGCTGCCCCCCAGCTTTCAGTACATCTTCGATGGACGTGCTTAGTATGACATTGTGATAAGATCACCTATCATTAGGTGGGCCATATGCATGTTATCATTAAAAAGTAGCTTATTTTTGAAGAATATAAATTAAGCCATCGTCAGGCGTCAGTCAGCAGCATTATCATTTGTATAACCGTTCATTTATATGAGATTTTCGTGCACCAGCTGCCTAGTATTATAAATTTGTCAATCTGTAAGCCGCAGATGCTGTGATGGAGCTTGCAATACCTAAAAACATTTTAGCAGGATTTGCCGCTGCTCAATTTACATTTGCAAAATTTACAAATAGAAGAGTTGTTCAAATATTAAGGAGCTTCAGATATGTCTAGACTCATTTATCCCAAGTTTATCCCGAGGCGGAGATAAGCTATTAGCTATTTATGAGATGGATGACAAACTAGGGGTTTCAACGGATGCCTGAATCACTGCTCGTATGATTCAAGATTAAGGACATTAAATACTACAATTGAAAAAGTCATTTCAAATGTCATTGTGGTTTAGATTTCGTCATGCGAAGTCAGGACTTTCGCCATCGAATGGAGTCTTGCATCAAGTTTACAATTTTAAAATTTTCTTTTGGTTATAAATTGCAACAGCGCAAATCGGTTTATTTGCCTATTGAAGGTCAAGGATACACAATAGTATGTTTGGGTAATATGATGAAAGTATTGACAAACTATCATAGAGTCAATATTTCAGAATATAACACTGAGATATTATTTTTGATTGAAGAAAGATCCATCATCGGCGCTTTCCATCAGGCAAGATTGAAGCCAAAGGATGGTCAATAGATTATTAAAATAAAAAAAAACTGCTACAATTCTCATCCGCAGGAAATAACTGAATGAGACTGACGTAAAATGTAGCACAGGTAAAGGTGCTTTTTAAAGTCAGCAGTATGTCACAAAGGCTAGTATTATGAAGACGATGCGGATATCTTATTACTTTGCGTGACCAACGCAATCCGTGGTTAGGTGAAGCAATTGACTTTTCAAATAAACAGTGATAAATGATTTTCGCTGTAAGAGTTGGTCAATGTCAAGCAGTATAAGGTTGTTCAAGCAATTACAAGAAGATAAGAGACAGCCTTCAGCCAAGGCTGTACCGATATCACCGGCGCATTAACCTAAAAACAAACCGGTCAAAACAATTACTGTCCCAAAGAGAATTGGACATGTTGAACCTGAATACCTTACATCAGTCTTACAGTCATACAATGCCAGTATCTTCAGAATGAACAGATTTCAAGAAGGAACTCGGAGCTTATAGCGTTAGTATTAGCTATAGCTAGGGCTGAAGAAAGGGAGACAGTTCGATTCAGCCTAAAAATATTTTTAAGAAACTTTTTTTTGTATGAAGTAAATAGACATTGATTTGTAAATTAGAAATATAAATATTTATTTAGATTATGATTAAAGTACGATACATCAATTTCATTTAATTAAATTACCGATTAATAAATAACAGAAACTTGCACGCGCGTTTCGTACCTGTTTTCCCCAGCGTGTACCCAATTATCGCAATGTTACCGATTCGATTTGTTGAAGAGTTTTATAAAATTTCATTTGGTTCATGCAAAGTTTATCGTTTGCAGATTTTGTTTGAGTAGAGCCATCTTTTTGGACACTAAATTATTGTCATTTTTTTTTAATAAACAATTTGATGATAGATTTTTAGTCAAGGGCAGAACAATCATAATTTGTATCCAAAGATGCGTAAAAGCTTCTTGGCTGCGCATAGCATAATGTCATATGCAATTAACGTTCTCATAACACTTATGACTGGGCATAAACCTGTTCGAAGGCGCTGGCGCGAAGGTGATATCAAGAGAGGAATTCTACCTATGCGCTTGCATTTATGAACATGCACTCCAGACAGGTTTTCATTGTGAAGTGGGCTTTGCTGCTCTGATATTTGACTGAGTATGGCTTGCTGACTCATTTTTGGTTGCTGTGATACTACTTGTAGCTGGTTCGAATAGTACGTTGTCTGCCCGACTATATTGCTCATAATTACCAAACATGAAAAATAATTTGGAGTCTTGAGAAACGATCTATATAATAACTGACCGAGCCCGAGTCACACCATCAGATTCGATATTGTATAAGATGCTTGAAAACTTGGTCACTCATTTTCACAAAGTGGTAATATTTAAGACTGCTTTGTTATTCAGCCATGTGAGTGGCAAGTCACGATTTCCAATATGACTCGTGACTTAAAGTCACAAGTTTTATAATTGTCATGGAAGTGAGACTTCTGTATACAAGTGTTATTTATTCCGTGGCAGTTGCCTAGCTGAATCGGAAATTGAATGTTTGCGTGCTGACTTTAGAGAATCGAGTTGCTGTTTTGCAAAAGAGTCGGTGAACCGAGACGAATCGTATCGATTAGAGTAATTAGCGTGAAATAAGTTCGGAAGAATTGGTAAGGAACAAATTGAACTGTCACTTGATTAATGATGATTGAAAAACAATGCTTCACTTTGCCAAATCTTTCACAGATTTTGGTTAACTTGGACTCGGACTTCTAAGTTCCTAACTAATATCGACAGAAGGAAAAGTAAAACAAAAACATTTTGCTACGATTGTTATCTCGCATTAATTGACCAGATAACTTTTAATTGGGATGAATGCCGGAAAAAGAAGAAGAACAGACTAAAATTGTATTAATAAAGAAAGTTTTACTACTGACATTTACGAAGCCCAACCTTTTAACTGAAACAAATTAGAGATTCGCGTGATCTAACTAAGCTAGACGCTCTCTTATTAGAACAGAGCCGCAGTTAAGAAACAGTTACTATGAAAACAACAGAATAATGCAACAGTTCTCACTTCACAGTACCAACACAGATAACAGAAAATAAGTATGTATTGAGAAATAGTGGATGCCAGAGTTTAGCGGTCTATCTTATAAAAATAGCCTAAATCAGATTGTAAGTGTTGTTTAACAATAGCGAACTTTAGCAGTAAAGCGTGTTCTTTAATAACACATTATGAATGATGTCTTATAATCGAATTTTAACAGTGCAATAACTATGGTCTCGCAATTATGTGCTTGATTCAGTTTTCATCCAAATAATGGCAACAATCAATTTTATTTTCTTTCGGAATGCATCGGTTTTAGTTTTATCCATCATTTTTGACAGAAACATAAATTGACTTTGGCACAATTGGCACGCTTTTGACATTAGAAAAGGTAAACAAAAGAATTTATTTCGTTTTATTTTACAGAAATCTTGCAAATACATAAAATCAAGAATAGAATTTTGTTTTCTGCTGTTTCATATTGGTTGTAAAAATACGACTAGCTGCTATTTCAGTACAAACACACACAAAAACCCTTTTCATTTTACGGAACCTGAAAATGTAACTGCAGTGTTGTATGTATGGTTTTTAAGGCTAGTCCTAGGTATATATTCTGGCGGAAAACAAAGCATGCGGAAGATATTAAGAAACAAAGCATGTCAATGCTTCGCACAAAACACAAAATTGTTGTATTTGCCCAGACTCTTGAACTTACATATACCAACAACCTCGAAGTTTTATCCCCAAATTTGAACCAAAACAGCTATGACGTTTGTCATAGATGTATGTTTATACAGAAGCATATGCCTAAATTGTTTGTAAAATCTTTGCTCTCTCTCCCCGATATATTCTTACCTATTATTATTTTTTATAATTTTTGACCCGTACCATTTTCTTTCTATTCCAGATAGCAATAAGTAAGAACTAAGAACAAGGAGAGCTGAAAATTAAAATAGACTGTATGGGTTCTCAGTTGAAAAGAAGAGTTATCATCACCTATTGTTTTCAGTTTGAAAAATAATAATAAAAGAAGATTCATTATTGATTTCTAAACAATGAGATCCACGTTCAACTGATTATACATGTGTTATATTTCTAGATGACTTTTATTTAATCCTATCTTCATATTTATGGTGTGTGTGTATGTACCTACCTGGTATATCATGAATAATCATGGTCAGATTCTAATTATTAATTGGCATAAAGTAAACCAAAATTATTATCATAAGCTTATTATAAGCATCAAGACTAGTGTTCTAATTCTAAATGGGGGAATAAGATCTGCACTGACATCCCGCAATGGGGTGTATTGTGCATTGTCCCCATGCTAACCTCACCCCAGCCAGCCCAACTCCTTAAAGTAGCGGAGAAGGACTTTGAATTGGTGGAAGCAGTGTTCCCCGATGGTGTGGTGGATGACAATAGTGATGAAAAAAACTAGTGTTGTAGAGATATAAGTAAATAGATTATGCATAAGTAGGAAATAATCAGAGGGTTTCCATAATGGTATCAGGTCAAGTCTTTATTAGGTAGTATATCATATTATATCCCCGTTGATCAGGTGATCAGATGATCATCTCTGTGCTGATGCAGTTGCATCTCCGTAAACCTGACACATAAGTAAGAAGGTGAGTAAACATTTACATATGTAGGTAGACTAGGCAGCTACTTCAAGAGACAAATGAAAATGAAAAACCTTATTATCCAACATAATGTATTTGCCTCAGCATTTAATTACTGTTAGCACATGATGTTTTGGTGGTATACCGGCTCTACGCTAGTCTCTTTCTAGGTCCGAGCATACCTATTTCCAAGATATTTGATTATTCTTTTTGAAGAATTTATTTAACAAGAAATCAACAAACAACAAAAATTTTCATCTCATTTCAGCATGTCTGTCCTTTTTATCGGTCGGCATTATTTTTTACTCTTTCGCTGTATACTTTTTGTACCATCTAATGTCTCAATTACTTAGAAAGAAGCAAAATAAATTTAAGAATTTATTTTGACATGACGGCCATTTTTAAATATCTGCTAAAGGAGGGTTCTGAGCACTTTAGTTTTAGGATACACCAAAAGGATACGTTTGGCTTATTGTTCGTTTATAAGACGACAAAAATATCACCGAGCCTTTAACAAGTCTTTAATTCTGCCGTAACTTTTTATAAGATAGACCGTAGAACTTTAGTACGTGTTTAGTACAGTTAATATCAAAACACCGACATTGCATAAGACCATCGCTATGTTGTGTTAATATGATGTAATATTATGTATACAAAGATTGTTTCATTAGGCTTAGATTCTTATCTTCTAGACATAATTTAAGTACATAGCAGTAAACGAGCTCAAGAGTGCTTTACGTCTTATGCGCATGCTGCTGCGCATGTTAGCAGTGATTTGCCATGAAGCGTTCTGAGGAACTGTACCTCTACCATGAGTTGTCACAGTAAAATCGCCTGACTTTACTACAGTAGGTAGTTGCGTAAATATTAGTATTACGAATTTTAGTACCCAACTATCCGCTAGAGGCGTTGTACAAATCTTCATACATTTTTTTAACTACAGACGCTAGCGAGTATAGATTGTAAAAACTCATGGTAGAGCTACTGTCTGTTCTGTATTCCATGATAATTCGAAAGAAGTATTAAGTGGTCTTTAACATTTTTTTTAATAAAAATAACTTGTACTGACTTGAATTCTAATACACTCTTTCACTTTCTAATATGTATACTTTATACGTAAAGTTGTTTATTTATTCCTCAACCTGATATCAAATCTACAAGTATATAACGTGAAACGTTGATGGTAATCTAAGGATTCAATAAATTCAAAAGAACACCCAAGAATTTCACGAGCTCGTATATCGGAATTTCTTCACTCTCTCTGTGGCTGTTTGCACTTGCACCTACATTTGATATTAGCTATATACAAGTTGAGTAATTATTGCAGTTGTTAATAGACAGACGACATTGTAAAGATAGCGGCAAGGCGAAAACGGCTCATTACAGTGGACATTTTAAGGTTGATAATGACATCTTAATTATCAGCACTAAAATAACAATGGACCATCTAGTCCGGGCGGTTTTAATGACGATGACTGCAACTTTAGTTTGTTCCGGTTATATTAGTAATTTATTGAATCTTTAAACTAGGTACTTAATCTTTTTTATCGAGTGCAAAGATGATCTTACTTCGCATGCTTTTCCATAACAGTGTTTGCGAGGGTGTAAACAAGACATCATAACCTTAGACCCAAAACACACATTACCAATGTGTCGCAGGTAAACATAACAATCAAACGGTCACACGTTTGCGTGATTTACAAGCGTGCCGCGAACCTTGCTTAGCGAAGGTTACATCCTGTATGTGAATCACTACTTCCTCAGTGGAGAGGAAAATGATAACTGATTTATTATCACTAATAGACTGCCGTCTTTCTATTTTTTTTATGGTTTATTTTTTAACCGGCTAAGAAATATAAGAACAAAGATTTTACAGGTGTATGACGAAAAATGTTGTAACTAAAAATTTCAATGCTTAGGGATGATGGATTAGTAGATTTTGCCTCCAGTGAAACGTCTCAAGTTTAGAAAAAACTATGACATTAAAAGTTTATTTCTTATATTTCGTGTTGGCAAGCAGTTTTTGTTGAAAAACAACTTTGTCAACTGCTATGTATGACTAATAGCCTATCTTCAATCTTATAGATGCAGCGCGATATGAGTTTGCTGATAATGAGATGCTGGAACAAATAAAGAGATGCCGCAGAGATTTTGACGCGTTTGACTTTGAAAACTGTGATGACGTGAATATATACTGCAAAAAGTGAGCCTGCCATGCCAGAACCTGTTTCTAATGAAGGAGAAACCTTGGACATCCTAAACGATTTTGAACGATTTTGAGTGTGAGATTAGTGTATCGCAGTTAGTGTTCTTGAATATATGTCACGAAAATCACATATTACAATTGGTTAGTGCCTAGAGAGCAAAAGCATACATTCTGTGTTTCCTGAGTCCTATAATATGGATATTTTTAAGAGACGAGTGAATAGGTATCTTCTAGGCAAGTGTGCTACATCGTAGACCGCATCGTCACTTAACATCAGGTGAGATCGCGGTCAAACGCTTGCCTATAACTTGTAAAAAAAAATCTCCCTTGCCCAAAAAGAAGCGAGTTGAGCTACTGGTTTACTGGTATAAGTACTTCGACTGATAGGAACCTACACGGGAGAAAGAATAGTAGCATGCTCTCAAGTAAGGAGTAAGTCAGAAGTCTGATTCGGGATTAATAGAACTGTGCCAATGGATCACGTGACAACGACGACTGAGAAACATATCTGCTTTGACTCATCATTTCGTGCATTGGTATTTGGGCACGTCTGCCGCTTTGAATGGGCCATTGTATGCTGCTACCGAAACTGGTTCGCAATCCATCAAGTAGTCCATCGAAGACAACCTTCAGCACACAATGGCTGTCTTGAGAACCGAGCTCATTTCCTCGTGACATTTCCTTTGCTAAACGATACTAGGTTTATAATTATAGGGTTGGGAACTTGGGATCTAGAGTCGTGGAGTTTTGTGTTTCTTCATCGGGCTAATAATATGCAATGTTAAAATTGGCCCTACGTTTACCATGTAGAATATAGATTTGATATGAAGTCTCTAGGTACCTACTAATTGCTAATTTCACCAAATTTTAAACCACATGGGTCAACAGAGCGTTTATTTTCAAGTGGTTTTTTATATCCGTCTTTTCTGCCGGTTGCTGGCAGCAAATATTAGCACGCGCTCAGGAAATAGCATGATTCATGCAATGTTGATATAAGTTGAACATGGTTCACCGCCTGACCTTTGGTTCGAACTTAAATAGTAAACATGATACTCTTTACTACGTCGAAATAAGGTTCAAATAAGTTTTGGAAAAGCTTTTGGGACTTATTGCTGCAATTTTCAATGTTACACAATATGAATATTTAACAAGATTTCGGCGCTGAATTGACGAATTGTGATGGATCGGTCGCATTAAAATTCAGGTAAAACTTGTGTTTCTCATATAACATGTAAATGGGACATTCACGACGGATATTAATGAGTTTTTATCAGAGTGGTGACGAAATCTTGATTTTCTTCGATTCAATCAAATTACATTCTTTCGTTTAGTACGTTTTGTAAAGTGTAAAGAATAAAAATGCTACAAACAATCACCTGCAGAGATCACCGCGGATCCGTAAGGGGTGTCACAGGCACCTACATACTTTATACCTGACAATTTATATTATACAAAATTATAACACCCAGTCAACCTCATAAGATATACAAGACTAGACTACACACACGACCGAACAGATAAGTATCTGATTACTAGTAGTGATGCAAACCTTCTAATGAAGCCCTTATAAGATCAACATTCCTGACGCTATTAGGTAATGTTTTTCTAGTTTTAAGAATGTTGACAAATCTCACGTAATTTCCACCAGAGCGATTAAAAATTTAAACCATACTTACTGTGAAAACTCTACTCAAAATAGTCGCAAGTTTGTTGATTTATGACTGGACAGGGCGGAATATACATGTCTGTTTTAAAAACATATTTGTTCAACAAGGCCTATCTTTTGACTCGTCAAATCAGGCACCAATAAAATTACCTAGGTAAGTTTAGTAGTAACATTTCATTTGTTGATTTGGTACGTTGACGTTGGGGGTTATAGCTAAGTGGATAGTACTGGGTAGGATAGGTTAGTAGGAATCTACGTCACCGACAGTACAACCTCTCGTGTGTCGCAACCTTCACAGATACCGATAAGTTATCTAAACATAACATATCATTTACTTTTCTCGTACCTATGATTGCAATTCATTTTTCAGTCGCTACATAATGCATGATGTCAGGACATAGGCATGTGGCACCAGTTGTGCTAACAATGAAACGGCTGAATCGAATTTGTTTAGATATGGTTAGTGTTAGTGACTGAGTAACTATAACTACACTGTAGGTATCCCTAGAATAAAATAGAAAAGCAAATCAAACTGTTACTAATCCATAGCGAATTAAATAAAAAAAATATTCACGGACAATTCACACATCACACTTTAGTCCGAAACTAAGCAAAGTTCGCAATTAGATAAGTACTAAACTTACTATTAAAACTAAGGTACTTAGACAGACACACAGGGGGCAAAGCCAAATTTAAATATGTTGGTACTTGTTTAAGCGCTGTATAGGGATTGTGATACCAAGAACTCTGTCAATAATAACAAACGATTTAGTTAGGCAAAGGGATATTATGAACGCGTACGCATGCGAAAGTATTTTAAGGTTACAAACAAGAGCTCTAACTAAATAGACATTTAAAATCATACCGAACAAGTTACAATAATATGGAAATTATATTTTCGAGCAAACTTTCCGTGACTAATTATAATTAAGTAACCATAATATGTTCAAAAGTACGAAAATACACAGGAAAAATTTTTCACTGTGGCCAAATAGTCTAAAAGATTACATTTTGGCAGCGCCGAATAAAATAAAATCTTGATACAAAACTAGAATTACTTCTCAAGTGCGCATTTTCAAGCATTTCCAAGTATCAAGGTCACTGCCAAGGTTAGAAAAAAAGTAACCGCAAATAATTTATTGAATAGATGATATTGTCATCGTATAGACTGAGATTTATTCAGAACACGGAATGTGAGCGCGTAGCGTAAGAAATGTCTAGTGACGTTCCTAGTTATGTTATCCGGCTTTTATGGAATTGAGGGATCAAAGTCAAAAAAGGATTTGTATTCTCAGGCTTCTGTCAGAGATTCTTGATCCAATATAGAGGTGCCAAAATTTTGTTATAAAAACTTATGTTTTCCCGCTTCTAGGAACGTTTCTCCCCTATGCCTTAGTAATAAACACTAAACACACTAACGGCCGGTTTCTGGAAACCCAAATCACGATTGATCCTAGTTTGACACATAGTAATTGTTTGTTTTTTTCGTTGATCATCGTTCGAGAAACCGGCCGTTAGAGTTCAAATTCATGTCAATCAAGATTATTTTATACATATTTCGTGTTTGCGAATTTTTTATAACTTTTCGATGTAGACTTTTCTTGTAGCGTGCTTTACAGCCAGACACTATGTCTAGCATTCACAATCCGGTCAAAATTAGCACACGTCTATGGACAAAATATGACGTGAGGTTGGAAGTTTACCTGTGCGTTTTAAAAGGTAAATAGAAGGCAGGTGGTGTTTACCTGCACCTGATTCACTGATTACCTGTTTGATAACAACTGCTTGGTATTCAGGGTGCGAATTAAATACTTAGGTAGTATATCATCATCATCATAATCCACTGATGGACGTAGGTCTCTCCGAGGTGATAGGATATACTGTCATATGTATATAACTACATTTATTATTTATTGAACATATGACAGTATGTTCAAAAAACTAAGAAAAATGTGGTTTTAATCTCACCTATGTTTTTATTGTCACTGCTCAGTTCTACCCATAGCAAATGTTTGTGATGAACATAAATATTTGTTCTGTATATTAAGGGTGTTAATAATAATGAGCTACAAAAATGTTAAGGAGTTTCATAAAAATGTATCAAACATCAACATAAAAACGGGACTATAGACAAAGTTACGAGACGAAGCTAGTTGTATGGTATTAGTGATAAACAAAGAGACAAATGAGACAGACAATGTTACGATACGAGTCAAAGCTAGTCCATTACCTTTGATCTAGTTTTAAGTTTAATTGGATTAATCAGCCAACCTCTTAAATCTAATCAGAACTTGCATTAGTCTCAAATTTGCAAAATGCATTTTATTATACAATTTATTTGCAAATAAAATATCTCCTTGTATTCTAACAAGGAGATATTTTATTTGCAAATAAATTATTCAAAATTGTGCAACAGCAATTAAGATTGTATAACATTAAGTTACTAATTTATTAAAATGCAACATGTATTCTATTTAAAATGCAGATACTAATTTCAAAACGAAAGTAAGTCATTTAAGATTCAAGATGATACATAAATCAATAGTTTTATTTGAATTCTATTTTAATTTTCAGAAAATAAAATGTCACAAAATATTTTTATTTGACATTTTTTTATAGGTAATCAAGTAAATCATGGACATTTCACACAATAATTAAACTCATACAAAACCAGACTATCAAAACACCCTAACCCGCTGGCTGCAAAGCTACTGGAGACTGACAACCAAAAAAGGCTAAAGCACCGAAAGATATTAGAACCCAGAGAATAAAAAAAACCACATTGGTGCTACACTCACTGGAGTACAGCCCCGCACGTCACTTGGATCTCCCAAAAGATCTGCTTATAGCCATCAGGCTGATCGCAGATAAAACCACCAAAAAAAAAAAAATTCACACAATACTATATAATTGTACTTCAACGAGATTGCTAATAGAAAATAGTGGGCATTTAGACAAAATCTTATTTTTGTTTTAATATTTATTTGTAATACAAATAAATAAATAAATATTCATGGACATTTCACACATAAATACTCTAGTCATAAACTAAGCAGTGCTTGTACAATTATGAATATCATTTATATCATTTTTTTTAATACATACAAATCTTCATTAAGTTTATTTGCAAGTGTCCTGTGAATTGTTTGTACTTAGTTCGCTATATTTAGCTATTGTTTTTAATGTTTATTACTCATGAATAAGGCCAATAGTAAATTCTACATTAACAATTATCATGCCAGGAGAAATGGTATTCACCAGCCAAAGATGTTTAATGTTATGAACTTGAGCCAAAACATTTGACAAGCAATTTATTAGAGAAATGATACCACGGTCATATTGAATTATTTTCTAGTTAGATTTATCCTTCATATCTCTCTATAGTGTTGTTTATCCAAATTTGATTCAGTTATTTAATTATATAAATATAATAAATTATGGAAAACATAATATAATCCAATCTAGTTTAAGGGCACAGAAGAAATTTTGCCATTTATTCCCGGAATATAGTATTTTAAAAGATAGAGGTTGTTAGAGTTCTGACAACCAACAGACTTCTAGACTTTTAGCATACCCTAATGTTGATAATACAACAAACAGTTGAATGATCTAGAAGATGTATAGATGTATCATAACAAAGCTTACCTTGAACACTTCGGAGAAGAAGCCCGCTCCTATCTTTTCAGGTATAAAGTCATCGAACGGGTACAGGGCAGCCACGGCTGTCCGCAGCGCCGTGCAGGACGAGCCCGTCACCCTCCTGTCTCCCATTCTCTCACCATCCTCACTGACACCAGACTCCTTGTCGCACTCATCATCACAACACACGCGTTTCGTCCTCTCTCCATCCCGAAACCTCCGCCCGACCCTCGAGTGAGGTCCTCTGACGAACCTGCCGCTCTTGGCAGTCTCGTCCAAGTTCGTGAAGCTCTCAGCTATCTTCAGCACCTTGCTTGGCTTCCGCCGCTCGTATCTACTCCCGACAGAGCACTCGTCTTGCATTCTAACTGATGTGCCTATCCCGCGTCGAACATCGTTCAAGTGTCCTCGACCACGCACGGGCCCTTCGCGTTCACCATCGCTTCGTCCACGATAACCGACGGTACTTTACAATAATACAAATAACCATTATTTCACAAAACTTCGATTAAATTTTGTGAATGTCTTGTCACTCTCACATCAACGTTCCGTCCGGTTTAGTGTATACTTGAACACACGTATGAGTTTATTCCCGTTCTAAGTGATGATTGTTATGCGACTATTGTTTTTACTGATAAACAATCTGACTACGACGCGCGTTCATTCAGGCAAAGTAAAGAAAGCGGAAAGCAAGCAAGAAGCAAGCAAAGCAACCATCGACGAACACATGACAGTTCGTATTTTCAATGTTGGCAGTACATAAAAACCGTGTTTTATTTTGTTTGGTTGTTAGCACTGTAACTAATAAAGATGCGTTCATATTAATCAGAAATACTTAATTAAATTAACGTTAGTGAAAATAAGGGTTTTTTTTATAACGACATATTCTGAAAAGCATTAGTTTATTTTTAACCAAATGAAGAGCCGATTTTTCTGCTGATGGATGACAGACA
Source organism: Ecliptopera silaceata (assembly GCA_932527185.1). Classification (NCBI taxonomy): domain Eukaryota; kingdom Metazoa; phylum Arthropoda; class Insecta; order Lepidoptera; family Geometridae; genus Ecliptopera; species Ecliptopera silaceata. Next base: position 10,618,413 of record OW052194.1, on the reverse strand, counting down.
GTATTAAAATTTGGTGATGCAAATAAATTTTCAATCATAACTTTAATCTAAGCTAAATGGATTTTTTACAGATTATACAACGAGAAAGGAGTAAAATAAATTACAAGCGGAAAAAAAGAATGAGGTTTTACTAGTTTAACTCTCTACTGTACCCCAAGTACGAGTTTGTGCACGCACGGATTGTAGCGAGCGACGCAACAACAGATTTCTTAAAAAATCTGCTAGGGGCGCTGCTTGGATCTCCATACAAAATCGGTGGCGTTCGGCGATTGCGTCTCTACGATCCGTGTGTGCACAAACTCGTACATACTTCGGGTACTGCTTTCTCAGAGAGGGTACAACATTTTGACTGTAATACCAGACAAGAGCACGAGAAAATTAGGATGCTCAAACAGTTTTTTTACTTAATTATGAAAACCTATGCAGTTTTCTATTCTTCATTTTTATGATAACTCATAGGTAAGCATTTTAAAACCTTAACCTAAAAGTCATATCACGTAGTCAAACAATAGTGTTATGTTCAAAAATAAAACAAGATATATTTTTAGTTTATTTTTTATTCCATGCTGACGACTATTTACTTATTCCAAATTGTATCTATGTTTATCACACAATGGAAACTTAACAATGACGACCCAATACCAAATAGGATGCAAATGCTGCAAACAAGTCTTTTATGTTTTCCTACCGATTTGGTTCGAGTTGGCTTCCACAATGAAATAATTTTCATTCATCATAAACAACAGTTTTAGCCTCATTAGTCATTATCCACAACTGTCTACTAACTATTCAAAAATGTAACGCTCAATAGCTATACAAATATAATTATTGCTGTTGCGGCTTTATTTCTAAAACTTAATTTAGATATTATGTAAAATTTACATTGATCTCAAAATGAGTATTTATCATTTTCTTATCTAAATTCATTCTTATCTATTCATATCTTAATGATAGTATTGCTTGATTAGAGAAAACATGGCTTTCTCGTAAAAATATCGTAAAATACGTACATGACTGCTTGCTACCTATTATAATTATTTATTAAAGCAACCATTACATGGTGCAATTGAATGAACTTAAGTTTAATGCTTTTTTTATGATTTGTACCAAAAAAAACATTAAAGAAACATATGTAATGTAAGAATTCGCGTTGATATTTAGAAAAAAAATGATGGGTAGTAAGCAAACTAACAAAAATATACAAACACCTTTCTATAAAATATAATAAAAAAATACTTTTGGGAAAAGAAACTAGAATTTATGCTGTTTAACAAAAATAATTTAATAATACATGTGACCAACGTAATTCGCGGCACAGTAATTATAAAAAAAAAACATACTTACTAACAAAAACTTAATTAAAATAATTCATAAACTACAGCATATTCGAAAAGCCATAAAGAAAATAAATTATTACAATTATTGAAATTACTCTAGCTAAAACAAGTCTGCTATCTTTGTACAATAAATACTTTAAATTAACTTAACCTAGTTTGTCTTTCTGTGATATTTTGCGCCAATTTGATAAGAAATAGAATACCTATTGTTAGAATCTATTATAGAAATAGTGCAGTCTATAAAACGTAACTAGCTTATAATCGTACTTATGTATCTACTTAACTTGTAAATCACAAATTTTATAAATGATAGATGTGATCAGCACCCAACTTTGAATATTGTGCTCTCATATCATTAGCCTAAGCAATCTAAGGGAGTTAGGATAAGAGGAATACGGAATTTCATGTTAGCACTTAGCTTTTTTTGTTTCATTTTTATAAACTAACCTTTAAATTATATGTTGTTCTTCTAAACTGAAACCGTAATGACAGTTTTTATTGAACTGCGCAAAAATTAGTTTGGTTTAGAAAAATGTAACAGCGAAAGGGTCAACCATGTTTAAAATGCTATAAATGGGAGTAACCAAAGGTTTTGTAAATTCGATTATGAACTGAATCATAAAATGAATTTACAATCCCTGATATACTGAAGGATGCAAATAAATATTACACAAAAAAACAAAAAAAAAGCTGTAAAAGTACTTAGTTATTTTAGCAATCTATTTAAGATTTAGTAAAACTTACCAAGTATAAAACTGATACAACAAGAAACATTGATTCACAACCATTCTCAACTCTATCAACCTTCTTGATCTAATTTAGTATTTCGAATATCCTACCACAATCCTTTTACACCATAAACTCTATACAAACCAACTATACAAGAGATTACATCCTCCAAAATAGAAAGATGAAAGTTCCTTTCCATCCAGAAAAGTGATCAGTACCCCAAGTACGAGTTTGTGCACACACGGATTTTAGAGACGCGATCCGTGTGTGTACAAACTCCAAGCAGCGCCCCTAGCGGATTTCTTGAGAAGCTTTGATTTCCATACAAAATCGGTGGCGTTCGGCGATAGCGTCTCTACGATTTGTGAATGCACAAACTCGTACTTGGGGTACAGGAACTTTCATCAGCTTTAAAATAGTAAATAGTCATAGTATAGCGTAGGTAGCGACACGACATTATAACAGACAATAATATAATATTCTGAAAAGTTTAAGGCATGAATTATGTTTCGATGTAATGAAATATTTTGTTATGTAGTTACTTATTACATATTTAAATTGTAAACAGTGATATATTTGTGAACTTTAAAATTACAATTAACTACGGTTTTTAAAGTATTTACATTTTTAGAAAACAATACATTGGGATATACATAACAGTAACATAACTTATACTGTTTTTTATTTCAAGAATAAAACTATTTAGATTTCAACCTATTAAGTTGAAAAAATGCTTTTAACGAATGTGCTTGATTAGTTACAGATTTTTTTTATAGATTGAGACTATCTATTGTACTTATTGTAATTAATTTAACTATTTCCATTTCATTAAAATCTAATTATTTTAACAAATGTCATAAAATGTTCTACCTGTGTTATTACAAAAATAAAGCACGATTACAAAAGTGCCTTAGGACCTAGATTTTCTAAATTTTGTTCTAAGCCTTATCTTTAGCTATACAAGGGATAAGGGGTCAAACAATGAATTTTATATAGCTAATCATCTTGGCATTAAATAGTGTATGATGGTAAGATGTACTACAAGATGCAGTGGTATTCGTAAGACTGGCTGATTGTTCGTTTGGTCTTGACACTCACCTGTAAAAAAGGATAAATTATATTATTGTTATGCGTTTATTATAACTAGGCACTTCTAGTAAAATGACGCTGAAGTACTTAGATTGTACACTTATCATACTTATTACTTGACAGGCGTCACAGCTCAGTTGGTGGTAGCTTTGCCTTCCGTGCTGTGGGTCGTGGGTTCGATTCCCATCCAGAACTAATGTTTGTGTGATGAACATAAAGTATTCTATCAGCAGTCTAGTTCCTATAGTACAAGTTTTGCTTAGTTTGAGACTTATATTATATTACTTATATTTATTATTTATATTAAAAACATACCAGTAGCAACAGCATCAAACTCAAGTTCTGGCTGTACATTGGCTCGCTCACAGTTGGTCGCCGAGCGAGTGACAGAGAGAGTGCCACCGCGCGCCTCTTTTGACATAAAGCAGTACCGCCGCGCCGCTGTGCTATCGCGTGTCACCGGCGTCGTCACTACAAATGACACGCCGTTCTCGTACCAGCCGCCATGGCATGTGTATGCTGGAAGTTGGTTAAAATAGTTTTATTGTAAGCATTATTTTAGTTTTAAAGTTAAGGTTAAAACGGCTTGTGTATGCTGGAGTGATAGTAAGAGTATTTTTAGTATAAGTTATTAAGTTAGGGTTAAAATAGGGCTAAGTTACACCAACGGCTTTCATAACAGATAATCAGGTAACTTGTGCAAATGTCACGTACATTCTGGGACGGTGTAATGCTCTGTTACAGATTTTATACAAAGTATATACAGTATTTATACAGTTTGACATAATTATTTACTACAGTACCCCAAGTACGAGTTTGTGCACACACGGATCGCAGAGACGCGTTCGTTGAATGCCACCGATAATTGAAATCTAAGCTTCTTCAGAAATATGCTAGGGGTGCTGCTTGGATCTCGATACCAAATCGATCTACAATCCGTGTGTGCACAAACTCGTACTTGGGGTACAGTAATATTACTTAGTTGTAGGTATATTTTAGTAACTCAAAATATAATATTTCACAGTTTTCTAATAACACTATCCCAAACAACCTCAAGCAATCATTCTACGATATAAAATAATGGCGTTATATTTTGAAAATCCAGTCAAAATATCACTAGTATCAAACTTACCTGTAACATACTCCTTATTCTGACAGGTGGAATAAAACTCCATATTCTTCACAGAGTTGCATCCAACTTCTAGTTTACTGTAGTTGTTCACCACACAGCTTACTTCACCTCCGTCTGATTGCCTTTTACTCCTCAGCATTGGAGTTTCAGACATATTTCTTACGTCAAAATTGAACATTTTTGTGTCAATTAGTCTATGATTATGTTCCATTGATGTTTCTCTCTTTCTCCTTACGCTATCTTGATGTAGTATAGATCTTTTTCTCCTACTGCGCTGGTTATTTTCAATTGTATATTTTCCCGCGTAAGGGCATTCTTTCGACTCTGGATTACTTGCTGAAAACAGAAAAAAATATTTAGGTACTATCAATATTATTGCATAATTATATTCATTTAATCGCCATGATATTAAATATATTCGTGATATTAGATGTATAGTGCGACAAAGAAATTGGTTTACCACTTTTGATGACATCTCCCAGTAACATAATTATTCGATAAGGATTACAGATTGACAGATTCTGACGTAGCAGTTATTAATCTGTCAAGCGAAAATAGCCCTTGACGTTTTGTACGTGCAAATGATATTCAACCTTAGAGTGGTAAACCAATTTCTTTGTCGCCTATACCTATATTCAAAAAACTATTTTTAATGGGGAACTGTTTTAAGGTTATGTACCTCTAATATAATATGGAATCTTTCTCTTTATTTTCTATGTGTATAATTGAGGTACTTATTCGTTACTAAGTACATATTTCTTTTCGACTGTCATTATTGTACTTTATTTTTAGTTTTATCTATTTTTTTTGAGTTCAATAAGCTTCAAGTTCATAAAGGAGATCATAGTGGAAACCATTAAGATATTATGTTCTGTGGAACAGACTTACCGACTAAAGTGACGTACGGCGCGGTGACCGCGTTGAAGTGTCGCGGCGAGCACGCCTCGTCGGGCCGCGCGGTGGGCGCGCCGCGTTGCAGCTCCGCGATGAATGCGTCGCGGCGATACAGCACCACGCACACGTAGCGAGACGCGCTGCAAGGACACAAGCATAATAAATCACGGACATTTCACACATCACACTCTAGTCCCGAACTAAGCAAAGCTGTACTATGGGGACTAGATTGCTGATAGAAACGCACACATAACGAGACGCGCTGCAAGGACAACAGCTAAATAATTCACGGACATTTCATACATCACACTCTAGTCCCGAACTAAGCAAACCTGTACTGTGGGGACTAGATTGCTGATAGTATAATAAATTCATTTTTTGTAAATACATAGTGTTCCGGCCGATGATGGATGTGCGCGCGGGCAACATGTCAAAGTCAACTGACAGGTGTCAGTCATGGTGACGTACGCGCTCGCCACGCACTTGTCAAGAATATAACCTCCTTCTCTTCGCTTATTGGCCACGGCCCCCTAACCATTGTATTATTTAATATTAAAATAAACTAAGTAAAACAATCCAGTATTAAATTTATCCATCCCCCCATGGAACATTGGTGACTCCGACGTAATAATTTCACAAAGTCTACGTAAAAAACAAGAAATCGATCGTCGACATCCAGCAAGCCACGCCGCCGCCACGCCGCCGGCGCAGATTGTTGGGTCGCAACGCAACGCAACGTGAAATCAAGGAGGAATAAAAGGAAGGCTAATTCCACCTCAGCTTGCCAGCCGGATTACCGCAGCTAACGCAATCAAGGGAAGTGCCCATTCCAATCTTATTCCCATCCCACTCACAAATTCCCATCTTCGTTTGGTTGACGCATTTACAACCTCTCAAATTTCATTCTCTTTACATCATTCAACATTACCGTGCAGCCCATAAGGTATCAGCGAATCAATTTTACAATACATTTACCACGTGTTTCAAATTCCAGCACATCTTTACCCTTGCATCCTGTCAGGTGACGCCGCAGGCCAGTCGCCGACCTATTGAAATTAAGGAGCATAGGCAGTACAGCTCAGGAATAAGTTATGTATATCAATCAACTTCTTATATAAATTTTCTCTCAATACAATGTCTCACACATCAAATCAATCAGCATCGGTCGTACGTAGTAAGTTAGAGGTACCCACTATAACATTTGATCTAAAGGACCTCACTAGCAAAAGAAGCTCTATTAAAGGCCGTATAACTAAATTTAAAAACTTAATTAATAAGTTCTCCGATGTAGATCCTATACATCAAGTTGAGTTGACCATGCTGGTGCAACGATTAGATACCTTCAAAGATCTTTCAACCTCATTTCAAGAGATTCAATCAGAAATCGAGGTATTGAATCCCACCAACATGGACAGCGAGCTTGATTTTAGAGAAGACATTGAGGCAGACATATCTCTTTATATAGCTAAGGCTCAAATCATGATTGATAAAAATAGTTCAAAATATTCAGACTTCAAGTCAATGCAATCTGCATCAGGTTCTGGCTCATGTCAGCACCATAACCAAAATACTAAACCCATGGGATTTAAATTGCCCGTACTGCAAATAGCCAAGTTTGATGGAACTCCTTCTAAATGGTTAGAGTTCAGAGACACCTTTACAGTGCTTATTCATAAAAATGAAAAAATTGATCCTATTCACAAGTTTCACTATCTCAACTCGTACTTACAGGGTGAAGCTTCTTTAGTTATAAGTAACATTGAGATAAGCACTGCTACTTATGAGGAGGCCTGGCGTCTTCTCTGTGAGCGATACAACAATGAGAAACAATTAATTACAAATCATCTCAACTCTCTGTGCAATCTTCAATCTGTGACTCGTGACTCTGCAAAAACTCTAAGAATGCTAATAGACAATGTATCCAAAAACTTACGAGCTCTAAAAACACTCGGTGAACCAACAGAATCATGGGACACTTTGATCATCCATCTGGTCTCAGCAAAGCTCGACAGCAGTACCAATTTTAAATGGGAAGAGTCCAAAACTAATTTACAAAAATCCCCTTCACTAAAAGAATTCTTTAATTTTCTCAATGGCAGAGCTAACATTTTAGAGTCTGTCCAATTTAATAAAGTTGAAAGACAACCCAATCATAAGACTAATAATCAAGGATTTTATAAAAATGAAAAATCTCATACAAAATCATTTGCAGTTTCAGCTGAACCATCTTCTTCACCTGTGTGCGTCCTGTGCCAGGGCAGCCACCGGTTGTATGATTGTGCTACATTCCTGAGCAAATCCGTCGATGAGAGAGCTTCGGAGGTGCAGAGGTTGAGACTCTGTCCTAACTGCTTGAGAAAGGGACACCTTTCAAGCCAATGCAGGTTGGGTCCATGCTATACTTGTAAGAGACGTCACAATACTTTGCTGCATAGGGACTCTCAGGCTGCAAATATAACCCAAGTAGTACAAACAACTGAATTAGGACAAAACTTACCAGAAGTAGATCAGGACTTATCTGAAACTGAAATTGAACCGCATGACGACGAAGCCATTGTCATGTCAGTAGGAACCAACCAAGGTGTGCTGCTATCAACCGCCTTAGTTGAAGTATACAATCCAATTACTAACAAGCATGTCACGGCCCGCACTCTTCTAGACAGCGGCAGCCAGAGCTCAATAATCAGTCAACACTTAAGTGACAAATTATGTTTAACCTCTCAGCTCACACAACTAAACATAGTAGGTATAGGTAATAATACCACTAAATATGAAACCCTAAGAAGGTGCAACATTGAAATTAAATCTAAATGCACTGCGTTTGCTACAACGCTTTCGTGTCTTGTGTTGCCTCAAGTCACCAGCAATATGCCTACTAAAACCTTCAACATTAAGCATATCAAGTTGCCACCTCACATTAAGCTGGCAGACCCCACGTTTAATCTATCAGCGCCAATAGATCTTCTGATAGGCGCCGATATCTTCTGGCAACTTATAGGATGTCGACAAATACCACTAGGGCCAGGCCAACCTATTATGCATCTATCAAAATTAGGTTGGGTATTAGCAGGGCCACTATACACAAGCAGTGTCAATAATTACTTACAATGTAATCATGTTTCTGTTAAGCAAAATGAAAATGATTTGACCAACAAGGCGTTAAATGAGCAATTAGCTAAATTCTGGGAAATCGAACAAGTACCTCAACCTGCCAGTCAAAGGACAGCAGAAGAAATTGAATGTGAAAATCACTTTGTTGAAACTTCTTATAGAAATAGTGATGGACGATTTTGTGTTAAATTGCCATTGGTTTCAGATCCTGATTGCTTAGGAGATTCATTTAAATCAGCTAAAAGACAATTTTTGTCATTAGAAAAACGATTAAATAATAATTTAGAATTAAAAAGGTCATACACTCAGTTCATGCAAGAATATAAAATGCTAGGTCATCTGACGGAATCAAAAGTATTCATTCCGAATGTGTGCTACTTCATTCCACATCATGCAGTACTAAAGCCAAACAGTGAATCGACAAAATTACGGGTGGTATTCAATGGCAGTGCCAAAACCACATCCGGCTTTTCAGTCAATGATTTACAAATGGTAGGCCCACATATACAGGACTCTTTATTCAATATACTAATAAGATTCCGCCAACACGCATATGTGCTGTCTGGCGATGTTGAAAAATTATACAGAATGTTTCAAGTACAAAATGAGGATCAAAATTTACAAATGATATTATGGCGTGACAATGACAAAGAACCTCTAAAATCTTACAAGCTAACTACTGTAACCTACGGTTTATCTAGCTCTAGTTTTCTTAGTACACGCTGTCTGTGGCAATTAGGGCAGGAGTGCACTGACCCTATAATAAAAAATATAATTCAAAATGATTTTCTGGTTGATGATTTGTTAACAGGAAGCGAAACTGAGGCGGAACTGGCCTACATAAAGAAAGCAGTGGAAAATGCCCTATCTGCAGGGTGCTTGAACTTGCGCAAGTATAGATCAAATCTACCATCGTTGCTTGCCGAGCTACAAACTAATCAGAGGGAATTAATCATTAGTTCCTCATCTCACACTTTGGGTGTAGGCTGGGATCCCAACAAGGATGTCATAAACTTCCCTACTAGTTATAATAATAATTATAAAGATAATGCTAAAATGACAAAAAGATCCATCTTGTCTGAATCATGCAGGATATTTGATCCGCTAGGATTGCTATGTTTGATAACTATAAAGCCAAAAATACTTATCCAGCAGCTATGGTTAGCAGGCGTAGGTTGGGACGAGCAAGTTCCTACAGAAATCGGCAGGCTATGGCAATCTTATAATAATAGTATGTCGCACATACATAGTTTGCAAATCCCTAGACATAGTATGTGTAGGTCACCCATCCTTATAGAACTTCATTGCTTCTGCGACGCCTCACAGATGGCGTACGCGGCGTGTATCTATTTAAAATCTAGCAATGAGCAAGGTGAACAGGTCGTAAATCTTTTGTGCGCAAAGGCTAGGGTTGCTCCCATAAAGCATACTACAATTCCTAGATTGGAGTTATGCGCATGCGTTTTAGGTGCGCAACTCGCGGGCGCCGTATGTCGCGCTTTGCGATGTGTGATTACTCGCAAGGTTTACTGGACTGACTCATCCATCGCACTGTCCTGGCTAGGAATGAGATACGATAAACTCAAAACGTTCGTAGCTAATAGAGTAAGTACTATTAAGGAAATGACCGACGGCTCCGAATGGCGTCACGTCCCCACGGCATTAAATCCAGCCGACCTAGGATCACGAGGTGTAGATGCTAGAAACATAAACAATTTAGACTTGTGGTGGAAAGGACCCGCGTTCTTGAGCCAATGCGAAAACGCATGGCCAGTCCTCAACCGGCCGCACTGCGAAGATGAGTTATCTGAAATAAAAACAAAAATAAGTAAATGTAGCCATGAGTTACCTGAAATTAAAATTAACATTAGTAAATGTAATGATAAGATAAACGAAATATTTATAAACTTTGATCGCTTCTCGAAGCTAAATACATTAAAGCGTACAGTCGCATACTTACTACGTTTTATACAAAATTGTAGATATCCAGAACATAAAACAAATGGTATATTGCAGCCTGAGGAACTCGCAGCTTCCTTTCAAGTATTGGTGAAATTATCTCAAGGTGGAAGTTTCCCCAATGAACTAACTATTCTTCGTGCCAAAAAGGCTCTCAGTTCTAAAAATCCACTGTTATCACTTTCTCCGTATCTAGATGCAGAGGGCATTTTACGTGTCGGTGGGCGATTAGATAATTCATGCTATGCATTTGAAAAGCGTCATCCCATCTTGTTACATGCGAAGCATTCACTTACCAAACTGATTTTCAGACAAGAACACCTTCGCCTTCTTCATGCTGGTCCACAGCTTCTCTTGTCTTCTGTGAGGGAACACATCTGGCCTATAGCAGGTAGAGATCTGGCGCGTACTACGTCAAGGCAATGTGTAGTATGTAGAAAGGCAAGCGGTAAAACGCTTACTCCCTTGATGGGAGCACTTCCAAATCAGCGAGTAAATCCTGGCTTCCCGTTTATTAGTACAGCAGTCGATTTTGCTGGACCATTTTTTATAACCGATAGAAAGGGGAGAGGATGTAAAATCACTAAATGCTATTTATGTATATTTGTCTGTCTCAGGTTCAAATGTCTGCATTTAGAGGCCGTTAGTGAACTCTCCACGGACGCATTTATATTGTCTCTGCGTCGTTTCATCGCTCGCAGAGGAATACCTCAGGACATCTTCTGCGATAATGGTAGAAATTTTGTAGGTGCATCTAGAGAAATAGGTGAATTTCTTACATCCAAAGCAAACGACATTGGTGGCTTTTCCACAAAGGAAGGTATTAAATTCAATTTTCAACCTGCTTATGCTCCTAATTTTAATGGGTTAGTAGAGGCTAGTGTAAAATCAGCTAAATTTCATATAAAAAGAATATTAGGGACCACTCATTTGACTTTTGAGGAGTTGTCAACGTTGTTCAACCAAATTGAAGCTATCCTGAACAGTAGACCCCTATCTCCTCTATCTCCCTGTCCTAATGACCTTAATTCCCTAACCCCTGGGCACTTCTTAATTGGACGACCCCTGGCAGCCCTGCCTTCACCAGATTTATCAGACTATAACAGCCACCGTCTAGATCGTTTCCAGCGACTGGAGCAGCTTCGCCAGCACTTTTGGAACCGTTGGCAGCGAGAGTACATTTCGGAGCTGCAACAAAGGCACAAATGGCGCGTTCCCGTTCGACCACTGCAGCAAGGTGAATTAGTCTTGCTAAAGGAAGAGAACGCACCACCCATGCGTTGGAGATTGGGTCGCATCATCTCACTATTCCCAGGGAAGGATGGAGTAGTAAGAGTGGCCGAGGTGAAAACCACTACTGGGACTTCTCGCCGTGGCGTTCAGTACCTCTGCCCCTTGTTGGACCCCGTAGAAGACAACACTTTGGAAGTATCTTCCAAGGGCCCCGAGTATGTTCCGGCCGATGATGGATGTGCGCGCGGGCAACATGTCAAAGTCAACTGACAGGTGTCAGTCATGGTGACGTACGCGCTCGCCACGCACTTGTCAAGAATATAACCTCCTTCTCTTCGCATACTGGCCACGGCCCCCTAACCATTGTATTATTTAATATTAAAATAAACTAAGTAAAACAATCCAGTATTAAATTTATCCATCCCCCCATGGAACACATAGGTACCCACATAGAATACATAGCAACACCCAGAACAAATTATGTTCATAGCACAAAATTTGCTCTGGGTGGGAATTGAACCCACGACCCACAACATGGAAGGCAGAGCTATTACCAACTGAGCTGTGACGCCTGTCCAGGTAGTTAGTACGATTTGCTACGAGTCGCTGTGAAAAAGAAAGAAAGAAAGCGGCGCTTTTGTCGAGATATCGACGTAGATAGATTTAGTTTTTGAGAGTTCGAGTTTCGAGATTACTCTGAGGGCTTAGTCCGAGCCTGCATTTTAAAAGTCCCTACTCTCGAGCCGAGAGTCGTCTCTCGGATGTCCTTATATTTTTGTAAGAAGTAGAGAGAGATCCGAGAGACGACTCTCGGCTCGAGAGTAGAGTAGGGAGTTTTAAAATGCAAGCTCGGACTAAGCCCTCTGCTCAATGCATCTCGAGATCTACTTTAGAAAGACTATAAAAAAATATTATGTTCTACCATTTAATGTTTCCTCATTAAATAAATAAATAAATAATTTTGGACAATCCACACATACTTCTCAAAGCTAAATACTATCCTTAAAAAAAGTTAGCCTAAATACTTACTTATGTACTAAATACTTCAAGTCTGCGCTAACTTTTTATAAGATAACTTACCAGTGATGCTGCCAATGCGCCACCAGCGCCACCGAGTTGCCGCTCGGCGAACTCGCCTTCACATTGACGCAATACACCTTGATGTCGGCGCCGGTGCTATTGGCAATCCGCAGGGTTGCATTGCGCTGGTAGAATGTGTAGTTACTGCTGAAGTCTAGAGTGTGCCATGTGTGCGAGAATGTCATCCACGTCGGGAACTGACAGTTGAAGCGAACTGCCACTGTCAAATGAAACAAGACAATATTTGGTTAGTTTTGTGCCTATTTTCAGAGAGACATTGTTTTACTCATAGACTTACTTAGACCTGAGTCAATGAGCGTGATTAAAATAAAGAATTCAAGCTGACTCAGCCATACATAAACAAAAAATATCTTAAATAATCTTAAATAAGTTCATTACTGGATATACTAATCTTCATATATTAGCAGAATTAAAGATTTTGAGTATCAACGAATTTATTTGACCTTTAAATGTCATTACAGCTTTCGTAAATTTGACCTACCACTTTCCTTGATTTTCATAAAGATATGACTCAAAGGGACGCAGAAAAAATATATGTTCATCACAGAAACATTTGCTCTGGGTGGGAATAGAACCCACGAACCACAGCATGGAAGGCAGAGCTACTACCAACTGAGCTGTGACGCCTGTCAATTTTATTTTTATTTTTTATTTATTGTTTAGCGTAATTAACAAAATGTACGCCAACTAAGATTACGATCTAGCCTACATACAGACTAATGAGTAATTTTAATCTAATTTAAGCTACTATATAGATTAGTTAAAGAAAGTGCTCAGCTGCTCATTTCTTAGTCTCTATTTTGAAAGAAAACACATTGTTATTGTGTTCTTAAAAGAAGGTTTACACGTACACTAAATTTCACTTATTTATCACTACACTAATATAAAGTCAAAATGTATTTAAAGATGAAAGACCTCGTTTCAAAGACATGGTCCGGGACCCCTCGGTGGCGCTGAACAGTCCATTACACGTGGCGTCCCCCGACTGTGCCACGCGGTACTCCACGCCGGCCGCCGTCGCAGGACCCTCCTTCGCGCCGGCCCCTGACGCTGAAGTAACATAGACACTCATATAAAGATAAAAAAATATATTCAGAACACGGTATTATTATTAATAAAAATCTAAGGAAAAAGTTTTTTTACGACAGATAGATATAAAAAGCTTAAAACTAGGTTGCCGCCGGCAGCGAGGCAAGGCCTAAGCTACCGGTGGTTAGGGCTACAGGCTGAGGAACCTCCGGACAATGCGTGCCGTGTCGAGGATCACTGCCTTCTGCATTTGACACTAGAGCCAGCCGCGCTAGCGAGAGTCTAGCTCTAGCCGGATGTTGGTCGAGGCTCTTCGCTATCAGGCCGTTAAAATTATTATTAGATATTATTTAGCCATTGTCGTCCCACTGCAGGGCAAAGGCCTTTACTGTGGTATATTTTCTTGCCTTGCCTTAGAGATGTACGGTCAGTCGCTCCGTTATCTGGTCCTGCTATTTCACATCGCATGCAATGTTCTATCTAAAAGCGTACTATCAAATAAAGTCTTACCAATACCATTCGTCTTTTCGTAGACAAAGCAACGGTAGCGGTCTTCGTTGCTGGTCGCGTGGTTGTGATGCAGCTTGCCGACCAGAAAGCGGAGACTACCTTCCTTCCACGTTGCCAGGCACTCCAACTCTTCAACTGAAAAAAACAGATAACCTACTCAACATTTGCTGTACCTAAGTAATTGAATATTTATATTAGGACTTTTTGTGTTTCTTCCTCAGATATAATATACTTACTAATACACCCACAAAGTAATCAATTAAAGGGATTGATCTGTGGGGCTATCCAGCAAGGGGAAACTTGCGTGACCGAATATCCTTTCAGTTGCAGTTCCGTTTTCGATGATTTTACTATAGGTAGTAACTCATCAGTATTCCTTTGCATTTTTGTGGACTGACGTGACTGAGCTTTATAAAATTATGACTGAGTTGTTAAAAATGAAGTCAATGCCGCGGCTTAGCACATGACCTACCTGCATGACCAACCTGATTGGAGCATGGCCTACCTAATTTTTCGTTAATTCTATCAAACGGTATGAAAATCGATCATTCAAAACGAAATTTAAAAGCACCGAAGATTTTCTTTTAAAAAAAGTTAATTATAAGTAAAAGCACCGACGTTTTTCTGGTTTGGTTTTGTTTCGCAATACCTTACACATGGATGCGGTATTTACTTATGATGGTGGCTGCCCTATGGCTGTTGTTTTAGGTCTCCGTTGTACCGCCTTTCAAAAACACACCTTCCCAATCTGGTCAATGCCGAGTGGAGGTTCTAATCTGCTTAAATCTTGTTCCATAAACAATCACCCTTTTACCTATTCACACAAAATCGAAACGGAGTGGAAGGTGTTGGGTTTAAAAGTGATTATTTTATAGATTTATAGAAATCACGTGTGTAAAATGTCGTGAAAAACTATAGAAATCAAGCGCTTTTTAGAGTTTATTTTATTTTATCGATGATAAAATTAAAAGTCAGACAAGTACCTATCTTTCTTTTCAGTATGTAGTAGCAATGTCTATGATTATATATCTAACAAACGAACAAATATCGCTCAATAGAACATATCAAAAAGACAATAAGACAAACTCAAAAAGACATAATATCAATTAGCGCTCCAATTGAAAACATTTTTTTTTAAATGAAGAATGTCCTGATACAATAATGCGTAGAGAAAACAATTGAAGTCCTTACCGGTACTCTCAGAAGCATGAACGTCAGGGCAAGCTTGGTAGTTGAGGAGTAACCTGGAGTCTTCTGTGCAGCTTTCGATTGAGGATACCGGACTCTTGCACTCACCATGCCCTCTGAAATTCAGAAATACACATCCATGAGTCTGGGATCCCTTTCACATACACTGTTACAATCGACTAAAATAAAATTACTGAGTACATAAGGGTTTACATGTTACCCGTGTCTCTTGTTCACGGTACAGCGGCCCAGAATTTAGATGGACATGTATTAGGGTTTTATTAGTGTCTACATTTTACAGCCAGATAATAAATTAACATTATGTGTAGAGCTGACTAAGCCGCACATTCTTTCAGTATATTCCTTCACGATTTATATACAAGAGTTTAAGAACATTTTGCATTTTTCTTTAAAAAATGTATCTATGGATAAATCAATCAGTATTTCCAGTTAGTACATGTTTTAACAAATTATACAAAAACTAGGATAATCTCGTGCATAAAGTATCTCCATAGTTAATGATCGAAATGGACTTACAGGATTACCTATTCAAAAACAAAAGGGTTCGAGTCGCGTTAATCCGAAACGGGCTGCAAACAGATCGAATTATGATCAGATATATCAGCTTTGTAAACTGTGCAGCAAGAATTGAATTGTGCGAATAAATTACAAATTTTATTCTGTTTCAAAGTTGACGTATGATAGGAGTGAGTAGAAGAACAAAACATGTTGTGCCGACACCACCTAGCGAGGGATCAAAGCAATGATGATGATGATTCTGTTACATAGCTTATTGTAACTGTAGTTTAGAAACTACTTATTTTTCCATGCAAAACAGATCTACAATTATACCATCTTTGATAAAATCCAAATCGGTCGGTCCTTGATGTGAACAAATAAGCTTCTTTGTAAATTAGTCGGATTCGATTCATTTTATAGCGTTATTCATTACGGCATCGATACACTTCTGCCCTTTTTACCTAGTATTCAGACAACTGTACCTACCTCTACCATGAGATGTCACAGTAAAATCGCCTGACTTTACTACAGTAGTTACGTAAATATTAGTATGACAAATTTTAGTACCCAACTATCCGCCAGAGGTGCTGTACAAATCTTCATACATTTTTTTAACTACACACGCTAGCGAGTATAATAAATATAGTATAGTAAAAACTCATGGTAGAGCTACTGATAGATATTATAAAAATATCAAGCTGCTGCTGTCTGTTCACAGTGAATGGCGCAGACACTGTTCGACAGATGTTCTCTGCAGTTGGGTAATTAAGACAACTGACATGCGTCAACGCGCATGGCAGTTGGTCCGAAATGAATTGGTGATTACACGTAAATTAAGGTCAGCATATCAAGCGGACGAAATCGCAAGCGTAGTTATCGAATCATCAACGTTATCACAGCCGCTCACTGGTCAACCTTCCGCTCGGTGTAAGTTATTTCGTTTATGTCCGCTTGGTATCCATACTAAAACCTTCACGGACCATCGATTAATTGATCAGCAACCATTGATTGTAACATGGGTCGTTGTAAATTAACAGTTTTTACTAGGATTTTGATCTATTCCTTCCAAATTTGTTGGCTAGTAGGTAATACTCTGCGTATTTTAAGAATATAATTTCTCTTCTAACTTAGGACTACTAATAGGTATAAAACTAAAAGTTATTAAAAAGTGTTTCGTTGATCCGATACTAAAATACTTGATAGAATTGAATTTGGATCTGTCTTTTTATGCACGTCATATTTACAGGAGGCTGTGACGTAGTTGCGCAGAGTAACTTAAAAGCGAAACCTTAGTTTTTTTATTATTTATGACGACCGAAGTGGCGCGGTGGGCGATGGTCCGCCTGCGATACGGAAGGTTGCGGGTTCGATTTCCGCCTTGGAATAAATGTTTGTACGATCTGCAAATATTTATTCCGGGTGTTCTGGGTATTTTATATGTATAATAAAAATATCTATCTATGTAATGTATTATATTATGTATGTCAGTCTTCTAGTACCCATAACACAAGCTCTGCTTAGCTTGGGGCTAGATGATGTTGTGTGAATTGTCCAGCATTATTTATTTATTTATTTATTTTATCTAGTGGATAGACTTACCTATTGTAGGTAAATGAGAAGGGCCCTTTCAGTGGACAATCTACGGGATCCGCATTCTCCCTGAACATGGAGTACAGAAGCGCGTCTCCAGTGATGAGCGAGCATAGGTGCGGCAGTGCGTCTCTTCTATGACAGAAAGCTGAAAATGCAAAAAAAATATACACCTACTCACCATTTATCAATTTTTTTTTAATAGCCAGCACTTATCTCTTCCGATTATAACTGATTTGGATGAGTTGGGCTACCAATGGATAGTTTGCAACGGTCCTTAGATAGCTGTACAGTTTCTAATGTATTTTATATATCCTTTATACTTTTTGTAAATATGTACTGTAATATTCGTAAGTTTGTGAATAAAGTACTTTTCCAATCAAAATAACATTTTATCTCAGATTGTATTCAAGCAGCCTATTTGAATATGCATACATAATTTTTTGGCACGTCCCTACAATACTCGATAAACTAAAACTATTTTCTATCCACCCAGTAAATTTAGCAATTCTAACTAATGCCTTCTCTTAGGCCGAATACGAGCAGCTGGGGGCCAGCTTAGATGGTAGTCTAATGCCGACAACACGATAAATGTGCTGCATTATTTACGCTAAAAGACTGTGAAGATTATGAGACTACTTTATTTCTTGTTCTCAATGTTACTCTATTATTCACCACTCTCATTATTCACCACGTGGGTGGAATGGGATTTGATAAACATCACTTTTTAATTTTCGTTTAGCCATGTTCAATGGCACCCGCCATTGATCATTATTTGTACATTGGCGCACAACGTGGGACTAATCGAAAATTAAAAAGTATGTGATTGAACATCACATACTTTTTAATTTACTTATCAATTCGTAATTACCGAATAAATAATTAGAATGTTGATATATACCCACTGATATATATATTTATTCACAAACAAACTTACGACTATACAGTATTTACAAAATGTACATTGGCATATAAAATACATAAGAAACAGTTGAGCTATCTACAGACCGTTGCAAACGATCTATAGATCACTGATTAGTATGATAAGGTAACTAAATAGGAAGAATGTTGGTGTAGTGTAGACACTCGCTTTAGACGCAGTGCGCATTCATGATAAAATGCTATTTTATTTTCTCAAACAAACTTATTACTCACTTTCTTTATACTGCAGCACGTTTTTGTGTTTCTCGTGCATGACCACACATCGATAGCAGCCTTTCCTGGAACAGAAATACAATTTATTGAGAAGGCGGAAAAGTTTTGTATGAACTTGGAAATCGATTATAAGTTAAAACCACGATGGCTTATTACAGTGCTGCTTATTTTTAAATAGCCCGATGTAAATAATGCAGAGAATTTAATAGCTACTCTATGTATTGTAAGAATTCAGCTATATTAATATTTTGATTAGATTTAACCGATCGTCATAAACCTTAAAACAACATTGCTACATTATTATTGAAATTGAGCCTTTTTCATAATAAGCGTATCTACTTGCGCAATGAATATTGCTACTTACTCATCAACAATGAGAAACTTGTCTCCCTCTGATGATAGACATTTCCCCTTGTTGGAGAGACGGTCCCCCTCGATCAGGATCGGCTGGATAACTCCAGACTGGAACCAGCGTCCGTGCCACCGCGAGGGGAATGCGCAGCCTGGAGACAAAAAAACAATCTTGAGTTTCTTTATTAAGAATAACCCGTTGCCAAGTCAATTTCTTCTTAAACTTTAAACACACGAACTAATCTACATAGTATTAACATACACATAGATTGTGATCAAACTCGTAAATGGCTCAGCAAAGTAAATCAGTTTTCCCAACGTAACTTTAGGAACATAAGGCTAACGAAAATATTCTTACCATCAATCATACCACAACCCTAGTGAGTGGCAAAACAAGCGATAACCTTTACGGCTACTTAACTCCAAAATGCTTAGTAAAAGGAATGCCGTAACTGCGCGCACCCAGAAAGAGCACCATGAACACTCCAATCAAAGCAGCAATATGGCGTTGTGATGTTTACAAACGCAGCCATGCTACTTCAAGCCCGGCCAGTTTTAGAAGTGCTCTCAAAGTCCAGCTGCTCAAACAACCCGGGTATATTACATTCTGGTGGGTAGCCTTATGAAGCGTTACCCAGCCAATTTCAGAAGGGTCTTTCGCAACCGTCCGTTTGTATACAAAGTAGTGTATTATATTCCGGTGGGTTAGGTTAATTACTTAATTTCTTTAACGAGCCATTTTACTAGTGATTTATTAGCATAATTCGCTGATTATGGCGGCGGCACGCGTGACATTATGTTGTGATGCGTGTCTCGACACGAATATTGAGGTTTGTTTTAGAAAATATTTGCTATGGAATTAATAATAACATTTTTACGTATGAACGCGACGTCGTCGGGTTCAGTCTCGAATATCCGAAATCATTGATGTTCAATCCTTTAAGAATAAAGAAACCGCCAGGAAATAACGTTTAGCGGATGACCTGTTAACGTAAGGTCCAATTGTAGCCCTCTGTAGCCCTATTACTGGTATAATGAAGGCCAATAATCCTTCAATTACTACACAAAAGCAGATGTGAACGACTTCTGACGCGAATGATGAATAAAAATGACTCGAATTGCTAACTGTGGGAAGAAAGCAGTTATATTTACACCGACGTTTTTGGTTATGGTACCTATGGACATATTCTGTTCTATTCTACAAAACTTACTGTAAAAGCTATACGAATTTCAATTTACTACTGAAAGACGCCAGCAGTCATTTGTCACTTAAAAAAACAGCAGTGCAAAATTGCCTGTCTAGCGTCTGGCTGAAAAATCTACATTGTAGACTACACAAAGGCATCCCACACTGTCTGTTGACATGAAGAAAGCAATCAATCGAAGGATAATTACATCCGTCTTAACCCACACTTATTACAAAGATCCGAACTAGTGTAGGTGTGATTGGGTGTGTATTAAGTTATGAAGAGATATTTTCCGATAAAAATACCGAAATAATATTCCATTGTTTCGAATCGTGTTATAATAGGATTGTACTAGTGGATATAAAATTATTTATTAAATGCCACACATTTTAAAAGTATTAAAGCTAGTAGATATGTCAGGTTTTCGAAGGCCGAACTAAAAAGGTAGTGTAGGAAACCCGACTTAATCGAATAATGCTTAGTTGCTTGCTATAGGAGAATCTATCTATATATATATATAGGCATCCGTTGTTTAAAAGCGATGTCTTGTCGTTTTTTAAGGTTACATACCAAACAGGTAAAACAGGACCCTATTAATGAGACTCCGCTGTCTGTCTGTCTGTCACTAGGCTGTAGCTCATAAACCGTGATAATTAGAGCGTTGAAATTTCCACAGATGATGTATTTCTGTTGCCGATATAACGACAAATAGTAAAAAAAACGGTCTATCTTATAAAAAGTTAGCGCAGATTTGATGTATTGATTACCATACGTAATGATGATATAAAGCCAACGCTAACTATTTATAAGATAGGGGGTAAATATTTAAAGTGGCTTTAATACAAAAATGTGAAAATGACGATATTTTGGTACGAAACTCTTCGTTCAAGTCTGACTCGCACTTGGCTTTTATTTAAACTAGTGATTACTGGAAATTTACTGCATATAAAGACAGGATGTCATATTTTTGTGCAGTACAATCACAGTCGAAATGAGAATGAGGCAATTTGCATTTTAAAAGTGACTTTGTAAGTAGTTTTACATAAAATTCAATGGCGCACCGCATCACATATGAATCACTATTATTTAACCTGATTGTAATTCCACGTTTGGTGTGCAACAGTCATTCTGCAAGAATTTTGATACAAGATAGTCAGTTGAGACTGATGAGACATTTTTTTACGTAGAATCTAAGACTTATGACTGCTCGTAAAGCCTCATTTGAATCCTTACGCGATCTAAGCAGAGACTGATGAGACCTAGGACACAGATTTGAAGTAAAAAGGTACCATAGTAGAAGTAGAGATATATTATACGGGATTTAATTGTTATTTTTCCTACAAAAGTAAGTTAAGTAGGCTCTCTTGGAATAGGGTTTTTTCTAATTGTGGTAACTCATCTACTATATCTAGGCTGTTGGGTTTAAAATCTATTATGTAAAGTTTTTATTTATAAATTCCATAGGATATACAATTTAAATAATTTGATCATAAAATATATTTAATTATTACATTAAAGCTCATTCGTGTAACGGGAGATGACTTTTCACAATTAATTATGCCCCATGTTGGTACCGACCATTAAAACTACATTATTTTAAATGATGAAAACCCGCTAATTAAACAGAAGCTTATTACATTTTATTTTTTGGATCCTATACAACATCAATTATTTTTGATGGCATCACCACATTATTATATAGGGCTTGGCAATGTTAATGATACGTCATATCTATACTTAAATTAAATACTGTACTTTATAATAATACAAATTAATCCCTGTATTAATTTATGTTTTAATTTGAATCACTATGATAGAATATTCAGTAAGAACCAATGATAATACACTCGAGAGCAATGAATCCGGGTCACTTAAAGAATCCTAAAAATCTCGGAAACTAAAAATGCTAGGTTAATGCAATAAATTGTATTTAATAGACAATTTAATACTCCTTAAATGAAGGTATTAAAACTTCTTAGTTATTGTAAATTTATATCATAAAAAAATCAAATTTGAAAAAGGGCCACTTTCGAAGATGGAACTACGAAATTACAGCATTTGGTTTTGCTTTTGTTTGTAATCCGTCATTGTATTACTTTGGTAAATTATCATGTAAAAATTGCGACAATCATATTCCTTTGTATTTAATAATATTGGATCACTTGGATCGAATCGTCTTTAGACACTATATAACCCACGGGTTCGTAACTACCCTCAACTCAATCTGATTAAAAAATAATATAAAGAAAGCGTTGCAGATATACCTATCTACTAAGCAGTATAATTACAAAGTGTGGAGCGGCTACAACCGTCATTCTTGACGGGCGCTAAGTGCTGGAATCCATGACCTCAGAACCTAATCATGAGGAATGGCTGAACACAACTCGTAGATAATAAGCCTACGATGTAACACGCAACAAGCCAAGTATTCGCAAACTTGCCTAATTTCTCATTTCTCAAGGAAAGCTGCCGTGAAACTGATCTTTAGAACTTGCGATTTTGTATAGGCCGTTTTCTTTCCTCATTAGATCATATACAAATAGACCACTTTAAACCTTATTTTTGTTACTTTATTTGCATACAAAAACTAGCTGCTAATTGCATTCTCGAAAAGAGTTTTTAAGCTGGACTGTGGCTCTATCATGAGTTTTTACTATACTATATTTACTATACTCGCTAGCGTCTGTAGTTAAAAAAATGTATGAAAATTTGTACAGCGCCTCTAGCGGATAGTTGGGTACGTTTAATTCGTCATACTAATATTGACGTAACTATTGTAGTAAAGTCAGGCGATTTTACTGTGACAACTCATGGTAGAGGTACAGTACCTCTACCATGAGTTGTCACAGTAAAATCGTCGACTTTACTACAGTAGTTACGTCAATATTAGTATTACGAATTTTAGTACCCAACTATCCGCTAGAGGCGCTGTACAAATCTTCATACATTTTTTTAACTACAGACGCTAGCGAGTATAGTAAATATAGTATAGTAAAAACTCATGGTAGAGCTACTTTGTACTTGTCATGGGGTTTCTTTCGAACCGCACACTCTATCTCACCTAAAAGTGAACCATTTCGTACTATACTTAATATTTTCTCTAATTTTTTCGAAAATAAGTTCATATTATTCGTACTTCTGGGGCTATGAATTTATTGTCGTGTTCATGTTAAACAACCTAGAGTGTAGGTATACATAGTTGTCTAAATATCTAATCATGATATGTATCGTCGTCGTGTCGGAGTCTTTAAAACTGAAAATACACAGGCTTCGGCTTAATTTGTTTAAATCAAGCTTTACCCCACATTTAGCTTCTGTGAATATTGCGGCAATGGTGTTAATAACGCCACAAGAGAGTACGTTTTGCGTTTCTACAAAAACGGCTACAGACATATTACTATCGTAATATCCCCCGATATTACGAGACTCTAAGAGTTCTAAGAGACTCTACCGCATCAAGTGGTCAGAACTTTTATTAGGAGTGTTTGTGTTCTCCGTGATTTTCAACTGACTTCTATGCAGTCGTGTTAAAGTCCAGTATGTAATGACAGTTAGATAATACATTACTCATGCGATTTGAATAGTGGAGTGGCTCAGGCATTTGTGGCTTTCATGCCTAAACAATGCAAGACTAGTTTATCTATTGGCAAGGCTACTATTACAATGTATCATGTACTTATGAAAACATATATATTATTTGAGACAGCATCATATCTAAAGATATTTCGTCTGCACATTTTTTTAATCAAAAGAGAGCTTGTCTTCCTCCAAATGATTTATGTCTCGAAATATACCCCGCCCTTCGCTAAGAGGTCTGAAGGGCCTAAAAAGTTTGGAGTTGCTTTTTGTAAGATTTATTTTCGGAAACTTATAAAAATACAGTTCATAAAATCATTTTTATGGTACTTTTTGTTTATAATTAGGAAGTTGTGGTTACGGTCAGTCCTACATATTTTTATCTTCATGGTTTTCTTGTGTCATGGCATATCTATAACTAGGGCTAATATACAGCGAGAATCAAACCCGTTTCTTCCGCGTTTCAACTATAAACTGGTCGCAATACAGAAGTTGTCCAATAAACTTAGCTGCAATTTGGAGTCTGAACTGCAGTGGTGCTAGTAGGTGTTGTTGGTACATGCTCACATTGTGTCGGCAACTAGGTAGTAGGTACATAAGTTTTCGTGACTTGTGTGAAAATTTTCCGTGACAAGTCACAAATTAGGACGTTGCAGGTTTTGCATCGCTGAACAGTTCTTGCATCCATTCTGCATACTCAAACAAACTGATAATAAAAGCAGATTTCGCTTATCATTTTAAATGGATTCTATAAAGAAGATAACAAAAAAAGCCTTTAAAAATTACTCCATCAGAACAATGAACCAAAAATACAACAAAACACAGGATGGCATTATACCGAAACTCGTAAACCACTCAAAAGGCCTCAGCAGAAAAAAAAGAAAAAAGAAAATGGCGGCCCACTTTCGCGAAGTCAGGTGGTCGGGCGCCGGCAGCCATCATTAATTTCCATTCAGTGTCGAATGGCCGGGATATATCGTGTTGGAATCGTTATGGTACGCGGGAATGTACTTAGGGGTATAATCTTGACGGCCCGAAACTACGGACCCTGGCCCGAGGAGCTCGTATTTCTGGCACTCGATTGCGACTGGGTAAGCTGAATTTGAAACGTTTAGCTATCTATGGAAAGTAATAACATCTCTTTTCACGCTACCGACAAGAATGTATGAAGAATGTTATGATAGAGGATGAATCAACAGTTCTTGAAGCAGAAGTTTTCGACCCACCTTGTGTCAAATGTGATAGCATATTATCAATCTTTTGAAAAATAAAAATGTACATCGCTAATTTAAGTTATTTGTTTATATTTACTTACCTAGTTGGATCGCTACCTGATGCCATGTACCTACTTACCCTGATGACATTTAAGGTATTACCCTGTCAACCTAAAATATCGCCTATTCAAACAACTCTACGACGAAGGCTTTAATACATATTTCCTATTTATACCCCACGCAATTGTTCTACTGAAATTGTTAATAATTTTATTATCTAGCCATATTAATACGTTTATTATGTGATAGAAAAATGGCTGCAGAAACAATGATTCATTCGATGTAGGTGTCAAACTTGCTTTTTCTTTGTCTAGACGATAAATTCTTATTTATTGCTAGAACTTTTCACTGTAAATCAATCAGCTGTCGTAAATTATTCTTGTTCATTCACGAGGGCTATTATAGGTGAAAGTATGATCAAATAAATTAAAAAAAAAGGTTTTTAGCTTGGAATGAAAAATAAAGAAAGGTAAGTTGTAATAGGTTATAAAATGACCTATTACATAAATAATACTTAGTATTAAAAGGTAGGTATGGATCACAAATAAGGTATATGTAATGTTAACTATTAAGTTAGAACGCCAACCATTTCCCCGTCAAATAAATAAATGTTTAGACGTGCCTATGTCAACCCCAAAGTCCTCAATAATCTAAAAGTAGGCAAAATACAATTTAGAAATACAGGAGAATATTTTAGAACGTCTCTTTTTATCGCATTTTTCACACTTCGAGTTAAAAATGGTACCTATGTATTTTCTTTAAAATATTGTCCTTCTACGAATTTGTTTCAAACTAACCTTTTTAGACGTAACACCCTCCCACGAGATTATGTGATAAATACAAGTACTTTGGGTAAAAAATCACGTGCATTAAACTGAAAGTGCTACTTGGAGCTGTGATTCAGCTTGGTTCAAGATTCTTCTGATAGAACTAAGTTGTCACAGACATCTAACAAGATAATGAAGCGCGGATTAAAACAAAAAAAAGATAAATAAATATTCATAGACATTTCACACATCACACTCTAGTCCCAAACTAAGCAAAGCTACTTAAATACATTTTTTTTGTAAATATACACATAGAATACATTGTAACACCCAGACACAGAACAAATATATGTTCATCACACAAACATTTGCTCTGGGCGGGAATCGAACCCACCACAGCATGGAAGGCAGAGCTACTACCAACTGAGCTGTGACGCCTGTCAAGATGTCAGTGACAGTTACAATTTATTTAAAAGCTTGTTATCAGAATTTGGCCCAAATACAATGAAGTTCAATAAAAACATGCGATTCGAAATATCAGACAAAAAACAATCCAATCCTAAAATAAAATTTCGAGGTAAAGCAATAATCCCTGAAATATGAAAAGGTTACTGAAAAATATTTATCTGTTTTATTCCGAAACAAAAACAAAAATGCATTGTTTTTTCGATTTATATTTTTGGATTTATAGAATGAGCGGTTTGGTCAAACATAATATGGTTTTTATTCATAAGCTCTGTAATTAATTTTAATTAGATAATAGCTCTAAAGAAGGAAGAAAAAACTATTGGTTTTAACCACAGTGCATCGAAACATCGATCAAAATAATGCTACTATTTTCTTAAAACCTACATAAATCAATACTGATACTATAAATACGGAATAAATTATGCCCTAAAGGAAACAACCCATAAATTAAGACAGAATAACACCATCAAATTAACTTTCAATTATCGGTTATAAGCAATTTCTCATGCCTACCACCTACGTAGAGGGAAATAATATTATAACCTATACTTAAAGTTATGATAGTTGTAAACATATAGTTTATTTATTATTGATACTTCTAAGATAATCTTGATCAATGAGTTCATACACCAAAATTAAATAGCAAAACTCAACGTAACATTAGAAAAACTATTTTTTTTAAACAAATTTGGGAATTACGATGATAACTGCAGTAGTCGTAAGACTGTGTCGCAGCTACCAACGCCTATTAAAATAAAATAAATTATAAGTAAAAATTAATGAATATTCAAAAAAAACAACACATTCTAACTTCGTCAGTTTACACTCAGTTCAAATTTTCCAATAAAATAACTTTTACTTAGAAAATTATTGAATTACTTAAGCCAAGGTAATTAAACCTTCGGTAATTTCATTTTTATTTCTTACTTCACAATCATTTGCGTGGAACTGGCACCTAGAATCACCTAGAATGTAAGACGATTCTAAATGATCCTTGTTATTTTACAAAATAAAAATAAAAAAAATTACCTCACTATTTAATCGTGAAAAAGCTGCGACACTATCTGTCAAAGTTTGAACCGATTATTTGTGGCAGTATAATATGAATTCACTCTTGTTATGAAACTGAATTTCATGTTGAATATTTAGTACATAATATACTCGTATGTACGCTACTGTGACGCGTTTCACTCCCAACTTCACAACCGTCGTTAAGTTTTAATCAGGCTGTACTACTACACAATTCTCGGCGGCCGGCGGCTCTAAACTGGCATTGGCCTACGGGATGCAAGAATGATGTATCTGTACAAACAATTGCGATATATTGTTAAATAAAACCAGCGAAGTGCGAGTCGGACACACGCTCGTCTTCTGTTAAAAAAAAACACGTTTTTGTATGAGCCTACTGAAATGTATTTACAACATTTACTTAATTATAAAATTTTCACATTATACTTTTTTACTAACCTACTTTAAAAGAAACGACATACTAACCTACCTACTATTAGATATTTTTTTTCATGTAAGTGACACCATGTCTTTATGAAAAATAAATTCTTTAAACCTCAACCTAATATTTTATTTTACTATGTATTTTATTATTTGTTTCAACAGAAATTCAACGTGTGTGTTCAATGTGTTTCAACTTCATGAGATGGTGACGGATGACCTGGAGGCCTGCAAAAGACGACGAAGCGAAGTCTCAGTAATAGGGTCCCTTTGAGTACGGAACCCTAAAAAGGTTTCAATTTTCAAAAAACTACACAACGCAATTGAAGACCTAGCAAGACACTAGTCGAAAGTAAATAATAATCGGTAGGGTTGCCCCCGCTGAAATTAATACCATAGCAACGTGCTCAATCAGTAAAATAATTAATTACTTGTCTTCTCAATATTAATAAGATTTGAAATTCGAGTACTTTGATAGGTTGTTACAAAAATTTAAATATTGATTTTACAATTGTTAAATGTGATAAAGTTGTAAGATGTTGGCGTTCATTTGAATAATCTGTAAAATTGAATAATTTACCGGCTACAAGTTAAAAAAAAATGGTTGTCTGTAAAGTCGGTTTACTGACGATAGTTGAACGTGACAACGAACGCAAAGGCCGATTGTGCTTCTTTGTCGCTCGTTCCGCGCTCTCGCTTGCATTTCAAGCCTTACATGGAACACCTCAGAGCGAGGTAACGCCGCATGAGTCATGTTTTTTCGTGCGTGCAGCCGGCTGTATCGAATTATAAGACGTCACGTCATAAACAATCACATAAAGCTTATCTTTTTGCCCATCTGCAATTAACACAACAAAATCACACATAAAAAATATTACAAATCAATTTTAATCCATTTAAATGCCACGCGGCCATCTTGGACCTAAAACACTCAAAAACTAATTCAGCAATGGTTTTAAAACGTCCAAATCGCACCCTCGATACATAAAAATTGATTGCCGCCTGTATCAATATGCGCTGTATGCCGGCTGCCAACTCTGGGTATATCATGGAATATTTATATTTACGGCATCAACGCCGTTACCCTACATGCATTAACTCCATAGTTGTATATGTATATATACCTATATGTGTATATGCGGTTACCTTGACCTTGAATGGCACCTAGAATCACCTAGTAAGACGATTCTAAATGATCCTTGTGATTTTATTGAATAAAAAATATTTGATACATTGATTGAATGAGCTTTTTATATTCTTAAAAAACAGAAAATGTTTTTTTGAATTTGATTCATATTATATTTTAAAATTATAATATGAATTATTTTAGTTATAATATCAATCAATTTTATTTTTACATTCAATAAGAAAATATGATTTGGTCTGAGAATAATATGACGTGACCAGACTTACTCTGTAGCAAACTGAATAATAACTATAGAAGACTAGAAGTCACCATTAACAGATGCGGTGTTTAATAACTCTTTGTGAACGATCTTCATCTGAAATTCTTCAATGAATAAATGTTTTGTATTGTATTTTATCTTAGGTCTCAAAGTAGACTCAACATATGACGAACCAACGACTTAGATGTGGCGCGGCGGGCGAAGGTCCGCCTGCGACGCAGAGGTTGCGGATTCTATTCCCGTCTTGGGATAAATGTTTGTACGATCTGCAGATACTTATTCCGGGTATTTTATATGTATAAAAAAATATCTATCTTTGTAATGTGTTGTATTAAATGCTCATGTCAGTCTTCTAGTACCCATGACACAAACTCTTCTTAGTTTAGGGCTAGATGATGTTGTGTGGATTGTCCAGCATTATTTATTATTATTTATTAAAATTGGATTTTTAAAGCATTAGTTAGTAGATAATGTGAAACCACCGATATATGGATAATCTTGAAGAGCAAATCTCAACTCACTTGATCTATTCAATACCTACTTAACTTTACCCGAACAAAGTTCCGGACAGGTGACAAATCGTGACGGACTAACACGGAAAACATTTTAACCCTTCCACTAAAGCGGTTGTGCGGTCGAACCGACTCGAACCGGCCGGAATCAGCTACGTAAATTGCAGGTAAGGTTGCCAGTGAAAAATAGTAATTGGCGACGAAGCTTATAGCGATTTATTTGCAGCTTATTAAAACTTCGTAGGGAGATTAAATAAATAATGTGATGCTAGAATGGGCTAGATGATGTGTGGACAATCCACACATCATCTAGCCCCAAGCTAAGCAGAGCTTGTGTTATGGGTACTAGAAGACTGACATACTTAATACAATACATTAAATAGATATATATTTTTTATTATACATCTAAAATACCCAGAACAGCAATCAATATTTGCAGATCGTACAAACATTTACCCCAAGGCGGGAATCGAACCCGCAACCTCCGCGGACCTTCGCCCGCCGCGCCACATCGGTCGTCGATTCACATTGGCTTGCCCTTTTTGTTTATATTTCCAGAAGATTTTCTGTGGAACTGAATGACTCCAAACAAGCGCAATGTGACTGTGGAGACCCACAGACAATGGCTCATCTCTTATCTTGCTCAGACTGCACCAACACCTGCACTATAATAGAGCTCTGCGAAGGCACGGAGAGTGCCATTGACGTGGCCCGTTTTTGGGCCAAACATATCTAACAACGGGGAACATCGACACGAAGAAGAAGAAGAAGAATGACTCAAGTTTAACTATAACTTTGGCAAAGCAATTTTATAATTTTTATGAACTGATTTTATGTAATTCATGATCTTACTGACATCCTTCATTGTATAGTATTAGTTTATACTGGTTTATACCTACAGTTGTAGCATCGACACGATAAGAAGAAGATTAGTTTATGGTACTTCTAGCCAAGGTAATATGTCTAATAAACATTAGTTAGTAAACCAAACCAAAAATAACAAGTTAAACCAATTTCCAGTTAGTTATTTGGCAACCCTGCCGTGGCGGAAGCGTATCCATTGACGCGCAATTCTGCGCTAAACTACGGTTTTGGTTTGCGGTTATTGTAATGATTGCGGATTGTATCGCGTGATATTGGATATTTGAGCGATTTGATTTGTTATTTGAATTAGAATCTGATAATTGCTTTGTTTATGGTTCAATTTGGAAGCTAGTTTAATAAATTATACCTGATATCTGTACAATTTATAAATAAATAATAAATAATGCTGGACAATCCACACAACAACATCTAGCCCCAAGCTAAGCAGAGCTTGTGTTATGGGTACTAGAAGACTGACATACTTAATAAAATACCTACATTACATAGATAGATATTTTTAATTATACATAATAAATACCTAGAACGCCCGGAATAAATAAGTATTTACAGATCGTACAAACATTTATCCTAAGGCGGGAATCGAACCCGTAACCTCCGCGTCGCAGGCGGACCTTCGCCCGCCGCGCCACATCGGTTGTCGAATTTTAACTGAAAAATGTTTTCAGTTTTGGGCTGCCAAAACGCAGTCGACACAAGAATGCACTCTCGAATCCCGTAACAAATCACAAGTCGACCAATTTAACCACTGCTATGTTTATTTGAGCCGAACTTCCATTTCTATCTTTACTTTTTTGAGCCATATATAGACTTCCGTATGCGACACATGTAAACGGCTCCTTAAGCTTCGCGGCCATTAACAATAATCCTTTTTATTTTTAAAACATTGTCACCGCTCGTTTTGTTTGTAGCTTGAACCTTGTTTCCTAGCTTGTTTAAGGTTGAATTTCGCTTGCGTTATGCAGTAAAAATGTGGAAGCACTATAGAGATTTTCAAGCTACTGCATGGTAAAATAATAGCTATTATTTAAGTCATAATCCAAGCAACGTAATTGTGTTTTTAAACTGTTTTATGGGTGAAAGAGCATGCACATCAAGAAAACTTAAAGTAGTTATTAGAACCAAAGAGTGGTTTTTTAATATTTTCTAGAGAACAGTGAATAAATTGATACTGTATATGATTTGACATATATTGCAAGCAATAAAAATGATTTGACTTTGACTTTGAATTTATTTGGTTACATTCTGTAATTGCGTTTTCTGTTTTAGTTCCAAAATAAAAAACTTTTGATTTTTGATTTTTTGATTTTTGAGTAAGTAACATAACTCTTAACTACTCGTATATTCTCTAATAAGTGACCCAATAAGATATCTGACCCAAAGAACTGCTACAATAAGGTGATTTTTAGGCTTGAAGTTAAACAATCGTGCTTCCCTAATTAACTAAATAAGGCTATTTAAGTGCTTAATGCAGTGCTAACGGATATTTTTTTATGCAAATTCAATAAAATTCTATAATTATAAAACATTACGATCGGATTTTAACGGATTTTTCAAATAATGTATCTGAAAAATCCGTTAAAATCCGATTTAGAGCCCTTTGCTTAATATATATCTTCATCCTGGGTTTCAAACTTCTTAAATATTTAATACTATTTTTATCTATGATCGGATTGCTTTCTGCTTTCGGTGCCAAGTTTACTTTATTTCCATTTGCAAACAAAAAGTACCTAATAATAGTTGATTCTATGATTAATTTGATATTTGAAACAGCACTTAAAGCAAGCCTTATTAAGTGCACTTCCACAGCTAGATTAATAACGCGATAACTGTCTCAGCTCTTTCATCCAGGGCTGGACTTATGGAAGGTTTTATCAATTTATTATTTAATCGTATGACATTTTTAGGCGTTGTTACAAATATAATATAAATTTTCTAAGTCAACTTATTAAATAGGCGTGAAACAAAGGTTTTATCAATAAATTACAGGGCCACTGCGGGGTACATAACCAGGTACTAAGGTTAAGTGAGGTGCGCACTTGCGTTCCTGACTGAAGTGCCCATGGACCTTCACCTTGTTTTAGTAAGGTCCTACTGCTCAAACAATCAGTGGTTATACATAACATGCTAAAAATAACTAGGTCTCGCTATTTCTGACGTATATGTTAGAATCAAATAAATCAAAATCTTGATATGGTATCTACTTAGACTTATTTAGCTTATAGAACAGATTGAATGTAGCAAAGTGTATATTTTAGTTTCATTTTTAAAATAAGCACTACCGTATGTATAATTAATAAGTCTTTTACATAATATACTTTTAAGTGTGTTTTATGAAAATAAATGATTATGATTGAATTAAATGATTAATAAAATCTGAAATATATTATTTCCTTAATCCACCCCTGTGCTCTAGAAACTAAGGCTGACTTTTCTCAGTTCCGCTGAGCTAGGGTTAATAAGATAGTTTTTATGAATACTCCCGACGTACTTACATAATAATTGGCGTTGTTGCAAACTTCGCGTTGGAATGTACCTACTTATAGTTGAGAAAAATCTGCAGTCGTAGAGAAAGGAAGTTATTTATAGAGATATACTTTCGAGTATAATTTATAGTTATTTTGACGACCGATGTGGCGCGGCGGGCGAAGGTCCGCCTGCGACGCGGAGGTTGCGGGTTCGATTCCCGTCTGGTGATAAATGTTTGTACGATTTGCAAATATTTATTCCGGGTGTTCTGGGTATTTTATATGTACAATAAAA
This sequence comes from Ecliptopera silaceata, assembly GCA_932527185.1. Classification (NCBI taxonomy): domain Eukaryota; kingdom Metazoa; phylum Arthropoda; class Insecta; order Lepidoptera; family Geometridae; genus Ecliptopera; species Ecliptopera silaceata. Next base: position 10,585,202 of record OW052194.1, on the reverse strand, counting down.
AATATCTATCTATGTAATCTATTGTATTAAGTATGTCAGTGTTCTAGTACCCATAACACAAGCTCTGCTTAGCTTGGGGCTAGATGATGTTGTGTGGATTGTCCAGCATTATTTTTTATTTATTTTATTTGGTACTTTTCAGAGGCCCACCTCTGAAAATAAAGAATAAGATTTAACAAGTTGCGTTTGACTTTTTGACTTATCCTAAAAATTGTGCATTTTTGTGTTGATGTATATTTAAATTTTTGGGAAAATATAATAATGAATTGTTTTATTCAAAACTATCTTGTTCATCGAACTTTTTGCTTCTTTGCCTAACGCAGACTGTGTTGTAGTATCTGATATATATATATGCACTTCTTCACAGGACGTGCTCATAAAAAAAACTTTAAAAAAGTAGTAGTATCTAATATAGTATCTAAGTACTTGTTTTATTACTTATTTTTATGAAAAACAGATTTTATTGTTACAGCCTAGCCTATTATTTTGCTCCTGTGCCTCTACCATGAGCTGTCACAGTTAAATCGCCTGACTTTACTACAGTAGTTACGTCAATATTAGTATGACGAATTTTAGTACCCAACTATCCGCCAGAGGCGCTGTACAAATCTTCATACATTTTTTTAACTACAGACGCTAGCGAGTATAGTAAATATAGTATAGTAAAAACTCATGGTAGACCTACTGATCCTATAATGGCAGATTTGAAACTTTCACAAAATAGTTTTTGTTATGTGTGAAATTGTGAATATTAAACGAGGTAACTTCCTATTAACCTAGGTTTTGGCATTTATTTAACGCAAGGCGGATAAAAGATAGTAGATATTTTTATAAAAGATTAGTATAGAAAAGCAATAAAAATAATTTACTTCGCAATAAATTAATAGCACCACTAATCAGCGGATTTGCCACAGTTCATTTCAAACAGCTGAGTAAGTGTGCTTTTATTTAACTAAGCTTTGTGTATTTACTCGTAGCAAATCGCGTAGCATTGTCGTAGCGATTTCGTAGCACATATTTTTGCTATTTTTTTATCATGAAAATCTTATCCTCAAGACTCACCGCTACAGCATCTAATCTCAGCTTAACATCACAGGCGTCACAGCTCAGTTAGTAGTAGCTGTGCCTTCCATGCTGTGGGTCGTCGGTTCAATTCCCACCCAGAGCAAATGTTTGTGTGATGAGCATAAATAAAAGTTAATGATAGTATTCTTTGTTTGTTTCCGGGTGTTACTATGTATTCTATGTATGTATTTACAAAAAAAAATTATAAAGGTAAGTATTCTATCAGCAGTCTCATTCCGATGGTACAAGCTTTGCTTAGTTTGGGACTAGAGTGTGATGTGTGAATTGTCCGTGAATATTTATTTATTAACTAGCAAGTACCAATATTATTCTACTTCTAAAATCTAGGTAAGTTTCATGGAAAGAGTTGCTGTTTACTACAACGCTGTGAGATAGCGTGCAATACTAAATATGAGTTAATCTGTGAGGTCGCGTGTGGACTAACGAATTACTTTCTAGGTCATGCAACGAACTTCCGAACGAAAGCTGAAAGAAACTAAAGGAATTTAGACGTTATTACTATTAAATACGATTCAATATGCTTTGTAATTATGGACTACCAACTGGAATAGCTTTTGTTCTTGGAAAATGAACCTTATGCAGCTGATTTTTATGTTCAAAATCTTACATTGTGAATTTTCTATATCGTGGTTGAGGAAAACCTGCTAAACATATATAATCTAACATGTAGAAGTGAACCCGACACAAAAAATAACGATCATTAGTTAAAATATAAGTTTTTCGTCAATCTAAAGAACTTCCAAATACATGTGACACTATCTGAACTCTGGCCATATTATAGCCTCACCCCTTATAAAAAGTTAGCCTTGACATTATGTCAACATTACGTATGGTAATCAAGACGTCAAGTCTGCGCTAACTTTTTAAAAGATAGACCGTTGTTCTATATACATTAGTTACATTGAAAAAGACGAACCTTACCCAAAATTGACAATTTGTTCATGTTTGATGTGTAAGTCCGTGTGTAGTGCCTAATATTTAAAGTACATACTTAATGAATAAATAATTGTGTACCTATCTATGTCCTATGTTTAACAATATTATAGTATGTACGAGTTGCGTTTCTATACACACTTTATACTGATGTCTATGGCTATTGATACTGTTAGGTAACCTGTGTCGTAATCCTGAAGAAAGTTATCGGTGGAAACTTTCCTGAAGTTTAGAAAGTACCGCTTTTGAAAGAATGTGGAAATAAATTTTGTAAAGTGGATTACGATTTGGGATTACTCAGACGCGGTCACATTGCTTTGGTAATTTAAACGTTAACTAGCTGACGATAAGATTGTATATCGATTGTTCAGATATTGGTTTTTATAACTGACAAGCGGCCCGTCCCGGCTTCGCACGGGATATTTTTCTGCTTTCCCGCTTTTCTGTTGATCATTTTCCAGAATTTTCTTTGCTATAAACCTCACGGAGCCGGAGACCTTTCCAACGAATGCAAAACCGTAGAAATCGGTTCGTGCGTTCTGGAGTTATATATCGTCAGGAAGGAAAACCCGACTTATTTTTATATAGTAGATTTTATAATCGTCGTGACAGCTGCGTTGGGAATTCGAGGTGGAATTTTAAACGTTAATACACTTGTAATAAGATTGAATATAATAATAGGCGAGATGGAGCGACGATCTGCGGAGTGTAGCTGGCAAACACTGGATGAGAAGAGCCGAAGACCGGGCTCAGTGGCGCGTCTTGGGAGAGACCTACGTCCAGCAGTGGACTACTATAGGTCGATGATGATGATGAAGATTGAATATTGATTGTGTTTATTGACTACGGATTCCTGGATTTTAAAAATTGAGGCTTATATTGCTGTAATAAAACTAGCTTTATATTAACAATATTTTTGGGCTTTTTTTGTGTTGCATAGTTCATGCTACTGGCTGCACCTGTTTACATACACAATGGAAATTGTTTGCTGAAGTATACCTCAATTTCTCCAAGTTTTCTTTCTTGTCTGAAACTTGCAACAAATTGTGTAGGTAGCGACTTGCTTTTTGAGGTAATGCCGCTTAACAAGATGGCGTAAAATCAGGTGGGCCATTTAAAGAAACCTCCATTTCAATTAACAGAAACCTCAAAGTTTTATTTCCAACTATTATTGACTGATTTACTGACGGCCATGTTTGCCGAAGAACCGACAACCGTTGGAGCAAACGGATACTGGAGTGGAGACCGCGTTTATAGTGTAGGACGCCCTCCGGCGAGATGGAGCGACGATCTGCGTAGTGTAGCTGGCAAACACTGGATGAGAAGAGCCGAGGACCGGGCTCAGTGGCGCGTCTTGGGAGAGACCTACGTCCAGCAGTGGACTGGTATAGGTCGATGATGATGATGATGATTGACTGATTGCTTTGTAACAAGCAGTAGATTAGTAAATCGATAAATCAAACAGAAAGACGACCTACAACCGATTAAAGTGATATTTGTCGGTTTTAGAACTATTTCTACGGTGAGCGGTTAAGTTGTGATTGATATGAAAATAATTTATTTACTTACACTAATTTTATGGAACTGCAAAGCTAGTAGGACCCTCACCTGATAGACCGTAATATTATTAGTATAACATTTTAGTATAAAAATAATTCTGGAGAAAGCTCAATATAGTTCTAGGTACAGATAAAAAGCTATTGAGTACTTACTATCCTGACACCAAAACGTCAATCGTCATCAAAACGTCAAACTTGTCAAATTATGATTAGTCGTTACATGGATCTTTTGGTAAGTGAGAAAGAGTCGAACTATTGTTTCTTACTCTGGGTTTTTCATCATCAGCCAATGACAAATAAATAATGCTAGACAATCCACACAACATCTAGCCCCAAGCTAAAGCAGAGCTTGTGTTATGGGTACTAGAAAACTGACAAGACATCCTTAGGGCTCCCGCGCACTAGGCAGCCTGGCTGCGCAGCCAGGCTGCCTAGTGCGCGGGAGCCCTTAATGCAATACATTACATAGACAGATATTTTTTATTATACATATAAAATACCCAGAATACCCGGAATAAATATTTGCAGATTATACATTTATCCCAAGGCGGGAATCGAACCCGCAACCTCCACGTCGCAGGCGGACCTTCGCCCTCCGCGCCACATCGGTCGTCAAAATGGTGGTCAAGAGTATTTCTCAAGTCAAACTGTAGGTACTTAAATAAGATACCATTACATAATCTGTTTTGTATTGATATAGAATAGACAGACCCTACAATCTAAAACAAAGTCCAAAATGATTGATAGCGGTCCCATACATTTTTATCTCCAAAACGAATGTTTTTTCCCCTGTATACAAAGTTATCTAAATTACAACAAAGCTGATAGCGGGTGTCAAATAAAAAAATGTATCCGATGTAATGCATTATGATCATATACAGACTATACAGGGTGTATATGATCATAATGCATTACATGTACCAATAATGTCAATATTGCCTAAAATGCCTCCTATTTTCATGTATACCTATTTTTCTTGTTTAGACACATTAACACTTTGGGGGCGTCCTCAAATTACGTGAGATGTTTAAGGGGGGAGGGGGTCTATTCAAATCTCATCTAATCTGGGCAAATCTCACGCAATTTTTTTTTCTGATGAAAACATAAAATAATTATACCTACTATTTTGGTCCATAAAATCATTTTTTTTTCTTTTAACAATAACAGTCCAACGCGTTTACGTAAGAAACCCACATTTTGATAAATCTCACGTGAGATTGGGAGATAGGGGAGGGGGTTGAATAAAATCTCACGACATCTCACCGTGAGAAAGTGAGGGAGTGACAGAAAATTGGAAAAAACACCTCATGTAATTTATGGACATCCTTTTTAAAATCTTGTATTTATAAGTATTTGTCGTATGTAACGTTCCCAAACTTATAAAGTGCCTTAAGCTCTACAGCCACTCTAAACGCATTTCCCTCGATTAAGATCGCCAAATCAAGTAAAAAGAATCATGATTCGTGACTAATTTTATTTATCGCCCCCCACCAATCATTGCCCCACCCCAACGCATTTATAACCGCGAAACGGTCGGCCAATAAAACCACTGAATCAAAGAGAAAAAGTGCTCTCCGTTCTATAAATATTTTATTTCGGATAGTGAGAAGTAGTGGCCGCATGCTTTCGGGGAAGTTAATAGGATATTCTGTTTAATAGTAACTTAAATAGAGAATAATTAATTGTCTAATAGTCTCATTTTTCTGACAACGTTTTCGCTACGATGCCATAGCCCGCGAAGATGTGTTTTTTTTATTATAGGCTTTCATTAACCAACACTTTTTTTTAGTTTTCGTATTATCTATCACGATCTATATATTATAGTAAAAAAACATGTCTGTCCATAGACATTTTAGATAGTCTTAAATTAAGCAAATCTACTTTTGAGACTAGTTTGCTGATGGAATAATAACACATTTTTTGAAAACATTTTATGTTAATAACACCCTCATGTTTGTTATCACACAAATGTTTGTTCCGTTTGAGAATCGAAAGCGTGATATCAAAGCAGACTAACTTCAAAATATCCACAATTTTCTTCAACCACAGTCACCCTACACTTGGAGCTCGGGAACTTTTACTAATGTGTGCTAGTCAAATGGACTCTCGAGAGTTTATCCATAGAACAAAATGCTCTATCCCCGTAGCATAGAGTTCAGAACAGATTAGCACTAGCATATATAAATAATACCACTCGCCTGTATGTCTGGCACCCATGCATATGGAAATGGGACTTAGGTCATAGAGTTCCAACCACCATAGTGGTTTTTCGGTTTGAGTGGATTGTTGCATTTTTTTGATTGAATTCGAAAGTTGGATATAAAACGATGGAAGCGATGTGGAATAAATAATAGGTATTTTATTAAGGCTTATAAAAGTACCTACTAGATATTACATAATGTAAAAAAAACGCGTACGAGATAGTGCTGTTTCTACTTTACTAAGTAGGTTTCTAGTTTACCTAAGTACTTCAACCGAAAGTAACGGTCTAGGTAAGTTGCGCCTACGCAGACTCAGCAGGCTCTATTGAAACAAATATAAGTACGTAATAATATACGCATACAAATCTAAGTATAGGCGACCAAGAATTTGGTTTACCACTTTTGATGACATCTCCCAGTAACATAATTATTCGCTAAGGATTACAGATTGACAGATTCTGACGTAGCAGTTATTAATCTGTCAAGCGATAAATGATAAATGATATTCAGTCTTAGAGTGGTAAACCAATTTCATTGTCGCCTATACATACACAAAATTTATTAGTAAAAAAAGATTTGTTACCTATGTACAATAGCTACACCATGTTCATTTAAAGCTACAATGTTACCAAATATAATAACCTACAATAATTATTCCCATACGTAACACCTTACAAAAGCTTTTAAAATGAATTACAACACAACACACGTTAAATTATATAGGGTGCAAGTATTTCGCGCTGTAATTTATAACACAGTGTATACACTGTATACAGGGTGTAAAATATGTAAAGTATAAAGTATACAGGGTGTTTGTAACATGCGGAAGGAAACAAGTGAACAATGAGCGCTGAAGTCATGGCGCTTTCGTTACGTTGTGATTAACAGGCGCTGTGCATTGCAATTGGTAAATAGGCGTGCCACTGTGAAACGTTTACATTCTTAGAATACCCTCTGTTTTCTAAGAATGTAAACGTGCGCGGATAAATGTGACAATCGTAAACGTATCGAATCGACGTATTCGAGTGACAATCGTTGACGATAGCTCAACTGCCAAACGTTGCAGCGTCACCGCGCTGGGGCCTTATTCTCTATTTTCCTTCCCCAAACCGTGCTACGTCACAACACGTTCCAGAGGGCTTAGTCCGAGGTTGCATTTTAAAACTCCCTACTCTCGAGCCGAGAGTCGTCTCTCGGATATCCATACAAAAATATATGGACATCCGAGAGACGACTGTCAGCTCGAGAGTAGGGAGTTTTAAAATGCAACCTCGGACTAAGCCCTCTGGAACGCAAACTTCAAAAATGATTGATTTGTATCTATATTATTCGAATCGCGCAAGACACGTTTTGAAACGAATAGTTTTCATAACGCGGCAGACTTCGACACGTTTAGTTGACAGTTCAAACCGTACCGTGTCGCGGTAGGGAATGACAACTAAGGCTTACGCCATACATTTTTTTCAGATTCCACGCCCGTTGTCTTGCCTAAGCCAAGTAACGCGCGTGGTTTGCAATACAATAGAGAATAAAGCCCCTGTTTATTGAATGTGCTAACTTTAACGGCCGGTTTCTCGAACGATGATCAACGAAAAAAACAGATAATTAATATGTGTCAAACTCGGATCAATCGTCATTTGGGTTTCCAGAAACCGGCCGTAAGATACGTTAACGATTGTCACATTTATCCGTGATCAACTTTCAGCTTAGTTCTGTTGTTTTATATGTTTTGCTCTGAAAAGCATATCAACAATTTTTTGTGTTTCTAACCTAACCTAATATACTTACTCTATATACCTTAACATTTTTTTAAATTACCTATTGTCTGCATATGATATGATAAACCATACCGTAACTCTACAAGTGAGTTCCCTCAACTTGGTCGGAAAACTTTCTCCACTCAAGTAAGTCCATACACTTCGCGTAGGTGAAACTATCGCTTTACTGTAGAATAAGCCCACGCAGAATCTTCAGTATCTAAAGTACTCCCATCAGGGCTTAGAGCACTTATAAATAGTCCTTACTATCTCTTATTACTTTCGTAATATACTGGATTACTCAAACTTTATAAATATATTTTTTAATAGTTTAGCTACAAACTACAAATACTTAGTTAAGCTGTCTACAGACCGTTGCAAATGATCTATAGATAGGTCAACTGGTCTAAATCAGTACCAATCGGAAGCGTACAGAATTTTTAAAATATAATATTTTTCGATGATCAAAATCAAATAAGTAGCAAAAAGTACATACATATAATACTATCCATAGCTCATATAACCAAATAGTCAGAACATATCGACATATAACGTAAAATATGATCAAAACTTTTAAATAAAAATTAATTTTAACAGTAGTTATGTACTTAAACCACGCAAGAACTATACAGAAAGGACACCATAGCATACAATTAAATGAAACTACTTTTCTAAGCAGCGCTTATAAGCCTCTGTGGGCTTACAAACAGTAATCCCAACGTAGTCGCTTTCGCAGTAGCACAAGCCCGTCGATAATAATTAGTGACGCGTGCCATGTGCGAATTTAATAACTCGTCGAGCTTAGCTTACTTTTTTACATCATACTGTATACATCCGATACGATACAACGTACTTTTTGAAAATTTTGTTTGGCTTCGGGAATTATTAATAAAAATACATATGATTATTCATATGATTTGAGTGGAATGTTATTAAAAATGTTTGAATTGAAGTTTAAAGCCAGCGTGCACGCTGTGATCAGAATTTGTGGTTAAATGAGTCAAGTCTCTATATATATATATCTATGTAATGTATTGTATTAAGTATGTCAGTCTTCTAGTACCCATAACACAAGCTCTGCTTAGCTTGGAGCTAGATGATGTGTGGATTGTCCAGCATTAGTATTATTATTTTTTTAAGTCGTCTCAAAGCAGTGCATTGCATAACAGGGCACGTTCTCAACTAGCATCGTTTCTGTTTGTAACTAACTCATATCAAAATGTTTATATAGTTTTATAGTTCAAAGTTGTGAATGAATTATTTCTGTGAAAAAAGGACAATATACCTACCTACTATGTATCCATTTACTAGGTATACTAATATAATTTGAAGTATCTACAAATTAAACAAAAAGCAAACCCAAGGAAGTTCCATTTAAAATGTAAGCAACAAGTTTTTATTAGTTTCTGGTTGCTTAAGGTAATGCACATACTGGTAAGTGTAGGGTTGTCACTGGGTTCCGATTAACTAATATAATATTCATGGACGTTTCACACATCACACTCTAGTCTCAAACTGGGACACAGAACAAATATTTATGTTCATCACACAAACATTTGCTCTTGGTGGGAATCGAAGCCACGAACTACCACACGCATGGAAGGCAGAACTACCAACTGAGCTGTGACGCCTGTCACCTGCCTGTCGCATGTTACTTTCAACATCTTTGACGAAAGAATCCAGCAGAGAACCAAGTAGATAAAACGTTAAGGATTACTAACTCTAAATGTCGAAGTGGACTGATTTTTGCTATAGAATCAACTAAACGTCATATATATCATATCACTAAAACACTAGATGAGAAAAGTCGAAGAAGAGGCTTACTTGTGCATTGTGGATCTACGTCCAGTAGCGGAATAGTAGATAGTAGGTAATGATAAAAATCTTTAATTTTCATAACAATGAATACATCTTTGTAGGTAAATGAGTATTTATTTTATTTATCTTCTGTTTCTGGCTTAAAGTCAAAACTCAGAACTATAATATTGTTTTCTGACGCTATTTTTACTTATGGTTTGCTACTATAAATAAAATTAGATAAATATATTATAATAAATATATATACTACCTAGTACCCTACTTCACACCCTTACACACACACCGCATATATTGTGTACAACTCTTATTTATGTTAGTAAACCTTTAAATGTAAAACAATCAATTATAAGTAACTGTACTATAGGAGGACCACTGGTTACCAAAATACAAGTTATTACTTAGTTTGGAAACCAATGAGCCCATATTGTTTTTTATATGTACAAAATAATGTCTTTAGTTTTTAGTTCATAAATTGTAAAAATTGTAGGTACGCTCTACTTTTGGCAATAAACTTTTATTTATTATTTTATTTTATTATTATACTCCTAAAGCTGACAGCCCTATCGTACGGATGAGAGCATGCGAAATAAAGTTAGTCGCTAAATCAAATAGTGAAGCGAATAACCGTATCGACATTGTAATTTGCTTTGGAGTTCGTATCTCTTTCTGTCTGGGAACATTGAAGTAGTTTGTATCCTTTTCTGTCTGAGAACACTAGTGGTATAGTGGACTCGCCTTTTGACTCGGCCATAGGTTTGAGTTCGGTCAAACGATTTAGGATTTGAAATAAAATAAAACTTTCATGTATCACAAGTCAGGGTAAACATCCCCCAAAATACGTAATTAATTAAGTAATAGTGTTTTTAACTACATACAGCTTTCTGTATATAGTTAAAAACTCTAATAATAACATAGGAATTATTTACCCGATTTTTTTATACGGTAAAAAATTGTTATATCATCGTCACGTAATGATACTAAAAATACCAAAATACTAACCATAGGCTTCCTTAAGATACCATTAAACAAAAATACTAGAACCTACTGGGTTGCTTTCGTAATCCCCATGTAACGATCCCCACCATGGGGATTATGAGACTTTTAGTCCCATGATCCCCATGATTTTGATGTTTTCAAAATCATGGGAATCATTAACTTAAATTAATAGATAAAGTCGCTACCATACTGAAACCAGCATATGTTGACTTCGTCAATGATGACGTCACAAAATCGCGTATTGTAAAACGTAACTCGTATCGTATTTGCTTACCGCGGCCGCTCGTCAATCACGTGGGGCTGACTGTGCATTTCAATATAAAACTTGTGCTACACACAGGATATACTATACTATATCGCCTGTCAGAGAAAATTAGGGCAAAAGGCATGATCGTGGCAAGTAGGCTGCTAAATAAATAGGTTATATGCGCAAAGTCAAGCAGTTATAGGATAAGCAGAGTGCAAATAAATGTTTATATCTATCTATCAGAGTAGAGAGCAGTGGTAGAATGTATGTACTGATTTATAATGAGCAAAATTGAAAATTGAAGACTGTCATAATTTGTTTGGATCAGTTGAGCTATCTATAGATCGTTTGTCTGTAGAGAGCTCAACAGTTTCTTATTTTATATATTCTTATATGCATTTAGTAAATACTGTAATAGTTGTAAGTTTGTTTGTGAATAAAGTTTTATTTATTGGTACCTAGTTCTACAAGTATATCACATTAATGTAAAATTTAAAACCATTTAATATAACAATGGGTACAGATTCTAGTGTTTTTATTTTATTTTATTTGAACGTCAATATTGCGAATAACGGAATGATTAATTACAACAAGTTAGAACTAGCATGTGTCAAATTAGTCATTATTAATGATTATCAGAATAGATACAAACGAGATTTTCGCTCACATTGTTGACTAATTTGATGTCAAACCAGGCGACATGAGGTATTCATTTGACGCGGTCCCTTCTGCAAATAACCTCGTCAGTATCTACACCACCTAATCTACACATACAGTATGTTACTGTATACTTTCTTCTTGTTCCTGCCCTTATCCCACTAGGTGGGGTCGGCACAACATGTTCGTTTCTTCCATTCTCCTCTATCATCCGCCATCTCAGAATTCACTCCTTTCACATCCATATCATTTTTCACACAATCCATCCATCTTTTCTTAGGCCTACCTCTTCCTCTAAATCCATCTACATTACTGTAAGTATACATATAACTAATTTTATGCAACATGATATTTTACAATTTGTCTGTTTGTGTCTGTTCTTGTCTTGGGCGAAGTCCGCCTGCAGAGGTTGCGGGTTCGATCCCCGTCTCGGGATAAATGTTTGTACGATCTGCAATTATTTATCCCAGGTGTTTTGGGTATTTTATATATATAATAGTATTATTTCAGTCTTCTAGAACCCATAACACAAGCTCTGCTTAGCTTGGGGCTAGATGATGTTGTGTGGATTGTCCAGCATTATATAAAATAGAATAATAGGCGCACGAATGCTGGATTGAAAACTCTCTGATTCTAACCTGAAGCTAAGCTGTATATTATAGCATAGCAACGAGTGCGAACATTCACATCGCGCAACTCAAATTAAGACTAACGATTCGACGGACCCAGACGGTTTTAATTTTAATTTGAAAACTGAATCGCCTTAACGACCACCGGAATGTTTCCACCATTCTCAATCATCATTACTATTATGACGTTGCTTTACATCTGTTTAGGTTTTGAGGCAAGTGATTCTTAGGGCTATATTTTACCGGGACACCATGGCGGCGCAACCAGTCGCCGCTACCAACAAAATGTACGTTTGGTTGCGCAACCAAACGGACACCAGGTGAGTAACTCTCTATAGAGCTGTATACATTTTGTTGGTGGCGGCGACTGGTTGCGCCGCCATGGCGTCCCGGTGAAATATAGCCCTTAGGGTTCCTTTCGATATTAATATTACTTAACCCTATTCATTGTATGTTTTGAGACTCATTATTTATCGGCGTCAAGTTAAACAAATAACGTTTTGAGTTTGTAAATAACTTGAGAAGGTAGTTATTCTTACGTGAATGGCGAAACGTAGATGAAACTTACCTGAAAAAAAGAAATATTAATTATGAATCAGTGTTATTATAATAATATCATAAAAAAAGCATTGTATTGTGAAAATTGAGCGTGCTGCAAAAACAGCAGATATAAATTTATCTGCTTGTAGTTTTTCTTTTCATAGACTAAAATTTTAATAATATTTTAATTTCAAATTCCAAAACAAGATTATAATATGATCTAAAACTTATTTTAAAAAATATACTCTAAATAAAAAACACCAAACCGCTTCTTATCCACATAACATAATTATATACAAAGTTCTTTTTGCCTTGTATCTAAGCTTGTGTTCCAAATAAAAAAAAAACATTTTGACGTATACGAAAACTGACGAAATCTCTAGGCTGAAATGAAACCCGAGCTTGCAGGTTTCCAAAACGATTTGCTTGATAACCCACTACTTACCGCGCAGTCCGCCATTACTCTTACACCACTCACAATACATACATGTGTATGTACTGCTATACATACACCACAGCAGTACATATACATGTGTATGTATTGCTATGTATACACGTAAATGATGGAAACAGTTATACTGAAGTAGAAAGTGGTTCAGGTTAGGTTAAGTTTATACAATCGGGAATACTTGAACTAACGGTGTTTTATTGTGTAGTAAATAAATTCCTATGTATTATTTTGTTTTGTTGCATTTTTAGAGATCCAGTCTATCTCATATTTTAATAACATTAAATAAATTGACTAGCGCATCTTACGTACAATTGTGTTCAAATTGAAAAATCCAAAAATCTTTCTGTAACACAAAATGGTATAAACTGTTCGACACAAGTCGCACATCACATACGGAAAACAAAAACATAAAACAAGATAAAATTTGTAAGTACACAAACCACCCCTAAATTCTTTAAACTGCAATCATTTCACGATCAATTTCAGTCCTTTATCTCCCCACAAAATGTCCCACATGCAAGATAATTCTATCGGAAGTTCCCATATCTCATGTATGTTTCGATTCGGAACAAACATGATTGATATAATAATCTAAATTCAAACGAAGCGTTCTACTCTTTTGAGTTAGGTATGTTCAAAATTCAAACGAAGCATTTAACTTTTTTTGATATTATGTTCCAAATTCAAACGAAGCGTACCACTCTTTTTGAGGTGTTCTAAATTCAAACGAAGAATTCTACTCGTCTAAAACGAGGTTTTAGTTGAACGTCGTCTACTAGATATCACTCATAATTGATAGAAACCTTTTTGGTCAAAATTGTATGTGCCTTTTTTTCTTTTGCGCGCAATTTTTATTGAAAGCTACTTAGCAATGTTGCCCCTCTAATGTTTACTATCTACTACCCCTTATAGGCACGATGATACTCGCAAAAATATAAAATGGCGGGAAAACGACTCGTCGTGTTTATGTCAATCGAATTTTACTTACGCTTGTGCTGGAAACAGAGGGTTTGGTATAAGTCACGATAAATTGGTTAAATAAATAAATACTCATCAAATCACCCATCGCATCACAGATACATAATATAATTAATCTTGATAAGTTTTTTATTTTTCCCAGCAGTGGGACAACATAGGTTAAATAAAAAAAAGTTTGTATTATTTATTTAGAAAATTCTTAATAACCTTCTTGCGCTGACATTCAATGGAAAAATATTTTGTAAAATGATTTTTATTTCTTTAATACGGCTTTTGAAATATGTAAATATTAAGATAAGCTAGACATATCTTTCAGAGAGTAAAAATACAATGAGCGGACACATTATTTTGCTTCCTGTTGCTGTATCATTTTTTTTTCTTTAATCGTATGACAATTATTTCTTTATTTCTTTCTTTTCTTTGAATAGGTGTGAAAAAATTTGTCAACTGAACTCGTATCGTACAATGATCCTGTGCCTTGCACCACACTGGGCAACGTCTCGTCGGTATGACAGCTTTTATCAGGTATTGTTTGGCTTTGCAATTGATGGTGTGTGGGGCCCCCTCGGGCAGATACTGTTCAAATTGCGACTGTCAGCAAATATACCTTAAACCTTGGAGATTTCACTTGTTATTGTTGTGTTATTATAATTCACAATAACAGTTTTTTTTAAGCTATTGCATAGCTTCTATCGCGGGCCTTGAGCGTGGAGACCGAATCCAGAAATTAAAGTAAGTACCATTATTTTTTCAACCTATTTTGAAAAATAAAAGCATTTATCTATTATTTTTTTAATAAAACCCTTATCAAAATTGGACAGGATAAGCTTTACAGATGCATGTCTCATCTAGTATCTAGATAGGTCTGTAACTGTGTACGGTACTAACGAGACCTAACTAATTGACACTGCATCTTCGCTACTGTATTTAGCTGTCTTGGCATAGTGGTTTATGTGTTTTTTCAATGATACTGCTTAGTACACTTAAGTATTTATTGAGTTCTAATCTGAGAAACTGTATCTGATCTTAAATATTATGTTTTGTGAACAATCTTATTTAACCTATACAAAACTCTGGGAAAATTATTTTTATTTTGAAATAATCATAAGTACAAAGTTTTACTAAGCTAAGTAAACTTACCTATAAATAAAGAATGACAACTTAGCTAAGGAATAAACTAGTCTCCATAATCTGAGTTATAATCGGCTTGATTCTCGAAATTTGAAAAAAAAATGCGCAAATTTTGTTTGGTTATTAAAACTATTTAGTAATAAATTTTATGTCCCATACAACATTCTTCGCGACACGTGACCCAAGGGCTGATTGAGTATCTGGTCCCAGCGTATCAGCATTGCTATTCAGCGCGGCAATGCAGTACCTTGGGTACGCTGATTGGTAGGTACTAAGTAATTTGGATCGGTTGATCTATAGATCGTTTGAAACGGTCTGCAGATAGCTTAGCAGTATTCAAATTTAATAATAAGTATGCTTAATAGTATTCAGTTTGTGAATCTAGTCATTCTTCATAACCAAAAAAAAAACTAAATAACCAACTCTATAAATATTTGTTCTGTCTGGGTGTTATGTATTGTATTAACAAAAAAAAATGTATGTGTAATGTCTATCAGCAATTTAGTTTCCATTGTACAAGGTTTGCTTAGTTTGGAACTAGAGTGCGATGTGTGAATTGTCCGTGAATATTTATTTGTAGCTATCAGTCTATCTAGCCTTAAGTAAAGGTGCACGTGTACTACATGCACCTTAAGTCAAGATAGCTTTAAGTCCACTCGATCAACGCGATTGAACTGCTTTCAAACGATGAACAAGTAAGCTTAATAGCATAAAAGCTCGTGTAAGAATTCAAAATGGCGCCGCTATGTTATAACATCTAGCTAGGTACATCTAGGATAAAAGAATATAATGAAGAGTATTTTATATTAAAAAACTCACGTTATAAAAATAAAATTGGTACAATTGAATATTTTTCTTTTAAATTTTTCTAGTCAAAAAAGGGCAAAAAATAATGCTATGAAACAAAATGTTAAAATAAAAGAGTATAAGCCATTATTAGAAGGATTTTTTGTTATGGCGGTTGATTTTTGGGAAAACCAAGAATGTAAATGAGGTATTTGTGAAAGAGGCTTTAATTATATAAGTCTGGTTAGTTGAAAATTGTACTTATAATTAAGTAATTAACTACGAAACTACCGACTTCCGGTCGGTCTTTGTTTAAATGTGTTAAACGATGTGTGCATCTATTCACAAATTAATAGCGTCATTGAATTTCTTGAGAAAAAAATATTCTAAAAATTTCTCAAAATTAAAGTAGATCATAAATGCATATGGGAAAACCTCTAAAGAAGATATATGATCTACCTAACAAAAAATAATCATCAAAATTGGTTTACAATTAGCGGATTAATCGAGTGACATAAACACAAAACAAACAGTTGAATTGAAAGTTTTTTGAAGTCTCAAAAATCAAGGTTTAAAATAACAAAAATAGTGATATGAATACTAAAATGCTCTAACACCTTTCATAGAATCGAATGCAGTGGGGTGGAATGTAGGCTGCCCAGTGGCCGATGACCCGGAAGATCTAGGCACAGGCGGTCAGATTACAGCCGTATAAAATGCTTCGAGGCACTAAACCTATGGTAAAATACTTTTACCATAATTCACTTTGGCACTTAAAGGTATTTCACATGTGATAGCTTTTTTATAGATGATTATACTACAAACATGAATAAAACCTACTTCAATAACGTAATTAAAAACACTTTGATATCGCCATATAGGATCTAGGACGATGTAGTGGCGACATCTACTAGTGAAATTGGAACTATGTATACTTATTGTACCTACTTAAAAAAGATTACTCAAAAAATACTAACCAGATTTTATTGAATAGTTACTAATAACTAACTCTCGCTTGGAATAAATAGACATTAATATTCGTGATTCGCCGTCGATTTATTTTTAAATAGATTAGCTAAAGTAAAAGATTTTTCAAATTCTATTATTCCAACAGCCAGTAGAAGAAAAATAACTTTAAAAATCTTAACGACAAATATTTTTAAGCATTTCTGAAACTAGTTACACCTACATTATGTTTCAAGCACATAGCTGTGGACAAACCATCTTAAAAAATCTAACATTAAAATAATTCTGATGTGAATGACTCGGTTACAGTCAATTCAAAATACTGTGCCTACTGATTTATTATTCAACACTAAAAATCTGGCATTTACACTAAAATACGAATTTGTTCAGTTAACGAGGGACTAATTAAGTCCAAATCTTTTCTGTCTACATAATCAAGTGCCCTTGAATCCGACCCTCCTGTTTTGTTGATTTTTGAATACGCGAATGAAATTTAATTAGGTGTTTATTGCAGTTATGAGTACTTACTTAAAAGTGGGGAGTTTTGTTAATTAGTTAAGTATTTGGTTCATCAGTTTTTTACTACAAATTGTTTGTTACAAAAGCTGATTTGATTGTGTTATAAAAACATTTTGAAAAATGGAAGAAACCTTGTTATTTTTTCTTGAATGTTTAAAGTATTCAAAAATTAAAAAAAAAAGTATTTAAAATAGTATTGAAACGAATAGTAAAACAATATAAATATTGTCAGGCTTTATTTATCTAACGAATCAGCTCACACAGGGGTGATTTCAAGCCACCCCCAAATACAAAAACACATTATCAACTATCAAAGTATTTAAACAAAAAGACGGACACGCAAAAGGTGTGTTTAGATATATAATAACAATAAATTTGTGGTGTAATTTGAGTACTATTATTGTCAGTGAACAACCCCTAATGGGCTAAACGTGATGAAACAGCCCCCTCTCTGTCATTAGCGCGGTATAACATCTGTAAATACATTTTAATGCGAAATTTTGATATTTTTTTGGAATTTAAACGGTGAATTACCGGTAAAATTGAAGCATAACCAACATTTAATAAAAAAATAAATATTCGTGGACATTTGACTTCGACTCTGAAACATATAAGGCCACAAATCTATCAGCCCCGTTTACTGGCTTTTAAAGGTTGACCATAAAATAGGATATCAAAAAGCCAAATAAACTTTGAAAACCTGCAAGTAAAACGCAGGATGGATTTATAATACCCACTTAAAACAACTCGATACAATTATTATTACTTGTTTATAATTAAAATAATTTATTTTTTGTTACCGATACGATATATGATTATATAAGTTGTGGTAAAAGTCGTATCGGTATATCACATGCCTGAGCATAGATTTGGTTCTAGTTTTATTTTATAATCTCGCAATATCAAAATCAAGTCGCGTATATATTTTTCATATACATATTTCAAAAATTAATATAATAATTTTATTCTATCAACAGCGTCAATAGACTACTGCAAAATATGGACGGACTTGTGCAAATCTAATGTTTGGCCGTGTCACTGACTACCACTTACCTCATAGTATTGAGGTTTTGAGACGAGCCCTAAAATAATATGATTCACTTTTTTTTTAATACGTACAGTAATGATGCTGCAATAGTATTGACTAAGAATTCATAATAGCTTAACAAACCACTAGAGACAAATTTATTAAAAAAAAAAATATATCGCAACATTTTTTTTATATTTATCATAAAATAAATGTTGTCATATAATGAGCTCGTAGCATTTTATTTTAAACCAAAGATGCGTTCAGACGTCACTTATATTTTATTACAAGTAGATAAGGTTCCGAATCGTAAGTGCAATAAATTCTAGAAAATATACGACTTTTAAAACAATAAAAATAGATAGCAGCCTGTACCGTTGGAAACCAAAAATCTCTGTTTACTTAATTTATTTTATCATTCTCTTTGTTCTTTGAATTTTGTCATTTAGATATTTTTAGATAGTCTATACAATATAAATAATATTGCATTTAGATAAAATAATTGTACACCTAATATACGGTAAAATAATTGTAAGTTTCTTGCCCGTTCGGGCTCTGGTCGCGTGGAACTGGCACCTAGAATCACCTACATAGTATATAAGACGATTCTAAATGATCCTTGTGATTTTACTGAATAAACTATTATTGATTTTAATTTTGATAACAATATTACTCGTAATTAATAAATATTTATAAAATTAAATCATATTATAGCGCGGTATGGAATTTAAAAGTTTAAACTTTACACAAAAATTGCAAGAAAACTAAAAAGTGTAAAGTGTACAAAAATTGCAATTTTCTTAGTGCGCTAAGTGCAAAACATCACGAGAGTTGCTAAAACTAGCTGAGAGAGAACAGATAAAAAGAAAAACGAAATAAGTATCTACTAGGGGGCGAAGTTTACTAAGGAATTCTTCATACTTAGTTTTAAAAAACAATCTATAAAATAAAGTAACTGCTAGAAATTAATGTTAGAACAATTAAAAAACATCTATAAAATGAAAGGACATGTTTGGTTTTTCTATGGAGGCTGGGCTTTTATTCGGAACGGCTATGAACAGAGATGAGATTATACTTTTATGAAAGTACATAAAATATTAAAAATTTGCATAATTTTTTTAATTTTTTTTGAACCACTAATTTTTAGTTTTAACATTTAGAAAAATATTGTTTTAAAAATTAAATTGCAACCCACAGTTATTATTGATTTTGGCAACACTATTCTCTTGGATGTCACTATGGTAGGGATGTTCATAAGAGAAATATGTCGATGTTTTGAGGAGATCGATATTGGTCGGGTACTTGTATTAAACTAGTCCATAATATTAAATAGGGGTCGGGTTAATTATGGGTAAAACACTATAAAAAGGAAACAAATCAATTTATAAATATAAATGAAACGTAAATATTAATGACGAACGAAAACAAGTGACCATAAATACCACTCACAGATTATAGAAGTTTTGCCACAAGTGCTGTCCTCGCGGACAATATGTCTGCGTTTCGTTATTGCAAAGGTTAGTTTTTTAGTTTATTTCTACTAGACTAGTTTAATACAAGTACTTGATTGGTGTCGATCTTTTTGAAATATCGATATATTTTTTATATGAACATAGGTACAACCCTACAAGTGAAATGACAACTGACAAGTGTGACAACATGACTGACAGTGACTGAGGTAATGTTTTTAAAGATTCCATTATGAGGCTAAGGTATCAATACCATACATCCCAATCATACTTATCAGAAATAATTTGTTGGTTTTATTTGTTTATTATATTTTGCCATTGTTTTTAAATATTCTATTAACATTAAGGTACATAATTATGCTTTAAAAAACGATATTCAACCAATGTTTCTTTGTGTAGAAATAATATAACGATTTAAAAATATTGGATTTAATATTTAGATATTAAATAAATGGCGCTTCTAATATTTTTTTTGTTTTTGTAAGGCTATAATGGATAATATTCTCTATCAGAAAAACCGCATATGAGAGTTGTTCAGATTTTAAGCCCATTTAATAACATGTCCTTTAATAAATCAATTATTACCATTCATTGTTACACCACTTTTAATTGTTATCTATGCACCAAACTTGCAATCCAGTAATTTTAAATGAACATACGACTGTCACTTACCTCTAAAACATCTTATTAAAAAAATATATTCGGACATTTCACACATCACACTCTTGTACTATTGGAACGAAACTTCTGGTAGAATACTTATATACTTAATTGTTTTTTGTAAATACATACATAGAATACAAAGTAACACCCAGACATGGAACAAATATTTTATGTTCATCACGCAAACATTTGCTCTGGGGGGGAATCGAACCCACGACCCACAGTATGGAAGGCAGAGCTAATACTAACTAAGCTGTGACGCCTGTCACACAGGATTTACCACATGACGTTTCTGTTTTCAGTTTTCTCGAAGCCGAAATATTACTTCTGTTGAGACATGTCATAAGAAGTAATTTATTTATATTTATGTATAATATTTCGGATTCCTCGACAGTTTACCGTTCAGCCGGTAACCGCGTGAACGCGAAAAGGACGAAGTTCCCTCAACATTACCTACTCATTCTAATTGCTACCTTCTAATTGATGGATGTGACTCACTTGAAATTATCGCAGTAAGTTCGTACCTGCGGCGGCAATTTGAAGACTGGCTGATTAGACGGTTAGGGGGAGATAATTGGGGAGTCTCAGATGATAGGGTAGCGGAGGTGACGTCATAAAATAATGGGGTACATTCCAAAATATCTGACAACTACGTACATGTTCGTTTTTAAAAATAATTTGTGGAAATAGCGTAAAGAGAGGTTTGAGCTGTTGGACTGAAATTGTCCTGCTGAGTAGCCAATGAACAGATACTACGGAAGTTTCTACGGCAAAAAGAGGATGCAGTTATAGCTCCTGAAATAAATAGTTTATTTTATACGTCTTAGAATACTCTAATACTCTGCGTTTAATACTGAACGCAGTGCGATATCTTACAAGGCACTTCCTCAATCGCACATAGTATGGCAATGTATTCCTGTAGAAAGAAGTTATCATTTAGCACCGACCATGTTTCACCACATTTAAATTAAAAAGTTTGAAAATCAATAAATTTCTGGAAATGTTCAATCGTTAATACCATAAAAGCAACCTAGTTATCAACTTATGAAAGTGCCTAATTGGATTATGAAGCCATTTACTTAGATATCTAACTAGTGGTCAATGAATACGAAAGTAAGCCATTCATAAAACAGTCTGGTTTTAATCATTTTATCTGAGGTAATTTCACGACTAGCTAGCTAGTAGCTAGCTAGTAGGGGAGCTATGGTCAAACTAGCACTAACGAAACCCTACGTTACTAGTATTAATACGCTCATTATATCAAGATAATTATCGTCATTACTTTTAGATAAGATAGATAGATAAAAACTTTATTGTACACAGAAAAGGATTTTACGCATAAGAAACATTAAAATTAACAGAACGATGTGCGGCCTTATCGCTAAAAGCGATCTCTTCCAGGCTTTTATCTTCTAAATTTTTTCATCTTAACATCATTTTTAATTTAAAATGACCTAACTATATCATCATTTTAGTCAATGACCTTTCTGTATTCCTGTTGAGGTTCCTCGTTGTTTACTTAATTTTTTTTTATTCACTATATTTTCCTCTAAAACAACCTTACAACCTTAAGCTTATACAATTTTACTGCAATATAAAGAACATACTAGTCGTCAAAAAGTAAGGTAAAACGTCTGCTTACGTCCACGTTGGGTCTGCTATTTGGGACATTCGGCCAAGAACTGCCAGCGATTTCGATTCCCTACAATCCGACCAAGCCGACAAGTCCCCAAGCCGGGCTCAATAACCATTAGTTCTGTTAGTTTGCAACACTCTGGTTTCTAAGAGATAGTTAACGTCAAAAACCACCGTAATAAGTATAGCATATACACCACTACCATAAGCTTGATGTTGTCATGTAGCAATCTATCACATATTTTTTTTATTTTATTTAATTTCTCTCCAAGCACTAATGCCCCATGTAATGTATTTAACTCGGATGTCTTTACACCCTGTGAATAGAGTATATTTCTGAGGGCTAAGAACGAATAAATGTGATTATCGTAAACGTAACGTATCTAATGTACACTGCGCCCTAAAGCTGCAACGTTCGATTTAAAGCAGATTTTGTCGCGCAATGTATCTCAAATACGTCACTGTTTCGATACGTTTACGATTGTAACAATTGTTTGTGTTCACACCCCTTCATTCTCAAGGAGCGGTTTCCGACTGCCATGGCTTCGCGATTTAATTTCCTTCTCGTTTCTATCATTACTTCGGTACTTCGGTTTGTGTAATGACAGCCTGACATACAAACCTAGTTTAAAACCATCATTAAAACTTCCAAACTCGAAAACTTAACCGAAAACAAACCATTATTCAAACAACATCTGACCCTCGAATATAATATCTTAATGTTGTTACAAGATATGTTTGTCTGTCTGTATTATGCCACGGATTAAATGTATAATTAATTTGGTGTTTGAAATAATAAACTAGGGTTTTTTCTATAGTTTAACTGTGTTTTGAAATAAATATAAACGGATATTAAACGGTCAACAAACTCTCATAATGAAACAATCGTGAATCAAAATTATATATTGACAAAACGAGGCTTGAATTTAAGTACAAACCTTATACGCCTTTAAGCTATTTTATTTTCTAAACTTATGTAGGTAACTTATATATTGCATTCAGGATTTATAAAAGACCTTATAAATCAGGGGCAAGAACTCTAAAAATCATTTTGTTTTTACTACAAATTACAAAGCGCGGTGACGTTCGTATATGCTTCATGCAGTGACCTACATTTTTACACATACTAGTATAATCTACTAAATAAAGAGAAGAATAGGACAGAAAATCTTATACTTACTTTCTTTAAAACAAAGACGTGTTGCACTCGGGGACAGCCACGGTAAAGCTATTGCATAGCATTTTTTGCAGCCGGTTGGAGTGTTAAGTTATTTCGTTACGGAATTTATGGATTCGGTCTCCACGCTCAAGGCCCGCGATAGAAGCTATGTCATAGCTTAATATTTTTTTTATAACATGTCTGTGAAATTGACATCAAAAAACAACTTGTAGATCTCAAATTTTCATTTCATTACACATGTTTTGGCATTTCACTTAGTTAAGAATTTCGTGACAAGTAAATACGCGGTAAAAGCCAATATACAAATCTCCAAAATTGTCGCTCCAAGTCCCTATTGAAGACAATTAAAAAGCGGCGAGGCACAAACGTACTTTGAATACACGATGAACACAAACTCTAAAGACAAACTTCGTTAATTTAACTGCTATTTTATTATAAACACCCCATTTTGAATTTGAAATCTTTCTATGCGGTGGGAACAATATTTTACACAAAACAAAGTTATATTCTATCAATATCTAAGAAATTAAAAATGAAATGAAATGCATTTATTTTGACAACACACAGACGGGTACAAAACATAGAACGGCAACATTTAGATAATACATAGAACGACAGAAGTAACATCATGTCAAAAAAGCTCAGTCTCAGCTTATTCGCTGCCCTGCAAAAGGCAGAGCAACGCTGATTTTCAGACTAAGACGATTCTTCCATTTACAACAGATAGACACAATTTTAGTTAAGTTGCTATCATTGACGAATTCCTCCAAGAAAACTACTAAAACAACTTGTAAACATAAACATCGGTTACGTTGACTTTTATCTTGTAAACTAGAAAATACAGTTTATATTCCAATATAATTATCTCCATAATTTTCCGTTCGTACCCAGAACTCTCCCTAAGGTCGTATCAGTCAGGTTCCGTATCTCCCAGGATCGATTTCAGTTCCACATTGCTATACATAAGCTTACACCAAACTTTACATAAATTGATTAGAATAATTATTACGAATTAGCTATTGAGATAATCAACTTGTAATACAAGAAGTTGTCATATAGGCAAGTATATAAGACGAAAAGCTTTTAGCGTGTCAACCAACTTATTTATTTGCGTTTTATTTATATACCATACAAAAGTGTGAACATTTTTGGGGACTGGCACTTTCTTCTGTAGCACAGTTTTTCCTAAACTAAAACAGAAGTCAGGGCTTATTCTATTTTGGAACATGTATTTTAAGAAATAAAGAATTTAGTGTATGTATTTTGTATGAATAAATCAAGATTTGTGTTGTGCGAATAAAAGTTCTGTATTTTTATATTATTTCGCACGATAAAAGTCTCTCACAACCACAACACAACCTACAATATTCGTTTTTTATATAATCTCTCTAGTTACGCTTATTGTTATTCAATTCAATGAGAAGTCCATTATAATTAAAAAGTCGTTGATTATAACGACAGATTTTTCTCGTAATTATTCGACTTATTTAAAAGTGCTCGACGAAAAATGTGTTCAGTGCTCAAGTCGCAAGTCCCTCGGGTCGTATCCGTCAGTTCCTGAATCGATCCGATGTCCCTATTCACTAAGAAGCGTTAGAGTGAAACATAAACTAGGCTAGTTATCATCATCAACCTATGTAGGTCCACTGCAGAATGTCTCTCCCAAGACGCGTCACTGAGCCCGGTCTTCGTCTCTTCTTATCCAGTGTTTGCCATATTTCGAAGATGGTATCGCTTCATCTCGCAAAAGTTTTAGCGGAAATTACTATAATATTGTATGTCCAAATTAGTATTATTGATGTGTCATGGTTAGAAGTAATAGAGAGGAACATTTGTTTTTTTGTTTACAATACATATTTTGAAATAAAATAAAACAAAACGATGAAACTAACGTTTTTTTTTACTAAATAGCACTGGTACAAACAAACCTATCGTAGTTTTAGCTAATTTTTGTTACAATTGGGTATTTGAATATATTTTTTTTGTGATAAATGGAAAAATAAGTTTTTATTTAATTTTTTTTCGCAATAATTCAAAAGTTATTTTAAAAATTCATCTATAATAAAGTTTTAAAATATTTTTTTAAAATTCAAATACCCGATTGTGACCAATAAACTCCTTACACTACTTGTTAGTGAATAAGGACGAGTTGGTTCCATACTTCTTTATACTTTTTCATCTCGCGAGGATTAGGTAAACTTCGTCGGTTCACTTTTAACCCTCTGTTTGTGCAGTTGATTTTAACCAGCGGGATTTATGGTCAAAGTAGATCTGGGTGCGAGTATCCTTAACTCGGGATTTGAGTTCTAGGACACTATTTGAGAAGTTCATTGCCCGACAAAGGCTTACATTACGGACAAGATAATTAGTCTTTGTTTACTCATTGTTTTGTCGTCATCTTTACTATAAGCTAAATAATAAATAAGCTAGCTTATTTACTATTGAAATATAAGTTATAATTATAAGCTAGCTTATTTACTATAGAAATATAAGGTATAATTTTAGCTCTCAAATAGATTTTCTAGTGATTTAGATCATACATAAAAATGATGGAAGTAGGCCTTCAGTTTCTTGCCCTTTAGTCGCGAGAAACTATCACCTTAGAAAATAAAATGATTCTATAGGATCCTTGTGATTTTACTGAATATGACTACCAACTCATTTTTCACATTTAAAGTTAAAACTTAACACATAATTAAATCATTAAAAGCGTAGATAAATAAGATTGATGTTTTATCTACACTTATAAACATTTAAGTTGGCATACTTAAAATTATTTATCACAAAGTCGTATGATTAAGTTGAAACATAAGCTTCCAAAACTAAACAATTAACATAAAAATAAATAAATGGTGTTCGATCTTATACAGACGGTGAGCACGAAAAAGAAGACAATCGTAAAGTTAACGTAACGCAGCGTATTCGATTCACATTGCGCGATGACGCTGCAACGTTCGGCTGTCGAACTGGTTTAGACACTCAATGTAAATCGAATACATGATTCACGAACATTTATTCGTGCTGCCCCCTTCGATATCAGTATTTCTAAACGGCACTTGATATAACAATCGGGGATGTAAGCTGTAAGCCAGCATCAGATACCATTATGCTATTGAAGGACGATGCGACTGCAACTGGCCATTCAAGGTCCGTGGACCTGCGATTGGGAAAACCTGGGAATAGGTATCAGGTTTGAAGAATAAGTAAAAGTTGTTATATAGGTTAAGGTATCAAACCTAAAGTCTAAAATCAAAGCCAGAGTGGTTTATTTGACTTTTATGATTATGTTATTTTACTTGACTTCTGATTATGTATTTTTATTGATTTATTATCTTACTGCCTACATTAATAATTATTGCCAATGCATCATACAGTAAATTAAATGAGATGTTTACTATGTATGTTAATATTAAAAAAAAATGGTAGCACTCCGGGAGTGCCGGCAGAAGTGAAAACTTCAATATTAACGTTGTGTTTTCACTTTTAAGTTTTCACTTCAAAAATATAACCACAGTCGTCATAATGACAATGACAATCACAATGACACAGACACATTCGCGCAAGCGCGAATGTGTTTTCACTTTTAAGTTTTCACTTCAAAAATATAACCACAGTCGTCATAATGACAATGACAATCACAATGACACAGACAAATTCGCGCAAGCGCGAATGTGTCTGTGTCATTGTGATTGTGTCATGTCATTGTGTAACATTCGCGCAAGCGCGAATGTGACACAACGACGAAGACAACGAAGACACACTGACACAGACACATTCGCGCAAGCGCGAATGTGTCTGTGTCAGTGTGATTGTGTCATGTCGACACAACGACAATGACAATGACAATCACAATGACATGTCATTGTGATTGTGTCACATTCGCGCAAGCGCGAATGTGACACAACGACGAAGACAACGAAGACACACTGACACAGACACATTCGCGCAAGCGCGAATGTGTCTGTGTCATTGTGATTGTGTCATGTCATTGACATTGACACAACGACGAAGACAACGAATGATGAACGTCACGTTCGATGAACGTCACGAGTCACGTGACCCTGACTGAGTTTTCACTTCAATAAGATGGAAGCGATACAGTTAAATACAAGTTAGGCGAAACGATTCGTACGATATAATAGCGTCTATCTGGTTATGCGCGCGCGGCGAGCGATACGTGTTTCCCGTGCGAAGGTGCTCAGAGCGTCTGTCGGCTGCCGGCGCGCGAGTGCCGCTCCTCGGTCCTCCGCCCCCGCGCTCCGCACCGCACCGCGTGTTGGCAGCGCCTTGTACTCGCCTTGTACGATGTCGCCACAACACTATTTAATTGTTTGAGTCATACGTCGCGTGACCGCAAGTGTGTTCTTTTGTCGTCTCTTGTTTTACGAGCAATGTATAAAAATTAAATAAGATCTTACGCTTTTTCGACGTCACGTGACCCTGCCGCGAGTTTGAAAGTTTTTACCCACCCAGCGCCGCTAAAGAAGTTTTCACTTCAAAATGTATTGAAGAAGAAAACCCGGTTAATTCTCAGATGTAAAATGTTTTTTTTATGATATAATTCGAAAAAACTTTCACTGAAGATTTGACTTGTGAGGCTTTTCGGTCGCCATCATTCATCTTTTTTTCTTATACTAATAAATGTCACTATAATATCCTTACCATTTTAAAATAAAGCAAGAATTCACGGTAACTACTCTGTAATTACTACAACTTAAATTAAATTCACAAAATGTCATATACCCCTTTCTACGCGTACCCAACACCGGACAGCAATTGGTGCCGTCCGGGTATCGACGATCGGGATTCAGATCTGCATAGCAAAATGTGACGATCTGTTGCGGACAAGATTATACACTGAAAGTTTTATAGCATTAGATGCGTTACTCGCAATTTGTCAAATCGCTACTACGGTAATTGCCCGAGTATAACCTTTGTCGAGTCACTATAACTGAGATAGACTTTTTTCTAGCTCTAAGTATGGCGTTTTATTGTTTTTTAGTAAACTATGACACAAACCGATTGCCCACCTGATGTTAAGGATAACTGCGGCCTATATTATGCATTACATCTTCTGAATATCTGTTCCGTTATCTGTTGATTTGCGTGCTCGTTAATCTGAGATATAAAAGTGTTTAGGCTTATGTGACTGTAATTGCACCTGCATCCATAACTCTCAAACAGGAACACAGCAATGCGAACATCAAGCGTTTGCGGCAGAAATAAATGCAACTATAGTTTGCCTGGACGTACTTTTTGACAAAATAAAAGATATTTGCACCAATTTTATATACAATTATGTTTAAATAAGTCTTTTTCCTGTAACGTGTCTAGTTATACAACGTCATTGATACGGATAGGCAATACCGGATCAGTGTTGGTAGAGTGACCATCCTCTGGGTCCTATTGAGATGTCCGGTTATGGGCGAATTCATTAGGAAACGTTTGGTTTTTCAACACTATATCAATTAATTTGTTTGCATGATAATTCTTATAACATTCGGTTTAGCGTTACATGAGAATAAACTTTAAAACAAGTTCTGGGAATTCTCGTGATGGAGATTTTAGTACTTTTTGTCTTATGATTTCAAATACGGGATATTTTATGAATTACCATTTACTACTATTTTATTAAACTTGAAGCAAAATGTATGTTTTGTTTGGACAACACTTTTTTTACCTTTACTTTTGCACAAAAAGTATGATACTGTTAGGAAATAAAAGTTATATTTACTTTGATTTAAAAGTCATCGGTATAAAATAGACAGAAACGCTTTTTATGAACTATAACGGCATATTTTTTTATTTACTATTCCTGTTTGCTTACTAATATTTGTTTCACAAAGTGAATGAATGAATGAAAGTACTTTTTTGTACACTGGATGTACAAAAAAAGTAAGTACTGAAAGTACTATAAGTGTAGGAAAGATTGGATGTACAACATTTTTAAAGTATGTAAGTTCATATTTATATATTTTTTTCTGCTAAATAGCGTCCATCATAATAAAACAGATCACTTACAACTTCATACAAAAAAATCTTAGCCTTTTATCATTTATGCTCCATCTATCAGTAAAACTTTTTTTATTATGCCACATTTAACGACATCTATAAAAGGTTGACTCCTATGTCCCATACCGACTGCGGCCGTCGACCGTCGACCGACCGTCATCACGGTACTAACATGGAATAATTAGTAGTACAAGTACAAAAGACTCACTTCAATAAAATAGCTAGTTTTGTTAATTTTTCATGGTGAGCAAGAGAAATCCCCATCATGGATATCTGAGTGGTGATTTTGAGACTAACCCAAATAAACTGCAGGCCGTCCATGTGATTTTAAGCTGTTACCTTAGATGATAACAATCAGCAAACCAGTGTTTTAGTTTTACTATGTGTTTGCTAAGTTTGGGACTAGATAGTGGGGAAATAGTTTTATATAGTTTTCTTAATAAATACATAATGCTGGACAATCCACACAACATCATCTAGCCCCAAGCTAAGCAGAGCTTGTGTTATGGGTACTAGAAGACTGACATACTTAATACGATACATTACATAGATAGATATTTTTTATTATACATATAAAATACACAGAACACCCGGAATAAATATTTGCAGATAGTACAAACATTTATCCCAAGGCGGGAATCGAACCCGCAACCTCCGCGTCGCATATTTGTATATTTATTTATCAATATTATACAAATTTGGACAATATGCACATACCCGTTACCAGTAAGCTACTGCTCCCTTTTGCAGGCGTGCTTATTGTATATACCATCAAATTATAGTATTCTATCAGCATCTAGTTCTCATATTACCTTTGCTTAGTTCGGGACTAGAGTGTGTATGTGATATGTCTGTGAATACTATTATTCTTGAAATATGGAGTGCGTTAGGCATGGTATCGACAGATTCGGCAGCCATGACTGTCCGCGACAGATAGTGTAATCCTAGCCCTTTTATCTTCCAGAACAGGGTATTACTGGGCTGGGGGGCTATCCAGCAAGGGGAAACTTGCGTGACCGAATATCCTTTCAGTTGCAGTTCAGTTTTCGGTGATTTTACTATAGTAACTCATCAGTATTCCGTGGCATTTTTGTGGACTGACGTGACTGAGCTCTAATAAAATTATGACTGAGGTGTTAAAAATCTGATTTGAGCATGGCCTACCTGATTTAAGCATGACCTACCTGATTTTTCGTTATCTATCAAATGGTATGAAAATAGATCATTCAAAATATTAATAAAAGACGAAGAAGAAAACTGAACTGCAATTTGATCAAATAACAGTTCAAAAACATTTCAGTTGTCAGGATACCCCCCCTGGTCTGTTTAGATCCCCTTCTTTGTAGCTTCTTTTAGTCTACATGAGCACTTAGCCTGGCAAACGAGCAGCTTGGTCAAATAAAGAGTCAAGTTTTTAACACTTTAAAAAGGTTTTTTTTAATTTGATCGTTAACGCCTTGTAGTCTGGACCATGTTATGTATTTTCAATATTGCTGAATACAGTGATCTTAGGAGAGATAAGGGCCAGTCGCTATTTTAGTCTCTTAATGCGTTCATGTTCTTAGCACTAACTAGAGCGTGCCTATGCGCTGATAGCTCAATGTAAATAAAAAATTCGGGATTTAATTTCCGCAACAATTTTTACACGACCATTTCCTACGAATACTACAATATTGCTTACAAACGTTTTCGATTATTGCAGTTTTCATTCGATTTCAAATTTTGTGATTTTTTATTGATTCGAATGATTTTTCATTCATTTAGATTGATTTTTGTGATTTAAAAAAACTTTAGTCCAAACCATTGTACTGTTGCCCGTTCTTCTAGTATAGTTCTTATAGGCTCTGTTCTGTTCTTCGTGGAACTGGCACCCAGAATCACCTAGTATGTAAGACGATTCTAAATGATCCTTGTGATTTTACTGAATAAAGTAATTTTGACTTTGACTCGCTTAAATCCTTACAGTATTTTATTAAGCAAAGGGGGAGTTACCGAACTCATGTGTAAAGTTAAACGACTCGAAGGCAATGCGACTGTGTGGGAGTATCGGCAAATTACGTGATTATGCTCCGCGTACGATGAAGTAGCTAATAATGTTTTCTTGCGCTAATTTAAGGTTTGACACATAAGCTGATTTACTTGTCTTTATTATAAATCTGAGTGCTTGCTACTGGTAAAATGGTATTGTTTAGATATTTATATTTATTTATTTCTCTCTTAAAGACTAATGACAAAAAAATTTAACAAGCAACTTAGAATAGAATCTTATAAAATTATCTTAACTAAGTACTAAAATAAAGTTTCGAGATCAGGTGCCCAAATAGGTCTAAAACCTGTATCTTGGGTCACCAGGCCCACAGGCTAAATGATATGAAATTAGTGGAGTGTTCATAGTTGATCTTTGTTCCGATATATTACCTCTAGAATCCAGGAAGATAAATAAATAAGTATAAATATTATTTATATAAATATCATAAATAATTAAATATAATATAATATTTTAATAATAAATATTATAAATATCAATTCACACATCACACTCTATTCCAGCTTGTACTATGGGAACTAGATTGCGGATAGAATACTTATATTTTTTTATATATAGATAGTTAGAAAAACAGGTTTATTTGTTGTTGAGAGATATAAATAATACAAAGAATTGATGAATAGAGTTTTTTTAAACTTTCATGATCACACCTTATAGTAACATGTCTGCCCGGGACCACGGTTATTACAACTTAGCCGAAACGTCGAGAAAAATATCAATAAGTGATAAAATCCCGTATAACATCTACCAAGAACTGATCAGTCTGTCAAGGTTAATGACCTATTTCCTTAAAAATGTCAACCGAAAACAAAACACAGTCTCCTAAGCCCCGAAACGGGCAACACAATCTGGTCAGACCTCGTCCCGGAGTGAATAAGACACTCCAGTGACAAATTGATTGGGGTAATCGCATAGAGTGAGTAACGGACAGACCGACTGATAATTAAACTAGCTCGACGTGACTCGTTAGGTAAACAGTTGTCTGTAGACTGGATGTGGTTAGTATGAATAGCCTGTACATTGCACGCTAGGGCAAGGCCTATAGGAATGGCCAATTTTTTTCGGGAAAGCTTTATCATGAAAACGTTTGTTAGTTTTATTTAAATTTTTGGCTGATTTTGGCATTTCTGTTATCGTATTAATTGAAATCAACTATTTAAATGAAAGTACAATAAAATTTTGATATATGAATCTCATTCCAAGCTCTCACCAGATTTTTATTTTGGTTGTGTTGTGAGTTTTGTTTTATTTTAAGTTTTATAATATTTTTTATAAAATTACTTACCTCATCAATATGCCATATAGCCACCTCTTTCGTGGCTAAATAGTGAATCGGTAGTAGGTACTTCCTCGGTTGAGCTATTTTATAAATACTACTACAAAAACAAGAACGTTTGAGAACAAAATGAAACTAACAAATAAGAAGCAATAATCTAATAGATTCTGATTTCAATTTCTAAGAAAGTCGATTACTTATTATACGTATCTAACCATCCGAAA
Organism: Ecliptopera silaceata; assembly: GCA_932527185.1. Classification (NCBI taxonomy): domain Eukaryota; kingdom Metazoa; phylum Arthropoda; class Insecta; order Lepidoptera; family Geometridae; genus Ecliptopera; species Ecliptopera silaceata. The sequence continues at coordinate 10,552,415 of OW052194.1, read as the reverse complement.
AAACTCGAAAATACAGAAAAAATATTTCTAAGTGAACAAATACGCAAAAAGTCAATAGGGCAGCCAAATTCCCTTGAGAGACGAAAACCCCTTATTGCTCTTCCGAGAATAATATAAAACAGATTAGACGGACCCACGGTACCTTCCCACGCTTATCAAAAAACATTTAGGTAGACTTTTTACAAATGTATCGGAAACAATAATTTATTGCAAAAATATGAACCAGCCTCGGGCTAGGCAATTCTTTCAAGGACCTGCGCTGGTTTGTGAGAAGCGATGCCCGCTATGACGGCGGTGAATATAAACTTTTTGACGACGAAAATACGCAACATTTTGTCAAAACTAAACATATCTAAACATAAATGAGATAAAAATATAAAACGTGTATTTTGCATAAAATATTTGTAATGAATCCAAAATACCTATTAAGTAAAATAAAATCGAATCCCGTCAACAAATACGTGGTATCTAATAATAGGCATTGAAATATATTAAAATGTTGATTTATTTATATATGTATTCATGTACTGATGCGTGCTAATTTTTAACGATGTTTCAACTGTGCGCTATTGCTAACAATCTGGGTGGGAATCGAACCCACGACCCACAGCATGGAATGCGGAGCTACTACCAACTGAGCTGTAACCCTGTCAAAAGTCAATGGGGGATTACTTTTAGTAACACAGAGCCGTCATTTAACGTTTGTTGTTTCTCAAAAAAGCATAGTTAAAGCAGGTGTACCGTACCCTCACTTTTAAGCCCTTAGGGAAAGCTTTGTCTTGAAATATTATGATGATGCAGCAGTCTTGATCAAGCCGAGGATTGGTTTTCGGTATGGGGTGCAGGATTCCTGTAATATTCGATTATGGGGCTTCGGATTTTAGATGTCACGGGCACCCTATATAGTCCTATATTATGTTCATGGTAGATATTTTATGGTAGTGTCTTGGTTTTCGATACGAAAAACTAGCGCTTAGAATCACTTATCGTATAAGTATTACCTACTTTAATTTACACTTTATTGAATACTATCAACAGATGTTTCAGAATTGATAGATACATATTATGCCGAAAAAACTGAAAATTATTTTGGGCATCAAGTCAAATCGAATCAAATATAAAAATGTAGACAATATTTTAAAGTCTCACGTAATTAGCAGAACCAATTGAATCCAAACCATTTATTTGACCTAGTTTCATTTACATGTAATATAATTATCTGATTCCAGTCCTTAGAATATTCTATGATTTCTCAATAATAACAGCATTGATGTAGTAGCTATAGAATAATCATCCAATTAAAATGGATCTCGTTACTTATAATACTTGGAACCCCGCTTATCTCAAAAAGGTTCCTGAATCTGAAGATTCCGAAGATACAACGAACAAAAACATAGCACACAACTCAAAAACTTCAGCGAAATACGTTCAAAATTAAACCTAATAGAGCATGACTTACAGTCGAATATTTCGGTTACAAATTCGCAAACATATTGCTATATTCGTGTGTTTTTTTATAACATTGTAAAATACTGTGACGTTCGATTTTGTGTTGTATTGTCTGGGTGTTAGGGTTGAAGAGGGTTGTTTCTGAAATGTAAGCTTGTTTGTATTGAACAAACACTTGTATCGCTAGAGACCCCTAGAGGAGACGTCAAAAAAGTGTCGCCCAGTTTGCTAACGAGAAGGGAAAACTGCCCTTAGCATTAGTTTATGACGTTGGCGCAACACTACGATTTTTTGTAAGAGTTTTGCCAAGCAATGATCCGCGTTTATGCCCGTTTTTGCCCGTAGCTATATGCCTATTGTATTCCAGTTTCAAGGGTGCCATTAAAGGCACAGGCCTCTAAATATGTCACGTCTCAGAAAACGCATTGCAATGTTTCACAAGGTACGTCCTTAGTGAATGTGCCGGGTAAAATAATACATTTGTAAATGCATATGTAATCACTTATCACTTATCTACTTGCTCAATATTATTGTTATAATTGTTGATACGTTGGGCCAGATACTCACCAGCCCTCGGGTCACGCGTCGCTTCGACTAGACGCCCAGAAATAATTTTGAAAACGCGGTGGGCCTCGGTACCCCACGGACCTAGAGTCTCGACCCCAAGAGGAGCAAATATGTACGCCCTGTCGAGACCTGCATATTTGCGTCTCTTGAGATCCTCGGCCGAATCCGCCGCCGCACCAGCCCGAACGGATGTCGGATGTTTGTATCAGCATTGCTATTCAGCGCGGCAATGCAGCCAGTGTCTTGGGTACGCTTCCGATTGGTACTGATTTGGATCAGTTGAACTATCTATAGATCGTTTGCAACGGTCTGTAGATAGCTCAGCTGTTTCTTATGTATTTTATATGTAAATGTACATTTTGTAAATACTATAATTGTTCAATAATTTATAGAGCCCGTTTGGTGTTTGCCAATACACAAAAATTTTTGTTCTTGGTCTTCCATCTACAATCAAGCGGAAAGTGTTATCCTCAAGTGGAACAACTGTTTGTTCCAACACAGGCCCGTAAATAAATTTATCTTGTCTATTTATTAATATTACTCAAGGTCAGAACAGAACCAATTACGGAAAAAAAATGTTTACCTTTGAAGGGGCACAACTTTATAACAAACTACTTGCAATTTTTAAAAATGCTAGTTCACTCCAAGTATTTAACTTGCTCAATTTGTAATCGACGGGAACTAGCTACATACCACCTACCCAAAAAGTAGTTGAGTGAGTGCTGTTTGTTTAATTTTTAGTGTACCTTTCCTTTCCTTTCCTACTTTCCTACCATTCCCTAGCTTGTCTACCTATTAAACCTTCCGCATAAAACCTACAAATTCGAACGACGAATCCCTACGTTCTTTATTACTTTGAACCTACTACTGTTAAAATATTTAAAAACAAACAAATACCTATACTACTGTAAATAACTATTCGCATGTAAGTGATAATATGTCTAAGTGAATAAATCTTTAAACCTAAACCTATTAATCGCTAAAAACGAATGCTAAGGGCGCAATGTGTGTTCCGTTTGGTCCCGCATTAAACTCGCAAAAACTCAAAATATATCCCTTCGGTAATAGAAATTGATAGCTTAAAGCAAATATCTATAAAATACGGTTCAGTTAAAAGTTTAACGGAGTTTTAATTAATATTGACGAATGGATTAGGAAGGATTATGATGATACGAGAAATGTGTTTGTATTTTGTTTTCTGTTTTGAACAGCTCGCAAATAATCTCCTTGAAGATTTATTATGTACTCATAAATGATTATAAAATTTTATATTTCAATTATAGGAATAACTTAGCCCCAAACTAAGCTACTCGCTTAGTTTGGGGCTAGAGTGTGATAAAATAAATAAAAAAATCAATAATGCTGGACAATCTACACAACATCATCTAGCCCCAAGCTAAGCAGAGCTTGTGTTATGGGTACTAGAAGACTGACATACCTACTTACTTAATACAATACACTACATAGACATATATATTTTTTAATATACTAAAATACCCAGAACAGCCGGAATAAATTTACCTACCATTATCTGACTAATATTTCCTAGCTATGATATTACTAAATTAGTAACTAAACACCAAGTATAATAATGGAACAGTTTGCATAGAGTGCTTTCTTGTGTCCCCATTCATCATTCGTATCACTACATTAATATTAGAAGCATATTGTTGTCTCTTTCTTTCTTGTTATAGGGGAATGAGATGTCGCGATAATGGATTCTTTTCGACTATCCTTCTTGTCGCTAATTCGGGATCGGTAATGGTGTCCGTATACGTGTTGAAGTTGTACGTAAATAATTAAAAGTCCGTAAACGTGTTGAAGTTTTAGTTTTAAATTTAAAATATAAAATACTTAAATAAAAATATAATAACAATTATTATTATATCAGCCTGTAGCCAACAATAATATGCAGCTTGCATATTTTTATTATGGGGCGTCTAAACGGGCTATATTTTACGGCAATTTGTGGCTGCAATACTGTGGCCGGCAACATTGCTACCAATACCAGACACACTATGCAATATTTTAAGGCTGGCCCGGCATTATAGCCACATATTTTTTGATATGTCAAAATGTTTTTATGTGTAGCCACGACAAAATACAACATATTGCAACATGTTGCCTGCAATTGATTGCTCAGCCATCTAATGTTTTATTGATGGCTGGGCAATGTTTGCCAATAATTGCAGCCACAAATCGCCGCAAAACATTGCACGTTTAGACGCCCCATAAGATGTACACTGTTTGATTGCTAAACGTCTAGCGTCATCGCGCTTTGTATCTTGAACACGTTTCCATAGTACCTACAAGCTCTGCTTAGTTTGGGACTAGAGTGCGTTGTGTGAAATGTCCCAGAGTATAAAACAAAAAATAAAAATCTAGCTATAGAGTCTTCGCGTAGCCATACTGAAATTCGAAGTCAAATTGCATGTAGCTTAAACGTTATATTTCAAACTCTGAAAGAGCAGTAACTTAATTTCGATCGAACTTGTGCTGTAAGCGGTTTTACACTTGGCTTAACTTAGTTAACTTTTATATTAACTTAGGCTTCAGCTTTGCTAGCGTTTTAGTAAATTGTTTGTTAAAACGATTTAGTATGTTTGGCGAAACGATAAAGGTTTTATTATTTTTTCTAAACTTAACAAAAAACTATTGAATATAGTCGTCAAAATCTGATGTCTTATTGCACTTCCACAATAGTATTGCTCAGAAAGAAACATTACCTAGCGTTCAAAGGAATTTTACAAAACTGAATTTGAGTCCATGGGAATGTTACGAGTATATCACCCACTGTAAAAGATCTGGGGGGCTATCCAGCAAGGGGACACTTGCGTGACCGGATATCCTTTCAGTTGCAGTTCTGTTTTCGATGATTTTACTAGGTATATAGTAACTCATCAGTATTCCGTGGATTTTTTGTGGACTGACGTGAAAATTATGACTGAGCTGTTAAAAATGGCGTCAATGCCGCGGTTTAGCTGATTTGAGCATGGCCTATCTGATTTAAGCACGACCTACCTGATTTGAGCACGACCTACGTGATGTTTCGTGAATTCTATCAAACGGTATGAAAATCGATCATTCCAATAAAAGACGAAGAAGAAAACTGAACTGCAATTTGATCAAATAACAGTTCAAAAACATTTCAGTTGTCAGAATACCCCCCCCCCCCCTGATCTGATCTGTAAAAGAGCAAAGAATCCTCCTAAATCATATCCAGCCAGTTCATACTGTTTCTTTTCAATTTTCAGATTTTAAGCATTATTCACCGTTTCCGATTTTGACTGCATTCTGTAACTCGATGAAAACTTCCGTTAAAGAATCCATCATCAATCTTTTCTAAGATAAAACATGCAATAGATTTTCTATTTCCCCGTCTCGAGTGCCATTACAGCGAGCAAAAACCGAGGTGCACCTGACATCAGTAATTGATATACAGTGCCATTAATCACTTTGTATTTTGCCGTATAAACTTAATGTTTTATCGTTTCCCTCTGAGGAAATATCTCGGTATTTGCTGCTTGATGCGGGCAAAAGCAAATATTTTGGAGCTGCGAAAGAATTGTGACTCTATTTTTAGATAGTTAATGTTAAAACTGATTTGCAAACTGCTTAAAGATATAAATATGTAATGCTGGACAATCAACATAACATCGTCTAGCCCCAAGCTAAGCAGAGCACAAGCTCTGCCTAGTACTCATAACACAAGTTATGAGTACTACGAGACTGACATATTTAATACAATACATAGATATATTTTAATATACGTACATATAAAATACCCAGAACACCCGGATTTTTGCAGAGCGTACAGACATTTATCCCAAGGCGGGAATCGAACCCGCAACCTTCCTTGTCGCAGGCGGACCATCGCCCACCGCGCCACATCGGTCGTCAAAAGCTGCAAACTAATAGCTGCAAACTAATAACTGCTGTAACTGTAATAAAGGACGGTACCCTCTTCTGGGCATCGTTTCATCATTAGCTAGTTCACACATAGGCCTCTATATCTTTTACATATGATTTAGAAAGCATCTGTTTTTTCTTTCTTCATCTAGGGCCTAGATTCTAGGCTCTAGTCGTGAGGAAGTGGCCCTTAGAGTCTAGTAGGTAAACAGGACAAACGGACCACGGCATGAATGAAAACTCGCTGGCGGAAGCTTGTGTTAAATGATAATAGTATTAATGTTCAATCTCTGATTCTTCTTATTTCGCTTTAATCATTATTCTATACTAGTTTACAATCCTCATAATAGTAAACCCAAATTACGTCAATAATCAGCGTTAACAATGCATCGGCACTATACATATAAAATAATGATTGTGTAACCGAATCTTACTTACTCAGATCAATAGTTTGTACAACATTTTGAACTGTTTCAATTTCAATTCAAGTTTCAATTCAGCTCAAGTATCGATTTAACATTCGGGGCGTTTTGCCCCGAGATAATTTGAACACTGAGATGCACCAAAAATGAATTTCTTGACTTCAAAAATTTGTAACTTACCTATTAAAGAAAATGAAAACTTAGATATGGTAAAGTATTCGAGTATTTATTTAATCGTATGACAGGCGTTGGTTCAATTAAAATATTTATTTATTACTAAAACTAGTTTAAATCTAAGTATTGTATTCGTTGTTGTATTAGTATTCGAGTAAGTTGGTATCACCCAAAGTCGAAACTCCAATGTATCTATTTTGTAAGCTGACAATAACTATGACAAAGTTTTCTAAACTAGATGATTGTAAGCGTCAGTTCTTCGCAAAAAACGAGTAAAAAAAGTTGACAAGTGAAAGAACCTAGAGAACGGGTAAGAAATAAAAGCCTAGTTGTTAGATTCTTATTTCAACAAATAATACATATAAAGTTTGAGAATACTGTATCTGGGATTACAGTCGGACTATTTGATTTAATTTAGTATTTTACAATCTCAAAGGTTCCAAGGGTTGTGATTTCAAATTTCTACATTAGCATTTACACACCGATTGCTTCCAATATAAAAATATATCGTTCGGTCTCAAAGTCTTTAATTATTTTGTAAGAATAAATAGGTTTGTTAACTTCAAAGATATTCTCAAATCAATTCTCAAGTATTAATATTTTTTGGTAGTTTTTCACAGATAAATGTCGAATTAATTATATTTCAGCTTATATCTTAAGTACATGTATAGAACTATTTTCACAGCTTTCACACCAGCTAGTCTTTAGTAATGGTAACGTTTTTAGGCGGTAATCGAACAACAAATTAAAAAAATGTGAATTAATCTGTCACCATTTTGCATGTGTGTAACCGCAGAGGCGTTCATTTTTAAATAGGTTTTAAAAAACTATGAAACAGAATTGCTGCCACTACCTACATACTTGCAACGGCGGATCCAGGGGGGTCATTATCAAAATTTAATTATGTAATATAATAATAAATATTTATTTATTAAATTATTATTTAATTAATATCTAAATATAATATTTAATTATAATTTCATTATCAAAATTTAATTATAAGTTCTTGACTTGACCACGACTATGTGACACCCCCTGGCGCCAAAGCTTGATCGTGACCCCCCCCCCTGACGCCAAAGCTGGATCCGCCCTTGCATACTTGACATTTATTGAACCCAACTATTGCAGTATGAGTCTCGGATAGTGTATACTCTTCAGCATTCAATATTCAATATTTCGGCCTTCATCTAACAACCAGGGCGAGTTAGAAACAAGATCTCGAGTAGCTCCGAACCAAGACGCATTCCCGAGTTGCGTCGACTGGTTCGGTCTAGCTGCAGGCATTGTATCGAGTTCTTGTAACTAGATTACTCTTCGATTTTACATAACACGATACGACTTTACCATTCCGATACGATACAATGGAAAACCACAGTAGAAACTCGGTCATTACAGTGTCAAATTACTAACGCCACCTAGCGGAGAAAATAAGCAGCGTCTTGTTTGATATTTGGTAGTTGTCATAATACATAGTTGGTTTTTTTTTAATAGATTAAAACTAAACCAGTTAGCACTATTTATAATAAGCTTAATTTTTATGTAAAAGAAAATACTTCAATGCAAATAGGCATGGGTCAATATGTAGGTACTTACTAGAAAAAAGGTAAAAATCTTTAAAAATCAATATTTACATTAAGGTTTGTCTGAAACATAGCGTCTACCATATCTGCAAATACGTCACACTGGATTATAGATTTTGTAATTATATTTCTTCCAGGCAACCTTTAGGTATTCAATTATCGTACAGTCTGCAAAGTTGTGAATCGTGCGATGTGGAATCAGGGCTAGCCAGAGGATTGATTTGATTAATCTGAAGTTGAACTTTAGAATACGGCGCCGGATGCAAAAGGACTTGCTGTGTAGTTTATTGTTTTAGGGACTTGTAAACTGTCTTCGTTACTAGTGGTTTCTTGGTTTGTAACTGACATAGATAAATGCCATATTTTAAGGGGATTTATATATACACTTGTTCTCAAAAACTGAAAAAAATATGAACTATTTTTGAACTAAATTACCATTGCCATTCTACTTCATCTACTTCATATTTTTTAATGAAAAAGTCATATTCTCAGTTATTGCGATGATTTTTTATTAAATGAAGATTTCCAGACTCATTTATGTACTTACAACGAAGTACGTACAAAACACTAGCAGTGAAAGAATTTGTCTGATAATACTATGCCATTACCATCCTCTCAGCCTAGTAAGTCTTATCAACGGGAAAGGCAAGGACAACATGTGGATTCGATTATATAAGCCGCAGGTTTCTTACAATGTTTTCCTTCACCGTTGATGCTTTGGCTCTGGTTTAGTACGCATAAATAATAGCCATACTTATAGATGCTTATAACACTGGCACAACATAAACTAATTAGCTAATTAATGAATGTCAGTTTACAGAAGGGGACCCTGTGAAACAGACTGGGACATAATTAAAAATATATTTCCTGTTTTCACTATAATATCTGAACTATCTGTTTGGGGTATTATAGCAGAGCAGGTGTGACTCGTTATGGCTCTATTAGTGTACACTTGCGTGCCCGAAAAGTGTTAACTACTGGGGTAGAGTACTGAGAGAACAGAGAGAGCGCGATAAAAGTGTATGGAATTTTGGTAACGATAATGTTAGTTTGTTTATTACTCTAGGTTCTACAGTAAGTACCTAACTGTGTTAGGTTTTTGTTTAAAATAGAGGTAGATAATGTTTAATACAAACAACACTTGCTGTGGTACCCTTTAATTATGGGAACACTCTTGTCTTACTTCTAAGCATACTCCTTTAAAATTGTCAAGTGTAAGGGTGTGTAGGGTATCCTATCTTATAAAAAAAAATTGCTTAGTTTGGAACTAGAGCGTGATGTGTGAAATATCCGTGAATATTTGTGTTTTTTTATTTTTATCTAGTGTCTCATGATTTTGTTTTTAAATACGATAATACATTTTTAATTAATGTATTTTACGTCAGATATTTTTATCAGCAATCTAGTTGTAATATTTTTTTTAGTTTTACAGCGTGTCCATATATTTTTTATAGATTTTGTTTTCTTAACAATTTTTCTTACTTAACAACTACACCACATATAAAGTTGTATTTTTGTACAAAAGCGGTAATAACAGCATGTAGAATGTAACGACAGGAAACATGCAAACACTCTTAGTGGTTAAGAATAACATCTGGTTTTCAATGTGCTATATTTTTTTGTTGTAAAACATGTCAATACAATTATCTTTCTTTTTGTGTAACTGGATAATTGAGGGTTGAGGAGAGATATTGACACACGACTTTTCAAGTATTTTTTAGTTTATAGAAAAAACATGGTTTTGGAAAAAAAAAATCTTTTCAATCATATGTTTTCAAAATCAAAACAGATACTTAATTGTAGGGTAATATTAAACATAAAAACTACTTATTATGATTTTTTTGTGTATAAAATGTTTGATTTATGAATCATTTTATTACTTAAATTTTGCTATTTTAAGAACACTTAAATTGTTGATATCGTATTTTATTAATAAAATAAATAGACCGACAACAGCGCAATCGTTAAGAACTGTTTATTCAGCTTTAAATAAATGCAACGACATAGGGGTTGATTCAAAAGAAAATAACTTTTATTGAATGAATCATCAAAATTCAAGAACAACAATGCGCTGAAAAATCGTCTGATATTTGGCGGTCGATTTCTTTGGCCAGCGGTGTATAAAGGTGAAATAAAACATTAATTGCTGTCAGGGCGGCTAGGGGAAGACAAAAGGCCGGTTTTTTCGTTACTATTGTGTAGGGAACCCTCAGTCACGCTCTAGGGACGGCCTTGTTTTAAATGTACCTAAAGTTGATCGATAATTTTGTTTTAGCGCTAATATATGAAGCAAACCTTTCGTAAATGTTTGTGTTGGACATTCGTTTCTGTTTTCCGTTTCAAGCTATTGCATAACTTAACGCGGGCCTTGAGCGTGGAGACTGAATCCAGAAATTTCGTAACGAAATAACCTAACACTACGCATGCGTAATCCAGCAAAAAATAAGCTAAAAATAGCTTTGCCGCGGCAGTCCCAGTCTTTTATTTAACTACAAACTAAGTACCTATGCCTTTTAGTGTTACGTCTTTTTAGAATGATTCTATAAATAAATCACGAAAATAATTAGTAATAATACGTAATTAAGTAAATGGTAGTTCAAAAATAGTAATTATTTTCATATATTACCACAGATTTTCACGGATTCGTAACATAACTTTCTTTTCAGGTCGATGCAACATCATATGCACCCATATTCGCTAAGACGCCGCGTCGGTGTAATGAGCATACTGAACTCGCGAACTGAAGTGGCTTGATCGTGTATAAGGGGCCTGTAAATAACCTAACGAGTTAAGTTTTATAGGATTTTAACTGTAAATCTCTTGGATTCAGATCTTGTTACGAGGAATTTCATCATTATCACTTTAAATTTTATTTTAAATATGTGTATTATTTTGTTAATAATTAAATTAGCAGGAAACCTGTATAACAGGCCATCAAAGAAAAAAAGAGAAAAACTTAGCAGATAATGGTGGGATTTCAATGTTTATGTACCTAATCATATTATGTACTTAAATATGTATAAAGAGCCTACCTTTTATTTCAAGCTAAGTATTTAAGAACAGTTCTCCAAAAGTATAATAAAACTATATAAATAATATAAAATTGAGTAATATGAGTTAAATTCTAACTATAACTTTTATATTGCCTATCGCAGTTCTCCTAATCTCTATTGTTCATATCTTCTAGTTTATTCAGGAAGTCTTCTGGCGTCCTCAAATAAATGTCAAGCAGCTCTCAAATTTTACAGCTTGACGTAAAACTAAACGCTATTTTATGTGCCGATTATGTCGCAAGAAACAGCCTGATCGTCTGCAACGTGCTTTAAATTTTAAGAATTTTAGAGTTCCGTAAATAAGGGTATGATCGAGGACGTCCGATAGTTAAATAAATTATACTTCTAAGTAGAGTCGAAAATAAATACCTAACTGATTGTGTCTTGAAATAATAGGTATATAGGTACATATTGTATTTATTTTATTTGTATTTATTTATTGCTTACATATTTAATAAATAAATAAATGTGCTGTCTGTAGCTTATGTCTAAATAGTAGCTTAAGTAACTACATGCAGCGTGCTAGCATTGCAATGTAGGTCTATTTCACTTTTCATAATTGATTAAATAGATGTTAAATAGATAAATAGAGATGTGATATAAATGGCAAAGATACTAGAAAAAAATACAATAACAATGTCATAACATAGTTTTAAAACAATTTTTGGAAATATTCCTATCTATTTGGATTTTGGAACTCAAAGTCAAGTCACAATAATTTAGTCTTCGTTAATTTAAACCACAAGAATAGATCTGAATTATCTTAGCAAACTAGTTTAATCCATCTTTGCGACCGAGCTTTACAAGCTTATAAAGCTTTACTTTGTTTGTATGAAGTTATTGTGAAAATGTGTTTATTCTCAATGTTATTATAATTTATTGCTTTGTCTTGCTAAATCTTACAAAAGTGAACTCATTAGAATAACAGAAAACATATCGCTTAATAACATTTGTTACAAGAAACTACTACTATACTTACATAATAATTATATAGTAAAACCCAGACAGAAGAAATATTTATGTTCATCACACTAACATTTCCTCTGGGTGGAAATCGAACCCACGACCACCAGCATGGAAGGCAGAGCTACTACCAGCTGAGCTGTGACGCCTGTCAAATGTCCGTAAATATTTATTTATATAATCTTGTAATCGGCCCTCAGTGCATATATAACCAACATAAACCAATGATGTACATAGCTGTACGTTTTCCGAAAATAAATGAAATAAAATATAAATACATTTCATACCATTAACTAGTTCAATAATAACTAAAAAAAAATACTCTATATATATATATTTATTTTGTATACATTTTATATTTTAAGCCTTTATATTGCGAGCATATTCATTTTTGTACAGCATTTTATTTACACTCAACTCTCAAGTACATTCCAGCTAAAAATATTTGTTGTTGAATCAATACCCTGCCGTAACTCAGTTTAATCTACCACGGAGGGTATGGTTTTGTAACCTTATTTTAAGTTATTATGTTTCTCACATCATGTAATTTAGTGATTATGGTTACAAAGGCTTTGTACATGTTTTTTCAGAAAATAAAAATAAATTTATCTTAAAAAAAAAATTATCTTATCTTAAAAAAAAAAATGTTTATAATTTTGTACCTACGGAACCCTGTTCTGTGAACGTTCGGATACGCACTTAGCCGAGTTGTTTTTATGTTGTTTTTATTGCGCTTCTTAGGCAGTAACATCTGATTGTTGGCAGGTTGTTGTAATCTTAAAGTTATAAGATTATGAGAAAATATTTTGTTATCGTCTGTTTACTTTACAAATTGGTTATAAACTTTTTTATAGACTTAAATGGAAATATTATAATATCTGTATGAATAAATCACGTTTAGAATGTTGGACACAGAAAGTGCATTTGGAAAACAGTTTTCAAAAATAAAGTAAACATAATATGAAACGGAATGTAGAAAATCAGGAATTCTAAACTTTCGTATTTTTTACAATATCGTGGAACAAGCATTGTATTGATTTTTAAACTTAAAATAAAGGCTTAAAAGTATACCATATTCTTTGCTGAAAATGAAATCTCTATTTAGTCTCTTCATAGCGAGACTGATCCATTAGTCCCCTTGTCTATCTAATGAAATATGACCAGCAAAAATAATCTAAATTCAGTTTAGTATCTCATCTAACACAAATGTTACTCTTATTACAAAATCACGATAATAGATTTACAAACTCCATGCAAGACAGTCAAAAAGGTAGAGCGAGATACAATTTTGGTTCTACGAGCTAAATGTATTTAGCAAAGTGGCATATCAGAGGTCCAATTTGTGCGAGGTGGCCGGTCACCGTATTCTAAGCAGACCGCAAATAATAGCGTCAGGTTTACAGAGATACCTGTTCTAGAGTCTAAAATATACTTGATTTTTGTGATTTTACAGAATAAAGTTTCATTGATTTTTTTACTATTGCTATAAATGCTACAGTATGTGCATGTTCACAGAAAACACGTTCTCCTTCTTCTTCTTATCGTGTCGATGCTACAACTGCATTTTGTTGTAGCATCGTGTTGGAAAGATTAGCCAGACTAGACACTGCTTTACCGTGCCTAGCTGTTACCGGTGTGCGCCACGAGGAGGCTCTTTCCATGCACCCAGAAAACACGTTTAATTGTAATTATGCAGATGCATGTCCGCAGATTTTTGTCGCAGAATTATTGCAATCTGAAAATCTAGATTAAAATATTGTCTAAAGTTATATGTTAGCCAGGCACGTGGATCGTCAATAGCTTTTGTAATTATGGATCATGTGTTGTCAAAAGAACTTTGGTTGATTTTTTACGTTCCGTCGCTATTTTGAAAAAATATGTACAGTAGGTACCTACAGTAAAAAAATAGAAGAGATAGGGAAGAGAGGTGTTTTTTGAAAGGTTGGTTCAAAATTACTTTAGTTTGTAAAAAATGCATAAGATTTTAGTTTACTCAATTTTAGTTCTCTACTTCGAATTTTACAGTCAATGAGAGCTGAAGAGTCTTGACGTTTTGCACTTCAAAGGATACTTCAAGAACACTTCAAGGCCAAGAGCGGATCCAGATTTGGCGCCAGGGGGGTCACAATCCAGTTTTGGCGCCAGGGGGGGTCATATAGTCATGGTCAAGTCAAGAACTTATAATTTAATTCTTATTATAATTAAATCTGCATGGTGACAAAACATATAAATAAAATTTAAATTTTTAATTATGTTCAATTAGTGGTCCACCACCCTGGAACCAGCTCAGGGGGGGAGTCATGACCCCCATGACCCTCCCCCTGGATCCGCCGTTGTTCAAGGCGCTAGTTTGTAGTCGTGAACTCGTCAGCATATTTAATCTAGACAGTCTACTATGTCTGTGACTATTTTTACCAAGCCTTGAGAACAGGAGATAAGGAAAGATAAGGACAGTATGCAAGACTGGCCTTAGCCGCGCGGCTTTTCTTAAGTTTTTATTAATATTTTTGCGCAATGCAGGTGTTGTCAAATATGAAGAAAAACTACTTTTGATTAGGAAAAGATGCACGAATTTGAAACCACGACCAGGCGTAGTGATATCACTATACCAGACCGCAAATAATAGCGTCAGGTTTACAGAGATACCTGTTCTAGAGTCTAAAATATACTTGATTTTTGTGATTTTACAGAATAAAGTTTCATTGATTTTTTTACTATTGCTATAAATGCTACAGTATGTGCATGTTCACAGAAAACACGTTCTCCTTCTTCTTCTTATCGTGTCGATGCTACAACTGCATTTTGTTGTAGCATCGTGTTGGAAAGATTAGCCAGACTAGACACTGCTTTACCGTGCCTAGCTGTTACCGGTGTGCGCCACGAGGAGGCTCTTTCCATGCACCCAGAAAACACGTTTAATTGTAATTATGCAGATGCATGTCCGCAGATTTTTGTCGCAGAATTATTGCAATCTGAAAATCTAGATTAAAATATTGTCTAAAGTTATATGTTAGCCAGGCACGTGGATCGTCAATAGCTTTTGTAATTATGGATCATGTGTTGTCAAAAGAACTTTGGTTGATTTTTTACGTTCCGTCGCTATTTTGAAAAAATATGTACAGTAGGTACCTACAGTAAAAAAATAGAAGAGATAGGGAAGAGAGGTGTTTTTTGAAAGGTTGGTTCAAAATTACTTTAGTTTGTAAAAAATGCATAAGATTTTAGTTTACTCAATTTTAGTTCTCTACTTCGAATTTTACAGTCAATGAGAGCTGAAGAGTCTTGACGTTTTGCACTTCAAAGGATACTTCAAGAACACTTCAAGGCCAAGAGCGGATCCAGATTTGGCGCCAGGGGGGTCACAATCCAGTTTTGGCGCCAGGGGGGGTCATATAGTCATGGTCAAGTCAAGAACTTATAATTTAATTCTTATTATAATTAAATCTGCATGGTGACAAAACATATAAATAAAATTTAAATTTTTAATTATGTTCAATTAGTGGTCCACCACCCTGGAACCAGCTCAGGGGGGGAGTCATGACCCCCATGACCCTCCCCCTGGATCCGCCGTTGTTCAAGGCGCTAGTTTGTAGTCGTGAACTCGTCAGCATATTTAATCTAGACAGTCTACTATGTCTGTGACTATTTTTACCAAGCCTTGAGAACAGGAGATAAGGAAAGATAAGGACAGTATGCAAGACTGGCCTTAGCCGCGCGGCTTTTCTTAAGTTTTTATTAATATTTTTGCGCAATGCAGGTGTTGTCAAATATGAAGAAAAACTACTTTTGATTAGGAAAAGATGCACGAATTTGAAACCACGACCAGGCGTAGTGATATCACTATACCATGAGTAACAATCTGACTGCTCAAACAACAACGCAATCAGCGATGAACAACAATAAAAAAAACTGTATTAAATCCTTTTTTTGGAACATGGATCAGATTTACCAAAGCAATTTGTTCAGTTATGAAATCCGGGAGAATTGTTGTCTTTTTAAAACGCATCGTCGATGGCACAATTGGGTTAGCTTTGTTTGTAAAGAGTGGACGCTGTGGCAGATGGATTAAATGTCGGGTTAAAAGTTACTCAGCGATCGATATAAAGCTTTCAACTTTTTATCTGTTGACGACCTACGGACCTGCCGCTTCTTTCAATTTCAATATTTGAATGATATTTTAATTAGTTTAAAAAGTTTTTCATTTACTTATACTTTTTTTGATCCATTCCCGCTGCATTCTTCTGTACTCCGAGTAACTAGATAAGTTGAGGTTGATTAGCAGCGCTAATTGGATAAATAAATAAGATTTTTGTATTGCAGTCCAAGTGTAAAATGCTGAACTGAATGTGACCTACACTAATAATAGAATATGACCTATAAATATGTTAATCACGACGTTTTGTGCAGACATTTTGTACGTCAACGTGTACATTCTGCCGAAATCAAAAAAGCTATGACATTTCACTTACCATCTTGCTTGCTCGTGTCCCCCCGAGGCCCGCAACTTGCCAGCCATACTAGCAGCACCCATCGAAGCATAAGCCCAAAGCTGCCCCCTCTCCGCAACTCTGGCTGATTGTGGAAGTGTCTGACAGTCGGCGTGTACGCGACTGTACACGGTCGCTCCATCTTGGTACAAGTACACTCGCACTCACTGTCATTTGAAGTACGCGACTAAAGTTTTTGTACACGACGACTTATGATCTTCACTTTTTGTACACAGTGACTTTTGTCACGGTTTTGTTCGTATTATCGTAGTTAACGCTTTATGCGCGTTTAAAGTTTTGGTACACGATGACTAAGGTCTCATTTTTGGTACACCACTACTGATTGTCACGCTTTCCGTCACAGTTTTGATCTGCAAATATGAAATGTATTTGTTAAGTCCATATTAAAAAAAAAGACAAAATAAATGAATGATTGATAAAAAAGCAGAAAGTTTGTTATAAACAACATCTTCAAATTCATTATACCTCAAATAATTTAAAATCTATTACATTTTTCTGTTACGAAGTTAAATAAGTTATTTTGATATCAGAAGTAAATAAAAATACTTGTTTTGGCTTCGTTTCATTGAAACGTAAAATTCTATTAACTTTTGTATACGTTATGAAACTTTGTACAACTTCAATTCTTTGAGTAAATCACGTTTTTCGTTACTAACAATCTATTTTAGATTTTATTGTTTTACATATAAAGTAAAATTTTTGTGTAGATTTTAGAGCGATAAAGTCTACTGTCCCTTGTTATTGAAGCTGTAAACTTATTTTCCAGGTTAGTAGAGAAGGTCAGACGGTACTTACGATGCGCCCACAGTCACTTAAAATACCATACGCTTTTATTATGGGACCTTGTTTGTGGACATCGCGTAGCTACCTCTTAAATGAACTTACGGCCGGTTTCTCGAACGATGATCAACGAAAAAATCAAATAATTACTATGTGTCAAACTCGGATCAATCGTGATTTGGGTTTCCAGAAACCGGCCGTTAGTGAACTTAGTGAAAAATGTTGAAACGATTTGTTTAAGTTTTATACTCATATTGGTGCCTGTAGCTTTGTCTTACTATCGTAATAATTTGAACAATCCACACAATATATAATATATTTATCCTATGTGTTATTTTCACATGCAAACTTTCATTATTATCCATTCAGTAGTTTTTGCGTGAAAAAGACAACCTTCATACGAACAAACTTTTGCGAGATAGTATTATGTTAGCAGGAATAGTATATATAGAATAATATATAGGTCTACTGGTGGACTTCCACGGCGCATCACAGAGCATTCTTCGGCTCTTATCCAGTGTTTGCTAGTTACATTTACGAGGACGTCCTTCACTACGCTTGCTTTAACATGATCTTCCGTACCTACTCGTTTGCTCCGAAGATTGTGGCAAACATGGCTGGCCCATTGCCATTTCAGGATTAGCAACTTGCTTATCTTTTTAGCAATATACGAGTATACAGTGTTTAATAGAATCTCTGTATTTAACTCCACAAAAAGGATAGTCCCGGGTAGTCATTGGCTATCTGGCTAAAGCACCTAGCTCTACCTCAATAAATCAAAAAGATCTGAGATAAGCTTCCGGTAAAGTGGTTTTGATTTCCAAGTTCCAGTCAAACCGTGAAACATTCCGTGAATACTTGAACTTATACAAATAATTTTATTAATAATCAAGCTTTCGTTTCGCTAGAAATGTCGGTGAAGTTTTTAACTTGATAAGATAAGAGATTAAAACTATAAGTTACTTTTTAAGAGTGTGATAATATTGTAGTTGTAGTGTAGTCTTACTTTTAGATTTTTCTGGTTCCAGATTAATGACAAAATCATTTAGATAAAGATTTTGATTTGCTCGTAATTTCACCTTTATTTGTGACCTTATTGTGCCTGGGATGCAATTATAAATGACGTAAATCGGCCTGTTCAAAATCTAAACACATTTTTTTTGAATCTAGGAAATTCGATCCTTGGAAAACTGATTAATCTAGACCTATAAGTTTAAAATGTATTCTTTAACATTTTACGAGCATTGCACACAAATTTCCATACAGAAAACGCATTTTGATGATTCTACTCCCATTTGTTTATTAAATTGAATTCACTACAAAAGGCGAACCCACCCTCAAGTAATAATGCTGTATCATTATTCCTCCGCAATTTAATTTGCGAATTTCACGGACATCGCGAACTTAATTATCGACTTTTGCGATTATCTTGCTACCTTGACCCAATCTCTCCGCCGGGGAGTATCTCCCCTTGGATACCATTTTAATCCCTGCAAAATACCGGCAACGACCTAAAAGAATGGCTTAGTGAGTCGGGTTATCTAAGAGCATAAAACGGAAACTGAAGCTCCAAGACAGTAATTACTGTGTTCAGTTTTCTCTATGAGATATTTTGATTGTTATTACAAAACCACTGTCATCGGGTTACTTTAAATGGTTTGGTATATAACAGCTTATTATATTCTCAACCAATTTTGTCAACTGCGTCAATTTATTTGGAGTAACTCGTTTCAAGTAATCTTTCCGCTTTTTAATTAATTGGATTTTTACAGTGTTTGTAACCCTTTATTGTCTCAATAACTGGACAAAGCTTCATGGAACTTCAAGTATAAGCTCTTTTGTCATTGATTTTAAATATACCTTTGACATTATCACTTCTAACCAAGAGCAGGTACATTTTCGACTTTGCACGTTTCAGGTTTATAAAACCGACCTCGAGAGACCTGACCTCGCAGTAGCTCATAATAAATGCCGTGAAGAGGAAGGTGCACTGGAGGACCGTAAATTGTTCACCGGCATGGCAAGCGGGCTTGTGAAGTATTCCGTTCAAGGTTGTACTGTGTTTAGGAGCTGAACTAGTATTTATTGTACAGCAAAATCTGGGGCTAATGAATGTTTAAGGAGAGGGAAGCATGAAAATGCAGAGAACAATATAGTACAAAAGAAAACTGAAAATATACTGATAAATGTAACGTTACTTGATTGACCAAACGATGACTGATATGTCTCTGAGAATGTCTGAAAAGGTTCTTTGTAACAAACTCTGAAAGAACAAGTTACTCGGCGAGTCAGCCGCGCTCGACCCACTTTAAGAGAAAATACTGTAAAAAAAGTTGCGAACGAAAACAGAAAATTGGAAAACTAGCGACTTTAGCCACGCAATACGGCGCATGGACGTCTCGAACCATCACAAAAGACAGTCCGCTAAATTACTCGATATAAAAGTCAAACACGACCTAAAAACGATCACAAACCAGAATATTTATCGTCATAATAGTAATATGATTGAGCACACCATGCTCGTAATTTCCAGCGCGGTTCCATGTCTAATAATGTTATTTTTGTTCGCCCAATAAGGTGATCGCGTGTCTGTGCGATCTTGCAACTCACATTCACATTGACCTGTATTACAGAGCCGTAAGGTTCAGATTGTTTGTGTATTTTTATCAGAAAACTTTGTTGGTAGTATGGAGAATTATCGTGTAGTCATTGTCCCGAAATGTCGCTTTGATCGAGTGTTTTATTCGTTACTGGCACTTTAGCGGCTCCGAGTCGATGGTATTGCTTCGACTTAGATGGAATGGGCTAAGTTGAACAGCTGTAACGGCAGTCGAGGTGGAAGGAATATAGATGGGTTTGTTTCTTTATCTTAACACATGTATGTTTGTTTGAAAGCCAGAGTTGGTTGCAGCATCCTTTCTTTCAGAAGTACCAATCTTTTGTCGGAGAACAAAAAACCTCAGTCAATGAAGCGAGCTAAACTAAAAACGAGTGCATTTAAACTTCCATCATCCCACGGTGTACTAAAAAATGCATACCTCTACATATTTAATTGGTTTTTAAAACCTTTTAGTAAAAGGTAGAAAAAGCCATAGGGGTTGTAAAACTACTGTGCCCCAAATAGCCAGGTAGAACGATTTTAAGGTTAGCCTCAGAACCCCATTGAGGCCTGTCAAAAGAGCTCGTGAGAGGACGATTCGGTCTCTTAAGTTTGACTATAGTTCGTTTTGTTGAATTTGCACCTTTTGTCGGATGAAGTGTTTGGGATACGGTCTGAAAGGTTTACTTTGAATACACAGATTTTATTATGATAACAGGTGAAGCAGTAGTCAGTAGAATACATAGACTTTTTTTGCTTGTGGTAAGATTTATAACTGCGGTTTCCTTGTGTTTATTTTTAACAGACTTCAAAATAGGACGAGGTTATGTTATTGTCTTTTTTGACATTTATGAATACCGTGAATGCATAACTTTTGATTTTAGAGATGCTTGGGACTTAATCATGATTAAACCTTATGAAAATGATGTTAAATAAATAAATACCAGAGTTTTTACATAAAAGTATTAACTATAGTGTATTTGTGCAATGGATAAACTTTCTTTGGACTATAAGAACTTAAAAAACTCAAATAAAAAGTTGTTTTTGGGCGCTGACCACGTAATCTATTCAAATACAGGGTGTAAAGAAACATCTTTCGAAAACTTCAGGTGGTTGACGTATAAAAAACCTTAAATTAATTTAATTATATTCAATTTTGTTTTTACATATTTATAACTTTAAAAAAAATGTGGTACTTACTTAGCGTACATTGCATAAATACTCGTATATTTTGTCAAGTCGGTATTTTCCTGCAGATTTTATAGCCGAGGTTTAAACTGTTGTGCTTAGCTGTTAATATTCATATTTTCTTTATATCCCCAGAGTTTTAAGAGTGGTATTATTACACCCTGTATAACAACAATAGAATTTTAAAACCAATGAATTTAACATATTTTAGGAGAAAGCAAACCATAGACTAACGGCGCTTCGGCCGACTGTCCACCATTACGATACAAAAGATTAAAATATTCCAAAACATTCTGTCTGTTTTATAATAAAAAGGTTATCTAAGCATCGTCGAACAAAGAGTAGGTACACTTCTTTACACTCCTAACGACACGACGCACGATATCGGAGACAATTAAGTACAGTATAACAAAAATCATGTGCAATTTTGTAACACTCTCTCTCAAATCATCAAATAAAAAAACTTGGTTATCAAATTGCTAAATATAATAAGCGTCGGTTATATCATTTCACTCACATTTTGATCATATTACAAATTATATTTTTTTTTTGTGAAAAGTGGCTACTCTCTTTCAAATTTGCACATGACTACTGGGGCCCTATCCAGAAGGGGCAAACTTGCGTGACGGAATATCCTTTCAGTTGCAGGTCAGTTTTGTAGGCATTTTTTGTGGATTGACGTGGCTGAGCTGTTCAAAATATGACTGAAATGTTTTAAATAATGACTGAAATGTTTTAGATATGACTGAACTGTTAAAAATGACGTCAACGAGCTGGCGCATGCATCTCGCTCGCACTTGCAACGGGGCTTCGCGGGCGCATATTTCTGTACCGCTCTAACATGTCTTCATACTTGTTCGTTTTAGGGGTGTCCATTTTGAAAAATCATCGTTGTTTTTTTAGATTCGATAAATCAGAACTAACATCGATGTCGTCCAATTGAGTTTAAGAGCTCACACAAAGATGAGATTTTATTGTAATGAGTTGGTATATAAATATAATATAATTATACAATACACAATCTACTTCAATTTTATTTCGTCCACAAAACCAAATGTTATTCACAATTCGTTGTTTGTAAACATTGAAGCCCGCCATTTTTTTAGTACACATATTTACATATTTACAGACAATATTTTTATTATATTGTCAGTCCAATAATAAACTTTTCATTTTTAAATAATCAAATAGGAAAAAAATTAGTAAAATTATAATGTTCAAACTGGAATTTTTATGAAATTATTTGGATATAATTATTGACTCGATGTTTTTCTACTAAAAACTGAAAAAACATCGATATTTCGAGTATATCAAAAGCATTTCAAAACATCGGATCGATTCGATGTAGGTATCGCATTGTAAATATCGATGTTTTCGATGCATCGAAGTTTATCGAATATTCCGTCCCTATAGTTTGTTTACATTTATTATTTATAACCTAAAGATTTTGCATTTTCATTGTAACTTTCGTGATTGTTGTATCATAATATTGTTATGTGCCATCATAATATTGCTGGCTGCCTTGGACTCGATTGAGCGAAGAGCCTTCAGGATAATAGGTGAGCAACATATGGCGGAGACTAAGATCCATAGTCTCGAACACCGTCGTAAAGTTGCTTGCCTATCCATTTTCTATAGGATACATTTCGGGGAATGTGCCCAGGAACTGCACGACTTGATACCGCCATCTCCTTTCTATAACCGTACAAGCAGACGCACGGCCCAGTATCACCCATTCCTTGTTGACTTACCATCCATTCGCACCAAACGTTATTACGTACGTATTTCACGGAGAATAAAAACCTCAGCTTTGGCAAACCTACACCGGATTTGCGCATTTCGCAAACAAGTATGTTATTGAAAAGTGAATAAATCAGTGTACTACCTAATTATGGAAGATTTTAATGTCAAATCTAATCATAAACATGAAACGTATGTCGGGCTTGTCCTGTTTTTCAATACTAGGAGACTGACATACTTAATACAATACATTACTTATATAGATAGGTATTTTTTATTTTACCTACATATAAAATAACCAGAGCACCCGGAATAAATATTTGCAGATCGTACAAACATTTATTTCAAGGCGGTCATCGAACCCACAACCTCCGCGTCGGAGGTGGACATCTGTTGCAGAGTTTCTAACATGTTTGGTCACCACTTATTCATGTTTCAGATGCACACAAGATGCCGGTGCCCAGTATGGGTTAGCAGATCAGAAATCAGAACACAACAATTTAAGACTAAGACATGAATCATTCTATTTAATCGTCCAGGTAGTTGATTACTTCACTTGATAGGTTCATAAATATACCTATAACAAACTAAATCAATCATTGCAATAGGCATCACAGCTCATTTGGTACTAGTTCTGTCTTCTCTGTGGGTTCGATCCCCACCAAGAATAAATATTTTTTAAAAGTTCAATAAGTCTTTATTGGTAAAACATTTTTTTATTACTATTAGTAAATATTAATGTATGTTCTGCTTTTGGGTGTCAACATGTTACATATCTATGAATTTATTCATAAAACAGTATATGAGTATTCTAGTTGCCATACAAGCTTTGTGAAATGTTCATAAACATTTTTTTAACTTGTTTAAGTGTAATGAAATAAAAGAAAATGATTTATGTTCAGATTTCAAGACTGTAAAATATTTTAGTATTGAACTCTATGCGTATTAACTCTATTTACAATACACTTCATTTTATTTCAGGTATATCTGGGATGTGACACGAGCAAATTTCGGTTGCCAGGAAGAGATCTTTCTCAGCGATAAGGCCACCCATTCTGATGCCTATTACTACTTGTTTAAGCTCTTTGTTTTTATTTATGTGTGATGAACAATAAAGAGTTATCTATCTATTTAGAAATGTTTTAATAAAATAATACTGAAACATGGTTTTATTGAATTACTATATTATTTCACAAATGAAAACAAAGATTAGTTTAATAGTCATAAACAGATTAGGATAGTGAAGTAGTACCATCATGGTAATTTGCATATTCTGAAACAAAATAATATATACTTAATAATATATATATCTCAGCTCAGTATTGGCATTAGTTCTGGCATCTATGCTAGGATGGTGGGTTCAATCCCCACCACAAACAAACATTTATGTGATTACTTGTCATTGGTAAAATATTTATTTATTACTATTTGTGAACATAAATATGTGTTCTGCATTTGGGTGTTAATATGTATTAATTTTTAGAATACTTACTTATAATAGTATTCAAGCAATCTATTTCCCATACAAGTTTTGTTTAGTTTGGTTCAAGTGCATGCCTTGGGAAATAAATAAATATTTTTGGACAATTCACACTTCACACTCTAGTCCCAAACTAAGCAAAGCTCTATATGTATGGGAACTAGATTGCTGATAGAATACTTACATACTTACATTTTTTTTGTAAACACATTCATAGAAACACCCAGATTCAGAAAAAATATTTATATTCATCACACAAACATTAAAATTTGCTCTGGGTGTGAATCGAACCCACAACCCACAGCATGGAAGGCAGAGCTTACTACCAAATACTTACTGTCAAATGTTCATGAATACTTGTTCAAGTCTAATGAAATAAAGGAAAAAAAAATTAGATTATGTACAGATTTTAATATCATATTATAAACTATGTAATCATTCTTTACCACATATATAAGATATAATAATAATAAAGAATCAAAATGGTTTTATTCCTTGAATTTTAGTCATTTTACAAATTACAACTTGCAGATTAATTTTATATAGTCTTATACTGTCTACTACACAAGTAGAAACTTCATGGTAATCTGCATAGTATTCTGAAACAAAATAATAGGTAAGAAAGTTTTGTAGGTATGTACTATGTGAATGTGAATGATGACGTGTAAGAAAGGTGTGAACATTGAGATGACGTCTGATAGAAGTGAGTGGAAGAAGAGGACATGTTGTACCGACCCACATAATGTGGGACAAGGGTAGGAAGATGATGATGTACTATATTCTTATCTTATGTTATTGTACCTACATTTTAGATGTAACTTTATGCTACTAATCTCAATGATGGTTTATCTTAGCAAAAATTTATTTCAGGATAGGTACTGAAATTATGTTGTCTCTATATAAATTTGCCATAAATATTTTAAATATGATGAGACTAATAGGATTTATAACTACGATTACATACAACTAGTTAGGCATTTATGTTCCTTGTTGTCTTAGACTATTTAAAAACAAGTGTTAAGTAAGAACTAAAAGGATGAAGCGATGATATTACTTTGAAGTTATCTTGCCCATACCTACTTAGATTTTTTTCAGAAAATGTGTAGATGGTAGTCCTGAAAACCTATAAAAATTCACAGGTCAGCATTGAAATCGCAGCTAATTGCGTTTTAATTTTAAAACTACTTTGAAATTGTCACAAAACATTATAATTTTCGTGTTTGTATGAATCCATGAATTCTGCAAAATGAAACCAAAACAAACTTCGGCATGTCACAATTCTGTCAAAGTTAATTTACAGTCAAAATATCAATAAAAGACGAAGAAGAAAACTGAAATGTTATTTGATCAAATAAAAGCTCAAAAACATTTCAGCGGTCTGGATAGGCCCCCTGGTAAGGCTATAGGTTTCATCACGTTGGCTCGTGTACTATATTTTCTTTTAAGCTTTTGAGATGTCGGTATTCGGTATCGTGTCGGTGTCGTATAATGTGCAAAAGCCCTACGTTGCACCTTGAGTCCTGTTTCTGATCATTTTATTGTGTTCGGACAGATGCGTTGTGGTTTTTGGGTTATTAGAAGCATCCATTTCAATTGATGTCTTACTTTTAGTTTTTTTGTGATTATTTTGAACAAGGATCAGCTTAAACTGAATTTTGAATTATGTTTTAAATTTTCTCATTATAAGCTAAAAAAGAAAATAAAAGATTAAAAGTTAAAGTAGGTAGGTAGGTAATTTTAAAGGGCGATAATACCCTATCATGAACTACTTAAAATCTCATTAAAAAATCATAATCTTGAGTATAAATTATCACCCGTACACTAAAAATAAACGTTTATTTCAAAGTGCTTATTATAGTGATACGAAGTTTAAAAAAAACGCTTCGAAAATCGAGTATCAGTTAGGTATCATTATCGTAAACATTCATGGCATACATGGTAAATGCATTGCACAGAGGGCTGATCGCGAATAAATGTGACAATCGCAAACGTAACGTATTTACGATACATCGCGCGTTAACAATGCAACATTCGACAGTAAAGCTGATGCCGACGCGCAGTGTATCTCAAATACGTCACTGTTTACTATTGTCACATTTATTCGTGCTCAGGTATCTACAGATACACGTTGTTTGCGCGAAATGTATGCTAAATTGTCGGAATACAGACGGATGCGAAATATTCCCGTCATTTTACAGTTGATTTGTGACTTCATTTGTGACGTATAACAGTTTGAGTTTTAAATGGGAAATGCCTCGATCCAGTATTATTCACACTGTTATTTTTATACCATTCGTTATTTAGATAGCTGAGTTTATTTAAAGGTTAGCTCTATTATCCAAAACGTGATTTATTTCTGAGTCAAACGTATCTGATTTTGGAATCGTAAATCTTCTTTATCTACTTAATTTATAATTTACTTAAACTTATTCTTAGCTATAAATGTTATACAAAAACAAGAGATTCATTATGGTGCAACTAAGAATAGTATTTTTTAAATTGTAGGATATAAAAAAACCCAGTTAATCACGATATTAGTAAGTACCTACTCTTAAGTTGGAGACCTGAAATGCCCTAATGCTTTAAACCTCCATTTTAAGTGAGATATTTGAACACATAACAACACATGCACATGCAAATATTGCACGCGAATTTGTCGTCTGTAATTTTTATAAAGTTAATAAAAGAAGTAATGTTTTCATAGTAGATATTTACTAATCTGGATGAAAAGATTTAAAGCATAAAATTTCCAAGCAACCTTAAAAAATCCGAAAATACTTTGGGCCAATAACATTCAATTTTTCACAAGCCAATCTCCGAACCTCCCCAACATTCCGCTTGAAAACCCTTGGCAGAAACGTGCACATTTGTTACCAGTTATGCAAGGGGTCATGACAGTGACAGCTGTCACGTGACAATGACATCTGTCAGTTAAGATCCCGCGCGGGTGCCGTGGTCCGGGCACGTCAATCAACTCGTCCGAAGGAAAAGGCAGCAATCGCAAACAGAGCCATTACTGACTAATATTTAGTCTCGTCTTGAGTCAGCGGCAGTTTTAGAATTGTATTCAGAATTCTTTTTCTATAAATACAAGCAACAAACAAAGGAATATGTCTTGGTAGAGAATTTATAGGTCGATCTTTTGTCGGCCTGACACGGACACGTCGACTGGTCGGTTTCTGTAGACTGTAGTTTGTAAATTATTGATTTTCTACTGTAAACGTACCTACTTTCTGGCATTTAATAATACCACTTTTTAATTATTTTCATGTTATTAATTTGTATGTTATGAAGAGTAATTTCATTTTTATCAAGAACTTTTTTTGTTTGTATAATGGCATCCATTTCTTAACCTAAAACTTTCATAGTATTCTAGCTTCCAATACTGTACTTACTTACAATACTTCCAATACAATAGTGGATTATAGCTTTACGTCGAAGCAATTATTTCATTCGATCCTTTCTGGCAGGTTATGATTGAGTCTCAAATTGAGTGTGCCGACTGTTCCGTACTGTTGCGTCAAAAACTCACTCAAAATAACTGGTTCCTCACAAAATTGTGTTTCTCCAAAAGCCAAGTGATACCTTGTTTTACGTTACCACCAACATTCGTAATCCCTTCCTAGTGAGCGATCCCTAGTCCCTTTTAATACTATTGTTAAATATATCCATTGTTGCGGCCGCAATATATCGGGATCCATGTTTAGTTTGTGTTTACTTATTTGTCTGCCGGGCTAAATGGCCGCTCGTTTTATTTTATTAGTTGCGCTTGTGAGAACTATATTATCTAGAGTTTGTTTGCTACTAATAATAGGACTGGTTGAATTGTTTGTGCTTCAACTTGTGGAAATTGTGGTCTGCTTTATAATTATAGTTTTTATGCTGAAGTTCAAGTTAACAGTAAAACACTCAGATAAATTGGTCTAGTATTTTCTGCTCGAGTCGGTTGCTGGTTGTACCTATCATCATCATCATTCCCCTGCCCTTATCCCACGTTAAGTGGGGTAAGGGCAGGGGAATCGTCGCTGGTTGTACTGTACCTATAACATTCTCATTTGAAGCATAGCTTAAAAACAGTTGAATGTAATAACATAACATTTACTTTTAAACTCTTTTGCAAAAAAAACGGGCACCTAAGGAAATTTACGTTCTAAGGGCGATTTCAGTTAATTAAATTAGATTTAGTTGTTTGACGTCGTCTGTATCCTTATAATCGTGTAAATTAATACGCGTGAAGTGAATTCTGGCAATTTTTTTGATTAATTATCGATGATTTCTCTAAAACCGATGTACACGGTAACCAAACAATAAGAAGTGGTCGGCAATAAAGACAAGAAGATTTTTTTACTTTTTCAATTAATTATGGTTACAAATGTAAAATCTAATAACGAGTGTGACCTCCGCTTGCCAAAATCACAGCTTGAATCCTTCTGGGCATGCTTTCCACGATGTTTTTTATAACGTTTTGAGGAATACGATCCCACTCTTCTGCAACGACTCTTTTTAGCTTCCTGATGTTCTGTGGAGCAGGTAGCACTGATCTTACCCGTCTCTTAAGAACATCCTAGACATGCTCGATTGGGTTGAGGTCAGGACTTCGAGCTGGCCAATCTAAACGGCGGATTCCCACTTCTTGCATGTACGCTTCCACGTCGCCAGAACGGTGCGGGCGAGCATTGTCGTCCATAAAAATGGAATCTTCTTCAAGTGCAGTCAATGCGGGTTGTGCATATGGAATTAGGACTTCCGTTATGTACCTGTGTGAATTGAGTGTTCCATTTTCTACGAAAACTAACTCCGTACGCTCCATCGAATTATTGCAGCCCAAAACATAACGGAGCCTCCACCATAGGGAGTGATTTCTTCGAAACACACTTCCACATAGCGTTCCCGTGGTCTTCGCAGCACTCGCCGGCGTCGGTCCTCTCCACACAAAGAGATTCTAGCTTCATCAGAAAACAATACTTTATGCCAGTCCTCTAGAGTCCATGAAGCACAGTTTCGAGAAAACTGAAGTCGAGCAACACGGTGCACACGGAGTAATTTAGGGCCCCAGGCCGGGCGGTAACTCTTGATATTGGTAGCCAAAAGCCTCTGCCTGACCGTCCATAAGCTAAATGGTACTCTTCTTACCTCTTCAAGGCTCATCTTCGGGTCCACACTTGACGCCTTGCGATTGCGTAACGCCTGACTCACCAAAAAGCGGTCATCTCTCGGTTCTGTGCATCGGTTTCTTCCCGAACCGGGTCTTCTTTTCACCGAACCAGTCTCTAGATACCGTTTCCAAGTCCTCTGGACAGTTGAACGACTTACGTTTAGCCGTTGAGACACTTAAGTTTGCGAACAACCTTCTTCAAGTAGGGCTATAATTTTACCGGCCCTTATCGCTTTATCACTCATATTGGAAAGTGGTATTTAACGTAAAAAGAAAGATTAAATGGTTTAATTTGCAGCAATTATCCTAAAATTTTCAAAATTTTAGGAATCAGTAAAGAATCGTTTCTGCAATTTGCGCCAACAATGATGCAATTTTACATTACTCCACAATAATCATTATTTTACTTTTGTTAATTTTAAAATTTAAATTTGAAACGTGCCAGGATGCTTCAAATAAAATGCCAATACGTCGTCAAATTAATAAAACCACTTTCTTGTAATATTCATTGAAGTAGAGAAAAAAATCGAAAGTGCCCGTTTTTTTTGCAAAGGAGTGTATGTAGATTTTAATGTTTAATTATCGTGAGAACGGACTCATCGTTTCGAATCTAGACGATTGGGCAATAAAACATTTACTGTTCATAACTCTTCACCTGCCTTCGCTTGGAATGCTATAGCAGTCGATGCTATAGTAGTCAGATTGGTATGATGCAGCTAGCAGGTTAGATACGCTGCCAACTGGTAATGAGTTGCTGGTTTTTATTCAACACTTTATTTAGCTATGGGGTATCTATAAATTGAACTCTCTGAATTTATTATTTTTGGTATTATCATCTAGCTTTTTAAAAAGTTTACCGCTTTACTACCGACTTACCGAGTGTAAAGTTAGTAACTTTATGATGTTTAAAATAATTTAAACATCATTTTCAACATTCATTTTATTTTAAGGTCGTTACTAAAATTTGTTTATTTTAAAATGTTTTGCAAACTTAAAAAATTGAAGCATATTGAAATTGAAAAATCTATAAATCACCTTATTATCCTTAAATCGTCTAGACTCATTCATAATGAAAAGAAACGGTATTTTACTATTAATGTTCTTTAAGATACCTATCTCTGTACCTCCGAATTTCATTGTGATTCGGAGAGATTTTTATTGCACAATAATCATGAGCATAAAAACGAGTTTATTGCTCGAAAACATATAGAATACCCCTTTTTGTTGGGGTGAAGATGGAATAATAATATTTTATGAGACGAATCTGAAGAACACATTGTTGTATTTTTGCGGCAATAATGGCTCATTTCGTATTCATCTTGGATCCAAACTTTTGCTTTGAAACAAAGCTTTGCTTGTTGTGGAGAGACAGTCTGATTGGTATTCTATTTCTGAGGATTTAGATTTATATCAAAGATGATTTTTGCAACGGTTAATGACCTTATTACTCTCCTTTCAAATAAGTCAAGTCCTTATTTACAGTGAACAATAAATATGCTTATAGTCTGCTGTTATTATTTTCTGCGGCGTTAATGTTCTATGGTCGCGTGGAACTGGCACCTAGAATCAACCTAGTATGTAAGACGATTCTAAATGATCCTTGTGATTTTACTGAATAAAGTAATTTTTGACTTTGACTTTGACTTTGACTTATGCATTTTTCTCTTAACGTTAAGAGAGCAGCAAATCGTGTGAGTAACAATGTTTCATGGCTCGCATGTCATGTCATCTATAGTTTTGTATTTTCAATCTCCTACAGGAGATGCCACGTGTCGTTCCACCCCATAATTTTAATTACACGCATTGTCACTTTTATTGTCATAAACATAAGGGTGCTTTTGGTACAATGAAATGTGTTCTTGTCCCGAGAGTGTCAACTAGATGTGGATCTACTTTTTCGCATGATCGCACACATGTTTAGGGTTAAATAGATTTACGGCGAGATTCAAATTCAGTGGTAATGTTAACTGTGTATTTAACAAGGGTTTTGTGGACGTCAAAGTTTGCGAAAATAAGTATAACTCACTCGGTAGAAAATTGGATTAAATTGTACAAAAAAAACTATTTAGTTGTACGACTCTTATACGACAATAGCTGAGTTAATAATACAGTTTCACAATAAAATCGATTCCCCTGTTCCTGTTTGCAGAAACAGTAGGGGGTTATATGTATATATCACTGTTATTATGAAGCACCCAGTAACTAACTATAACAAGTGGAAAGCCCGCAGCGTCATCTGTTCGAAGTTGATTTTATTATGCAAATTATTGTATGTGTACTATTTGACTCACAATTCGATTGTAATGTTTTCTTAAGCCTTCCTCATCTCATTAATAAATAAATAAATATTCACGGACATCACACTTTAGTCCCAAACTAAGCAAAGCTATTGGAACTAGATTGCTGATAGAATACTTGTATATATTTTTTTAATACATACATAGAATACATAGTAACACTCAGACACAGAACAAATATTTATCTTCATCACACAAGCATTTGCTTTGGGTGGGATCGAAACCACGATCCACAGCATGGAAGGTAGAGCTACTACAAACTAAGCTGTGATGCCTGTCTTATTCAATAGCTTGTAACTAACAAAGTAAAAAAATCAAACATAATTACAAGTTTCTTTTCGGCTTGGAACACACGAATGTAATTACCTAACAGAACCACCGATAGCATCTTTCGAAATGACTGCACTGCCCATCCACTTGATCGATAGCTGTAGCCTCTACATTATGAATCCAAATGAATGGTGGTTCCCGCTTGTCTAGTAGCTAAAACCTGCATAAAATAATAGCATTGTCCGTTGAATCAGATCGTGAGTCAGAAGTACAATGACTAATGTTTAATTATTCTGTACTAGCGGATGCCCCCGACTTTTTCTTATCATCGATATATTTTGGATAATTCATACAGTATTATTTATTCACAAATAAACTTACGACTATTACAGTATGTTTTTACAAAATGTACATAGGCAGACGATCTGTAGATAGTTCAACTGGTCTAAATCAGTACCAATCGGAAGCGTACCCTTGATACTGGCTGTGCTGATACAATGCTGATACGCTGGGCCAGATACTCACCAGCCCTCGGGTCACGCGTCGCTGCGACTAGACGCCCAGAAATAATTTTGAAAACCTAATAATATAGCCTATGTGTTATTCTGATATAAAAACTACATTATTGTAAAGTTTTATTAAAAAAAAATTATAGTTTTTTCGTGAATGAGTAACAAACATACATCCATCTATCCATAGAAACTTTTATTGTGTTTTATCGTGCATATTGAAGTTGATAATTTAGAGCATTGAAGATAGCCAAATACTATGTCGTATAGTAAAGGAAATCACCCCAAAAACTTCCGCATACTTTTGTAGACTCTAGTGTTTCAAGAATGCTGTAAATAAAATAATCCTACTCGATTGAAATATCTCCATAAACTACGTCACGTGAACAAAAGCACGTCTTAAACATCCAATATCCATTAACCTATTTATAATAAAATCTTTATCATCATTGTTTTTTGTAGCCTCATTTAAAGCAGCTGTTTCTTAATGACAAAATTCTTTGATGCTTCAAACTCAACTAATCATTTGTATATTATTTATTCAATATCGTTGTAACTAGACCCTTCCACTCACTGGATGTAAATCCACCTTCCAGAACCGGACTATTGTTGTGTACAAACCGGTCGAAAGGCTGATAACTTCCTGAGAGAGAAATAAGTCGTAGACGAGACGTACATAGTTTCTATTTCTTATTTTGTTGTTCACATGCCCCGTTCCTTTGGCTCGAGCTGCAGACGTATTGGTTGGTTTTTCTTTGGGGATTATTTTTATTAGTACAAGCTTATTGTTCGTTTTAAGCTTGCGTTTTTGTTGCGGTTTGCTCTTTTACAGATATTGGTTTCGATTACGTGTTTTGTCGTTCGAACTCGTCATTATCTCTCAATGTCTATTTGATTTGTATTATTGTATGTTTGATTTGAGCTTTGTTTAAACAAAGATAAATATTGTAAAATAAACTTTATGTAAATAAATAACTGAATGAAGTACCTATGCTTTCTCAATTTTTTTAAAAATGTTGAATAAACAGTTCAACAAGAAAAGCTGTATTCCAAGAGCGCATTTTAATATTAATGAAAACGAACCAAATTTCTCAAAATGTTTTCCTCGACCAAACCAAAATAAAAATAACTTCTTTGAATCTAGGTACTAACTTTGATTACTTATATTCAATTTCTCTGTACAGTAATCATTAGACTAGTGTCCTTTCATAATAAACAGTCAGTATAATAATCGATATAATTTAACTCGTCTCAGTTCAAAATTGAAGCTAGAATCTAGATAGAAACAGACAGGTGAACCGAAAGCAGGAAATTAGCGCAAATAGACTATTGGCACAAAGGAAATAACACTTAGTTCTATCACGAGGGAAACGGACAGTCGTTCCAATTGCAGATTACAGACGAATTATAGATGCTGAATAACAAGAAACCAACTTCATTTCATTTTATTCGACAGATAACGCCTCTACATACAATAACGCGAATGGAAAGAAAATTATGAATGAAGATGTTGTTTATAAAAATACGACAACTAAAAAATAATATCTCAATTTATAGCTAAGTATGTAAATAAATATATATAAGTCCATTATATAGAAAGTTATAAATCGTGAAAATTTGCAATACAAATCGCACTGCAGAGTCTAGTGCAGAGCTTTTTGTGTGCGGGTTAAAAGAAACCAGCTTATTAGCATATTCCATAGGATTCTCACCCCCTTTGCGGCAAGGAGACCAATATAACCAAGCACACTTTCGGCGATATCCTCTACAACACATTGGCGATTAAAACACTCTGTTACACCCGATTTATCAACGAAATGTTGTTTCATATCATTCTTGATTGTAAACCGCTGTTCCTTTGCGGGCACTTTTGTTTCATAATTGCATCGCTTTTTTCTTGGTTCACATGGTTGTACATAGATGCACTTGTGTAGTTTGATTGCGGATTGTTTTTAAGGTTTTGTGGGTCTATTTTGTTGTATATAGTGTGAACGTGGAAAAAAGGAGAGACGTGCGGTTGCCTCGAGATCGCGGTGTGTACTGACTTGCCTTGCCAACCCAGGGCGAGGGTTCTTGAGTGGTCCCGGCCGGTGATGGCTACCGTTCCGTTTCACGGGAGCTTAACACGTCTATGTAAAATGTAACAAAGAAACTGCTTATAAGTTTTCAAATCCAATTTCAAACACCTTTTTTTTAGATCTAGTAAACTGACTTTATATTTTTTTAGATTAAGAGTGGTACTTCGAACCGGATTGCAGTCACTATTATTTTCTATTTCAATAACATTAAAACAATAAATATTAAATAAATGTATTTTTTGTAAATATTAAGTGGCCAGGTAATTAATTCACATAAATGCTAACTCACAAATTAACGGTACATCGAGTCAAGTATTAAAGAGAAAGTTGGTAATGTTGATTTTATATTTTGTAGCAAAAATTACTGATACTTTCGTAATATAACCTCACAACAAAAACAAAATGATACTACGTGAAATGAAACGTTGCCAGACATCAACGACATTATTCCTTTCTCGCTCGCACAGTTACATCGTCGCGGTTGTTCCTACCCCGAATTCACCCTTCTCATTGCAGAATTCTATCGCCCACCCTAACTTGGCATTTACGAGTCCCGCACACAGGAGTTAATTCGTGAGTAGCGGGTGTCACACTACGCTGGTCTATGTAGGCCTACGATTTTAGGGCTAACAAATTAGAAAGGGGAGAAAAACGCTCGAACGTCAGGTTTATTGACATTTAGCTGGGCCATAATTAAGGATTATCGGCTCACTAAAGTTATCGACACACCGTAAAATTTTAGCGATTTTTTTTCCTTTGAATGGGGAACGGGCATCATTAGTTCATTACCTAACAACCGTTTTAGGAAAGTGGTGCTTAATTTCGGAGCTTGGAATATAACTATTGCTTTATAAATTATATTTATATGTATGGTAATTATTTTTATTTTATACATAGTATGATTATTTATATATTAATTCTGATATTATAATTTCTTTTTCTCGTTGAAATTGAACCTTTAAAAAGAGTAAAAATATTATTTTGTTTGGCGAAACGTGATTAGTTTCAACGCCATCTTTACCAAACATAGTTAAGTTGTATTTTATAACATAACAGTCAAAACAACCGCCATCTTGAATGTTTTGAATCGCGATGGTTGAACCAGTAAGCTTCGCAGTAAGTTACAGTTAAGCTCGATAGATGGCCTTAGTACAATTAAAAACAAATCAAAATATTCATAAACATTTTACACGTCATGATTTTAAAATAAGTAATATTTACCATAATTATTTAGATTGTATTTGTGATTTCACACATCTCGTTCTTGTCCCAAACTAAAAAAAAATATTGTACTATGAGAAGTTGAACGCGGATAGATAACTAATATTAGATACTCTTTTGCAATTGAAACAAAATTTGAATGGTAGAACTTGTGAGAAAAAAAAACAAATTCAGTTTCTATCCCTTTTAATATTATACATGATTAATGCCAATTCAACATAGATTAATATTCATTATAAAAACAACATTTTATACACTTAATCGTATCTACTGTATAACCTTAACATTTAAACTTATAATTTAATTTTATACAAAAATAAAAAAACACTTAAACTGACTTGGTATACAAATTCTCGAATCACAATCGAAAATCCACTGGGAGCTATAATTTATATTTAAATATTTATAAATCATTTTCATAGAACAATATTTTGTAAAGTTACATTTTCTTATGAATTTAATTTTGTATTTAAGTTTTTTTACAGACCGGAAGTCAACGCTGTAACTAATGAACCATTTAATTACTTTTATTAATATTTCGTTTAAATAGTAACAATGAGTAATACTTTTTTGATTGTATAATTATTTTGTTATTTAACTAGTGTGAATTCATTGATTACACCTTAAAACTAAGTAAAGCTCAGTATGGACGGAAATAAGAACATTATCTTATATTATAGACAAAATAATGTAAATAAACAGGTAATAATCATTAAAATACCTCCTTTTTTAGTAAACTGCATTTTCGAAAATCTGACAATACAAATAACAACAGTACCCCAAGTACGAGTTAGTGCCCACACGGATCGCAGAGACATGATCGCCGAGCGCTACCAATTTTGTATGGAAATCCAAGCTTCTCAAGAAATCTATCAAGGTGTTGCTTGGATCTCCATACAAAATCGGTGGCGCTCGGCAATTTCGTCTCTACGATCCTTTTGTGCATATACTCGTACTTGGGGTACAGTGTATGATATTTCTTAAATTTTGAATTACTTAAATTATTTGATTAGTCGAAAAATCATAGAAAAAAGGGCAAGATATCATTGAGGTAGATTAAAAGTAAAAAAAATAACAGTACTGAAAGGTAAAGATTAATATTATTTACAACAGATAAACCTATTTATAGCTACGCATAGCTCTCAGTGGAGAGTTGGCTTCACAGCTCTGAGGGGCAACTATTAATTAAATATAGTAAAATAGTTATTAGTACAACGGAATGTTTACTTTTTGTGACTTTAATGATATCACAACAAAGTTAAGTACGAACAATTTTACTAAATTTTATAAGAATTACCCCTGTACCCCAAGTACGAGTTTATGCACACACAGATCGCAGAGACACAATCGCCGAGCGCCACAGATTTTGTATGGGAATCCAAGCTTCTCAAAAAATCTGCTAGGGCTGCTGTGTGTGCAGAAACTCGTACTTGGGGTATTGGTAGAGTAGAGCTTGAGATAATTTTCTCAGTCTCATCAAATAAAAAAAAGAAAATATCTAGGTACTTTTTACACTAGGTATATCTATTCCGTGGTTAAATATAACATCGATGGTATTTTCACTACCTCTAATATATTGAGCTAGTTTTTTGAGCTTTGAACTTGTATTTTATAAATCCTATTATAAAATACTGAGCAATTTCATGTTAGCAATAAGTATACAATTTTGATACAATTTATTATAATTCCCATTATAAATCATCCAATTTTCCACTTCATAAATCTAACAGCCTCCATTTTATAATAAGTTTTTACACCAATTGGTCGGTAACTAACAGTTTTAATATCCCAATAATCTCGACTACTAGTATCAATCTCGACTAAAATTTCGATAATTAAATTATTGCGACGGCTAATAAGCAACTATTGACGTTTTGGTCTTCCCGTTCATCCTACCATCTCAATGCATAGAAATTATTTTTTTATTATTGGGCGAACACAAATTTTAACTTTGTCCCAGAACAAAGTTAAAATTAGAGGCTAATAGTGCAAAGTGTACTTTATCAGCAACACGCCTGACGTTAGTGACGTTATTCCTAATCTACTTTATAAAAATAAGTCGGGTTTTCCTGACGATATAACTCCAGAACGCACGAACCGATTTCCACGGTTTTGCATTCGTTGGAAAGGTCTCCAGCTCCGTGAGGTTTATAGCAAAGGAAATTCTGGAAAAAATTCAACAGAAAAGCGGGAAAGCGGGAAAATATCCCGTGCGAAGCCGGGACGGGCCGCTTGTATAATTATAATTTAGTTTTACGGCTTTGTGTCATTACTACTGACAATAAGCATGATGCTAATAAGATTGATGACACTGTTGGTTGGACAAACGGGAATGAACACATTTTACCGAAGCAAGCTTTAAGAAGCCGATGTTTCTTAACGACTATTGTACTTTTTCTTTCTCTGTCCCATTGTGTACGTGACCATTTGTGAAACCATTCTTCAAGCAGCCATTTCCAAGATAGCCGTTTTCACTTATCGCATATCCGTTTGTGAAGTAGCCGTTGTCGGAAATAACGTGACCGTTTCCAGATAAAACATGACCGTTGTCGCCCATAACGTTACCATTGCCGGCCATAACGTTACCGTTGTCGGATAAAACGTTACCGTTGCCGGCCATAACGTTACCGTTGTCGGCTAAAACGTGACCGTTTTCCATCTTTACGTGGCCATTTGATAAGCCGTTTTCAGTTATTCTGTGGTTTTCGGACTTGACATGCCCGTTTTGGACGTGACCGTTGGCTGTTGTCAGATTGTTGTTGTTGGTCTCGGTCTGTTTGGGCTTCCTATCCTTGTACGCTTGGATGTAGAAGTTAGTGAAGAGGATTATGAATATACTCGAATGGAGGATCAGGCCGGAAGCGATGAACCTGAAGAAGAAGAAAAAAAATAGTTAGAAGTCTATTTGTTAAAAAAATTATGCCCACTTTTTGCGTATTGAGTTTTGCTGTTGAGAATTGGGAGCCGAAGTTGCTGTTATGTTATATATGAGTAAATCAATATTTATGATTTTTTCTCCTATGGATAGTTTTAGATAGTGAAGTACAAAAGCTGATGAATCAAACCTAAGTAAGGTTTGATACAAAACCAAATAAAAGTCTGACTCGACGCTCCAGGCTTAACATATCCCGTCCCAGGAACTTATTGGGACTTAGGAAATAATTCCTGATATCCTGGCGATAGCTACATTCATTAATTGCTTCATTTTGGTAACACCTGATTTAGGAGATAACAAAACAAAGATTGGCCATATCAATGTTACAATGAGATTGTTACGCCTCAGTTCTCTAAGTATTACCACAGAAGAGTTGATAGTCATTGCGCATGATTCGATGTTGCGCTGCTAACGCACATTTGAGTGCATTTCAACGAAGCTTTTGCAATTTGCTTTTTGCGAGATTGTAAGTGTAATTCACACTGTCTTTATTGAAGGCCGAATAAGTGTCATTTCTTTGGTTATTTTTCATTCAAATAATAAGATAATTTAAAATAAGATAAGATAAATTCAATACGGACAACACGTATGTATTTCATTCGGTTGTAATAAAGTCATAGAAATTTCATACATTTATTTTGAGACGGATGTAATATTTAAATTAAAAAAAGAAAGTTTAATAACACTTGCTACTTTTTAACTAAATTATTTATTTTAAATGTATCTACTTAATTAGAATTTAAATCTAACTAGAATTATAAACAATAAAAACCTTAATAAGGTAAGTAATTTATTTAAATTCAAAAGTGGGCTGTGTAAAACTAAGGTAGTAGTTATTACGGTAGTGACTTTATAGGTAGGTACTCATAGACTGTGCTTATTTGCATATAATTAACTGTTTTTATTTTGAGTTTCTATGGTGTTCTGGCTCTTTTAGTACGCCTGTCTATCATCATCATCATTTCAGCCCGTTGGCACCTACTACTAAGGTTAGGCCTCCACTTTATTATGCCATGCTTTCCGGTCTCTTGCGACTCTCATCCCCTAATATAAAAAATCCATTTTTTTACTACTACACTTTTTGAACTAGGTCTCTAAAGAGCCTGTATGGCGTATCTATCCTGTTTGTATCAAAACTAATTATCTGATTATCTCAGCAACTATTGATACTATTATCCAATGTCAAATGTCAAATTTTGACTTTAATAAGAATGCTAAAATTTGACATAATAACTAATTTAATGATTTATATTTATATTGTTTGACTTTGTTTGTTTGTTTATTTCTGTTTTTAAGTGTACGGATGACATTGTACTTTAATAAGTTTTCAATTCAAGACGTTTGCATCCCAGCAAACATGGGGAATGTGTGCCACTTACCTACTCTAGCATAAGATCTAAAATGTACCACATTAAGACAAATAAAGTATTTATGATGGGAACCGATCGTTTTGGTGATTATAAATAAAATTGTAAAGAATCTTACTTTGGGTATCCGCAATCGTAGACCAAAGCGCTGATCGAGTGGAACAGCACCATGAAGAACTGGACCTGAAAAAGTTAAAAATAAATATTTAGAAAAAAAATGTTTTATTATATTTTTTTTATTTTGAACTAATAAAATAGAATGTAAATCTATCTTTTAAAATAAATATACTTAGTCAAATTTTATTACTTGCAATACATATTATAATTGATGTCAAGAAATTTTCTAATATGTATTTTCATTTAGTTCTATGGGTGTACAATAAAGAATTTTGTATTTGGTATTTGTATTAATTCATTCATTCGTAAGTAAGTATAGGTATAGACACAATGGCATGCAACTTAGCTCTCAGAGTCTGCATTGTATTGTTAAAAGTTACCGTTAAAAATTAAGGAAATATTTAATTAATATAAAAAATGCTTGATTTATTTAGAGAATTAACCCTTTAATAAAACGGTACAGCTTGTTAATTAGTCAGGTCCAAAGATCAAGGCAGAGACCAACTAGTAGTGTGGAATAGATACGTGTTGCATTAGGAGAAAGGATACGGCGTTCCGCAGGGTGTCGAAACATGAATGTTGCGCGCGTATATAGCTCTAGTTACAGACTTTAGCACTGCATTGGACAGGACGGTCCATGTTTGAATCCATTCTCATAAAAAGATAGATTCAGATATGGACCCTCGCTTGAATGCTATATTTTTTTTATTAACAAGATTTTGTTCCAACAAGCTTGACGTTTCATATTTGAATCGTCAAGCTTGTATTTTTTTTAGAATTACTGTATTTTTTTTTGAGTGTAGTGTTGGAACAACTTGTTTGCTTGACGTTCTAAATTTGAATCTAACTTTGAATTTATGATTATGGAAAAGGAATGTTGTTTGACACAATTTTAGCACCGAAGATGTCGGTTATGAAGGATTTTCCACTATTTTATAAGAAAATCTAAACTCTTTGGAACTCTGAAACTACTTTATGAAAATCTATTTCAGTCATAACTTTAATTGTCTACCTATTTCAGTGTTTATATGGTTAAGTTTTAGTGTAGTTGATCAAAGTATCGTAACTAGTAACTTGCGCAAGAGTTCCCGTCTCTAGACATTCTAGGTGCGGTACCCACTGTCCTTAAATGTCAAATTCTGCAAATTTAAACATTAGTCTATCTACGGAAGTATTTCGAAACTAGCTTTATTCAAATTCTTTGCGAAATGTACTTTTATGCTTGTACGAACAATTTCAGTATCTCTAACCATATACTTAGTCTTAAAAGTGTCCTATGTGCCCGACAAATACGTAGGTACACAAGACATTAAGTGATTATGTGATTAACAGCCGGTTTCTGGAAACCCAAATCACGATTGATCCGAGTTTGACACAGTAATTATTTGATTTTTTCGTTGATCATCGCTCGAGAAACCGGCCGTAAGATTTGCTGCGTGTCGTTGGTACACTCAAATAGGTAAGATTTTATAAAGAATTAATAAGAATGAACTTTATTTGATGTTCAAATGAATTGCGAAATAAATATCAAATGATTGGGCGGCAGTTTACATTGAACGTGCGACAAGTCGACAACCATACATTCACCGATAGCAGCTTACGAAACAAATAGCTAGGTCACTCCATGCTAGGTGTAATACAACTGCCAGTTGCATTACCTACATTCTAAACGTGTTTTAGCTATTTGACATTTCGTTGCCTATAATTTAATTGTAGGATCGGTTACCTAAAAATAATGCCTGGAAGAGACATCTAATGAATCCATATTTTTTGTGCTTTTTTCATTACTTATTTGTGCGACAAAATATAAAGATATAAATTTAAATTCTGGCTTTGTACATCGTGTGCCATTGAATATACACTTGTTGCTTAATAATGTAACAGTCGATGTTTTATTTTATCATTATCATTAATAAATGCCCTATATCAGGATAATGCTAGTCGTAGGTCTTATCCAAAACCTGCCACTGAACTCTATCTTCGTCTCTTTTCGTCCTGTGTTTACAATTTACATTCCGCAGATCATCTAGCGCGAGGGTGATTGGTAATTTAAAATTAAATCGTCTGCCAGATTTGTTACTTGCTTTGAAAGTAAAATGCTGGACTAAATCACAACGTTTTTCATTTACAAAGGCACTTACATAGCCAGTCAAAGTAGACTTTGGACAAGATAATAAAGGCGCAGAGTGAGACAGCTGTTCTCTCTACACTGCACGGACTGGTGTTATTTTAACAAGGACTTCTTTGAGTCATGATGAATTGCCATTTTTTGTTGCAATTTCACTTTCGTATGAAAGCTATTTTCTTAACTTTGTGTGTTCAAACTACATTCAAATGATTTCCTTTTGGGGCTTTGTAATACGTGAGTAACAAAGCTTCACTCATACATCAATTATAAGTTTATATGTATTGTTTATCAAGCTGAAAATCAGCATAAATCGTTTTATTAAATATCGAGTGTAGTATCATCGATATGCGTTTTAAACGCATTATTATGAAAATCTACCCAGAT
The DNA here is from genome assembly GCA_932527185.1 of Ecliptopera silaceata. Lineage (NCBI taxonomy): Eukaryota > Metazoa > Arthropoda > Insecta > Lepidoptera > Geometridae > Ecliptopera > Ecliptopera silaceata. The sequence continues at coordinate 10,509,542 of OW052194.1, read as the reverse complement.
CTTGAAAAAAAAGAAATAAATGAAGCGACATAAAAAATAACAGATTTTAAATAAAAAAAGTAATATCAAAATTGTTTCAACTAGAAAAAAAGGTAAAACAGTCGAGTTAAGAACTTGTTCTTTTTAGTTCATCATCATCATCAACCTATATCAGTCCACTGCTGGACGTAGTAGGTCTTTCCCAGACGCTTTTTAGTTAAGTACTAACCAGTTGAAGAGTAGTCAGATGTTTCTTCCACCACAAGTACTTGTGGTACTTTGGCCCCATGGCAGCCACCATGTAGTATGCGTACATGATCACGTGCACCAGATTGTTCACGATGTTCGAGAAGGTTCCATGACCACCTGGAACGAAGAGAATGATTGTATCAAATGTTTTTGCTTTTGTTTCTAATCAGAAGCAAATAATGCCGAAGCCAAGAGTATGACATGATCTAAAGTATAGTTAAAGTAAATAAATAATAAATATTCACAGACAATTCACACATGAGTGTGAGAGTCTCATAGTACCAGCTTTGCTTAGTTTGTGACTCTAGTTCCAAACTTTAATAATATATACATGTACTTATTTAATTCATAAACTAGATTGGTGATAGAATACTTAGGTACATACAATTTTTGTAAATAAATAGAATACATAGTAAGACACAAACATTTGCTCTGGGTGGAAATCGAACCCAAGACCCACAGCATGGAAGGCAGATCTACTACCTACTACCAACTGAGCTGTGACGTGTGCGTTGTTTCTTTATTATTTATTCCCGATTGTGGAGTCGAACCAGAACCTTTCTGCCGAGTTAGGGACAAGTATTGGCAGCACAGTCGCCTTGTCTCTTTCTAGAGGACAATTTGTAAGGCTATTGCTCCACCTTTCTCTACATGATCTTATAAAAAGTTAGCGCAGACTCGATGTTTTGATTACCATAGCTAATGGTAATATCAACCCTAATGTTTTATAAGATAGGGGGTATATCATGTAAGGGTTGCGTATACGGGGTAGATCGCTCAAAGCGACAAGGCCGATCATTGTCCTTCACTTAAAAATACATTTCTATAATCTGATATTTCCTTGTGGTGTGCCCAACAACGAGATTTCTCTCTATCTATGTTTATAGTTTTTCCTTACCAGCAATAAACTTGACAAGCAGCCATGCTTCAAAGGGTGTTAGTGAGTGGTGGTACAGATGCAGCCATGTGATTTGACTCTTCTTCTTCCTTAGCACGAAGAATATCGTGTCGGCGAACTCTGATAGCTTCGAGAAGTAGTACACCCAGCATAGATGTAACATCTGGAACAATTTTATTTTGTTAGTAGGTTCTTTATAACGTTGAATAACGTTTCCTATTTATTTTATATATTCCTATGTACATTTTGTAAATACTGTAATGGTCGTAAGTTTGTAATAAAAAAATATACCGGATATTCTAAGCTCTCTAAATATAACTTTTGCTTAATTGCTCGAGTTAATGGGTAGTGACAATTACCTATCGTATTCTCGAAGTCTTTTTCACGTGAATGTGAATATTTAGGATATAAAAAAAAGATTAAATTTTGTATTGTTTTATTTGATAATGTTTGCCAATTATGCCGTAAAAATGCACTAATAAAAAAGTTTGAATATAAATATTTTTGTATGAGAATAAGTAATAGAATAATCATTATTAATTTAATCAGTCCACTGCTGGACGTAGGTCTCTCCTGAGACGCACCACTGAGCCCGGTCTTTGGTTCTTCTCATGTAGATCTTGTGGACCAACCCCAATGTCAATGGCGATACATCGAAGTGTTGAGATGCCTATACGATGATGCCACTATGTCTGTCCAAGTCCAGAACCAGCAGTCTAAACCTATCCAGCTGCGCCGCGGAGTAAGACAAGGAGATGTCATATCTCCCAAATTGTTTGCGAGCGCGCTGGAAGATCTGTTTAAGACGCTGAGTTGTAAATGGAATGGGCATTAACATCAATGGCGAGTATATCTCACACTGACGATATCGTCATATTGGCAGAATCGTTGCAGGATTTACAACAGATGCTGAACAGTCTTGCTGATTCCTCACGACGGATTGGCCTGGGCATGAACTTGGATAAAACAAAGATCATGATTAATGATCGTATTACCCCAGAGCCAATCACCGTTGCCGGAATGCCTCTCGAAGTTGTGCAGGAGTATGTCTACCTCGGGCAGACGCTGCGGTTAGGTAGACACAACTTCGAGAAAGAGCTAAACCGGAGAATACAGCTGGGCTGGGCTGCGTTTGGGAAACTTCGTCGAGAAAGTCGTGTCTGTTATACTATTTATAACTCAAAAACGGCTGTACTGATATGGCTGAAAATTGGTGGGTATATAGTTAGCTTAGAGCCAGGAGACGGACATAGGATAATATGTATAATGTGTGTATAATGTATATTATTGCCTTTAAGGCGAACAGAGTTCGCCGGGACAGCTAGTTTATGATAAACAAAAACATTTTAACACTAAATATTATCTTGCGACCTTTAAAAACTTCGGTAATTTATGGCTAAGCCTATAATGATCGTTATTTTCAATGTCACAGGAAGGAAACAACTTTTGCTTATCAGTTCAGTATGTATCCATATGTAGAAATTCTCAGATTTTGAAATATAAGGAAAAAATACCAGGATGTTTGACGGATGTCACCGGTGGAGCTTTCTTGTGGGTTGTAGGTTCGATGACCAATCAAGTACAAATATTTGTGCATTTGGAAAATATCGATGTTTGTTCTGTCTGGGTGTTTTTATGTTTTGTAACATTGAAGCATATAAACTTTGCAATCTCAATGCATATGCATTGAGATTGCAAAGTTTAAATGATTAAGAAAAGCTTATATGATATCATATAAGCTTTGTAAAGTCAATTAAATAAGGATTTTACTATAAAATACGCTATAATTATTTCTTCGACAGTTAATCAAATGGCAAGACGTTATATAAAACAGGGGTTTTGTTAAATCCCGGTGACATACAATACATTTATCATTATTATATGACTCTGATCTGCATCTATTGAGATATCTTCAGATATTTTGCGATAGTCTGCAGATGGCTTAATCGTATTTATAAATGTTTGTATTGTAAATGCAATAGTAACGATTGGTTAGTAATATTCAAATATTATCAAAGACTTATTAATAAAAAAAAAGACATGTGGCACTCGGGGACTGCCGCGGTAAAGCTATTGCATAGCATTTTTTGCTGAATAACGCATGCGCAGTGTTAGTTTTTTTTCGTTCACTAATTACGGAATTTCTGGGTTCGGTCTCCACGCTGAAGGCCCGCGATAGAAGCTATGCAATAGCTTATAAATATTTTGCCTAAAAACCTTCAAAGAAAGTGTAATAAACATGAGCTCACCTTGCTTTCGAGTTGTACAGCAAGTGCTCTGACGTAAAGTGACCTACAGCGGCTGCGCACATTGAGATGAAACTTTCACTATTGCGCAATAAAGTTCACTGCGACGGTCAAGTACGAAAGTATGGGTTTATTGATTTAATACTGATTGAAGAGTGACAACTTTTGATTGGTAATTGTTGTTTTAATGATGGGATTGTAAATACTTGCGACGAATCACGTACTGGTTTTGACTTCGAAAAAAGAGTTTTCATTATAAACGGGATATTTACCATGATTTGTGAGTTTGAAATAATGTTGTTTTTGAGTAATGGAAACTATGTTCAAAACCATGATAGTTTCAAATATTATTTCGAAAAAAGAGGTTCTCAATTCGACACTTTTTTATGGTGTATGTTATGCGTTCCGTTATGGTATGTATGATTCTGTTAGTTAATTTTGAAAATATTTTGGTTTGGTGGGTAATAATATTGAGAATGACCCATATTTTGATTAAAATCTGACAAGTAAACCATATTTGAGATATTCTTAGAGTATGTATATAGTTTTACAGGTGGCAATCAACCGACTGAAAAAAATATCAAAAACTGTTCAAAATTGGCGGAGTAATTGCGTGTTACGCAATTACTCCATACATAAAAAAAGTGTTCATTAAGCCATGACACTTTGAAAGGCTTGTTTTTTTATGACCCAGTTACTATCGCTCAATTTATTAAAATTTATCAAAAACTAGCTGACCCGTGCCCACTTCGTTGGGCATAATTCAACCGTTTTTTCTCCGATTCACTTTGCAAACGGACTACTACGTAAAAGCCTTTTTATTTTTTATATAGCCTATGACACTCAGCAATAATGTGGGTTTCTATTGGTGAAAGAATTTTTAAAATCGGTTCAGTAGATCCAGAGATTACCCCTTACAATTGAACACATATACAAACTTTACCTCTTTAGAATATGTATTAGTATAGAAGTATAGATAAATTAGACAGCAATGTATGTGGTTAAGGTGAAGTCAGGGCATTGGTTGGTAAGTAAAAACGGAAATTCTCGTTAAGATCGTAAGAGACGTAATCAGCATATCGTTTTTAATGTATTATCAACAATTCTTCAAATTGTAAAATTACATTTTGCATCAACGAAATATGTGAGAAAGTTGCATGCTTGTTATATTACGACCTTCTGCGTCATTTAAATAAATAATTTTATATTATTGCTATTACTTTCTGCTCCTTAATTTATCAAAAATACTGTTAATGACATAATATTTGTTATTTTTAGTCATCAAAATACTTATATAAGTTTATTTAATTTGAATTTGTTGCAATTAAAAAACCTACTATCTCTGCAATCATGGATGTATTGATAATAATAATTTGACATAACTTCTTAATAAAACGAAAACCATGAAAAAACTACTTCCGCTTTGATCGAGTCTTGTCAAATTATGTCTACCAAAATACAAATTACGAAACGAATACAAATTATGAAATCTTCTTATCTTTGACATAATTGTGACAGACATAAAAAAAGAAGAAGCAGAAGTTCATTGACCTTCAGTGTGGTCTCGTCAACTGCAGGCCTTGACAATTTTAAATCTGGTCCACGAAATAGCACCAGTTAAGAAATAAATTCAAAAGTTTAAAACAAGACCGATTTAATGCTCCAAATTTTTGGGACACCAGGGCCCCGATCGCGCTAAATTGTAACGAAACGATTCGTATAATCAGCAGCTAAGGTTTACCAACGTAACGTGTACGTAGCGAGTGCAACTTTGTATCGCTGTAACGAGCGCTCATCTTTTTTCACTTCGTGTGACAGCGATTATGTCACAATATTCAGCTCACTAACTTACGTAGGTACCTAATAAATTGACATTAAGTCCAAAATAAAATTAGATAAATAAAAAAATCATTATTTTGAATACGGAAAACCTTTTGCTAAAAAACAAGTTTCGAGCTGTGCTAAGTGAGCCCTAATAAGCTGGAAACTATAGAATATTGGTGTAGATTTTATATATTTTTAGACAATACAATTTTATTAAAATGTGTAAAGTTCTGTTCGGTCAATAAATATTATATTATCTATCAACTATGTAATGTATTGTATTTAGTATGTCAGTCTTCTAGTACCCATAATACAAGCTCTGCTTAGCTTGGGGCTAGATTATGTTGTGTGGATTGTCCAGCATTATTTATTATTTAACTAGTATCGGCCCACCCACCACACTTGCACTAACCAACAATATTAATTATTATAATAACTTATAAACAGTTAAGTAATGTGCCTGTGGGTTCAATTTCATTTCGCGAAACGCAATTAAAAGTATTTAATACATTTGATTGAATTGTTAATGAAAATAATGATATAATTGAACTGAACTGCATTACTGACCTCCCGGAGATTAAAATGATTAAAAAATATTGAGTTATTCAAATTTGTATCTACGTGCATGCATATTACGGTCTATTTTGTTATGATTTTGTAACATTTTTTTCTTTTCTATTTTTTTTCTGACTACCATTATATAGATATTTATTTGTGGTCCATATCATGTTCGACTAATGTTTGTTTAAGAAATATATCGTTCATCACAGATTGAAATTGATCTCTCCCAAGATACGCCACTGAGCCCGGTCTTCGGCTCCAATTTATCTCCATTTGACTTAAAGAAAGAATTTAAATCTTAAGTACTTAATATTGCAAAAATATGCTCGAATCAAAAGTACCTACCTAATCTCCAAATCACGGTGTGTGCCGACTTTTTGATTTGTTACTGTATGAACTAATTTCCTTAAAGTGCTGGCAAACAGCATATTGTCGATCCATTATATACAAGGTTAATCAATTATTAAGAATTTCCTGCTTCTTTGAAAGTGATAAATCCTTCATAATTCATAATTAAAAGATAATTATCGTTACATAACTTCTCCCGTTATGAAGGTAGGAACTGGACGTCCGTATCGATGTTCAGTGATGTTACATCAGATATTGCGTTTGGTATGTCCTGTGTTATATATCAGTACCCCAAGTACGGGTTTGTGCACACACGGATCGCCGAAACGCGATCGCCGAGCGCCACAGATTTTGTATAGAGATCCAAGCTTCTAAAGAAATCTGCTAGAGGCGCTGCTTGGATCTCCATACAAAATCGGTGGCGCTCGGCGATCTCGCAATTTTAGTTTGTCCCATCGTCTAATTAAAGCTAGTTTGACTGCATTAAAATATAGTTGTCCTTGTCGTTTTAGTTAATGAGAAAGGGACAGCGTCAATTTTAGTTTTAGATCAATAAAACATTACAGAACTGACCACAGCCAAGATAAAACGTCAGAGAAGGATAATTAAATTGGCATCGTTATAAATATAAAATATTCAAAAACCCAGTTTTGTATGATTTACATAAATTATATAAGATTTGCTAATTTAGAGGTCGCGGGGTTATTGACATTACAGCTATTTGAGTAATATATGATAATTATTTATATACTTACCTACGAATATTTTTTTGTTTTTATAATTTTCGATTGAGCTGTTTTATTTATTTATATTATGACACCAAAACAAAGTATTTAGGAACGAAGAGCATAGTGCTAAAAGTATTTTCTGAGAGCTGACAGATTGTGTCTTTTTAAAATGTTTAGGTAACAACATATTTATAGTTCAAAAACAATTATGTATTGTAATAGGTATGATATATATCGATATATAGATAGATATTTAAAATGAATAATAATTGAATCATTTTCATTTGATATCAAAAACGTAAATATTTATTTATTATTATTATAGTAAAATAGAGCATGCAGTCCATAACCTCCAACAAAAGGTCGTACAATACAAAGGCTAAATACCTTTTTCTAAGAAAATAGTAAACAATAGCTTGAGGAAACATTTTAAAATAATTATACTTAAGTGATTCGTCATTTTACCATTGACTTGGTTGAATTTTGTGTTTATTAAGTGATTCGTCATTTTACCATTGACTTGGTTGAATTTTGTGTTTACTGGTTAGTTTTTCTTTGACAGACGTCATAGCTCATTTGGTAGCTTTGCCTTCCATGCTGTGGGTCGATTCTTGTTGTCTTTCTATTTTGCTCTGGGCGGAAATCGAACACACGACCCACAGCATGGAAGGCAGAGCTGTCAACTGAGCTGTGACGCCTAACAAATATAACGTCAACAAACTTGTCAATTATGTAGAATAAAAATAACATCCGCGTTCTCCCTCCATTACCGGTCATTTTTAACACTCAGATCTCCGCCTTTTTGTTAAAAGATTAGTAAACATAAATCCCCATAAACTCCGACATTGGCAAAATCGTGGCAACCCTAGCCTGCGAAAAGCCACTAAGAAAAGGAGAAGAAGAAGAATAACATCCGCATTACTGTGCCTGTTCCTCGAGGCAGTATTCAAAAAACTTTCGCAATATTAGCTGACAATCGATTTGTATTGTTTGCCTGTCAGGATATAACTTTCTTCGTATAATTTTTTAAACAAAAAGATGTTACGTAAAATAATGTAAAGGTCGAGATATAAAAGTGTTTTATCAGCTATCTATTATGCTTAATTTGGTTTGGGAATTGTTTTTTTTTTATTGTTTGCAGTAATATTCCCATACTTAGACACAATTACCTATTCATTATCAATATTTATATAATGATTATATTACATTTGAAGACTCTAGTCCCAAACAAAGCAAAGCTTGTACTATTGGAACTAGGCTGCTGATAAAATATTTATATACATACTTTATTATATATTATATTATATTTATATACATACTTTATTATCCATTATTATATTTTTTTTTTTTATTGTTTGCAGTAATATTCCCATACTTAGACACAATTACCTATTCATTATCAATATTTATATAATGATTATATTACATTTGAAGACTCTAGTCCCAAACAAAGCAAAGCTTGTACTATTGGAACTAGGCTGCTGATAAAATATTTATATACATACTTTTTTGTAATACATTATGTTTCTCTGTATGTATTACACCTAGACACCGAAAAAATATTTATGATCATCACACAAACTTTTGCTCTGGGTGGGAATCGAAACCACGATCCACAGCATGAAAGCGAGAGCTACTACCAACAACTGTGACGCCTGTCAAAATAGGTTCATACAACAATACAAACAAGTAATTAAATAACATACTTACTATAATTACAAATAAAATAAATAAATAACATACTTACTTGTTATAATGTAAAATAATATTTTAATACTATAAATAATTATTTATCTTTATTGATATTATATCCTTAAGTAAACCCAAACCTAGTTAAAATAAAATAAATATAACAAACTATTTCTATAAACAGTTTCATCTTTGTTGTGGGTTTGATTCTGACCAAGAATGTTTGTGTGATGATAACTTACCATCAATAAACTCTCAAAAGATCAACAACAATTTCTCATTTTGTGATTTACTGTAAAAACTCAAATACTTTTTGTACAATCTGTACTTTTAGGTATTAAAAATAACTTCTAATCGAATCAACGGGGTTTCCATAGTGTTTTTATAGTTATGTTTGGATACAATAAGTGTCATTTCACTTTCTGAATAAACAAACGTTCGAAAGTTACAGAGCTTGTGCCGTTGTGATCTTGACCACGACATAGATTAAGTTAGTAAAGATGAGACATTGAAACTATCACGGTTTTTAACATAATTTTCTAAAACGGAAATAATAAATAATATGGAAATAATCAAACTAACATGGTAAATATCATCTTTTGGCATTAAGTACTGAAAAAGCGCTGGTGTAGAGCCCAATGGTTCTACACCAGCACAAGCTGAGTGATGACCTTATTCAGTTATTTTTACAAATATAATAATTTTATCGTTTAAGTGCTCTAGCATTAAGTTTTTATAATAACTGAAATAAAGTAGGTACTTATTCTATTCTACTCTAAATATCCCGTTTATAAACAAATTTGAGTGATTATTATAGTGCATGTTTACAATTATTATATATTCATGGTCGTGTTAGTTTCAAAATGTTTTTAATTGGAAGTAAGGTACTTTAATTTGGTCTTTGAACTACTGTATCATCTGATTGTTGTGTCTTACACCTTTTTTGTTTTAAATTGATTCTATAAGTTTTATAATAATGTAGTTTATACGTCAGAAAAACATTCTACTAATATTATAAAGGCGAATGTTACTATGGATGGATGTATGTATGCCTGTTACTCTTTCACGCAAAAACTACTGAATCAATTTTAATGAAACTTTACAGTAATGTTGTTTATACATGAGAATAACACTTAGGCTATAATATTTATTTATATAATTATATACAATAGTGCGTATTATGAAAAATATAACAATAGCAAGACGAAGTCGCTGGCACCAGCTAGTAGGCTATAATTCATAATGATAATGTAGGAGTTGTCAAATATAACAATAGTAAAAAAAAGTTATGAGCACCTAGTTGATTATAAAGTTAATATAGTAAGTACTCCTTACTCTATGATTTACCTATCATGTGTTATCGCTAAGATACTTATACCTACCATCTCGTTATCGTACTTTCTATCGCAACAGCACATTGCAAATTCAGTTTTATGTCATAGTAATAAAGTTTAATGTTGGTACGATTACTGACAGCTTTTTGTTAGGTTATGTAAGGTGCGTAAGCGGTATAAGCATTTTATCGTAAAAAAATGCTAGGTAAGAAAATTAATACTGTTAGATCTGTATCAATTCATTATCTAACGAGTTTTTGTTTTCCGGTTTGAAGGGTATGGGTGCCGGTGCATATCAGACTTCATCTTAGAGTGATGGGCATAATAGTGTAAGGCTATACGTTGTGATAGGCAGGCGTTACCATTTGCATCAGGTAGGCCATCTACTTGTTTTACACCTATTGACATAAATCCAACTAGTTTTACGGCCGGTTTCTCGAACGATGATCAACGAAAAAATCAAATAATTACTATGTGTCAAACTCGGATCAATCGTGATTTGGGTTTCCAGAAACCGGCCGTTAGTGTGTCGCTCTCATCGTAACCGATCAATCATTTTTTCGGGAAAATAAATACATGTCTTAGTCTACAAAAACAGCTGTTTCTTTTGTAGAGCAGCAGAGTAGCAGAGCAGCGGCTCTTTAAGAATAGTTTATGTGCCTATTTAAGTATTGTCAAAATATATCTAAATATTTGATTAACTTAAATATTTTTACATAGAATACGTAGAATACATAGAATATGTAGAATACTTAGAATACGTAGAATACGTAGAATACGTAGAATACGTAGAATACATAGAATACATTGTATATACGTACTCTTTTCGCTGAGTCGCTATTGCTGTAGTCCACAGGCTGGCACGTGAGACTGTAGTCATCCCACCATCCAGACGCTAAGTGCTGTAACAAAATGCACATGTTAAACTTGCAATACGATTTTAAGATATAATTACCTACTTATGTTGTTGCCGTTCAGGGTAAGACTTGGATGAAAAAAGCCCATATAAGAAAAGAGTGGCGTTTGTGGAAGGCTTACCCACACTTGGCATTTACGAGCTGCTTACGATACATTTTTAAAAAGAACAAAGATGCAAAGATTGCAGAGATGTTGTCACAAAATGATTTTGAGTTTCTTGTAATGGGATGAGTGAGACGAACACTTAGTACATTGAAGACGTACCTACTCTGTAAGACAATCATTGCGTCAAACTCTTTTAATATAAATAAATAAATAATGCTGGACAATCCACACAACGTCATCTAGCCCCAAGCTAAGCAGAGCTTGTGGTATGGGTACTAGAACATGTATCAATTGATTGCATGTTCCTGTAATTGTACGGTTTTTTTTTATCTCGAAACTCGATATTAGCAACCGTACCTATATATATATATATCGTATTAGCGACCTTGTCGGCAAATTATGTTCGGAAGTAGGTGGTACACATTAGAACACGGCACTTAACGTAGTTTTACTACCGCAGTGTGTACTATTTTTTTAAAACCTGAGCCCTTAGTCCGAAGGTGAATTTTAGAACTCCCTACTCTCGAGCCGACAGTCGTCTCTCGGATAGCCATACAAAAATGTATGGACATCCGAGAGACGACTGTCGGCTCGAGAGTAGGGAGTTTTAAAATGCGTCTTCGGACTAAGCCCTCCGCTTGAAATACATTGCGCGGTGGCGCTGCAACGTTGCAGTCGAAGTAGCGTTGACGCGCAGAGTGTCGAATTATGTGATTAAGAAAAAACTATTTTACATGAAAACTGCGTTCATTTGTCATGCTTCAGATCAGCTAAAGTAATGATATCAGCGATAGCATTGATAAAGTAGGTAAGTATTGTTTTGCTTTCAACCGCGGATTCATTGTAACCGCTTGCAAAACGCAATGAGGTCAAGGCAGCTTTCTTGCTTCATTCATTGATCTTTATTTATAACAAAGATTTTTTGCAAAAAATCTTTGTTATAAATAAAGATCAATGAATGAAGCAAGAAAGCTGCCTTGACCTCATTGCGTTTTGCAAGCGGTTACAATGAATCCGCGGTTGAAAGCAAAACAATACTTACCTACTTTATCAATGCTATCGCTGATATCATTACTTTAGCTGATCTGAAGCATGACAAATGAACGCAGTTTTCATGTAAAATAGTTTTTTCTTAATCACATAATTCGACACTCTGCGCGTCAACGCTACTTCGACTGCAACGTTGCAGCGCCACCGCGCAATGTATTTCAAGCGGAGGGCTTAGTCCGAAGACGCATTTTAAAACTCCCTACTCTCGAGCCGACAGTCGTCTCTCGGATGTCCATACATTTTTGTATGGCTATCCGAGAGACGACTGTCGGCTCGAGAGTAGGGAGTTCTAAAATTCACCTTCGGACTAAGGGCTCAGGTTTTAAAAAAATAGGTAGGTTTACGATTGTCACATTTATTTATCACTCCTCATATTCCAAGTTGGTAGAAACAAACGTCACGTCAATGAGAAGACCAGATGTGTCAATGACAAGTAATTAAATCGTAAAAGTAGTTAAAACAATAACAAAATGCTTTGCACTCTCTCATGGGGCTCACAAAAACTTGCTGCGACACAGATCTTTGTAGCTCTTACTGCTATTGTAATAAGAGTTATTATTAGGGTTATATTGAGTCTCGTCACGGGTACTGACCCGCACAATCGTTAGCGCCTTGACATGAGGTGCACCATGACGGAACTGACGATCATTGTAATTGACGGATAATCTATGTTCCGTCTTAATATAACTTGATGTACATTTTAGAGATAATATAACATTTTGGGAACTCTTTCTTAACCAAATAATGACGATTTGCGGTCAGCAGTGATGCTGTAGATATTTTTTTGCAATTATTTTTTACAGAATTTTATGGTAACTTTTTTATTTATACTATTAGTCAATAATTACTTAATATACTTGCAATATACAATATTTTTTAAAAATGGTACGTACCTACCTACTTGAAATCAAACTACATACAAAAAGATGTGATATAACTAACGCATTAAAAATATTTTAGACTGTCACTTTTATGCTTAGAAATATGACAAATGTACACGAAACCGGTTATTTTAGGCTATTTAAAACTAAATTATTTTCGTATCATTGGTTAGATAACACATTTATACGCATTTCATTACATTATTCGTCTGCGTCTGTCAAGTGTTAGATAAGAGAGCATTAAAACCAACTTGCGGTGTAGCCGTAACTTTTAAGAATAACCTATTACCATAACTTTCTCTATACGTACACTTAATTAGAGCCTCAAACATGTTGAAGTGGTCTTTTCTCTATGATCAAGGTTTACGGCTTGTAACTTGAGAACGTTCGTATCGCGTTTTACGAAATATAAATGAAAATCGGTGAAGATTTTTTTAAAATGCATGCGGTCATCAAAATTACTTAGTTGGCCAACAGATGCTATCTTTCCTTATTAATAGTAATTTGTCAAAACGGTGACTGAACAATTAATAACTAAAACAAATTTATTTGGTTTGAATTGTACCCGCGTGCATTTTCAAAATGGAAATTTAGTGAAACTTATTAATATGTTAAATAATTTCCAAGTTATGAGTTATTCTGTAGGTTTGTAAGAAAACCTCAGTTTGCCTGGAAGAGATCGCTCATAGCGATAAGGCCGCCTTCATTGTAATCGATTAATTTAGTCTAATAAGAAATATCGCTGTGTGTGTGTACAATAAAGAGTTTTCTATCCATCTTTCTTTTCAGTTTGGAGCTCGATCGAGGACCTGCTCTGTGCGTCAAACTGCGTTCAACATTTTAAAACATAAGGTCTATGGCAGCAGAAATAACTAATTAAAAGAATAGATTTACCTCATAAAACATATAAGAAGACAGCGCGACTTGAAACGCGTTGTACCAGACTAGTGTGTTCTGCAGTTTGAACGGCTTTCGGTTCTCCATCCAGAGTGGTCCGGCCACCAGCACCACGGCAAGATACACCAGCACCATTGCCAGGGTCGGCAGCGGCGTGTCGAACAGAAACCATCCTTGTACTCTTGGATCTGAAAAGATAGAATAGAATAGAATAGAATAGAAACACTTTATTTCTGGGCGTCTAGTCGGAGCGACGCGTGACCCGAGGGCTGGTGAGTATCTGGCCCAACGTATCAGCATTGCTATTCAGCGCGGCAATGCAGCCAGTGTCTTGGGCACGCTTCCGATTGGTACTGATTTGGATCAGTTGAACTATCTATAGATCGTTTGCAACGGTCTGTAGATAGCTCAGCTGTTTCTTATGTATTTTATATGTCTATGTACATTTTGTAAATACTGTATAGTCGTAAGTTTGTTTGTGAATAAAGTTAAGTACCTACTCTTTATTTCAGATATAAAACTTAAAGCTACCTACATATTTAACGATATAATACGATCATGAATCATACAATCATAATTATAAAATAAATAATGCTGGACAATCCACACAACATCTAGCCCCAAAGCACAGCTTGTGTTATGGGAACTAGAAGACTGACATTCTTAATACAATACATTACATAGATAATTTGTAGATAGATAGAATATGCTTTATTGAACAACACAAAAAAAGAAACAAAAACATCGAAATACCTAAGGTGGTAATTAAAGTAAGGGAGTTTGTACCATTAGCGGTCTTATTACTAAAAGCAATCTCTTCCAGGCAACCATTGGATAGACAGGATTATGTGAACAATACATGGACGAAGGTGCACATAAGATAAATGTAATACAAATATATTACTATTTGCTGATAGAATTTTGATTATATATATATTTATATTTATTTTTTAAATACATGCATAGAATACATAGCGACACCTAGACACAAAACAAGTATTTATGTTCATCACACAAACATTTGCTTTGGATGGGAATCGAACCCACGGCCCACAGCATGCAAGGTAGTTACTACCAACTGGGCTGTGACGTTTGTCAACTCATTTTTTTTTTACATTATAAAAATAATTTATTTGAAAAACGTTAGGTCTATACAGAAAATATAAATTTTGCACTAAATCTAATAAAAACAGAAAACATATAAGTCCTATTTTTGCATTGACATCTGAAAAACAACATTTTTTATACAATCAACCAATTTGTTAGTCAACACAAAAATTACGAGTTAAAGGCCAAGTTTTTTGGCCATTTACTTTCCACAGTACAAGTTTTCATTTGTAGCTAAATTGTTTTGTATGAAAAGAACTAAAATAGGAATTGTTATTTATTAATTGTTTATACTATTGAATAATTAAAAATCCATTATGTTGTTTCTCACAACAAAACTATTTGTCACTAACTACTTGAGAGCTTTTATTGTGCATTATTGAGTGGTGATTATAATGATCGTGTGAATTGGAAACCTGAGTATATCGTTAGTTTAAGAAGTAAAACGTAGATTAAGATTCGTTGCCGGCGTCGGTGTTTTCAGACTTATATAATCTGGATGTTTTCAAGAGGAGAGTGAATAGGTTCTATCATAGACGAATTATGTTCTATCTAGGCAAACGCGTTACACCGTAGGCCGCATCATCATTTAACATCAGATGTGATTGCGGTCAAGCGTTTGCCTATGAAACATAAAAAAAAAACTTGTGATTTATTTACGTTTTATTAGTTATATCAAATATTATGGAAATTTGGATTTTTAAAATAAATATTTTTTTTTAATTAGTATTTTTATAGGCAGGTTTTGTATAATTTTCAAGTCATTGTAATTTTTTAATGTATAAAATACAAACTAAATCCTTACGGTCAATCTTATAAAAAGTTAGCGCAGACTTGAAGTTTTGATTTCGTGATGGTGACATAAAGTAAACGCTAACTTTTTATAAGATAGGGGGTTAAACTTCTAGGTTCATCCATTCGAATATCGCGTTGACCTTTAAGAGGTCAACCAAGTACCGAGTACAATATTACTGCAAAAGATAATTACTTCTTTGTATCAAAAAATCATGTAACATGTAATTGAGTGAGTGATTAATGTAATTTCTTTATCAGTATTGGTGTAGTAAAGTGTTGGAAAGTAAATTCTGAAAATAAATAAAATTGCTTCCAAAAAAAGTTTTTATTCCAAGATTTTTTTTTATGTTTTACACCTCAAATAAAGCTTCAAGTAAATAAGTTACAATATTAACATTATTTTACAAAGAATATTGCATTGGTATTTTGTTATTGGTACGGTGAAACTGTGCTCGAGGGCGTGAGCACAATTTTTAATAACATGCTTCTAAAACTACAATTAAGGAGTAAGGTGGTGAATCATTAAAAAGGCACAGGATCGTTGAATTTTTTAGAATTTATGAAATTAATCTATTGACTATTGGTCTACGTTAAAATAAATAAATAATGCTGGACAATCGACACAACATCATCTAGCCCCAAGCTAAGCAGAGCTTGTGTTCTGTGGGTACTAGAAGACTGACATACTTAATACAATACATTACATAGATAGATATTTTTTATTATACATATAAAACACCCGGAATATTTGAAGATCGTACAAACATTTATCCCAAGGCGGGAATCGAACCCGCAACCTTCCGCGGACCAAAACGGTCGTCAAAAAAGCTTCTGTTTGTTTTATAAAGATATTAAATCACACGTTGTTTATTACTTGACCTCATAAGGAAACGGAATATAATTATGTAGGTACTTTTAAAATTACATCAATCATCATAATTATTATAGAACTGCAACATCATTCATCATTTAAACATATACTACTGGATACGTCACTACCAGATGACGTCACAGCTCAGTTAGTAGCTCTGCCTTTCATGCTTTGGGTTCGACCCCCGTCCCGGACAAATACAGGCATGGTAATAATATAGCAACATTGACAAAAATGTGTGTTTATGTAATTCTAACAGCAATCAAGTTCCCATAGTACAAGTTTTGCTTAGTTTGGGATTAGATGGCGTTATGAATCAAGGAATATATCTACCTATTTATACTAAATGAAGTTACTTAGATTTTATAGACGTGTTTGTGATAAGGTTAGGTTTATTATTTTTTTACGGCATGAATTTACTTATAGAATTTAAATTGAATACTAAATGCTATTTAAAATTCTATTTTCATAGAAATATTGGTTGTGATTAAATATCAGTTTTGAAATATTAAGAGTTTCTTTCTAACATATTTTTTTTATATGATTGAGTACAGGTGTTGTATTTTTTAAATATAATTAGGTGCAGATTAGGCAAACAATAGTACAAAAAAACAATAAATATGATATAACTATTCTTTGAGCAATCTAGTTTCAATAATTCAAAATTGTACCCAGTTTAGGACTAGAGGGCGTGCAATAACAAAAACAAACGAATTTTTGGTTTAGTTTTAAACTTAAACTAAATAAATACATGTATATTTTAATCATATCTTAGTGAAATGAAAAGATGAATCAAATTTTTTAACGCTACAAATATAACTTACTGACATGTATTTGAAATTATCACGGTTTTGAACATAGTTTTCTTTATAAACGGGATATTTACCATGTTTTGTGAGTTTGATTATTTCCCGATATTTCGGCACAGTTTTGCTCACATGTTGGTCACAATTCAATGTTTCAATATTTTAAATAACTATAATTAACTATAACTTCAAATAAAATAAGCTTCGTTTATTTATAAAAACAAATATTACTTTTGAAAAGTGTTATCAATAATGTTCATCTTTTTTTCAAAAAACTGAGTTTAAATTTGAAAATTGATAATAAAAAGCCTATAATTACGTCAAATTATCTCGGCATGGTGTGTAGAGGCATGGCTATGGAGGCAGTGAAAGTAGTAATCATTGTCGGCAAGTACACTACGTATGGTGTCTATAACTTTCTATTAGTGAACACTGGGTTTATTTAGATGTAGCTCAACTGTCCTCGGAGCCTCCTAGTCTCTATAGTGTTTTGCACCGGATATAGTGCAAAACACTATAGGCACTAGGAACTCACCGTGAAGCCGTTTTTACAAATTCTTGACGTACATTAATATGTTTAAGTACTAATGAGGAAGCCTGGAAGAAATCGCTACCAGCGATAAGGCCGCCCATTGTACTAAATTAAGTTAGTTAAGATTTTTTTGTATTTTCCTTAGTGCAATAAAGTGTTATCTATCATCTATCTATGAGGGAACCCCGACTAGACCTAAAAACGCCTAAAATTACCTAAAGATTACTCACAAAGTCCAACCAGTCATATTCTGTGATAATACCTCTGAAGTATGATCTATCAAACAAAAAAATAGATTCATACTAGCAGAAGGCTTACGTCACATAACGATTCTAAATGATTCTTGTGATTTAAATGAATAAAAAATTTCACATGAAACATACAGTTAGAATAAAAAATCTCCTTTATTTTAAAGTGGCTTAGAACTTGTATTACAAGTAAGTAAGTAGGTACCTATAATTTTTCATCGTATGTGTTCGGCAATTTCCGCCCATATTTGGTAGTACCGAAGAGGAGTAAAGTGGTAAAACCAGCCATGCCATAACACTTGTCTTGTCCTAGACCTTATTGCAGTTGCATGTTGAGGTTATCGGATAGCATTGAGACGCATCTTGACTTCGCATAACCACCACAAAAATATTATTTTGATAATTTTTCTGTGTAATTTAACGAGAAAATTAAATTAACGTAATTAAAAGCGTAGCGATTTTAAACCTGAAATCGTCTATCAAATATTTGAATTTTCCTCAGTACCTTTACCATGAGTTGTCACAGTAAAATCGCCTGACTTTACTACAGTAGTTACGTCAATATTAGTATGAAGAATTTTAGTACCCAACTATCCGCTAGAGGCGTTGTTCAAATCTTCATACATTTTTTTAACTGCATACGCTAGCGAGTATAGTAAATATAGTATAGTAAAAACTCGTGGTAGAGCTACAGACTACTCTCTTAGACATACATCAGTACTTCTACCATGAGTTGGCACAGTAAAATCGCCTGACTTTACTACAGTAGTTACGTAAAATATTAGTATTACGAATTTTAGTACCCAACTATCCGCTAGAGGCGCTGTACAAATCTTCATACATTTTTTTAACTACAGACGCTAGCGAGTATAGATTGTTAAAACTCATGGTAGAGCTACAGGTATTTAGAAGTAAGTACTCAATAAATACACAGAACCTTTTTAGAATAATCTTACGCAGTATAGTGACATAACATCAGATCTTTTTTTTTAAATAACGTTCACAGCAGCGTTCCATTTTCAAATAATAGAAGAGGAATGACATCAGAAAAGGTTGCATAATAAAATCGATACATAGAAAGTGTATCGATATGATCATTCGAACGCGTTCCATTTACAAATAATAGGAGAGGAATTGTTATGACATAAAAAAAGGTTGCATAATAAAATCGATACATAGAAAGTGTATCGATATGATCATTCGCACTGCGTCGAATCGATTCTGCCGCGATCGAATCACGCATCATCGTTAACGATCGATTATAAAGGTCGACCGCGGGTTACAATTATTTAATATTCATTATGGACATAATTTCTGGTGAACGAATTGCTTCTTTATTTATTTGACACTTTAATTGGGACGAATGCTTTATTAAATTTATTTTGTTATTATGTATTTCATATATTATTGTATTTAAAGTTTGTCGTTTTACGTTCAATAATCTAATCTGGCCCAAACATATCTGTTGCATATATTAAACAGAACAAATATTTAAAAATAATACAAATAAAAATTGTATTATGCATTTGTTATTATTTACCTAATAACATCAATCTATGTAACATGAATCTGAGCTCTTTCAGTTAAAAAATATTTAAATGCCTATTTTTTATAGCACAAAATAAATTCAATCTTAATTACCAAAATCATTGGCACTGATTTGGAACTGTTTCTTATGTATTTTATATGTACATATTGTAACTGTAAGAGTCGTAAGTTTGTTTGACATAATCATCTAAACTAATAATAATAATATAAAGAGGAAAGATTTGATTGTTTGTTTGTTTGCATCGAATAGGCTCCGAAACTACTGGACCGATTTCGAAAATTCTTTCATTGTTGTGAAGCTACATTATCTGCGGTGAACATAGGCTATATTATAATGATATTTTTTATATAGGCCGTGCGAAGCCGGGGCGTACTACTACGTTGTTTATAAATCAGGTTTAGTTTGACATGATGCTTGGGTCATATAACGGTCCAGTCATTTAAAATGTAAAATATGCAGTTTTCAGTACGAACCTTAACTTTCTCAGTTTATGAAGCAAGTTTCCAATCGATGAGAAAGCTCGCTTTGTTCCTCGTTTAGTGATGTCATGTCATGACAAAGTTTTGTTTTGCTTCAACTAATAAATACGTCAAACATCCTTTCTCACACCCGTTTGTGTACAAACTTTCTTGAGTAGCACGCAGTTGTATTTTTATTTCTAAAACCAATGTACTCAACCAAATGTTTACTTTTTTTAAGCTATTGCATAGCTTCTATCGCGGGCCTTGAGCGTGGAGACCGAATCCGTAACGAAATAACCTAACACTGCGCATGCGTAATCCAGCAAAAAATGGTATGCTTTAGCTTTACCGCGGTAGTCCGCGAGTGCCACACATCTTTTTTTATTTTTTCTACAATCAATTTATACTAATTCAAATGTTATTTTTTAAATGTTTACTGCCATTATTGAACCGTTCGAAAAAAGTAAGTTTTACAAAGAAGCACTGGCCATTATCGAAACCATTCGAAATTTAAGTCAAAAAACTTTTTTTTAAAGTTTAAAAACGTCAAAAATATCACCGAGACTTTAACAAGACTCTATTTCTGCGCTAACTTTTTGTAAGACCGTTAAGCTGTATTTTGAATAGTGACAAAAAATAGTTCATTCATAATACATCTAATTGTAATATTAATGAATGAAAAAAACGCCATTAGCTTTTGTTTCGTGAACTGTCACAAATGTCATTTCTGACAGGAACGATTTATAGCATCCTTTGATATTCTGTAGTGAAAAGTAGAATCTTGACAAATTAATGTCATTTTGCTTCTTAAAGATTTACTATCTTCTTTGTTGCACACCGAAAGTATACAATTATTTTTATCTGGTCTCATTTTATCAACTATACTTTCTTTCTTTTTGTAATTAATATGTTTTCTAAATAATTAATGAAACATTCTTGAGTGTTTTTTATTAGATTATGTAAGCAATTATGTTAGTTATCTCAGCCTATAGCTTTTTTAAATTTTGAGCAATATAAATTTTTATTCCTTGATTTGTACATATTATAAGATTCTTATTATTTTTTGGAAATACATATGTACATAGGAAACAAAGAAATATCCAAACACAGATAAAGCATAAGTATGTTTATCACATACCCGTTTGTTCTGTGGAATTGAATCCACGACCCACAGCATGGAACGCAGAGCTACTACCAACTGAGCTGTGACACCTGTCATATATATTTTGACGATCGAGGTGGCGCGGCGGCGGGCGATGGTCCGACTGCGACGCGGAAGGTTGCGGGTTCGATTCCCGCCTCGGGATAAATGTTTGTACGATCTGCAAATATTTATTCCGGGTGTTCTGGGTATTTTATATGTATAATAAGAAATATCTATCTACGTAATGTATTGTATTAAGTATGTCAGTCTTCTAGTACCCATAACACAAGCTCTGCTTAGCTTGGGGCTAGATGATGTTGTTTGGATTGTCCAGCATTATTTATATTATTTATTTAGACCTATTAGTATAGTAAGCATTAGTATCTATAATTTAATTGGACATACCTGATACTCTCTCCGCCAGCACCCAATATTTATTTATAATTGTCGTCCAGTTACTATCAGAATAATAATCGTCTATGGCTATTTTCACGAACCCCGACATTTTGAGTTTTTTTTTAAATCACAGAACACTTAGTTTGACACTGACACTTGACACTTCACAACGTTTGAAGTCAGTAGCATTCGATAACTTAAGTCGCTATCGAATTGTCACCTGAAACAAAAAAAACTGTTTTAATGGTTGATACAAAATAATAATGTAAAAATAAAATAATGTTTGGTGGTAAAACATTATTAAATTTAAAAAGTCTGTATTGTTGTTTAAAGTACTATCAAAACGACATTATTTATATTTCGTAAATACGTTTACAAAAATAACATTGTGTTAGATGATTAAAATTAAAAAAAAATTGAAGTGATTTCGAGTTCTTGAAGTTTTAAGGAAAAATATATATTCAGTCTTACTGTGCTTAAGTTTAGGTAATTTAAATTGCATCAAATAGAAGAAAATGGAGAAACCTAGCCAGTAAATGAAAAAAAAATCTAGGACATATTTTACGTAATTAAATTATTAGTAACTTTGACTACATAAATAACATAAAACCTCTTTGATAAATCCACCTACTTAATCATAAATTTTCTAGTGAAAGTAACAATTAAAAAGTTTTTTTTATATCTGTGTCACATTTTCAAATGGTAATGGTTATGTTTGAATTTATTACAGAATTATTTGGTTAAGTTACTTTTACTGCGATATGTACTTTCTTTTGTTTATTTATAATGTTTGCGGTTAGTTGCGTGAGATAAAAAAAATTGCTCATTTTAGATTTGTTTCTTAAAGGTTTTGGTGTTTCTGTTGGATCTTGTAGTGGGTTTGATTCAGATAAGTGACAATAATTATTTTTGAGTGAAAGTAAAATTAAAATTAGTAAAATTAAACAGTGAAGGAAAACGTCACTGGAATTGGAAAATATATTTTTAACGTTCAGTGATATTGTCAAAAAATTTTTTTTCTGTTTTTGTTTCCTAGAATGTTTAATAGTTATTTTAAATATTTACTTTGCCTCCTATAGGATTTTTTAATTGTTGTTAATGTAAAAGAGTGGAATTGGTGAAAAAAAGCGGAGAATAAGAGATGAGTGGAAGGACTTGGGGGAGACTTTTGGGACGAGATAGGTTAGAAAAAATAAAATAAAAATGTACTTAATGCGAATAGTATTAATTTTTCATGATTAATTAATATTATGAATATATAATAAGGATACTTTATGATTTTTTAGTATGTATAATAAAATTTTATATATTTAGATAAATATAATATTTACTTACGCATTTATTTTTAAAAATCATAGAAATCTCATACCATAAAATCCCGCGAATGCTTCCTCATTTTCCCAAATAAAAAAACAAAATATCACAAGTCACTACCGCAATCCATCTCTAGTATAGAGGAAAGCGAAAAACTGAGGCCAGCTGAGCTTCGAAAGTGCGCGCGCGCTCAAATCTCAGCCGCGATTGAACTCCGCACTCGCTCCCCCAATCACAACCTTCCTTCTCCCACGCGCGTACAAGGACGTAAGTCAATATTATACGCAAGCAATTATAGATCTAATTCCGTTGTGTTAGAACTGGTATTTCCATGCAGTTAAGGTGACGGGTATAGCCAAATGCGTGTTTTTGGGAGTGTTTTCTGAAGAAGTCATAGCATGTGGAGTTGTGCAACTTATTATTTCCTATAACACATATATCGAACTAGTCAGGTAGGGAACAAAATGTGTGCTCTTGTTTATAGTTTACTTTAAAATGTAAGTTTAGTACCAACACCTTTTGCAAAAGTGTGATTTTTGATCCCATTTTTTATGGGTTTGGCAGATTTGTTTGGTACCAAACTCAGCACAGCTATTCTTATGGTTGATATCTATACATCCAAGGAAAAAAAATTCTACATTAAGGTGTTTAAAGAAGAAGAAGAGTAGCGCCTTAGGAACTATAAGTGTTCCATTGCTGTGTGCTCGCAAATATTCATAAGGCGCTGCTTAAGAGTTTGACAATCCAAACTGTGCGCGGCTCACTATGTGTTTTGCGTCGTTTTCAGCATTCTTACTGAAGTTGAAAATGCGACGTTGCCACGCTGACTATCTAGAGTTTAACCACTGCAGCAAAAACTATGCCGTGTTACAAGTTTAACATGTGTGTAGATATAATAAATAAATAATAAAGTTGGAAGTTATTGACATTTTTATTTATTATGAAAAATTTCACCCTACCCGTCGCCTTAAGCCGTTTTTACAGATTTTCCAATGGCTCGAGTCTGTGAAGTGTTTTTCATTTTTAGGGTTTCGTTGAAAAGAAGATAATACTAATTTAAAAAAAAGTAAAGTTGAAGTTATGTTTTAAAGATGAATTTTCAAGATTTAATGACTTACGAGTTAAATATTTTTTTTTTAAGAATTTTGCATGTCACAAAGCAAAATTAATAATGTTGCTTATGTATGCACTACTTCATTCA
Source organism: Ecliptopera silaceata (assembly GCA_932527185.1). Classification (NCBI taxonomy): domain Eukaryota; kingdom Metazoa; phylum Arthropoda; class Insecta; order Lepidoptera; family Geometridae; genus Ecliptopera; species Ecliptopera silaceata. The sequence goes on along the minus strand of OW052194.1, from coordinate 10,485,411 downwards.
TCACGTCCACTGAGGACGTGCCCTATACACTATGCATTTATAAATTAGAAATATGAGGTTCAATTTGGTATAATTATGCTTTGTATTCTGTTTTATTTTAGTTTACGTCTACACTAGACGCAATTATATTTTCATTACCTTGTGTCATGGGGATTCCCCATCATTATTAGTTTTAAATTGAACATTAATGTTATAGCATTATTATCTTCTTGACAAGTTTGAAAATCAAATTGTACATTAATCATTAAATTATCAACTACAAGTATACTTATGTACGAGTAATATCACAAAAGTTATTTATAATAATTTTACAAACAGGATATTCAACATAAGATGGAGAATAATTTAATGGCCACCGACGCGGAGGTTGCGGGTTCGATTCCCGCCTAGGGATAAATGTTTGTACGATCTGCAAATATTATTCCGAGTGTTCTGGGTATTTTATATGTACATATAATAAAAAATATCTATCTATGTAATGTATTGTATTAAGTATGTCAGTCTTCTAGTGCCCATATAACAAGCTCTGCTTAGCTTGGCGCTAGATGATGTTGTGGACTAGAAGACTGACATACTTACTTAAAACAATACATTACATAGTTATCTTTCTAGATACCTACAGTAAATACGCAATATATCTAACGCAAAATGAACTTAAAAAGTCAATACACACGGTGATTCGTTTTCGCAATATATCGTCGGGTTTCGAACGGCCTTGCGACGGCTAGCAGCGAGAGTGGTCCGAGCGCTTTGATTTATTGCAATTTATTGGTCGAGAGAAGATCTTACTAGCTACTACGCAAATTGGCTTTGTATGTTTGTTTATAGAGCATTATTAAAACGCTTATCCGGTCTTTGTATAAAGACTGAGAGAGAAGATTGAGACTTAAAATAAAAAAAAAGCTAGCTAAGAGCCATAATTTTTTGAAGTTACAATGATTTTATAGTTTACTGGCATCGACGATAATACCGTAGCAATTCAAACTTTAATACAACCCGAGTCCAATGTATTTTCTAAATTAAAAAGATTTGATACTAGCTAGCATGTGGAAATGAAGATACAGCGATTAACCATGAAAATTAAATTAATAAACAATCATGGTAGGTGTTAAACACATTTCTTCTTCTTGTCCCTGGCTCACGCCGTCAATGATGTGTTACTGTCAGTGTCAAAGTTGTTGAGCTATAGTGTAAGAGACGGCGGTAACATTTTTATAAACACACATGTTAATGATGATAATCTGAAAATTCGCGGATTTCACTCATCTCAGAATTCTTTCACCGTGTGTACGCACACGTTAGTTCCACAAAGCTCGCAGAGATGGCACCACCAGTCACTTTCACCTATCGTATGAACTTGGGCTACATTCTCACAGTCAATGTCGTTATGTCAAACGTAAATGTAGCGGTACATTGCGCGGTGACGATGCAATGTTCGGTACTCGAGCTAGCGATGACGCGCAATGTGACTCTAAAACAGGTTTACGTAACGCCTTATGTTAGATTTCAGACTGTTGCTTGTAATTAAATTGTAGATTGGAGTTCGGATAATCGTTTAGAAAAATATCAATAATTCATTTCGGTCTGCAAGTTGAAGGTTGCAATATTTTTTTTAATTTACGTAGTAGCTATCAGTTGTTTTATTTTTATTTACCAACCTATTTCCATACGTATAACTAAATAGTTAGCTTATTTTATATATTTTTTTAATATCTACTTATAATTTTAAATTTTAAATTATAAAAGAAACATTAAATTATTTTTAAAAAATCATTGATTAACGTAACATAGTTTTTTAGAATTTTTACACAAAATTTATTAGAATTCATAACAATAAAAAAAAATTTTTTTCAATAATTTTCAAAAAAAGTTTATAATACACATTTTTACTTAGTAAACAATTTACATTTTACAACTCGTACGTTTTTTTATTCTCATTTTAGGCGTACACCGCCTTAAACTCCCACTTCAAAGTACTATTCACATATCTCATTCATGTCATTGCCACGTTATATTAAACAAATATTACTCCATGTTCCGTACATCCTCGACCCTATACAACCGCACGCAAACGTCATTAGAAAAAACCCAACGATTAGTGCTATACCTAATATAAAGTTTATTAACCAACCTAAAATAACTAAATACTGACGGATCTTATAAATACTTAGCGCAGACTTGAAGTATCGATAACCATACGTAATGATGTCGTAAAGTCAACGCTAACTTTTTATAAGATAGGGGTGAACATTTATACAGAGTTTTCCATTTACAATAACTAAATACTGAAAATACATAGAGTTCTTTTTATTAGAGGCACGCTTCTTTCTCAAGTAAGCCAAGAGCCAGTCTGTGGACTGATGTCAGAATCTAGATATCTCATAATGAAAACCAGCGCTGGTGTAGAGCCCAATGGTTCTACACCAGCACAAGCTGAGTGATGACCATTTTCAGTTATATGTATTAACATAATATAGTAATTATATCGTTCAATATGTTCTAGCATTAAGTTTTATAATAACTGAAATAAAATATTATATTCTAATTTTTGAGAAAATTGAGGTGTTTTTGTTACATTGCATCAAAAAAAAAGCCTACATACTATTTTTCTAAAAAGTTACTCACAAGTTACATTGAAAAATTAGCACTACGCGATGACTGACATACGAAATGAAATATGTTGTTGCCACAACTTGACACTTGCGTAAAAGTACGTATGAATGCGTCATACCGCGGGCTGACCCACGTACAATGTTTTTTTTATGAAAAGTCTTAATAATAGTGACATTGACATACTAGGGGCTGTCACGAGCGTATTCTAAGAATTAGGAAAGGGTAACCTTTGATCATGAATACTCTTTGTATCTGCAAACTTCTATACAATAGTTAGATACTATGTGGCAATCAAAAAGCTAATATTTGATTGCCACATAGTAAACTATGTGTTTTGTTTTGGGCTCAGCACAATGACCTGGCCATAGCCAAAAATTCAGGGGAAGTTAAGGGTGATTTTGGAAAAAAAAGACTCCTGCGCAGGGGTTTCAGGAATGAGCTTGTTAGTAAAACTGACTTTCTTTCATTATTCGTGCTCACCCTTTAGATTAGACCATCGAGTCGATTACGTGAATTTCTCAACATCTGAAAGTGCAAGTCTTTGATAACTTATGATTTGTTAACGGTTATTAGTTATTAAAAAATAATCATTTAAATTTTGCGAGATCATTTTGCAAATCAAAGATCGCCTACAGCGATACTTTGATCAAACCACGCCTAGTTTTGGCTGTGCCTACTTACAGTTGTAAAGGACACGACTGTTCTACTTAGATGACTCAAGGTTTTGAAGTATGAGCTATGTAATAGCCATATCTATAACCTGCTGAATACATTTCGATTGCCTGGAAGAGATCGCTCTCAGCGATAAGGCCGCCCATTGTTATTTCAAACTTCAAACTTCATTTACTAAGTACTTGTTTAAGTTCTTTGTTTTTATTTGTGGGGGGTGAACAATAAAGAGTTATCTATCTATCTAATACAAGAGGCCGAGCACGACTTAATGTGACAATCACAAACGTATCGAAACGGTGATGTATTCGAGTAACAGTCGAGCTGGCGTCAGCGCCAGGCGAACGTTGCAGCGTCACCGCGCAGTTAAGCTGCCATGTCCACACTGCTCACACTAATACAATGTCCTCGCTTCTTCTCACTCCCACTCATACTATGAACGTGCCAGCTAGTTAACTGATCCTGTACGTATTCGGAATTGCCAGACACTTGCAACAACCCTAAAGTATTTGTTTACTTGGCTTTAATAGCTTTCACGCAGGTTTAATCATAATCATCAACCTATATCAGTCTTGGACGTAGGTCTCTTTCAAGACGCGCCACTGAGTATTCAGCTCTTTTCCAGCGTGTGCCAGCTACATTCCGCAGATCGTTGCTCCATCTCGCTGGAAAGCGTCTTTCACTACGATCGCTTAAACCTAGTCTCCAAATTCTTCAATCCAGTATTCGTATAAAACTACTATGATCAAGATCAAAATTCAAGCCCTATTTTCCTGTAGAAGTCAGACACTATTTCCTCTTGCTTCTTTCCTTCATTCTATCAGATAAGTAACTGTAGACTTCGAGTTTTAGAATTGAAATTCTACAATACCTAAGAAGGATGACAAGGAGGTGATGATGACTAAATTACATGTATACAAGATGTGTTGAAATTACTTTTAGTCATATTTTGCCAGCTAATTTAATGTACGAGATTGTACCGTAAACAGGCGGTTGCAACACAAAATAAATGTATAAACTCGTGTGCATACCGATTTGCATATTATCATAATATGTGTTTAGGCAACTGCAAAGCATATAAATGATTGCTGCTATTTTAAAATCATTTATATATTGTCACTATTTTACCTGTGGTTATTCAAAGGCAACGTCTAGATTATTTATAATGAGCACTTAGCGTGTTTTGCTTTCTTGAGATACGCTATTTTTATAATGAATTAAACACTAGAGTTGATCTAGACACATAAACTAATGTTCAAAAACTTAAGTGATGTAATTATTAGCGCAAGTCTAAAAAAATATAGTCTCGGTCTAAACTTTTGTAATGTCACTAAGAAAGTGATTTATTGGTCTCAATAAAGTCAATATTAATTATATGTAAGTAATTAAAGTTTGCATAAGTATAATGTCCTTTGTCCGTTGCGTAAGTAAATTTTGTTGTTGCACTAACAAAAGTGTAATAATGTCCTTAAAAGCGTTTAGGATTTAAATTAGAAAGTTATTTTAATACTACATTCGAAATATTACGGTTTATTTGAGTTTGTGACTCAACCAAAACTGTTTTTGTTGTTTTAACAAATTTTGTAACGTAAAATTTGCTGAATAATAGATTATTATTATAACTGTTACCTGATAGCAACAATTCTAGTGATTAAAAACACTACATCAATTGAGTAACGAAAACATACAAAAAAAATTTTATTGTTCAAAAAATGATATATTTTTTATATAAGATATCCATTTTCAAAATGTACAGATCTTGGCGCTATTGATCTATAAGAACATTTAATAATGTTAAAATATATTCAGCGCGTTATATACTTACGTAGTACGAGTATAACGGGAATATATTTACAACACCCGTTATTGGTAACTTAAGTAGTTGCGATCATGTAAAATAGCTAATTGGAATCAAAAGTACTGCAATTTTCCGACCCTATTAACATTTGGGTCAAAATTGCACTATCCCTTTCACTATTGTCTTGTTAGATAAAGACAAGAGATAACTATGCAAGGCTATTGCTGTCAGGAAACTACGTCTTACTAGTCATAGATTCAAAGGTCACAGTAAAAAAAAAGAAAGAATAGAATATAATAGAATAGAAATACAAAAATCATTTATACAAATACAAAATACAAAATGATTTTATTGTTTCCAAAAATCATTTATTGATAAAGATAAAGAAAAGTTTATTTGCAAACACAATAAGTAAGTACATACGACATTAATTATGTCTAAATACTAAAAAGAACAAAAAATATACATAACTTAAAAATTAACAATTGTACGGCCGGTTTCTGGAAACCCAAATCCCGATTGATCCGAGTTTGACACATAGTAATTCTTTGATTTTTTCGTTGATCATCGTTCGAGAAACCGGCCGATAGTGTTGCAAATCGGACTCTGACTCAGCATGAGGTTAGTTGCAAGCAACTAACGCTGATCTTCCGTCAGAGCCGTCTGGTGAAGCCACGTATTGCCATATGTTTTGTTTAAAAAGTTATTAAATCCATAGGCTAGTGTAAACTGATAGTGTAACTGTAAACAACTAGTGTAAACTGTGTTTAAGGAGTTTACATATATATGAAACAGTTAAGATATCTACAGATCGTTGCAAACGATCTATAGATTTGTTAAGTTAGTATTCTGGAACCACCGGCGATCACTGTAGATAACGAAAGTGTGCCAAATGTAATGTTAAGACTTGCCTCTGACTGCTACTCCACATCGACTGGGTATATTGAGTATACTGCATATTATTATTTATACGGCATAAATCTGATTATTTAGAAGACAAGCAAGCTTGGGACGACCTAGCTCCAACTTTATTAAACAATTATTGTAACAAGGATCATATGAAAAAAAACTCTAGAATCCAGGTCTAGTTTCTTGCCAGTTCTTCTAGACTCTGGTCGCGACGAACTGGCGCCTAGAATCATCTAGTATGTAAGACGTTTCAAAGTGATCCTTGTGATTTTATTGAATAAATGAAATTGAAGTTTACTAGGTTTCAAGAAATCAGAGAAAAAATATACTATTTAAACAAATTTAATAATTGATTTTTATTTCTACTCAAAATGGCAAGTGTTATAAGTTTGACGTGTCTGTCTATATGTAGATACTATGTATGATTATAAAGCGCCTTTTGTTCTAAAGAAGATATTTCGAAAACTTCACGAAGTTCAGACAGTGTTTTTTTTATGTACATTTATTTTACTTGTTCATGTTGTTTGTTTATTGGAAGTAAAAGAACCCAACCTTCATAATAGTAATAATCGTAAATCACTTTCGTACAGAGCATCGTTGCAACGGAGCGCAGACAGCGTAGCGGTGTTATGCAACACGGCCTTGCAGAACTTCGTATGGTCACTGTCACTGCGTCCGACGGAAAAATGTTATTTCACTTGTTCTTCAAGTGACTTCTAACAAAGAGATTCTGAAATTGACAGTATGTTTTTTTCTATGTGGGTCGTGGGTTCAATTCCCAGAGCAAATGTTCGTTGCTCTGGGAATTGATGAACAATATTTGTTCTGTGTCTGGGTGTATGTATTAACAAAAATAAAAAGCGTGTAAGTATTCTATCGAAGTAGCTCTAATAAAATAAGAAAAAATAGAAAATTCTGGGCTAAAATGTGACGCTACTCGTGGGAAAAAAAAGCCCTTAACCGTGTATCATCAAGATAACACAAGTATTTTTGTTTTGTTATGAAAACATTTCAACCTTCTAAGCTGGTCATTGTCAGTACCTGTAGCTCTACCATGAGTTTTTACAATCTATACTCGCTAGCGTCTGAAGTTAAAAAAATGTATGAAGATTTGTACAGCGCCTCTTACGGATAGTTGGGTACTAAAATTCGTAATACTAATATTTTATTGACGTAACTACTGTAGTAAAGTCAGGCGATTTTACTGTGACAACTCATGGTAGAGGTACTGAAAGTACGTACACGGCCACTGTCGCAACGCATTGGAATGAGGGCTATTATTTTCACATTGATTAATGGCCAATTCGTAGTTTTCCGAGGTCTAGGTCGTTTGGAGGTGTGTCAAACTTGGCCAAAAAGGGCAACGACTAGCAATAAGGAAATGTACCATTAGTTATTGATATTATCTAATTAACTATTAGATAATGGATAGATCCAATGGACGAATTCCAAACAAATGTTATCGTAGGTTAGATAAAAAGTGATCTTGCGCTGAACACAAAACATACAAGAAAAGTTTTCACTCAGAAAAAATAGTTGAGAATAGAAAAAGACAAAAGAAATTCTGTTTTACGCTGAATGTCGAACTAAAAAGATTTTTAGATGGTGATAAAATTAGCAACTGTGTTCGACTAAACCATTTTTATTAACAAGAATCCTTTAAAATCTATCCAGAAACTCTAGGTATGTCTAAAAGTGTGCTTAGCAAGTTTTTGGGTAATACTGAGACTTTGACTGCGTTTCAGTATATACTTTCACAACAAATTAGTGATTTTTATTCAAACCGATTAAGTTCTAGTCTAAAACTAAGCAAAACTATGTAAACTAGATTTCAGAAAACATAGTCGTAACACCCAGACACAGAACAAAAAATATGTCTGTACCTACCTAAATTAAAAAAAGTTGAAGAGTGCACGTTACCGACCACAGAACAAAAAATACTTTATGTTCTGTGTTACCGACGGTAGATATTCCAAATGGTTGGCAACGTTTCTTTTTCATATTTTTTCAATGTTTTTGTTGTTTGTTTAAATGTTTAGTGTGGTATTTATTGAGCAGTGGCACCTTCCATCGTTGTGCAACCATACCATCTAGTCACGCAAACTGCAGGATATTGCGCCAAGGCTGCGCCAAACGAGCACTGCCGAATAAAATTTCCATCTAGTTCAGCTCTACGCCGGTACTCTTTAAGTTACATGGCGGGGCTGCTTTGTGTGTTGGATAGGTTCTTTGGAATTCGTCCATGTTACCGTGCTGTGTAACCGAATAAACACGTTGTTACCTCTTTTTGCTATTTACTTTAGTATCTACGCTTGTTCACTTTGAGTTACATGGCGCGGTTGCTTTGTGTGTTGGATAGGTTTTTTGGAATTCGTCCATGTTACCGTGCTGTGTAACTCAATATACACGTTGTTACCTCTTTTTGTTATTTACTTTAGTATCTACGCTTGTTCACTTTGAGTTACATGGCGCGGTTGCTTTGTGTGTTGGATAGGTTTTTTGGAATTCGTCCATGTTACCGAGCAGTGTAACCCAATATATGCATTGTTACCTCCTTTTGCTGCATATTTGGTTCAGTGTCTACGCATCTTCACTTTGAGTTACATAGCGCAGCTACTTTGTGTGTTAAAACGGCTTTTTGGAATTCTTCCGTGCAGTGTACCTAAACTAAATACTTGTAGTACTTTTAATTCGTTATTTTTTTAAAATACAATAAGTTTATTTAAATACAATAAAGTTCATATTTATTAAACAATAGTTATAAATAATGTTTGTAGTTTTTGGTATAGGTAATGAAAAAAATGCCGCGTATGTACCTAAATAAAACTTTTAAAGATTTTTTATTAAAATTATTGATTTACCTATCTATTTTATCAATGACTGAATTATATTTATTTTATCAATATACTTTTGAATGAAAAAGGTCAATGAACGAAGTCGAGTGTCTAAAATGACCTTATAATATGTAATTTATTTAAAAATATTACATAACATTTTAATCATTCACTGGCAAGGACACTGTATTTATTAAGTAAATTTATAAAAAAAAAACAATGCAAAACTTGACATTGACAATGAAATTAGCTACACCGAAAAAATATAAATAATTTATGTAAGCAAAAGTAAATTAGCTGTCAAGAATTTGACCTAAGTTCGAAAAAATATTACAAAAAAGAAGACTTTACACTAACTAACATGTACCTAAACAAAGTCAAGGGCAACTATTTTCCCATAGACATAGAGAACGGACTGAGCATTCCAGTATATCCAGTGGCTTTAAAGTGTAAGGGAGACAAAACAATCGTGCGGTTAATGTGTCTCTTAAAATGTATTATAAAATTTCTTCAGAAAAGAGACGTAGGTGCGTTGTTTCTCTCTAGAGAGCGGTTAATGCGGCTATTGCTCAGTCTAACATTATTTATATCTATGATTTCATACATATCTTGAGAAACAGAGGGTCTAGTATGAGTTTACATAAGTACTATTAGGGTTCAGTGTCTGGCGCGTAAGATTAGGAAAAACAATGCTTTCTAATCGAATTTGGTACGACTCAAAAATTTACTGTTAATTTTGCTATACCATTATAAAAAAATATAAAAATTCTGTATTCGTTCTATCTTCTCGTTTAAATTTATAAAACATGTTTAATAAAATGCAATTAAAAAAGAAATTTTTGGATTTAAAAATTTGCTTTTATACTAAAAAGTTAAGTGTAAGCTTACTATTATTTATATTATATTATATTATATATTATATATATTATATTATATATATTATTACTTATACTAAAAATGTAAGTGTAACATTTTAAGGATAACTGATAATATCTTTTCCGTATAAATTATAATCATTTTAAGAACATTAAAATCGTGATAGATTTTTTTGGCTCAGATGCATACCATGCTAATACATAGGTAGCAATCAACGTAATTAGACCTAGGAAACACTTAGAGGTCATGAGTTAGACCACAAATCATTTTTGCCTTGATATTTTGACCGTCGTGTGCAACTGTGCACTTAAAGTTAAGACTACTTAATCGTTTTTTTACAAAGTTTGCAAGCGACTTCAAAAAAGGAGGTTTTATTTGACTCTATGGATATTTTTTGAGAAAGGAGATCCAATTTAAATGTATATTTTTTTCATAATATCTATGTTATAGACCAGGCTCGATAGGTTTTAAAACCAAAGAAAATAATAGTAGGATAAAACCCATTAGAAAAGGAGGGGAATATTATAAAAATTAAAGGAAAAATAATTTACGGGCGATCTGAGGTCGGGAATTGGGGTGAGCTTTTAAGGGTAAAAAACGGTTTTTCTCGATTTCCGGCAAAACTAAAAGTCCTATGAAGAAAAGTCCAATGGCAAAGTTGTAGGTAATAGGTAGGACTATTACGCGTTTAAGCTGTTGCTAATTGTGAACCGATTATTATGATTATTTTTTGTTTAATAGACATATTTCAGTAGTTTCCATATAATTTTAATTATGACCTGAAAAGTAATTTTTGAGATCTTTATAAATGGGCTTTACTAATCGATGACGATTGAAGTAATTTATTCATTGAAGATAGGTAGAAATATTGTTAAATTTTAAACGAGATACTTTTTCTAACCTAGGTTATTAGTGTTATTCATGCATTTAAATAGTAAAACATACCTTTTCGTGATTTTTTCGAAATCCGCACTAAATTCTTACTAATTTAATCACAAATTAGTAGAGCACACACATCACATTACCGTATAATATTATAATTATTATAAATCCCTTCAGTATTATTTAAATTATTTTTATAATAAAATAAATATTTATACTTTTTCCGTAACAAATGAATTAATTATTATTTAGACTTCTTAATTATTAAAACTATAACGTTACTTATGGATGCAACACGCTTCAACATAGAGTAGTAGATGTACTAGAGGCGGCAATCAATCGTTAAAGTTAAGGGGGGGTAGCTAGTAGGTACCTACGTATGCGCTTGTGTATTAAATAATAGGTATATTGCCTTGGCATCCTAAAGGTCGTAGTTTAAAATCTGATTTATTAAAGTGTTTTAATATCTAATTTTAATACTCCTTTTTTATATTACATATTATATTTTTAATAGAATTACAAAATGTGGGTGTGTGACTAATAAAATCTTCTTCTCTCAGCTATACTTAATATTTTAAGTAGAAAAATGGGATTAGTTTAGATTTGTTATAACATAAAATAAATATAAAAAGTTTTTTTTATTTTCAATATATTTTTATTTTCAAAGACTATTTCACATTGAATATCCTGTTATACTTACTTATTTATTTTTTGACTCAAATATAATTGTTTACTAACCACAATGTAGTTTTTTTCGTAAGTTTATTTGTGAATTAATTAAGAATATTTTTTGAAGAATAAGTAAAAGTAAGAAGAATAAGTTAAGAAAAAATAGTTTGAGAAAGAAGATACTTCATAGTAAGTAGTATATAATCATTATCATACGACTGAAACCTTGGTCCGTCCTGTTATTAGTCCGGAAACTAATTACAAACGTACTTGTATTGCATCCGTTTACGTAATTAAAAAATTAGGTTAATTTTATTGATTGCAATACTCATTGATTGCAATCTCCATTGTAAACAATCATTGATACATAAACTTGTTAGATAAGTATAATTGTTTATTGTTATTTTTCGCACGCCATCTGGTCTTGAAATAAGATTCCTTATAGTTTTTTTTAAATACAACATACACTAAATATTACTAAAAAAAATGTTGTTGCAGTAAGTCATTGTTTATTGTCAATTTTGACCCGCTAGTCTCGAAATTTCCGATAGGTACTTATTTTTTTTTGTAAAAACAACTTGCAACAAATAAGAATCAGGCTAAGATTAGTTATAAGGAGTCTCTAATAATCCATTTGGGCAAAGGCTAGGAGAATAATATCCCTTATAAATATTGAAAACATATTAAATTCACTTTAACAGTTAACCTATCTACAGACCGTTGCAAACGATCTATAGATAGCTCAACTGATCTAAATCAGTACCAATCGGAAGCGTACCTAAGATACTGACCGCATTGCGTAGTATAGGACGGCGAGATGGAGCGACGATTTGCGTAGGTAGTGTAGCTGGCAAACACTGGGTGAGAAGAGCCGAAGACCGGGCTCAGTGGCGCGTCTTGGGAGAGACCGACGTCCAGCAGTGGACTAATTATAGATCGATGATGATGATGACATTCAATTTTGTACTTACCAGAGTCGTGCCGAAGGTTCAGAATAGAACGGGTCGTTGTTGGTAGAACTCATACTCTTCCTCCTCAGTGAGGGTACACTCCTCAAAGCACCACAGTCCCGCTATCGCTAACAGGATGGTGTATGCCGAGTAGTATATCATATAAACTAGAATACTTAGCCACATTTCGCTCTTTGATGCTAATCACGATAATCTGAAACAAAAGATTTTTTTTTATAATTGGGCACATAAATTAAACCTATCACTTTTACATTTTTGATTGAAAAGCAAACTTACGACTATTACAGTATTTACAAAAAGTACATAGGTATGTATAAAATACATAAACTTTTGAGCTATCTACAGATCGTTTCCAACGATCTTAAGATAGCTCAACTGATCCAAATCAGTACCAATCGAAAGTGATCAAATATATATTCATTTCATTCATTTTAAAGAATTGTATCAGAATTGCTATTCAGCGCGGTAATGCAGTCGGTATCTTAGGAACGCTTCCGATTAGTTCTGGTTTAGAAGTTGAGTTATCTATAGACCGTTTGCAGTGATCTGCAGATAGTTGAATTGTTTCTAATGTATAATATAAAATACTGTCTTAGTCGTAAGTTTAATTACTTACTATTTTTAAATTAAATTTAATAAGAGAGAAAACAATACACCAAGTATAAAAAATTACATCTTTAAAACATCATACTATAATAACAAAAACACGCAATTAAAAAAAGGTTAAACAAAATGAATGCAAAGGCCAATTAAAAATGTATTTTATTTCATGTAATCATAAGGATACATTTATAATAATATAAGTTGAGTCTAAACGATTTACTTTTGAACTTCTAATGCAATTAAACTTTGACAGACAAGACTTTGACTTTGACAGTGTATTTTAATTATACGTACCAATTTTTATTTTATTGTTTTGACGTGACAACGTCTTATAATTCGATAGAGCCGGCTGCACGCACGAAAAAACATGACTCATGAGGCGTTCTGAGGCGTTCTGAGGCGTTCCATGAAGTGCAAGCGAGAGCGCGGAACGAGCGACAAAGAAGCACAATCGGCCTTTGAGTTTGTTGTCACGTTCAACTATCGTCAGTAAACCGACTTTATAGACAACCATTTTTTACTACAGTGAAATCCTCGTGACTGAGAATACAATGTCATTTACACTATGGAAATACCGCAATGGATAATTAATTATGAAGACGATCAAGATAGTAGAAATCTTAACCACAGTTAGATCAGTAAAGTAACTTCATTCATATTGAACACATCCTTGTTCAGAATGATTCAGAATATAATATAACAAGTGTATACGTAGCGTATTAGTAATACACTGCGCGACGACGCTAAAACGTTTGGCGGTCGAGCTGAAGTTGACGCGTAATGTAAATCAAATATGCTAAACTCTATAAATTTTCGATTATCACATTTTGTTATCGGTCCTCAGAAGTATGATAAATCTGAAGTCATCATCGAGTAATGTACCGTATTCAAATACCAATGCACGTCCACTCCAGCTCAACTTCCGAACGTTGCAGTGTCACCGCGCAGTGTGTATCGAATACGCTACTGTTACCATATTTTTGTCATATATAATCGTGGTCTTTACCACCCAAATTAAGTTAGACTAATAAAAAACGAACGAAAACAATTTGGTGTCAAAATCACCATATTTTAAATGTAACTACCGCTTACGTTGAGCACGTCCTCTGAGGACGCGTCTACAAAAGTAAACACACGTTCGTCTCATTTCGGTGAATAAACTGTTTGCTAAAAAATTATTAATCAGTAAAACTACTTGAACTAATTCTGCATCGTCTAAAAACCACTCTGGAGCAACCCATATGACCAAAAAAGTCTGTCTCTAACCCAAAAAGTATTGCCCCCAACTACAAGTTTCTTCAAGAAGAAGAAGACTACGAGATTACCGCTACAACGCCATCTATTGACTTAACATTGCAAGTTCTTTGTAAATTTAAACTTGACTACAGCTTCTCGAGGTCACTATAAACTCACAAAAAGTTTTATAATAAGGATCAGTATTAGTTTTTACTGCAATATTGTTGAAACTTGGGTTTTTACTTGCCATATTTTTCCATCACCATAAATACAAAAAACGCATGAAACACATCATCTCTCAGTAAATAGATATAGTCAATACTGTGAGTAGGTATATGATGATGAAATCAGCTACAATTTTTTTTAAATATGTCTCATATATAATATATTTTAAGGTTTTCTTCGGTGTTCGTTACGTCACTTGTTCGGCATCGGTTCCGTCTGAAAACCAGCGCCTCATCATACCTAACTTGGTGTGATGTGGCATAATGCTGAGATTGGGACCAATTTGCCCTCATAATCCACACGGTGTGCGGTTTGGTTTGTGGGTGCATGTGTTAGGCTGATACATTACTTCATTTATAGTTATACTTTCTTCTTTATTATATCTTTTCAGCCGAGCATGTGCACTTGCTAACCAACCAACTTATCCTGTATTTTATTTTTTGTTATAAGTTTGTGTGTTTTTTGTGGTCAAATAAATAATTATCTTATCTTATCTTATCTTATCTTATCTTATCATATGAATTTAACGTCCAGAAAAAACAGAGTTATAGGAAATAGAGAAAACCTATAATTCACATGAGTTTTTGCTAGATAGGGTTTACCTAATTGTTTTCGCGGATGTACCTATGTATTGGTTATCGATTCAATTAAATAACATGACATGTATTTATCAACATTTTATAAAGAATTAATTTCATTTATTATAATTGCATGATAGTCTAAGCGAAATATGTTGAACCTGTTGTCTAATACCATGACATCTGTAAATTTACCACATTTTAAGCAATTCATTTAATTATATAATATAAATATAAGGTTTGGATGAGAGTTAGAATAAGCGATCTTTTTATCTCTTCCAAACAATCTTTAGATACACAGAAAACGTATTCAAAACGGGTCATATTATTAGAAAAAAACAATGCATCAGCGGAATGAAATTTTCTAGTTCTTTACTTTCGAATTATAAACAATTAATAAACATAATTAAGTATGTAATAAATATAATTTATTTAATAAACATTGCTCAAAGATTAACTATAGATAATACAAACGCTCATTTGACGCAATACACATTTTTTATTCATAACTTTTTCTACTGTTTTGCTGCTCTGTAAAACAATAATCACCATAACAAAACACTATGCAATTACACAGGGTAATGATATGTCAGGAAGTACACGTGGAGCATCCTGCTCAGACTAGTAAACACGCTGAACAGGCAAAAACTATCTGATTCATACAAAAGCTACAATAAATACTGGAAAATCTAACATTTATACTACAAAGACAAAACTTTGCACACTAACCGATACTGATAAGATTTTGTCTGAAAACCTATCTCGACATTTCAATAAAACCATAGACAGACTGCGCGTAGTGTGTTTGAATACGTTACGTTTACGATTGTCACATTTATTCGTGATCAGTAGCTCTACCATGAGTTTTTACTATACTATATTTACTATACTCGCTAGCATCTGTAGTTAAAAAAATGTATGAAGATTTGTACAGCGCCTCTAGCAGATAGTTGGGTACTAAAATTCGTAATACTAATATTTACGTAACTACTGTAGTAAAGTCAGGCGATTTTACTGTGCCAACTCATGGTAGAGGTACAGTCCTCAAGTATGAAAGAAATACGGACGGCAAAGCGTGAAAGAGTCAAAACAATCGTGCGGTCAGTCGTTGTCTCTTTCTAGATGATTATTACAGATCTACAGAAATGAGACTGGTATTGTATGTAGTCGCGTTTCTTTTTCTTGTGGCTATTTTTCAGTCCACCATTTTCTATGTCTATGCTGTTATTATGTACAGAATAAAATTAATGTATTCATGTAACTGACGCCACTTTTCTCTTCATCTTTTATTTCAGGTAACATAGATGTTTGTGTATAAATTGAGGTTATTATTTGTTAAGTTGTTTTTAAAATACATTTTATGATTTGAATAAATTATAACATATTTTTTATTTATTATCTTTCTATGCCGTTTGCTCGATCGAAAATACCAGTGTCTGCACAGATACTGTACATTCTCTGATATTAGTTACTATTTGAACTAGAAGTTTTCTATATCGTATCATTATCATGTCGGATCGTATGATGCGTATAAACAACAAAAGGCCAGTAAACATATTGCAAAAACTACCTGTTCAATACATCATTATATTATTATAAATAACTAAAAACATTAGCAAAATCAAAGTCTTCCTTCTAAGTCAATAAATGTTAAGGTCAAACCCTGGTGGAAGTCGAAGCTTTTGACTATTTAATATGTACTAGGTGTAAAATAACTGCTACTTCATTTATAAATAAATATATTTATGAGGTTGTACTGTACGTTATTTTAAAAATCTGAAACTGTGGAGGGAAATGGGGGAGGCCTACGCTAAAAAAGCGGCTACTAATGTGTAAATAATAACATATGTACTTAATATTTAATAACTCAAACACTATACTTAATACAATTTTTGAAATGCATGTATATTTATTGAATGATAGAATAAATGGCTTTTTTAACTTTTTTTTTTACTTTTACTTTTTACTTACTGTACGTTATTTTAAAAATGTAGCCAACCTTTTACAACTTTATCAAACAAAAAAACCTTTTCAACACATACATGCTATCCTAGAATAAAATAGGTTTTGTTCGATCTGTAATTTTTAGCACAAAAAAACATGTTTACAGAGTGTGAATGCTAAATTTTTATAATTTGCCACCATGACATTCAAAAACAACAACCACCCATTCATGGTTTTTGCGGGATTATGTCATCTCTATTATCTGATTACGTCTACACAGACGTCATATTTTAAATTTTCCCCGCATAAAGAGGTTAAACAAATGGAGTTTACCTTTTCACATGAAAACCAAATGTATCTTGGATACGCTTCCGATTGGTACTGATTTGGATCGATTGATCTATCTATAGATACGTTTGCAACAGTCTCTAGTTAGTTAAACTGTTCCTTATGTATTTTATATATTCCCATATATTTTGTAAATACTTTTATATTGATTTATTTTATACATTTTACACCATCATCATCATTCAATTGTTTTTAAGTGACTTTTGATTCCAGGAAGTCCAGTCATATGAAGGTAAAGTCAGTATTAAAAGAAAATCAATTTTTCTTTGTATGTGTAATAGGGGTGAAGATGCGTGCATTTTTAAAATGTTTTATCTATACTAATACCTGGACTACGAGTATGTTTAAAAACGCACCAACTTACCATAAAATAATTACTTTCGCGATAGCATCATGATCTGCGTACATCATGTAAAAACTAATGATTTTGTTTTTCCTATTATTCTCAGAATACAGTATTACGCAAATAAAACAATTATTGTTGAAAAGTTCAGTGCACTGTTTATTACTATTGACAATTTAATTTTACCCATTACTGGGGGTTTTTTAGATGAAGACATACATCACGCTCCTCTATAGTAATTTTCCAAGATTTTAACGATGTTATCTTAACTTCTAGTTTTATTTTTATCTAATTGTACCTACGTAGGTATTATTTTTGACTATTCTTAGCAGAAATATATTTGTTTTTGAATGGAACCTTTTGAAGCTGCTGTCTTTAACAATTAAGTAATTTAGTTTATTACTTTTAATTGTATTTATCAATACATTAATGAATTAATGAAAAATATTTATAATTAAGTAAATAAAAATAAAAACAAAAAAAATTACATAAAAACAACATCTGTTTAGCTCGACTTAAGGGACTCATCTTGTGAAATACGTCGCGTTATTTAAAAATGAAATACTTTTTTGAGAATGCTTTGTTAGTCTTGTAGGTGATCTATGATGTAGGTATGGCAAAATGAGGTTTAACGATAGAGATTACAAATTAAAAAATGGTTGTCAGTAAAGTCGGTTTACTGACGATAGTTGAACGTGACAACGAACGCAAAGGCCGATTGTGCTTCTTTGTCGCTCGTTTCGCGCTCTCGCTTGCACGTCATGGAACGCCTTAGAGCGAGGTAACGCCGCATGAGTCATGTTTTTTTCGTGCGTGCCGCCGGTTTTATCGAATTTTAAGACGTTGTCACGTCAAAAAAAATCGTGATTATCTTATTGCTAGTCCAGTCTCATACCAAAAATTTATATAAAAATGAGATTCGCCATGCAATCTTTATAGGAATCTAACAAGGAAGTTTAATGCTTTATGTTGCTTTTTGCAATTTAAAATGAAGAGGTTATATTAAGTGGTTCCTAGAACTTTTTGTAAATGGTTTAATTGTATGTTCATCTCGACTTGCAAAAATAAATGCTTTTAGAAGCACCTTCTGTTATCTATATAAACTTTGAGAAATAGCGTGCTATAAACTAACGAGTAAGAACTTTCAGAATAATATCCACCTCTTACGCTGTTAACAATAGTAATTTTAAAACCTATGTTTTATCGATATAATTTAAATAAATAAATATTCATGGACAATTCACACATCACAAACTAGTACCAAACTAAGCAAAGCGGAACAACTATTTATCATCACACAAACATTTGCTCTGGGTGGGAATCGAACCCACGACCCAAAGCATGGAAGGCAGAGCTACTACCAACTGAGCGCCCTTCAACGAATAATGGGTAAAAAAAACTTTAACAAAACTGATTACAAGTTGCCATTTAACTTAAATTCTGAATAATCTCTTTAAGAACAAGCCTGTACCTACTTGTAATTAACCTAAAGTTTGATTAGTGATCAGCAATCTAATTACCATAGCTTAGTTTGGGTATCCGTGAGTATTATATCACAGTTCACTACTGGACATAGATCCTTCCCAAAACGCGCCACTGAACGCGGATCTTGCTAGTTTTTTTTTTTTTTATGCATTATAGGCAAACGCTTGGCCGCAATCACATCTGATGGTAGTTACATTCCGCAGTTCTTCATATCGCTCCATATCGCCGGAGGACAAGAATAATTATTATTTTAACTCCCGAAACCCAATCCTTATGTCTTATCGAATGTTTTCTGTCCATCCAAAGATTCGCTTATAGCGATAAGACCGCCCATTGTACGTCCTATTTTTAATTGTATGTTTCTTTGTGTTTCTTTTATTGGTGTATTATTATATATTATTATTTAATATATTCTATTCCTTAAATTATTTACTGAAGTTAGTTATTATTTTACCGAAAAATAATTTTAGTGAAATAATTAAGGGTACCTGATTATAAAACATATCTCACGTGCAAATCTCGGTACCTACAATAAAATAAGATCATGCCTCCATGTTTACTTTATCTATATAAAATCTAAGTGTATGTCCTTCCGTCCGAGGTCAATACACTTGTAAAATTTACGCAACAGAACCAGTGAGATTGTATCATTGCACACCACATTATCTAGGACGTGTAAAATGGTAAAACCATTTTATTGGTAGAATCTATTTTGTTAAAATGGACTACAATTTTTTAGAATATTCTTGTAATATCTGAAAAACCATGAATTTATTTGAGTTTCAGCTTATATTGTTAGCTAGACTGAATAAACAATGAATAAAACGCTGGGCAAGCTTTTTTTAAACCTTCGCCGTCAGAGCTCATTACTTTTTTTTTGTATCACACAGAGTGCGTCAGATTTATAAACACAAAAAATCAAGTTGCTGCATATTTTCAGCAACTAACAACTTTCAGTGACAATAAAGTTACGTTGTCTTTATCAAATTAAAAATTTGTCGAATTAATTAAATTGTAATAATAAATATATGATGCAGAAGGCGATCCTCGACACGGCACGCATTGTATGAAACCGAAGAACAGATGTTAAAACGGTTAGACACCAGAAGGATGGATCTAGAGGCACCATTCTGTCCTAGGTTGAACGTGGCGTTACACTGCAGTAGATACCAAGCTGTCAGACTGTTTAATGCACTACCTAGACTTGTTGGGAAACCGTGGAAAAGCTTTTTTAAAAACAAAGAAAATTACTGAATTAAAGTAAATTTAATGAATGAAACATTTATGTCTTAAACTAGCAGTGGCTCTAAACAGAATGAGCTTTATCGGGTCCAGACATCCGTTGTTCAAAACTACTGTATCAGCATATCGTCCGAGCGGAGACGCGTGGGCGTCAGTTGTTAAACAATGATGTTGTGCCTAATCGGCGTTAAACACTGGACGGCAGGTCGATACAGGTAGCGTAACTCCTCCCTCCATAAGTTCGAGATTACCCGAAAGATGAGGGTTATCTCGAGCCCTTTTCACAAAACAAAACTTAATTTTATGCTTAAATGCTAACACAAAAAGACAAATTACGACAATAGCGCATAATAGTATGCTTCCTATACTAACACTTCTATAATCTAGAGCACTATAACTATTTTCACTATCACTAATTTCACTTCCACTTTTCTGCAATAAGTAATTCAGGAACTGGATGTCGGCAAGATCGATTCCGTTGAGGTCAATCGGTTTTCTCAGAATATCAGATGGGCTTGATGTTATCTTAGACAAGTTAATTATTGGGAACTTCATGTAAACTACTTCCTTTCCTTGGCTCTGGTGTTTCTTTAGCTTCAAATCCTTTATCTTTACTTGACAATTATCATCCATAGTTAACAGGTAAGTTCCACAAATCGTTTCTTGAGTTATCTCATCCTCGCAATACTTTGTAAGTATCGTATCGGTTTTCGCGTAGATGATCCAGCGATTGTATTGTATTAGATCTGCTTTTACGTCGTTGATGGTAACGGGAATTAGGTGACAGCTCGAGATGTTGGAAGAAAATGTCATAAGACTGGTAATGCAATGGTCTTCGATTAGTGGGGTGACGTCATTCTCCAAGCACAGGAAGCGGGCTTCGTCGACTTCACGGCATGACTGGGAGAGCGGTTTTACTTTCAACCCTTTCACAAGGACGTATGGATATTTGGGAAGGATTAAAGAGGTAAGGTCATTGACTCTACTATAGACAGGTAAGGGAACTAATTTAAAATAGTTAAAAACTTCTTTTGTAATTAAAGGGATGTTCATAATAAGCTTTATCTGATTTTGTTTTATATACGCTTTCATCTCTATACATTGCTCTATTTTTACTAAATTTTCAATTTTTGCTGGAAATACCAATCTATCAGTTTCCTCAATTTCTTTTAACAATAACAATAACTCTTCCGTGTTTACAATTGATTGATGTAACAATTTAACCTTAGCGAAAGCAATAGCTGTTTCAATCTCATTCAGTCTGATGTAGAGCGTTTGAAAGTTATGTATATAAATGTTATAGATGTGTATAATTTTGTTACTGGTTTGTGATATCTTTGATTCATTTAAGTTACGATTAATATCTTGAATGCTTTCCTCAATCTGAATGAAATTGGTTTTGGTAGAGTTCGCTATTTTCGTAAATGTACCCACCATTTCGGCAACGATTGTCATTTTATTTGATACCGCATCTTGTTTAGTCTTTACCTCATGAATTAACTTTTCATACATAACAGCATCGTCATTATCAAGATTACCTGTAACTAGCTTGATCAATGAACCAAGTGGGTTTAGTAAACCACGCTTAGATCTTACCGATGGAATCAATTGCTTATACTTATCAATAGTTATATTCATGATGTAATCGGTTTGCGACTCTACTGCGATAAAGTCAAAGTCATAAGCTTTGGTGATAAAGGTGCTTTTTACTTGTCTTTTTAATCTATCATAACTATTTATAGTTAACTCTAGTTCCTCATAGATGTACCTTAAATCTAAAATTTTAATGACAGTCCATGAATCATGACTGACGACAGCTTGACCTTCTTTTACAGGTAGCAGCCCTGGGTTCTTGTCAATCGGCTGCAGATGAAGGGCCTGGCTTCGGATCACTTGGACCACCAGAACCAGTACTAACCTGTGGAGGACGCCTGATATCTTTAATGGGAACCTTGGTATTTCTACTGTTCGTTATAACGGGCACAATGTTTCTCTCTATAGCTCCGGTAACTTGAGCTTTCTGATATCGGGGTTTGTCTTTACCGCGTCTAGTGTTAACTCCTTTAATAAAGACTGTATCTCCTAAATCTATGTCGAAATCTTTTTCACCTCCACGTTTCGCTATTACAGCTCTCTTTTTATCAATTATTTTGTCAGTTAAATATTCATATAAATATTTAGTCCTATTTGAGTGTTCTTTTACTAATTGTTGTGTAAAATGTTTATTAAAATCGACATGAAATGCACTATTAGATTCGGTGTGGCCGAAAACTACTTCAAATGGGGTAAGACCTGTAGTCGAATGAATGGTGTGGTTATATGACATTATTGCATAGCTCATGACAGATGCAGCATCTGTTATCTTTTGTTGATATTTAGCGATTCGGTATATTTCAATAAGAGTTGAATGAAACCTTTCGACTATTCCCATAGAGTTGGGATTATGGGGAGTACCGATATGAAGGTCGATTTTATAAAACGCTAATGTCTCTTTCATAAGTGTATTGTTAAATTCCGTACCGGGGTCTGCACTAATTCTGTTTGGTGTTCCGTATAAAGAAAAGTATTTTATTAGAGCTCTGACAGCTTCAGGAGTGGATTTGGCACTAATCTCAAAAGCTTGGCCTAGTTTGCTGAAGGCATCGACTATTGTTAAATAATGTTTTCCGTCAATTGAGAATGTATCTATAAAAAGCTCTTGAAAAGGTTTGCTCTGTGTTTGTGATAACTGTAACTCGGGTTTTAACGGTTTACGATCGTACTTCATCTTTTTACATAGTTCACACGCATTAATAACACTTGCAACTGTCTGATCCATATTGTTCCAGTAAAAGGTTCGTTTTAGATGGACTAACGTTTCTTTTACTCCTCTGTGACTATTTTTACCTATGTGGTATTTAAGTACTATGTCTCGTTGTTCCTGTTCATTCTCTACATAAATAACTCTCTTAGTACATTGATAAAACTTTACAGTTCCTTTCTGAAATAATAATATACTAGCTTCTGCAAATTGTTTCCGGTGTAAGTCGTCTTCGAAATAAAAGAAATATTTTATTTTTGGCCTAATATATCCTTTGAGAAATCTTTTAACTAACTCTGGATTATTTAAAGGTAAATGGATCTCTAAAACTTTTTGTTTGTCTCTAGATAAGTCTTTAACCGATAGTTCGTCTCGATTCCAAGTATGTACGAGTATCTGATTCGGCTTGGTGTCTATAGCCTCTTGTAATATCAGCATACCGTCTGTGTCTAAGTCGTGGGCTGAGTGTACCGTGCCTATGGTAGGGTCATCGCGTCCCTCTGATGCAGACGCGGTGGTACTGCTTACAGATGGTTGGGAGTAAGGGGACCTACGACCTTTGCCAGTAACTGATTGGTTACTTTTCTCCGATCCTGATGAAATTAATATCGGAGATGGCGTTCTTTCGCGTGGTGTAGAGGCGCGAGAGGTAACCTTTTGGTCTTTACCTAATCGTACTATTTCGTCTGTCAATTCTACTATATGACGTTTGAGCTTTTGTTCTTTTTCGTCTAAATTAACTTTCATCGAAACGTCATCGTTTTCGCCTAAAGCGTTAAGTCGTATCCGTGATAGAGCGTCCGCATTACAATTTTGTTTTCCTGCCTTATGTTCAATTTCGTAATCAAATTCTGATAATCGTAATTTCCAACGTGTTAATTTACTGTTTGGTTCCGTAATTGATTTAATCCAAGTTAGTGGTCTATGGTCCGTATAAATTTTGAATTTCTTTCCGTACAGATATGGTCGAAAATGCTTTGTAGCCCAGACTATTGCTAATAATTCCTTTTCAATCGTACTGTATCGCGTTTCGGCATCGTTCAAGGTTCTACTTGCGTAGGCTATCGGCTTATCGCTACCAATGGGGCCCTGTGAAAGGACAGCGCCGATCGCGTAGTTGGAGGCATCCGTCGTAAGGACGAAAGGCTTAGTAAAGTCGGGAAATTGTAAGAGCGGTGCATTAGTCAAGAGTTCCTTACATTTTTCGAAAGCGTCTATATATTCCTGTTTTGTATGATCGATCTTATTTTTCTTTTTCAGACATGATGTTAAAGGCTGTGTAAGTTTTGCAAAATCCTTGATAAATTTCCTGTAGTAACCTACCAAACCGAGAAAGCTTTTTATTTCAGTGGATGTTCGTGGTATCGGAAAATTTAAAACTGCTTTTATTTTGTCGTTATTAGGCATAAGGCCGTTTTTGGTGATTGTATGACCGAGATAGAGTACTTCCTTTCTCAGGAATTCGCATTTGTCTAGTGTAACCTTTAGGTTCGTTTCTCTAAGCCGATTAAATATTTTACGTAATTTTTCGATGTGTTCCTCTAGACTTGAAGAAAAGACTATGATGTCATCGAGGTATACCAAACAGTGGATACCCTGAAGACCTCGCAGCACATTGTCCATAGCCCTTTGAAACGTTGCCGGCGCCGTCTTTAAGCCAAATGGCATTCTTTTAAACTCATAATGGCCTGTCTGCGTAGAAAAACCAGTTTTAGATCTATCTGCCTCGTTTACTTCAATTTGGTGATACCCGCTAGCAAGATCTATTGTGCTAAAATACTGTGATTTCCCTATCTTATCAAAAAGGTCAGTTATATTGGGCAACGGGTATTTGTCGTCGACTGTGATTTCATTGAGACGCCGATAGTCGATCACCATTCTAAATTTCTTTTCACCCGAAGCATCTGTTTTTTTAGGAACCAGATGAACCGGTGCACTCCAAGGTGAGTGGGAGTCTGCAATGACGTTGTCTGCCAAAAGTTTGTCAACTTGTTTTTGTATTTCCTGATTTATAACAGGCGGGTGTCGATAAGGTCGAATATAGATCGGATCCTCGTTTGTCGTCCTAATGTTGTGTTTCACTTGATTAGTGAAAGACAAAGGTAATTTATCGCAATAAAATATATCGCGATACTCGTGACATAATTTAAAGACTCTATCACGCTCTTCTTTATTCATGTGATCTAACCGTAATTTTCCTAAATTTTCTTTCAAAAACTGATCAATCATACATTCATCTTTCATGAAATTCACCTTACACTCGTTGTTTTCAAATTTAGTCACTTCAAATGGTTCTTTAAACGTGATAACACTTTTTCTGTTAGACACATTTTGTATAACTGTTTCCGCAAAATAGTTCTCACACCTAACAAGCGCAGTAGGCATGCGAACACCTTTCTCAAATTGGAGATATTCTAATATCGCATCACCGTGTTGTAGATTGGTGGGAATCTTAACTCTTGTTTCAGATCGTGGCGCGATGCAAACCTCATAAGGAGGATTGTAAATGATCGGAATTTCCGCGTTGTGTGTTCTTAATAGGTGATCACGCATGTCGATATTTGCTCCTAGCTTAGATAAAAGATCAGATCCTATCAAGCCGTCATATCGTCCATCTACGTCATAAACGTAAAATTTATGAGGTAGTGTGCTTTTAAATGTCTTTAACAATGGGATGTAGATTACCTCATTGTGCATGCTCTGAGCATGTGTGCTAACTACCGTGAATGGTTCGTAATACATGAATTCGGTGAAAAATTCGTTAGCTTTGGCAGGGCTTATGAAAGATCTGCTACTTCCTGTATCAATTAGAAACTTTGAATTTATTTCAGGGATCACTACGTGAGGTAATTTTAGAATACTGTCACAATAATTTAAGCTTATCATTTCACCACATCCTTCGAGGCTGTTTCCTGAAAATTTTCCTGTTTTGCAATATCCGGATGGATGTTTTCCGGGTACGCGGAGTTTGTTTCGTCGATGTTCTCTACATAATTGCATTCGTTCTCTACATTTTCGCCGTACGTATTATAATAATAACCGTAATCATAACTGTCATAATCGGGGCTATAATCATCATAGAGTGGTGGATCTTCCATATAATGTAAATCGTTTGTGATCATGTTTTGTTTCACTGGTGCTGTGCGCATCGAGATATCAGAATCTTTTAACCTAAGGTCATAAGGTTGACGTGGTATGCCGAATTTAAAATTATTTCCTGATTGCGGTTGGTTCTGAATACCGAACTTATAACCTTGTTGTTGGGGGATACCAAATTTATAACCACCATATTGGAAAGGCGCGCGTTGCGCAGGGGCCTGACCGAAGTTAGGTCGGGGTGCGTTTTGGGTTGTCCCAAATCGATAACCCTGCGTGGGCGGCGCGGATCTCATTTGTTGAATAAAGTTTGGTCTAAATCCGCCTTGATTATGTGGAATCCCGAATTTAAAATTAGGTGTAGGCATAGGAGGTCTATAGTTATTATTTTGCGAGAAAATCGGTTTATACCTTTGAGGTTCGGGCACAGATGGTGCCACTGGTTTTGGCAATTGAGAAGTTTGAGAGTTTGGTACTTGTGGTGAAGTATTTTTTAACATTTTGCTTTTTGCGTCATATTGAAATTTGAAATTAACCTCTTCGGTGACAATGCTTAAGGCATTTTCCAAGTTAGAGCATCCTTTTAATCGTACGATACGAATCATGTCCTCGGGGAGGTTGTACAAGAACACGTTAAGGGCAGTGTTATTGTACACTATCATTTTTGCTGCTTTGATTCCTTCATCGGTAAGTCTATTTACTTTCGCAAATAAAGAACTTCTGACATTTTGAACTCTATGACAAAACTGTATGTATGTTTCACCTTGTTTAAGCTTTAAAGTTTCGAGTTCGATCGCAATGCACTCTTCCGATCGCGGGTCGCCGAAATGTTGCGTAAGAAGATCCTTAAGCTCTTCGTATGTCTTAATATTAGGATGGTCGCTAAGGAGAGTCGCAGCTCTACCAGTAAGTCTACTCGATATCGCATGGAACAAGTACAAGTTCTGTGCGAAGTTACCTTCAATTTTACTACCACTAATTACATATTCACATTTAGATATGAATAAGTTTAACAGGTTTGCTTCCCCATCATATTTAGGGATGATAGCCAGTGTCTCTTTCGGCACTGCCTTGAATTCCATTTTATTATTTTTATTTTATTAAAATTACACTGAATTACCGATTGGTGTGCAAAACAGTTTGCCTATTTTTGTGCGACTTAACCTACTTGGTTTACCGATTTATGTCTAAACCAATTTGCCTATTTTAGTGCAAATAGTTTTATTTGATTTGCCTATTTAAGTGCAAACCAAAAATCAAATGTTACTTATAACTACACAAATTAATTACGTCTAACAAATCTGCCTATTTATGTGCAAATTAGTTCGCCAATGGAGTGCAAACAAAATCAGATAAACGCAATTAATAAGCCCGATGATTTATGATCGAGAAAAAGGTCGGAAAAGACACAGGAATATAAAAGCAGGAAGTGAAAAGGTTTACTCACAAATTGCTCGATCCCATGTCCTCCTTGAAACTGCGAGCCACTTTAATTCACACGCTTTACCAGTCAAATTTATTTGGTTCGTTTCCACATCCGCTAAAAGTCGGTTTTCCCAATATTACTACTTTCGTGATTGTTATCGATCGTAGATTTTCCGGGAAAATCGTGGAAATCCTACCGGCTGCGCCAGACTTGTTGGGAAACCGTGGAAAAGCTTTTTTAAAAACAAAGAAAATTACTGAATTAAAGTAAATTTAATGAATGAAACATTTATGTCTTAAACTAGCAGTGGCTCTAAACAGAATGAGCTTTATCGGGTCCAGACATCCGTTGTTCAAAACTACTGTATCAGCATATCGTCCGAGCGGAGACGCGTGGGCGTCAGTTGTTAAACAATGATGTTGTGCCTAATCGGCGTTAAACACTGGACGGCAGGTCGATACAGGTAGCGTAACTACCTACTGAACTAAAAGCATCTAAGAACATAAATAAATTCAAATCAGATTTAAAACAACTGTTGCTGAAGGAATCGTTCTACTCAATTGAAGACTTTTTGATTTATAATAAGTGAATCAACTATTGACATTTTAAGCATTGACATTTTGTATAATTATGAAGTATTATTATTTTTAATGTATTTTAATTTTTTTATTTATTTTGAATTTTATGTAATGTATCATTATTGTAACATATTTCAAACACAATTGTAAAATTGTTTGTAAATAAATTGAATTGAATTGAATTGAATTAAATGAGCGATTTTCCAAACAGCTTTTAAAAAAATAAATAGTTCAAAAAGAGTCGATAGATGGCGCTGGACACACAGTGTATATCAAAATCCCTCTCTTTTTTATCTGTATAATCTATTGGTAGCTCTGTCGTGTAGCTGTCATTATCATCCTGTCACGTCCGTTTCGGTGTATTCAGCGTTTTGATAAATTTTGTTTGCTTTTTACTTTTGACGACAACCGACTGTATACTGGTTTCTGATTTCTGCCACGTTTGAAGACTTTTAGCTTTTGTCAAACAGTTTTGAATTTTTTCTAGGACAAAAATTTCACACCACAGATAAAATATAAAAACTTTTTGTGTTGACAATTGACATTGAAATGCAATTGACGTTGAGCGCCATCTATCGTGTATTCTAAGAACACTCGCTGGAAAATCGCTCATTGTCCGGAGGCGCCTCACTCTCACACGTCTTTTCATCTCACTTCAACGAGGAAATTACTAAATGCTAAAAGAAAATTGCGCGCGCATAGCAAATGATTAAAAAGTACACCATGGAGGTTCCGAGTTTAAGTTTATAACTAATAAAAAAATGGTTGTCTGAAAAGTCGCTTTACTGACGACAGTTGAACGTGACAACGAACGCAAAGGCCGATTGTGCTTCTTTGTCGCTCGTTCCGCGCTCACGCTTGCACTTCATGGAACGCCTCAGAGCGAGGTAACGCCACATGAGTCTCAGAGCGAGGTAACGCCGCATGAGTCATATTGTTTCGTGCGTGCAGCCGGCTCTATCGAATTATAAGACGTTGTCACGTCAAAAAAGTTGTATGTTTGGCACCATGGAGGTATAAGGTATATAGGTTTAATGATGTTATGAATTCATAAAGTTAGAGCACACAGTGTTCTAAATTATTTACATTACGTAAAACGATTTTAGCGCTCAGATATCGAAGAGCTCTTTCCGAAATGGGGGGAAGAGTATTTTTTTTTTAAAGATTTTATATATAAATATGTGGTTTTTATATGCAAGTAGGTATCATATAATAACATAGGAACTTATTTTTACAGGGCCTATGCAATATGACGGATATATCTTGGAAGGGGTTTGTAAATGACACATGACATAGACAGGTGGGAATGTCCAGAATGTCGCCGCTCGGTCGGTGTGGTAACTTTCCGGTTCGTGTCACAACACTTTTTCTCGATCTTTCCCGATGATCTAAGGAAGTTCTTGGTTCTTTCAGTTACTGTAATTTTTTACTCGTTTTTTACTTCCTTTTTATTTGTTAACGAAAACTCTTTTTTTATAAATTATTTGATTATTTATAAGGTAAGGCTTGATACGAAATACTTATAGCTTCCAATTAACTCTTTCAAAAATAATAATTAAATTAGTATTTTTATTAAATCATTATAAAATAAAACCATCTTCGTCATCGTCGCCGAGTAACACTATATACCATTTTTTGAGTAGAACTCTAAATAAGGGTCAAATCTTAATCAAATCTATATGGGACCACATCATCAAGTATTACCAATCAAAATCGATTTATTATTCGATTAAAATAACAATAAATAGAATCATATTCTTATTAAAACAGTACAATTGAGAACCTCCTTTTCAAGACAGTTAATAAAACCAAAATAAGCGCGCGTAAAAAATGTAATAACAAAAGACATTTACAACTACAACTTCATAAAACCATTTTAACAACATAAATGCATACCGCAGTAGCGTCACAGTAGGTCAAGGTGGTGCTCATGTTAAGGTAGTTTGAAGACCAAGCGATTGCGCCATGGACATCAAAAGATGACAGCTTGTGGCACACCCTAGAACCATCTTAAAGAAAAACCCACTACTGTGCCATCGGGTGTTTTCGGAATCAAGTCGGCTAGGACCGGGAGAATACATAAACCTAACCTAATTTTGATCCCCAAATACAAAAACTACTAAAAATTGAACACTCCTTAAAAAATGTAGCTATATTTGTATTTTGTTTAGTAGGTCATAGAAGAAAATGGTCCCATAAGTAATTTTCAAAAATATACTTAAGTATTACTTATAAATGACGATAGAAGTCAGTTTTGTTCATTTTGCAAAATATTTATTTCTCACGTGCCAAGTGTTTGAAACAAATGATTTGAAAGGTCTCTAGAAAACTTACTATGTACCAGTTTCACGTCAAAGGTTAGCGTGCAAGACTGACCTTTTTAGCATGAAGAAAACTTACCGAAAGAAACTGACAGTCAGCTGTCAAAGTCAAGTCAAGCTGATTCATTTACGAATTATGAAATAGTGCGCGCAAACTTTGTTCTCGATTCAAACTATGTAGAGTAGGTCATAGTATTTACAAGTTTCGCGGTAAATTACCATATTTTAATTATCTTAACTTTTATTATCGTGCACTGGATTTATCTATTTTAATGTATCAGTGCGCTATGACAAGGCTTTAAAACTGTGAAAATGATGTAAATGTTATGATTTTTTATAATAATGCTGGACAATCCACACAACATCATCTAGCCCCAAGCTAAGCAGAGCTTGTGTTATGGGTACTAGAAGACTGACATACATAATACAATACATTACATAGATAGATATTTTTTATTATACATATAAAATACCCAGAACACCCGGAATAAATATTTGCTGATCGTATCCCAAGGCGGGAATCGAACCCGCACGCTCCGCGTCGCAGGCGGACCTTCGCCCGCCGCGCCACATCGGTCGTCATTTCGTCACAGATCGTCACACATTAAACGTGCCTCTGACTACCCCTCTTAAACATCCACAAGGTATTTCGAAGTTCTACTCCAAGACCTGAGAGAATATCTACCGTGTATGGAAAAAGGTTTTTGTACTTTTTGTTTTAGACAATTATCATCAACCTATACCGGTCTACTGCTGGACGTAGGTCTCTCCTAAGATGCACCATTGGGCCGGTCTTCGGCTCTCATCATGTTGTGTTTGTCAGCTACATTCTTTGTATTGTCGCTCCATCTTGTCGAAGGTCTTTCTATACCCTTGCCTAAACTCGGCCCTACTCCAGTATCGTTTGACTTATTATTATGTAGTATAACTTGTTTCTAGAGTTTACTTTGTGATTAAAATCAAATAAATAAATTTGAGAAATAAATAATAAAAAATAAGTAATTGTCGCTTGTGTTTGTGATCATAGTTCGATTTTTTATGGGCAAGGTTTCTCGGTTCAACTGTAGTAATTGTATAAAGATTTGTGGATGGTTGTTTTTGATTACGCACTATTTTTTATTAATTGATGATCCTATTACTGATTAGTGGTAGAATTATACGCCGCGTAATTCCCCGAAAGATTATTCACAAAAAGTTCTATTACTAAAAAATTAAGAACCACGTCAATACCGCACCTTACCTAGTATTAATTCTGTAAAAATGTTAAAAGAATTAAAAACGGAAGTTCACACTACACTGGTTTTATTTTCAATATTTTTATTATTGCTAAGATCAAGTGTTTTTAGAATAAATAAAGTCTAGTGCTACAGATCTAGATTATAAAACACATATGTACGTTTATTCAGTCAATACCTAAGTTACATTCAGACTTAAAATACACATAATTAATCAATGTTGTAACACAAAATCAAACCCACGACCATCAAAGACAGAGCTGTAACCATTAAACCACTGAGATGTGACGACTGTCAGTGTCGTGGCGAGGTGCTTAAGTTGTTTCAGCGTGTGTGTAGTATAAGTATGTCTAAGAGGTTAGTTTGCTTTGATCATTTCAAGGGCACTGTAGTTGCACCATCCACTTGTCTTACTCTTAGCAATATTTGTGAACACGTGACATTCAGAGCGGCACGGTCAATGAGCTCACTCTTATAATATTGTCCGTCTGTAACTTTGCTTGCAGAAGTTGCTGAAGTATCGAAGGTCGTTTGAGGAAGTTTTTGGTATCAGTCAACGTCCTACGGAAAGATGCCTAAGATAATGATCCATGTGGCTGTGCTGAATGAATATTGTGGTGTTTAGGTTAAAATGCATAGGTATTTATGCTCGTATTATAGATCTGGGTCACTGAAAGTCAAAGTTTCTTTATTCATTAAAATCACGCAGATCATAATGAATCGTCGTACATTCTAGGTGATTCTAGGTGCCAGTTCGATTGCGATTAGAGCCTAAAAAAACGGGCAAGAACCTACGGGCTGGTACCTGGTTTAGAACTACTAAAACCTTTCAAACAAAAACAGCAACTGTTTGGCAATAAGTAAGCAGGGTAGTTTTTCCCCGGGAGAAACTCTTTCGCGAAGGGATACTACACTTTATATCCACATCGTACACTTTTTATATTGTTATTCAATGCTATAAGGAACCTACCCAAACTGCAGATAAATATAGTCTTCAGCAATATATAGAGTACCTATATAGAGTACCTAAAGAGCAGTGTTTTTGAAACATCTTAAACCAAATGTACCTATCTAATATGTATACTATTTGAAAGCAATTATTATAATGAGTGTTGAACTGTTGAAGCATCAAGTAAAAATATATAAAACAGTTGTAGTAACGACACGATAAAAAGAAGAAAAAGTAAAAAGTTTGCATCTGTCACAATGAATTAGCGGGATCGAATAATGGAGCCGCACCTCGTCACAGCATGTTCAAATATGTTCGTTGACCGCGTCCTCCCGCCAAGGTCACGGCTTGCGTGTTCAGCAAATATTGCTGGCTTAGATGAAGGTAATGTCTTGGTGGTGCAATTTATTGCTGCCCTTGATACTTGAACTCAATGAATTATCATAACTCCCTTGAGCTGGTTACTGGACACGATGAAGATGCTCTTGTTTTGTGAACCAATACTTATCAACAGAGTGACGGTGAAAATCATTTATTATTATTCTTCTTCTTCTTCTTCTTCGAGTCGTTGATAAACCATTTTGATAAAATCATCAAAACTAGACCACCCCTGACCAATAGCTAGCCACATTGAGTGCGTCAGTCGAGCAATGCATGAGATCAGAGGTAGTGCAGGTGCTCAGGCAAGATGGCGAGTCCAGTAAGTAATCATTTATTTATTATGACCACCAACAGTTTCTTCGAGATTACATGCTAGTCTATCATTCGATATCTGCGAATGATTTTCACCGTCACAGCTCAGTTGCAGTAACTCAAATAAATAAACAAATAAAATTACAATAACCTAGAAAGCAGCAATCAGTAAAAACTAAACTAGTAACCGACATAGCTAGTTTAGTAATATGGCAGCGGGCTAACCACATTGCCCCTAGAACTAAAAACAATAAGACAATATAGGCACTTTAATGGTGACCATGAAATAACCAAAAGTGCAAAACAACCCTTCAAATTCGATATTATGTTCGCTGAAATTTTATGAATAAAAAACCCCAAAATTGTTTTAATAAAACTACAAGAGATAGGCATCTTCAGGTTGAAATTATATTAGTTTCCATGGCAGCTATATATTTTGTATCATCAAAAGATTGTCTGTTTAATTTGCATCGATAACAAAAAATTGCGTGATTGCAAATTTTGTCTGTTCTGTTTTAAAAGTAGGTCACAGAATTACTATGGAATAGATCCCCTAATAGTATCGTGAATATATATATTGCATTAAAACCCACACCTTTAAAATGTACGCTCATTTTCATTACAAAATATAAAAGTAAATATTGTGGTACAACCTTGCTTTGGTTGCGCCATAACACTTGCGACATGCTGGACGACCGGATATTCTACTTGGACCTTTCCTAGTTGTAGAATATGTTTTCTAGAACGCTTTAGAATATCTAGAATTAAAAAAAACAATCTGATTTGGAACAGACGCGTAGTATCTTAAGTTCATATTACACCATCTTTTTTTATAATCAATCATTTTAATTTATCCGCTTGGCTCTCACTATGTGTAATAGTAATTAAAATGTTGGTAGGTTAGAACGTTGTTTTTTATTCTTTTAGGTTAAAATTTAAATAAGTCAAAAAGTCTTTATCAAAGTTTAGAAAGCACTTTGTTACGTTGCAAGAATTATAAAATTCTAGACAAAATTTCCGGCGAGATGGAGTGACGATCAACGGAGTGTAGCTGGCAAAAACTGGATGAGAAGAGCCGAAGACTGCGCTCAGTGGCGCGTCTTGGGAGAGACCTACGTCCAGCAATGATGATGAGACGAAAATTCGCTATGCTTACCAAAAATATATCAATAGATAGATAGAAAATTGTTAATTGCACCTTAAAGTAGTGTAGCAAACTTAATGCTAAAAAAATCTACCAGTTAACCTCAATGCTTTTTTCCGTAATTATTTTTTTGTAATTTGTTTCCGTAATTTATCCGTAGTAGTATATAAGTACACCTCGTGACCAGAATAAAACTTGTAAATATGGACTATAATATTATAAAAGGAGTAGTTTGAATAAGCATAAGTATTATTCATTTAGGCATAGCAGTACTGACCCAGATTACTAAATTCATTAAGATATTTAGCATTCTAAGTCTAAAACCTGACGGTTGCACCACATAGCATGTCACGTTTAAGCAACATGTCTTCTAAACATCCTAAATAAGTCTAATTAAGAACATAATTTTTTTTTATGCATTATAGGCAAACGCTTGATGGTAAATGATGATGCGGCCTACGGTGTAACGCGTTTGTCTAGATAGATTCACTCTCCTCTTGAAAGCGTCCAAATTATATTCAACTGGAAACACCGACGCCGGCAACGAATTCAATAGAATATAATAGAAACAACA
Source organism: Ecliptopera silaceata (assembly GCA_932527185.1). NCBI lineage: Eukaryota > Metazoa > Arthropoda > Insecta > Lepidoptera > Geometridae > Ecliptopera > Ecliptopera silaceata. The sequence continues at coordinate 10,450,370 of OW052194.1, read as the reverse complement.
CCACAAATCAGAATAAGCCATTGGAACCATTAGGTCATATAGCGCTAGTTTTCAGTAGAACCGAGTTAATTACGAATAATTAACTATTCAGCATTCAAATTACGTTAAATGTAATCATAAAATACAAATTAAAGATAAAGATTTAAGGCTCATAATACGTATAAGATTTATTGATATAAGTCTATTGACAGGCATCACAGTTCAGTTGGTAGTAGCTCTGCCTTGCTGTGGGTCGTGGGTTCAATTCTCACCCAGAACAAATCCAACTAGTTTCTTCACGTTCGCTAGTCATCAATCATTTATCCGAGATTAAAAATACTATGGAATGAATGAATGATAAATAAAATGATCGAATGAAAATTCTTTATTTTACCTTACAACTAATTATTGAGAACGAAATAAACATAAAAATTAACAAAATACAGTACAATGGGCACTATGGAGTTCACTAGATGTTGTTAAAAGTTGATGCATTAGTAGCCAGTGTGCTTAAGTTACTGCTTTTGGACGCGAAATATTACAAAATTATCTGTCACATTTCGGCTTGTCATCTTAATTCTATTGTTTAGGTTATTAAAGAATTTCTTAGATGAGTGTAATTTGACTTATTTTAGGCTAGTATAAATAAACCAAGGTTATAAGTTATTTCTTAATGACTGACAGATAACCTTTTTTGAACCGTGTAGCTTAGAGGTTTAATAAGTTTATTTCGTTATTCATCTAATTTTGCAAGGTACCTACAATCATACAGGGAGAGGAGGTCTTTGCCCTGCAGTCGGACGGCCATGGTTAATTAGTAATAATAATAATTAATAACAATCAAACAAATATAAATATGAAATATGGAATAACAATGCGTGCTAGGATTTCAATACCTCCTTTAAATTCATATCTTGAAAACTTTGCTTAGTTTGAGACTAGTTAAACAATAAAATTGTGTAAATAATAATAAAAAAAACATGCGTTGAGATTTTCAGTTTTAATTCCGCAATATAATTTTTTTATTGTCTTTTTGTTCAATCTCGTCCTTAGCCACTAAAGTGTTTATTTCCTAGAAGTTTTTCCGCGTAGATTATTGTAAGTCATTTGTCAAAGACATCTAAATATACTGGTCATCGTCACCATCATCAACCTATCTCAGTCCACTGCTGGACGCAGGTCTCTCCCAAGACGCGCCACTGAGCCCGGTCTTCGGCTCTTCTCATCCAGTGTTTGCCAGCTACACTCCGCAGATCGTCGCTCCATCTCGCCGGAGGGCGTCCTACACTACGCTTGCCTAAACGCGGTCTCCACTCCAGTAGGTATCCGTTTGCTCCTAAGGTTATATACTGGTCATTAATACAAAAAATGCAGAATAACCCCAGAGAACAAGGTCTCGGCTAATATAAATTGCATCACAAACCATTGTCATATACGTGACAGTAGCCCATTACATATTATAATTATACTCAAAGCAATTATACTATTAACCCTCAAATAATAAAACGCAATGACCCGGGTTATAAAAAAATAAAAATATGTTATAAAAAACCTAGAGATAACGCTTCCGAATAAATAATATCGAATAATAAAGTTCATTGCACTCAGTTGATATTTTAGTTTTATGTAAAACTATTTAGTGTTACTATGCGTGATTGATGAGGTTATGCTCCATATAACGCTTGTTATATAAATAAATAAATATTCACGGACAATTCACACATCACACTCTAGTCCCAAACTAAGCAAAGCTTGTGCTATTACTAGATTGTTGATATTTATATAATTTATTATCCGGAAGGTAAGTTATAAGGATTTGCTTTTTTTTTCATCTCATTTTTAGAAAGTCGTCCTTCGTTAAAAGGAAATAACAACAAAGTTTTTTGGTTTGAAAGTGATAAAAAACTACTCTTTCGTAAATAATGTCTGAATAGCTGTAAGCTCTAATTTCAACCTAAGATGGTTATGTAAGGTATTACGTTAAGGTTTATATAAAGTGCACATTGAGATAGATAATTTCAATATTTTTTCAGCGTTAGTCTTTTAGGATCCAGACTACAAGTTTATTGCCCGTTTTTCTAGGCTCTGGTCGTATGGAACTGGCACCTAGAATCACCTAGTATGTAAGACGATTCTAAACGATCCTTGTGATTTTACTAAAAAAACTATTTATGTTTTTTTTTTAGTTATATCGGAGATTCTTAATTTGACTGTATTTTTGATATGTTACATTCGCTCAATTATACACCGATTTCGATTATTTTTTAGATCATACTTTAGAAATAGTCCCATATTAGTTTGATAAAAATCTGAAAAGTACTTTTTGAAGAAGTGCATTTAGTAATTTTTGTTTTAAAATATGTATATGTACCTAGTTCTAAAGTTTTGACTGAGTGGCGAGATCCTAATTAAATCACGCAGTAATATTTTGCTAAGTAGAGCATAGCAGTGTTGTGCTGTATCTGAAATGTTTAACTTTTGATTTTTTCATAAAAAGTATCAGACAATTAGCAAAAGTGCCGAAATCGAAACTGACTCGCGAAAAAACACGTTTCAATATGAATTTTAACCGTTAACTTTAGGTCAAGGCCGTTCACATACTTTTCGATACAACATCAAAGCCGGTTCTTCAAACTATTTCGCATCAATACAGTTTGCACATACATTCATTATATAAAATATTTATTAGATAATTAAAAAAAAATCTGCTTATACATAGGCTTAGAAATCGTCCTTTGAAATCCATTAAAAAAAATGTTGGCCTACTTTTTGTCGACTTATCTTCCTGAATAACAAAGCTATACTGAGTCCTAGTTTAATTGGTAAGTGCTCCAAGGTCACTCACCTGAAGGTCACAGCTCAGGAGTGGCACAAATCACACCACAGTCAGCTCACTACTGAGAGGCGAGCGTGCGCCCGCGCAGTCGTTGCACAACCCTGGCTGTGTCCTAATACTTAGTGATTGTATCGACAAGGGTAATGCTTGCTTTTTTTTTGGCTTTTGTACTGAAAAAAATTAATGTTTTCGCTATTGTATACAAAGATTTCATTAAAGAAAAGCTTTTTTGTTGAAAATACATGACCCTAAAAATATATAAATTTTTCGGATTTTTTTAATGCATTTTTACTCTTCAATGTTTCAAAATTCAAATTGTTATAGAAGAATAATAATTGTTATAAAATGTTGTACAAAAATATTTTCCTATTTTTACACAAGTAAATTATTATTTTCAGATTTTTGTATCCTGAATTGAAGTATTATTTATATATTTAACTAGCGGCTCGTCTTGGTTTAGCATGAGTATTTTGTTATTGCTGTAGTAATATGTACAAATATGTTCTTGTTCCCAACTGATCCAGACGAAATATTCAAAATAATAAAATCTCTGAAGAATACAAATTCAGTTGGCTATGATCAGCTTCCCACCGCCCTGTTAAAGATGTCCATTCATGTTTTAAGTCCAGTCTTGTCGCATTTAATTAATGTCTCACTTAGGGATGGTATCTTTCCAGATTCACTAAAACCGACTGTTATAAAACCTGTATATAAGAAAGATGACAAGAGAAATCCAGGTAATTATAGGCCCATTGCCCTAATACCAGTACTGGCTAAGATCTATGAAAAGGTTATGTATGTTAGGCTTACCAGATTCATTGATAAATGCGGTATACTTTCTCCAGAGCAATGTGGTTTTCAAAAGAGAAAATCGACTACATTAGCTGCATTTAAACTTGTTAATTATGTAGTAAAGAATATCGATAGTAGAAAACAAACAACCGCCATTTTCTTCGATATGAGCAAAGCATTTGATTTTGTCTCTCATTCACTATTATTAATTAAATGTGAGTCCTATGGTATGCGGGGCCAGGTTCGCAATTGGTTAGAAAGCTATCTGAGTAACCGGACCCAATACGTTGAAATAAGAGCTCTCAATGAAACGAACGAAGATATCCCCTATAAATCCATACCTCTAGCGAACAGAGTTGGTGTACCTCAGGGAAGTATACTGGGACCATTATTGTTTCTGTTGTACATCAATGACCTACCGCAGGCGACTAAACATTTTTGTACACTTTTCGCTGATGATATTTCAGTGGTTATCCCTAATGACTCGCTCAATAACAATAATTATAATAATGTGTTGAATGAAGCATTGGCACGTGTTTTGGATTGGTTACACGCAAACAATCTAAAAGCCAACATACAAAAAACCAAATACATTCAATTTAGGAATCAGTGCGCTCCGAAGCTGAACCTGAATCTTTCGAATAATAATGAAAGTTTGGTCGAGGTTTCGGAAACTAGTTTCTTGGGTATTGTCTTGGATGAACATTGTACATGGAAATCGCACGTAGGTAAAGTGTGTAATAAGATAAATCGCTTTGCATTCGCACTCTGGAGGCTGACAAAAGTCTCCTCTAGAAGCACGGCACTAAAAGCATACCATGGATACGTTGCGTCAAACCTTAGATATGGGCTAGTTCTGTGGGGAAATTCTGTAACACTAGAGAGAGCTTTTATCTCACAGAAACAATGTATCCGTGGAATTTGTGATGTAAGTCGCATTACAACCTGTAAGCCTTTGTTTCAGGCACTAAATTTGCTCACTCTTCCAGGCCTGTACATATTCGAGATATGCATGTTTGTAAAAAATTATCCTGATTTGTTTGAGAATAAGAATAGCCTGTATAACTTTAATACCAGATTCCCAAATAAACTTGTTACGCCCAAAGTTAGAACAGAAATGTATAATAGGAATAGCTACCTTATGTGTGTTAGAATATATAATAAAATCCCAGAACCAATTAAAAGTCTATCGCTTCGTCAGTTTAAACACCAGTTGTTCAAATGGTTACTATCCAAAAGTTTTTACTCCGTAAGAGAGTTCTTGGGTAAATAAGTAAAAAATGTTGACATTATATTTGAGTTTATTTAATTTTATTTTCTTTCTTTTTGACATTTGTATAATTTAATTTTCTGACATTATGTATTAACTAATTGGGAATTACAATTTTGGTTATAAAGGTATGTAATTTTATATTTGTATTAAGTGTTTGGTCTTGAATTGTATGTGTTGATTTTCTTTCTTTTATTTTTGACATTCATATAATTTAATTTTCTGACATTATGTATTAATTTATTGGGTATTACAATTTTGGTATAAAGATGTGTAATTTTATATTTGTATTATTTGGTCTTGAACTGTATGTAATTATTTTTAATTTAATATGACATGATATAATATAATTTGCATGCTAGTTATAGTAATGTGCTGATCTATACAATTATGACAACAACTGTAAAACCACATTTAAGCAAATAAATAAATGAAATGAAATGAAATAAAATATAATATAATATAATTGGTAGTATGTATATATACCTACTCGTATACACACGAGTAGGTATATATAAGTGGGCATATTGATGATTTCTATTGAAACTGGTAAATACCAATCTATTCATAATGTTAGCTGCAGTAAGCAAGTAGGATCAATAATTTCACAACAGAGGTCGTGACTTCAGAAACTTATAGTGAATCTTATGCACTCCAAACCTGTGTGAAACATTTCAAAAATACAGGCAGTTATAATGTTTAGCAATGTCTCTCTTTTTTTAGTTAAAAAAAATGTTTCTCATTAAATTTTTAGTAACATTAAATTGACAGGCGTCACAGCTCAGTTGGTAGTAGCTCTGCTTTACATGCTGTGGGTCGTGGGTTCGATTCCCACCCAGAGCAAATGTTTGTGTGATAAACATAAATTTAATTGATAAAATATATAACGATCCCTTATCATAAGGGACCGCTTGATGTATGATCTATCAAACAAAAAAATAACCATCAAAATCGGTTTAAAATTAGCGGAGTAATCGCGTTACATAAAAATGACATTTGAATAAGAATTTCTTTTTAAATCGGATGAAAATAGTATAAACAGTAAAGCATGTGTGATGTATGTGTTCATGCAACGTTTCGTTCCTATAACTTCTAGAATAGAACCCTTAGCAGTAGTCTGAACTTTAAAACAGTTAAGGAAAAAAATTATGTCAAAATATTGCATCGTTTTTAATTGTCGAAAGAAAATAATCGAGAGTCACATTATTTTTAATTTATTTCAAGGTGACCAACCAAAAAATAAAAGCAAACCAAGAATCTTGAATTATATTTATAACTTTATTTTTATCATTGAATAAGATACTGTTACTCAATTTTACTTGTATCGGCTAAAAATACCAGAACTAAAAACTATTTTTATAAACTAACGATATTAGCATACATCTTAATCTAATTAAAGTTAATACCTAAAGTAGATAAGTTGATATTCGAGTCTATAAAGAAGTGTTTGTAGCGTGTTTTTATTGCTTGTTTTTTTCTCGACGATTTAGCTACGTTAAATAGCCGTAAAATAATAGATATCTGAAAACTACTTAAGTATAATATTGTTAAAAATTAAACTTATAACACCCCATCGTATTTTGCATCGGTGGTTAAAAACAAATCATTTCTCTGGAAGGTAAACTAGTGCTAATACCTCAGATTGCAACTTTTAGACTCCTGTTACCGATTCGGTTCGAGACGAATCGTTGCTTAGGATCTAGATGCAGCAACTGTTTTCCACGAAGCTGTGACATCAGATGTCATGCTGACGCGATATTCAACCTTACAACGATGATGGTAAGCTTTTGTGTCCTCTAAAATGATCTCAACAGCTCTAAGTCTGAAATAGTATTCTGTAACTGAGAAAAGAGCGTCATGAGATATACTAACTACTCCCTGAATAGTAATGTGCAAAAAGTGTTTTGTATATAAACAGCGCTAAAAAAATTATAAAAGTATAGGATCAACAATTTAGTTCCTATAGTACAAGCTTTGCTTAGCTTGGACTAGAGCGAGATGTGTTTTATTAGTTTTTTTTAAGGTAGTGTAGAACGCTCTCCGACAAAATGGAGCGATGATCTAGGTACCAAAAGTGCAAACATGATGAGAAGAGCCGAAAATTATACATCTTGAGAGTAAAGTTAATGATAAAAGTTTGGTATCTTGGACATTTCACACGCTCTAGTCCAAAAAAATAAAAACTTGTAGGTACAATGAGAACTAGACTGCGAATGTTTGCTTAAACACTCTTTTTTAGGGATCATTATTTCATATTTTGAATAATTATAAGCTACACAAGTTTGGGATAAAATAACTCCAACTTCAAGAAGCAAATTTAAATATTCATAGTAATCCATGAAATATTATTGAATCAAATAAAATTAAGTTTGAAAAAATAGTCTACTGTTGTTTTAAGGACATAGTACATAAATATACCGTAAACCTATTCCATTATAATTAATATCAGCATGCTAGAAGTTAATAAAATGAAATTTATTCACAAACAAACTTACGACTATACAGTATTTACAAAATGTACATTTACGTATAAAATACATAAGAAACAGTTGAGCTATCTACAGACCGTTGCAAACGATCAATAGATAGTTCAACTGATCCAAAGCAGAACTAATTTTGATTTCAAGAAGTTAATTACATACCAGACATTCATATTATGTTACTTAGATACATAATTAAGTGCTGTTCGAAAACCTGTAGCAATCATATTGTGTGAATTATTATTACCAACTTGTGAGATGAAAAGGCAGCGGTCAAGGTGTTGAAATGTGCCAATTGCAATGGTGTTATAAAGAGCACATTATTGAGCAAAGGGCAATGTTTACTTAATAGTACATCGCTCAAGTGCACTACTAAAAATTACTGTACATAGTCTAAATTACAAGGCTACCAAATATTAAAAAAACAGCTCCTCGAGAGATTTAAAAGCGTTTTACGCGTTCGACGGCAATTGCCTTGCAATTGAATCGTATAGAAAATAGATTTTTGTTATTTTGTTTAATAATAATAAAAAATATTTAATTGTGATTGCCTCTTAAATCTGTGTAGCGCTACCGTAAAGTTTAGAACAAGAGATTTCAACGCGCTTTAAGAGCTCATGTATTTATATTTAGTTTATATTATCATCATAGCTTTGTAGTATTCGATGTAGGTCGTAGGTTGGATTCCCACTTAAAATTATTTGTGTTGTCACAAAATATTGATGTTCGTTACATGCCTGGGAGTTGTGCGTACTTCTTATGACGCTGTAAAATATTATTTTATGAATTTATTTAATAATTTATTTATTCAGTTCGATAATTGTGGCGAAACTCTATTTTATGCAAATATTTTTTTAAAGTATTATTAACATTATGATGATAGTCGGAATTTATATTAAAATAATATTGTACTAAGAACTTGACGGTTCTTAGATTTAACATCAAGTTTGTATTCTTTGAAGTACCAAGCAAGTAAGTTTGCGCCTACAACATTTCATTTCAAACCTTAAGCCTTTTCCGTCTTGCTATTGTGTTTGCTGTAGGCGCTATCAATAAATGTATCTACTGGAAGTATGTTTCCTTGCCAGTTAAGCAGTTGTATAAGTATAAGTATTGTATAAGTTGTTTAAGCTTGCCAGTTGTATTTAGAGTGAGTTGTGTTTGACGCCCATCAAGAAGAAGTATTTGTTTATTGGATGTTTTTTCTCGAAATTTGTTTATTTGATTACTAGATATGGTGTTACCATATATAAATATTAAATATTCCTGGACGTTCCACACAATGCTCTCTAGTCCTAAACTAAGTAACTCTTGTATTCTATGCTTTACTAAGTTTGCGGCGTTGTGTGTAATCTCCCTAATTGTTAATTTAATTAGTTAATTTATCTCTATATCATATATCACAATCACAGTAAATAATAATCAGTAGTACAATAAGTAAGATCTTACAAGACTGTCTTATCGTGACATCACCATGACAATGCAGTTTGAACTTCACCTCAACTTTTTATTGCGCGTGCGCAATGCAGTAATTATATAATTACACCAACTTCAACATTGTTCTGTGTTTAGTGACAGGAGCGTTGAGAATCAGCACTGCATGTGCTACATAATCTTTCTTGTGTGTAGTGTTGCCAGAAATCTGGCTGATGCTGGAGAATAAAATAATAGAAACAAAGGAATATTAAAACTAAAACCAGTAGAAACAAGTACGTGCGAATGCACTACTTAAGCTTTCTCGTGTGTAGCTCTGGTAGAAAACTGTCTGAAGAATAAAGTAAAAAAAACAGTGGTACTTACATAAAAAATCAAAGTAAATAATTACTACACAATTACATACAATTTATAGATAATATACATACATATATATGATAATACATAAAATACATAAATACTATAAAAGAGGAAATTATCATTAATATTGAGAAGATAAGGAAATGTAGTGGTTGTAAACCATATATTTGAAAATGGTAGATGTTTCAGATAACCGTATAGACAGAGGTAGAGAATTCCACGAGCTAACGACTTCTTTGGTAAATGACTTACCATACATTTCAGAACTATGCACAGAAGTTATAAGCTGCAGAGTATCTGAAGAACGAAGACACCGATCATTTGCTTGATGTAGAAATTCAAAGCGCTCTTTAAGATAAAGTGGGTAAGAGGGATTGAAAAGAATATTATAAAGAAGGGACAGAATATGTGCATTCCGGCGATAGCGAATAAATAAATAATGCTGGACAATCCACACAACATTATCTAGCCCCAAGCTAAGCAGAGCTTGTGTTATGGGTACTAGAAGACTGACATAGGTACTTAATACAATACATTTCATAGATATATATTTTTTTATTATACCTATATTATAAAACACCCAGAATAAATAATTGCAGTCTGATTGATAGCGATTGGTGTTCGATCAAATAATAAGCGTGGTAGATGCGAGATATTAATTTATTGTACCTACTAACTAATTAATTTGAATAAATAATAATTTGAACTAAATATTTAACTTAGTTCGTTGTCAATGAAAAATTAATACACAAAAGAATTCATAGATGAATATAGATCTATATATATGGTGTAATAAAATGTAATAAAACATAGAAGTATGTGATGGTAATTTTTAATTTCAAGCTTTCTTACTGAAATGCTGAAACTTTACTTATTTACGGTCTATGACCTCCATACTGGATTCTTGAAATAAAGTTCTTAAAACAACTCCATTTTGCTGTATCATTCATCAAACCGAATGTATTTATAAAACATACCGGGTGTAATTTGAAAAATTGAAACTGTTTAAATCATTTAGGTACATTAGATGTGAAGCACATTTTTAGTTACTATTTTCCTATTTTACGAGTTTGAAGTAGTTTGACCTATTTAGATCGCGTTAGTTTGTTAACCTAGAAAATGATTTTTTTTAACCATAATTTTACAATACAAAAAACTATTTGAAAACCACTTTTGATAATTTTACTGGCTAAATGGAGATTTATCAAGTTGCTCTGTACTATAATGGACTTTTACGTGAAAATCATCAATAATATAAAAAAATACATTATTAAATGATTTCCTGTACACAGAAACACACAAACTATATAACATAAGATAGACCAATTTTGATGGGTTTTTTAACCCCCAAAAGTTTTTATGAGTAGTTTTTGTATTTGAAACTATCACGGTTTTGAACATAGTTTTCTTTATAAACGGGATATTTACAATGATCTGTGAGTTAGATAGATTATTTCACGATATTTCCTATTTTACACCCTGTATAAAAAACCGGAACACAGTTTGAATACAATAGGAAAGTACTTTTTATTCAAATATATAATTATTAACCTTTTGTTTATATTTATGTATTTACTTGTGTTTGGATTCATTTCAAGATCTAAAACAGTGAAAACGGGTTGTGACAGTTTTTACTATCTTTTGTTTTTTTTTATTTTAAATAATGGAAGTTCAGTTTAAAATAGAAGATGGCATTCAATTTAAAAACAGTAAGTTTTAAAAATATTTAAAAAATTATATTGAAAAAGCTGCATGTTAATTTACAGCCTTGGTAGTGATCTGCCTGTTTCAGTTTCATATATCTAGATAAAAAAAAACGGAATTTATTTTATTTTTGAATTTATTTATTATAAAATAAATGTAATTTATTATGAAATAAATAAATAAATAAAATTATTATCAATTTTAATTAAATTGATTTAATCAAAATTGATAAAATTTTGCTCCTCTCATGTTATTGCGCCTTCATCTTGCTATCGTCTTTATATTTTAATCAATTTGCACGAGAACTTTGCAAATTATATGTGTTATTCTGATGTATAAACTTTGTTATAGTCGTTTTATCACAGTAAATAAAATATTGAATAATAATGTGTTATTTATTAGAATAAGAATCATTTATTGTAAAACTGTGTATAAAGATCTTATAATATATAAATGTTTGAACAGGCTCTTATACCTACCTAATATACTTCAAAATGTTTCAGATCACATAGAAGATATTGAAACATGGTCAGCATCTCAGACTTACATCGGCTTAGGCTCAGTTATTTTTCTCTACCTAGCATTAACTGTACGAGTGTTGCCAGCATTTATGAAGAACAGACCGGCGTATCAATTAAAAAATATACTTCTAGCTTACAACGCTTTTCAAGTCGCCTTCTCAACCTACATAGTTTTCATTGTAAGTGTTTGCTCTCAGTTTAATTACAGGCGTTATTTATGACAAAATTGAAAAAGTTTTTTTATTAGAATAAACTGCTCTTAGTCTAATTAGAGGCGTTATATATAAATTAAGACAACATTTCAAAAACGTTTTTTATTTGTTAAAACGCCTTAAGGCCTCACGTGGAAATTGAGATAGTATTTATTAGATAGTACGAGTAGTAGTAGAGACCCCAAGTACGAGTTTGTGCACACACGGATCGCAGTACTCTACGATAACGGTACAGTTTTTGAAAATCCACTAATAAAATGTCAATATAAACAAATTACATGTATAATTTTTACGCGGTTCAAAAACAAAGGCTTAATAAAAATATTTTATGTAGTAGTTCCTACTACGGTCTACATATATGTACTTTGAAACAATTAACCTAAATATTTTTTACAGTATCTTAGGTACATCTACAACTATAATGTGATATCTACGAGATGCCCGAAAGGGTCCGAAATGCTTGGAGTAAGTAAATTTAATTAAAATATTCTAATTTAATGGATCATTAGCTTGGCCTTATTGAATAATAAATATTTTAATTTATATTATGATTATAATATTCTAAACGGTCAGGTTTGACGTCACAACTCACTTTTTTATAAATGACGACAACCGATGTGGCGCGGCGGGCGAAGGTACGCCTGCGACGCGGAGGTTGCGGGTTCGATTCCCGCCTTGGGATAAATGTTTGTATATGATCTGTATAATAAAAAATATTTATGTAATGTATTGTATTAAGTATGTCAGTCTTCTAGTATCCATAACACAAGCTCTGCTTAGCTTGGGCTAGATGATGTTGTGTGGATTGTCCAGCATTATCCAGCATTTATTTACAAGATCTGTCCATTTTTTATCTCACATCAAGAACAAACATTCACGTTTGTTCTGTGTCGGTGTTTCTTCTTCTGGTTATCATAGTAAGTATGTTAGTATTTACAAAAAAATGTGCCTAAGTATTCTATCACCAATCTAGGTTCCATAGTACAAGCTTTGCTTAGTTTAAGACACGACAGCGCCGGCGTTCTATAAATATCAACGAATGTATATTTTTATTTCATACGTGGTTGCTTATATTGGTAAAATTACAAGACTTCACATTTTTTGCAGGTTATAAAAGATATATACCCATACTTCATAGCGAAGCATCTAGACCTCTTAGATACGGTCTTCTTCGTGCTTCGGAAGAAGGATAACCAGGTCACCTTCCTCCATTTGTACCACCATGCAGCCATGCTGACGTGGACGTGGTTCCACCTTATGTATCATCCGACTGATAACTTTGTAGTAGTGGGCATGCTGAATAGTTCTGTTCATGTGCTGATGTATGCGTACTACGGGATTGCGTCATTAGGACCTGACTACGCTAAGTACATCTGGTGGAAAAAACATCTGACTAAGGTTCAATTGGTGAGTATTTTGTAATTCTCGTTATTAAATAAAGAGACAGAACAAATATTTATATTAATCATTTGCTCTGGATGGGATTCGAACCTACGACCCACAGCATGGAAAACCTTCTAACAACTGAGCTGTGACGCCGAGAAATCTTTATAGTAATAAATGTACAACGTTTTAAAAAATCCTTGTAACATTGACAAGGTGTAGGACATGGAGCGACGTTCTGCTGAATAAAGAGCCTAAGCAACAATACAATTTTGTCATATTTGAAGCGCTTACGCTTACGTAGATACCTATAATAGGTAGGTAGACATAAAAAAGGACTGCTGTTCAGTCAGACCACGTGTTTTTTGTCACCAACGTAGTAAAATGCCAATTTGCATTAAAATATTTTGGTAGGCCGTTTACATAACTGGGTTAACGATTTTTACACAATCTGAAGTGTGTTAGATCATAAAATTGGCTTCATTGATTCGTCACTAAAGCCCAACTTAAAAACAAGAAACGATTAGTGTTTTGTATGTTTGGAATTGTCGCTGACTACTTTAAACTTTAGCAGCACTTAAGTACTAACATATGAACATACGTAATAATTTGCGTATAAAAAAATTGTGTGTAAGTATATATTACTTTTGTTTAGCATTTGTATATTTTTAATAATTAATTCAATCTTTTATAATGCGGTCATCCAAAGAGTGGAACTCGTTGCCGGCGTCTGTGTTTCCCGATTCATTCAATTTTGATATTTTTAAGAGACGAGTGAATGGGTATTTTCTAGGCAAGCGTGCTATACTTATTGTCGACCGCATCGTCACTTAACATCAGGTGAGATTGCGGTCAATCACTTGCGTAGGTTTATCATGTAAATTTTTATTTTTTTTATTTAACACTTTATTGCACAAATATCGCTAATGTACAGTAAAGGTGGGCTTAATTAAAATTCGTAAGTACCAGCTAATTTGTTCATTATATTGTTCCAGCTCCAGTTCATCCTCGTGGTGGTAGACCTGCACTACCAGCAGAAGCTGTCTCCATGCCCCATACCCTCGGCCTTCTACTACTTCTGCATGACACTGATTACATCATTTTTTGTGCTCTTCATGAAGTTCTATTTCAGGAGCTATAGTAAGAAGTCTAGAAAGGTGTAGATTTATAAATCAATTTGTTATTTAAGTTCAAATAATTGTAAATTTATGACCATTAAGGCTTTTGGTAGTGCTTGAGTTTACATCAAAGTGAGTAAATTAAAAATATATTCGTATAAGTTTTTGATGGTGCTATCTTGAGTCTACATAACAGTAGGCAAGTCAAATAGTCGCTACAAAAGTTCAAAAAGTGTGTAAGCTTAATTTGCCTCTAAGAACTACAATAAACTTCATTTTATAAAAACTCTAGTAGTTACTACACTATGACAAACAATAGAAACATATAAAATAATTCTAAGCGAGTTGACGACTATCATGATAATTTACTTTACAAATTTACATAGAGTTCTAGTCCTATAAATTTTTTATTATTTATTTTAAAACATTATTATATTTCATAATAAATCGATTTGTTGTTTTATAACCTGCTGTATAATAATATAATGTTTAATAATAAATGTTGTAATGTAGTCACTTCTTACATTAATACGCTTGACACGTGTTTATTAATTTCACTTATACTTTTACAAAAACATGTAATGAACAAGTTGGTAAAAAATAAACCACAAAACGTATTTCTGGCTGTGTAAAATCATACGGCCTACTGGAAACCCATTCAAAGGTTCGGTTGCGCGAGCGCAGCCTTTAGATCAGCCTGCAATGGGCTTCAGTTGTGATTGAACCACCGTGTAGGTCGGACGTGCGTAATTAACCGTTATCGGAATTCGCGAGTGTTCATCATCGATGTACAGAAAGGTCAGTTGATTGCAGTGCCAGCTTTTTTTGCAGTTTTGTAACAATCCTGAATGTTGTTTATCAGCATTTTGTGTCATCACTTTTTCTTGTATGTTTCATATCTATTACTAAAAAATAACAGTTCTTACCGAAATTGGGTATCATTTTAACTGTTTTTGTGTGCGATTACTGCCAAATAGGGCACGTAGATGTAATTTTCTTTACGTGATTAGCTATCTGTGTAACTCAATTTTTTTAAGAAGTAGACCAAAGTACATCACTCTGGTTTATTTCTTCAAGGTTGTGGTTCAATTTTCGCGGTTATATCCGAAATAACCTAATGACCTCGTAGTAGCTCTTCCTTCCATGCTGTGGGTCGTGGGCTTGATACCACCTATAGCAACATAAATATATTATGTTCCGTGTCAGGATGTCACCATGTATACGATGTATGTATTTAAAAAGCGGTATATAAGTATTCTATCAGTCTTCTAGTTCCATACAAGAAATATCCGTGAATATTTATTTATTTCTTTACATTCGGCTCAAATAACAAAACTTTTGTAAGTAAATTGCTGAATTAACTTCTAAGCAAAGTTAATTCAGACTTTCGGTTATTTATCTTCTTTATAAATTTGAATATGTTTATTTGTTAGATTATAAGTGTCGTGTTTCCCGTTTCGACGAGTAAGTATATTCTCCTGTCGTTTTTCTTCGTGTTGGTATTTAAATAAGAATATGAAAGGGCCAACATATATTTAAATATTATGTCATAAACATTATAAGTTGTATACCATATTACGCACATGTCGAGGTGTTTTATGCACTTCTTTGACTGAAAGTGAAATCTAGTGCAAAACACTTGCATACGCTTGTTTAGGAAATATTTATTGTTTTATTTAATTTATTGGGTTTGATTATTCTTTAAAAATTATAATAATATAATAGAGTCTAGGACAAAATAGTAGTAAATAGGTAGAATATTATTATAATTACTTTATTTATTATAATGACGTTATATGCGTGCTTACATAAATTTTATTATTAAATATATTAAAATTTTATATCCAAGTACTCTTTACACATAACATTACATAAGTTTCTTTAATTAGCCATAATGATAATATTTTAGCCTCAATTGATCACGAACTAACCTAAAATTTTACTTAAATAAAAATAAATATTATAAAGATAGCTTAACTGTTTCTTATGTATTTATAAATTGTTAAAGTCGTAATTTTGTTTGTAAATCATGTACAAAAATGATAGAGGATAGTGGGATAGTGGAATAAGGGTAAGAAGAAGACAAAAATAGTCAACGCAGCGCCCAAATATGTTGAAAGCACCTGCTTTCAACGCCACATCGGTCGTCAGGAATACGTATTCCTGACGACCGATGTGGCGCGGCGGAAGAAGGTCCGCCTGCGACACGGAAGTTGCGGGTTCGATTCCCGCCCTGGGGGTAAATGTTTGTACGATCTGCAAATATTTAGATAGATAGATAGATAACAACTTTATTGTACACACAAATAAGAAAAATACAATGCAGAAAACAAAAAAAAAAAAATTATTTATTTATTCCGGATGTTCTGGGTATTTTTTATATGTATAGTAAAAAAATATATATCTATGTAATGTAACATTAAGCATGTCAGTCTTCTAGTACCTATGGGTACTAGAAGCTCTGCTTAGCTTACGGCTAGATGATGTTGTGTGGATTGTCCAGCATTATTTATTATTATTCCTGTTTTATGATGTAAGTCTAAAGTACTCTACAGTTGGTATATTTCGTCGTGTGAAAGCAACTTCATCAGACCCCATCATAACAGACAGGGCTCTACTATTACCGCTTTCTCCTAACGAGTCGCATTATTAGATAAAATACCAAAGATCTGGTAACAAATTTTGGAGCCAAAGGACCTTGGACCGTATTCTATTGTGAATACGGTTTAGGTTTCTTATTTTTGACGTGACAACGTCTTATAATTCGATAGAGCCGGCTGCACGCACGGAAAAACATGACTCATGAGGCGTTCTGAGGCGTTCCATGAAGTGACGTTGTCACGTTCAACTATCGTCAGTAAACCGACTTTACAGACAACCATTTTTGACGTGACAACGTCTTATAATTCGATAGAGCCGGCTGCACGCACGAAAAAACATGACTCATGAGGCGTTCTGAGGCGTTCTGAGGCGTTCCATGAAGTGACGTTGTCACGTTCAACTATCGTCAGTAAACCGACTTTATAGACAACCATTTTTTTATATTAGATAACTATAATTTACTTACAAAACAATCACGAGTTGGGTTTGAGGGTAGCTTATGCCAGTTACACAGGGTGTTTATAAAATTAAATAGATAAATTAATGAAATAAATTAATAATAATTATTCATGGACATTGCACACATCACACTCTAGTCCCAAACTAAGCAGAACTTGTACTATGGGAACTAGATTGCAGATACTTTTATACTTACTTTTTTTTTATACATACATAGAATACATAATCCAGACACAGATCAAATATTTATGTTTATCACACAAACGTTTCCTCTGGGTGGGAATCGAACCCACGACTCACAGCATGAAAGGCAGAGCTTCTACCGACTGAGCTGTAACGCCTATGTCAAAAGATATATAAACTCTTGTACACAAAGAACATTATACAACAGATAACACTACATAAAATTTGTACAATTGGCAGTCTTATCGCTAACTCTCTTCCAGACAACCTTTGGATGGAGAGGATAGACAAAAAAACGGCGGTGTACAAAAGTTCAAAATAAAAACTCCAGAAGAAACAAATTATTTAATATCCTTAAGTTTTAAATAAATATACTTCTTTTTTTTTTTTTTATGCATTACACACTTACACTACACTAATATACATGTTTTATAAAATTTATTCATATACTTACTTACATTAGCTTAAAGAATTACGTTTTTAACAATTACCTACTGTAATTTAACATTTAAGGGTACTTATAAGTATAGTAATATATACAGAAAGAGTTTACATATTACAATGAGTTTAAATAAAATAAATAAATTAAAAATAAATAAAATAAAATAAATTCATGGACATTTACACATCACACTCTAGTCCCAAACTAAGCAAAGCTTGTACTATGGGAACTAGATTGCCGATGGAATACTTCTTGTACGTCTGTCTGTGTCTGAGTTCAGTCATAGGTAATTTTTTTTACAGGCGTCACAGCTCAGTTGGTTGTAGCTCTGCCTTCCGTGCTGTGGGTCATGGGTTTGATTCTGCAAAAATGCAAATGTTTGTATGATGAACATGAATATTTGTTCTGTGTCTGGGTGTCACTAAGTAATCAGCAATCTAGTTCCCATAGTACAAGCTTTGCTTAGTTTGGGACTAGAGTGTGATGTGTGAATTGTCCGTGAATATTTGTATTTATCTATTTATAATTCAAATCTATACAACATTTTGGAGTAAATTGTATTTATTTTGTGCAATGCATGGATGTATTAACAATAAAAGTTTTAAATGAAAAAAAAAACAAGTATAAAAAGTGTATTTTAAAAGTGTATGTTGTAATTATAAAATAATGTTTGTCTCGTTTATTATTAATTATTTCATAACTCTAATTATTTCAATATAATTAAAAAACAACACTTGTTAATTTAAATTTAATACAATCATATTAAAACATTTACTAAAACATAGCCTTGTCGGTTTGCCCGCATGCTAAGTAGGTATAGAAATTAAAATAATATTAATTATTCAGGAAATGTAATTATTACCTACTAGCTAACCCGTGCCTACTTCGTTGGGCATAATTTTTATTTAATATAAAAGTTAGACATATGCTGTCGTTGATATTTTTGTAGGCATTTTCATGCTCCACATCTTTTCTCTAGAACACAAAAATATATCTTTCATAGTTAAGTTATCGTAAAAAACGCTTTGATTCGACCGTTTTTTCTCCGATTCACTTTGCAAAACGGACTACTACGTAAAAGCCTTTTTATTTTTCGGTTTTTTATAGAACCTATGACACTCAGCAGTAATGTGGCTATTGGTGAAATAATTTATAAAATCGGTTTAGTAGATCCCGAGATTACCCCTTACAATTTAACAAATACACAAACTTTACCTCTTTATAATATTTGTATTATATTAGTATCAACAATAATATTGACTCCATACTGATTTTGATTATTTACAACAGAGCACAGGAAACATCAAACAGCGTAAAAAAAAATTATAAAAATACTTATAATAAAATAATCACATCCCAAACTTACCGTATACAAAAATATGTACAATTTTAACCATATTTGTACAATGTAGCATTATTTAAATCAGAATTTTTCCATTGATTTTGTGCAAGTTTAGAAATAATGACTGTGAAATGATAATCGTATGTAAGCAAAATATTGATTATGCTTAATTACATACCATATTGCTAAGTTTTTAATTTTTAGTTTCATATTAAAAACAATGACATTTCACATTGATGATAATATTTTATTTTTATATTTTTATTTTTATTAGAAAACCAACAGCAATCACAATAAACAAAAATTTAAAGCTTAACTAAATAGTATATATAGCCAATAAAAGGTTTTCAATAGAGTAGTATTTACTAATTTTGATTTGAAAAATATATCTAATAACAATAAACAATGCGTTGTTTATTTAATGTAGGTTAAAACTAAAATAAGAAAAATAAAGAATGTGATTGACTAAACCGGAAGTCAATAGCATAATCTTACAAGTAAAAGTCATCTGAGCGAACTAGTGTAAGTTCAAACGCGAACATACCTACATCCGTACGTACAACATCACTTTCTCTTAGTAATGATAGGGTAGTAATGTTCTTTGATAAAAACATTAGGGTCATTCACACTGTTGACGATACGACTACGATATAATGGCGCTAAACTTACCAGATTGGCCCTATACTTTGGATTATTTGTTTACGAAAAATATGTACTCATAAGTCGGTATTTTATCTCTAATCTCAATAGATTAGAGAGCAGTGAGCAATCTCACTGCTTAGTTATATATAAATAAATATTCTAGGACATTTCACACATCACACTTTAGTCCCAAACTAAGCAGATCTTGTACTAGATTGCTGATAGAATACTTGTATACATTTTTGTTTTGTAAATACTTACATAGAATCGGCATAGTAACACCCAGACAGAACAAATATTTATGTTCATCACACAAACATTTACTCAGGGTGGATAACGAACCCACGACCCACAGCATGGAAGGCTGAGCTACTACCAACCGAGCTGTGACGCCTGTCACAGTTATGAAAGAAATAGCTTGTTTTGTTGTGTGATAAGTGCACATGTTTAGGTATACATATTCAAACATTATTCCAATACCAACGCGTGAGAGAATATTATAATAAGTAATTTACTTTAAGCATGTACATTTTGTACTCGCTTTTTAGTCTTAAACTAAGTAAAACTTTTAAAAACAAAAAGATCGCTGACTTAATTTATTGTTTTGTAAATACATGTAGAGTACATAGTAACATAAGGATGAACACTAACGGCCGGTTTCTGGAAACCCAAATCACGATTGATCCGAGTTTGACACATAGTCATTATTTGATTTTTTCGTTGATCATCGTTCGAGAAACCGGCCGTTAGAGTTACTTTATATTCTAGTTATTATTATTATTATGTCAAAGTGAAAGTCAAAACTACTTTATTCAGTAAAATCACAAGGATCATTTAGAATCGTCTTACATACTAGGTGATTCTAGGTGCCAGTTCCACGCGACCAGAGCCTAGAAGAACGGGCAAGAATGTAGGTAGAGAATGTATGTAGGTATGTTGTACGGAAAATTTGGATGCAAACATTTTCAGTACAAATAAAAATATCCTTGATTCCTGAAGCAATACAATTGCAGTTAATCATAGTTTTCACAACTTCGGTTTCTTCATATCCTTACTTGATCGGTGAAGAAGGATCGTTGCGTCAGTGTCCGGTTGCGAGCGGTACCTATGCCTAGTGCCATTAGTGCCATTCGGCAATGGGCTTGTGTAGGTTTATACGTTTCGTATTGCGCATCATTATCATCGTTAAAGGTAGTCCTCAAGCTATACAAAAAATAAAGTAACTTGTAGTTCAAATACTATTCATAAAAAAAATCTATTCTTCGTTTTTAAATAAAAAACCCGAAATACATAGATTAGGGTCCAGTTTTGTGTAAAAACTGTGAGTTTGGTAATTAAATATTTAAATTCAATTTCGTGCAACGTTTTCTATACAGCATATATTGGAAGCTATGTAAGTACATTTTTTTAACTAGCTAGTCATCCTGTTGTTAAATATTTTTATATGTGATTCTTATACCAAGAGAATATCTCAAAGATTAGAAAATCCCAAAAGTTATTTTGTTTGATTCTATACCTATTGGAATTTTCTGATCTTTGTGATTTTGTTATTGAAGCACTACCTATAACTCCAAATCACACAAAGGTTAGCTGGAAGAGAATGCTTGTTAGCATTAAGCTCGCCTCTGTACAACTATTTATGTGCAATAAAGTATTTTTTCAAATGTTGAACAAATTTTATTTTGTGGACGTGTATGGTTAAACAATACACACTTAAAACGAAAAATGTGTAAACCTGATGGTGACGATTGTGACGAATAGCCATAGGGTTGTGTATACCTTATTTATTATGTTGTGTACATCTCATTTATTATTCAGGTATGTATTATTTAGTGTACATCCTATTTCTTATTTAGGTAAGTAGGTACTTATGATGAATTAAGTACTACTTTCTCTATAAGAGCTTGTAATAGAAATCACGAATACAAAATGACTGTATACTGTTTATTTTGTAAAATTAGCGACTGCTAAACAAACCAACATCAATAGACATTCCTTATTTACCCAAACAAAGAGGCAATAATGTCATGACGAAATTAGCAAGTCTTCATTCTTCAGTATGTCAGCAATAAAACTTTCTGTCTATGTATCACTCCAAAATCGATTTGTCGGTATAAAATGGACATTATTATCACTCAATTTAAATTGACAATCGCTTGAGCATATTACTGTGATGTTCTTGAAGTGATAGTTTTTTTCTGTGTTGTTTTGTCAAAAGCCTACGTGCCTGGTTTTTGATACCGTAAAATATAACAGTATACTTCTAAAGAATGACCTAATTTAAATAGCCTGAACACTCTGATGAGTTAAACGAGCAACTTTTTGTGCAATTGATCGCTTAGAACAGTCACTGTCAAAGATTACAGTTATTGTCAGACGACAAAATTCCTTAAAAATACTTTTTGTCAATCAACATCATGTAATACATATAAGTATACGTATAGTATATATATAGTATTATTGAATACAAATCAAAAACTACAGGTCAGATCAAATTTAAAAAAATCTTTGCATCTATTAGGCTATTGCTTAGCTTCATCTCGCTTCATCAATCATACTTTTGCATAGCTTCTATCGCGGGCCTTGAGCGTAGAGACCGAATCCAGAAATTCCGTAACGAAATAACCGAACGAAAATAACCTAACACTGCGCATAACGTAAACCAGCAAAAAAATTATTTACCGTGGCAGTCCCCGAGTGCCACACGTCTTGTTTTTGTTAACAAATAAACATAATAATATGTAAAAAACCCTTTCTGAGATAGCACACAAAAAGCACTCTCAGCTTCAAATGCGGGGAAAAAAAAAGAAACGTGCTACACCGTAGGCTGCATCATCCCTTAGCATCAGGTGTGATTCCAGTCAAGCGTTTGCCTATAATAATAAAAAAAACAAGTTGACACCTGGTGTCAACTTGGAGAGAAGCGAGCGAAGATGACTCATCTTCGCTCGCTTCTCTCGGTGAATCAATTCCGTGGGACGTTAATTATAAAAACAGTGTAAACTTACAGTTGTACATACATTCACACCGACACATTTGAATTTACATTTGATAGTCAAAAAATGGTTTAGATTCAAAGTACCGTTTTGTACAACACGATACTTGTGAAAATGATGAGTAATTTTTTTACCGTTTTGTCGATCTACTTTTATATTTGAGGTTTTATTATGACGTACTTTTATAAAATGTTATAGACGAAGACTTATTCAATAAATAAACTTACGACTATGAACAAAAATTATGAACCGATTTTGATGATTCTTGTCTTGATCGGTAAGACATACTCAGAGGTGATCTCGTATAAATTGTATGAAGATCGAACAATTTTTCGAGTAATCAAAACTTTGATCGTGACACGCAAAACGATATGGAATCGGTAAGATGGTGCAGCGCCATCTAGTTGTGAAATCGGAACTAAATATACCTTGTCACTATTGAAGTCGGTTTTGTTCATTTTTACAAAAAAATATAATTATTCTACTGGATACTACTAGAAACATTTTCCTTTCCACAACCATAATATAATAAGGTTTACTTCCACCACAAGACAATTTAAGACAGCTAATTAAAAAAAACATAGCAGCTATTAAAAATAGCTGCAAAATACTATACTTCGATCAATGACATAGTCGCACGCGAGATTCACAACTTCGTTTATCAAAAGACTTTGAACTTTATCTAACAGTATTAGAAATCATTTCAGGTTATTTGAGAAATCATGATTGAACTTGAAATCAGTGTCGACAATTTACTCTATAAATAAAGCCTACACCTAATAGATAGAAATCATGGGATTATCATCTCTATAAAACACAAAATAAAACTCAAAAATCTCAATTCTTTCCGAACCCTGAAAGTTTGCATAATTACAAAATATAGACTTTACCCATTTTTGTTGGGATTTAAATGTATTATTTTATAATAGAAAAACAATTCGTTTACTAGAATTTTACAATTGTTAATTTAAGGTGTACACAACATTCAATATTATATAATAGACAAATAAAAAAATCCCTATAAAAATATTTTAAATAATTAACAATAATTTTGTATATTTAAAAAAACTATTCCGATTAAAGAAGTTCACCAGCCTAGGATTTGATCCCACGTTTAAAAGCGTGAAGAGACAAAATTGACAGAACTTTGACACGATGGAAGAAAATTTTTTTTTTAAATTTTAATTTGAAAACAGCCCTTAAATAATATCATGATTTCCATCACCATCTGATAACTCTGATAAAAAACCTCAACAGTGCTTGTGTTCCGGTTGGCATCACATTGGAAATATATTAATAAATTGACCTGCATTTCGATTACGCAGCCACCTACAGGTTAGTATCGGAAAGGAGAATGGGCGATTCTGTATGGAGCGTGGGCCACGACTAAAAAACTCGTCCCTCAGGGTTGCCACATAATATGTTTAAAAGGGCTTTTAGAGACCTACCTTTTACTATTTTTATTTAAAAAATCCATCCCATGGAAATCGATATATTTTGAAAAACAGTTTTTTATTTTAACGTCGTATTACTCCGAATCCTGAAGGCCCACAAAAATGCCTGCAGTTGCGTTGAAAAGGGCATGAAACGGGCTTTATTTGTCTTTAGATTGTTTGAAAATCCAACCTGTGGAAATCGAGATATTTCTGAAAAACCGTATTTATTTTTTGCAATACTACAGTTTTTCAGGAATAACTCAATTTCCACAGGTTGGATTTTTAAACAATTTGAGAAATAATTAAAGCCCTTTTAATGCTCTTTTAAACGCCATCACAGTTATTCTTGTGGGCCTTCAGAATTCTAAGTTATATGATGTTAAATGAAAAACAATTTCATCGAAATATCTCGATTTCCATGGGACGGATTTTTTCCGTAATTATAGTAAAATATTGGCTTGTAAAAGCCCTTTTTAACGTACTATGTGGCAACCTTGAGGGACAATTTTTTTAGTCGTGGCCCAAAGTGCCCATTCTCCTTTCCCTTATGTAAGGCATAGCCCACATAGAATGATTGGTATCACGTTATCTGAAATAACTCAATATATATTAAAACAATTGAAAACTGACTTCATGGTCAATAAATGCGGAATTAAAATTGGTTATATCTTGATCTAATTTGACAGGCGTCACAGTTCAGTTGGTAGTAGCTATGCTCTCCATGCTCAAATATGTATAAAATAGTTACAGAGCCGAGCCGGTGACACTTAACCTATTTCCATCAGACTTCCAGATACCAGATACCTACCAGTTAGACGCGTTTTTTCTCGGGCAACACAAAATGACTATGCTGCAATGCGAATAACCGGGCAAAGCCATAAAAATAGAAATAAAATAATTTAAAAATCAGGTTTGTAGTAAGACTATGAGACCCAAATTTGGCTTGTTCTTCGAAATAGGGGAAGAACAGTACTATACTATAATGCAGTACTGCAAACCCCTTTGACTGCCCTATTTTCAGTGCTGCAGTAATGCAGTAAAAATATCTAAACAAACATTCTAACTATTATAGTATTTACAAAATGTATGTATAAATTTATAAGAAACAGTTGAGGTATCTGCAGACAGTTGCAAACAATCTACAGAAAACATAAGAAAATTTTACACTCATCATTCTATGATAATTATATTTTTATTTATATTTTTATTTAAAAAAATATATATTTATATAATAATAATATTTTATGTAAAATTAGCGAGCCACTGCCAAACTGCTCTTTCTAAACTTTTCCATGGAAAAGTTTAGAAAGATCTCGCGGATTTAGCCAACAAATTTATTTTTTGTAACTTCTATATTGCGTAACTCATTAATCTTTTGCTGCTTAATTATTAATATGTGCAGTTCCCGCGTCCACGCTCAATATATTATGATTGTATTTTTTTATTTAGTGTTGCCATGTGGCTTCTGTTTATTTATATTGTAAGTAAAGTTTAGGTGTTTTAGTAAATATTGGTTGTAAATTGTTACGTATCTGCAATATTTTCAAGTTTTTCATTGGTTTCATGTAATAAATGTATGTTTTTCAAATGACCGTGAACTAGTCTTACGTGATAAAGTAAACACTTGAAAGTATATTTTTGTGCAAAAATAATGTGTCAATATTTTTGTACTTTGTATCATATTGTTTGTTTAGACAACGTCCGTGAGTTATCTGTCCTAGTCTGAATAGAGTAGTCATTTAGATTATTGTTGCTATTTTAAATTATATTAATTGTATTTTTTTTTATTAACCTATTGTGTCCCACTGCAGGGCAAAGGTCTCCCCCAAACTTTTCCATTCATCTCGGTCTCCTGCGTTTATCCACCACTCCGTCACGTATGAGTCGAGATCGTCTCTCCAACAATTGTTAAATTAAAAAAATTAATTAATTGTCATCAAAATCGTGTGACGTGTCAAAGTACATCCAAGGAGTGAGCACGAATAAATGTGACATACGTCAAGTGAACGTAATGCAGCGTAGACGATTCACATTGAGTGTTAAACGCCAGCTCGACAGTTAAACGTTACAGCGTCATCGAGCAGTGTAAATCGAATACGCTGCGTTACGTTTACGATTGTCACATTTATTCGTGCATCCCAGTGCTTTCATAAACGTTTTTTAAAGCTATTGCATAGCTTCTATCACGGGCGTTGAGCGTGGAGACCGAATCCAGAAATTCCGTAAAGAAAAAACCTAACACTGCGCATGCTTAATCCAGCAAAAATGCTATGCTTTACCGCGGCAGTCCCCGAGTGCCACATGTCTTTTTTTTGGTTCGAATATTACATAATACATGTAATAGAATCCTTTAGTGAACTCGTATAACCTTTAACAGCTCATTGATTTCATAACAACCGGGTCAAGTAGGATGTACCAGCAAAGGATGTTCGCTTCTTTGCTTAGATTACTCAATTAAAATCATTTAAAATTATGCATTATTAGATTTAAAGTAGTTAAAATATGCGCGGAATGTGGCGTAGTTTTTTACTAGATTCTAATTCTTCGTGCCCTTACTTCGCTGCAAGGGGTCAGCACATGTTTTTTCTTCTCTTTATTATCTTTTTTTTTTTTTTATTATAAGTATACAAACTAGGTATATATATACATAGATACGTTTCTATATTTTAAAAATATTCAATGTTTTCACATAATATCAATTAGTCCCATAAGTAACAATCATAAGATTGCTTCTTAATACGAGATACTTATAAATACTGGTTGTATTTATAATTAGTACGCGGTAATCTTGTTCTCGTATTACAAGTTTTACTTAGTTTAAATCTATACAAAAATACATTAACACTAAAAGTTTTAAGCCTTCTGTCTGCTTATTTCGGAGTAAATTAAAAAAAAAGTTTTCTAAACAAAAACTGGGTCATACATAGTCAATATATGTAACAGAAATAACTTCAAAAAACTTCTTACATAACTAAATTCCGAGCATACATAAATTACAGTTCATCATAATTGTATAGTAATTATGACATTGCAGTGGATAATAGCTCTTGCTACCTTGACTTAAGATCTAGACACGCAGTTCAGATAAACGCATAACTTTCATAAGCATGATCATTCTACGAGATCTGTAAGAAAAAATGAGATTTTATTAAAAGCGTCACACACATAATCCGGTGTTGTAGTCAGATGTGAGCTTTTTTTTACTTATCAATAAAAATTATCTTAGGTATTTTGAAAACCATTTGAAATTTTGAAAAGCTTACACATGCATATTTTTGTAATCCGATGCAAAAAAGATGGTTGTAAGTTTGTCGTCACTGTCTGTGGCATCGTAACACCCAAAAGGATGAGCCAAATTTGATGACTGTCACATAAGTGTCAAACGTCAAACTGGCGTTTGACACATGTCATACAACTACGCTACGTTACGTTACGTTTACTATACGATTGTCATATTTATTCGTGTTCACTTTGGACGTATCTAGCTTTAAAAGTATGAGAGGTTATAACGTGAATGTTACGGTCGCTGTTTCTATAAAACTGTGGTTAAAGTAACATTTCACTTTCATGTGTTACCGTAATATAATACCTACTAGTAAAATAAAACAACAATCTTCTTTTGATAGATGTAATAAACCTACTAATCTAAATATATAAAAATAAATAAATCCCCTTTCCCTTTGATCACTCCATCACGCATGAACGGCTTCACTTTTTTTATGTTGAGTTTGTACGAAGGTTCTTCTGAAAAAAAAAATTGCGCAGAAAATTTGAAAATTTAAGAACACTTATACGTTAAGACAGGACAACGTCTGTCGGATAAAAAAAGATTTATATCAACTAAATTTAAAAGAATGATACTAAATATAAGTAAATAAGATTTGGTATATGAACCAGTATTTCCAAATTAAACTAACAGTAAGTATTTTTTTTTAAATGCCATCAACATAAATGTCTATATGTTTTTTTGTGTGCACAATAATTTGGCAGGAAATTTTCCAAAAAGTGCACGACAGATCACGTGTGCGATATCGTGCGTAATAGGTACATATAACTAAGGGTCATTAATTACCCCTAATAAAGATTTATGATAATCTCAAAATCTCACATTCTATAAATAACGAACACAGTTATATCATTTATGATTATAAAATCTATCGTTTTAACAACTCGCTTCTGAATTGTAAATCGTCGTAAATCAATAAACGGTAGATTTATTAAGGCCACTGTTTTTTATGAACTGTGATAAAATTAGAAGAAACATCTTATCTTCATTTGTAAATATTATGATAAATTGATTTAAAAAGCAAATTTAATTTAAATCATATTTTCTAGACAAAAATAAAAATTTGATGCGATTTTTTTGTCTTTTTTAAACTTTGCCTAGCAGTGGGTCAGCATAGGTTCAAAAAAAATTTAAATGAACAAGCCAATAAAATGTTTTAAATGTAAGTGGTTTTCGTCATGAGGTACATTTTATCTTGCCCGAACTTTAACGTAGGTCTATTATGCAGTTTAAATTTAAGTTAAAAGAAGTCTCTTAACATCATAATCGTTTTTTTTAACATTATATCAGAGACTAGTATAAACAATAGACTGCCAATCTCATACAAAAAAAATTGACTCGGAAAAAGGTGAAATTCCGCGGGTTATTCCTAGATGGCGCTGCCACATAGCTGTTTCAATAGCTGTTTAAAATTATCCTAACAGCACTAAAATCCAAGAAATCTGTATTATTTCTGTGTAAGTGCACACCAAAATTTTTATTTTATTTTTAGGTGTGAAAAATGTGATCGAAAACAATGATTTATACCATAGGCTTGATCAGAATACAGCGCCATCTGGGAATAATCTGGGTATAACCCGCGGAATTTCACCTTTTTCCGAGTCACGTTTTTTTGTATGAGGTTAGCAGTCTTCTTGTTTATACTAGTCTCTGATTAGGTATATCTTATTTCTTGTAAAATATAAAAGCAAGTTGAAGCAGTTTGAAGGTGGTTTCCAAAATCTAGGGCACACAGATAATAGGTATATGTCTAATGCCTACACATTACTAGCAAGTACTATTTGCTAACTGTGCAATACTTCGATACTTGCAGGTGCAATGACCATGCAGTCTGTGTCCATAATTTGATTTCATAATCGAAGTAAAAAATTATTTTGCATTAAAAAAAAATCAGAAAATTCAGGTAGAATTAGTTGCGTGCATCCATAACAGAGTTTGATTTCCAAATCAAAGAACAAAATACCACTTTAAAAATATATACTTAGGTATAAACCTATAGAAAAAAACCAAACTACAGAGAATAAGAGTGTAAATAACGCACATCATTATATTAGTTTGGAAAAAATGAAAAAATAAATCACCTTGCCCAGTAATAAGGATTAAAAAATTCCAAAACTTATTTAGTCGAGCATGATAACTTTTAGAATTTTCTTATCATTGTGATTTTTTCTTTACATCCAAAGCATTTTGAAATAAAATAAATAATAATGAAGCAATCGATCAGGGCACATACGAAAAATAGCAACTAAGTATCAAATAAAAATATCAACATCATAAAAGTAAATTATAATTCAAAACTTCCAATTATCTAAAACCAATTAAAAATATTTTTAACATATGCGTGACAAATGCATCAATTATTATATTAACTACCAAAAAGCTTCTAAATTCATTCATGTTAGGTATTCGGTCAATTAGTTTCAGAAATCAGTCGCTCAAAACCGGCTTTAAACCTAGAGCAATAAAGTTGAATTGACGTTGAAAAGTCTTGCTACAAACCAGTTTAGTAGTATAAGAAGCTGTGAAATGCGTAATATGGAGAAAACATCTTGTTTTGTAATATGATGCCTCTTGACACGCTCTTAGTTGCTCAGCCTGGCCATAACAATGAGCATCGTAACAGCTGGCGTATCCTAGCCTCTCAAAACCTGTCAGGTTTTAAATCACATTCAGTTTATAGTAACTCATCGGTATTCTGTGGCATTTCTTGCGAACAGTAGCTCTACCATGAGGTTTTACTATACTATATATACTATACTCGCTAGCGTCTGTAGTTAAAAAAATGTATAAAGATTTGTACAGCGCCTCTAGCGGATAGTTGGGTACTAAAATTCGTAATATGTACTAATATTGACGTAACTACTGTAGTAAAGTCAGGCGATTTTACTGTGACAACTCATGGTAGAGGTACTGAACTGTATCAAATCCTATCATTGATAACTACAGTCACATCAGTCCATAACAAATGCCACAAAATACCAATAAGAAATATAATCTGATCGTAATTTCGCATTTAGTTTCTATAGTAACTCATCGATTTTTTGTGGCATTTCTTGTTGACTGATAAGACTGAGTTGTATTAAATCCTATCATTGATAACGCCACAGTCACATCAGTCCACAACTAATTTAAATTAAGGACTGTCAGAAAAAAGTCAGAAATGCTAGTAACGTAAACATTATTGGTCGATCTAATAAAAAGTTGACGCAGACTTGATGTCTTGATTACCATACAACAAAATGTCAACGCTAATATTTTGTAAGATAGGGGTATATATTTTAATTTTAGGACACAACACTTCATAGACAACTTGTTATCTACAAACTCTGACATCTAATTATTGTACCTTAAACCAGTTTATCGTTCTTGTTTCATTTTAGACAATTATATACACCTTTCTACTTGTGCCATTAACCTACATGATTACGTCTATAGAAACATGCCCAAAGCATGTGTAGACTCAAGTACCTGCATTCTAGTCAAAGTGATGTGCGAAGGTCTTACTCTCGTTCATACAAAATTTTATGTAGATTATATATTTTATATATGCCACTGAGTTTTGAAAGTCATTATCATTTTAAGTACGAAAATAATAAAATAGTTTTAAAAGATGTAGATTAATTTAATTTCTTAGCTTTGTATTCTAGTTCTATATTCTAGTGTATAAACACTAGTTAAAAACTAATATAAGCTTAGTTTATAGCTGAATTACTGTTTAATTTATTAAGGAAACTCAACGTCAATCTTTAATCGTCCTTGACAATTAAAAAGAGCAGTTTTTTTAATAAAAAATTACAGACAAAAATTTAAGACTTTTTAAAAAAACTGCCCTCCTTAAAGTGTACCTTGATCTTTATATGTTGACCTGTGTGTTCAAAGACTTAGGCATTTGAACTCGTGTTTCTAATGTATGTAGGTTCTACCACTGAACCTTCAAACACATAGCAAAGAGATAAATTACATGGTTTTATCACTTATCTCAAACATTTCTATGCTCCACTTGTTTTATCTATGGCTACTGCAACGTAGCCGATACTTCGGGAAAAAAAT
This sequence comes from Ecliptopera silaceata, assembly GCA_932527185.1. Taxonomy (NCBI): domain Eukaryota; kingdom Metazoa; phylum Arthropoda; class Insecta; order Lepidoptera; family Geometridae; genus Ecliptopera; species Ecliptopera silaceata. Next base: position 10,418,844 of record OW052194.1, on the reverse strand, counting down.
AAGAAAAGCTTTAAAACCCTAGTAATTTACCTCTGGTTCTGATCGCGAAAGTTTAAACAACTCAAAACACAGTGCTCTTCCATGCTCTGGATCGTTGGTTCGATTCCCACCCAGAGCAAATGTTTGTGTTATGAACATCAAACTTAGCAACATACCACATAGTAATTATTACCTCAAGACCTAGGTTTAGCAGGTCAATAACACAGAGACAAATTATTTAAGCCACTAAACGTTGGTATACACACAACTTAACCACAAATGTTTAGTGGTTTTAAGCTTAGGTTTTAGGTTACCTAGAATGAGTTTAGGTAATACTAGTTTTGTTGTATCTTGACAGATGACAATGCACTTTGTTGTTCTCCTTGAAGTTAAAGTTAAGTGTTGAGTGTAGCAACTAAGCAATTAAGCATCAGCTAACTTGACGATTGACAGACTTGATTGAAAATTATTCGAAATAAACACTTGACACTAAAGGAATTGCCTGTATCATTGATTCTTTATTGTACACATAAAACACACAGAAAAAATAAATACAAAACATGTAAATATAGGCGAGCTTGACCCTAAAGAGAGTTCTCTTACAGCAAACCTTGGAATTATGAGAAATGGCCGTGTTAAAAATAAGAAGAGCATAAAAGTATATCTATCTGAATCAACTTATAGGTACCTAGGTATTGCTTTTACTTACTGCAACGTGGGAATGCTAGTATCTTGGAAATCTAAAAACATTTAAATTTTTAGGTATAATCTTCTTTTTTTTTCTTGGCTTTTCTGCCTGCCTCAATTCTGCCAGTGGCCGTTTGCTCTACCGTAATAAGAAAGCTATTCAAAAGAAAACGAAACGACTCATTCAGTGACTTAAAAGTCATAGTATGTCAACCGTCTATATAAGTATAATGCACGTGGTTGTGTAAAGTAAATATAAAGTGTAGATAAATATTTTTGTGTATGAATGAACTTACAATTAAGTAGGTACCATAACAATTTTCATCATAATAAATAGGAAATCAGAATCTATAATGCACAATATAAGTCTCATATTTAATCCACTCAGATTAATCACTTATCATAATTGATAATTATTTTTTAAATAAATAAATAATGCTGGACAATCGACACAAGATCATCTAAGCAGAGCTTGTGTTATGGGTACTAGAAGACTGACATACAATTAATACAATACATTACATAGATCGATATTTTTTATTAAACATATAAAATACCCAGAACACCCGGAATAAATATTTGCAGATCGCACAAACATTTATCCCAAGGCGGGAATCGAACCCGCAACCTCCGCGTCGCAGGCGGACCTTCACCCGCCGCGCCACATCGATCGTCAACATCTAAACATCTTAATAATTGATAATATACATCAAAATAAATTCCATTAATTCATTCGTCGTATCGATGGTTCATCCTCAAACTATTCTACTCCAGTGAGTGGCCTTATCGGATGCCCTCATAAGATCAGCTTTAGTGCATATGGTCGGGCACCGAGGGTGCAGCATGGTTTGTGTAGGAGCACCACACTCACACTGGACTTCATACAATACATTACATAGATCGATATTCTTTATTAAACATATAAAATACCCAGAACACCCGGAATAAATATTTGCAGATCGCACAAACATTTATATTCCATTAATAGTATGGAACCATGCTGTGCCAACTTTCTCCCTAATCCAAAATTATGATGTAATTTATAATAAAGTAATATATCATCTTAGCCCACAATATCATAGGTTCTATAATTAATAGTGATACATATTACATAACAGTAAAATATGAACTTTATAATTTACATAAGTCATGCACAAAAGGGCAAAGGGTACGGAGGTAATCTTCTTCGTAAAAGATTACTTTCGTAATTGAATACTGAGTATAAGACTATTGTCTATTGTCTATTAAGACCTGACTCTAAAAAGCTTATCTTATTAAGCTATTGCATAGCTTCTATCGCGGGCCTTGAGCATGGAGACCGAATTCAGAAATTCCGTAACGAAATAACCTAACACTGCGCATGCGTAATCCAGCAAAAATGCTATGCAGTAGCTTTACCGCGGTAGTCCCCGAATGCCACACGTCATTTTTTCTTATAAAAAAAAGTCAAATCAGCAAAGAGTGAGAGTGTGAGGGATTTCCGAGCAGCAATCTTTGGGCTTGGTATTTGGGACAGTCAGTCAGCCGAAGTCATTTCAACACCGCTTGGACAACACTCTCCCACGCAAAACACACCTTTATATCCGTATACATTGAGTCTATATCTCTATAAGATGTTTATGTACAATAAACCAGTTTGCATGATCCCCGCGGTGTATGGAGGAGTTGTCTTAATAAACGCAATGCGTCGGGAGGCATGGGTCAGAGGAAACTGGTTTTAGCAACCTGTAAGGAGTTAACGATTGTTATTGAAATCTTGAGGTATTATGTTCAAATTATCAGGTGTTGTTTTATAAATTGACAACACATTTTGCTTTTGATAGAGGTTTGCTTGATTTATTACATTTTTTGTTTTATTCAAATATTTTTTGCAAATACTTCTTTAAAAAATGAGGTCCTCAAGTTATCTGTTATTAAAAGATTAAGTTCATTATCTTAAACTTTTAAGCTATGATGTAATTATATACATACGTTATATACATTACGCATATCGCGGGCCTTGAGCGTGGCGACCAAATCCAGAAATTTCGTAACGAAAATAACCTAACACTGCGCATGCGTAATCCAGCAAAAAATGCTATGCAATAGCTTTACCGCTGTCCCCGAGTACCACACGTCTTTTTTTTCTTATCTATCAACAGTTTCATTAAATGTTATATTTGAAAACTGCTAGTTAATGTTTAATTTGTCCATTTTTTTTGTAAACTTAAATAACTGATTTAATTAATTAATATCTTATCAATTTCAAATGCAAACACATGTGTAAACCACTAATCTGACTGTTTGATTCAATAACAGCGCCATCTATTGAACTAACTTAGCACATTCTTGTGTACTAGTTCGATTGCTTGCATGAACTAGCAGTGCATTTATAGGTATTTTCACAATAATCTGCAATTATACACAAACGAAAGGAAGTGGCTACATCGTTGAAGGTATTCTGACGAAATTCCATGTGTATTCTTCGTTATGAGTGTATTTAACTAACCCAGGTTATGTTTGGCTTCGTCCTTAGCTTCGGTGAGGAAACTAGCAATTTATTTATTTATTTAATTTTAGACATTCGTCCTTAGTTTTGGTGAGGAAAGTGGTTTACGCCACTGGTATTTATTACTTACTACTAGTATTTTTAATTGTACATTTTGCAAAATAATTTGTATTCATTTGATTTTATAAATATTTACTCTAGGTTGTTGCTTTTCTAGAAAACAGGCCCTCAAAAAGTGGGGTGTTTTATTGCTCATTTATTTACTGGATGCAGTATGCTGAACCATCCCCTTTTGCCGCCAGAACATAATATGTACCTACAGGGTGTCATTACTAAAAAAATATAGTTTTTTGAATTTTATTTATACATTTTTGACACACAGGTGTAAAATAAAATAAAACAATATTTTTCTATTTCAATTCATTTAGGACTTTTTTAGGTGAATCGTTTTTAATAATCCTTTTTTGAAAAAAGTGCATTTTATTTTATCTTTTGATAAAGATCTTATCAGTTGTTCTAAGTTATCTATTATGATTCATGTTTAGCCTAATTGTCGATGAAATCAAAAATCAACAATAAATGGGATCCCACGTTTAATTCAATACAATGTCCACTTAGACATTGTAATATTGAATTAAACAAGTTTTATTTTTTACTTTTGATTTATTTGTCGATATCAAAGACGATACGATATCAGTTTTAGATACACCATTTCATAGTTATCAAAGCATGTAATCGCGTTCACTTTTATCCGACTTGGCAACAATATTGCAGCTGTTTTCTGGACACCCTATTTGCCAATATCTCCCTCACCCTCTAAAATTCCCCATCGCCGTGGTAGGGGGCGCAGTGGTAGAGCCGAATCGGTAACGATCGGTCGCTCGGGACCTCCTGGTATAAAACAATATGAAATTGTATTAAGCAATATTAATAGTGAATATGAAAATATTATGACAGATTTCATTGGTATTTTTGTGTTAGTGGTTCCCGTTGAAGCTTATGTTATGATTTATGTGAGTAGAGCTTTATTTATCCCATATCGGATCGGCATACATTAATTATTTTTTTTACAAAAGAATTCGTAATACTTTATGGTACTCATCTTGTTTGGTAAGGTGCAACATGATTTTAAACTATCAATTTAATAAATTTTAACTGTCAAAAGCATGGTAATAAATATTTAACTTGAAATAAATTTGATATATTGATTAATATCAAGATGAACGGCATTAGAAAGTAGGTTAGTGAAAAGAAGTGCGTATTTCATATATTATGAAATAAGTATAGTCTAGAATGCCCTAGATAGTAGCATAGGTTGACCTGTAGGTATCGAGGTCAAAGGTTAGAAGGTGAAAGGTCAACAACAGGCACTTGCAGATGCAACTATGGATATTCTGTGGTTTTATTTTTGTTATGTATTTGAAAACTGCGTGAATAGTAGGTAATGGTTTTTTAATTCATTTTTACTTTCGAATATCTTATTGTGATATAAAAATAAGACATTTTCATTGTATTCTTTGCCTTAACTGTGAATTTCATGATAAATGTATTTTAAATTATTTAATATAACATAGAGTCTGTTAAATATTATATTATTTATATTTCTTTATGTATTTTTATACAATCATACCAAAATATATGAAATGTTATATTGAGTTTATTACAACTTTTATTTTATTGCAATTATAGTAGACAAGATTTATGATTACTTAATTAAATATTGTTTTTTTGTAACCTAAATTAGAAAACATGTAATAAAATTCTGTCATGTATTTCTGCTATGATAATTTTTATAATATTTTTTTTTATTTGTTTCAGAAAACCCTAAAACATTAAAACAGTATGGTCCTCTTGTAGCATCGAAATAAACGGAGGGACAGGCACAATGGAAGTCGTCTCTAATAACACTATAATTAAGGGCTACAATCGTTTGTTCAGTGAACTTGCTGGTGAGTTACATTATTAATTTTATTAATATTAATACATTATTATTTTTATATTAAAGTATTACTTATAATCACAACAATTGCAAACATGATTAAATTTACGATCAAAATTTGATAAATTAAATATAAATTAATAACATTTAAGATAACATACTTACTTATAAATAAAATAATAATGTATAATTAGGGCATAATATAACTGTTACTAATTTTTTTTCTTAATTTTGCCTGCTTTTTTTTATACAAAGAAAATACGTTTTTAGGCAAAATTCAGCGCAAAAATCAGCGATATAGCCAATGAAAATTTAAAAACACAGATTGCATGCTTAATTACTGTATGCAATATGTGTTAGCAAAGCACTGTTTAATGTCATTACAGAACTTGCCTATGCGTGCAACATTAATTATCGCAGTACATTGTGCATGTTTGACCGTCTGTCATGCTTAGGTTCCTGTTATAATCTGTAGCCTGAGTGTCATATACGATTATCTTACACTGACCAATATCGACAATGATTACCGGTCATTTTAAATCGTTACTCAGATCTCCTTTTTGTTAAAAGATAAGTTCATATTTCTAGTTTACTTAGAGCATGCATGCACCAAAGTATTGAGATACAATAATATTTATTTACCATGTGCCTACCATGCTAATATTGCAGTGCCCTCAAACAGGGTTCACGTGTTGTACCAAATTTCATTGTAACAACTAGTTTTACCTATATGATCGCAAAAAATGTTACACGTTGATGTTTTGCGGAGTGCATATTTTTTTCTCTAGCCTAAATTGTCCCACTGCTGGGAAAAAACCTATCCGAAACCCCTCCACTAATTTGTATTTGTAGTGGACTCCCGTTTCCGCATGTAGAGGCTAGGCTAACCTATCTCGTTCCAAAAACACATAAGTTTCCTGGAAGATTCGCAGGCTTCACTTATTTAACCCCTCCACTTATTTAATATTCAGTTACGTGCATATTTTATATTAAAAAGAAAATCTTACATCGTGAAATAATTATTTTGTTTTGATATATTTTTGACTTATATGCCATATAAATGTAAAAAGACTCTATTTATTTAAAACTCTAACGGCCGGTTTCTGGAAACTCAAATCACGATTGATCCGAGTTTGACACATAGTAATTATTAGATTTTTTCGTTGATCATCGTTCGAGAAACTGGCCGTAAGTATTTGCACTGACACGGACCGAAAGTGTATTAAAGATATGAGACATTTCATGTTGATACAGTGCCGGTAACTGTGAAACAATAATAGTGTTCAAGGTGTGACCTAGAACTTATTAAACAATTATCATTATGTCCACCACTCAAGAATAAGTACAGGATAATTAAACGACCTCTGTATCGTGTTTTTTGTTTTTAACCAGGTTGTTATTGTTATTTGAACTTGAGGTACAGATTATTTATGTTAATTATTAAGGAAACTATACTCTATCTCTTGTTATCACTTTTCTTTCTCGCATCAAACAGTTCCTAAAGGTATCAAACCTAAGTTTGTAGAAGCTTTTAAATTCATTGGTATAAACTCCCTCGGAAAAGTTCAAATAAAAAATAAAAATAAAAAGTCATTTATTTTTCTTTCACAAAGTTAAAACAGTTCCAACACTAAAGTACAAGCAAGAGTTTGAGACTAACTTTGTGAAAGACTGGTGCCTGATGTAGATTTATATAAATCTGTATTACAGGTCACCAGGCCCCACTCTGCAAGCTCTTACAGCTTCTGGTCTTCAGTTCTTTTACAAATTAATCAATACATTTTTAGTAGTAACAAATATTATGAAACATTACTTATTATTAACCGACTTCAAATAAGGGGGTTCTCAATTCAATTCTAAGTTCTTTTGTATGTCATCATCATCAACCTATATCAGTCCACTGCTGGACGCAGGTCTTTCCCAAGACGCGCCACTGAGCCCGGTCTTCGGCTCTTCTCATCCAGTGTTTGCCACTACACTAACCAGAACCTATGAACTGATTTTGATGATTTTCTTTCTATCTCTATCACCTTGTCACGAAGTCAACATTGAAGTCGGTTTGTTCATTTGCTTAACATTCTTTTGTTTTTTTTTTCCAGATCAAAGAACCAACGATTGGTTCCTGATCACAAGTCCGATTCCCGGGGTAACAATACTGATTCTATACCTGTTCTTCACGTTGAAATGGGGACCCCGGTATATGGCCGACAAGAAACCTTTCCAGCTGCAGAAGACGTTGATAATATACAATTTTTTACAGGTGGTCGTGAGCGTCTGGCTGTTCAATGAGGTAGGTTTGAACATCTAAATCTAGAGAACTTAAACAATAGAGATAATTGATTCACAAACAAACTTACGACTAGGTATACAGTATTTACAAAATGTACATTGTCATATAAAATACATAAAAAACAGTTGAGCTATCTACAGACCGTTGCAAACGATCTTCAACTGATCATAGATAGTAACTGATCCAAATCAGTAACTTAAATAAATAGATATTCATGAATATCGCGCTCTAGTCCCACCACTAAGCAAAGCTTGTACGTGTAACTAATAACGGGAACTAGATTGCTGACTACTTATAGACTACTTATATGCATTTTTTTAATGTATAAACAAAGAAATAGAATACTTAGCAACACCCAGAACAGAACAAATATTTAAGTTCATTACACAAACATTTGTTCTCGGTGGGGATTGAACTCACGACCCACAGCATAGAAGGCAGAGCTATTACCAACTGAGCTGTGTCTTCCGGGTTTCATGAACTTGATCTCCAGCTAGTATTTTATAAATGCAATGTTGTCAAATGCAGTAGGAAAACATTATGAGGAAAAACGTCTTCGACTCTTCGTAATAAGATACATAGATTACTACTTATTTAAGATCGTTTATAATGATTCTAAGACAAATATACCCGGCAGTAAATATTACTTTGTTTTGGATATATAAAAAGAACGATAAATTCTTAAAAAATAAAAATATTTTACTCACTTAAATAAACCCAGCAGAAGAATACTCCTTTCTTTTGAATATATAAAAAGAAAGAATACATAAAAAATTCTTAAAAAAAAACATTTATTTTACTGACTTAAATATAAAATGTGTAATAATAGTTATTTATCAACTATTCCAGGGCCTCGAAGCAGGATGGTTGAGGACTTACAGTTGGAAGTGCCAGCCGGTGGACACTTCAAATACACCAGAAGCTATGCGAGTAAGTGTCTACCCTTAATCCAGTAATCTACCCTTTCATCTACATTTGTACCTATTTCTTGTGTTTGCATCTCAACTAGATGATTCTTGATGACCCATTTTACCTATTACCCGATATACAATACCTACCCCAAGTACGAGTTTGTGCACACAGGGATCGCAGAGACGCAATCGCCGAGCGCCACCGATTTTGTATGGAAATCCAAGCATCTCAAGAAATTACTAGGGGTGCTGCTTGGATCAATACAAAATCGAAGGCGCTCGGCGATTGCGTCTCTACGATCCGTGTGGGCACAAACTCGTACTTGGGGTACAGGACGCTGTAGTGCCTGGAATTATTTTAGATGGAATAAACTTATTTAAACTAAAAAAATAAACTTAATTAATTGAGCTAGTTGTGAATGTAGAAATGATAAAATCCTTCGTCTAAGTAGGAACAACCTTAGAAGTTTGAACCGAGAAAATAACTCCTGGCACTTCCCTATCTATTTTTATTTTTATCTTGCTATTATCTGTCACTGGCTTTGCTGATAAAATAAAATAATGGCATATTAAATAAATGCATTACATGATATCCTTAAACAATAAATATTATAGAGGTATTTATGGTAATTTGACTTAACACATCCTTGTTCGATGCTGATTCAGTAAGTGGTCAGCCTAGGTTGCCTAGATTTGTACCTAACTAAGCAAATCAGTACTAACTAAGTTAGTAATTAGTTATTGCACTTGTTATGGAAATGAAATAAAGTTACTGGTGATAGGAAAATTAAGCAAGATAAAAGTGTCATGTGAATAAAATAAAATTCAACTAATGTACCTATAAATTAAAAAAAACAGGGTCTATATTTGACGTGGCGATGAAGTAAATCGCATGTGTAAGAAGCAATGCTTTTAAATGTAATTTCTTTTTTATAGACTTATTTTAAAGATTGATGTAGATTGATAAAGATTGATACACGCAATGTTATATATGAATATTTATTTATTTACATTTTACAGATAAGCTTATATAACACGTTAAATCTAGATATAATTTATTTTTCTATATTTAAACTAAATATTACGTTAATATATTTTAACTCGACTTTGTGTTTTCCGCAGTGTTTTTATTGTACAAAAATTAATAAAACCATTGTCTCAATTTCAGGTAGCCCGAGGAGTTTACATCTACTTCCTAGCGAAGATGTCTGAACTCCTCGACACTGTCTTCTTCGTCATCAGGAAGAAGGAGCGCCAGATTACGTTCCTCCATCTGTACCACCATACAGTAATGCCCATGATCTCATGGGGAGCTACAAAGTACTACCCGGGTGGACATGGCACCCTCATTGGAGTGATCAACTCGTTTGTTCACATTATTATGTACACATATTACATGCTAGCTGCCTTCGGTCCTCGGTTCCAGAGGTATCTGTTCTGGAAGAAGTATATCACTACTTTACAAATGGTACGTATTATTTTACATTATTAGAGAGTCCATAGGTTTTGGTATTTATTGTCATTTTTCATAATATCAAAATATGACACTGTACAGCTTTAGAGAAGCCTGCAAAAACTCACTGAGCAATTATTTTTTAGAATAGCTATCATTTTTTGGTTAGGCGCCTGTCAAATACTTACTTCATAATTTTACTGATTTACAATAAATGTAGCCCGAAGATAACATAATAATCTGATTCGTAATTTGATATCTTTTGTACACGTTTTGTTAAAAATCTTACAAAGATTAAAATAGTGTTTTGTTAGTCATATGCCTGAATTCAATATGAAATCTGTAGTACCTATGATTTTACGAAACCTAATGTTTAATATTTTTTTTCTCTTTCTCTCAGTTTCTATAATTGTATAAGATAATAAGAAAAGAATCATTTATTGTAAAACTGTGTATAAAAATCTTATTATATAAATGTTGCAACAGTGGTTATAAATTTATTTAAATTTTTTGCACTCCCTAAAAGGGTAGAATTTCAATGATTCATTGCAATATTTATGACACGTTCAATTATACATGTTTAGTTCTACAGGTAAATAAACTTTGACTTTATAATTTGTATTTACCCCACAGCTCCAGTTCTGCATAGCCTTCCTCCACTCATCGCAGCTTCTATTCTACGACTGCGGCTACCCGCGTTGGTCTGTCGTATTCACCCTCCCCAACTCCATATTCTTCTACTACCTCTTTTACGACTTCTACTACAACGCCTACGGCACCCCTGAAGACAGGAAGAAGGCCAAAGCTCTAGCTGATGAAAACAAACACATCAAAGAGAATGGAAAGCACCAAAACGATAATAAACATGAAGCCAAACACAAGAACGGTATAGTTAGTAATGGAGTTGCTAAGAAATATAATTGAAAAGTAATTGTGATTCTTGTAAATAAGTTCTTCGATAAGCTTCCAAGAAATATACTTAATGGCTTAGATGGATAAGGTTCTATGTTTGTTTAACCGGTGCAAGATGTAAGAGCAACAGTTATGGCTAATAAAAAAAACACCCAGTAGAATTCGTTACCAATTTTTTTGATAAAACTTAATGTTTTAAACATTAAAACAATCAGTCTTGAACGGGCGTTGTGTCTATAGAGTTTGATAATAATTTTAATATGTAAGTACATAATAATATCATTGGTAATATGATCGCAATAATAGAATATGTTGTTAATATTATAATGTAACTTCCAACGTAATATGAACGTGATATGGAATAGAAGCGTTATTGTTCATACATTATCCAATTTAAAATGTTTTAAATTGTAAATCAATTTTAAACTTTTTTAATATGACTATGATAATATAATAAATTATACTTTAAAATTTATCATTTTAACTACGATCTAATTGAAAATGATTAAAAGTACATATATGTGTAATTTAAAGGTATTATTGAATATATATAGATATTTCAGTGACAATATCAATAAGTAGATATTACTTCATTTAATGGTGTGCACGTTAGTATATAATAGCATTAGTTAGTTTATATTACTATGTTTTAATAGTTTTACTATGAAAGTGTGCTCAAAATAGTGGTCAGGAAAATATTATAATTGTCAAAGTCAATTATATTATATTGAGCTAAAATTGGTTTATATTATCTATTATTAGATATGCACTTTTTAATATAATTTAAGTAAAAACTATGAGCAATGTTACCAATAGTTTATAATTCAATAAAGTTTCTTGACTGGTAAATATATTAACTTGGGAAAATAATTGTAGTAGGTAAGTTAGATAATTCCAAAGCAAAACTAGTGACTTTGCGTTTAACTTAAATAAAATGCCTTGTTATTTATGTATAAATAAAAATCATCAAAACTATATTTATATTATATTTTTTTACCTTTTATCTGTTTTATCAAGATCTTATTTTGGCTTGTTGGTCAATATTGGTTATGTTTGCATACCTAAATAATTATATAGAATATTTTTTTTTAATTTAACTCATAGAATTAACACTCAAGATTGTTTTACTAAGTTAAATTGACACTGGAACTTCAGTTTCAATAGAAATTTATTGAAAAAGGATCATACAAAGGCGTGGTAGGAACCAGTACCCCAAGTACGAGTTTGTGCACATACGGATCGCAGAGACGCAATCGCCGAGCGCCACCGATTTTGTATGGAAATCCAAGCTTCTCAAAAAGTCTACTAGGGGCCCTGCTTTGATTTCCATACAAAATCGGTGGCGCTCGGCGATTGCGTTTCTGCGATCCGTGTGTTTACAAACTCGTACTTGGGGTACAGGTAGTAGTTTCTTGCCCGTTCTTCTAGCCTCTGGTCGCGTGGAACTGGCGTTTAGAATCACCTATTATAAGTTAGTGTAAGATTATTCTAAATGATCTTTACGTTTTTACGCAAAAGTGAGAGAAATAAGTAAAATACAGTTTTGAACACAGTTTTAATTATAAACCTAACATTGTGTGGTTATAGATGTTACCACAAAAACAATTGATAAATTACCTAATTACAAATATATTTACAAAATGATCGAATCCTAACCGGATTTGATCTTAATTAATACTTAATTAAGTACGGTCATTTCAATCACATTTTTTAAGACTATTTGTAATGGTTGTTTGTTTTGGTTATGTTTCCTAAGATTTTGTACACTTTCTTGACACATTAAATTAGACAACGGTTAAACAAAGTCCACGCTAGAATCGTTAAGTATGCATATAAAATCAACATAATAGTCTAAGATCCGGCTGCAGGATTACTGCGCTCATCTGTTTTTTGCTGAAAACCAAATTTTTATGTATATTTATAATTAGGAGAATATATATTTATCAGGTTGCCTAGCAAAATTTGGCCGCCAGTATGTTTAATTAAATTATTTTTAATTATTTTTTGGGAAAAAATAGCGTTCACTTGTTTTTTAAATCAAATAACGTCTACATCATGGCAATTAATATGAAGACTCAAAAAAATCAGCAACTCTTATTTGCGGGTAGATTTAATTAAGCAGACAATATGATAAAAAATGGAAAAAAACATTGCTTTAATTTGATATGCAATTAATAAATAAACGTTATGCACGTATAAATATATCGAAATCATACCTGTTTACACCTGGCTGCGAAGAGGTGCGGCCAAGTACGCAACGGCAACCGTGATTTTTTTGAATCTTCATATAAATTGCCATGATGTAGACGTTATTTTATTTAAAAAACAAGTGAACGAAATTTTTGCCCAAAAAACAAAAAAAAAAATTAATTAAACATACTGGCGGCCAAATTTTGCTAGGCAACCTGATAAATATATATATTCTCCTAATTATAAATATACATAAAAAATCGGTTTCCAGCAAAAAACAGATGAGCGCAGTAATTCTGCAGCCGGATCTCGTACTATAATCAGAGGCAAGAATACATCAACACGCAAACTATTACGTAAAACATCACATATCTGAATCCTTTAAAATTTATCATGATTATTATCACAAGGTGCTAGCCTGTTATTGAGAAAGCATGCCTCAAAGTTTCTTTAGAAGACAAACTATAACTGTCTCGTTTCCATCACAAACATAAGACAAAGACAGCATTATATTCCTTTTCAGTACTAAACATTCTCCAATGCTTCAAGCTTTTTCCTGATCTTATCCCATCTTGGTTTTCAACATGGCCAATAAAATTTTAAGTCTATTCTAACTTATTAGCTGGTATTTGACTGGATACACATATATTTTTACTTTTCTTTTTCATATAACTTTGCCTGTAGAAATTGAGGAACAGGATTAGTATAAAAGAAGTGTTGCAGAAGACGAAGATTGATAAGGCCCGGCACGGTGGACACTCTGACACGTTGACTGTTGCGACATACTGGATGAGGATTGAGACGAATTGGATCTGAGAAGAGAAATTTAAGAGATGACGTACTAGAAATAAATCAATATGACTATTATTAGACTTTCACACATCTTGCTCTAAACTTAAACTTATCTTGTCATAGAACTAGGTTGCTGATAGAACAATTATGTACCTAAGTACTTACATTTTTTAAATACATACATAGTAATACCCAAAAACTGAGCAAACATCAGTGCTCATCACATAAAATATACGTTTGATCTCGGTGGGAATTCAATTCAATTCAATTTTTATTTAATGGCGTCTGGGGGTTAGCCAATTTCGCCAATGTCACGTTGCAAGGCTTGTTTATGTTTGTGGGCAACGTTGGACGGTAAATTGTTAATTTTTTTTCTTTTTTTTCGTATTTTAAGTTTATGGGCAACGTTGGACGGTATTTTTGTTATTTTTTTTCTTTCGTATTTTATTTACAACGTCCTTCCGCCATCTTGGTGATGGCGAAAGGCCTCGGTGGGAATTAAACCCACGACCCACAGTATTAAGAGCAGTGTTGTGACATCTGTCAATCTGACATTTTTGCAAGTATTTTAGTATCCATTCATCCAGAAGTTACAACAGAACAAGCTTTGCTTAGTTTAGGATTACGATGATATATTTATTTATAAAAAACTTACCAATTGAAAGGTGGTCATATATCTTTTCCAAGTCAAATACTTGGCGACATGAGGTCCCAACGCAGAAAGTCCGTAATACGTATACATAAACACATGCACTAAGGAGTTGAGGAATCCTGTGAAGATTATGATATGGGTTGGCGAGTACTTCAGCAGCGCCCAGGTTCCAATCACCATGACTGTATGGTGGTAGAGATGAAGGAACGTGATCTGACTGTCCTTCTTTCTGACCACGAAGAATATTGTATCAAGCAGTTCTGTCAGTTTTGCCGTAAAGTATAGGTACGTGCCAATGAGGATCTAAAAAAATTTTTTTATTTAGCGTTGGTGAATTAAATGCTGAGATAAAAACATGATAATACTTTGTTTTATGAGATGTAATTATCTTAACTCGTAAAAACTGTGTGAATTGCAAACAAGAACATTATTTTTTTTAATAAAAACTACGGGAAAAGATTTTTTATACCCAAGGTAGGTATAACAATAATAATAGGTATGAATAAAAAAATATTACAATTTTAGAGGATTAAAAAATATTGTATTAAATAGTGAATTGGGTATAAAAATTCATAAGAAAAGAATACTATATACTATAGGTACCTTGGATCTTGATTTGTCTTCGTACATATAACATTTTTCTGGGACCAATCCCATCACCATCAAATCGGAACAAAACTGCAAACAATAATAAACATTACATTTACAGTCAGTGTGGATACAGGTTATTCAGAAACATTTTAAGAATAAAAAATAAAATAAAAGTTTTTTTTTTCTAATTATTTTTTTTATTTAATAATATAAATAATTAGCTATTCAAACAGAAAATTGGGGTAGAATTTTATTGTGCAGCATATGTGTTTGTGGCAACAAAGATTAACACTATACATAATATTAATATCGATAGTAAAAACAAACAGTCACATTATTATGTTAAGCTACCTATCTCTCCCAGCACGTCCTCAGAGGACGTACTTGAAGGATCGTTTCTAGATGTTATAAGAACGTAAGTAAATATTTACTTATCAAAACATATGTAAGTACAAGGTTAAATTTTTTTCACTAAACTCAGTTTAAAAAGTGAAATTAGTATTAGGTACCTACTGTTAAAAGAAACGAAAAATCCACGTACAGTTCATATCAGTACCCCAAGTACAAGTTTGTGCACACACGGATCGCAGAGACGCGATCGCCGAGCGCCACCGATTTTGTATGAAAATCCAAGCTTCTCAAGAAATCTGCTAGGGGCGCTATTTGGATCTCCATACAAAATCGGTGGCGCTCGGCGATTGCGTCTCTACGATCCGTGTGTGAAAGAAAGAAAGAAAGAAAAAAAAAGACCTGTAGTTGGGGTACAGGTACCTCTATTTTATTTATTATTCATCTTGCACAAAGAAACAGCTGGGTACGTATTTTAAATTATACTGATAACAGTTTACAGTAGTAGTTTACTAGAAACAGTTGAGCTATCTATAGACCGTTGCAAACGATCTATAGATAGCTCAACTGTTTCTTGTGTATTCTATAAATACCTATACCTAATACATTTTGTTAATACTGTAATAGTCGCAAGTTTGTTTGTGAATAAACTGTAAGGAAAAAACGAATAACTGTGTATTATTTCGGGTGTTCTGGGTATTTTTCTAGTACCCATAACACAAGCTCTGCTTAGCTTGGGGCTAGATGATGTTGTGTGGATTGTCCAGTATTATTTATATATTTATTAACTATAGTACTTATTAACAGCATCATAAAACATCTTGCATTACAGCAAAAGTGCGTAAAAACTCACAACCCGAAATGCTTGAAGTAACATTTATACTAAGAACAATACTATGACGCTAAATATGCGGTTTGATTCCCACGTTGCAAATAATGCATAATATATCTTCAAATGATGAGCAATTTTTATAAATATTTGAGAATAATGAATCATGTTTTAGTACGTTTATGTGATAAAGCTTGTTTAATGACGTTCTAGAAATAAACCATTTTAAAAATGCATATGCGTTCGGCTTAGTAATGCTCTAGTTGGTCGATAGAGCCAGCCATTCTTTATTTATGACGTCAAAGCGACTGTGACTGCACAACCAACGACAAAAATCAATTTATTTCAATTGTATGTACACAATTTTTTTATGTTTTTACCATGATTAATTTTATATCTATTTGTTGTTGGCTTCATTATTTATATGGGAACTAATATGGGTACCAAATTAGTACATACTTAGTATTTTTTTAATATTTTAATTTCCATCTTATAAACCGAAATGAGCAGAGAAGAAAACTAATGTTGAACATCAAATTAAGTTTTATGTATGTTTCAAAAGAATAAAATGAATAAAATTATAATTTAGTTACAATAGTGGTGATATTTCAACAAGTTTTTTTTAACACTGGACTTTTTTTAAGCTCTTAACTCATTACGAAATTAGTAAAAAATATATTCCGTTTTTACACCTACATTAAACAAACTTAATTATGTTTTTCATAATTTTGATGGATGTTTTTTTGTTTCATTGTTCTTGTAAAACAATATGTATTATGTATTATAATGTTTTATTAAACTAAATAAAACCTATAATGTCAGAAAATGTATAAAAACAAAACAATCATTAAATTTAAATATTGTTAAACATAAATTAATTAAAACGCGCTGTTTTCTAAAATTTTCGAACATAATAAACATACGTACCTACGTCATTCAGTTTGCGTCAGGTTTGGTTGTTTTTTTTGTATTTAGCATATGAACGTCTAATAATTTCTTTTTTAAATAAGCTTTGACAATGTTTGAAATATTGGATTCAAAATATATTATAGGCTTAAGTTCGTATTTTGTTTTTTTTACGCACACAGTTTTAATCAATAGCATATAACATAAAAAAAAAAACGTGTGGCACTCGGGCTGCCGCGGTAAAGCTATTGCATAGCATTTTTGGCTGGATTACGCATGCGCAGTGTTAGGTTATTTCGTTACGGAATTTTCGGATTCGGTCTCCACGCTCAAGGACCGTGATAGAAGCTATGCAAGAGCTTAAAAAAATAGAAAAATAAAATAGAATAAATAATTTATTTTTTGTCCTTTTATCATAAGTAGATAACAAATTTCGGTGGAACTCAGTAGAGTTCGTCCAAAACAGAGTCAAATTAGGTTAATTCTTGCATTATCTAAGATAAATATTATAATGCTTACATTTATATAATAGTTACTTAATCTAGAATATAGTTAATTAGCATTAAAATGTAAATTGGCTTGTGAATATGTTTTTCAATTGTAAACTAACTTTTAAACTACAAGTAGTTACTTTCTATTAGGTACTTCTTTCTGTATAATAAATATATAAATATTCAAGACATATAATAATAAACTCATATAATGCTCTTCATTTTCATTCATAAATAATTTACGTAATGTACATAGGTTTTACATAGAGACAATTGGCATTCGGTTTTGTAGAGCGTCCATCAATGTTTGTTATCAAACAAGTGTTTGTTATTGGTGAAAATCGAACCTACGACCATCACGGAAGTCAGAGCTCACCAACAGACATCTGTCATTAAAGTCGCCGTACTATTGCAAATCATCATTCCCCTGTCCTTATCACTCGCTTAGTGGCCCAACATGTTTTATTCTACTTACTACGTACAAGCAAATGTTTATTAAGCTATTGCATAGATTCTATCGCGGGCCTTGAGCGTGGAGACCGAATCCAGAAATTCCGTAAAAAAAATAACCTAACACTGCGCATGCGTAATCCAGCATATATTGCTATGCAATAGCTTAACCGTGGCAGTCCCCGAGTGCCACACGTCTTTTTTTAAATAATGTGGTACTGACTATTAGCCTAGTCTCTGCTATTAGATATAAGTACTCACTCGATAAACTAAGTACACTGATAAAGCAACTTGCACGGCGTTGTACACAAGCATGATGGAACTCAGCTTGAAGGCTTCTCGCTTCCTCATGAAAGAAGGTCCAACCTTGAATGAAAAAAATACGTTAAAAATACAGCTGAAATCTTTGAGGGGTTAAATTACACAATAAATACACTAATTCCATGGAACCAAGATGGTGAACGCGAAAAAATAGCTAAATCATAGGCTTGTTAGTATTTTGCTGACTAATATTTAGGTACTTATCCTTAAAAAAAAAACAAAAAAACATCATGAATATTCTCTACCTTCAGTACGAAGACCAGATAAACAGCAAGAATGGTCAATACTGGTCCAAGTGAGGACATGAGAGGGAGGTCATCTATTTCAGCATCTGAAAATAAATAAAATATTATTTATAATTCGTAAAAATTTAGTAAGACACTTAATAATATGTAGGTAACTAAAAGTTACTTAATGGTAATTTGTTACTAAACACAGTACGTTTATGCAGCCTAGTAATTTTATGAGCTAAATTTTGTGTTATTTTATAATTATTACGATGTTATTTGAGGTAGTTAACACTTTATTTATTTAATAAATCATTCTAATTTTTAAACTACGTCTTCAAACTGCTTTCCTATAATAACAAAAAAACGTGTAGCACTCGGGGACTGACGCGGTAAAGCTATTGCATAGCATCTTTTTCTGGATTATGCATGCGCAGTGTTAGGTTATTTCGTTACGGAATTTTTGGATTCTGTCTACAAGGCCCGCGATATAAGCTGTGCAATAGTTTAAAAATCGTGTTTTTCATGTATTACCGAGTTTTTAATCAAATTTATTTACTGAGAGAGTTGAGGGCATCTTTTTGATAAAAACCTTCACCTCAGACCCTTGACCTAACATTGGGATGTACAAAAACCATATATGTAAGTAATCATAGGTTTACAAAAGTGACAAGTAATCTCCAAAAGACAGGATGTAAGTATTTATTTCAAGTTCAGAGAATCACTTAATTGCATTCGATTTTTTGTCAAACTATAAAATATTGTATGCGGAAAAATTATAGGTTGACACAGAAATGAAGATACAATACTCATTTCGTATGTAGTTTCAAATTTTCTGTTTTATTTATTTATTTAAGTTCAAAACACCAAGAGGTTATGGCGACGTTATGTTTGGGAAATATTTTTTTTTAGAAAAGAGAAAACTCAGTAATATTAAAAACGCGTTGTAGCTCAAAAATCAACTCTAAAATATATCATAATAATCAGTCTAAACCAAAAAATGCGGTTACGAAATAAAAATAAACTGTCGAATTGAGAATTTCTCTGCAATATTTTTTTCCTTAAACAAGTTTGAAGGTTACCGTTTTCGTAAGGACGTCAGATATCGTTGAAACTAAAACAAATAAAAAGACGAATTCCAAAAAAAATATGAACGTGACGCATATATCGGATCTTCATGTCTCATAAATTAGGCTCTTTTCTCATGAGTCATTATTTATTTAAGATATCCATGAGTAGTGAACATAATTCACCTAAATGTGAATTATGTTTTTCACTACAATTTGTTATTAGGTGAGAATGATGATACATTGTTACATAAAGGAATCTGTTGCGTCAATCTTTTAAAATTTGTGTAGGTACTTTTAAAGTTTGTAGGTCACTCAGCAAATGCAAATATTGTTATTTTAAATTGAGGAATACCAAGAATACGGATAAATAAAGTAAAAAAATGTTGGACCATTTTTTTGATTTAATTTGATTCTTATCCGGTACAAGCCTTAATCGATGTGTGAAATGATCACGAATATTTACATTTCATCATCATCATCATAGGCACTAGCCCACTGCTGGGTATAAGCCTCCTCCCTCAAACGTCATTCTATATTTTACATTTAATTAAACTTAATTTAACGACGCTTGTTAGCTTGCTAGTTTAGTCTGGTGTAGATCATCTATACTGCATTTGCGCTGTGTAATGAGCACCTTAGCCAGTGGCGACTACCAGCCATAGATGGCGCTGGCTGACCAATAGTGACTCTAACCTATGCCAAAATAACTTGACGGTTTTTATACACAAATTGAATTTGCTTACAAACAAAATCCCGTAATGTATGATGAACAAAAACCGTTACTAACTCTATCGGATCATCGTCCTTATAAATAATAATCTTTGTGGTTTCAATTATAAGCGTAAAAAATACTGTATTGGTTATAAATATATGTTATTTTTATAACAAATACACAACAAACTTAGTAAAAAACTAGTTGAAACTGAAAAGTTTGTTGAACTTACTTTTTGTTGTTTTTATATCGATTTAAAAGGAGGAAGGAGGAAGTTTGAGTTACCGCAGAACTTTTTTGTTGATAAACCAAATTTAGATTTTTTTTTATTTAATTACAGTTTTTCATTTGTACTAGTTCGTTTATACAGTTGCGTATCTAATTTAAAACATATGTTTTCACTATGTTACAATTAACTATTTTTTGTTTTTTTTTAACATCTTAACAAGTGCTTTAGAGAATCTTTATAAAACATTTTACAGAGTTAATTCTTCTATATACCTAAAATACATAGTAATACTAAGACAAAGAACAAACACCAATGTATCACACAAAATTAATGTTTTTTGAGGATTAATGATCTTTCATGATTATAATAAATACGCATTGCTATTCAGCGCGGTAATACAGCCAGTATCTTGGGTACGCTTCCGCTTGGTACTGATTTGGATCAGTTGAACTATCTATAGATCGTTTGCAACGGTCTATAGCTAGCTCAACTGTTTGTTATGTATTTTATATGCATGCACATTTTGTAAATACTGTAATAATCGCAAGTTTGTTTGTGAATAAAAAATATATTTGCTACATTATAAATAGTTATTAACAATATTTAAGAATATATAAGTAAGAAAAAAACTTACATTTACTTTTGCTTAGATCCCAATCCGGGTTTTTTAATCCTATAGTGTTCATCTTGCCGGCACCAACTGTAGTACAACAAACGTGTGGTCAACACTGGCTCTTGGTTGTGAATGTACTAAAAATGGCAAAAAAAAAATAAAGTACAGTCAGCGGAATAAATATATTAAATACACGAATGATTCATATATATATTTATTCATTAACAATTTGTTACAATAGTATTTGAAAGCTTATAATATCTATTTTAAGATGTATTTGCCAAACTGTAGTTTGACGTCAAGGGTTAATCCATGATTAATTTATGTAATCATGCTCAAAAAGTGATAATATTAATTTATTAATCAAACAATTAGGTGACATTACTATAATATAAACAGAAGTAGGTAAGAACATCTATAGCATCACTTTTTGTTAATTTTTACATAGTTCATTAAATGCGTAAATTAAAAATAAACTTCACACGTGCACGAACCATTAATTCTCGTCACTCAAAAATAAAAAATAACCTTCCTTTTGCCCTACGTAGTCGGGTAATAAAACATCAGTTTTCGCTGACAGTACTTAACAATAATTTGTCAATATTAACTAACTAATTGTAATACTAACTAATTGTATTTAAAATACTTTCATATCCTGTCTATCAAGATGATTGAAATACTTAACCTTACTTAGTGATTACAGAACCTAGTTAGTCATGACCCAACTTTACAACACATAGGTTAACTAATTATTGAATTGTCAAATTGTTCCCACGCAATTATAATTTGCTTTGCGAGTTCTAAAAAGATAAAATAGTAGGTATTTTTTTGGCAAAATCGTGATTTAAAAGCATTGAACTTAGAGTAAGAAATTGATAGAGTTTATTTCGGTTGGACAAAACAAATGAATGCTACGTGCGTACGTATTTTAATAGGTTCTTTAGGAAGATTCTGAAGTAGTTTGTTTTGGTACTAAAGTGATAATATCCGAGATATATTTTTTTTCAAGTCACTACCTAAACCGTCATCATCATCTTCCTACCCTTGTCCCACATTATGTGGGGTCGGTACGGTACAACACGTCTTCTTCTTCCACTCTCCTCTATCAGACGTCATCTCAATGCTCACACCTTTCTTACACATGTCATCATTCACACAGTCCATCCATCTTTTCTTTGGCCTCCCTCTACTTCTACATCCATCCACATTCACAAGTCACTACCTAAACCATCTCAGGTTATTTGTCAAAATCTGTATTTAGTTAAACATTTGTTGGGTACAAAGTCCTTATACAATTTGGTTTTAAAATCTCAAAAATATGGAAATCGCGAGTATTTTAAGTAGATAATGCTTGAATAAATATGTATTTTAGAATGGCATAGATGTACTTTATGCTATTTGAGTTAATTAATAATGAGCTGTGTGTGAACCCAGTAAGTCATTGTTTATATTGAACATCTGCAAATATAAAATCACGTTTTTCCTGGGAGGCCGCAGATTATAAGCGACTTACCTTATTATGTCAGTAATTATAATTTTAAAAGTTATTTAGTTATTAACCGACGACCGATGTGGCGCGGCACATTTTTTTGCGAGTTCGATTCCCGCCTTGGGATAAATGTTTGTACGATCTGCAAATATTTATTCCGGGTGTTCTGGGTATTTTATATGTATAATAAAAATATCTATCTATGTCATGTATTGTATTGAGTATGTCAGTCTTCTAGTACCCATAACACAAGCTCTGCTTAGCTTGGGGCTAGATGATGTTGTGTGGATTGTCCAGCATTATTTATTTATTTAACCCGTTACATAATCAACCAGGTCACGAAAAACTGGCACTTATATATTAGACACATCTAGATGACCCTTGTGATTTAATAAAAGCCATGAAAAAAATGTTTTAATTTGTTACTAATCTTAGTAACAAATTAAAACATTTTTTTGGTAGAAAAAAATGTTTTAATTTGTTACTAATCTTAGTAACAAATTAAAACATTTTTTTCATGGCTTTTATTAAATCACAAGGGTCATCTAGATGTGTCTAATATATAAGTGCCAGTTTTTCGTGACCTGGTGTCTAGTAGGTACATAATGCTAGTCATCTGACTAGCATTATGTACCTACTATGCGTTTATGAGTTGGGGCGAATATTTATAAAAAAAAATTACTCACGGAAATTTTCGTAGTTTGAACCAAAAACCATATATCTCATTAAACATTCACATGAAACTCGTGATTTTTATATATTTTGTTTTAACGTCAGTATAATCCTTATATTTTTAACGTATATTTATTTATGACTGAAAGTATTGATGTAAGGTGGTCTTGACACGTCTTTTTTCGGCCGAATTTCAACAAAAAATAAAAACATTTTTCGGAAAACACCCATTTTATGCTATAAGTGCCAAAAAGGTGCGTTGTTTTTTTACTTTGCATATGAAGTCTGCTATAGAATTGTCAATTATAGGTAAAAAAACAATTAATAAAAGAATAATGCTATCCAAGTAGTTTAATTAACTTTCAAGATACTTTCAAGATTTTAGTATTCAATTTATTTTTTGCTGTTACGTAAAATGCCTATAATATCAAGAATTGTTAACTGTTAACCCCCTATCTTATAAAAAGTTAGCGTTGACTTCATGTCATCATTACGTATGGTATCAATACCACAAGTCTGGGCTAACTTATTATAAGAAAGACCGTAAGACTAGTCTTTAAGTATGGTAAAGTTTTACAATGAAATCATTAAAGATAAATTAAATGCAGCCATGTTTCAAAGTTGTTAACATACCTACAAATTAACTGAACTCTTATATATCTATGTACCTACGTTTCGGACTCTTAAAGCTATCTGTAGTCTATCATATTCTATTATATTATTTCATTTTGTCCACTAATTCTAATTCGAATTGGGGGAATAAGATCCACACTGACGTCCCGCAGTGGGGTGTATTGTGCATTGTACCCCTGCTAACCTCACCCCAGCCAGCCCAACTCCTTAAGGTAACGGAGAAGGACTTTGGTTTGGTGGCAGCATTGTTCTAGCATCCCCGATGGTGTGGTATCAGTCCACTGCTAGACGTACCTAGATCTTTCTCAAGAAGCATCACTGAGCCCGGTCTACGGCTCTTCTCATCTAGTGTTTACAAGCTACATTCCACAGATCGTCGCCCTATCACGGAGGGCGTCCTACACTGCGCTAGCCTTGTATTCTATGAATTCAGGCAAATATGTTTTGGAATGTTTGTCTGTCTTGAATATAATTAAACTGACAGTTTGGAGTGAGCTCCATCTATCGACACATTTGAAACTAATCTACATAAACCGAAAAACCGTGGTTTGTTTGTAACGATAATAATTGTCTTTTTTAAATAAACAGCGAAGCAATACTTTCTTTGAAATCGAGTTGATAATGTATTTATCGTAAAATTAAGTAAAAAACCTTATAAAGTATCAAAACTTGTTGTCTCTTTGATAAAGCAAAATAATTGATCAAAATTCATGTTTTACTTGCGCATTTTGTAATACCTACTAGCTGATACCCGATGTAGATTTTATGTAGTTCTATTAGCTTCGTTTTATGTACGTTATTCTTGGTTGGGTTATTATAATGTACAAGCTATATTATTGTAAAGTATCATTAGAATCCATTCAGAAGTTTTGGCGTGAAAAAGTAACAAGTACCTACATCCATTACAAACATTCAAGTTTAGAATATTAGTAGAATTCTGAGTTAATAAGAAATTAAAGTAAGGTCAGTGTGGGTAAGTCCGTCTAGGCTCTAAGTCCGTCTAGTGGCAATAACTTCCGTTTTTGAATAGCTAGAGCCATATAACTCGGTTGGTAAAACAGTATCATTGAGTTTGTTCGAACTAGTGATAATAGATGTCGCTAACATCTTAATGTTGGAAAAAATTTGGCAACCAATTTTTTCCGCGAATTTAACTTGAAGTTGAAGTTTGACGTCTCGTCGAAAAATGAAAAAAAAGGTGTGAAATCTAAGGAGTTTTCTGAGTATCTGTGATAACGTAGGCCATTTACAGATTCGGAAATGTATATCTGGTGTCCGATTCAAAAATAACGCATTAGTTTCGTAATTATAACAAATAGAAAAAATCCAAGCTTCGAATGTTATAGTTGGGAAGTCCGTCTACTATACATAAGGCAAGTCCGTCATATGCCGGTCTTGCCTTAATTCCAGATATTGTCAACCTTTTTAGTAGTTCAAATTTTATAATTATTTTGTACTGTTTATTTGCAACTTGTATCTAAGTATTATTCGCCTGTCTACGAAAGTGAACTCTTTTCAGGGTTAAGCTTGCCTCTGTAAATCTAATCTATTTACGTTTATTTTTCTGTATTTACTTTGTGTATAATAAATAATTAAGTAAAAGATGCACTGGCATGTTTGCAAGAGGACTAGCATCACCTATAAGTATTCTTTAAAAGTTTATAAATTGTGAATACATATTTTGAAAGCATGGAACTATCCAACCTTTTTTTTTAATTTCTGATTTTTTATACCTGACTCATGTAGCATGGCACATCATGTCGAACTTTGTGACCATTTATCGTTTTAACAAAGATCTGGTTTAGAAAATTATCCCATACTCACTTATTTCGTACTGGCAGAAAGTGTTATAAATGTAGCTACAGATCCGGCAATAGTTTGCCACACCATTTCTAAATTCATACATTACATTATTAACGATTACTTGTTTACAAATAAAGATTCTTGTGTATTGATTTGTATGTTATTGAAAAAAAAGTCGTAAGTAGGTACTTTGTGAAAATGTTTACAACCACTGAAAGTACATCATCAGCAAAGATATGCCGGACTTGCCCTTGATTTTAATAATTTTATTTTTCTTTAAAAGTATACCTTATAGTCACACGTTTAAAACACTTATTTCAACGGCAGCTTTTCATCATTTATCGATAAGGTTTTCATACATATTGGCTCACTAGTTACGATTTTATTGCTACTAGACGGACTTGCCTCAAACTGGTTGGGAAGTCCGTCTAAATGCCTACTTTACAAAAAAATGCTATAAATCTGAAGACAATAACAATTAACCCTACTTTTAGATAGATATAGAAAGATAAATGTAATACCAATATTTTCCGACAACTTAAAGTAACTAATACATTTTATTTCGATTTTTAAAGTTAAATCGAAATTCAATTTAAGAAAACTATGCCGGACTTGCCCACACTGACCTTACTTAATTATATGTATACTCTGTCAAACATAGTTTTTACCAATTAAACTTGGACATCCATTTTTAGAGTTTTAGTCAAAAACAATACTCAAGTTATGCAGGACTTGTCGTTGTTTTATGTAGTTCTATTAATTAGTTATATTATATAAAGTGTCCATTTAAGAATGTATTGTTTTGCAATTAGCTTTTACTTTAAAAAATAAACTAGAATTGATTGAGGCCTTTGCTATGGGACACCACATGCTTTAATATAAAAACTGGAATACTTAAATGTATTAATATAACGCGAACCCTTTTACCCGAACTTAGTTTTTTTGTTTTATTTATGTGCGAGTGATGACGCAAATTGATTAGTACCTATATTAGCATTCCTGTCTTGCATTCACGAAACGTTGTCTGAAAGATGATACTGACTACCTTAAGTTCGAATTTGTGTAATATATTTTGTATTTACTTCCACTTTCTCCCTCTACTTTTACTATAATTAAAATGGCGGGAAAGTCAAAATCTCCCAAAATGTATTTCATAAATGATCCTTCATTGGACTTATAATATGTTGATAGGAATGAATTATTTATTATTTATTATTAATGATAAAACAATATAATTTAAGTTAAAATATTGAGAATAATATATTTATTTTCCTGTTTATAATATATTCATTACCGAATTGTATTTTTTGTACCTAAAATGTTTGACTCGAACCTTTATCCTACTTACATAATATTTGACTGTTTTTTTTTTAATTTAAATTATTAATAATACAACTCACGACTTTTAAATATAACAGTAATATAAATTATGCATGACGTCCTATTCGGTAATAAATAAAAAATATGTATATTCATACAACGCTATGTAATGCCAAACTAAGCAAAACTAGTACTATGCATTTATGTAAATAAATAGTTGATCCAGGTTCAGTGAGATTGTTTGGAAGAAATCAATATCGGTAATAAGACCGCCCATTCTATAATAAGCTTGTTTGCTAAACGATTTGTATGTATAATAAAGTATTCTATCTATCCAGATATAAAAAATGACGACAATGATGACAACAATGATGACGACAAATGATGACAATGACAATGTTTGACGACACCAAAATTGTTGTTCTTGCAGAGAATCGAACCCACGACCAAAGAGTTTAAACTAACTGAGCTGTGACGCTTGTCACAATTAAGTACTCTTAAATTTATTTACTTTTAATATATATTATTTATTCATGTCAGGTTAAAGCGAAATAATAAATCCGATTTACAAATACAATTCAGGAAATACTTCGGATAAAATAATAAATATTAGCACATAATTATTTGTAAGCCTTTAAAAGATAATGACAGACCTAAGAAACAATGTTTTAGGAAATATATTTTCCCAGCAGTGGGAAGGAATCTCTTCTTCTTCTTCCCACCGCTGAGAAGTAATAGGTTAGTTTCAAAATAAAATATCTTAATTATTTAATAAAATTTGAAAGCAATCGTTCGCTCCCATTCCATATACGTCACGGTCGTGGGTTCGAATTCCATTTTTAAATTCATCTCTTCTTTTTGCTTACATAAAAGTATTTTGTAATAAATATTTTTGAAAAATATTATTTAATCTTTAATACTTACAATTCATATAACTCTTCAAAAACTTCAACTGTACACTATTTCACTAATTTATTAATTATTTTTATTTTTTGAGGACCGCTACGAGCGACCACTTCCAATGTTGTGAAGTGAATCTTATAAGTAGTACCTAGTATGAATATCTTAAAACCTTCGGAGACTAGCCACGCGTGACAGTGCACGGGATTTTTTTTTATAACAGCAAAAAAAGAGGCACTCGCTTAATGACATGTCAGTGACAAACCTCTGACAACAATGATTATATAGTCACGCTTTAAGAGGGGGATCCACAGAAATAATATCCGCAGATTACTGAATATGTACCTACTTAAAATAATAAAAACTTGGGTTCTAACAGTCGGTTCATTATTACCGCATAGAATAAATAATGTATTTTTTTACAGGTAATACAGCTCAGTTAGCAAAACAATTGTATTTGTTCTGAGTATTCACAAAAAAATTATATCATTTCATATCAGAAATTAGTTTTTAGTTTGAGACTGGATGGCGTTGTATAGTGTTATGTCCATAATATTTATTTATTTTCGTATTAAAAATCTTGTTAGTTCTACTCGATTTATAACAGTTCAAGATTTTATAAAATTATTTGATGAATTATAAATGAATCACGGATCAAATTTTATATAATATTTAGTGCTTATCAAAATAACTTCATTTTTAATACCATCACGGCGCTACAGCTATGCACGTTTATCTTATCTAAACAGTTTTAAGGCTGCAATATTTTTTTTAATTACTTACATCTATTATTACAGGCTTATTATATTACAATAGTGTAGTCATTTGAAGCCAAACGTAAAATAAAAATAAATTTTCACGGACAAATCACACATCACACTCTACCCCCAAGCTAAGCAAAGCTTGTACTGTGGAAACTAGATTGCTGATGGAATAGTTATATTTTTTTTTTGGAAATACATACGTAGAATATATAGTAACACCCAGACACAGAAAAAATGTTTATGTTCATCGCACAAACAAACCCACGACCCACAGCAACGCTTGTGAAACACGAACCGATTTTTAGTGGAGGTCCCCCTTAAGTTTATGGGCTTGTTAAAACAATATTATGAGATACGTAGCAGTATCGCCGTGGTAAATAGTAACGTTATTTTCTTCTGACTAGCACAGTTTATTCAAAGTAAATACAAATACTGGTACCGTTAATTAATAATCTTAGACAAAGGCGAAAGGATCTAGATTAATCACACACCCTCTATATACCTAGCACTTGTTAGAGTTGTTATTAGTTAGTATGTACCTGTATTGTTTAAATAACGTTATTTCTGATAATATATATTTTTTGACGTGACAACGTCTTATAATTCGATAGAGCCGGCTGCACGCACGAAAAAACATGACTCATGCGGCGTTCCTCGCTCTGAGGCGTTCCATGAAGTGCAAGCGAGAGCGCGGAACGAGCGACAAAGAAGCACAATCGGCTTTGGCGTTCGTTGTTACGTTTAACTATCGTCAGTAAACCGACTTTACAGACAACCATTTTTTTTGCAATATTCATCCATTAATTTATTTTATGTAATATTATTTCATTAGCATTTCATTAGCTTGTATCTAGGCTAGATCGTGATTATTTGGCGTACATTTTGTTAAGTACGCTAAAGAAAAAAAAACTTAGCACTCCGGGAGTGCCGGCAGAAGTGAAAACTTCAATATTAAGGCTGGCCTCACACAGCCGGAAAACCTATCTGAATTAAGAATCTTAATTCAGACTCTTAATTCCGGCTCCCTCAACTCACATTATCTTAAAAATTGAGATAGATCAGTAGTCTCTTGTTTCACGACACACGCAAACGTCTCGAAATGGAGGAGGAATTAATACTAATCGCATTGCTATTGGCTCAATACTGAGCAATTCATAATCTGAATTCAGTATGTGTGTGTTGCTCTATGCAAATGTATAGGATTACGTGCGTTATGAAGTCATAATCTTAAATATTCAGACCAGGAATTCCGGACGCACATCAGAATCATTCTTACAGATCGATCTGAGAAATTCATAATCTGAAAAAATCAGAATGTATGTGGATCATAACGACTTTGTATGGGATTCCGGCCTTTCTTAATTAATAATATGAATTCAGATTATGAATTCAGAGACGAATTCCGGCTGTGTGAGGCCGGCCTAACGTTGTGTTTTCACTTCTAAGTTTTCACATAAAAATATAACCACAGACGTCATAATGACAATGACAATCACAATGACACAGACACATTCGCGCAAGCGCCCTGTGCCGCCTAAACAGAGTCAGCACACTCAGGCACGGTAGAAAGAGTGGGAGATACTAGTTCCTCTCCCTTTCCCTCGATCTTACGCTTTCGATCAACGTCACGTGACCCTGACGCGAGTTTGAAAGTTTTTACCCACCCAGCGCCGCTAAAGAAGTTTTCACTTCAAAAAAACTTATTAGTAAAAGGACGTGCAATATTAAATCTTATCGTAAATCCTTATTTTTCTAGAATTTCACATATAATAGAATATTTCTCTATTGTTCTCTAAATGAAGTAAAACATGAATGAAATAAGAATTTAGGGTAACGTACTTATAATATGCTGTCTTATCACTGCAAGCGATCTTTTCTAAGCAATCTTTGGATGGACAGATATATTTTTGTCGATGAGTACCTCTACCATGAGTTGTCATGTTACAGTAAAATCGCCTGACTTTACTACAGTAGTTACGTAAATATTAATATTACGAATTTTAGTACCCAACTATCCCCTAGAGGCGCTGTACAAATCTTCATACATTTTTTTAACTACAGACGCTAGCGAGTATAGTAAAAACTCATGGTAAGCTCTACCATGAGTTTTTACTATACTGCAGTGTGTAGCTGACAAACACAACATTAGAAGAGCTGAAGACCGGGCTCAGTGGCGCGTCTTGGGAGAGACCTCCGTCCAGCAGTGGACTGATATATGATGATGATGACTTTCGTTATGCTATACTAGGAGAGATAAGATAAAGATAAGATAAGATAAATTTATTTCAACAATATACAGTTTCTTTCTGGTACAATGGAATATATAATAACAATTTTCATTCATGCTTATAATTATAGTAATATAACTTCTCATGATTATATTAATATAATTATATGGGTGAGTACCAATTGGAACTTTGTTCCTCACACTAGGACTAAATAGCCTGTACAGTGAGGTCACAGTGATTCGTCTTGGACTTAGTGAAACAAATCGTATACGGCAGAGTTGGAATGTGCTGTGAGAAATTAGATGTACATAAACAAAAAGAAATAAATAAAGAGTTTGACAGAAAAAATAAAAAATTAAACAGAGACAAATTATAAAAGAAAATGTAAACCTTATTATATTTGATTGAAAGAGGGAGGGTTGAGTGTGTGCGAGAGTAGAGAGGTGTGAATGTGAGAGTGTGAGTAAAGTAAAAAGAGGTCACAGTTGTTTCAAGGATATTGTCTCCGAGGTAATTTCTGTTACCACAAAATCATTAAATCTTGTGGTTTTGATTTTTAATTAGACTTTGAGATATTTTTAGCTGTGTTTTATCGTCATCAAAAGAGAACCTCTCGTTTTATATACGCACGGGTTATTCCCATGACAAAGATCTAAGGTCGATGTTAGAGTGAGCGCAATATAAGATAGCGAGTTGGAAAGAGATACGACGATGTTTTCTTTTGACGGGTTTTTACATGAATAAAGCTTTTAAGAATAGTAGAACTTCTACGAGTAGTTCCTGTGGAAAAGCTGGTCAGGAAAAAAAAGAATTATCTCCGTACCTAGTACCAATTTTTGCCGCTTACCGGTTTGAAGAGTATCGGCGCTACCGTTGACGCAATTGTATGTTAAAACTGAACATCCTTACTGACTGGACGTGTTTTGTGAGGCATTGCATTGTTTAAGGTAAAGTTTACTACTTAACATTAGTTACGTTAGTTTGAGTTTTTCTGCTACCATATCTTAAGGAAATAAAAATATTTATTATCTTTTTCTCTTAAAAGCCTCTCTAACTTGACACTGGCATGATTTTTTATTGATTTCACAAAAACATATCAAGCGTTTAGTAAAATTATTAGAATAATTAAAAAGAAAACTTTATTAACAAACAAACTTACGACTATACAGTATTTACAAAATGTACATTGACATATAAAATACATAAGAAACAGTTGAGCACACACCGTTGTGACAGACCGTTGCAA
Organism: Ecliptopera silaceata; assembly: GCA_932527185.1. Lineage (NCBI taxonomy): Eukaryota > Metazoa > Arthropoda > Insecta > Lepidoptera > Geometridae > Ecliptopera > Ecliptopera silaceata. The sequence goes on along the minus strand of OW052194.1, from coordinate 10,386,709 downwards.
ACGATCTATAGATAGCTCAACTGATCCAAATCAGTACCAATCGGAAGCGTACCCAAGACACTGGCTGCATTGCCGCGCTTAATAGCAATGCTGATAATTTTTCGTTCTAATAATTAAATAAAAATAGTAATAGTTAGATACTTAGATGCTTGTATTGTCTCTGTCACTCAAAGACTTATAGGTGTTAAGTGTAATGTGATTTTAATTTCCTAGCAATTTTATGAACCGGAACACAGTAGGTAATGTAATCCAATGCGCTGCAGCAAAGACAGGTCCAGTGGTACTTCCCCGGACGAGCTCTTTCACAAAAAGCTTCAATTTATCGAGGCTATGCAAAAAAAACAAAACATATTAATAATAAAAGAATAACAATATTGGAGTATTTTTTTTCTCTTATAGATACTATTATTTTCATGGATGTTAAGTCTCTCAACACACAATCTTAAAATTTCTTGATGTAACAAATAATAAATAGGAAGACATGTTTACTTAAAATATCAATCATTGTCTTCCACTTTCATTTGTTGTATTTTTTTATTTTGCCACAATCTTGAAACTATTATATATAATCATACCTTGTACTCTTACTTTGTGAGAGAAAAATATAAGTACGAATTTTTATTTCTTATTATTTTTATCAATAAAAATTTGTTAAACTTTATAGTTGAGATGCAACAACTAATATATATCAACTAATGGTAGATACATTAGGTACACTAAGATCACTAAATGTCAATGACCAGTGCGTAGTGGTTAGTTGACCCGGACATTTAATTTTAGGTTATGAGTTCTAATCCTGCTCAAAAAATTTATATCAATTAATTATTATTATATTAATCTATAACGCGTCTAATTTTGTAAGTGTAATCTAAATTTTCAACATATTTATTTTATTTAACTATAATCAGGAGAGGTGTATGTCAGTGTAGTAGTTAAATTAAAAATAAAGTGAAACTACTGGCATATGCACGGCATGAGTTCTATAATTAAAAATGCTGAAGCATTCAACTACTTAGTCAAATTAATTCTGAATAAAAATGACTTGGTAATTGTATTAATAGTAACGGTAACTATTTAACCCATCAATGCTAATGGGTCTGTGAAACCCAGAATGGTTTAAACACGTTAGACCCAGACTCGGTTAATATGCTCCCAAATCTCTGAACATATCATGCTTAATTCTTAGTATCTACTGAATATATCTTGAATGTTATACACTAATGAGCTCATAATTAATAATAACAATAATAATACTGGACAATCCACACTACATCATCTAGCTCCAAGCTAAGTATAGGCGACAAAGAAATTGGTTTACCACTTTTGATGATATCTCCCAGTAACATAATTATTCGCTAATATAAGGATTACAGATTGACAGAATCTGACGTAGCAAATATTAATCTGTCAAGCGAAAATAGCCCTTGATGTTTTGTACGTGCAAATGATATTCAGCCTTAGAGTGGTAAACCAATTTCTTGGTCGCCTATACAAGAAGACTGACATATTTGTAAAAGAATATTGACATTCATACGGTTTGCATTGCTTCTCAAGACAAATCCTCAATAGAATTGTTAGAAGCAAAGGTAATAAAGGATGATAACCATATGATACCATACTATAAGATTACCCTTAAATAGTTTCATAAATAATCATAAAAAATCATATAGTGGTATATTATACTTATACCCTATTTGCAATATAGGGTTAACAATAACACCAAGGAACTCTACTATTTCATTGCTTGTTAAAAGTAGTAAGTAGTTTAAAATAGCGGTGCATTCTAGTAGTTTAATAAGTGTTGTTCAATTTTAACTTTTTTTTATTTTAGGTTGTATTTAAAAAATGGCAGTTATTTTAAAAAAAGCGTGGGAAGGATTTACGTTTATGTTTGATGAACTTCCGGGTAAGGTTTTGGTTTTAATTTGATAAGGCTTTCAAGGCCTTTTTACACTAATGACGTGGTACCACCTAACTTTTATTTATTCAAATGATTTGATAAGACGACCTTATGTTAAGTGGTAGGTAATCTCTACCAAAAACTGCACCCAACACTCTGAAACATAAAGGTACTAAATCATGTGTCTGGAATTACGTGCAACATTTCAAACCAGATAGCAATGACATATATATATATACATACTTTGATATATATATATATATATTTATTTTAATAATATAATATACTTACCCGGACATTTCACACATCGCGATTACTCATAGAATATTATAGTAACACCCAGACGTATATTTATTACACAGACTTTTGGTCTCGACGGGAACCCACGACCTATACCATGGAAGGCAGAGCTACTACCAATTCGGCTGTTATGTCATATTTGATAAATATGTACATTTTGTAAACATTGTAATAATCAAGTTTGTTTTTGAATAAAAAAATCTAAATATTGTTTAATGTAAATTAGTACCTGTTTTTCAAATACGTCTTAGTGTCCTTACGTGCATCATCAACCGCGTCATCAGCTGCTAACGCCCTGCGCAGAATAACGGCGTACGGGTCTTTGCTCCCGTGATTGCTCCCCCAGGAGACAAGAGAACTTCTTAGTGTCCGTCCGCCCCCCCCCCCCGAGAGCCAAATTCCCTTACATTTTGCGATATTAATGGTATTGGCTCCTCTGATGCAAATTTTGTAAAACAAATACATTTTCAAGAAGAGAGTCATTAACAAGGAAGAGAAAACAAAAACTGTTGGAATCTGAATTAAAAACTCAAGAAACTAATCATAATCACCAATTAGATGTATTCACATGATTGTATGAAAGATAAACTTGTTATATTATGAAAAGAACAATAAATAAATAAAAATATGTTATATTAAATCAAGTAGCAAGATAGCAATATATAAATAAAATTAAAAAAAGTGATATTCATAAAAACAAATCGAAAGGAACTACATATTAGTATATAGCTCTCATAATACTGTTGAAAGCGAGCTCGATTTCTTTGTTAGTTACAATTTATTTAAAATAAAAGAGCTATGGAACAATTTATCCGCACATCTGCTTCAAACATTATGAACCTTTATTTACTCAGTTTTTTATTTTCAGATCAAAGAACAAAAGTATGGTTTTTAGTATCAAAGCCATACCAAGGCATAACATTACTAGGACTCTATCTTATGTTTGTGTTGAAATGGGGACCTAACTTTATGAAGGGTAGACCTGCATACAACCTCGATAAAATACTTATTTTGTATAACTTTTTACAAGTTATTACATGTATCTACGTATTTTACAATGTAAGTACCTACTAGTACATACTTTTTAGGCAAATAAGATGAGTGTTCATTTTTGATTACCTATGTGTCATGTTAGTCTAGAGTAAAAAGAATGAGTAATAACCTAGAAATAAACTATTAGTTAATTGAAAACAAGAAGAAGCACGGCGTTCATCACCTTGAGGCATTGATGTTAAGTTCTGACATAGCATGAACATTGAATGAACTTAACATTCAACAGGCTTTTTGGAAATCGAAACATAGCAATACGAGCAACAATATTTAGCGGTTACACTTCTTTCTCAAATGAAATATGTAAAAAAACTCTCTACTATTTGATAGTCGACTGACTTTAATAGCTACCCTAAAAATGTAATTTAACTTTTCCAGTCACTAGTTCTAGCCTGGGCTTGGGACTACAAGTGGATCTGCGAGCCAGTCGACCACTCCCCGAATGAGAAGTCACTGGAGATTGCCAAGTTTACCTATATCTACTTCATCATGAAGGTCTTTGATCTTATTGATACAGTAAGTACCAAGCTGATAGACTCTTCAATACCTTTCAATAACTGGGTTAGGCAAGCGTAGTGTAGGACGCCTTCCGGCGAGATGGAGCGACGATTTGCGGAGTGTAGTTGGCACTGGATGAGAATAGCCGAAGACCGGGCTCAGTGGCGCGTCTTAGGAGAGACCTTCGTCCAGCAGTGGACTGATATAAGTTGTCGATTAACTGGGTTTTCAAAGAAGAGCACACGGACATGTTCAAATCACACTGCGTGTTATTATAGCAGTAGGTTTCAGATTGAAACTTACAAAACCTCACGGTACGTCGGACACTATTGTCAGAGTTTGACAGGCGTCACAGCTCAGTTGGTAGTAGGTCTGCCTTCCATGCTATATGCCTTGGGTTAAATTCCCACCCAAAGCAAATGTGTGATGAACATAAATATTTGTTCTGCGGGTGTTACTATGTATTCCATGTATGTATTTACAAAAATGTATATAAGTATTATATCAGCAATCCAGTTTCCATAGCACAAGCTTTGCTAAGTTTGGGACTAGAGTGTGATGTGTGAATAGTCTGTATTAATTGTTGTTGTGGAGTTTAGTTGAATTTGTATGTACATATACCTAACGACAATTTGTAACAATTATTTTGCTTCAAAAATAAGCGTATGCTGTGTTTGACCGTCGCTCGATTTAAAATGCTAAACGTAAAAGTTGACCTTTGTGCTAATTATCAAACAATGGATTTGTAGAAAATAAAAGAAAAAAAAACCACTCACGTCTGTTTTATGTTAATTTTTAGGTATTTTTTGTTCTACGGAAAAAGTATCGTCAAATAACATTCCTTCATATATACCACCACACGGGCATGGTAATGCTGACATGGGGAGCTGTCACATATCTACCAGGTAAATACCTGTTTCATAATAAAACTACCTAATAGCCATTTTAGGTATCTAGATTACTAATAGCGACTATTTAATTTACTTTGAACTTCTAAACCTCTACTTTTCTTTCAAAATTTTTGTTTCAAAAATATTTGTACAACGTTACATTACATATTAACAAAACAAGCTAATTTTACCGGATGATGTAGCGGTGTTAAGAATCATCTTTTTGTAATTGCCACGAATCAGACGAGTTCTGATACAAACTTATACTTACCCCTAAAATATAGTAGCTTTGACAATTTGCAAGTTAGTGATATTCTCTTGTTTTGCTTATATACCTACCTACTTAGCTTACTACAATGTAGATAGTGTTATTGTTATGTACCAACATAACACTAACACTACATTGTAGTAAGCAGGTCATCGTTTGTTACTTTACTTTACTTTAAATCATAGCAATGTAAGTATCAGTGCTTTGCGGCAAAGGAAGGCTGTAGTAGGTACTTTCCCAACAAGTTCTTTCAATCTTTCAAGTCCAACTCAGTTTAACCTTTACTATTTACATTTGGAAACGACCAATGTGGCGCGGCGGGCGAAGGTCCGTCTGCGACGCGGAGGTTGCGGGTTCGATTCCTGCCTTGGGATAAATGTTTGTACGATCTGCAAATATTTATTCCGGGTGTTCTGGGTATTTTATATGGATAATAAAAAATATATATCTATGTAATGTATTGTATTAAGTATGTGAGTCTTCTAGTACCCATAACACATGCTCTGCTTAGCTTGGGGCTAGGTGATGTTGTGTGGATGATCAGCATTATTTATTTCTTTAATTTCAGGAGGCCACGGTACTCTTATTGGAGTGATCAACACATTTGTTCACATCATAATGTACTCATACTACCTCTACACGGTCGTCAACCCAAGCGCCAAGCAGTCTGTCTGGTGGAAGAAATATATTACTCAACTGCAAATTGTAGGTTATGTTTTAAACTTCGGGGTTGTGGCTTCGATTCCCATCTGAATTTGAGTGGTCTAGATTGAAAATAGTGAAAACCTATAACAGCCCGTTTAAACATTGCATCCTTAGATCAATTGGTCTGCAACAAAACCATTTATTTTTTTATAAAATGAGCTATTATGCTACGGTGATGCACTTTTAATAAGGCAAAACTAAACACCGAATTTTTTAAAAAACTATCTATTTCAATCTAAATCAGTGATATCTTGCACAATACATACTACTATCTCCATACCGAATGTCAGTTGCATAAACAATGTTATTATGAGCGCCGATACATGTCTACACTATACAGGGTGTAACAGAAGGGGTGGACCAAAAGCAAAAGGGCGATGGGGGAGCGCAATGCCTATGGATATAACCCCTATGTATGTTCAGCGAAATTCAGTCGTTCAAAAGTTACTCGCACTTTTGTGTTTTTTTTTTCCATTAACATATTTAGGTTAGATTTTCCAAGTATACCCAAACTATCAAGGCTACAACCCTATTTTTTTACACCTTGTAGCCTAATAGTACTTTTCGTACTATATTTTGCCCCATTGCCCTTTTGCTTTTGGTTAACCCCTTCTGTTACACCCTGTATAGTGCACGCGTTACAAACTGAATCGTCAGGTCATATACATGCTGTTAAGCACATTATTATGAGGCTACACAAGCTCTAAGAAGCTTACGGATCAATTGCAAACGCGGGCGCTAAAATTATGAGATAAACTCTCCGACATCAAGTTAGTGTCATGTCTGAACATTTACTAATTTTAAACTGACTATGAAGTGAGTTTGCAGGATTATAGATTCGTGTATAATAAAACAATTTTCATGAGTTTTTTACTTTTTCAGCTTCAATTCTTCTGGTGTGTAGTCCACATGGCTACCATAGTGTTCAAGCCAGACTGCGAGTACCCTCGGTGGACCAGCGCGGTGTTTCTACCCCAGAACTGCTTCATTCTAATCCTCTTCATAGATTTCTACATCAAAAACTATATCAGGAAATCTCCAGCTCAGCAAATTGCAGATCTTGAAAAGAAACAATCTAAAAACTTTACTAATGGTCACGTTAATGAGTTTACAATAATGGCACAAGCATTGAATGCTGTTAAAGATGATACACAAATTAGGGTTCCGCAAAGTGAAACTCTGAGTAGTGTAAATGGGTCACGCGTACTACACCAAAGTTTACAAAACGGGAATCATCGATCCCAAAGTGGGTATCGAAACTCTCAAAACGAATGTCATACAGACGAAAATAGGTCAAGAACTAATGGCACCGATTACATCAATAAAGATGAAAAGCATAGAAAATTGGAGTAGGGACTTGAAAAATTGTAACTTACTGAACTCGACATTCACGCAGTCGTTTTAGAAATAGCCTTTACGCACGCGAGCTAATAAAATCTGCCTCGTCGGTCGCTTACGCAAAAACACGCCAAGAACCTATAAAAGAAACTAGGGGTACGTACGAATAAATCTGAAGGATCACGTTGACGCGCGGTGTGACTCGAATATGTTACATTTACGAAACAACACAGCGATTGTCAGATTTATTTGTACTAACCTCTTTGGTAACGTTAGTTTGAAACGTTGCTGCGTCACTAGCGTCACCGCGCAGTGTATATACGTAAACAAATTCCTACTTTTACCTTATTTTAGATCCTTCAGATCATCGGTGACGCAAAAACCCTGAACTCTATGCTGTGATGATCCGTTTTATTTTACATATTTGTATTTAATTGTTGAATCAACAGCACACATAGTTAATTGTTTTACAGTAAAGCTGTCATTGAGAGACAAAACAGCTCAGTAACAGTTTCAAACCTAAAAAAACATACTTTAAAAAACTACTGTTGTACCACAATGTATGGTTTTAATATTTTATCTATTTAACCATCATTTAGTAAGTAATAAGCCCATTGAACTTGGCCAAAGTGGGCTATTTTGAATACACTGCTGTATCTATTCACTTTATATTTATAATTAAAGTCTGAGACAATGTCGGACACGCAATGTAACTAGTAAAGATAGCGTTCGTAATGAGCTTTTACGTAGCATGTGCGTAGAGCATGTTAGTGAGGTGAAAATGTTTTGAATTGTTGTCAGCCTTCATATTATTTAATATATATTTTAGAATAAGCAAATTATTTCAATAAATGTTTTTGTCAACGTTCGTTTTTTTTTATTTCAAAAATCATTTTATTTATTATTTTGTTGATCTAGTTGACCCAGATTTTTACCATTGGTTATTTCTTTTCATCATCCCGCCTTTCATATATTTTTTTAGAACATTTTGTTTCAAAATTCTCATAGTCAATATGATCGTAAAGAAATATTAAACATGTATTTCCTTGTATTTCCTCCATTTGGATTTGGTAAAAGCGCGCTGCACACAAAAAATAAAGGAAGGAACTTGTAATGTTCTTAAATGTGGGCTCTTGAGCTTTTGAGACCTTTGCGTGATTTCCGTTTGAGGTTATGAGTTAGGCGAATAGCTACGGGCTAAAAACGCCGGTGGGCTAGTGGTAACAAACCCTGCCTTCGGATTGTGCCGGATCATGTGTAAGCTATATTTGAAAAATATGTGCGTAAGGCCAAACGATTTAAAACAGTGTAGAAAAACATCGTTAGGAAATCCAATTCACACCTTAATTAGTCTTCTAAATTAATCTTTGCACTTATACCTAGTAGGTAGGTATAGGTACATTTAATAGTTTTAAATACAATTTGACTCGATGGCTTGCGGAAAAATGCTTTTATAGTATTAATGAATTTTTTGACTACAAATTATAAATAAGTAGAGATTAAATAGACTTGTAAGTGCTTATTTTTTAAATTTTACCGTTTGACATTAATGTATTTGATTTCTTGACTATTTTTTTAAATATTGCAGTTTGACATTTTATTTGATATTCTTAATATTAATTTGTAATTTTGTGTGTGTAATTGTTAATTGTATTCTATGTGACATTCAAACGCCTGTAAAGGCAGATTTTAGTGAATCATTAATATCTGCTAACACCTGTAAGAACCTGAAATTATTGAATAAATGATTATGATTATGGTACTTGTAATATCTGTGGATAAGGCCAACTTAGGAAACCATGAGGACTGGACCGGCCAAAAAGACGTTGACGAAAGACGTTGACGAGACGTTCTACACAACAGAAGAGAAGATCAAGAAAGAAGAAACGATTGTGGGAGATCTGACAGCGGGACATGATAGGTTGAATAAAAAAAGTTCATAATACTCTTCTGTCTAATATCTTTAAAAAAATTGTCACATAACTGCTTCATTTAAATGCATCATCATCATCAACCTATATCAGTCCACTGCTGGATATAGGTCTCTCTCAAGACGCGCCACTGAGCCCGGTCTTCGGCTCTTCTCATCCAGTTTTTGCCAGATACACAGTTAAATGTATCATCTAAGTATAATAGTTAATAACTTTGATAATAACGCTTCAAAAGCGAACTGGTAAAGTAACGCAATGTTTTAGAAAAATATAAAAAAAAATGAATGTAGGTCTTCAAAAACTACCATCAAGTCGAGTCATTTGCTCTTTTCAATCAAGAGTTTAGCTGCTTGTTTTGTGATCTATTTCTACTTCAGTTTAGTTTTAACCCACAAATTGCTCTAGAAAGCCTGTACAGACTGTTAAATTCAGTATATTATTGTAGGCTAAAAATACAGCAGCATATGGTAAACAGACATGCTTGTAGAAATGAATTTCTGACATTGGTTTTATTTTACAAAAGTAATCAGTCTTGTTATATTTAGCACATGCCCCAAATAAGGTACTAAATAGTTGTATTAAAATTCTAAATTGTATTACCTGTGCCATAAGTAGGACATCTTAGGAGTCCTTATATCGCGTGCTAGCCCGTTTTGTCTGCCGGTCGATATGCCGCAGTGCTGCTTGAGTCGGCTCGCGTTCCACACGGCCAGAATTTTGCCGTCCTTTAGCCATTCAAAGCTGTTGATATCTTTACGGTGAGTTCCTTTTTCACAAGTGACATGACAGAATACCCATTTGTTTTTTGTTTTTAGAATCTATCGCCGGCCAGTTTTAATTTTTTTTTTCAGTGTAATTATTTTGAGTGGTGTGTGGGTGGTGTTTACAGTTTGGTAAGGAATTATCGGGAAAACGTAAGTCGTAATCTATGAATTGGGAATCTATTTTCAGCTTTACTATTATAAATAATTTCAAATAAATGGAAATTATATAATTCAGACACTCTATTTGAGACAGTTGTTAGCGAAGAAGATAACGTATAACCTATGAATGTTATTAACTAGTCCAAAGTTTCATGAAAAACCTGAAATATTAAAGTAATTTTCTGTAATTCTTTGGAGGAATTACGTAAAGTAAGGTTTCGGTGCGGATGTTTTGCGACAGGATTACTATTACCTAATCGCAGGCGGAAAATGTTTCGTGAAACTTTTCAATACTTCATGATGTTATGCAACGAATTTAGTTAATAACGTTCTTGAATGCGCAAAAATTGACTCTTTATTAATTAATTGACAATTGAATTGACTATTTCATATCTAAGTGTCCAAATCATAAAGTTTTTTTTAATTTCGGTATTTTGTTGTTGAGATGACCTGAAAAACATTTTGTTTCAAAATTCAGATGAATCAAAAACATATAATTAGGTAACTACTATAAAAATAAAGCGTTAGTTATAAATATTTACACTTTACAGCTAGGTACTGTAGTTTATTACATAACATAACCTTAAAAAGTTTTATGCGGTATTTTGTTGCAATCAACAATTTCGATGGTTGCAATTGCAATTTATCATCTTAACATTAAAACTCAATTCAAATAAACCTTATAGTTCTTCTTCTTTTGAATATGGCCTCTATCTGTAGATACGACAGGCAATTCTACTAGTGTCAAGTTTATATTTTGAAAAAAAAATCTATAAAATAAAGGTAAGCTCTCAATGTCAGTATAAAAATACTTAAAGATTATGTTTGTGCATTTGATACACATTCTTTAGTTAGTAAGGCGATAGCTTTACTTGGCTCCTCAAACAAAATAGACAGCATTAGTATTATAACGATAATTAATATTCAGTTATATATAAATACAAGGATCATTTAAAATCTTTTTATACACTAGGTGATTCTTATGCAAGTTCCAGACCAGAGCTTAGAAAAACGGACACTTTTTCTCATCATACCTCGTAACAACGTGGTAGTGTAATAAACCTATTATTGTTTAGTTTTATATTATTGACTTTTCAAACCGTGACCTAAAAACCTCTATATTAATTAGATTAAGCAACCAACTTCTATTTCAAATTACGGAAACCCATGTCATGTCCCTGGGGTGTCCACAAACGAGCGAGCAATTTAGGCTTAAGCTTGTTACCATCCCAAAACTACTGAGCAATCTGTCATTATAAAGAAACCACTTTATATAATCAAATCAGACAATGTTTGGGTATTACATACCATATATACACATAGCTCTGCGTGGCTTGGGGCTAGATGAGATTGTGAACAATCACGGTTTTGCATATAGTTTTCTTCATATTTAGAATGTGTTTAACTAAAATAAAACTAGATGGCGCTGCTCAATTTGCACTTTTTCTGAAACGCGCTGACGAAAACTCACGGCATTCTACCAGTAAACATAAGTAGGTACACATCAGTATAGCGATGAATGAAAAATGAAAAAAAATCAATATAATGAATCATTCAATATTCATTGAACCGATTTTACCCCGATGCGTTGTTGAAAAGAAGATTAGATTCCTATTTTCGACCCTAATTGGAACGTATCCTATCCTATTTCGTGTCCTTAATTAAAATAAAACCCTTTCAGTTACCACAATAATCATTTTCTAATTAACTATACCTTGGTACTATCTACTGGTACTTCTCGTGTTAGCATGTCGTTGGCAATCAACAAACGACACGAATAAGTAAATCTCTGAATTATCCCACAACGTCCTTCACAGACTGAGCATTATTATTATGACTCGTATTTATGAATATAATTATCATTATAATAAGTGAAACGCGTAGCAAAAAAATTCTAGCAAGTAGTGTATGACTGTTATTTCTATAACAATTAACATTCAAGTTACTGGAATATTATTAGGATGAAAAGAAATTGAGGACTTGTCCTATGAGGTGATGCAGTTGGTTGTCTCACAAGCTACATAGCGTATAATGGTTTCTGAGACGTTTTTTTTGTTTCACGTGGCCTACCTCAGCAATGCAAACCTCACTCTTTGGTCCTTAAAAGTGCTCTGCACTATAAGCTAGGCCTGTAAGGTCTATCTTATAAAAAGTCACTTATGGTAATCAAGACTTGATGTCTTGATTACCATGCGTTATGGTGACATAATGTCAACGCTAACTTTTTATAAGATAGGGGGAATGTGTTTCATTCTATTAAAAGAATATTCAATATTTCGCAGACATGATGTATTGATTACTATACGTAATGATGACATAAAGTCAACTTTTTATAAAATGTTTATTTTTTTGTCATTGCAACATTTACATGACATGACATCCCCAAATTCAAAATACTTTGAAAACTAAAGGGCATTGTTACACTTTCAGAAACATTTCAAAAGAAAAATCTACATTGAATAGAATCGACGGAATAACCTGGTTTTCAATTAAATAGGTGTTTGTTAGTAATGTATTGCTTTAGCTAATCAGGTCGTATGATTGTTTTGATTTTTAAACACGTGTACGGATTTATGAACGAAAATGAGAAAAAAAATGGTTGTCTGTAAAGTCGGTTTACTGACGATAGTTGAACGTGACAACGTCACTTCATGGAACGCCTCAGAACGCCTCAGAACGCCTCATGAGTCATGTTTTTTCGTGCGTGCAGTTGGCTCTATCGAATTATAAGACGTTGTCACGTCAAAAACAAATCCAACATGAATAATTCAGTCACCGTTAAATAATGGTCATAAACTCTGATAGTCACAGAGTGATCTACTATTATAAAACTGGTAAAGAGCCAAAAATTAAACATGGAAAATGTAAATACGCGGATCCACTAATAAGTAAACAATTCTGAAACTAAAAATCGATTTTTATGCGTGTCTGTTTGTTTGTTTGTCACGCCTAAATCACTGGACAGATTGCAATAAAAGAAAATCTTTCTCTTTTCAAAATGTGCTAAGTTTAATTTGCAATCAAAGACTTTTTTAGATACAGCTTGACCTCTCTTCTTGAACATCGCGGGTTCAGCTAGTGATTAATATTTTTCAAGTAAATTATATATAATTGGAAAATTCAGTCGTTTTTATTGAGAATTCTGCCACACTCTTACAATACATGCTTGTATTCGTTTGATTTCTAATGGCGCCGTATAAAATCATAAATTTATAAATTGAATATTTTATTTGCTGTTTCATGCAATTTAAAGGTAAATTCATGCAAACTATATCAAAAAGGTCACACATAGCATTAGCATTATGATATACTTAAACCGATAGTTTATAATAAAATAATCGAGTTACTATGGCTGTTATATAATTATACTGTTTTTTTTAAAGGAAAAACCGAAAACAAACATGAAAGTAATTAAGGCTTTTGAAGTAAAATTATATTAAAATTTCGGTTTTTCCTCCCGTGAACTAACAAAATAAGAGAAAAGGGTCTCAAGTACTTTACGAGTGCCTGCGAGGAAAGGGTTTGTTGGCTCAGAAGGGTTGAGGAGTTGCAATAAGCGTTTTTAACCTTTATTTACTGTTCAAAAAGATTTTTCAAAAATATACGATTTGTATAGAAAAAAATCATCATTGGAAAAAATAAGCTTAAACCCGGATTTGAGATTCGACATTTTATATAATGTTATAGAAAATTATGTGAAAAAATATTATGAAAAGTCTCGTAACTAGTTATAATATTAATAGCAGCAATTATGGGATAAATATTCGATTCAAAGAAAGAGATAATTTTTTTATAGTGGATGTATTTTATAATAAATAAAAAGTAATTAAAAATAATAAATAGAAGATTTAAAAAGCTGTCGCATTGCGGTTGCAATAGAGATATTTTCAGAACTATTCTGTCCTAACTCATCGACGAACTTACAAGGACGTCTACCTGAATGGCCCTGGGGGATTTCGTGGTTTTCCACAACCAAATTATTCAGGCACTGCTAAAAAAACAATATAAATAAAACATTTCACGTTTTTTACTTATTTGTATGAACATTTCTGTAGTGATTTGAAATCCTACATAAACTATCTTAAAACTTGAAAACTATCTTAATTATGTAATATTAACAAAATTTATTTATTTATTTAATTTGAACGGAAAAAAAACCATTAAGAGACTAAGTTTAGTTTTTTTGTGATCGAAAAATAACTATAAAACACTTAAATAAATTACGAATAAAATTGTTTATTAATACCACTTTTATTCCAACGCTTCTTTAGAAGATATGATACAATACTCTTAGGCTACAACTAGCATGGTTCAAATCTACCAAAACAGTAATAAAACTCAACAAAACACAAGAAAACAATAAAAATACTAAACATATCTCATTAAAAAGACGGAATTTTTCGCGGTAGTCTAAATACTAATAAATTAACCACATTAATTCTAAAGCAGACAAATGTATTTCGAAATATTTTCTTCTATCATTGTTTCCTTGTTTGAAACACCTACGCTAATCATGAAAGCAATTTTACCATTGAGTTAATTGTATATGAAATACTTTACCATTAAAACTAGAATGAATCTCGAATTATATTTATATGAATGACTTACGGCCGGTTTCTGAAACGTTGATCAACCAAAAAATCAAATTACAATGTGTCAATACTCGGATCAATCGTGATTCGAGTAATCATCGAGTAGATACCCAGTAGAGACGAAATGTTCTATTATTTGTGTAGACAAAAATTCCGCCAAATCAAGGCAGCGAGGCTGCGCTCTGATTGGCCGACTTAAGGCCAGTTCACAATTAAATGACTAAAATGACGGATCGGTTTCGGAATTTTGAAGACCTTATTACGCCTCAACTGGATATGTAATGTACTCCATGCGAGTAATGGACGAAGAGAAAGTAACTTCAAGTGCAAATTATTTTTAAGGTTTATGAAATACACTATCGAGTTAAAGCAACCATTGGTAGAGGTATAAAGGAAATTAGTTGTTTCGTTTGTACGCGTCATACTTGGCCTTGGTTTTATTTCTAACCTATTACCTACTAAATATAGATCACCTATAAATATCTACGTAACTTCAAAAACTTTCAGAAATTGTACAAAAGTTATAAAACTAACAATTTCTTTCAAATAGACAGCAAAATCCTATATATTCTTACTAATAGTGTTTTTTTAACTAGGTTAGATCTCATAATATGTCTACCTTGCCTAGTAATATTGTTACTGTAAATTTATATTTCAATTTGTTTTATAGCAAAACTACTATGTTCCAGAAACGTATTTTTGTAAATGGCGTTGTGAAAGGTTTATATATTAACGCACCTACATAATCAAGTAAATAAGCAGATTTGTATTTACACATACAAGTTATCAACCTCGGTATATTATTATTATTGTATTGTAGGATTTCCCTTCAATAAGAGCCTAGACGGACATCATTAGGTACTAGTAAAGGTGAGGTTTCTGTCACGACGTATTTGAAGCTATAAAACATGACTGACAAAACTTTTCTTGTATATAGTAAATAATAGTAAATAATGCTGGACATAGTATTGGAATATAATAGAATAGAATAGATTTCTTTGACTGATCAAACTTTCGAAATGATTGATTATAAGTTTCACTAAGATTCGACTAATATTTTTTAAGTAATTTAAAAAAACATTTTTAAGAGTCACTTCGCCGCTAGTTTTAAACTTATAAACAAGTTAGTTTTGATCATTTCTTTTATATTATTGATCGTTAAGTACTGCGCAGTGTAAAATCGCGGTCGCAAGACATTAGATCAAGACATCTCAGCTTGCCCCCGATTCGCACTAAGTACACCTTCAATCAATGTAACAATAATGTCACTTGAATACGTATTACTCGGACATTGACCGATGTGCAGGTGGAGTGGTGAAAGGGCCGGTTTATGTACGTTCCTAATCGAACAAAACATATTATAATGCTTTCAATATGTCATTAAAGTGTACCTTTGTATCAAAGATTTACTAGAACTGAAATTTAAATTAAACTCAAGCGCGGTGTTTTTGCAACAAAACGAATTCAATATTCTCTTTAAATTTAGTTATGAATAGGTACATAATAGCACTCTGAAAAATTATGAACGTATCTACGCACTATAAAACAAAAAAAAATATGCAAATAATATAAATCTATATATTTTTGTATAGGTTCATCATCGTTACGTCGTACGACGAACAATCAGCACTATTAAAAAATATTAAGTCCTCTCGCAAAGATTAGTTAGCAGTAGTTTGAATATATTAAAGGCTTATTATGCTAAACGGATGTTTAATAGTTTTTATAAACTTTCTATTCTAGGCTTTCACTGGTCGAGTTCCAGTGGACGTTTCAGTAAATAATAAAACACCTGCTAGACCGTAGCAGCTTGACTTTTAAAATATAAATTAGACGTCTTTTCCATTCATTTAAGCCGATGTATATATCTATATACTTACCAATAATTTAAACCAACAATATGCAAGATTTCCAAATTTAAAGTTATATTTCTTGTTTTTCTTTTGTAGGTCAAAATTGTGGCAACCCTAGAGTAAATCGAGGCCCTATTTTAGTACAAACATTTCTAACAAAAAGCCATAGCACTTTGCAAATTGCAAAATAACTATGCATTGGAAATGCATACTGTAATTTTATTGACAAGTGACTGATGTATTTTCCATTTATTGTTTTCTAACCTTGTTGTGTTTTGAAACTACCCGCTACATAGGTAGTATAAGTGTTTTTATCAGTAGTTCTGTATTTTACATCGTTTTTTTATTGTTTTGTTGTTATAATACAATACAAAGGCGCGAGTAACCTTAAAACATTTTTTTTACTAACAAGTTATTATTTTAGTGAGAGACAGATGTAATCAAATGCGGTTTGCATATTTTGGTTCTTAATTTTCGGTTAAAGGCATTTTTTTCTCAAAGATGAATATTTTACTTATTTATGTTATGAAGTACACGAGTAGGTATTATTTAAGAATAACAATAAAGCTATCATAATTATTATGTAAAACGTAGGTCCGCCTACGTTTTGGGACCAGCTGTTTACAACAGAATGCCAGAAGGAATTAGAAACGCCGCATCCCGAGCGATATTCAAGAACAAAACAAAAAAGTGGCTGTTGGAGAAGACATTCTACAGCATGGACGAATTCCTAGAACTGCCCGAGCTGTAGAGTGTGTCCCCCTTCACCCACACTAATTATATTATGTTAACTTTTATCAAATAATATTTTGTGTACCTAAGCATTATGAACCAATGTAATGTACCTACCTGACCTGTAAATCTATTTTTATTAATAAAGTATTGTATTGTATTGTATTGTATTATGTAGATGTGATATTCCAAAAGATTTACAAAAAAAATGTTATGTAAGTAAGTATATCATAGATACTAACGGTCTATCTTATAAAAAGTTAGCGCAGACTTGAAGTTCTGATTACCATACGTAATCATGGCTTAAAGTCAACACTAACTTTTTATAAGATAGGGGGTAAATATTTTAGGATGATTTACAAAACATTTTTTTAATTCGTCCTCAAAAACGTTTTACTACCTACAAATAAAAGGAATACAAGTAAGTATATTATAATGCTAAGGTAGTAGGCATTGCTAAATATGTTAACCTTGGCGAAAGCCTACGTCTAGGCGTATATTGGGTCAGTGGATCATTCGTATAATCAGCCATTTACAACTGAATCCATACAAATTCTAGACTACATGTACTGACCTGACTACACTGTCAGGTTTAAAACTAAGCCTACTTTTACTAGATGGTCTTGAGCTATTTTCCTGGTACTTTATAGATAAAATTATTTTATTATTCTTCTTCTTTTTATATAACCTCGAATCTAAAATTTTTGAAAATATTTCTCAGTCAAGTCAGTCAATCGTCTAGTCGGCTGTGTTGTTTAAAAAAAAAATGGAATAAAACGCTTTATAAATCTATGGCAAACAACAAATACAAAAAAACAACCATTTAAAAAAAAATACTCCAACTTGTATTTTGTTTGTAGTATGACAGTTGAGAAATAAAGTGACAGTTGATTTCAGATATAATGCAGAAGCCAGATAAAAAGAGAATTTATACTACACCTGCTCGGAAAGTACCTTGATACTTTATCAAATTTACGGTAGAAAGTACGTCATTGCATATCGAACAAATATGCGGCGAGAAAACGCATCTGAGCGGGAGAGAAAAGTGTATGAAAATCCATTTCTTACGTGGTTTTTCTTTTTTAATTTTGGGTAAGACTATGCGCTGGTAACCTAAATATCAAAAGCCAAAAAGTTTTTACAGTGAGTTTTTATCTCCAAGTTCGCAAAATGACACTGGCCACTAGCTGTGTGTTGGATGGTGTCAAACAATTTGAAAAAAGAACATGTGAAAATTTTAGTTTTTTATTTTCCTCGTAGGTGTAGTATAAAGCACTATGTATCACTCAAGAGAAAGTGCGATTCCCGATCTCGGGTGTTTTAAAGCCCTCGCCTGCGGCTCGGGCTTCAAACGACACCCTCGACGGTAATCGGTCACTTTCTCCTCTCGGTGAACAATGTACTATTCTAATATGTGTAATTAGTAAGAAATAGCTTACTATTGACTCAATACAGGTATTAAACAGCATTTAATTTCCAACTCGTAATATTTTTTCTATATTAAATAACAAATACAATAGTTCACTCGAGTGTGCTCATCAATAATTTTGTTAATAATACTGCAGCACGCAATCTACACCTATTAATAAAGCTAGGTGAATACTTGATGACCTAGAATAATTAAGTGGGGAAAAACAGAAAATAACTTTTTGTCTTTAACAACTGATTATTACGCCCTCACTTAATATTAGTCCTGTTTGAAAGTTACCTGGTAGAAATCACTGCAAGCGATAAGACCGTTCATAATACACTTTTCTATTTATAATAACAATGTAACGACATAAGTTATCAATAAAGAGTTTTCTATCATAATCATCAGCGTCGACTGCTGTAGCTCTACCATGAGTTTTTACTATACTATATTTACTATACTCGCTAGCGTCTGTAGTTAAAAAAATGTATGAAGATTTGTACAGCGCCTCTAGCGGATAGTTGGGTACTAAAATTTGTCATACTAATATTGACGTAACTACGGACGACCGATGTGGCGCGGTGGGCGATGGTCCGCCTGCGACGCGGAAGGTTGCGGGTTCGATTCCCGCCTTGGGATAAATGTTTGTATGTTCTGCAAATATTTATTCCGGGTGCTCTGGGTATTTTATATGTATAATAAAATATATCTATCTATTTATTTATTGTCTAGCATTATTTATTTGTGATATTTTTATATTTCACAGCTTCTATCTAATATCTATATATATGTAATGTATTGTATTAAGTATGTCAGTCTTCTAGTACCCATAACACACGCTCTGCTTAGCTTGGGGCTAGATGATGTTGTGTGGATTTTCCAGCGTTATTATTAGCGTTATTATTATTTACTGTAGTAAAGTCAGGCGATTTTACTGTGACAACTCATGGTAGATACACTGGACGTAGGTCTTATCCAAGATTCGCCACTGAGCCCAGACTTCGGCTCTTTTCATCCAGTGTTTGTCAGCTACATTTTTTGTCCCAAATAAATAAATAAATTTTGTAATTCGACGCTCAATGTACGGTTTTTTTATCAAACAAAATACATTTTGTTACTTTTTAAAAACACTAAGCATATTGAATTCAATTTACTTACATAATGTTCCATAAATATACATTAGTATTCAAGATTATAGGCGCTAAGTACAAAATCAGGAAGGCTACCAAATTGACATTACCAACATAAATACAACACTATTTAGCTACAAAGAATTCTGATATATTACAGGTTGAAGCTAAAAACCAATTCTGTAATATAGTTTTTATTATCTGGATAATTCACTGCAGTGGGATAGGGAATTAAAAAAAAACAATTTGTCACTCACCTATTTCCTTTATATGTGACTAGCTGACCCGGCGAACTCAGTTCCGCCTTAAAGGCAATAAATAAGAAGAACCACTCGACAGATTATAAGCAAATTTCACATAAACCATCTGCTAATTAGTACGAATAAAGCCTAAAAATTTGGTTTGGATAGGTGAGCCCGTTCGCGAGATATAAAATAACAACGAAAAGTGGCATTGATTTATCTAAGAAGAGAAGAGAAGATCTATCAAACCCATCTTCACTAAAGAGGATGCAATGTGTTCAAACTTTTTGATTCGAAACAGTCAAACCAAAGAGTATGCAATAAAAAAAAATGAGACATGCTTTTAAGTGTCACTGTCAATCGCTATCGGATGAGATTTCATTTGTATTGTAACTGAAAATTGAAATAGTTTTTTCAATTATTACAGGTAAAATCATCACATCACCATGAGCTACTTAGAGAAAGTGGACCGGTATTTGGACTCCCTGAAGATTGGGAAAAGTAAGTTTGATTCAAAAAAAACTATACTCTGATAATAGTTAAATTGCCTTCGCGCCTTAGCTTCTTATATAATTCTAGATTGAATTAACTTTTTAAATTTGAGTTTATTTTATACTATAATTTAAGCAGAACACTAGCCAAGAGGTGACTTTATAATAGTTTATATTCTGTAACTCCTTGCTGATATTTGCTCTCCTATTACTTTTCCTTCACAATATTTTCTACAGGCGTCACAGTTTAGTTAGTAGCTCTAACTAACTGCCAAGCTGTGTATCGTGGGTTCGATTCCCATACAGAGCATATGTTTGTCTGATGAACATAAATATTTTTTCTCTCTATACTATTGTATGACTATAAAAGAAAACAATTTAAAAAAAAATATGAAATAAGTAAATATGACGATCCATTAAGTAAGAGATTTTGAATCTTAAAATCTAATTAATTATTATTTTTTAAGGTCATAAAAATCACTGAACGAAATTATTTTTTTTACTTTTCAAACTTGAAGAACGTTTGGCGCATCGAAATGCCGTACATTGAGCATTGTTGTAAGCTCCAACTGTTTTTTCCAGGTGCACTAGTAGACTCCTGGTTCATGATGTCCAGTCCAATGGCCATCATTTCAGTGGTGGTGGCGTACCTGGTCCTCATCCGCATTGGTCCGAGGCTCATGAAGAACCGCGCTCCAATGAGGATGAACAAACCTATTGCGTACTACAACGCGTTCCAGGTGCTGCTGGCAGCTACCATTTGTTTTAAGGTAAATTGAATCCTTTTTCTACAAAATAAGAGTGATTTTTCAATAACACTGTTGTGACCAGCTGAAGTTTTATGCGTAAAATCGTATAAAGACTTAAATATAATACTACGAAAAGTACATCTTGAAAACCAAGTGTTGTGTTTTCAGTTTTCATGATATTTTTCGATGTTCTCTTCGTCTGAAACTCTCTAAATCAACAATGCAATTTAGTAGCTTTCATAGGTTGTTTTATATATGTTTTCAACTTCAACTTAGCGTTACCAGATCAAGTTACTAGATAATGACAGTAAAATTATAAGTTTTTTTTATACCAAATCTATCAATGTGCGGCCCACCTGTTTCACATAGAATAGAATATAAGAAGCCAGAATATGAAGCATGCCAACTGCCGGGTTCAAACAAACCATGATCTTTGGACCAGAAAACGTTCTACTGGATTGGATATAGAATGACATGACGTTCCTAATTCATTGTGCAAGTGAATTAATTTCATTCATAGGTCATAACGGTTCAACGACCTGCGTTCCAATTGTAGACTAGTTAATGCCAACGAATTCTAAACCCACGCCGCGTGGATTTGGCGGAAATGTTTCAGGATTTATCTTTAGATGTAATGTGCATACTCGGATCATTATCGCACAGGCGTTACAGCTGTATTAATTCTGCCTTTCATGCTGAGGTTATAAGATTCACTGAATACGACAGGCGTCACAGCTCAGTTGGTAGTAGCTCTGCCTTCGTCTGGTTTCGATGGTAGGTTCGATTCCCACCCAGAGCGAATGTTTGTGTCATGAACATAAATGTTCTGTGTCTGGGTGTTACTATGTACCTACTGTATGTACTTATGAAAAAAAAGTATATAAGTATTCCATCAGCAATCTAGTTCCCATAGTTGGTACAAGCTTTGCTTAGTTTGAGACTAGAGTGTGATGTGTGAGTGGTACGTGAATATTTAGATATTTATTATTATTTATAATAATATGCTTTTCTGCACAGGTCTTCAATTTAAATATCTTCAGAGATGGCATCATCTACGCTGGATGTCGTTTTCCATCGACTACACAGAACGTTATGGTATGTACCTATTTTCGAAAAAAACAATCAAACTCCTTATAATTTACACTACCTACCCAAATAAGTTGAGTTTTACAATAGTAGGTTGTTTGCTTAGTTTCGGACTAGAGTGTGATGTGTGAATTGTCTGTGATTATTTATTTATTTATTCATCTTGTCTTTTTACCACATTTTATAACATTTTTTCATAGTTCTGACTGTGGTCAATTGAAAATAAAGTTTATTCTTTAGTGATAAAAAGAGTTAATTAAATGAAAAATAAACCACGTTTATGAATTATAATTATTTTTTATAGAAATTAAAATAAAACCAAAGTGTTCGACATAGCTCAAAGAATTAGCAAACTGAAGTGGCAGTGGGCCGGCCATGTTTGCCGAAGAACCGACAACCGTTGGAGCAAACGGATACTGGAGTGGAGACCGCGTTTAGGAAAGCGTAGTGTAGGACGCCCTCCGGCGAGATGGAGCGACGATCTGCGGAGTGTAGCTGGCAAACACTGGATGAGAGGAGCCGAAGACCGGGCTCAGTGGCGCGTCTTGGGAGAGACCTACGTCCAGCAGTGGACT
The DNA here is from genome assembly GCA_932527185.1 of Ecliptopera silaceata. Classification (NCBI taxonomy): domain Eukaryota; kingdom Metazoa; phylum Arthropoda; class Insecta; order Lepidoptera; family Geometridae; genus Ecliptopera; species Ecliptopera silaceata. The sequence goes on along the minus strand of OW052194.1, from coordinate 10,364,045 downwards.
AATATAGGTCAATGATGATGAAAATAAAACAAGTTAATCTTATGCAACAACTAAACTGGAAGTCGATACTATAATTGGTTCGTTCTTGGTCTTTCCACTATTGATTTATCATTACAGCCCTTCAAATGACTCATAATAGGGCTAAAATGCAGAGCTTCTTTGAACAATTGCAATAATGAGGGACAGCTTAGGTGAAGGTTACGTATATAATTGTTTTTTTTTTATATTTCAGCTATTGGACCTAGGCTGGTGGTATTTCTTTGCGAAGTTCACCGAGTTATTAGACACTGTTTTTTTCGTGTTGCGAAAGAAAAACAAACAAGTAAGTGAACTTTGATTATTTTGTTAAAGTAATATAATTGAACCGACGTGTCTGCTGTTTTTAGCCCTGCCTTCCATGCTGTGGGTCGTGGGTTTGATTCCCACCTAGAGCAAATGTTTGTGTGATGAACATAAATATTTCTTCTGTGTCTGGGTGTTATTCTATGTATGTATTAAAATGTATATAATATGTATTCAATCAGCAATCTAGTTCCCATAGTACAAGCTTTGCTTAGTTTGGGACTGGAGTGTGATGTGTGAAATGTTCTTAATATTTATTATTTTATTAAATCTACAAATGAAAACAAAGACTAATCAAAAGTCGTCAGAGTATCTATTATTTAGAGAATATTTTATTATTTCAGATAACATTCCTCCACGTCTACCATCACGTTGTTATGGCTCTGTACTCCTGGAGTTATCTGAAATTCGCGGCAGGAGGGGAAGGTGCAGTCTTAGCTCTCCTCAACTCAATAGTCCACGTAGTGATGTATACTTACTACCTCCTGTCTGGTCTGGGACCGCGGTTCCAGAAGTATCTTTGGTGGAAGAAATACGTCACAAAGATGCAGCTGGTAGGTTTATTACTAGTTTACTTTTTATTATTAGTTTCTAGGTATGCATTTTGAGATTTCACTAAGCTGGAAGCAAAAACGAAAGTTTAAAGACCTAAGGTCCCACGACATTAATCTTAGCTTCACACTAATTTTTGAGAGTCTTAATTAAAATCTGTCCATATTTTAACATGAATTGTCATGAAATGCTATCAAAAATATAAATGATCTTTAATTTCAACAATAAAATATGTTTTCTCTTAGTTCCAGTTCCTGCTGATGCTTGTGTACTGCGCGTGGACACATTTCTCCCCGCGCTGTCAGTACGCAGCTGGCTTCACTTACTTTATTTGCTCCAACATCACAATATTCCTCTTCCTATTCCTCAACTTCTACTCCAAAAGCTACAAGAGAAACAAGGATATCGAGAAAGAAATCAAAGAAGAATACGCAAAGAGCCGGAACGGTGTCAAAGCCAATGGTGTCCATACCAATGGATTCGCAAAAGAGAATAAAGAAAATGGCGTGCCAGGCAAAGATAGCAAGGAAGCTCAAGATGATATTCCTTACGAAGTAAACAATGCTTGCGGGGATTACATAAAAGATGGCAAAGTATTCTTAACAAGACGCACCGCTAAAGCAACCTACGGTCCAGAGTACGATTTCGATAGTTTAATAAAAAAATGATTCGACAGGGACTTCCGAAGTTCTACTGAGACTGATTTTGTGATGATGATGGCTTACGGTGGCTATGAATGTTAGCATTAAGAGTGAATAAGTCATTTGGGGCTGATTCAAACGTTTGTAAAGGAAACAAAGAGGACCATTTGGTGCTTATAGTGTGTTCTTAGGATTTGTTATAATTTGAATAAGCCCTAAATTTTTAAATAAGAACAATAGTCAAAATTCTAAATCAACGCATATCGTAGCTGATAATAATGTTGCAAGTGAAATTAAAAACAATAATAAATTGTAATAATGGAACGATACGCTTTATAAAAGAAACTATTACTTATAAATTGCCAACCGCACAATACGTATTAAGATAGAGTTTTAAGATTCGTCAGTTGCCTGAATTTATGTAAATTTGTACACTGCTAATACAAAGTGCAACACATTTATTCAATTCTGTTCAATTAAATTGAAATCATCAAATATTATTGTCATTGCTAAAATGAGATGGTTTATTTCAAGTAAGTCAATTAACGTTGACATATATTTCGTCCAGAATCTTAGAATAATATAATGAGTAAATTTAATATCTTTTTATGCGTTAAATTTTTATCTAAGATGGACATTATTCTTGATTTACATTCTTTGAAGTCACATTGCATGGTTTTGGATTTTAAATGATAATAATCTTCTTGTATATATACTTTTTGTATTTTGTACTTATTTAAAGTAAAATTAAACGATACATGTTAGATAGCAGATGTGTCATTAAAATATTTAGTTAAAATTTCAGTTCAAACATAACTTATTATTGTTCTAACTTTATTTAAATAAAAAAATGTCTGATAAGATTGAATTTCAATATCATTTATCGATATCTGTATTATGTTTACAAATTTTAATTTCCAATTAATACTCCACCTAGTGTCCATCTTATAAAGAAAAATTTGTTAAAAAGACAAATAAATTAGTTGCCTAAGATTTTGGCGTATAGTTTTTCTTGCGTAAATTTATTTACAACTCTCTTTATGAACAACTCTCTTTTTATTTAAAATACATGTAAGTTATAAAATGCAGGACGAGCTATTTGCTGGAAACATTCAGTACCTTATATTATTAGCAAATAAACTACCATCTTGTTTGTACAGAGTGTTAAAAAGAAATTTAAACAAAGAATTCAAAGTGATGCTTTTTGATTGTACCCTCATTTTTTTTCATTTTTATGCGTTAAAATTATATAAAAACGAATTCAGATGTTTAGAATAAACTGAAAATTTGGGCTTATTTCGCGGCTCAGAGCTTAATATAACGAAGACGCTGTACATGTGCCTTCAGTTAAAAAAAAAAGGTATTTTATCCCCTGTGTTTTGGACTGATTATCGATATGGTCAGCAATATTGAGACGCTGGTATTACCTACCTTTGTTATGAATATTTTTGATTGATTCAAAATTGATTCTATTCGGATTTAACAGTCTATGATGGCTTTCATTACAAAGGCTGCTCTAAATACTGTTAGTCCAGTCAAATTACGAAATAAATAAACATGAGCGAATACAGTTTGGGGACTTTGAGGATCGATAGGGCGGTGTATTCTGAGCATAAATTCCAATTTGAGGGGTTGTACTGAGGTCAGCTCAAGGTCATTTCGATGGAAACGCGTTTCATTCGATATCTCGAGAATGGTTGGTTTTAGGCGAAAAATTGTTGAGACCTTTTCTTTTTCAAACAAAATTTACAAACTTTTTTATTTGAAACTTTTTTTTATAACATTAATATTTTTCAACTTATTACTCCCGCAAGGCTAAAATTTTTCTTTTTTTTCCATTTTTCGTCGTTTTCTCCCCAACCATTCAATTTTATTAAATTTTACCGATCATCAAAGTGTAGATCTTTTAATTATGAACAGTTTTGGGCTTAAACTTTTTTCCGTAATGCCAATACCTTCGGAGTTATATATTACTTTACCGATATATTATTATTTTTATAAATTATTTTTCTATCAATAAATGTGTAAAACGGTTTTAATTATTAATTTACTTCTTACCCAAATTAACCCAAAAATTTACCCAAATTAAATACTTAATTTTTCAATAGTTTAATCGATTGACCTTTTTATATTGCGACAGTGGCGCGGATTTCGCTCGGTAAAGTAATATATAACTCCGAAGATATTGGCACTACGGAAAAAAGTTTAAGGACAAAACTGTTTATAATTAAAAGATCTACACTTTGATGATCGGTAAAATTTAATAAAATTGAATGGTTGGGGAGAAAACGACGAAAAATGGAAAAAAAAGAAAAATTTTTGCCTTGCGGGAGTAATAAGTTGAAAAATATTAATGTTATAAAAAAAAGTTACAAATAAAAAAGTTTGTAAATTTTGTTTGGAAAAGAAAAGGTCTCAACAATTTTTCGCCTAACACCAACCATTCTCGAGATATCGAATGAAACGCGTTTCCATCGAAATGACCTTGAGCTGACCTCAGTACAACCCCTCAAATTGGAATGTATGCTCAGAATACACCCCCCTATCGATCCTCAAAGTCCCCAAACTGTGTTCGCTCATGTTTATTTAACTCGTTTTTAGCCATAATTTGACTGGACTATGTAGAGATAAATCATTTTAAAAATGCACGGCTATTTATTCCGTCACTATACGTACCTGTCATCCGCGCACTGACAGGATGACGGCGACTTAACAACCAATGATGAAAACCATTTTATTTCCCCTCTAGGGGAGCGAACAGGGGAGCTATTCGCTCCCCTAGGGGGGTTTTGTCGTGTAAGTATGTATTATTGAATGGTTTATCTCTAGTAGAGTATACATATAACGTACCTATCTGTGACAGTGATTGTTAACCACATCAGTGATTTGTCCACATGTTGAAAATCCAATATTATGGCTTATTTCAAAACAGCCAATGGATTTGTATCAAATCGCTTATTTCAATGTTGTTTTGGTTGCTAATAGGCATGTATAAAGTCTGGTAAGTTTAGACTTATTCGCGTAGAGCATTTAAGTTAGAAATATTTTTATGATAAAAATAATTTAGTACTAAATCAAGAGTTTTTCAAACTGCATGGATATTGCTAGTGTTTTATTTTGTATGACTGTATAAATGTAGATTTATGTTCAACTTGCCAGATAAAAGTGTATTTCAGTTCTCTTAGGGAAAATATCGGTATGTTTGCTTCGTGTAGGGTTTTATGTTTGATATTTAGATACCTTAATTTAGTTAAATTGACAAGATTGTCATTTTATATGTTGTAAATTGATTGCGATCAATAGTACAAAAATAAATAATACGAAATGCAATTACGTTTTTGAAAAGATTATCACCAAGTTTAATTAAGATTTTTCGCATAAGTTTAGTGAACCAAAAGGCTTTATCTAGATTTCTAGGCATGATACTCAGTGTCCAAAATATATTCAATTCAATTCATTTATTCACAAACAATTAAATAATCGTATTACCTATGTATCTAGTAGTGTTATGCAAATACACTAACAAAATGATAAGTCTCTATAAAAATGTTTTTTTGCCGAAGAACCCAACAGGATATACGTATGACATTTCATAAACAATATATATCTTTTGCTATCAAGGTTTATGTGGAAAGTTTGTAGGTACAAAAAGACTAGCTGACCCGTTTCCACTTCGTTGACTTTAATTTGACTGTTTTTTCGCCGATTCAATTTGCAAAACGAACTACCACGTAAAAGCATTTACATTTTTCGGTTTTTTATATATTCTATGACACTCAGCAATAACGTGGCCTTCTATTGGTGAAATAATTTTTAAAATCGGTTCAGTAGATCCCGAGATTACCCCTTACAATTTAACAAATACACAAACTTTACCTCTTTATAATATTAGTATAGATTCATACGATTTGCTTCACAAAAAATGGTCTCAGTTTAAAAGCATCGGAAATAAATTGACCGCTTGTGAGGTTAACCACTGAAGTAGGTATCAAAAGCAATTTATAAGTTTATTGCACTATGTCAATGAACTACATGCGGTTTAATGGATTTAATTAGTAATTATATAAAAACAGGGTTACACAACTAGCATAATAAGCTCAGCGTAAAATTTTATGTAAAACTGCGTGACGTAAAGAAGAAGATATTAAGATTATTTTATTTCAGATATTTTATTTCGACGACACTTTTGCATTTGATGGAGATGTCAAATATCGAGTATGGTGGTTGACCATTATCCAATACTAATGCACCAATCAAAAACTCACCTACTAGGCCTCAATCCATAACACCATTTATTCTTTCTAGATACATTTAATATGTACAGTCACCGTCAAATTGTTATGTCTGTTTTTAGATAATTTTGACATTCATATAAATTTAATGCCGACTGTAATACCTTGTAGTAATACCTATTTAATTATTTACAACATTACATTTTAAAATAAATAAAACTATACCTAGTCAAAAGTTAAATCACCGTTTTAAAAATAAAATTTATCAATCATTTTTCAACTCAGACTTTGGTTCTCTGATCTCTTGTCTGTCTGTCTTTCTGCTGCTTTTGACGTAGCTTTTTATATAGAAATTGCCGAACATGTATAAAAATGCGATACAATTTATAATTACGAAGACATTCAAGTATTTAGGGTAGTTGCAGTTCTGAGCGAATAATCCAGTCACGTTGAGGTACAAAACGATGCAGAACTGGATCTGGAAAAAAAACAACGTAATCACGTATGACGTCAAAGCAGGCTATGAGCGGTACCCTGACCGCTGCTTAAAAATTATCACCTGTACCCCAAGTACGAGTTTGTGCACACACGGATCACAGAGACACAATCGCCGAGCGCGACCGATTTCGCCTGGAAATCCAAGCATATCAAGAAATCTGCTAGGGGCGCTGCTTGGATCTCCATACAAAATCGGTGACGCTTGGCGATCGCAACTTTACGATCCGTGTGTACACAGACTCGTACTTGGGTTACAGGTGATAATTTTTAAACAGTTGAAAGGTATATAAACCTTTTTGCTATAAAAACGCTGTACCCGAACCCCTTATCAGTATAACGTATACAAACTTAAAATACCTTTTTATATATTTTTAGAGATACCGTTTATAACAACGTCTTTCATCATTGTTTTATGAACGTCATGCATTACAAATTTTATTAAAAGCCTTTGTCCAGCAGTGGGACAAAACAGGATGAAAAAAAATTGGTAATAATGAAATTTTCTTGATATCGTATGAACTGATCTTCTTTGACAAAATTTGTGACTTATATCTTACATAATATGTAATACTAACGGCCGGTTTCTGGAAACCAAAATCACAATTGATCCGAGTTTGACACATAGTAATTATTTGATTTTTTTCGTTGATCATCGTTCGATAAACCGGCCGTTAATCTTACAAAAAAAGACGTTTTAACTCACCAGTTGAAGTGAAGTTAAATACTTCTTCCACCACAAATACTTCTGGTATTCAGGGCCAAGTCCAGACACGAAGTAGTATCCATACATCAAAACGTGAATGAAAGCGTTAATCGAACCTTCCGGAATAGACTGTCCTCCTGAAATTAATAAACATTTTGTTTATAATTGTTAGAAAATACAAAAACACCTGTAAGCCTATCCTAGACTTTCAAAACCTGCCAAGTTCTAAATCATAAATAAATCATAAATCATCATTTATTCATATTTTTTTATGTACGTCAATATGAATTCTATAGTATTATTCTCTATTAGTAGGTATATTCGTGGCATTTCTTGTAGAATGATGTGACTTTGACGTCATTATTGATTTAATACAGCACGGTCACATCAGTCAACCAAAAATGGCACAGAATACAATGAGTTATTACTATAGAAATTGAACGTGCTTTAAAACCTGACTGTGATTTCACTTTTAAATCACGTTAACAACGACAATTTTACAGTGTCTGTCATTATTTAATTATAATTACAACAATTTGCTTAGTGTAGTAAAATTCAAGGTCAATTTGGAGCAGACAGCTATATAATTATATTTTTTTACAAAAAATAATAATACTGCTATCGAAAAATAATACTAAAAAACTTTTTAATCAATTCTCAAATAGCACTTGTTAGATCTTAATGTCATTTATTGAAACTCTAAAGTTCTATCAAATAAAAAAAATAATAGTCAAAATCAATTTACAATTTGCGTAACATAGAAATCAAACAATCGAATTAAGAACCTCCTGTTTTGAAGCCGGTGAAAAGAGTTTCTGCTTTGACTCGATTTTTTTTTCTTTTTTTTATTTAGAGTCAAAGGAGAATGGGCACTTTGGGCCACGACTAAAAAAATCGTCCCTCAAGCTTGCCACATAGTGAGCCACGTTTAAAAGGGCTTTTTCAGGCCAATATTTTACTTTATTTACGGTAAAAATCCGTCCCATGGAAGTCGAGATATTCCGATGAAATTGTTTTTCATTTAACATCATATTACTTAGAATTCTGAAGGCCCACAATAATAAATAAGATGGCGTTTTAAAAAGCATTAAAATGGCTTTAATTGTTTCTCAAAATGTTTAAAAATCCAACCTGTGGAAATTGAGTTATTCCGAAAAAACTGTAGTATTGCAAACAATTAATACAGTTTTTCGGAAATATCTCGATTCGCACAGGTTGGATTTTCAAACAATCTGAAAAACAAATAAAGCCTTTTAATGCCCTTTTCAACGCCATCACAGTTATTCTTGTGGGCCTTCAGAATTCTAAGTAAAACGACATTAAAATAAAAAAGAGTTTTTTAAAATATATCGATTTCCATGGGATGGATTTTTAAAATAAAAATAGTAAAAGGTAGGCCCGTAAAAGCCCTTCTAAACATATCATGTGGCAACCCTGAGGGACGAGTTTTATAGTCGTGGCCCACGCTCCTTAGAGAATTGCCCATTCTCCACTCAAGTTATTTTTGTAGACTCTTCAAGTGAAATTATTTTTACCTCATTTTTTGTACCAAAGAATGATTGAACAATAGCCACCCAAAAAAATACAAGTAAACACTAAAAAGATCAAGGTCGTTAGCCTTATATTGGGTCTTGCGAGCAGGTAGTGAACCGACACCTCATGCACGAGTCGGTGAGGTTACTAAAATTATATAATATCTCTTTTATAATCTGATCATAAAAAGCAGCCTTCCGTGCACTTATATTTATCAAGTTCAGAATCTAAACTTTTTGTGAAAATGTTAAAAATAAAGATAATTAGTAGGTATGTTTATATAATATGATAACTGACTTCTAAGTTTTCATTTATTTATAGGCCTGAGATTTCCGTCCACATTAACAAGTACCTAATGAATGCGCATTATCAAATATGTAGAATAGAAGAATCTATATGTATGTCAAAAACAACACATTATAATTATAGCTGGAGAGCTAGTGAACCCTGCGAGTAACGGTCTTCCTGTAAGGCTAGAAATTTGTACACTTACGATTTATAGCATGCTAAGAGCACTAGCCATGATCTGGCAGGCTTCAGCCCTGTACTTCATCAGCCACATAATTTTTTAATTGTAAAATAATTTGAGTTTCAAAACTTGTTTCTGTAAGCTTAAAAATTTAATAGGATGGAGTTTATTTATTGTAAATCTTGAAAAAAAAGTTACAGACGATTACAATCAGCAATAGTATATGCCAGATCAATTAGAAAATGCACAGTTGATGAGGTAAAATAAACTTTATCCTGTATACTTAAAATTTTTATATGTTTTCAAGTAAACGTCTCAGAGTAAATATGTACAATGCCAGACGGTTTTGAACAGCATAAGACCTTGCCAGGCGAGGGGACAGCTGCTAAAGGCGTGCGAGTCAGAGGTGTTGCGTGAATGCCTATCTTTCAGTTTTAGTTCAGTTTTCAGTGATTTTACTTATTTTTTATGACATATCTGGCAAGCTAGCTTGCGGGCCACCTGATGAGAAGTGGTCACCGCTGCCCATGGACACTTGCGAACACCAGAGGCGTTGTCAGTGCACTACCGGCCTTTGAGATAAAGATATACCCTTCTTTTGAAGGCTCCCATGTCGAAGCTCCAAATGTATGGTTTGAAATGTTCAAAATTAAATAATGCACGTTATGAAAAGTTCCTTACTACGTACAACTACGTACAAAAATAAATTAAGTGGTGTGCAATAAAGTGTTTTCTATCTATCTATCTACAACACAAATAATCCTAAAGTGCTTATGAAAAAGTAGTAAGCTATGATTCATCGAATTCACCACCCTGCCAACGTGAACTACATCAACAATTATTGAGAACTGCCTACATTACCTACAAATATATGGCGAAATTGTAATTTTAAAGAACCATTCTTATTCCTGAAAATAACGGTTGGAACTTAATTGATAGTTCTTACGATTTAAATTGGTTTGAGAGGAATAAAGTTCCATCTTCTATACCTATACGACATACTTTTACAAGGACCTGCTGATACTGCCACAGCACAATCGCCTGAAACTGAGGAATACATTTCAGGTAACATACAACTATTTTATCCGTAACATTTAATATGCAGTCCTATGTAATAGAGCTTGATATTTAATTCTTAACAACCTTATTCAAAAAATACTAAAAATTATTACGGTAGGTACATTAAAATATTTTTTCACTATTTTCAGATGAGGAAAACATTGTTAAAGAATCAGATGATGATGCAAACAGTAGTGCAATCTCGGATGATGCTGAAGAAAATGAATGTTAAAAATAATGTAGATTGCATAAAACCCAATAAAATACATTGCATTTACTGTATGCTAATAAATATGTTCATAAAATTGAAACATTAACATTTCTTATTTGCACTCCCTTAGCAGCTGTCCCCTCGCCTGGCAAGGTCTTATGCTGTTCAAAACCGTCTGGCATTGTACATATTTACTCTGAGACGTTTACTTGAAAACATATAAAAATTTTAAGTATACAGGATAAAGTTTATTTTACCTCATCAACTGTGCATTTTCTAATTGATCTGGCATATACTATTGCTGATTGTAATCGTCTGTAACTTTTTTTTCAAGATTTACAATAAATAAACTCCATCCTATTAAATTTTTAAGCTTACAGAAACAAGTTTTGAAACTCAAATTATTTTACAATTAAAAAACTATGTGGCTGATGAAGTACAGGGCTGAAGCCTGCCAGATCATGGCTAGTGCTCTTAGCATGCTATAAATCGTAAGTGTACAAATTTCTAGCCTTACAGGAAGACCGTTACTCGCAGGGTTCACTAGCTCTTGGACTATTAGATTGCTAGGACCAAGCGTCATACAAAAAAAAAATGGTTGTCTGTAAAGTCGGTTTACTGACGATAGTTGAACGTGACAACGTCAACGAACGGTATACGGTAACGCCTCAGAACGCCGGAACGCTTCATGAGTCATGTTTTTTCGTGCGTGCAGCCGGCTCTATTGAATTATAAGACGTTGTCACGTCAAAACAAACTTTTATAAAGAAACCTTTAATCGGTTTAGTTAGAAAACAAGTTATCAGGTGACACACAACGAGAACATTATATTTTTTAGGGTTCCGTACCTAAAGGAGTTAAACGGGACACTATTACACTGAGACGTCGTTATGAGTCTGTCTGTCTGTCAGTCTGTTACCGGCTGTATCTCATATATAGAGATTTATAGAGATGACATTTTCATAGTTGAAATCTGTTGCCAATTAAAAATACAATAAATAATAATAAAATCATTTAAGGGGGTTCTAATATTCTATTTCTGGAAATAGAAATTAGACTCGTACTTGGTTTTAACAGAGGACCAATTGCGCTAATTTTCTAACTACACATGAAGATGCTCTACATATAGCCTAAGATCCGGCTGCAGGATGACTTCGCTCATCTGTTTTTTGCTTAAAACCGATTTTTTATGTATATTTATAGTTAGGAGAATATATATTTATCAGGGTGCCTAGCAAAATTTGGCCGCATGTATGTTTAATTAAATTATTTTTAATTGGTTTCTGGGAAAACATTTCGTTCACTTGTTTTTTAAATAAAATAACGTCTACATCATGGCAATTTATATGAAGATTCAAAAAAATCACGGGTGCCGTTGCGCACTTGGCCGCACCTCTTTGCAGCCAGGTGTAAACAGGTCTGATTTCGATACATTTATACGTTCATAACGTTTATTTATAAATTATACATCAACTTAAAGCTATTTTTTTTCTATTTATTACCATATATGGGTGCCTAATTAAATCTAGCCGCAAATAAGGGGTGCTGGCTTTTAAAAATTATAAATATCTAAGGTAGAGTGAAAGAGAGTTAGCGCGTAACATCATTTGTCAGAAGAGGATAGCGATTGCCGGCTGTGCTACGCTTTTAAGCCATTGCGCATGCGTCGAATGTTAGTGTTCTCAACCACCGAGGAGTAATATACGACTTAATAAATAATCCAAAAAATATGTCTTCCTTTTCAAAATGATAAATTTAAAAATTACAAAAAGAAATATTATTTATTTAAAATATTTAATATTGATTTAATGTATTTATTATTGTATTAATATAATTAATATTGATTTAAAAAGTACAAAAATGAAACCTTAATTACCCAAATTACATAAGTCACCTTAACTTAAGTAAAAGAAAATTTTATTGTGAAAGTACTATTTGAAAATTTTAGTAGATTTTGTTCAAGGATTTAATCGTTTGTTACATGTTAATTAAACATTTAAGAAAATTAAAAAAAAAAAATTAAGGTCAGTGTGTGGGCAAGTCCGGCATAGTTTTCTTAAATTTAATTTCAATTTAACTTTAAAAATCGAAATAAATTTTATTAGTTACTTTAAGTAGTCGGAAAATATTGGTATTACATTTATCTTTCTATATCTATCTTAAAGTAGGGTTAATTGTAATTGTCTTAAGATTTATAGTATTTTTTTGTAAAGTAGGCATTTAGACGGACTTCCCAACCAGTTTGAGGTAAGTCCGTCTAGTAGCAATAAAATCGTAACTTGTGAGCCAATATGTATGAAAAACTTATCAATAAAGGATGAAAAGCTGCCGTTGAAATACGTGTTTTAAACGTGTGACTATAAGGTATACTTTTAAAGAAAAATAAAATTATTTAAATCAAGGGCAAGACCGGCATATCTTTGCTGATGATGTACTTTCAGTGGTTGTAAACATTTTCACAAAGTACCCACTTACGATTTTTTTTGTCAATAAAATACAAATCAATACACAAGAATCTTTATTTGTAAACAAGTAATCGTTAATAATGTTATGTATGAATTTTGAAATGGTGTGGCAAACTATTGCCGGATATGTAGCTATATTTAATACTTTCTGCGAGTACGAAATAAATGAGACAATTTTCTAAATCAGATCTTTGTTAAAACGATAAATGTTCACAAAGTCCGGCATGATGTGGTAAAAAAAAGGTTGGATAGTTCCATGCTTTCAAAATATGTATTCGCAATTTATTAGCGTTTAAAGAATATTATAGGTAATGCTAGTTCTCTTGCAAACATACCAGTGAATTTTTCACTTTATTCTTTATTTTACACAAAGTAAATACAGAAAAATAAACTTAAATAGATAAACTTAAACCGTTTACCATCGTCACGCATCAGACCATTCGGCTCTAGAATGGCTGGCACGTTCACGCTGGTAAAAGCCCGCCGGATGATGTCGTTGAGGCTAGCATTATATTAATGACATTATTTAATTAATATAATTAGTATTAATTTAAAAAGTACAAAAATAAAACCAAGGTGACCTAAGTAAAAGAAAATTTTATTGTGAAAGTACTATTTGAAATTTTAGTAGATATTGTTCAGGGATTAAATCGTTTGTTACATGTTAATTAAACATTTAAGCAAATAAAAAATTTCAATTAAAAATTTTCACTAACATTTGACGCATGCGCAATGGCTTAAAAGCGTAGCACAGCCGGCAATCGCTATCCTCTTCTGACAAATGATGTTACGCGCTAACTCTCTTTCACTCTACCTTAGATATTTATAATTTTTAAAAGCCAGCACCCCTTATTTGCGGCTAGATTTAATTAGGCACCCATATATGGTAATAAATAGAAAAAAATTAGCTTTAATTTGATGTATAATTTATAAATAAACGTTATGAACGTATAAATGTATCGAAATCAGACCTGTTTACACCTGGCTGCAAAGAGGTGCGGCCAAGTGCACAACGGCACCCGTGATTTTTTTGAATCTTCATATAAATTGCTATGATGTAGACGTTATTTTATTTAAAAAACAAGTGAACGAAATGTTTTCCCAGAAACCAATTAAAAATAATTTAATTAAACATACATGCGGCCAAATTTTGCTAGGCACCCTGATAAATATATATTCTCCTAATTATAAATATACATAAAAAATCGGTTTTAAGCAAAAAACAGATGAGCGAAGTCATCCTGCAGCCGGATCTCGTACTAATACGTTATATACATTTTGGGATCGCGATAATTATGTAGCCAAACACGTTCATTATTCGTAGATTAGTCAGCCGAAGATTGTGACATAACCGTTTGTCACAAGAACGGAAAAAGATGAGCTGTTAGCGGTTTACAGCGACACGAAGTTACACACGCTACGTACACGTAACGTGGGTGAACCTTAGCCTTAGCTACTAACGTATGTTATTAATAAAGAACTATGAACTATTAGTTGCTGCTTAGACGAACCGTTTACGTTATTATTTAGCACGATCGGGGACCTGGAATCGGTTGAAAACAATTGGTATGTACCTGGCGTATATTTGGTGCCGAACCAGGAGAGCAGAGGCATGAGAGTATGGTGGTATAAATGTAGGAAGGAGACTTGATTGTTCTTCTTACGCAGCACGAAGAACACGGTGTCCAACAATTCTGTGATCTTAGCTATGTAGTACCAATATACGGTTGCTGCCCACTGGAACAAAACAATTAATACATTTTAAAGGAGAATGGGCAATTCTCTATGGAGCGTGGGCCATGACTAAAAAACTTGTATCTCAAGGTTGATACATAGTACGTTTTAAAGGGCTTTTACAGGCCTACTTTTCACTATCATCTTTCATCCGTCTCATGGAAATTGAGACATTTTGAAATAACTGATGTTAATTTAACGTCGTATCACTCCGCATTCTCAAGGCCCACAAAAATGTGGCGTTTAAAAGGGCATTCAACGGGCTTAATTTTATTTTATGGTTGGATTTTCAAACAATCTGAGAATCAAATATAGCTCGTTTATTTGATGATAAAATATGATATGTTAGCTGGACTTCGTCTTGCTATCGTTGTATTTCTAACAATTCACGCAAAATCTTTGCTTACTTTTAACTTATAGCCTATGTGGTACTTTAATTTATAAACGACATTATTGTTAAATTCAGGATGAACTGCCGCTCTGCCGATCAATAATCTCTCTCTTTGTAGTAGCATATATGTCATTGTGAACCCACCTTGGTCAGTTCTAAATGAGTATTACATGTTATAAATTATGTACTTACTCGCACACCGTTTTCTGAATAGTCTATATCATGACATTTGAACTTGTAGCCTGTTGCGAAGATGAACTGAATTCCCTGAAACAAAATGGAAAATTTTAGAAAATACCTAAAAAAAATTGTAATATTTTGATATATAAATGATTGATGGGCGAAAGCGAAACGCAGGGATGAGTGAAAAGATTTGGGGGATACCTTTGCCCAGCAGTGGGACGAGAAACGATAGGATCTCATAGATATACGAGATATATGAGAAGTAGGATCGTAGTTTTAAAAATATCTTACGATAACTATTTATGTCATAAAATAGCTTTTATATTTTTAGATAGTTCTGACTCTAGTTAGCGTCTTTGCTCATATCATATTGAAGATTGTTGTTTGTAGACTGTACCAAGGAAATGGAAAAACTGCGTATTCGTTAGTTTTTTTGTTGAACAGAAGTAATGAAGGGTGACAATCGTAAGTCGTAAAAAGTAGGTATAAAGGAAAATATTAGTACGTGCGATCTTTGGAGCAAAATACAAATATTACTCTTGATTTGTTGTTTTAACATACTTAACTTTACGTGAAAAAAAAAATGAAAAAAAAAATCGGTAAGAGTTAGGCCTTTGTTTCTTGCCCTTTCTTTTTTCTAGGTTCTGGTCGCATGTATCTGGTACCTAAAATCACCTAGTACCTATATAAGACGATTCTAAATGATCTTTGTGAATTTACAGAATACATATAAATTGAGTTTGATGTTGATATGATAATGCCATAGATTTTTACAGCGTAACTTAAGAGTACCTAACACTTAACTATAATAAGTCAGGTCTTTGCCAGTAACTGACGTCACAGCTCAGTTGGTATTAGCTATACATTCCGTGTAAGTCGCGGGTTTGAACCCCACCAAGAAGAAACTTTATCATCACGTTA
Organism: Ecliptopera silaceata; assembly: GCA_932527185.1. Classification (NCBI taxonomy): domain Eukaryota; kingdom Metazoa; phylum Arthropoda; class Insecta; order Lepidoptera; family Geometridae; genus Ecliptopera; species Ecliptopera silaceata. The sequence continues at coordinate 10,348,111 of OW052194.1, read as the reverse complement.
CATGCGAACAATTATATTAGGGTGTATTCTATAAACATCAGTGCTCATCAGACAAACATTTGTTCCCGGAAATCGAAACATTTCATAATGAAAGTCACATCTAATACAAATTAATAATAATAATAATGCCTGTATTAAACTTGATAACAATATTATAAGATCATCAAAATCACGATAAGTGAGAATGAAGGAATTTTTAGTTCGTCAGCATTTAAGCACGTACTAATAATAGCTATGTACAGAAATAATTTGATAACTAGTTTCGTTATCTTTAGCCGTGAGAATATGACATTATATATTAAGTACTATTGATGATTCATGCTGATATTAATTAATTATCAAATCATCATTATTAAAATGATATTAAGAATACTTTGCTAATATAGGTATAATTAAAGTAAAACTTTCTTTTATGATTACTTTAAAAGACCACACATTTCGAAAGGTATTTTTATTACTATTATATTTTAGTTATTTTTAACATGAACATCATACATCGACAGAAATATGCACAGTTGTTTTTAAACCACAAAAATATCGAAATGGCTAGTCACAGACTAAATATAACGAGTTACATGAAACCTATTTAATTTGATATATTTAATGTATTTTTTACAAAAAAAAACTAGACACCGCTGTTTTAACATTCAACGAATATTTATAGTTGCTGACTTTTGACACAATTATATTATAAAATTATATAATTATAAATAATCAAGTACGAATTTTAAATATTTCATGTAAATAATGAGGATAATGTATTAACAATTTCCATTTCACAATAAAGATAATTAAAACATTAACCGGGCGACGGCTTTGTAATAAATTAAACGTACGAAAGTACAGACTTTTGTACGACTATCAAATAATAAAAACAGTGAGAAATTAAATAAAAGTGGAATGAAACCTTGATCGTTAGGACTACAAAAAGTAGGTTATTTGAGACGTCAAAATAAATTAGAATCTGGGCCCCGATTGTGTTACATTGTAACGAAACAGTTTGTCTAAGCAGCAGCTAAGGTTTACCAACGTACGTATTTTGAGATCGCGATAAGCGTGAAGCCAAACACGTTCAACATCCGAAGATTGTGCCATAACCGCTGTCACACGATCGAAAAAAAGATGAGCAGTAGCTCTACCATGAGTTTTTACTATACTATATTTACTATACTCGCTAGCGTCTGTAGTTAAAAAAATGTATGAAGATTTGTACAGCGCCTCTAGCGGGTAGTTGGGTACTAAAATTCGTCATACTAATATTGACGTAACTACAGTAGTAAAGTCAGCCGATTTCACTTTGACATCTCATGGTAGAGGTACGGTTAGCCGTACGAAGTTGCACACGCAAGGTACTCGTTACGTTGGTGAACCTTGGTGCTGCTTATACTAACCGTTAAGGCTACACTTCAGCACGATCGGGTCCTGCTCTTAAATTAGACTAGACCCTGAAATATCACTTTTCACCCAACTTCGTAATGCAAAAGTAAGTTTTATTGTAATTATATGCATTAATCCATACGAGCTGGCATTATTATTTTTTAGTCTATTTTAGATCACACTTTTTGAAACTGTTTTGATTTCCAAACGTCATAATATGTTCATCTATTCATCTATCGGATTTTTGAGATATCTACTACATTTATTGAACCTTTTCAGTGTACCTATATCCAGTTTTTGCGGAAACCGGCTGGTGATAGACGTTTTTGAGGTTGTCAAATTCTCTACAGCCTACTGTTGAAGTTTTGACAGATGTCAAAACATTTAGTCTGATTAATGTCTGTACATGGAATGACATTATCAACGCCTCAGATAACAGAAAGTAGCAAAATTCTACTTAGTTTGAAATTATTGACACGCAAGAAGAAGAACTCCATGTCCAGACGCTTGCCATTAAAAAAAAAGAACTCTTGTTATTTTTGATTTTAGAATGTAGTAAAGACGACGGACCTCTTTTTAGTAATATCAAACTGTGTTCCATAATTATTCAAAAACCTGGCTTAGTATAGAACTTAAAATTATGCATCTCTTAACTAGTTTGGTTAGAACATTTTTGGCAAGCTTTTGTCACATTATTCTCGGAAATTCTAGAACATATTTGCGTTTTTTTGTATATACAGAGAGTTATTTGCCGATAGCGTCTAAGACGATGGTCATACATGGATAAAATTAGCATAAACTGGCAAGGTTGCAAGATTCATTGTGTTCCTCAATTTTTTTTTAATTACGCGTAGTTTCATCAAGAAATTAATTAACCAGCTACAAATGTCATTGTTATAAGTATGCAGTATCAGAGTAAGCTTGGGTTTATTAGCGATACGAAAGTTTTTAAATATTTTGAATAATATTAATTCTAGTTTAATGTTAGTAAAGATTTTATTATATTGTTCTAGTATTATTGCGTACAATTTTAGTACTTATTTTTATTATACAATGCAATACTCGTAATCGCAAAGAATATAAAATCCACACATATTTATTTACTTTGAGTTCTAACCGTAAAAGGTTTTATTTAATGTTTTTTAACATTTCACAATAAATATGGTATTTATTTTTGCATAATGACCAACATTATAATATTTTATGACTTTGATTAAACTAACTTACCTCAAACACTAGGAATATGCTGACGAGCACTTGAACTAAATTATAAGCAGCTATCACTTGTTTTAACTGGTAAGGTTTTCTGTCTTTCATGTAGTTTGGACCTGCGTATGCGCAGAAAAAAAGGTACGTTGCTAAAATGGTCAGGATGGGTCCAGGGCTTTCAACCAGCCACCAGTGTTGGGTTCTTGGATCTGAGAACAATAAAACATATATTTTGAAAACCACTTCTAGTTATACATAGTCGCATGTAATTTTTAAGGTACGGTATGATACTATGATTTAACTATAATATTTTTTATGAAATTTATATGAAACTAGGAATACAGGTGTTTGAAATTGATTCTTATTTTTATACAAATAGGTAACATTTTATGTTGTTTGTTATTTATTATAACGTTCTGACTTCTTATAAATAAATAATGCTGGACAATCAACACAACATCATCTAGCCCCAAGCTAAGCAGAGCTTGTGTTATGGGTACTAGAAGACTGGCATATTTAATGCAATACATTACACAGATAGATATTTTAAATTATACATATAAAATACTGAGAAAACCTGGAATAAATATTTGCAGATCATACAAACATTTATCCCAAGACGGGAATCGAACCCGCAACCTACGCGTCGCAGGCGGACCTTTGCCCGCTGCGCCACATCGGTCGTTATAAGTTAAGTTCGCAGGCTTTCTTTTGTTCTAAATACATAAACAAATGCTATTCTTACTCAGCCTAGAATGTTATATTTCAGAAATACATGCTAGATTTTTAACGCAATAAAAATCTTTTGTAATCATTTATGATGATATTTTTTTGCAACAATCTTGTACATTTCAATTGATAGTTTGTTTTTATGGTATTCTGTTCTACATTTATTTGTAGAAACTTTGTAATTTAATGGTTGGTCACTGTATTTTATGTATTTGTTAATATTCAGGGTCATATACAACACTATCTAGTTTCAAACTACATCTAGCTATATGTTTCGGTGTTTTTTAGTTATAAATATTTAAAAGAGTAACGGCCGGTTTCTGGAAACCCAAATCACGATTGATCCGAGTTTGACACATAGTAATTATTCGATTTTTTCGTTGATCATCGTTCGAGAAAGCGGCCGTAAGTACATCAATATCCATGGTTATTTCACACATCACATACTAAATAAATAAATAAATAATGCTGGACAATCCACACAACATCATCTAGCCCCAAGCTAAGCAGAGCTTGTGTAATGGGTGACATACCTAATACAATAACATTACATAGATAGATATTTTTATTATACATATACAATACCCAGAACACCCGGAATAAATATTTGCAGATCATACAAACATTTATCCCAAGGCGGGAATCGAACCCGCAACCTTCCGCGTCGCAGGCGGACCTTTGCCCGCCGCGCCACATCGGTCGTCAAATAAAGGCTGTGTTCAATTACACAGACCTCAAAAAACAATAATTGCCATTACGACAATCTGTTCATGATGATGGGGATCGAACCCACGATCCAAAGAGAACCTACCTTCCAAGCTCAAATAACACGACAAGTGTTGCTGAAAATGTGAATTTACAAACACTAAGCAAGTTATATGAAAATATAAATAAATATAATTATTCATGGACAATTCACACATCACACCCTAGTGCCAAACTAAGCAAAGTTCGTATTATGGGAGCTAGTTTGCTGATATGATACTTATTTGCTTAAAAAACAAGGTTACCTACGCGTTTACAATATAATAACAACAGAAAACAAGTAAGTACTTAACACAATGAATAAATTAATTTTGTTTTTATGTTTAATTAGGCTTGTAAAGTTTGACACGCTATTTTTTTTAATGTCATTAAAAGCCTTTATTATATTATTATTAATATGTATTTTCTCCTGGACATGAGTTATTATGTTTTGTCAAAAATGGTGATTTTGGGATATAGATCTCTTAGCCAAAAACAGCAATACACTAAAAAAATCTTCGAATGATGGTGACAGATATTTTGACCAATAAAAATATAAATGATTATTTTTTATGATATTTTCAAGACGTGCAACGTAAACGAAGTCGCGGTGAAAGCTAGTACCTACTACAAAATTAAGTAAATATGTTTTTTTCTAGCATAATATATTCTCTTGTTTTAAGTAAGAAGTGTGTATATTAAAAAAATAATTAACATTACTTAACAATTGGTTTTAGTAAGTATATTGTAGAGAATATTTTAGTTTGGCAACCAATTAAGAATTAATGAATTAAAACTGCTAGCGTCAGGATCACGTGGCGTTTTGAGTTCTGTGGGTGAAATTAACGGGTTGGTTTCATAATCCCCATTGAACGATCTCCATCATGGGAATTATGAAACTTTTAGTCCCGTGATTTAACTACCTACTTATATATTTTTTTATTGAAAAAGAAACAAGAAATAATAATATTATGGTATATGATAACAATTTTGTGATATTAGGCAACATGAGAATCGAACCCAAACCTCTTGCGGTATAGTCACCAAGAAGTCAATTTAATCACCGCGATTGTTTAAATATTAATTGAGTTAACCCTCAAGACCCTTTTTTTAAACTTACCAAAACATTTCTCAGTATCTTTAAAAAGGTTTAAAGTATATTTAAGGTACTTATGAAATGACGTCATTGATCAAACCAACGGAAAAAGTCAGCCTCCCTAATAAACCGGGGTTTTTTTGATTTCTATTTCGTACGTCATCATTTATCATAACTAGTTTAATTTCTATCCAAGGGTGTGGTTTATGCGGTAAAAAAAATCAATTTTTAGGTTTTTTTTTTAACAAAACCGATTTTAGACGTGACCTGACAAGGTATATTTAGTACCAATTTCACAACTAGATGTCGCTGGACCATATTTATGATTCCTAGATCGCGCTATCAGAGTGGTTTGTGTCACGATCGAAGTTATAAATGTTAATGTTAGATGTAGAAGTTAATGTTAGTATTCTATCAAAATACTCGTCCTACAATTTATATGGAATTGTATATATCTAGTTTATTTACTAACATTTGTAATATTTTTAAGCTATTTTTTTTTATTGCACAGCTTCTATCACGGGCCTTGAGCGTGGAGACCAAATCCAGAAATTCCGTAACGAAAATATCCTAACACTTCGCATGCGTAATCCAGCAAAAGATGCTATACAATAGCTTTACCTCGGCAGTCCCCGAGTGCCACACGTCTTTTTTTTGCAAACAAACTGTAATCCATGAAAACGTAAGCAAAATAATGTTTTGCTGGTAAATTAATTATGTAATAATATGTGACGTAAAAATGACCATAACGTATTCTTATAAATTATTTAAAAGTGTATTCAGTAATAAATTTGTTTTCGATTTTTATACAAGAGTAAGTACTTACTTATTTATTTCTTGCAGGTACTGACTTAAGCAGGTAGGTAAGTAAAATTGCTGATATCGAAAATTGATACATATTGTGATCATACAAAATAAATCGACAGGTGCCACAGCTCAATTGATATTACAAGTATGTGGGTTCGATTGCCAGAACAAATAATTTTGTGTGAAGGCAAACATAGATATTTGTTATGCTATTTACAAAAAATAAATAAGTATCTCACACTTTGTTTCGTTTTGGAATAAGTAAGTAGGTAAGTCAGACGTAAGATGACGTAATTTTTTCTTAAAAAACAAATATTTTAGTACTAAAACTATCAAAATATTTTTGTAATTTTAACCTATATTCACAATCTAAATGACGACCGATGTGGCGCGGCGGGTGAAGGTCCGCCTCCGACGCGGAGGTTTCGGGTTCGATTCCCGCCTTGGGATAAATGTTTCGGGTATTCCGGCTGTTGTGGTTATTTTATATGTAAATATAATAAGAAATATCTATCTATGTAATGTATCGTATTAAGTATGTCAATCTTCTAGTAGACAAACTCAAGTACCCATAACACAAGCTCTGCTTAGCTTGGGGCTAGATGGTTTTGTGTGGATTGTCCAGCATTATTTATTAATCACTTGGTCTGATAACAAAAGCAATGATATTATAAAAATGAAGCGACATCAGAACACACGGTCAAGGAAATCGTTAAAAACAAACACTAGGATTAGGTAAATAGACTAAATAAGCACGAATAGAGATTAAATATTGAACATAGAGGTGATAAAGAATAAATAATAAAAATAGAGGCCAGGGAGAACTCAAAAATTAATTAAACATTGCAAATATTATTGAGCTTTGTAATCAGGTAGAGTCACATAAATTGTATAAATAAAATATATATTCACGGACACTCATCACATTCTTGTTCCAAACTAAGCAAAGCTAGTACTATGGGAACTAAATTGCTGATAGAAATACCTATATACAATTTACTCTGTAAATACATACAAAGAATACATATTACACCCACATAAAATAATAAATTGGAAAATATACCTAAACCATTTTTATCTGAAAAACCAACAAAAACGCGGAATAAATAATAAAAGTAGGAACTACATCACTTGAAAATACATAAGCATATTAATTAAGATTTTTTAAATAAATTCGTGTACTCGAATTGTAATGGAACCTCTTAATACAAAGGAAGGTATGTTAATTAATTGTTACGTCAATAAATAATAAGTACGACTTAATTACCAAATAACTACGTATTATAATAATGATAATTATGAATTGAACATACTGTTATATTAAAAGATTAATTGTTTTAAATAACATTAAAATATTATTTAATAAAAAAACTAAAATAATAAAAATAAAGTCTAATATAAACTCACCAGCCAGATCAGATATAACGTAATGATATCCTTGTAAAACATTTTGAAGTGATTCCATTATATTTTTTTTTAAACTTATATTAAACACATCACTACCTCCCCGCGCAATGTCAAAACGATTTCTGAACGCAGGCTGTCAAAACTTCTAATATACAAACCGCGAACAGAGGGCTTAGTCCGAGTTTGCATTTTAAAACTCCCTACTCTCGAGCCGAGAGTCGTCTCTCGGATATCCATACAATAAATATAAGGATATCCGAGAGACGACTCTCGGCTCGAGAGTAGGGAGTTTTGCAAATGCAACCTCGGACTAAGTCCTCAGAGCCCGTAGTCGGAGTTCGTCTCTTCAAAGCTACAACGCAATAATATATTATTATTTTCAACAGGGTTTGCCAAAGAACCAACTATCGTTTTCAAAATCATTTTTGGGAGTCTAGTCGCAGCAACGCGTGACCCGAGGGCTGGTGAGTATCCGGCCCAGCGTATCAGAATTGCTATTCAGCATTGTATTAGTATCTTGGGTACGCTTCCGATTGGTACTGATTTGGACCAGTTGAGCTATCTATAGATTGTTTGAAACGGTCTGTAGATAGCTCAAATGTTTCTTATGTATTTTATATGCCTATGTCCATTTTGTAAATATTGTAATAGTAGTAAGTTTGTTTGTGAATATATTAATTATTATATGAATACTATCGTTGGAACCAACGGATATTGGAGTGTAGACATAAGTACGGTCTATCTTATAAAAAGTTAGCGCAGACTTGAAGTCTTGATTACCATACGTAATGGTGACATAATGTCAACGCTACCTTTTTATAAGATAGGGGGTAAGTGGCTAGCGTAGTGTAGAACGACTCGGTTTGATGGAGCGACGATCTTTGAAATGTAGCAGGCAAACACTGGATGAAAGGAGTCGAAGACAAGATATCTACGTTACAGAGACTGTTGATGTTGTTATAATATAATATATTACTCCACACAAAAATACGTTTGAGTTTCCGAGGCTCGGTCAAGTAAAACTCAGACTAGGGCCACAGTATTTTCACCAATCAATGCGTACCGTGAGAAATTATTTTTTATTCAATTGAATAAGTACCAATGAGGTTTACGTACTCAAAACGTGCCGAAATATACAATCGTACGTACTTTTATGCCTAGGTATTTATGCAACATGTAATTAATGTTTAATTAGTGGTTTTAGAATTCCTATTGTATTCTGAATTATAATTTTTTTCTGTAAGTACTTATTTTGACACTAATCATTATACGAATTTGAAGAAGTGATAAAAAAATTGTCATTTTCTGTCATATCTTGTACTTATACACAAGTATTTTGATTTAAAGACTGTTTCATGTAGAATACGAGTTATTGACGAATATTTAAATTTAATTTTCTTTGGCAATTATTTTTCTAAAATCTTAGAAAGCATAATCTTAAAAAGTTATTATTTTCAGATTTTTTTTGTCATAATTACCTGTGTTTATTGTCTTTCAAAAAATGGTTTTTTTCCAGATTTCAGTTTTAGTCACATAATTATTTAATTTTAGTAAGTATTGAGAATAATTTCTCTCAGACTGAAATATATTTTTTTACGGGTCATACAACCGTTTTATCAATAATATCTAATTGACATATTAATATATTATAAAAAACTTAAAACAAGGTTGCCGCGGGCAGCGGCGTCAGGCCCAAGCTACCGGTGGTTAGGGCTTCAGATTGAGGAACCTCCGGACAATGCGTGCCGTGTCGAGGATCACCGCCTTCTTATTATCATTGTACTATCCAGAGAGTGAAATGTAGAAGGCTATAAAAAGAGTAAACCAGTTAATCTCAGAGCATCAGATAACATGTTCTCTGTGGAAGTACTGTACTGACGTCTTCGCTATAATAATAACTCGTATAGTGGCATTCTGAAATCGGGTAAGCTCCAACTCCATCCTGACAGCCGCACGATGCTGCGTCATCGCGCAATGTGAATCGAATACACTGCGTTACGTTAACTTTACGATTGTCACATTTATTCCTGCTCAATGATGTAATCTAAATGGGACCTTGATGAAAAGTGCTTCCTATAAAATAAACAAATATTTAAAATAGGTTACGTAGGTAGGAACGCGCTACACCGTAGGACCCATCATCACTTAACATCAGGTGTGATTGCGGTCAAGCATTTTCCTATATTAAAAAAAAACAGGTTCTTTTTAATACCTATTGTTAAAAACTTTTTGCTAAGACTTTTAATAAATGTGTAAATAATACATTTTGTTTATTCTTATTTATTACAAAGGTAATCGTATATCTATTTATTAATATATTTAATTAAAACATGCACTGATATCGCCAGCTTAAGGCCCCTTTCGGGTATAGGCCTCCTCGAACTTTTTGCATTTAGTTCTGTCATGTGCCTTTTTTATCCAGTTACTAGCGGCCCGTCCCGACTTCGCACGGGATATTTTCCCGCTTTCCCGCTTTTTTGTTGAAATTTTTCCAGAGTTTTTGCTATAAACCTCGCGGAGTCCGATACCTTTCCAACGAATGCAAAACCGTGGAAATCGGTTCGTGCGTTCTGGAGTTATATCGTCAGGAAGGAAAACCCGACTTATTTTTATATAGTAGAATGTAATCTAAGTTATATTTTTCATATTTTTCTTGTATTTCAGTGTAGATTCTGTTATATTTGAATATAAAAAGTATATTTTGATTATACCTTTATTATGCTACAAGGATCACTTCCGAGAATTTCACCGGATGTAAACAAATTAAGTGCGTATTAATATGTGAGTGCAATCTTCCCAATTTCTCAGGACGCTATTCGTTCTAGCTAAAAATATAATTATAGTTTAAGTATACCTACTATAAAAAGCAAAAAAAATAATATTTGCTGATGACCTTTCCTAGCAAGCTGAAGTAGCAGTGTGCCCGCCTTGTTTGACCGTTGGAGCAAACGGATACTGAAGTGGAGAGCGCGTTTAGGACGCAAAAGCGTAGAGTAGGAGCAATAGCGCACTAGCGGCCAGGCCGCAGCGGCCAGGTCGCGGCGGCCACCGAGATAGATACATTAGTATGAAATCGCCATAGAGCACGCGCACCTGGCCGCACGTGGCCAGCGGCCACACCAAGCCGCAGCGGCCAGCGAGATCGACGCGACACATTTGCGGTCAGTGTTCAGTCGCTGGCCGCTGCGGCCACTGAGATCAATTGTTTTGTAGTTAAATCACCAGTGTGCGCGCACTAGCCGCGGCGGCCGCACGTATTGAGGTACTACAGCGTGCAACTGACGATCGTAGCCGCCGTTTTGGCCGCGTTGCAGATCGCAACCCTTGCGGCCGCGCGGCCTGGCCGCTAGTGCGCTATTGCTCTAGGACGCCCTCCGGTGAGATGGAGCAACGATCTGCGGAGAGTAGCGTTAACACTGGATGAGAAGAGACAAAGACCGGGCTCAGTGGCGCGTCTTGGGAGAAACCTACGTCCAGCTGTGGACTGATATACGTGGATGTTAATAACCTCTATGTCGTATAGAACCAGCTTTTAAGATGTCATATAAGAATTGAATCCACTACTCAAAAATCAGAGTCGCACCGGTCTCTGCAAAGCATAACAGTACCCCAAGTACGAGTTTGTGCACACACGGATCGCAGAGACGCAATCGCCGAGCGCCGCCAATTTTGTATGGAAATCCAAGCAGCGCCCCTAGCAGATTTCTTGAGAAGCTTGGATTTCCATACAAAATTGGCGGCGCTCGGCGATTGCGTCTCTGCAATCCGTGTGTGCACAAACTCGTACTTGGGGTACTGGTCTAGCTCACACCGATATTACTTATGTGTATCTAACACATAACGGTGTGTAAACGTTGACAGAGCTATATGAATATGACACATCGTAAAAAACATATTTGTTTAAGCAAGATATTATTGAAGTCACTGGTCATAGCTTATTTATTTGTATAAGCCATTAGTTTTCCTAACATATTTTTCTGCCGTTTCACATTTAATTTTCTTTTTTGTGGGATTGCCCATTTGAGCTAGGTCTCCTAGGTCATATCTTAGGAGCCAGTAATGATAAAACCTATGATATTTTATATAGGCAAGTTTATGTGAGTCTCCAATGGAGCTAAGAACGATCCTCGAATATGAAGACAGAATATATCAGCAAAAAAAAAAAAATTTTGCTCTCTGTCAAGAAACTCTAGACTTGTTGTTGTTGTTGACAGGCGTACCAACTGAGCTGTGAAGCTCAGTTGGTAGTTTTGCGTTTGATGCTTTGGGTCGTGTACTCGATTCCCACAGAGAGCAAATTATGTTTGTGTGATGAACATAAATATTTGTTCTGTGTATGGTGTTACTATGTATTATATGTAATTTATTTACAAAAAAAAATTAAAAATTCTATCAGCAATCTAATTCTTTTGAGACTAGAGTGTGATGTGTGAATAGTCCGTGAATATTTATTTATATGTATATATACTTAATTTAAATTATGTTACATAATATGAATAATGTCCTAGACTGCAGCGTCAATAAAACTATAAATGATCAACATTAAAAAATATTAAAAGTAGTACAAGTTATAGATGTAATATATTTTATTGTGAATAGCCTCAATACCACAATTATCATATTTCAAATCAACTAGCGCCATCTAGTTTTATATCTTACAAACATCATAACAATTTAAGAACATAACTAACGGCCGGTTTCTCGAACAATGATCAACGAAAAAATCAAATAATTACTATGTGTCAAACTCGGATCAATCGTGATTTGGGTTTCCAGAAACCGGCCGTAAGACACATAATTAACCTTGATTATTATTTCCTTCTTATAATTACATTAAAGATGGTGACCGCAAATAATAATATAATCCGGAATCTGGAGCGTCATCAAAGTCTATGACGTGGGTTTCACCGCGAAGATAGTTGGTATCTTTAATTTTCCAGTTTATAAGTTCCTTGATCCTATACTAACTTCGTAAATGCGTAAATTAAGAGCCGCGGCGGATTCCCATCAACAGAATCAAAAATACTTAGTTTGACGTCACAATAAGAAAATATAGGTAAACAATAATAAAAAGACACTTTTCCCATGCAATCATGACAACATGACAATTCATGTTTCGATAAAAACTGACTGATGTTGAACGTTCAGCTAATATGGGTCAACGTTCAACATCATAGTCCGGTCAATTTAGACATTCGAAGTTACATAGATTTTCACCAAGCTGAAAATCGGTAAGATTGTGTTCTGATTTTTTTGGTCTAATTTGACCGGGCTATCAGCCAGTTTTAATATTATTCTATTTATTTAGTCCTAATATTTGAAACTATCACGGATTTGAACATAGTTTTCTTTGAAAACGGAATATATACCTACCTACCATGATTTGTGAGCTAATATTCTTGACAGCTTTTCATATGGCATGATCAACATTTGAGGATTTGCTGAATTTATGCTCATTGGGATGTACAATGCCCCCGTAAATTATAAGGATACAGCGCCATCTATACTCAAACAAAAAACCTTTTTGACGATAGGATAGATGATTTTTTTTTATTTAAACTTTTGTTTTCCACTGCAGGGCAAAGGTCTCCCCCTACAACTAAAATAAATAAAACAAGATACGTGACATATTTATAATCTGGTTTAAATATAAATCAGGGAAACCATTGAATTACAATAATTATCGAAACAAAAAATCTTTATTTTGTAAAATTACAAAGATCATTTACTTATTTTATTTCGGAAACACATTTATTATGCGAACTGCCAAGGAGTGGAACTCGTTGCCGGCTTCTGTCTTTCCCGATCACTATAATCTTAGTCTCTTCAAGGCACGAGTGAATAGGTGTCTCTTATATCGTCCTGCTCCATCGTCGGCCACAACATCACTTTCCACCAGGTGAGTTTGTGGCCAAAAGACGACCTATTCTTTGTAAAAAAAAAAAAAAAACTTACATTGATAAATGATAAATGATATTTATTGTTTGTAGAAACTAGGTAATTACATTGGTCTTAAATTAATCTTCATATCAAGTCAAGTCCTTTGTTTGTATTATTGTATTTTTATGTGTTTATTCTGTTGGATACCCTTAAAAAATAAATAAGTAAATCACTAGTTCAACCTGAGGCTTACAAACGTCATGCACAGATAATAATAATAATGAATTTATAGAATTTAATATACAATAAAAATGATTTCAAATTAATAATGTCAACAAACTATATAAACACTATTAACTATGTGATCCTAGGGGCCAGTCCCACATGACTAGAGCCTAAAAGAACGGACAGGAAACTACTATACTAACTATATGTGACATCTAAACACAGAACTATTATTATTTTATTCATAATCGTATATAAGTAAAAATCTGAGTAGTTTGTATTCAAAACTACTTACATGGTTTAATTAATTTTTGTATTGTCTTTTTTATTTCGGACATAGTTCACGTAGTAAAAGTTTCCAAACATATAGATGAATAATAAGCTATTTATACAATGGCCGACATTGATCCATTTTGGGTAAGTACAGCCATAAACAAGTGGAATTAAGTTATGAATGAAAACTATTACAAACTGCATCTGAAAATAAAACAAATTATATTAGATTCAAACAATTTTTACTACTACTACTCTACTTTTTCTGTTTATTTGTTAAAAAAAATAGAATATTGCGTTAAAACAAAATCTTTCAGGGTTGATTCCATAAGAATAAAACATAATTATAATAATTATGTTTATAATGATAAATAATACAATCTCCATGTATAAAAAAATTATTTATACATTATATTAATTTATATTATATTAATTTAGGTACAAGCTTTGCTTAGTTTAGGACTAGAGTAGGTATACTGACTACTGATCACCTGTCAAACTACTACAAAAAAAATTAAAATATTCATTACCAGTTGCAAGGAAGTGACGTATTTCTTCCACCACAAATATTTCTGATACTGAGGTCCAAGGCCAGCCATCAGGTAATACGTATACATGATGACGTGGACGAAGCAGTTGATGACACCCGTTAGAGTACAGTGACCATCTGTAAATAACAATATGTAGGGTTAGTGGGTACAAAGAAATCTCAAACTCTTTTGATAATAGTCTAAGATCCGGCTGCAGGATTACTGCGCTCATCTGTTTTTTGCTGAAAACCAAATTTTTATGTACATTTATAATTAGGAGAATATACAGGGTGTAACAAATGAGGTGGACCAAAAGCAAAAGGGCGATAGGGGAGCTCAATGGCTATCCATATAACCCCCATGTATGTTCAGCGATATTCAGTCGTTCAAAATTTATTCCCACTTTTATGTTTTTTTTTTTCATTAACATATTTTAGGTTAGATATCCCAAGTATACCCAAACTATCAAGGCTACAACCGTAATTTTTTTACACCTTGTAGTTTAATAGTAGACCTTTCGTACTGCAATATCAGTTTGAGTCGTTATTTGATTGATTTCCAAATAAAAAATAATCTTTGCAGAAAAATCCGAAACCTGAACTTCCGCGAAAAACTTTCGGAGCAATTTAAAAAAAAAACTTGCTGAATATTTTTTTCTACAACCTATCTTAAAAACTTCCTCCATCTAAGGAAAAGTTACCCTGAAAATTTCATAAGGCTAGTACGAAAGCATCATGTTGAAATGTGAACTCAAGTGTTGTAAAAGTGCTGAAATCGACGGTTCAATCGACCAACACGATGGTCCGGGCAAGTCTCAGATTGTTTACCACCCCTTCTAATCAATTGCTCTTGGTATATTCTAGCAGCCTCTCGAACGTTTTCTTGAGCTACAACATGACAATAATACATTTCTGCCAACGGCGGATCCAGGGGGGGGGTCATGGGGGTCATGACCCCCCCCTGAGCTGGTTCCAAGACTTAGGTGGACCACTAATTGAACATAATTATTACATTATCAAAATTAAATTATAAGTTCTTGACCCCCCCCTGAGCTGGTTCCAGGACTTAGGTGGACCACTATTTGAACATAATATTACATTATCAAAATTAAAGTATAAGTTCTTGTCTTGACCACGACTATGTGACCTCCCCCTGGCGCCAAAGCTTGATCGTGACCCCCCCTGGCGCCAAAGCTGGATCCGCCCTTGATTTCTGCATATCTACGAGGAGAATATGGCATGATACACTAATCGCAAAGTTTGTACAGTCCGTAAACGCGCAGTTTTCTTTAAAGTAAATTAATCCAAATTCAGCTTTTCGTAGTCGGGTTTTAGTTTTTAAATCTTTATTACGGAGTCAGGTTGTGAAAAGTGCGGCCACTCAGGAGTCTGAATTTGGATTAATTTACTTTAACGAAAACTGCGCGTTTACGGACTGTACAAACTTTGCGATTAGTGTATCATGCCATATTCTCCTCGTAGATATGCAGAAATGTATTATTGTCATGTTGTAGCTCAAGAAAACGTTCGAGAGGCTGCTAGAATATACCAAGAGCAATTGATTAGAAGGGGTGGTAAACAATCTGAGACTTGCCCGGACCATCGTGTTGGTCGATTGAACCGTCGATTTCAGCACTTTTACAACACTTGAGTTCACATTTCAACATGATGCTTTCGTACTAGCCTTATGAAATTTTCAGGGTAACTTTTCCTTAGATGGAGGAAGTTTTTAAGATAGGTTGTAGAAAAAAATATTCAGCAAGTTTTTTTTTTAAATTGCTCCGAAAGTTTTTCGCGGAAGTTCAGGTTTCGGATTTTTCTGCAAAGATTATTTTTTATTTGGAAATCAATCAAATAACGACTCAAACTGATATTGCAGTACGAAAGGTCTACTATTAAACTACAAGGTGTAAAAAAATTACGGTTGTAGCCTTGATAGTTTGGGTATACTTGGGAAATCTAACCTAAAATATGTTAATGAAAAAAAAAACATAAAAGTGGGACTAACTTCTGAACGACTGAATATCGCTGAACATACATGGGGGTTATATGGATAGCCATTGAGCTCCCCTATCGCCCTTTTGCTTTTGGTCCACCTCATTTGTTACACCCTGTATATTTATCAGGTTGCCTAGCAAAATTTGGCCGCCAGTATGTTTAATTTAATTATTTTTTGGGAAAAATATCGTTGACTGGTTTTTTAAATCAAATAACGTCTACATCATGGCAATTAATATGAAGACTCAAAAAAATCAGCAACCCTTATTTGCGGGTAGATTTAATTAAGCAAACAATATGATAAAAGATGAAAAAAAACATCGCTTTAATTTGATATGCAATTAATATATAAACGTTATGCCCGTATAAATATATCGAAACCATACCTGTTTACACCTGGCTGCGAAGAGGTGCGGCCAAGTACGCAACGGCAACCGTGATTTTTTTGAATCCTCATATAAATTGCCATGATGTAGACGTTATTTTATTTAAAAAACAAGTGAACGATATTTTTTCCCAAAAAACAAAAAAAAATAATTTAATTAAACATACTGGCGGCCAAATTTTGCTAGGCAACCTGATAAATATATATTCTCCTAATTATAAATATACATAAAAAATCGGTTTCCAGCAAAAAACAGATGAGCGCAGTAATCCTGCAGCCGGATCTCGTACTATAATAAATAAATACTGCTGGACAATCCACACAGCATCATCTAGCTCCAAGCTAAGCAGAGCTTGTGTTATGGGTACTAGAAGACTGGAATAGGTACAATACATGACATAGGTATATATTTTTTTATTATACATAGGTATATACCCAGAACACCCGGATGCAGATCGTACAAACATTTATCCCAAGGCGGGAATCGAACCCGCAACCTCAGCGTCGCACGCGGACCTTCGCCCGCCGCGCCACATCGGTCGTCCATAAATATTTATTAAATTTACTCTGATGATTATGTGCAGGTAGCTACACCGCGGGCACCACATACCCGACTTGGATGACGAGAGATACGTGAAGGGAACTACACCGCGGGCACCACATACCCGACTCGGACGACAAGAGATACCTGCAGGTATCTCTTGTCGTCCGACTACACCGCGGACACGACATACCTAATTTGGAGGACGAGGTATACGTGCAGGTAACTACACCGTGGGCACCACATACCCGACTCGGACAACGAAGTATACGTGCAGGTAACTACACCGTGGGCACCACATACCCGACTCAGACAACGAAGTATACGTGCAGGTAACTACACTGCGGGCACGACATACCCGACTCGGACGACGAGGGATACGTGCATGTAACTACACCGCGGGCACCACATACCCGACTCGGACGACAAGAGATACGTGCAGTTAACTACACCGCGGGCATGACATACCCGATTTGGACGACGAGATATACGTGCAGGTTACTACACCACGGGCACCACATACCCGACTCGGATGACGAGGTATACGTGCAGGTAGCTACACCGCGGGCACCACATACCCGACTCGGATGACGAGGTATACGTGCAGGTAACTACACCGCTGGCACCACATACCCGACTCGAACGACGTGGGATACGTGCAAGTAGCTACACCGCGGGCATCAAGGGCGGATCCAGCTTTGGCGCCAGGGGGGTCACGATCAAACTTTGGCGCCAGGGGGGGTCACATAGTCGTTGTCAAGTCAAGAACTTATTATTTATATCTGATAATGTAATTCCCAAGCAATTCTGCATTAAATCTGTATGGTGACAAATTATATAAATAAAATAATTGTGTTTAATTAGTGATCCACCTAAGTCAAATGCCAGCTAAGGGGGGGTCATGACCCCCATGCCCCCACCCTGGATCCGCCGTTGATGCCAGATGGAAAATAATTGCTGGCAAATGCACTATATATGCGAGGCCAAAAAAAAAAGTATTTATGTGAAATTGGTGGGTGGATGCAGGAGATCGAGATAAATGGAAGAGTTTGGGGGAGACCTTTGCCCTGCAGTGGACAAAGTGGGACACAATAGGTAAAATAAAATAAAAAAGGTATAAAAATACTCACTGGGGAAGTACTTCAATCCGATCCAAGTAGCGCATGGCATAATAGTGTGGTGGTATACATGCAACGTTGAAATTTGTCGATTCTTTTTTCTCAATACAAAAAAAACTGTATCTAATAAATCTAGGATTTTCAAAATCAGATACATTCTTGTTAAAGTGTACACCTGGAAATATACAAAACGTTAAACATTGAGTTTGTTGTTTTTGTCAAAAAAAATTAATACTTACTTATACAAAAAAAACTCTCAATCGAACTATGATTTTGAGTTTTCTCAGAACTTTTTCAAAGTGTTTGACGATACTATTTATTTATACTGAGCTTGGAAACAATAAATAAATAAATAATGCTGGACAATCCACACAACATCATCTAGCGCCAAGCTAAGCAGAGCTTGTGTTATGGGTACCTACTAGAAGACTGACATACCTACTTAATACAATACTTTACATAGATAGATATTTTATTATACATATAAAATACCTAAAAAGGACCTTCGCCCGCCGCGCCACATCGGTCGTCAATGAGCCCATATTGTTTTTTATATGTACAAAATAATGTCCTTAGTTTTAGTTCATCAATTGTAATAACATTGTACGCTCTACTTTTTACCAATAAACTTTTTATTTTTATTTATTTATTTGAATGCTGATGCTTAGATGGTCTCATTTAGTTTTTATAAGTAACATAATTACTTAAAACTCCAATGCTCTACTTAGCGGCGAAATAAAGTGCAAACACACCCAAGGTGTAAAAATAATGTAACTATTATAGCTATGTCACAATAAGTGTTCATTTATTTTGAAAAAAATATTGAAATAAGCCGGCGTATCGTGTGCGCAATCTGAATGTGTTTTGAAACTACTTGACCGATTTTTAACGATTTTTGATCACTAGAAAGATAAATCTTTACTGAGTGTGAGTATGTAGGCTTTAAAATTAATTAAAAAATTATTTATTGCACATAAATAATTGTATAGAGGCGAGCTTATTGCTAACAAGCATTTTCTTCCAGCTAACCTTTTCGTAGTGTGGAATTATATATAGTGCTTTAGTGTATAAATCAAAATAGAAAAGTGAATATCAATAAACAACATACTTAAATATAATACGAAAATATACATTTATATTACCTACTTTATATTACCTATATTTATTTATATTACCTACATAACCTAAATATATTATTATAACAATTATAATATATACATTATATATACACATCTTATACATACTAATACATTTTAGAATTTTGAATAGATAGAATGTGGTGATACAATTTGGATTTAAAAATACCCAAAAGACGAAGCTCCATGTATAGATACACGGATTAATTGGTTGGAATTAAAAAAAATAGTTGTTACCTTTTTGTTCAGCCAATTGTCGTTATAATCAACAGGTTGACACATCCAGTTGTACTCTCTTATCCAAAAAACTATACCCTGTAAACAAACTTGTACATAATAAATTAAAAAATGTAAGTTTGCTGAGAAATTTTTTACTACTACTTATAATTAACCTTCACCTACGTTAAAAATAAGGTTTGTTAAAAATAACAAGTCCTTGTTAAATCGAAATTGTCAAAATCCTTTTAAGACCATAATAAACAATACAAAAGCACCACAGAATGCGTCACAAGGTGAATAATAATAATAAATATTCATGGACATTTCACACATCACACTCCAGTCCCAAACTAAGCAACACAGCTTGTACTATGGGAACTAGACTGCTGATAGAATACCATCGAGTAGATACCCAGATATACATAATACTCGGTCTAAAATATGTTTTGTAAATACCTACATACATAGAATACGTAGTTATACCCAGACACAGAACAAATATTTATGTTCATTACACAAACATTTGCTCTAGGTGGTAATCGAACCCACGACCCACAGCATGGAAGGCAGAGTTACCGACTGAACTGTGATACCTGACAAACATAACACTTACTGTATAAAATATATAACCACATCCAATGATCTGAAAAATATTGTAGATAAAAATAGTTTTTTTTAATTCATATGGATTTTTGTCTTTCATCCATACTGGTCCAATTACTTTGACGAAGTATAAGTAAGCGGATATTATTGCTAGCATCGAACCGAAGGACGGCCACAAGTCTTGAGTTCGGTCATCTAAAAATGAAATTTAAGTAAGTAAAAAAATCATTTAAATCACAAGGATCATTTAGAATCATCGTAAGTGATTCGCGTGACCAGAGCCTTGAACAAACAAGGAACTATTGTCTAGATTCTAACAATTGTTTTATGATCCTTATTACAATTGTTTATTGGAATGTTGGAGCTAGTTCGCCCCGAGCGAGTTTGTCTTTTAAATGAATCTGATATAAACTATACACTGAAAGACATTTCACACATCGAGCTCTAGTCCCAAACTAAGCAAATCTTATACTATAGGAACTATAAAAACATTTCACACATCGCACAAATAAGAAACTTTTGATGAACAAAATTGCTTATTTTAGCATTATCAATGTTTGTCATTACATTAATTTATATCTTGTTGGGTATCAAATCCACTCTCCAAACACAATATGCAAATCATAACAAACCATGGTAGGAAGCTTAATGGTATTTAAAAAAAAAGATCTGCCCAGTTAGAATGTATAATAGGTTTATTGAAATAATAATATATAGAAGCTTTAAGGTATGAATGTGGATGGATATAGAGGAAGAGGTAGGCCCAAGAAAACATGGATGGATTGTGTGAAAAATGATATGGATTTGCAAGGAGTGAATACTGAGAAGACGGATGATAGAGCAGAATGGAAGAAGAGAACAT
Organism: Ecliptopera silaceata; assembly: GCA_932527185.1. Taxonomy (NCBI): domain Eukaryota; kingdom Metazoa; phylum Arthropoda; class Insecta; order Lepidoptera; family Geometridae; genus Ecliptopera; species Ecliptopera silaceata. Next base: position 10,326,973 of record OW052194.1, on the reverse strand, counting down.
GTTGTGCCGACCCCACCTAGTGGGATAAGGGCAGGAAGAAGAAGAAGAAGCTTTCAAAGTAATGACACAGAACAAGCATTGCTAGAGCCATAGTCATATATTCTTTCATTCAATAAATTACAAGGATCATTTTAAATCAAAAAAAGGTTTTCATGTCTCCCTAGGAGAGCAAACAGGAGAGCCAACGCCCCTAACTGAACATTTATAATGTAGGTAAACTTACCGCTCAACTTGTAAAGTACATGGTTATAATTTTCCAATAAACTGTTAAAAATTAAACTCATTTTGAGATTTGTTAGTATTAATATAATGTAATATAATTTTGGTTGCAAAACATGTATCACCTAGCTGTTACTGATAAGCAAATAAAATAAATCAGTTGAATATAAAACTTTAAAGTACATTTTTTCTAACGAAAAACGTAATGGTACAATTCAATTAGAATAAGGTCAAATATTTATTGATTCAGGATATGTACATTTTAACATAGTGTAGGTTAAATTGAAGGTTATGCAATAGTGATAAGGTATGGACACTTTGGACACGCTACTCGATCAGCGGGCGTATCTTGACAACTGTAGGTCTACCATGAGTTTTTACTATACTATATTTACTATACTCGCTAGCGTCTGTAGTTAAAAAAATGTATGAAGATTTGTACAGCGCCCCTAGCGGATAGTTGGGTACTAAAATTCGTAAAACTAATATTGACGTAACTACTGTAGTAAAGTCAGGCGATTTTACTGTGACAACTCATGGTAGATACACTGAAATGTATTTGAACTGTTACTTGACAAGAGTCCGGTTAATGTACAACTATGGAAAACACGACCCGGTAAAACACGACCACGAAAAGCGCAGCCAGGAATACGCAGCCAGGAATTCTCATCCAAAATGTACATGAAATCCGTGCTGCGTATTCCTGACACGTGTCGGGAATGGACGACCTTGGATTACACAACCACGGAATACGCAGCCCGGAATCGGGGACTATTTTGTCATCCAATTCCATGCTTGTTTTTTCCAAGGGTGTACATAGTTTTGTACGGCCTGGAAAGCACGACCATGAAATTGGATGACAAAATGGTCACCAATTCCGGGCTGTGTTTTCCGTGGTTGTGTATTCCTTGGTTGTGTAATCATGGCACCCTGTAAATCATGTTCAGTTTTGGCATTGTCATTTTAAACAGCTCAGTCATATAATTTTATAAAGTTCAGCCACGTCAATCCACAAAAATGCCACGGAATACTGATGAGTTACTATAGTAAAATCATCGAAAACTGAACTACAATTGAAAGGATATTCGTTCACGCAAGTACTTTCTGGATATGCCCCCTGACTTCTTTCACGACTTTATCGTAAATCTCGTGGTTGTAGAGTTGGTTATCAGTTTTCTAAAAAAACCAACCTGTATACTATTACAAAGCAAAACTGTTGAAAACAAGGAAGTGCAAATATTACTTAATGAATTAAACCAGTTGCCCAGTTATAGCAACACGTAAAATTAAATATTTCATGAGTTTATACCCTAAACCAGACATACATAATAGAAGTCAAGTAGTTAACATTAAAACTACACGTAATTAAGCTACCTAATGTTATAGTTGTTTGTCTTATTTATTTTGAACATAGTTGATATAATTAATAAAAATAACAAAAAGCTTACAATGTGTAATATGGACAATACTAGCCCATTTAGGGTCATTACAGTCATAATTGGAGTTAGGTTATGGAAGAAAATTATGATAAATTGCACCTGAAAACCAAAAAAAATGATAAAGTCAAAGTCAAAGTCAAAAACACTATATTCAATAAAATCACAAGGATCATTTAGAATCCTCTTATATACTATCCCCCCATCTTATAAAAAGTTAGTGTTGACTTTATGTCATCATTACGTATGATAAATCAATACATCAAGTCTGCGCTAACTTTTTATAAGATAGACCGTATGATTCTAGGTGCCAGTTCCACGCGACCAGAGCCTAGAAGAACGGGCAAGAAACTTATGATGATGTTGTGTGGATTGTCCAGCATTATTTATTTATTTATCAGTGTTGGCAAGTGTAAAAGCAGTGTTTTATCTCACGGAGGCACAATTTTCCCTGTAAGGTAAGTTATATATTATAATGAAAAGCATTGTCTTGTCAGGTAACAGTTGCAAAGAATTTCCATGTTTCTTCCACCAAAAATATTTCTGATACTGAGGTCCAAGACCAGCAATCAGGTAATACGTATACATGATGCTGTGGACGAGGCAGTTGACGACGTCCGTGAAAGTACGGTAAATTAAAATTGGGTTAGCGCCTTACAAATATTAAGATGCAAATAACCTTCCGCGTTGCTTTTTAATAAAGTTTGTATAATGTAATATAACCTGCACATTTTAATAGGCTATGTTTGATGAAACGTTGTCTGTTTCCAAGCTTGGCTACTTTACTTACATACTACTTGACGACCGATGTGGCGCGGCGGACGAAGGTCCGCCTGCGACGCGGAAGGTTACGGGTTCGATTCCCGCCTTGGGATAAATGTTTATACGATCTGCAAATATTTATTTCGGGTGTTCTGGGTATTTGATAAAGTATATAATAAAAAATATATTTTTATGTAATGAATTGTATTAAGTATGTCAGGCTTCTCGTACCCATAACACAAGCTCTGCTTAGCTTGGGGCTAGATGATGTTGTGTGGATTGTCCTGCATCATTTATTTATTTATACTGGCAAAATTTTAAACTACAATTACATCAGCATTGCTATTCGGCGTGGCAATGCAGCCAGTATCTTGGGTACGCTTCCGATTGGTACGGATTCGGTCCAGTTGAGCTATCTATAGATCATATGCAACGGTCTGTAGATAACTCAACTGTTTCTTCTGTATTTTATATGCCTATGTAGGTATTGTAAATATTATTACAAAGATTGCCAAAATTCTACTAGTCCGGATAGAATTAAATAAAGTCTACCTTTGTAACATAATTTTAAGTGACACAGCCATAACACCCGATGGATCTAAGCAATTCCTTTTTCTAAGGAATTGGATCAAGTATTATTAAAAAGTTTCATCATCATCATAGGCGTACAGCGTACTACATAGCCCACTGCTGAGTATAAGCCTCCTCCCTCAAACGCCACTCTGTTCATAACTGGGATTTTTGCATCCAGGTCCTACCCTGTGCGGCAACAATGTCATCCATCAATCTGGCTGTTGGTCTGTCAAGACCTCTTGGATGTCCTCTAGGCCACCATTCTGTCAAGGCCTTATCTACCTGCCATCAGCAAATCTTGCCAAGTGTCCTGCCCAGCTCCATTTCAGTTTCGCTATAAGGTCTTCAATATCCACCACTTTGTTAAAAAAAGTATAATATTGTTTTATACCTAGTGTATTAGATTTACCTTTTAACATTATTATTGTAATTTTTTTGACATTTATATCACATCTCTATTTACCTATTTGACATCTATTAATCTATTATGTAAATTTAGTAAAATATACCTATAGTTTAGTGCCCTTGGCATGGTGCATGTACTTACTTATGCTACTACCAGACATTGGCTACAAAATGTACTTGTGACCAATAAATAAATATCTTTACATTAGGTACCTAATGACTACTACTTATAAAAACACGTAGACTATTATGCAATTTTAGTAAGTATTGTACAAAGAGGGCACGAGTTCAAATAGGCACCGGAAATGAGCCGAATGAAAATTCAAGTATCTAATGTTTGTTTTTAACAATGGTTTTTTTTTAAATTCGTCGAATTTAATTAGGTATAACATGAAATTTTAAAAATTTTGCAAATTATAGGTTGTATATTTCAATTGTTTTTGATAATTTAACGTAGTTTGTAGTCTAGGTAACATTAATAATAAGCTAAACCGTAAAACCATAACATTTCGTAAAATTTATCCTTTTTTTATGGTTTTGTTTTTAAAGCGGGAAATTTGGGCTAAGTACTAAATATGTGACTGATATTTAATAAGCGTATCCATTTTACTTTCTAATTATTTGAGATAATTAGAAAAAAAATGGACTCTGTTATTTTAAAAACAATGGGTTTTGTTGCTGATAATGACATTTATTCACAAAAAAAATAAATAAGTTGCAATGAAAGCAATCAGCAAGTTTTCAAATAACTTTTAATGATTTGATTTTGTCTTACTAAAAAGTTCCTCAGAATGGTTTCCATTGGCATCAATACATCAACTTATACATTTCTTTGAAGACATTACTGCATTTGATGCCTAATTTATTCCGGATAAAATTCCAAGCCATGATATTTTATCCGGTTACCATTTGATTGGATGATATTTTATCATTTTAGGTATAGGCTCTCTCTTTGCTTCATAACATGCTTTGTAAATAAGGAACTACATTTTTATACATGCTTTTTTGAGATAAATATAAATACAAACGTCCATAAAAAGATAAATAGTAGATAGCTTAAATGTTTTTATTTTTGTTGGTTTCGTTATTTTTAGTTTTGATGTAGTTTACATAGTAAAAGTTTCCGAACATGTAGACGAAGTGTAGAGCGTTAATACTAAGACAAACGGTGATCCATTTCGGGTAGTTACATCCATTTAGTAATGCAGTTGAATTGTGCAGGAAAATGATAGCAAACTGCACCTAAAACAAGAAATTACATCAAGGATGTATAAAACTTGACTGACCAACTGGGCTCTGACAGGCGTCACAGTTCAGTTGGTAGTCCAGGCATCGTAGGTTCAATTCCCACGCAAAGTAAACGTTTGTATGATGAACACGAATATTTGTTCTGTGTCTGGGGGTTACCATGATTTCTATGTATGTATTTAAAAAAATATGTCTAAGTATGCTATTAGCAATTTAGTTCCCATACTACAAGCTTTGTTTAGCTTGGGACTAGATCGCCATGTGTGATTTGTCCATGAATTTATAAATAACTACCAATTGCAAAGAAGTGACATATTTCTTCCACCACAAATACTCCTGATACTGAGGTCCGAGGCCAGCAATCAGATAATACGTATACATGATGCTGTGGACGAGGCAATTGATGACACCAAGAAGAGTGGAATGACCATCTGTAAAAAAATTGTGTATTTTAGTTATTGACTCAGCACAACACCATGAACAAAATTGAGAATAGGCAATTTTCTATAGCGCAGGCCACGACTACACGACTTCAGTCCTACATTTCAGTATTATATATAATGAAAAAATCAACCCATGGAAATTGATATATTTAAAAAAATATATATATGTCTGTTACTCCAATTCTAGAGCCTGTAGAAGTCTTTTGGAACGTGCTATGTTGCAACCATTAAGGATCTTTCTGTCGTGGCCCAAAATGCTTCTTCTTTTCAGGTAAACATTGTTGTTTACTCTTTCACGGTTTATGAGATACAACCTGGTGATAGACGGACAAAGAGATAAACAGACGGACAGCCAGTCTTTTAATAATAGGGTGCCGTTGTACCATTTGGCTACAGAACCATAAAAAAGAGTACATAAGTGACCCTTATTCCACAATCTACTTCTCATAATAACTTTTCATGCATTATTTTAAATGCATTGCAATAAAAAAAAGACGTGTGGCACTTGAAGACTGCCGCGGAAAAGCTATTGAATTTTTTGCTGGATTACGCATGCGCAGTGTTAGATTATTTCGTTACGGAATTTCTGGATTTGGTCTCCACACTCAAGGGCCGCGATAGAAGCTATACAATAGCTTAAAAATGTTTTGATGAATTTGACAAGTACTACTTTAGGTAGATAAGTTTTATTGGTACTTACTTGGGTAGTACTTGTAACATATCCAAGCACATATTGTCATCATGAAGTGATGATATGTATGTAATGCTGAAATTTGTCTTTTCTTTTTCCGCAATACATAAAACACAGTGTCCAATAGATCTATTAACTTCAACATTAAATACAACCAAACTAAACCATGCACCTGAAAAGCACAAATTATTAAAATACATAAATTTAAGTTTTAAAATAAGATACTTTACAAGTCATTTGTTTTTGACAGGCTTCACACAGCTCAATTGGTAGAAGCTCTGCCTGCCATGCTGGTCTTGAGTTCGATCCCAGCCCAGAACAAATGTTGAATTGAACTCTGATATTTGTTCTGTGTCTAACGGCCGGTTTCCGGAAACCCAAATCACGATTGATCCAACTTTGACACATAGTAATAATTTGATTTTTTCGTTGATCATCGTTCGAGAAACCGGCTGTAAGTGTTATTATGTGTTCTTAAAAGTGTTTGATCTAAGGCTGGTGTATATATGGCCCATCGTTTGAACATTGCCATTTATTAACACCATTTAACATGAAACCTTATAAGGTCGACACGATTCAGTATGACACTGCTGTTACTACCAATCCGTACCTTTTTGGCTGAAAGACTATCCGTATAATCAACTGGCTGACATGTCCAGTTATAATTCGCAATCCATACATTGAAGAACGACTGAAAATAATGGAATTTAGGTAAAAATTGGATATAATAATGTTATTTGTTTGAAAAATGATGGAACCGTCTTATACCTATAGGCTGTGGTCAGCATTTAGCTAAACCATTATTCTGAGACGGTATAAGACGGTTACACACAACAATAGATAGATATAATACAATATTCCTAGCTTCATCATCATCGTCAACCCATATCAGTCCACCGCTGGACGTAGATCTCTCCCAAGACGCCATTAAGCCCGGTCTTCGGATCTTCTCATCCAGTGTTTGCCAGCTACATTACGCAGATCGTCTCCATCTCGCCGGAGTGCCTCCTACACTACGCTTGCCTAAACGCGGTCACCACTCCAGTACTGGACAAAAACCGACAGCCGTTGCAACGGCTGTCGGTTTTTCGGATATGGCATGTGCATGGCCAGCCCACTGCCACTTCAGTTTACTAATTTTTTGAGCTATATCGAACACCTTGATTTTCTAACGAATTACTTCATCCCGAAATCTATTTCGCAAAGAAATTCCGAGCATATAGCTCTCTGCATAGCGCGCTGAGCGACTTTCAGCTTGTGGACCAACCCCACTATCAGTGTCCACGTTTCAGCAGCATAGATCATAACGGGTAGGACGCACTGGTTGAAAGCTTTTATTGTTAGACATCTCAATGTAAAATTCGTCAAGTCTTCTCGTCAGCCTCAGCTAAAGAGAAGACTTGACGAATTTTCCTAAACGTAGCCCAGCTCAGCTGAATTCTCCGGTTAAGCTCTTTCTCGAAGTTGGGTCTACCTAGCTACAGTATCTGCCCGAGGGAGGCATACTCCTGTACAACTTATTAAAATTAGTAACTGGCTAATAAGATAAGGTAATAAGATCATTAATCATGACCTTCGTTTTATCCAAGTTCATGCCTAATCCGTCGTAAGGCATCAGCTAGACTGTTCAGAATCTGTTATAGGTCCTGCAACATTCCTAGCCTAGTTGGCCTTATCTGCAGGACACACAATGTTAACAAAATAATAGCTGATTTGCTCTCAGATATTAAAAATAAAATATCGATAGGTACAGGATCAACTAAGTGAGTTTGTCGCACAACAAGAAAAAAAAATTTTTTACTTACTTCATAAAAAACATAAGCATTGGCGACAATTTGAAAAACATTGTAAAAAATAATAGTATTTTTTAATTCGTATGGTTTCTTATTTTCCATCCATTTTGGTCCAATCACTTTGACGAAGTATAAGTACGCTATTATAATTGTCAAAAGTGTACCGAAGGATGGCCACAAATCTCGTATTCGGTCATCTGAAAATTATTTAATATTTAATAAAAAAAAAGGTAGCACTCCGGGAGTGCCGGCAGAAGTGAAAACTTCAATATTAACGTTGTGTTTAATTATAAGTATAAAAGTACTATCATTTATGAGGTAGAATACAATGTTTATTTATATCGATTATGTTCTTCATAGGACTTTTATCCCTCAACAACAGTTAATTTTATACTCCAAAATCCTCTAAATAAATAAAGTTTTCACTTTCAAAGATGAAATCACAAGAAAACCAAAATAAAAATATAACCACAGACGTCATAATGACAATGACAATCACAATGACACAGACACATTCGCGCAAGCGCCCTGTGCCGCCTAAACAGAGCAGCACACTCAGGCACGGTAGAAAGAGTGGGAGATAATAGTTCCTCTCCCTTCCCCTCGATCTTACGCTTTTTCGATCAGCATCACGTGACCCTGACGCGAGTTTGAAAGTTATTACCCATACAGAAAAGTGCTCAGCGCCGCTAAAGAAGTTTTCACTTCAAAAATATAATAAAATAAATAAAATATAAATATTCATGGACATTTCTCACGTCGCGCTCTAGTTCCAAGCCAAGCAAAGCTTGTAGGTACTATAGGAACTAGATTACTGATAGAATACTAATATTGTATTTTTTTATAAATACATACACAGTAACACCCAGACACAGCAAAATATTTATATTCATCATACAAATATTTGCACTCAGTGGAGGTCAAACCCACGACCCACAATTTGGAACGTAGAGCTGTGCTGTCATGGCTATCACACAATTACAAAAAGGTTTTAATAAACCATTTTTAGCACAATACACTCAATTGCGGGATCATTCACCTAACCAGAATTAGAAAGAAAGGGCTTGAAGTGTAAATTCTTGAAACATGAATATTACAAGAATAAGTTGTTTCTACGTAGTAAAATTTTATGTATATATTAAATTATTGTTGTTATATGAACTCAGGGCATGACTTTTGTCACTCTTGTTTTAGACTTGGCAATCACCATCCTGTATAATAACATGAATCGATGACTACTCAACGGTTTCCATAATAGCATAGGTACTTCGTAAACTTACCATTTAATTCGTAAAATACATAGTTATAATTTTCCGATAACCAGTTGTAAATACCACTCATTTTTTAACTCTCTCGTTATTATTATTAACTTTAATATTTTTTTATAAATAAAATTTTATAAAAAACTTATAACATGAAATATGGAAACATGTTCCCTATTACAATAACAAAGCTAGAATAAAAGCTAAGTCTGTTACATAAATAAATCAATATATTAAAATATTTAGTAAGTACAAGTACAAGGTAAGTATTAACATACAAAAATACAATTGGCTTTTTTTAATTAGAATTGGCTGAGACAGTAATAAATTCTGAATAATAAATTTGGTTCAATGAAAGTCAAGTTAAATTATAAAATATAATTATATAAAACATTTTCAAACCGCTTATATTCATTTAATGATCAAATTTTTATAATCTACTACTTTAGGGCCGGTTTCTCCAACGATGATCAACGAAAAAATCAAATAACAATGTGTCAAAACTCTGATCAATCGTGATTTGGTTTTCTCGAACTCTTGTCAACTGCGAAATATTGAACACCAGATTACTTGACATTAAACGAAGCAAGCAATCAAAAATGCCATGTAAAATCCAAATTTGAGTTTCTCGAAGGATGATTAGGGTAGAATGCGTGGTAAAACCGTTGTCAACTTGGCATGTCAACTAATCTAAAAAATCGAGCGATTAGCGGCTGTTCAATTGTAATCGCGACGAATTGTTGAATATATTTTCGAAGTTTTTATTATGTTTTTCGCTAATTCTGAAGATTTTAATATACAAGACGGACTCCGATATGAGATGCCCTAATATTACGACCTGTGATGAGTTTTATAACGTTTTTTTTTATACGTCCTGCATTTTCTGTGATGACTATTTCTTCGAAGATAATTTATGGGCAATGATATGAATTTATTACATATTGAGGTAATAATAGATCAGAAAAATAATTCAGGTAATAACAAAAACATAAGTAGGTACCTATAATATTATGTGATAACCTAGATTTATTAATCTCATAATCAACATAACGTTGTTTTAGATCATGTTTCTGAGTTCAAATAGCGAGAAAGGAAGCACTATTATGTAATAATACTTGAATCTTGTGGTTTAACACATAATAATTGCTTTCTAGCATGAAGATGCTATTGAATATTTGCTGAAGAAAAAATGGCAGTGAATGTGGCGGACAATGTTAATGATACTTCAGTGTGCTTCCCCTATAATATCATTATATGTAGTAAGGTGAGATTATATATTTTATTGTACCTAATTCCAATTAAAGAATCATCATCTTAACAGCATGTACTATATACTGACTAACCCTCAGCGGGTTAGTGATATGACACAGGCTCAGTACATTTCTAGTTATATTATTTATGAGCCTTTTCCAACCACAGAATTTATAATAAAAATTATAACATAGAAACCCTAATTGAAGTAACCTCATTAAAATAAAACAATCATTAAAATATTACATTTATTTTATTTTTGTCTCATTATTTGTAAAAATACACCGAAGCAAACTGTTTGGGAGTATTATTACTTTGTGTTTTTGTGTTCAACTATTTTCATTATAAATTTTTCTCATTCCAGGTATGCATGTTGCAGGCATCTTTCTGCCAAACTGGAGAAGACTGTACTGTGTAGCTTCATTATCCTGCGAGACATATTGCCTTTTTATCTGTAATAAAGAAGTTTAAACATATTGAATAATCATTTGCACTAATTTATAGAACCATATTTTATAGGATAATATACAATAAGGGCATAGACTTCACCACCCTGATAACATTCTTGGATTAATTTCAGTGTATTTTCATCTGAAATATATTTTACTTGTCGAGTAAATAGGTAATATAATTCCATGTAGGGATGTACCGATGTGTGCGTAGTATAGTAATGAATACGAATAGTAAAATTGTATCTACACTGTAGTTTGAAAGATTTTACTTACCAATATCATAATAATATCAGGAAGCGCTGTCGCAACTATTTCAATTGTTATTGAGGACCCATTTTAGTAGTACTTTTCTGGAGTACCTTTAGCTCCAACGACATGAAGTAAGAATGGTTTTATTGTGTTGATTTATTTCTGAAAATAGATAAACACATTGCAACAAGTCACTAAATTGTAAATGGCACGTAAAGAGAACTAACACGGTATAATTATACTTAGATATCGATTATGTTCTTCATAGGACTTTTATCCCTCAACAACAGTTAATTTTATACTCCAAAATCCTATAAATAAATCAAGTTTTCACTTTCAAAGATGAAATCACAAGAAAATCAAAATAAATAAAAATATAACCACAGACGTTATAGCAATGACACAGACCGAAAAATGAATGAACAATACGTGAAAAGAAACGTTGTTGCCATATCAATTAATATTTTCCTCGATCAAACAAACGTAGAACTGTGATTAGTTAATCTGTAGCCAAATATGTTTGATTCGCCATTCTGCAACTAAATCAAAGTTTATAGCGCTGCTAAGTTAACTCGGTGATCAGATGAATGAGCGATTGAACATCGTTGGAGAAACCGGCCGCTAATATTATAAAGAAGTAAAGTTTGTGTGTTTGTATTTTTGTTTAATTGAATGGGGTAATCTCAGGATCTATTGAAATGATTTTAAAAATACTTTCACCATTAGAAAGCCATTTTATTGCTGAGTGTTATTGGTTATACATATAAAAACCGAAAAATAAAAAGGCATGTTAGTCCGTTTTGCAAAGTGAATCGGAAAAATCGGTCGAATGCCCAACGAAGTGGGCTCGGGTCAGGTAGTGGTTAATAATTTATAGTGAGTACTTTTATCAAATAGACTTTTTTTTTATGCGTTATAGGCTAACGCTTGGCCGCAATCACATCTGATGTTAAATGATGATGCGGCCTACGGTGTAACGCGTTTGCCTAGATAGAACCTATTCACTCTCTTCTTGAAAACTTGAAGTTAGTTCGGCTATAAATATTCAATAATAAGATTTTAATATGATTTGAATCCAAAGTCATTAAAAGGCCATATGTATGAAAATGTGTACACAAACATTCTAGGAACATTTGTATAAGATAGTCAAAATTGCATAACTAGTATCTAAAACTAAAGCTACCATCAATTAGGTTTCTGGAAACCCAAATCACGATTGATCCGAGTTTGACACATAGTAATTATTTGATTTTTTCGTTGACCATCGTTCGAGAAACCGGCCGTTAGAGTTTCAACGATATTGTAGTCCAGGTTAGAATGGTCATTAGTAAAAAATATAATTCGTGGTAAGGGATAGCATTTGATGTGCTATCTGTCTCGCTCTATCTCGCTATATAATATGGTGACGTCAATAATGACGACAACATGTTTTGTAAGGTGACTTTGAAATATTAATGAGTATTATTAATTTATTTAAAGTTATACATTCGACTGCCCTCTCCAAGGTTTCGTGAAATAATTTTATCGAATTCTTCGTATCGTAACAACTACGTAAATATTCACAAACCGAAACAATCATACCTACGACTTTATTTATTATTTCTGCAAACTTAATGTCCTTCTAAAATAATTTTGTATCATAATCTCCCTGCTTTTATTCGGAGTCGGCACAACATATTTTTTATTCCACTCATTCCTATTAGGTATTTGTCAACTTAAAATGTTCGTTTATTGTTTAATCTATTTAATTTTAATTGATTCAGTGTAAATATATTTCTTAATTTATGAACATACATTATATAGAAAAGTATTCTAAGTTGTTTACTTCCTATATAATTCATAATCATCATCCTAAATCGGTCCATTCTCTCCTAAGACGCGCCACTGAGCCCGGTGTTCGGCTCTTCTCATGTTGTGTTTGCCAGCTACACTCCGCAGATCGTCGCTCCATCGCCGGAGTGCGTCCTACACTACGCATACCTAAACGCGGTCTCCACTCCAGAGGGCTTAGTCCGAGCCTGCATTTTAAAACACCCTACTCTCGAGCTGAGAGTCGTCTCTCGGATGTCCTTATATTTTTGTAAGAAGTAGAGAGAGAGATCCGAGAGACGACTCTCGGCTCGAGAGTAGGGAGTTTTAAAATGCAAGCTCGGACTAAGCCCTCAGTATTCGTTTTCTCCTACGTTTGTCGTTTCTTCGTCAAACATGCATACTGCCACTTCAGCTTGCCTTTATAGTAAATACAAACTCTATGCAAGTCCGTATTTACAACTATAAAATCTTTGTTCAAATAATCAAATATTTACTTAGTGACGTCACGGAGCGCTGTTGTATGTAAACTGACATAAGAATGACTGACAACACGCAATCAGAATCCTTTATTGGTAATTTTCTGTTATAAATTCCTAGTAATTAAGTTTCTGTCAGTACCTAATGTCGCTTTGAAAAACACAGTAAAAAAAAATCTTGATGCTTCGAGACTTTGGTCGCGTGGAACTGGCACCTAGAATCACCTAGTATGTAAGACGATTCTAAATGATTCTTGTGATTTTATAAAATAAATCAATTTTTCAACTTTAATTATAGAACAAACAATAGCAGCAATAAGAAAAGATAATATTTTTTTCAAAACTGACTTAAGCTTGGTTCAATTATATTAAGTAAATAAGTGTTTAATTTAGCTCAAAGTGTACTGGTTCATCATTAAAACACTAGAAAACTAGAAAAGGAAAAAATTGAGTCCAATTAGGAATACGCTTAGATATTATTCAGAAGTCATAAAAAAAAACAAATGCAAACAAGATTTCTAATATACTGTTTTTTAAGGTTGTTATGTACTTATAGCAAATATTTATTTTCCGTGTCATCTTTGCTGCAAACCAACAGTTTATTTAAAACAAACATAGGAATTCCCAGAGCATGTAGATCGTCGTATTAGTGTTACACTGACACTTCTGATAGATTTACACTCTTGTGGCTTGAGTCATTAATACATATAGCTTCTTATAAATAGGTCGTGTGTAAACATCTTAGGAAAATTTAATTAATTACATATGTTTAAGAACTTGGTAAGGATAGAATAATAAAGATATTATTTTTAAGCTATTGCATAGCTTTTATCGCGGTCCTTGAGCGTGGAGACCGAATCAAGAAATTCCGTAACCGTTGTTTCCGTAGTCGGTTAAAAAATGAACTAAATTGAGATCTTTATAAACTAAACGTATACCACTGTAAGGGTGCAATTAAATGTCATAATTATATAATATTTTTATATTTTTCGTTATTTTTTACATTTATTTAGGTACAGTATTCATTTTTTTATCGTATTTCATTAACATTAATACAAAATATTTTCCAATAGTATTTTTTATCTATCATTGAAATGTCGTCAAATTAGACCAGGTTCGGATAAAATACTTATTAACTATTTCAAAGGTCCATCACCGAGTCCAGAAACTTAGTTTAAATCACATTTGTAATATATTAAAAAAAAAATAAGATGAAATCAAAGGAATTCAAATTTATCACAATTTTGAAATCGAGATGGAAGAGTTTGAAAAAATCTGTTAAATTAAGTATTTTTGTATTTATATTAGAAATAATATTGTAATTCATAATAAATGATACAATAATAAGTTTTATCAAGAATAAAACTATTGTGTATGCTTAGAACTATAAACATTACAAAATGCTAGAACTAGTACAACATTTTGATCACCTTTTAAAATTAATTAGACTAAATAATACGTATTATGTACAGTAGTAAAATTAACATAATATTTTCACTGTTTTCTAATAAAATAAAAACTTTTTTCCGATATCAAAAGCAAAAAGATTTTATATACTTACATTAAGAACATACAGAGAAATATATGTTTACAACTTGTTGACGTATTATTTTTGTGAACTGTTACTAAAATAAAATATTATAAGACAATAGATTAGGAATTCTCAAAAGGTTATAAGAAATTTAAAATATTGATAGAAAAAAAGAAAATTCGTTAATAGCACAGATGAAACATGTTAAAACTACTCTGTCACTAAGTACTTGGATGACTTTAGATGTTTAAATAAGAAATTTGTATGTAAATTGGAGATACAAGTAAAGATAGTTTTTATTATCTTTAATACCTTCAGCAGTATTATTTATTTTATCAAAAAAAAGTGAATTATGTATATGTGTTTAAAATTAATTAAGCCTAAAATGATCTAAATATTAGTTTTTTCTTTCTATCACATTTCAAATGTTCGCACCAAATCAGGAAGACGACATTCACATTACATAACTATTTACTATTAAAAGTTCCACCTCAAAATGTAGGATCAAAATCAAAGCAACTATAATAATAGCATTCAATGAATTTTATGATAGTATTATTTGGTATGGTTCATGTCCTTTTACTTTCTGTAAAGTTTATCACAGAAATCACTAGCACTCTTTTTCTTTTCCGTCAGCTAAAACTGCCTGTGCTTCTCTTGCTAATTGTGCTTCTCTAGCTTGTTTCTCTCTTCTACTTTTGACGTAGTTCTGGTAGTAGAAGTTACCGAACATATACAAGAATAGGCTTGCGTTGAGAGAGAGCAAGAAGTTTATGAATTTGGGGTAGTTACAACTAGTAAACATGACACTGAAGTTATGGTAGAATATGATGCAGAATTGGATCTGGAAACAAAATAAACTTATTTAAAAACGTTTGATAAATTCGCAGAAATTTCCGCTAAATATAATTGAAATAGGATATGACTATTAAAATTGAAATATATATTTCTGGGCGTCTAGTCGAAGCGACGCGTGACCCGAGGGCTGGTGAGTATCTGGCCCAACGTATCAGCATTGCTATTCAGCGCGGCAATGCAGCCAGTGTCTTGGGTACGCTTCCGATTGGTACTGATTTGGATCAGTTGAACTATCTATAGATCGTTTGCAACGGTCTGTAGATAGTTCAACTGTTTCTTATGTATTTTATATGACTATGTACATTTTGTAAATACTGTATAGTCGTAAGTTTGTTTGTAAATAAAGTACTTTTTTTTAAATTGAAATACACAAACATAAAAATGAACACATACATATAACATTCGTAGATAGTAAAGTATATGCTACATATTTAAGGATAATACTAAGCAATGTTGAGCCATCTAAAGACCGTAGCAATCGATCTATAAGATAGCATAATTGATTCAAATCGAAAGCATTTAAGACACTCACTGTATTTTTACACTGAACGGCAATACTAAAAAGCTACTTGTAGTTAGCGTACAATACTGCCACCCACTACTAAAGAAAGCTACAAGCGTATGCTTTCATAAAATAAGTAAAACTTAGATAATGTATTTCAAAGAATGCCAAATCTTACCAGTTGCAAGCTGGTGACGTGTTTCTTCCACCAGAGGAGCTTCTGGTACTGAGGTCCAAGACCGGACAGCAAGTAGTAACTGTACATGATGATATGGATGAAGGAGTTGATGACACCTAGTAGTGTGCCGTGACCACCTGGAAAAGTCATTGATTTATGTTAAAACTGGTTTCTACAAATGACAATATAAGAGTTGGACATGTGTTGAATATTTGAGCTTTGAGTTTACCACATAACATGGGCTAGCTGTAAATTTTTGGAATTTTGGCATAATAATAAATAATTTATTTATTCATTACTGTTCTGGGGCAGTTATAGGTAAGGTAATACTTTTCCAGATTAACTTTATACTACAAGCTAACGTAAATAATTTTTAAAATAAACAAAGCTAGTTTATGATATTATACCTGGTAGAAACTTGACTCCAATCCAAGCGCAGATGGGCATCATGAAATGATGGTACAGATGTAGGAAGGAGATTTGTCTGTTCTTCTTCCTCAAAACGAAGAATATGGTATCCAGAAGTTCGACAATCTTCGCTGCAAAGTACCACCAGACAGCTGCAGCCATCTGCATAAATAAATGGATATTAGAATTACATATAAACTTAACTTATTAGCTCGTTCTCTTTGGTTTATTTCTCTGAAGTGTTGCCTTACAACTATTTTCCGCAATAATGTTTTATGTGTTTCATCATTAATTACATAGGCGCTTGTTAATCACAGATGCGTTCACTTAATAAAAACCTCAGTAAATATCTGCCCAGAACTTTATCTACAAACCTTTTAACGATTTTATACATCAATCCAAATTTTTTAAAGTGTTAAGCCTTAATTAAAGACAGTTATATATGTCTAGTCTGGCTAATCTTTCCAACACGATGCTACAACAAAATACAGTTGTAGCATCGACACTATGCTATACACGATGCTATGTAAAAATTTCATTACCATCATCATCATCTCATGCCAATATTTTTCACTAATAGGTCTACTACCTCCATTAAACTATGCCAGACTTCTGAGTCTGGACAGGCGTTACAGCTCAGTTGGAAGTAGCTCTGCCATCCATGCTGTGGGTCGAGGGTTCGATTCTCACACAGAGGAAATGGAAACAAGAATAGATACTTAAATATGGGAAAATATGGGAACTAAATTTCTGATAGAAATCTAGTTCCCATAGTACAAGCTTTGCTTAGTTTGGGACTAGAGTGTTATGTGTGAAATGTCTGTGAATATTTATTGACGTGACAACGTCTTATAATTCGATAGAGCCGGCTGCACGCAAGAAAAAACATTAGGTAGGTACTCATGAGGCGTTCTGAGGCGTTCCATGAAGTGCGAGAGCGCGGAACGAGCAACAAAGAAGCACAATCGACCTTTGCGTTCGTTGTCACGTTCAACTATCGTCAGTAAACCGACTTTACAGACAACCATTTTTTTTTCAATAATATTCGGTTCAAAAAAAGAAACTTACCCTGTGTGCCTTTGGATTGTCCGTATAGTCCACTGGCTGACATGAGAAGTTGTAGTCATTCCACCAACCAGCAGCTAAACCCTGGCAATAAAAAAAAGTTATACACAACTGTTTAATGCGATTTTGTATAGGCGACCAAGAAATTGGTTTACCACTCTAAGGCTGAATATCATTTGCACGTAAAAAACATCAAGGGCTATTTTCGCTTGACAGATTAATAACTGCTACGTCAGAATCTGTCAATCTGTAATCCTTAGTGAATAATTATGTTACTGGGAGATGTCATCAAAAGTGGTAAACCAATTTCTTTGTCGCCTATACAACGTCGCAAATTTCAGCACGGCTGTCTTGGTAGACCTTTCTCGATATTTTATTTAATAAAACTTGGTATTCAGTTGAGCTATCTATAGATCGTTTGCAACGGTCCGCAGATAACTCAACTGTTTTCATGTATTTTATATATACCTATGATAATAAATACTGTTGTAGTCGTTAGTTTGTTTGTGAATAAATATTATTATCAATTTCTCTTAATAAAAAAAATACTTTATAAAGATGAGAATATTTTTTTTAATCGGTCGAGTTATTAACTTAAATTGTCACAAACAATTCTTCCCACTTTAAAAAACTTGAGAAAACCAGGGACAATCACGAATCAGAAAAAAAAAACATATTTATTAAAAAAAACTTATATATTAATTAGTGAAATTTAACGTATCAGCTTTGCTATTCAGCGCGGCAATGCAGCCAGTATCTTGGGTACGCGTCCGATTGGTACTGTTTTGGATCAGTTGAGCTATCTATAGATCGTTTGCAACGGTCTGTAGATAGCTCAACTGTTTCTTATGTATTTTATATGCCTATGTACGTATTGTAAAAACTGTAATAGCCGTAAGTTTATTTGTGAATAAAGTATTAGTAAAACAACTTACTTCATAAACGAGGTATATGCTCATTAGTATTTGTGAGACGTTGTAAGCTGCGATGGTATTCTTCAGGTCATAAGGTTTTCGATCCCGCATGTACCGAGGTCCAGCTGAGATGCAGAAGTAGAGATACGTAGCTAGTATCGTTAGGAGAGGCCCTGGACCTGACATTAGCCACCAGTTCTCCGTCCGAGGATCTGATTAAAGAAATTAATGTTTTATCTATTTGACATGTATTAATTTAGTAAACAAACACACATTGCAGTGCCCTTGCGGGGTGCATGTACTCACTTGTAGCTATTACTAGACTTAAGCTAACATAAAAATGTACATATAAATAAATACAAATACAAATAATATTATAAAATATTTGTGCACCTTTGGTCTGATTAAAAACCCATTTTAACACGTTTTAACTTAACAAAAGATTTCATAGGTACTTATTTCTTTCGAACTTATAATTAATTCCACTATCCAAAGCTTGTCTGGAAAAAATCTATTTTAAATAAAATACGCCTATTGTTGTTTTTTTTATATCATTAATGTGTTTTTATTAATTTGCTGTCTAATTAAGTGTACAATAAGTATTTATCCATGTCTAACAGACTGTTTATATAGGCTTAACATATTAGTTCTGAGTCATTCTGTATTAGAACTAAGACCTTATATTTTGAATAATATAAATAAATGAGTTTGTTTTCTTTATTTATAATATAAAATAAAAAAAATGGTACGAGATTCATTTAGAAAGTTCATTTCAAAAAACTACAATTATATACAAGAGAACTGTATAAAATGCAATTAAAAATATAAAAACTTCGTCCTGTTTAGAAAAAAAAATCTAGGCCCAAAATTTTCCACTAGAAAATACACCGTTATGATTATAACCACTGCACTGTGGGAATCCAACTTTGAAGACGTTTACAAAGAACGTCATTAAAAAAAATGACGTCGTAACATTAAGAAAATCATCCAACCCGGGTTTTGCCGGAATTAAAACGTTATTGATCAAAGAACTCATTCAACCTGCATAATTATAATTAGTACCTATTATAAATCTATTTATAAAATAATAACTTTCGAAATATTTCATCTTCTTCTTCTTTTTTACATGACCTCTTCCCATCAATTTGACAGGCAATTTTACTAGTGTCAAGTGGTAAAGTCAGTCAATTTGTTTTATCCGATTTGAATCAACATTGTACCCACTTTAATAAGTTCTGGCAATGGGATTAGGAATACTTTAGAAAATTAACTAGGGGATAAATAACAAAAGATTTTGTCGCATACCTACCTTTTGTTATTTAAAAATCTTTCACAATTTTTGAATAGAAAGATGTGAATAGTAAAACTATAAGGTTACTCGGCTACGGGGTAGTAAAGTTATAATAATTCCTAAGAAAGCAAAAACTATGGTTATTATGGTTACCCACAGCATAGAAAACAAAGCTATACAAACGAAGGCTGTATATACACGAGCGGCATGATGTCGACGGGCGACTGAGGAAACTGCTACCGTCGACCGTAGGGGTCGACACGTTGACGTCAATCGTCGGCCTAAAGCGACAGCAATAGTTTGTGGCGTGTGGCTTCCAGATTTTTATATTGCTTTGATATTGACATGTCAGAAGCTCTACCATGACTTTTTACTATACTACATTTACTATACTCGCTAGCGTCTGTAGTTAAAAAAATGTATGAAGATTTGTACAGCGCCTCTAGCGGATAGTTGGGTACTAAAATACGTAATACTTATAATTACGTAACTACTGTAGTAAAGTCAGGCGATTTTACTATGACAACTCATGGAAGAGGTACAGTGGCTGCCGTTAACGCGTCATCAGCTATTGACGAGTACAATTGCTTCTGCCGTTGACATCTTGCCGCTCGTGTATATGAAGCCTAAGGCCGTGACGCTTATTTATGCGCATGAGTTTGCAGATAACCAGCCTTTTAATTCACTTGACACCATCGTATTTACGTCCTAGCACAAAGACCGTGAATTAAATTCAACGTAGTAATATTGTAGTTACGTACCGCATACATACAACTTCATTAGTGACGTACTTTATAGGCAGATGATACGGTATGACAGCTACAACAAACACGGTTAGGTAAGTTGAGTTATTTGATTCGATAACAGTAAAATCCGATAAGTTTAGCTAGCTATAGATCAACTGCAGCGATCTCCAGGTAGATCGACAATTTATTATGTAAGTATTTAAAAAATAATGTGCTATTTATAAATACAACTAAAGTTTGAAAATGTAGATGGGATACTTTTTATCTTTGTACACGGATTTTTTTAGATATCAATTATATCATCTTTTCAGTCTAGTAATTCAGGAAAGACAAGGCTACACAATGCAAAAAATAAGTGCGGAAATAATTACGCTCATTTTACTAAGATTTGATTTGAGCTAATACTGAGCTGTTCGTGCCTAGATCGGGTTATTTTGGGTTTACACAGAGGTTTTGCACATAATTTATAATCTGCTCACGTCGTTATATAGGCATTGTCAATACAGTGGATTATGGTTCTACAAATAACATTGAAGGTTAAACATACCTATTACTATAGTGCTAATATCTATAATAATCAACTTGACATCAAAATCATGTTTCAGCATCATAATTTTTTTCCTGCGATCGAGCGTAGCAGGATGGACTTAACGATGGGACACTAAAATATCGCATTAACGGCCGGTTTCTGGAAACCCAAATCACGATCGATCCGAGTTTGACACATAGTAATTGTATGATTTTTTCGTTGATCATCATTCGAGAAACCTTTCGTTGAGTTCAAAAATCAGGCCTAAGACATTTATAGACGCAAGTAAAATGGCTGCAAAACTGAAATGGACATTGGCAGGCCATATTTTGACGTCATCGTCCAAATCGCGGGGAACCAATGGACACGAATAGTCCAAGATCTTTTCTTTAAAAAAAAAACTGGAAAAATGGAGGAGGCCTTCATCCGACAATAGATAGACCCCACAGACTAAATAGATATAAGAACAGATTGCACTTTAATAGGGATAATTATAGGTTTTTTTTATTTTTTATCTTTTTTCCTGACTTCAAAATCATGTTCTCTTATTTTAGCAGGACGATCCTTTTTTTCAGCTTCCGCGTGGTTTGATTTAAATTAGATCAAGATCTAAGTGGTTTTTGAGTTATTCTTAATTATGCTTATTAAATTCAGGTCTTTAATTACACAGGTGTTATTAGAATCAGAAATGCGATCATCATGCCTGGCAGTAGTAAAAAATAAATAATAACATATAATGCTGGACAATCCACACAACATCATCTAGTCCCAAGCTGCATCTAGCATCTACATGCTCAGCTTAATAATTCACTTTATGTAAGTGATAACAGTGACACAAGATAACAGTGACTTGAGCGAGAACAAAAGATACGAGCATAAATTATTTCGAAATAAAATAAATTTCGCTAGGATTACCGCAAATTCGTGACTAAAGAGTCTAATAATTAAAGTATAATTTGAGATCGTGATCCGCTACTATAAGTTAAACTACAAATTAGTCAGACTAAATTTGAATTCAAACCCGGGGTCTTATAAAAAGTTAGTGTTGGCTTTATGTCATCATTACATGTATGGTAATCAATACATCAAGTCTACGCTAACTTTTTATAAGATAGACCGTAGTTTTATTTAGAAAAATAATGTGAACTATGATTCCTAAACGTTAACTTGTTTCAAGCTTATGTTATTAGTATTCTAGTTTTTATGTACTTATTTTAATTACATTTTTGTTACAATTAAGTTTATGTATGTTTCATATTTTTTTTGTTAAAAACTTGTTTTACAATTATTTTGCTTTAAAAAAAACATGTATAATTACTACTTAGTATGTAATACAAAAAATCATAATCTTTTTTGGATCTCTCATATGAGCTCTTTAAAATACACATGTCTTTGTTTTTTTATAAAATTTACATGCATAATTTTAGTGTAATATAATATACATAATCAACAACAAAAACATGGATTATAAATAGTCCAGTCATTTTAGCTATTTTAAACCCAAATCTGCGGAATAATTCCTAGTGGGCTGAATTTTTGTACACACCTTTATTACGGCATTGTAATGAAGATGTGAAAAAGCGACATTGATATCGTGCCGGCTAAAAAAGTTATAAACGTCAAAAGGTCACGAAAATCAGTTTTTCGCAAATATCTCGCGATCTATTACTCAGAGGTCATTATAGGTCTTTTACAAATTGTTTGTCGTGAAATTGTCTACAAAAAATGACTCGTGCATTTTTCTGTACAATTAACCGTTTTCGGAGTAGAGACTAGAATGCACTCACATACGGTACGGTAATTTATACCAAGGCGTACCCTTATTGCTTCTTATTCATGTTTGTAAGTGTGTTGTTAGTAAAATCTATTACATACACAGACATATAGCACTAGTAATACTAGTATAGACAGTAATTCGTGCCCGTGAATGCCTCAAACGACTTCCACTGGTAGGCAGATGTTCCATATTTTATTGTACCCTTATACCTGCTACTTTTATACCTACTATTGCTGAAAACGATATATAAAAATAAATATATATAAAACTGTATACTCCAAAAACGGTTAATTGTACAGAAAAATGCACGAGACATTTTTTGTAGACAATTTTACGACAAACAATTTGTAAAAGACTTTTATTGACCTCTGAGCAATAGATCGCGAGATATTTGCGAAAAACTGATTTTCGTGACCTTTTGACGTTTATAACTTTTTTAGCCGGCACGATATCAATGTCGATTTTTCACATCTTCATTACAATGCCGTAATAAAGGTGTGTACAAAAATTCAGCCCACTAGGAATTATTCCGCAGATAAAACCTTAAATGACTGGACTAAAAAATATGATTTTATGTGTAGCATTACCATCTAGGTAATAGATAATTACAAGGCTTAATTACAAACTAACTAACTTCCCTTAAATAACTCACAATTATATTTTTTTATTTATTATAAGTATAGACTCTCTTTACTATTTTAGGTCACGTGGGCCAATCCTTTACGTAGGCTGTTATTTCGTAAATCTCTGAAATGAATCGAGGTCGTTTCCCTCCTTTTTATTGTTTTGGCACACCTATTTTACATATCTATTCAATTTAGGTTGTATACTAGCACCTACACGATAAACATATTTTAGTCTACCGAACGATATTAATATCGGCGGCGTATCGATATAAAAGTATCTAGTCTTATCATGGACATTTTACACATCGCGCTCAGTCGCTAGTACCTACTAAGCAAAGCTTGTACCTACTATGAGAAGCTTGTACTACATAGATTGCTGATACTTATAAAGAACCTAGTATCCCATTTTATTTGAAAATTAGAGACAATTTGTTTTTGTATATACACATAGAATACATAGTTAAACCTAGACACAGAACAAACGATTGAATGAATGAGTGTTCATTTGGTTTATTGATCATAGGAAAAATAAGGTACATAGCGGTTTATACATTATAAAATATAGGAACCTATTCCTTATAAATGTATGACTTATTACTTTCCACTTAAATCGTGGCCGTCATGTCGTATCGGTAGCATAAACAGCTTTTTCTTTATTTTATTTTTTTGCATAGAAATCGCCGAATTTCGTAAACCATGTGAAAGGATACTTTTTACTTATATGATTATAATCGTATTCTCAGAACCTTGAAATTCTGTTGCGACTTTAATTAATGATACGCACCTACACAATAAAACACACAGATTTACATATACCCACCTTGGGCCACTAAACTTGACCAAAACTATACCATTTCACATAAACCCGCGTACCATAAAAATTATTCAGATTATGTTGTAATATCCAGAGATTTTAGATTTAATTAAAGATTTACTATCTACTTTGAAGAAAATGCTATAGCTACTTTAAAAAAAAAATGTGTGGCACTCGGGGACTGCTGCGGTAAAGCTATTGCATAGCATTTTTATTTATTGTACACATGCGCAGTGTTAGGTTATTATCGTTCGGTTATTTCGTTACGGAATTTCTGGATTCGGTCTCACCACTCCAGGCCCGCGATAGAAGCTATGCAATAGCTTAAAAAATGGCTATTACCACAAAATTTATATTTATAATGAGAAGCGCACACCGACGACAAGACTGCATTAAGGCTTTCTTATTTTTTTTATTTTACGAGACTCTCTACCCGATACTACTAAGCTAAGCGCCAAGTGACTTTAAGATGCATTTTGTCGTTTATTTGTGATCTCACTAAGACTGAATGGAAATATAGGAACATAAACTGGAGCGTAAACACTTATAATAATAAAAATAAAACCGGTATATCCAGCGTAAACGTGTTATTGTGGAACCAAACAAACAAAGCAAAATCTTGTTATGCACCTTTTAATCGATTTTTTTAAATACTTGACAGTACTATAAAACATGGTCTACTGTTTTTTAGAGCGCTTTGTAAAGTGCAGTAAAAATCTCATTAAGATTTATTGTAATTTTACGAAAGTCATAAAATGACATTTTTAGTGACTTTTATGAATGAGATTCGTAACTGAATGTTAACCGATTTTTTTTTATAAAAGAAATGGAACAAGCTGATGTGTCAACTGTTATTAAGCGTTAACTTCTAACTATACCATATTTACATGTTAAATAAGCTAAGTAAAAAAATATAAGTCGATCGTGTCGAAACTGGACGGGTCTCGATCTACTTTTTTTTTCAAAATAAAACCAGTTTTTGTTTTATAAATAAAAGTAAAAACTCACCTCCATTCCGCTCCATGAACCGCTTGTAAGAGTCCACGATCGACATGTCGAAGGAATTATTTGCTCCTGAAACAACGAAAAATTTATCACAATCAGATTTTACAAGCACATTGCATATTTGACCCGCTGCATATTGCCGATAAATAAAAAATTGTTTACAACTGATGGTGTAAGACTTTTTGTTCCATAATTTAACGAAAAGTATTTATAAGGCCACTAATTAGCTATTTTTGCGCGTCCTTTTTTCGCGCAATTTATTAGAATTTTTTTTCAACCTTCTAACAATAACAAAAACCAAAAAAAATAAACTAAAATCGGTCCAACCGTTCACGCGTGATGGCGCGACCAAGGGAAATAGGGATTCACTATTAGGTCTAAAGAAGAATATCGTATTGTTTATAAAATAAAGTCACCGCACAATGTCAATGTCACACACCTGATTTAAAAATTAAGAAACAAACACCACGCTCAGCCAAAGGACAATCGAAAACTGGCAAAATATAATGTTTTATCATTAAAAGTATATTAGTGAGTTGCGAAACTAAAATGTTAAATGTTAACAGCCTTGCGGTGACGATGACACTGACCTAGACAAAACTGACGGAGCTTTTAAACTTTCTTAATATTCATTATTTTAAAGGTACATAGGATGACCGATGTGGCGTGGCGGGCGAAGATCCGCCTGCGACGCGGAGGTTACGGGTGCGATTCCCGGCTTAGGATAATAGTTTTTACGATCTGCAAATATTTATTACGCGTGTTCTGGGTATTTTATATGTATAATAAAAAAATCGATCTGTATAGTATTAATTAAGTATGTCTGTCTTCTAGTACCCATAACACAAGCTCTGCTTAGCTTGGGGCTAGATGATGTTGTGTGTATTATCTAGCATTATTTATTTAATTTTAAAAGTGCGTGCGCTTACACTCACATCCAAAAATGATGTATACACAGGTATAGGCGACAAAGAAATTGGTTTACCACTCTAAGGTTATCATTTGCACGTACAAAACGTCAAGGGCTATTTTCGCTTGACGGATTAATAACTGCTACGTCAGAATCTGTCAATCTGTAATCCTTAGCGAATAATTATGTTACTGGGAGATGTCATCAAAAGTGGTAAACCAATTTCTTTGTCGCCTATACAATTAAATAAATCGATTGACACCATCTTGACAAGTCTGAATCTGTCATTAACTAGTTAATTAATTAACCAAACGGGCTTGAATTTTGAAAATGATTTCTAGTTACAACTATAAAAATGTAATTAAACCCAAATCATAGCAAATAACTTATTAGATGCCGCTAGACCAATTAAATTTTTAGAAGCCTGTTTTTTAACTACATGGGCTTGAATAAAAATAAATCAATGTTGAAGTTATTACAAATATTTTATATGTTGATATTATATGAAACAGTTTTTACAGAAATACGACTTATATTGCTTTGCTTTAAAATGATGCCGTGGCATTGTGTAGGGAATCAGGTGATGAAATGTAAAACTCGAGGATAATAACTTTTCACACTTGTATTTAACAAATTGAACAACCTATCTACACTATGGCTCGATCCAGACTGCCCGTCCATTCGCTCGCCATCTTGCCTTTCTCTTTACAAAAATGATAATATTTCTAGATCTTAAATTAAATATTAAAAATAATATTAATTATGTAATACAGTATTAAAAATAAATTAGTAATTTTAACATGTATATAATATATTATTTAAAAATAAACAAGTATTTCCTTCCGTGAACTAAAAATGATAAAACGACTTATGTTTCAATACTTTTAAAATAAAACTATGTTTATAAAACTATGATAGCAAGCAGCAAACTGTAATTAAATGACAATCATGATTTATCACTACAAAATAAGTTATAATTCTAACATTCGGCCTTTCCTGACCTTAAGTTTGTCCTCAAACTTAGAGCGATGCTTTGATAGTAAAATAATCTTAGATATAAATTCAGTCAATGGATCTATCAACATTACACTGCCCACCAAACAATTACAATAAAACTTCAGTCAATGGATCTTTCAAAATTAGACTGTCATCCAAATAAATACAACTTAATCTACTACTGCTCCAGCTGAAGGCAGCAGGCACGAACTGTAGGTACGAACTGCAGGCATGAACTGCAGGCACGAACTGCAGGGATGGCTCCATCACGCGGTTGACTGAGGCACCTTTCATCAAGGGTGACTGGAACAAACTGGGATGAACCAACAGGATGTTCCTCTACTGAAACAGAAAATACAGTTAGGACTATTCCATTATCCTAACCAAGATATACAGACAACCTGCATATCGTTTGACAACAGACAGAGGCATCAACATTAGGCTGCCATCCAAATAAATAAATAAAACATAAGTTCAGTCAATGGATCTATCAATATTAGACTGCCATCCAAATAAATACAACATAAATTCAGTCAATGGATCTATAAACATTAGACTGCCATCCAAATAAATAAATCATAAATTCAGTCAATGGATCTATCAACATTAGACTGCCATCCAAATAAATAAATAGATAAAACATAAATTCAGTCAATGGATCTATCAACATTAGACTGCCATCCAAACAAATAAAACATAAATTCAGTCAATGGATCTATCAACATTAGACTGCCATCCAAATAAATAAATAAATAAATCATAAATTCAGTCAATGGATCTATCAACATTAGACTGCCATCCAAATAAATACAACATAAATTCAGTCAATGGATCTATCAACATTAGACTGCCATCCAAATAAATAAATAAATAAATCATAAATTCAGTCAATGGATCTATCAACATTAGACTGCCATCATTTTTTTTTTCTTATTTTTTTTTTTTTTATAATTAAATAAATAAAACATAAATTCAGTCAATGGATCTATCAACATTAGACTGCCATCCAAATAAATACAACATAAATTCAGTCAATGGATCTATCAACATTAGACTGCCATCCAAATAAATAAATAAATAAATCATAAATTCAGTCAATGGATCTATCAACATTAGACTGCCATCATTTTTTTTTCTTATTTTTTTTTTTTTATAAATAAATAAATAAAACATAAATTCAGTCAATGGATCTATCAACATTAGACTGCCAGCCAAATAACAACATATATATATATATATTTTTTTTTTTTTTTTTTTTGAAATAAAATACAAGTAAATAACTTTATTCACAAACAAACTAACGACTTTACATTATTTACAAAATGTACATTCAACCGTCATAAATTGATTATCTCAATAAGAAATTCATTATAACAAAAACCATGAATGTCAGGATTAACAACTCTAAACCCATTTGGGCATAGTAACAGCCTATTTTTACTCGTTGGACAATACTGGAGAGGTCCTATTTATACTCTTTTCGTTTTTAAAAAGTCAACCGAGGTTATTTTTGCTGATCCGGCCATACTGCTGATCTGGTAGCCTCTACCAGACTTAATCTACTACTGCTCCAGCTGAAGGCAGCAGGCACGAACTGCAGGGACGACTACATCACGCGGTTGACTGAGGCACCTCTCATCAAGGGTGCAAGTGAATGACCAGTCTCCGCACCAAGCAACCATTGTTCAGTCGCAAAGACAGTAGAGCCAATTACCATTGTGTACTTCATTATGCAATGTCAAATCCTTTACATCTAACATCTCCATTGAAAACCTGTACAAAATAGTAATAATAATTAGTTTCATTTTTTTTTTTTTTTTTTTTTTTTTTTAATTTCATCATACCAGATTAGTTTACTAGTCCGCTAGTGACAGAGCGTCAAAATAACAAGCGCTGGCTCGTAAGTATTTGACTACACTCAAACCATGTAGTTTGTTCAAATAATAATAAAAGTATCCGTTAACAAAGGTATTCGCCAAAACCACCGTCAGGTCTATTTACGATTGTTGACTCAAAAAGCCAGTAAAATCTTTGACACAACTCTCGCTCGGTCTAACCTGCAAAACATACAAAATCTTGTCAACATTTCGAATATTTTACATGCACTCAAATACTTTCTTTACTAAGAAACTATTGTCAGACTCGATGTCAAAAATTGTCAACAACATTTGACTCGAAAGAACTTTCTTTCACATTTCGAAACGGGAACGGCAAAACAAAGCTCAATCACACCTTTTAGTTGTACCTACAACTGTTCGATCATAAAACCTTATGAAAACACTAGCAGAGTGGGAGTGTCTCACTGCAATGCACGACTGCTTCACTGCAAACACTACACACTACTAAACAACGTTGAAGTTAAAAACAAAACTTTAGTAAACCGTAAAAACTCGAATACAAAGAGAGTTGGAACATCGTGATGTCACTTTTTCTTACAACAAAATTCGGACATAAAGTATACAACTTTGAATTTGTTATAAGTGAAACCACACACACACCTTTATGTTCAAAACAAACATCGTCAAGTCCACACTTTACGATTGACTGACGTGACTTGAGAATTATTTCAATAAGACACATGGCATAAGTACAGTTGTCATAGAACTCCTATGTATGACCGATACATAAAATCAAATGACTATCAGCGGGTAAATCATAAAACCATTCTTTCTCCTTTCAACTTATAAAACTCGAAACTCATGTAGTAGGAAATTAAATTAACGCTTTCGTCTATCATATCTCATGGTAAAAATATTATTCGACCAGCTTATTATGCGACCTCAATACGTAAACTTACACATTCGAAGTAAACAATTTCCACGATTGTATATCCAAATCAAAACAAAAATATTTGGTTTCAACGTCAATTAGTTGTGAAGTTACTTTTATCTGTAACCTGGTATTGTAAACCTAAGTAAAACGTCACGCACGTTAACTACTGCTTTGTCTAAATAAAACAAACAATAACAATAGACCAAAGCTACTTCAGACTCTTGACACACAACCTCACAGACTCGTAACCAACACTGGCTAACATGAAATATATATATATATATATTTTTTTTTTTTTTTTTTTTTTTTTTTTTTTTTTTTTTTATTTATTTTTTTTTTACGAACGTACTGGTTTTGCCTCCATTGTATAAAAATTAAAGATAAGAAAACCAGGTATGGAAGCACTGTAAATATGTTCAACCAGACTACTAGGAAGCCTACGCATCGTTCAGCATTTCATAGATTACGGCCTCACTACATTCTATGGACGAATGATCAAACTTCAGACTTTACACAAATTTACACTTTTCTCAAACTATTTTGTGTAACTTTAACTGTGCACAAACAAGTGTACAACTCGTCAACACAATATGAATTTTTGCAAAGTACCAACAAAAACTAAAACGAAAATTACAAGTCTCTGTTTATCATGCGTATTTTCACTCAATCATGACTTATGGTATTCTAGCTTGGGGAAACGCCTCTGACTCATCTAGGATATTCATACTCCAAAAGAATGCAATACGTTCTATTTTATTTATGAAGAACATAGAATCTTGTAGAGATAAGTTTAAGCAGTTAGGAATAATGACAATAGTAGGCGAGTATATTTATCAGAATTTAATGTATGTAAAATTGAATTATGGAAAGTTCAAATTAATCGGTGACTCTCACTCTTATGATACGAGAAATAAAAATAAAATATCGAACCCTAAACATAGACTTGCTAAAGTAGGTAGAAGCGTTCTATGCATAGGCATTAAATTGTTCAATAAGCTCCCTCAAGGTTTACAAAACTCAAACAATAATCACTTTAGTAGCACAGTGAGAAACTTTTTGACAAACAAATCATACTACTATCTTGACGAAGCTTTTGCTGACGAATTTAATAATTTATAATGTCATTAATTGATTTATTTCGTTCATTAACGTTATTATTCTAATCTAATATATAAGATAAATTACATAGTGATATGTAGAAATAATATAGGAAATAAATTGTAACATTTTTTGACTTTTCCAAGTGTACATATAATTGTATCTTTGTGGAACAAAAATAAATTGAATTGAATTGAATTCTCGATTTCTAAGCGGTATGATTGGGTTGACCAGCACCACAACACGCTGTTGATCATACCGTTATCTAGAAGCTATGTACTGTTCACTCTTTGCATTAATAAACACACAACTGTATGTATGTACCAGCTAGTCTACCTTATGTATCCAGGTCTAAAATTTTTGGATCTAAAAACAAACGGATATCTGGACTAAATTAACTAACAATTATCCAGGTACGTCGAATATGCGGATTGCAAACCTCTTACACACACTCTTGGACACTTAAATACATTTGACGGACGACAAATACTTCAACACCTTTAAAAACTGTAACTTAAATACTTTTTGACGGACGATAAATAATTCAACACCTTTAAAAACTGTAACTAACGGTCTCACTCGATGATTTAGTTACCTAGGTATCAACAACCTCGCTAAACTTGATAAGAACATTTCTTGCTAACGAAATGTTTACTAGACTTAGAATAACTAATTACGTCCGCTGTCTACCCCACCGGATAGATTGGAAGTATGCTCTAAAGAGATAAAACGATTACTTCGCCATCAAATATATTTTCGACATTTTTCTACAAAAAGAATATTGCACGTTTCACCATTTTAAGATAGGTACCCTCAACGAAAAGAATGCGAGATTCGACGCAGTTCTCTTATCTCTTAACGAAAATGACGTCACTTGTTTTAGACAGGAAAAAAAAAAATGTTCTTTCGATGTTATCACAAGCAGAACTAACGAAACCTAAATCTGTCTCATTGCACATTGCTAGAAATGAACATACACTTAGCCTTTAGCGCAAAACTTTATCACACTTAACGGATAACGGGTAGTTTTCGATCGGACAAAATAATCTAAAAAGATCTTATAGAAATGACTTGAAGCGATAGTCGTTATTTCTTTTTGCATTTTACTAACAAAAAGTTCAAAAAAAATAAAAAAAAATCTATCGGGCTGCAAATGACAGGGGCTCATACTAATGAGTTACCTTTATCACACACTAAACCACACCAATAGTCTACCAAAACTCAACAAAGGCGCAAAATAAAACACCTAGCACAATCTACATATGTGGTATGGCTATAAACGCATATTTTACTGAAAGTTTACGAAATCGATTATGTTACTACCGTATAACATGTGCTCAACTCATTTTGAACTAGTGTGGGTCGTTGACTACTCGCTCGAAGTCGACTACAAGCATCGCCCTTCAAGAATCGAACTGTCCGGGACCAGCATTTGCTTGTCTTAGACCAGCATTTACTTTAACGCGTTCGTTTTACCTACTACCCACACTAAAAAAAATCGATATCTTGCGAACTAGAATTGATGTACAGAATCAAAGTAAATGATTGGATCTGACCTTGCATAACGCGCTCATCACTACAATGAGGCGTTCAGTGGTAGTTGTCCAATAAGTAAGCACCCTCAAGGGGCTCACACACGTACTAATGCACTTCTCCGATGTCTCGATCTTTGCTGCCGATGCGACTCGTGTTCGTGGCGTTGGCGACGACGTCTTTTTCTTCTGTTCTTAGAAGAGTTTTTTGAATCTGAAAAACTGTTCTCCAAACTGGTGCTACGATATCGGCGTTTCTTTCGGTGTCGAGATCGAGAGCTCATACCCTCACGCTCTTCTTCATTTTCATGCACCATACCATGGTCCTTTTGCCACTTCTGATGTAGGGAATCAGGTGATGAAATGTAAAACTCGAGGATAATAACTTTTCACACTTGTATTTAACAAATTGAACAACCTATCTACACTATGGCTCGATCCAGACTGCCCGTCCATTCGCTCGCCATCTTGCCTTTCTCTTTACAAAAATGATAATATTTCTAGATCTTAAATTAAATATTAAAAATAATATTAATTATGTAATACAGTATTAAAAATAAATTAGTAATTTTAACATGTATATAATATATTATTTAAAAATAAACAAGTATTTCCTTCCGTGAACTAAAAATGATAAAACGACTTATGTTTCAATACTTTTAAAATAAAACTATGTTTATAAAACTATGATAGCAAGCAGCAAACTGTAATTAAATGACAATCATGATTTATCACTACAAAATAAGTTATAATTCTAACAATTGAAAGGGATTTTATCGCACGGCATCAAAAGACGCGCCACAGGCTCCCGTGGCGGCATGCCGTAGCATACTGTGGCATACTGCGGTAGGCAAAGGCATGCCACGGACTCCGGCGCTTGTAGTGTACTTATACTGCGGGGTGCATACGCCGTGGCATGCCGTGGCACAGTGCGGGAATGCCGCGGTATCTAATTAGCCAGTGTGCGCTGACTCATGGCAAAATCCCTTGCCATGCCGTCCCGATCTGCGCTGGCCATTAATGTGCTAAAATGCAATTTTGTACTGAATGTAAAATGTTGTTCATTATCAAAATCTCTTTCCTCAAAAAAAGGTTTTGAGGCCAAATTCTCCAACTGTTGTAGAGATAGGGATATGACTTGTGAATATAATAAATGATCTTATCACAAAAAGTATCAAAATCCGGTTTTTGAATCCCATAATCTAATTGAATATTCCAGTCAAAATAGACTTAAAAAAAAACTACAAACTTTGTCTGAACTATTTTTCGATAGCTCTCGTTGTTTCAAAGATACATTTAAGCAAAAAACGCAAATTTATGACATTTGACCTCGAATAAAAAATTACGCACAAGCGGGATCAATGGGGACTTTTGACATATCATTTGTAATGACGTATTCAAGGCCTGAACAAAAATCCAGCTTGTTGGGAATTAATGCAAACTGGAATGTCTATTTTGACTAGAAAAGAGGAAAAAAAATCATAGATTTGTCGGTCTTCAAATATTTCACTGTCAAATTATACACAAAAACAAATTATACAGTTCGTTAGCGATCTGTCTATAACCTTCGTATATTTCTCACGAGAGTAACAGAAATTCCATGCGAACAATTATAAAAATTAAAGGCAAAATTGATTCTTATGTGCTTTACAATAGGGTCTTCTAATATAACTAGCATTCAAATGAGTAAACCGAATCAGATGATGTTGAAATTTTATATACAATTGTCATTTTTTCAAGTGATTCGTACCATTCTCGTTGTAATTATCTTAAGACTTTTCGCGTACATTGTAGGTTTACGTAACTTTACCGGTAACGACAGATCTGAATGATAGTATTGTAAATTTTAATAATAATAGCCTACTTCAAGACTAAGATACTTTTTATTTAGAAAATTATGGTAGCAGGTAAAAAGCGAAAAAAATATAAAAAGTTATAAATGTATTGGTTTGCTTCATGCATATATAAATATTATCCGCAGAAGGTCTTTAAATATAGGTAATATATTATAATTTTATTATATAAACGAACAAAGATAAATATTGACAGTGTGACGCTCAAACACTTGCTTCAAGGAAGTTTTCTGTTTGTTATTAAGTTTAAAGTATAACTTGAGTACCTTATAAATAGCAATATAGTATTTTACCTGAATGAACGTACCTACGTACTGTTTTAAAAATGCATTATTTGGCATTGATCTTTCGCAAATGCCAGTAACATTCACTTCTGAAATGGGATTTACCAACTACGTTAATCGGATTATAGTAACTCTGAGCAAAGAATTACCATAATGAAATAAATATTATCATTGCATACTTTCATCACTGCTATTTTTATATAAAAACATCTAACGCTGGCTATAGCCGGCGTTAGATTAGTATTATTCAGTGCTCGACCTCTCAAAACACAGCGAAATTTAAATTAGTATTATTTAGTGCTGGATAAAACACAGGAAATGAAGGAAATAAATATTCACGGACATTTCACACATCACACTCTAGTTCCAAACTAAGCAAAGCTTGTCGTATGTGAACTAGGCTGCTGATAGAAGCTGAGACTAGAGTGTGATGTGTGATATGTCCATGAATATTTATTTATATCTAAATATTTCTCATAGTATTTGTTTAATAGGTATATTATGATGAACACTGAATTATTTTGCAAGGTTGATAGGTACCTATATTAATTAAAATACTAAACTAAATACTCAAAATGCTGAAGACAATGCAATTACCGAGCACAAAATATTTCGAAAATTTTAATTTATTTATAGGTAATTTTGTTTTCTGAATTTTGTTGGTACTAATGAATTAAAATTAATTAATTTGTAGGATTTCTTCACTGTTGCGGCATGTAGACAATTAATAGTAATTATGTTACAGCTCATTTAGATGCTAGCTTGTTTCCTACTTGTGGTTCCATACATAACAATAATGAAAAGTTGTGTACTTAAATACTTGGTTGTTTTGTTGTGACTATGTCCATACACTAATTACCTATGTCACACCGTCACTATTATTAATTTAAAACTAGTCCATCCAAAGGGTGTCTGGAAGAGACCGCTCAAAGCGATAAGGTCGCCCTTTGTATTCACTTACTGAAAACACTGTTTTTCTGTATTTCCTTGTGTGTACAATAAAGCGTTTTCTATCTACGTATTTAAAACAAATATAATGTCATAAATCTGTTTTCCATAGACAGCTTAGTTTGAAACTAGATGGCGTAATCCGTGAGTATTTTTTACTATTTCTGTTCCGAAAACTTTTTCAACGTTGTGTTCTAGCTGTTATCTTATTGAGCTATGACAATCATTGTCTTGTTAGCCCAGTCATATTAGGTAAAAAAAGGGGTCAACCTCGGAATGAAAGATAATAAGCTGCAAATTGGTATGAACCTTCATTTTGTCATTCTAAATGTTGTCTCAAAAGTCACAATCGTTATCGTGTCCGCGTCTCAAGATATTCAAGGTCAAAGGTCACAAAAATCGGTTTTTCGCGAATATCTGGCTTCCTATCGGTTAAATGAGATTTGCATATTATAAAAGTTGTAGGCTATAAAATTCCCTACAACTTTTGTTTAAACTTTTTTTTCATACGACCAACCGTTTTGAAGGTAGAGCGAAAAAACTTACAAACAAAAAAAATGTGGGTAGTTGGTAAAATGAACGCCTTAAAGCAAATGCTGGTCTAAGACAAGCAGATACTGGTCCCGGACATGTGCTTAACTCATTTTGAACAAGTGTGGGTACTTGTAAAGTCAACTAAAAACATCGCCCTTCAAGAATCGAACTGTCCGGGACCAGTATCTGCTTGTCTTAGACCAGCATTTGCTTTAAGGCGTTCATTTTACCAACTACCCACATTTTTTTTGTTTGTAAGTTTTTTCGCTCTACCTTCAAAACGGTTGGTCGTATGAAAAAAAAGTTTAAACAAAAGTTGTAGGGAATTTTATAGCCTACAACTTTTATAATATGCAAATCTCATTTAACCGATAGGAAGCCAGATATTCGCGAAAAACCGATTTTTGTGACCTTTGACCTTGAATATCTTGAGACGCGGACACGATAACGATTGTGACTTTTGAGACAACATTTAGAATGACAAAATGAAGGTTCATACCAATTTGCAGCTTATTATCTTTCATTCCGAGGTGAAAGCCCTAATATGACTGGGCTATGTACCTAATTGGTCGTTGAGTTACATTAGCTAATAGCTTAGGACTGATGTTTATGGAATGCTTTAAATATACGATTCGTAATATTATGCGAAATGAGTAAAACATTTGATTTAGGTACTTACTGAGATTATTTTCACAGAAATATATTATGCATATTATTTTGGTACTTATAACGTATAATAATGTCTAGACTAAAAATAATTGATCTAAGAACTAAGACAATACATCAAGAGTGTCACGTTGTCAGTTTCAAAAGACTTGGTGGATACGAAAGAAGGTAAGGTCAATCCGGTATTGAGAAATGTCTTCAAGGCTTACTTACTAATCAGGATAAAACATTATTTACATATAATATGCATGTAATATTATAATTGGTAAAAAAGTGTTGTAATCGTTTTAATTTGAGGTTTGTTATGTTTGGTTTTGTTTATCTTTCCGTATTTTTTGATCCAAAGTATATTTCAATTTAAAAATTCTTTATGTTTATTTTAACGGAATACAATGTTGTAAAAACCAAAGTTTTACAATTTATATATTATTTGATTGATTGTGTCTAGATAATTATATATAATAGGTTTTAGTATTTATTCACAAACAAACTTACGACTATTACAGTATTTATAAAATGTACTCATGCATATAAAATACATACGATCTTTAGATAGTTCAACTGATCCAAATCAGTACCAATCGGAAGCGTACCCAAGATAACTGGCTGCATTGCCGCGTTGAATAGCATTTTTTGGTTTTAGTTGTAAGCTATAAAAGAAAACTGTATATTTGGAAGATTTTATTTTAACACTATCACCGTTTTAGTCTTGAAAAAACTACGATTCATGCAAAATGATTAAAGTCTTATTATCATAGGTAAATGAAGAATATATCCTATAAAAATAGAATAGTACTTAATTACACCAAAGTACACAATAACGAAACACATGAGATAAAAAGAAGTTTACCTACCACATAATAATACGCCGTTGAGAAGATTTTGACGCGTCACTCACCACACTTAGATCATCATGCTTTCCGATAAAAAAAGTACAATGCATGTTTATGTATTTAAATGTAAGTACTTAAATAAAAAATATGGAAAATAACGACAGAGGTGACTGAACTACATTCACTTGTTATTCAAAAAACCTTTCATATTCGAAGATATAAACATAGTTTTCTTTACAACAGTTCATTCACCTACCATTATTTTGATGTTTGATGATTTATATTATATTTAGGTATAACTGTATTTGCAAGGATTAATATTATAATTTGACATTTAAAGGTCAAGATCTACCCTCTAGACAATATAACAACTGATTTGCCCAAGTTGAATATCGTAACTTGCTTCGCTCGCTCGATCCATTATAAAGAGAACTTAAACAGTTTTTTTTAAACAAATTTTTTTATAAGTATAAATTGAAGAGCAAGTTCATTGAACCGTTTTTTTATTTTTTTTTTCACAAAAAATAAGGATAAAGCGAGGGGTTTGAGAGAAGCCACTGCTGGGCAAAGGCTTCTCTCAAACCCCTCGCTTTATCCTTATTTTTTGTAAATGAAATATAGTATTAACAGAAGTCAACGACCCCGATTATTAAAAAAACTAAAAGTTAATACGTACGATTAAAAAAACAACAATAGTTGCTATAATAAATCACTTACACTCAATAATTTTGCAAATCATTTTAGATAATGAACAGTTAAATAAATTAATCACGTGCTCAGTAATTTTCTATAGGTCAGTAGCTCTACCATGAGTTTTTACTATACTATACTCGCTAGCGTCTGTAGTTAAAAAAATGTATAAAGATTTGTACAGCGCCTCTAGCGGATAGTTGGGTACTAAAATTTGTAATACTAATATTTACCTAACTACTGTAGTAAAGTCAGGCGATTTTACTGTGACAACTCATGGTAGAGGTACCTACTGAACTACATTAAACTATAGCATATTCTGTGTTAATAACGTAAGTAAAGTGTTTTTATAAAAACTACGGGGTTTCCGATGCCCATGAGTCACTTAAGTACCCGTTAATTGAACTAAGTTCAAAACATCGCTTGGTAATGATTCAGTGGTAGCGACCTCACATTTCAATCTCAAGCTCAAACAAAACGAACTGAACCTTAAACTCTTGATAAAAAAAAATTGTGAGCAATGTTTTTGATGACAGAAAATGATTAAAAATCGGCTTAAGGTAGACTGCAGTAACGCATTGTAAAAAAAACTTAAGAGGCAAAACTGAGGATGCCTTTTGTTACTTCTCTTGAAGGTATAGACCTATACTAATAAAAAAAATACGACTAGATTGAGAGTAAACTGTTGATGCTGGCTTAAAAGTTATAATACAAGTTTAGCGACTTAACTATATCTACAGGTATACGAATTAATAAGGATAACTCAAAAAGTACCTACTGGTCGTATCTTGGTCTTATTAAATGAAACAAAAAGGTTTTATCTAGATGAAAATTACATAGGACGGCACAAGAAGCACATTTTCAAAAAATACCATTAAAATCGCAAAAAAAAACAGCATTGAAAAATATCTTTTTCCTGTTTTTGAGATCGATTAAAAATAAAATTTAAGTAAGTACCTAGGTACGTACGAAGAACTTGTTTTACTAACAAAGGTTAGCTACAAAACTACAAATAGGTAGAAAATGAACGTT
The DNA here is from genome assembly GCA_932527185.1 of Ecliptopera silaceata. Taxonomy (NCBI): domain Eukaryota; kingdom Metazoa; phylum Arthropoda; class Insecta; order Lepidoptera; family Geometridae; genus Ecliptopera; species Ecliptopera silaceata. The sequence continues at coordinate 10,287,509 of OW052194.1, read as the reverse complement.
TTATAAATGCAAAACCAGTTTTAATGTAATTCACGCGGATAAAAACTTTATTATAGGTATATTTTCCGTGATGATGCGCATACGCTTACTGCATATTTGTCATCGATTTATGATGACTCTGATTACTGAAGATCAACAATACTTTGACCTTTGATCATCTTGATCATCTATACTAATACTAATAATATTATAAAGAGGTAAAGTTTGTGTGTTAGTATATTTGTTAAATTGTAAGGGGTAATCTCGGGATCTACTGAACCGATTTGAAAAATTCTTTCACCAATAGAAAGCCACATTATTGCTGAGCGTCATAGGCTATATAAAAAACCGAAAAATAAAAAGGCTTTTACGTGGTAGTCCGTTTGCAAAGTGAATCGGAGAAAAAACGGTCGAATTATGCCCAACGAAGTGGGCACGGGTCAGCTAGTCTGACATAAACTTATTGCACTCCTACGAATATTATCTATTGATCTTGACAAATAGTAAGTATGGCTGTATGTTTCCGAGTTGGATTATAATAAAACTTTATAATAATGTAGCTTATACTGATGTATAAGCTATATTATAAAAACAAACACATAAAAACGGAAGATAATTAAAAAGCAAGTATTTGTAATTATTTATTAGTTAAATATTTACAACTAGAATCTAATTTCCGCGTGAACTAAGTTTTCCCATTGTTCGAAAGAAAGGAACAAAATATTAATTTACAAACAATGTATATATTTTTATTTAATTTGTATTTTCCGCTACTGGTCAAAGATCTCCCCCTTTTTTTCCTATAGGTCATTGCTTTCCACTAGATGCCGTATTATCAATTATGACAGTATTTTGATTATTTTTAATGCATGTAAAAAACATTATAAGGTATTTTTCATTTATTACTTTTTGTTAACTGCAAACGAGTTATTCCAATTGATTGAAATAAATCGTATTATTTATTTTACCAGTGTAAATTTTATCAATTTAACTATCAAGTAAACACGGAACAGCTTGACCGCGGCTGAACTTAGGGTTTTTTGTCATCATACGTTTATACCCACAAAGATATTCAAATATTAAAAATATGAAATAAATCGGAAACCGAAATACCCTCACATTATCAAGGTCAATGCACCTTTAAGGCTTGAAGCTGCCTCTTACTTACGAAATGTTTACATAACTTTGATTTTGAAGTAGGCTGGTTCCAATAAATTCTACCAAATCAATAAATATTCACGAACAATTCACCATCAGTGATGTGTTGACTAGATTGAGTGTGAATTGGATATATATGTAAGTTCACATATTTTACCAAATTCAAATGGTGTGCAAAATTGTAAGTCTTATTTTTAATACATATACACATATATTTCAATGTTAGCAAAAAGTTTTTACAATAGGTACTTACACATGATTTCAAAATATATATATATATATATATATTTTAGTAGATATTGTTATTACATGTGATCCATCATCATTCGTACCCTTTTCCCACGCTGTGTGGGGTCGGTACAACACGTCTTCTTCTTCCACTCTCCTCTATCAGACGTCATCACGGTGCACACTCCTTCTTACTCATATCTTCATTCACACAGTCCATCCATCTTTTCTTAGGCCTTTACTTCAACATCCGTCCACATTCATATCTAACACTCTCCTTGTAATATAACTTTCTGCTCTCCGCATGACATACCAGGCGCAACTTAATTATAATATAAGTGTTAGAAAATTATAAATAAATAATGCTGGACAATCCACACAACATCATCTAGCCCCAAGCTAAGCAGAGCTTGTGTTATGGGTAATAGAAGACTGACATACTTAATATAATATCTATATTACACAGATATATATTTTTTATTATAAATATAAAATACCCAGAAGAGCCAGAATAAATATTTGCAGATCTTACAAACATTTATCCCAAGACGAGAATCGAACCCGCAACCTCCGCGTCGCAGGCGGACCTTAACCCGCCGCGCCACATCGGTCGTCAAAAGTAATCGTCTAGAAAAAAATATTAATAAATAAAAAAAAATAAAAAAAATCTAGTAGTAAAATAATGATATTGAACAAGGTATCGCCATGAATACTGACGTAACTATCGAATACAAGTATTACAAAATCAGACATTGACCTTTATTTATGGGTTACTGTGTTCTTTAATGGTTGTCATAATTTATATTAAGTAATCATTAACATTCCATACGTGGTTTTCACGGTCAAAGTGTTAGAAAGAAGGAGTGGAGACCGATTTGTGTACTTCAGCTTAAAACTAAGCGGCCTTTAGCCGAGAGACAAAAAAAAAAACAAAAGACGATAATACAAATTATTTTCAACCGACTTCAACAACAAAAAGCGGGATATTTACCATGATTTGTGAGTTTGATTATTTCCTGATGTTTCGGCACAGTGTCGATACAATACTATGTTCAAAACCGTGATAGTTTCAAATATTATAATTTCTTTCGCTCGTTCGATGTAAATCAACCTTTACAAGAAGCGGTTCTCAATTCGACTGTTTACATTATAATCTAGTATATATAATATAAACTTTTATAGAGAAACTTATTATATAACACTAGTGCTTTTTATGTGGAATACTCGTTATTACACATAGTAATAGCAACTCAGGGCTAACATCAGTAATCAGCACACAAACAATTTTTCTCGATGAGAATCGAACCCTCGACCCGCAGCATGGAAGGCAGAGCTACTACCAACTAACTATGACGTCTGTCTATTGACACATCAAATTATTAAATAGACTCATGATTCGAGTTCTGTTATTTACAAAACGTAGAATGTTTACTTACTTATATTTTTTTTTAATGTTTCGCTGATTTTGGCTGTTCACTTTTATTGTTAGTAATATTAACAATACTTAAGGTCGTACTATAAAGTATAAATGGTTGAAAAAAAAAATTGTGAAATTTGATGGAACTCGTTTCTATAGCTTTTGAAGTGAAAATTGTTCACCATCTTTTAAAACAAAAAACAATCAACTTGACAATTGACTGACTTGACTGAGAATTATTTTCAAACACTTGACACTGGCAGAATCGCCTGTCATGTTTGGACAGTAGCCACAATAAAAAAACTCTTAATAAATCAACAGATAACCAATTGAGATATGGCGCCTGTCTATTAACAAATCAAATTATTTTATAAAGTAATAAATTACAGTCAAGTGTGATTAGATCTTTAGATATCTTCTTATGGCCATTAGTACGTTTAGGTATTAATGAATACTATGCAATTACATAGTTAATGCCTGACAGCTTGTAATGTGATATAATTATTGTTAGGTATTAAGGTACATAACACACGACGACTATATTGAAGTAAATTTTTTTTTTGTTTGGGTTGTGACTCCATCGCGGAAATTTCTTAATATGATTTTGATTGTATGTTTGAAAGTTTTTTTTTATCTTATCTGATATTAAATTATATATTTACAAACGTATCGACATCTACTACTAAGAAAAGCTTGAATTAGGTAAATGGATGATAGATCACATTTTTTTTTTAATTTATTCCTGCATGGTATATGACATTGTATATTGTAACATGTATATTTTTAAAAGTTTGTATTAATATAAGTTTTTTAACACAAATTTGTTAAAAGTTCCCTTTTGTACAACACCTATATTTATCACAATCAGCTTTATCTATCCTCTAAGGTTTGCTGGAAGAAAACTTTTTTAGACTTAATCTCGCCTTTATCTCTTATCTTATTGAAATATTTTTGTCTAACTTAAAAGTTTAAAGAAGATATACACAAATAAAAGGAAAAAAAATGGATGTTTTTTATATAAAATTTAGTATTGTTGGTTCTAATAATATCTTTTGTGATTTTAAGGTCTACGACCTGTAATATCGAGCTCATTGCAGCGTAAACTTCCTAAATAAAAGCTGCATTCGTGGCATTGATTTTCTACGGATATCCTCATTTCAATTTTAAAGCTCTACTTTTAAAAACATAAAAAAGAAATAAATGTTTTTTTTATATTTTTATTGTCACAACGCTATCTTGTCATTCTCCTGCCCTTATACTACGCTAAGTGGGGTCGGCACAACATAATCTTCTTCCACTCACTTCTATTATTTCAACTCTAAATCGAGTTCATTCAGATTTGGTTTGGTAGTTTTATTAAAATAATAAAGCTATTAAAGATGTTACTATGTATTCTTTATACTTATTTATTAAAAAAATGTAGGTATTTATGTATTCTATCAGCAATCTTGTTCCCATAGTACAAGCTTTGCTTAGTTTGGGACTAGAGTGTAATGTGTGAAAATGTCCGTGAATATAAAATATAATTATATATTAAAACACGTCTGTGAAGGCCTTAATTCACCAGCTGTTAGATGTGTCACTTGGAATGTTACGTTTACACACCTCAATCATTTATTATCACATATCACAATCAAGTCATTAATAAATATTAAATATTAGGTACATTTAACAAAACACTACCTTATCCTAAGCAAAACTTGTATTATGTAGACTAGTTTATAGAATAAGTATTTTTGTTTTTAATTTTATCTTGATAAAAAACGAATATAAATTTTTAGTATTTTTATTTTGTATCACATAGATGTTTGTTCTTGGTAGGAATTGAACCCCACATTCGTATCGATTTTTTCAAAATCCTAAAGATTTATACATAAACTCAGTACCTGACTTTTATTTAACTCATGTGTTTCAGACTTTACCATAAACGCTTTTCTTAAATACCTTTATATAAGGAAGTCTATGATGTTAGGTTACTAGCTAAGTTTATATGCATATTTACTTAAACCTACTTATAATATAAACAAACAATGGAAATTTTATACTTGTTCATGTTTAATTGTTGTTATGTAGTGATAATTATCTCACAATAGATTTCATATTCGACAGGCGTCAAAGCTCAGTTGTAGTAGTAGTAGCTCCGCCTTCCATGCTGTGGATCGTGGGTTCGATTCCCAACAAGAGCAAATATTTGTGTGATGAACACAAATATGTTGTGTCTGGTTGTCACGATGTATTCTACGTACCTATGTATTTACAAAAAAAAGTATTTAAGTATTATATCAGCAATCTAGCTCCCATAATACAAGCTTTGCTTAGTTTGGAACTAGGTGTGTGAATAGTCCGAGAATATTTATTATTTATTTAAGTACTATATTTATTTTCAAGGGATGAAATCCTTCTGCTATCAAACTTGATGAATATTTTTTTTTGTTTATGAGAGCGTTGGTGGGATGACCTTGACGTTGTTTGAGATGGATTGGTGGAATACTGCCAAGGATAGAAGTGTAAGGGTTTTGGGGAGCCCTTTGCCCAGCAGTAGGACGATATAGACTAGAGAAATTAATATTTTGCTAAAATATGATAAGATAACGTAAATGAAATAGCAAGTTATAAGAAGTCCATAGTATTACAAAAATAGTTTTTCTTACATTTTAGTCACCATTAAATGATTCTTGAAGTGTATGGCTACTATTGGTTATATTAAAAGATGTCAAGTAGTATCTAAAAAAGCAATACTCATTTCGTTAATCGTTTTCATATAATAGTATAGTTATGTCGTTATAATATACAAATATTTTGAATGCAATAAAACCAACTAATAAAATTTACAAGCCGGTTTTTAACATCGTGGGCTGAGATCCGAAAAACCGTCTTATAAACTTTATTCGTTTCATTGAAATAAATGCTTTAACAAACCAATATTTACGGAATGCCTTCTAGCCCTAAACTGAGCAAAACTTGTACTATGTGAACTAGAGTGTTGATAGAAAACATTTTTATTGTAAATATGTAGGATTAAGGATTATTAAGGATTACAGATTGACAGATTCTGACGTAGCAGTTATTAATCTGTCAAGCAAAAATTAACCCTTGATGTTTTGTACGTGCAAATGATATTCAGCCTTAGAGTGGTAAACCAATTTCATTGTCGCCTATACATAAATAAAATATATAGTAACTCTAGTTCTCATCGACTTAAAATTACTAGGTTTTTGAACTTAGTAATTAGGATAAAATAAATCAGATATTATTTTTTGATTTTCAGTTTTTTTTTTTTTATTAAAATGTTTTATATTGTTTCTGAATACAGAAAAAAAATATGAACAAATATTTTCGTCACACAAATATTTTGCTGGGAATCGAAACCACGACCATGGAATGCTAAAGCACTACCAAATGAGCAGTGACGTGTGTCAAACAAACAAAACAATCTCCATTTTTGAAATCAGAATCGTTTGTTTAGTGGATTTGCATATTATTTTTTTACGAAAATGGAAAAGCTAGTACCTATTTCTGATAATGAGTCAGTCATTTTATAATATTGTTTTATTTATTTTGATGATGTTTCTTTATACATATATATGATTTTTTACATTTTGAAATGTAATTATTATTAATAAAAATTATATGTTGTCAGAAACTTTTAATATTGATATAATAAAACTGGTTAATTGCTAACTGTGCTTAAGTATTTATTATTCATGTACTTTTTGTAACTAATTGACGTGTTTTATATATATAAATGAACTATGAACAAATATATTTAACTAAACTAAAAAAATAAACATGTTGATGTGGTACCTCTGAATTAGCATAATTAATGCATAATTGTATTGGTTTTTTCCATTATGAATAAACTTAATACGTTTTAGCCCAAAGAAATTTACGTTATTTTGATAGCAAATAATTTAATTTAATTCTGACGCAAGAAACTGATGATATAGCGATGATGCTGTTCGGTTGTTTAGCTTTGTCAATAAATATAATAAATACAAATAATATCTAATAATATAAATAATAAAGACAATATAATGTAGACAACGCAGGTTTACCTACCCACGAAATATAAAAAAATACACGGATATTAAATTATAAATATATTAATTAGTAACATAATAATTATAATTATTTTCAAGTTAGTTTAATTGTTATAATACTTATCTTAATAATATAAGTAAGTAAAAAAAACTTTATTCACAAACAAACTTACGACTATTACAGTAATTACAAATGTACATAGGCATATAAAATACATAAAAAACAGTTGAGCTATCTACAGACCGTTGCAAACGAATAATAATAAACCCGTTAATATTTAATAATCGTGGGATGTATAAAAAATGTTAAACAATAGAAATCTTCAACTTAAACAATATAAAAACACGTATATACCAAAATATTAAGAAATGTCATAGTTTTTTAAGCTATTGCATAGCTTTTATCGCGGGCCTTAAGCGTGGAGACCGAATCCAGAAATTCCGTAACGAAAATAACCTAACACTGCGCATGCGTAATCCAGCAAAAAATGCTATGCAATAGCTTTACCGCGGCAGTCCCCGAGTAGCACAAGTCTTTTTTTTTGTTTATTTCGGAATATTTGCACTAGGTACGATGAGGACCTGACAAAATTTATGTAATTTAAAAAAATACTGGTACCTACATGAACGCATTTTAATAGGTTCATTCTAGAAAATATTTAAATTATCAAAAATAATAACTTAGAGACATAAAAAAAGCTTTTCTTAGTCTGGGACTAGAGTGTGATTTGTGAAATGTCCATGAATATTAAATTGAGCAATTTTATGTGGGAATTGTACCTTATAATATATAATACCTTACATATGTAAATAAATAAGTTTATCATGATCTATTTAAAAAATAAAATCATAATTGTATATTAAAATTATTATAATCAGACAACATTTTATTATATTTCCTTATAATCTAATTTAGTTTCAGCTTTTATACTAAAGTCTTAGTTAGATTTAATTTTGCTATTACAATTATTTTTATAATTTAATGCAAGTACCAACATATACTTAAAACTTACCCAACCATGTCAAAATATATGATAGAAAATTAAAAAAGATAAATAATATTTTAGGAAATAAATCAAAAATTACTCGAAATATAATTAAGAATGATTATAATAATTTAAGTAAGTAACTAAACAATCTTGTTATTAAATTATTTTCTGCCTTCCATGCTGTGGGTCGTGGGTTCGATTCCCATCCAGAACAAACGTTTGTGTGATGACCATTAATATAAGTTCTGTGTCTGGATGTTTCTATATACCTATGTTTTTACAAACAAAAATATATAATTCCATCAGTAGTCTAGTTCCCATAATAAAAGCGTATCTTAATTTGGGACTAAACTCAAACTGTTTATTTGCAATTAAATAAAACAAATCGAACAAAAAAAACTAGACTAGAGTGTGATATGTGAAAATGTCCATGAATATTTATTATTCTAAACAAAAACAAACAATTAAATTATCTATTTAAGTACTAGGAACCTACGTGTTTGCATTAACAGCTATTTATTTCAACAAAACGCTTGGTTTTGGTCAACGCGGATGTATGCATACAAAACCGGACTACGTAAATTAATATTGGCAAAGGTACACGAAGGCAATTTGAATAAAAGGCTGGTGGTTTGCCTTAATTTGATGTTTTTTAATATAGATAGGGCGCATATTAAGTAACGGTTTTTATATAATATGTGGCTTGACTACTTAATAAAAATAACGCTAAAACAATAACAGTTTTAATATGTTTCTTAATAAGACAAAAAAACTTAATACATGTCTTGACATTGTACATTGGCATTGTATTGCATATATTAAGCTGGGAGCAGTGTTAACCACCTGAACCCTACCTATTTATTTATATCAAACTAGATTTTTGACACCTCAAAATATATATCTCATAATCTGCTGTCAAATAACAAAGGAACTATAATATGAAACATTATTTTGTGTTTTTTTGTCCTAAATCATTTATTAAGTTATCCCTATAATACCTATTTATTTATTTAAATGTATTTTGCATTAATAGCCACTTCTTAATTATAAAAGTCTTTTTATCTTGTTTTATTCATTGTCTGTGGTTAGTTAAGTACCTACCTGAATATAGGTAAAATACATTTAAATTTAAATAATTAGAAAAATAAAAAAACATTAACGCATAAATTAAAATACTATACATACATAACAATATTAAGTAGAATTTGATAAATAATAAATAAGGTTTAGGTTTAAGAATATTTATTTCTCATAAGATTATTACAAATCACTTACTGAGAAAACTTATTATTATACTTATACTAGTACTTTGCTCATTATACAGTGAGTTTAAAGCATTATATTATTTTACATTCATAATATTGCATCATAATAGGTACTAGCCAAACACATTTAGTTATAACAAAATTTGTGGGTAGTTTTAGAAATAATCATGCTTATCTCAGAACACCTTTACAATTGTGGTCGCTTGGGGCCACTTGCACCAAAACGTACACGGTTAAACCCTGATTATAGATAAAGCTTATGCAAGGTATTGGTATTTCTTACAATGCTTATTTAAATTGAATAAATCAAATTAGAAAATAATTGAAGCTTATCACTTTCAGAAGAAAGCGATATACATAATAATTAATGATATCATATTCAGTATAAATACATAAGATGTGTAATATATTTTTGTATATTATGTTTTTTTTTTTGTAATTTTTTTATATGTACTTACATTTTTTTTTATTAGTCGAACACATTAGACTATTCGTTTTTTTTCTTTATTAATTAATTAATTGTTTTTAATCAATCTCGAACCGAGTATTTTAATTGCTTAGAAAATTTAACCTTTGTAATTATAATAAATAATAGCATGCATGAAATATTTTTAACTTTTTAATTTGTAAAAGACTAGTGCATGCATTGTTTAATGATTTTTGTTTTCTATTTATTAACTATTATATTTTTAACAATATTTCTTAATATGTTTTAATAATAATTTTACCTATTTTTGATACCTATTATTATTTCAACAAAGAGACAATCTTCGGCACTCCTTTGATGTATTTTATGCTAATATCGTTTTCTCCTTTTTTCTGCCGGTTTCTTAGTTCTTCTTTCAAATTATTGACGTGTTTCTGTTGTTGAGGCGTTCTGTCCGAGAACACATGTATATTTTCCAAGCCGATGTCAGTTTTGCTTCGTAGGATGGACTTAACAGTTTCGGCAGCATTAAAAATTACCTTTATGGGCCTAGAGTAGTCTTGTTTGTATTTTCCTAAGCGTACACAATTTATAGGGTTGGGGCTATCCTTTGTTTTTTTTCTTATGATTTCCATAATGCGTTCCATGTCATGCACCAATCTTTCGTTCGAATCTGCATACTTCAGTTCTTCTATACCCGTGACTATAATATTTTTCTCGCGTATGGATCGTTCACGTATCTCAATAATAAAATTTTCAGTATCACTTAAAGTAACTATATGATTAGCAGAATTAGGCTTGTTTGTTGATTCCTTCAAAGATTCTATTTCATTTTTCATTGATGAAATCTTGATTTCTGTGTCGTTGTAGCATTTCTTTATGTTTGAGATTTCCTGTTTTAGCTTGTTTTGATCTAGTATTACATTATTCGTTTTTTGTTCTATATTCTGTATTTTATCTTTGATGATACTAATATCTTCCGAAATTTTTTGAAGGCTATTATTTTGTGCCGTTGCAAAGTTTTGCAGAATCAATAGTATGTCAACACGGAAATCGGCAAGCTCTCTATTGGTGTATTGGTCGGTACTATCTGGTACCTTGCGTTTTTTTAATGATATTTGTTTCGGATCCATTCCAATCGAATAATCTAGCTGCGTCTTAATCTCTTCGCTAGGGGTTCCAGGCGGGCTGCGTTGAACGTTCATTTTTGGTAACTTCTGCTTTAACCTCCGATTATGTTATTGGTGTAACTGGCGGGTTCGCTGTTTGTTAGTTTGCCTAGAAACTGGTTTCGGTGATGAGCGGGACAAATTTATTAAGTGCGTCCTTTTTACTCGGGGGGGTGAGGAGCGTAACAGAGTCCGTTCGTTGTTGGAACAATGTTTTATGAGCACTTTTTCACACATTCAATAATCCACTCAATGATTTAGCTATAAGATTCAATTTAGACTAGTACGGTAATTAAAGTTTGTAAAAATGTTTATGCACACGTCTGCTCTGTTTGCTCACTGCGTGGTAAATAATTCATAAATATTCGTAGATATTCCAAACATCGCGATTTACTCTATAATATCTAAGTACTATTTAAAGTTTATACCTACTATGAGAATTATAAGTATTTTTGATAGAATACTTATAGGACATAGAATAGAATACATAGTTGTACTCAGGTACAGAAGTAGAGAGTACCTAATACACAGAAAAAACATCAGTGCTCATCTGAAAAATATTTGTTTTCAGTGGGAATCAAACACATAAGTCACAAAATGAAAAGCAGAGCTACCAACTACCAAAATAATCAAAATAAGCGTTGAAAATCAGAAAAATAAGTTAACATAAGTACCTACCTACATCTATTTTAATTTATTTTTTATTGATGTTAATCGAACCGTAGTAGTTTAAAGATCCAGAAGAAGAAGAAAAGCAGTAAAAAACTAAAATATAGGTACTCGCGGGCACCTACCTAGACGTGATTAGAATATTTCGAATCTAGATAGCCACAAGCATGACCTTGAACCGAATGATCAAAACACGGCTACTATATAACCACTATTGTATTTAAGGCTATAATAGGTAAGGAAGTCTTACATGGAAGTCTTACTTGGAAGTCTTACTAAGAACTCTTACTTGGAATTTCTCTTCTTACATGTCAGTCCCTCTGACTACTTACATCTTGTATGTTATTAAATTTAAGTCCTAAGTTAAAACAGCTTAAGTAAATTGTAAGTACCTGCACAGTTTTAATGTGTTTGACTTCCATTGTAAAATTTAATTTTCAAAGATTCTCAGTGTCAAGAGATCAAAAAATAGCTACCGTGCCTATAAATAACAGTTGTACAACTTCGTACGTATTTGTTTTTTCAAAAAGTTGTTTGTTGTATGACGTAGGTATGTGGGTTTTGTATTTATTTTTTCTGAGGATACTTGAGCATATAATGCATTTTCCTGATACATAAATGTGCCTTAAGTCCGTCACAAGCAAAAAGCAAAAAAAAAAAAGATCAATGGGACCTTTCTACTGAAACTTACTGTAGACAGTGTACACAGTACGGTGGTATTTGTAGGTAAAAAGTAAAATGTTAATGATGAGACAATAATAGTGTCATTAAAATACGGGTTACATGGTTGGGTTGCAAGCAAGTTGCTGAATGTACTTTAAGACTTGACCAGCTGTGAACCAGTGATGTACCGAATATGTTAAATAAGTAACGATGACAGACTTATTTGTTTTATTGACCCTTTTGACCGATGATTTTGTGTCAATTGGTGCGGGTACTAATTAATCGATTTTGCGCGGTAGGTATAATAATTATTATACCTACAATATACTATAAATCATCATCTATCCTGTCGGATGCTGTCCTTCGATCAAATATTAATATGTTTGCACGATGCAGATTTTTTTCCTGGTTAATTATTATGTAAATTATAATAAAAAAATTAAACAATGTTGGATTTCCTCTTTTTAAATAAATGTCGAAAGTTAATTTGTATAATATTCAATTATTGTTAAGATATTTTATATTTTGAATACATTCTAGATTAACTGACAGTAATAAGTATGTAAGTAATATGAATCAAAATATTATTTTATTTTAATTATTAATAATAACCTAAAAACATGTCTTTAACATTTCTAACATTTATCTATCGATTAAACATTAACTGCAAATCGATATCTATTTAATTAAATTATAATTAATTAATAATTAAATAGCTGTTTCAAACTTATTAAACACTACATCAAACCAGAATCCCTATTATAAATCACTTACCGTTCATTTTGGAAAATTCCCAAACACTTTCACATAAGACCTTAATAAACTCACGGAATTCGAACTCGATTTTGAATTAAAAAAAAAAAAGATTAAAAAAAAATCGCGGTTTGAAACTGACAAAAGAGTTTCGTTGAGATACTGACGCACACAGGCGCGCTGACCGTATGTTCGAAGCTAAATGAGATCGCACGCGCACGCAATTGTATTAAAACCAGCAAGTATTATGATACCCATGCTCCAAGGTGCGATAAGAAGCCGGTACGTGACCATTCAATACATGGATGTATGAATGATATCTGTCTGGGAAAAAGACAATTTAGGTTATTGACGCGGTTAGGTTATTAGGTACTACTTCAGCCTGGTAGCACCTACTGCAGGGTATAGACCTCCTTCATGGCATGCCAGCGTCCTCGATTTTGGGCTTTTCTCACCCAGGTGTTTCCTGGTGTAGGTTATTAAGTACGACTTTGTAAATTATTTAAAGAGAAAAATAATAAAAAGTGAATCGGGTTACAACTGATGACCGATGTGGCGCGCCACATCGGTCATCGATGCGGCGGGCGAAGGTTGGCTGCGACGCGGAGATTGAGGGTTCGATTCCCGCCTTGGGGGTAAATGTTTGTACGATCTGCAAATATTTATTCCAGGTGTTCTGGGTATTTTATATGTATAATGAAAAGTAGGTATCTATATAATGTAATGAATTGTATTATGTAGGTATGTCAGTCGTCTAGTACCCATAACACAAGCTCTGATTAGCTTGGGGCTATATAGATGATGTTGTGTGGATTGTCCAGTATTATTTATTTATTATTATTTATAACTTTTTTTTTTTATTATGAAGTTGCCTGATTTGTCAAATGCAAGCGTAGGAGTACCTACCTTAGTTTCGTCTTCGTTTCCTCATGTGTCGACATTTTAGTATGAACTTCTAGAGATATGTGAAGGCTTTGATGGTAGTATTCATTATTTTTGTTATGTTGTGTATGCATGTTACTTATAAAATTTGCTTCGTTTAGCACAAAATCGCGATGTGAAATGTCCTTGATATATTTATTTATTTATTACGTGTATGCACAATTACTATTATTTAAATCAGTGAACATTGAAAGTAGAACATTCGAAAGATCCATTTTCAAGGCTGTTCGTGTGATATTTGATATGAGCAGCAAATCCAATATCAATTACGAAGTCCTATAATTTCTCAGATAGAAATATTTGTACTGTCAATTTTGTGTTGACATTAGGTACATAACAAATCTTTCGCATACCAAAAACGTGATCTAATATTTACAGATAACATCACAAAGGATAGAGGATTTTTTAAAGATATTGCCTAGCTTCTAACGCTGGCCTTGAGCGTGGAGTCCGAATCCGGAAATTCCGTAACGAAATTACCTAACACTGCGCATGCGTAATCCAGCAAACTTAACCGCGGCAGTCCCCGAGTGCCACAAGTATTTTTTTTAATGCATTTTAGGCAAACGCTTGGCCGCAATCACATCTGATGAGTTTAGATAATAATATATGAAAATAGTCAACGCTACTTTTACGGACAGTCCAACATATTTTATGGTCCTGTTTGCATTTTTTTTGTAGTTAATAAAATTGTGTCTTGGTTTAGTGAGATAAATAACTCATTTCTGCATAAACCCTTTTGTTTACGACCTTCTTTGCAAAATTTAATATTAGAATTTTAAATTTTATTTCAAATATGAAACGGTAGAATGAGATCACCAACTAGTTAACAGTAAGTTTACATTTGAAACTTGATTTTAAACTTTGTTGTAAAATATCATATTACATAAAACTGAATTTGCTTACATATTTAGCATTCGTGTATTTTTTAAATTATCTTAAGGTAAATATATACATAAATAATGCTGGACAATCCACACAACATCATCTAGCCCCAAGCTAAGCAGAGCTTGTGTTATGGGTACTATAAAACTCACATAGGTACTTAATACAATACGTTACATAGATAGATATTTTTTACAAAAGTGTAGATATTTATTCTATCAGCAATCTAGTTCCCATAGTACAAGCTTTGCTTAGTTTGGGCTAGAGCGCGTTATGTTTAATGTCGATGAATTTATTTTTTGAATAGTTACCTTATTTTTCATTTACGAGCAGTTACAGCATATTGAATAAGCAGTCTGTATTCGTCACTCACAGCTCATGGCATGTGATCTTAAAGCACACATAGGAGTCGGTTTGTTGTCATATTCGTTTAAAATTCAAATTCCGTCATTTTATGATAGAACGTTTTTAATTTTTATGATCTGTCTCATGATATTGAGTTTTTTTTTATTTTTCCTAATATTTGAAGCTGTAGTATAAAGTGAAATAAAATATTTTAAATAAACATAAATAAACATAAAATGATGGAATTTGTTTTCTATTACTGATACCGACGACCGATGTGGCGCGGCGGGCGAAGGTCCGCCTGACGCGGAGATTGCGGGTTCGATTCCTGCCTTGGGATAAATGCTTGTACGATCTGCAAACATTTATTCCGGGCGTTCTGGGTATTTTATTTTTATGTAAGTATAATAAAAAAATATCTATCTAAGTATGTATTGTATTAAGTATGTCAGTCTTCTAGTACCCATAACATAAGCTCTGCTTAGCTTGGGGCTAGATGTTGTTGTGTGGATTGTCCAGCATTATTTATTTATTTATTAGCTTTGAAGGAAACTCCATAATGTTTTAAACTGATGACAGCTGACTTGATACTGACTAAACTATTTCAAATATCACTTGACAGTAGACAAATCAGTCAATTTCACGGTCAAGGTCTAATGTGTTATAAAAGCTAACATTTTTAGCTCACAAAGTGCTCAAATAACAAATGGTGGGCAGCAACAGATAGTAACTAGTTTTAAAATAGTAATTGTGCTAATTGATAGTTAAACAGCAATGTATTAAACAGGATATTTAAAATTTCAATAACCATAAAAGTTAATGTGATAAATGGGCAATAAGCTATGATAAAATTTGACTAAATAACCTTGAACAATTATGCGAAAATTTAAAATTAATATACATATCATACGTATTTTATATGACAATGTACATTTTGTAAATACTGTATAGTCGTAAGTTTGTTTGTGAATAAAGTAATTAAACTTTCTAAGTTCTCAAAAAAAAAATATACTTATCTATCTACAATACAAAGTGTAAAGTTAATTTGTAACCGAAACACGACTTATTCCGACAAAACATGGATAAATAATCATAAAAAAAAACATAAATTTCCATGCAAAAGCATTAAAATGTTACAAATTGGCAACATTCCTTAATGTTGCAATTATTTTAAGGTTGTAGACTTAAACATAACAGGTTGCCTGAAAAAGATCGTAAAAAGCTTTATTTAATTTCACTCAAGAATAAATATGACATCTGTATAATTATGCTGGAATATTTTCGCGGTATTGGTACAAGATCAATCTAGACATAGATAAAATATAGTCTAGATATGTCTAGATCATCATCATCATTCCCCTGCCCCTAATCCACGTGTCAGCACAACATGTTTTTTTCTTCCACTCACTCCTATCATTCGTCAACTCTGAGTCTACTCCTTTCACATTCATATCCTCTTTTACACAATCCAGCCACTTCTTTTTCGGCCTTCCTCTACTTGCATACCCAGCCACATTCATAACTTTATTCGTAATATGATATAATATAATAGATATGTCTAGACCACCATCGGGTGTTTTTTTTACTTTTGAAAAAACATATTTTTCAATATTCTTTTGAACTTTGTACTCGCTCGATACCTTAAATGCGTTAGGTACCACGTTGTTAATATTTTAATTTAACATAGTTGCATTCATAATTGTCTGACCCGACCCTAATAAATGATTTATAAACAATAAAATACGCATTATATTCGAATTCTATCACGTCATTATCACGGATCAGTAAGAGGATGTGAAATGGTAATTATGAAACTGCAATTTGGGACGCGTGGGTTTTGGAAAATACTCAAGAAAAATCCTTTTTATTGACGTAATCACGAAGAAAAGTACGTATTTGTCAAGCTGAGACC
Organism: Ecliptopera silaceata; assembly: GCA_932527185.1. Lineage (NCBI taxonomy): Eukaryota > Metazoa > Arthropoda > Insecta > Lepidoptera > Geometridae > Ecliptopera > Ecliptopera silaceata. The sequence goes on along the minus strand of OW052194.1, from coordinate 10,270,668 downwards.
CGCGACGTTAGTGCGCATGTACTAAAATATCATTCACCAGCACCACTATAAGATGGTCCTAATAGCGTATAGCTGCATTTGGTTTCGAGAGGTCAAGCTGAATTTTAGTATCCAAGTTATTGACTGCAATAAAAACTAGGTCAGGTTTTAAAAAATTGACTTCTAAACTGTGTAAGATTCACCTAAATCTGTCAAACAAACAGACAAATTAAATTTTAGGATTCAAAATCGTTTGCATATTTACTCCTTATTTCCTTATTTTTTTAAATGGCTCTTTGACAGTTTTATAATATTTAATAGGTAAATAGATTATAAAAAAAAATTAAGCTCTTAAAAGTTCAAGAGTTTGAATAATAATCAAGTCTACTTGATATTGTGATACCTAAATATCATCAAAATTTGATCTATTATATTACAACTATAAGTATAAGCGAAATAACCAAATGGATTAAGGCTTGCGTAGTCAAATTTTAGTGTTTGTGGACCGGTATTTTAGTTATTGCCAATAAAAAGTCATTCTATCTAATTTGGCGAAAAGGTTAATCGCACATTGCTCTTGCGCATACGCTCCAAATCAGTGAAGGATCAAGAAAGAGCTGTTTACCTCAAGAGCCAGAATAGAATGTGATTGTGACCTTGCTTTATATACCATATGAAGTCAGGACTTGTCCCTGATCATTCTAGGTTATTAACCGATAAAAAAGAACGGAGGAGGTTCTCAAGTGTACCTACTTTTATTTTTATTTTTTGTGTTCAAGAATAAGTTTTAACAGAGTAGTCTGATTTTGATAATTCTTTATTTGAAAGAGTGTATTTAAAGTAAGTTACCATATAAATTTGAAAAAAAAAATTCATCCCTAAGGGTAGGAAAACAGGGGTTGATTCGTATAACTTTTTACAGAGTAGTCCGATTTCGATGATTCTTTTTACATGAGACTTTCACATTGAGGTCAGGCAAGATGAGCAAGAAGTTATATGTAGTATCGAGATTATATCAACAAAAAAAAATATATAAAAAAAGTTTTTAACAAAAAAATTAAACCACTTTAAAAACTGAAAAGCTAAAAATAATATATTTTTTATTCTATCCTAATTAATAAGTTCTTAAACTTATGTAAGTAAACCGAGTCATTTTGAGTCGGCGCCTTTTTTTGTTTTATTTTGTTAACCATTTTGTTATTAGTAAGTATTTTATGAACATTGAACACCCTCTCAAAGTAAAATTTATTCTAAGCGTTTTAAATCATATAAAAACTTACTTACTTCGATAAAAGGAGTAGGTAGTCAAATCACACACAGGTTCAAAAAAAAATATTAAGAAAATGTTTTTTTTTAGCAACCTATAATATCACTGCTGGGTAAAAGATTGGCCGAAAATACTTTTGTCCTACTCTCTTTCTGTTCTCGCCTACAGATCGCATTTTTCAACTGATACGTATCAAAACAAGACACAATCGTCTTACATTTTTAGTCGCGTGAGTTTTTCTATTGGAGGGGAAATTTGAAAGGGGGAAGTTTGCTGTAACGTTATTTATCTCCGAATTTCAGTCATTGTGAGGCATTTCACACAAGATGTTCGCGGCGTCTGCTGTTCTCCGAAAACCACTAGTTTAATAATTGTGTTCCTCCTCCTCCATAGTCAGTCCCTCACTGATGAGGATCGTAACACCTATCCAATGTCTTGTGTACAGCGGCTCTCCATTCGGAACGGTCGCTAGCGTGATGGAACGCTTCATGCATCGGCATTTGCAATTGCTCCGACACTTAGTCAGCCCATCGCTTAGGACTGCGCCCTCTCGGTCTCTTGCCCTCTAATTTGCCTGTCACAATAAGTCTCTCGATGTTATCGGTCTTTCTGGTAGCAATGTGGCCAAAATATTTTAAAATTCTGTGCAGGCAAGTAAAGGACAATCGCTTTCGATGTTGTAGCATAAGTTGTTTTAATTGTGTTACTATTATTAACAGAACCTACACTAGGCTTGTGTCTTATGTCTATTGAACACTCTACAATAATAATTTACGTTAATTCTTGACCTTTCGCTTTCGGTCAACGACATTTCTTGTCAGTTTTATTTTGGAATGGTACAGGTTTTACCCAAAGAAATGACGCACGCATTTCTTTATTAATTCGGGGTTTAACCTGACATTCAGATGCTGTAAAGCCTACCTATTAAAAAGGTATACCAGGTATATGCTTTGCAGCCTCGACCACACCTCCGCAAAAACCAGTCTAAAACCACAATACAATATGGTACACGTAGATAATAGTTATTTATTTAATGTTTAACAGCGACTGGTCTGCCTACATAAATTGTTTTTTTTTTTAAATAACGATTTTGCTGTATTTATCCCTACCATTTTCGTAAATGTGAAAGATTACCTAAATGTCTATTCCTCGTTCACGTCAGAACCAGTAAACCGATATATTTTATCTTAGAATCCCCGCAGACTGCAGACTTTTTATCAGCCGATAGTGTGGTCGGCTTCTTAATCAGTATGAAGACTGAATCACTGTAATGTGCGCATCTGCATACATCTTCATACTGATTAAGAAGCCGACCAAACTATCGGTCGATAAAAAGTCTGCAGTTTGGGCCCTTAGAGTTTGATGAAATACGCGACATTTTTAATGCAAAAATACAACAGGAGATTGACGTTAGTGGAAATCCTCTAACTACCCCTTTGTCAAGGTAATAAGAGATTGGAGATGTCTACTATGTCTGACGATAAAGAATTTGTATCTATTTCTTCTTTTAATTCTACTGAGTCGTGTTATGTTTTATATGTCGTATTTTAAGGACTCGTTTCTTATACATTTTTTACAGAGGACTGAGCATGAATAAATATGAAAATTGTAAACGAAGATATTTAAGACACACTGCTCGCTAACGCTGCAACGTTCGACAGTAAAGCTGATGTTGACACGCAGTGTATCTCAAATACGTCACTGTTTCGATATGTTTACGACTGTCACACGTTTATTCGTACTGCCCAGGTCAATGTTCTGACGCTAAGTGGTTACAACTGCATACGATGCATTGCTTCACTGAACGCTGTAATTTTACGTGAAATATTTATATTGCCTACAATTTTTTATCTAAATTTAAGATCAGCTCAATCATTCAGATAAATCTGGTTTTAATTTTACTATCATATTTTTACGTATTAAATCTACATAAATTTGTTGTGGCGAAATTTGCGGCTGACCTTAGCACAGAAATTCGCAAAGATTTGTGTTCGTATGATTCAGTTTATTTACTCATTTCAATGTGTTGACTTTAACTTTCTCTACTTAAGGTTAGATTTTATTTGATTGTCGTCAATCGTTAGATTCTGCAGATTACGTTTACGTTCAAATACACGCTACGCAAAAAACGTTATCAGTGTGTCTATGTCCAAACTTAATCTGTTTGCTGTAAAAGCATTTATCCGAATTTAAATTGTCACTGAATTTTAAATGACAAATGACTTTACAATCATTTTATTCAGTCAAATCATACGGATTAATTAAAATCGTCGTATTACAGGTTGATGACATAAGACTGATTTTAATGTCGTATTTAATTTATTATGCAGTTAATTGTTTGTATTGTTGTGTTCTTGTTTAATTCCACTATAAATATTATTATGCTTATCGGGATCAAGCAGGATCAGAGACCGTATTCTAGCCTCTTAAAACCAGCCAGGTTTCAAATTACGTCCTGTTTCTGTAATAACTCATCGGCATACAATAACTATGGCATTTTTTGTATACTGATGTATCTGTGACGTTATATAGAGGATTTAATACAGGGGAGCTCAGTCACATCAGTCCACATCATTTTTGTAACACCTAATCTAGGTGGTGATGAAAATGACACAAACAATAAAAAAATATGTGACCACAGTCTAGAAAATTGGACAATAAACTGCCAGTCTGGTTCTTAACTAATAAAGCAAAACTTGTCATATTAACAAGTTAAAATACAGCAGCGCCTGAGGAGCAAAATAAATAATATCGATAGATATTGCAAGTTTTATGACTCACGATCTCTTTAATAATAAATAAATAACGGAATAATTTAATAGGTTGGTTAACTTGCAACACTGTTCGGCCTAAATATTGAATTAAAATAGAGAGGTATAAGGTCAATGTTTCTTTTAGCTTCGTTAAATATATGCAGCTAATATACATAACTACGCAATCTACATACAATTTGAATTTGTCTTTCACAACTATTTATGTAGCTAAACTAACTGCTGCACTTAGAGACGTCACTTAGATTACTTACCTTTTACTTAAAGTCGTTTCTAAAGAATATCAGTCTATCTTATAAAAAGTTCGCACAGACTTGATGAGGGTAAGGGATATCATAATGTAGGAAGCCCTAAGGCAAGGTGGAGCGAAAATCTGCGGAATGTAGCTGGAAAACACGGGATGAGACGAGCCTAAGACCGAGTTTAGTGTCGCGTCTTGAGAGTCCAACAGTGGACTGATATAAATGTCGATGATGATGGGATGTCATGCATCTTCTGTATAAAGTTTGTGTAGCACTGCCTTCTACGCGGTGGGTTCTTTGTTTTATTTCCAGCAATCTGTTCAAAATATATTTTTAGGCGATTACATGGATATGGCGTATGGGCTGTATGTAAACAATTAAATTGACATCAACAAATGAAAAGTACAACCCAAAAATTACGGTTCACATTTTTCTTTATATAAATTTCATAAATTTCTGTTTTGTCAAGAATTTTCAATTATATTCTCTTCATCCATAATCGCGGTTACACGTAAATTTATTTCCACCTTACATCATATTTATTGGTTAGGGCAGGGTCAAACTGTACCTTAATGAACCAAACCTTAAACATTTTTGAGTCAAGTTCATATCGATTTAATAAATGCTGCCCTTCGAGGTTCAGTTTACGAAACATCTAAATCATAACAGCAACTGCGCAAGATTGGCAGGTGGATGTTGACCGTGACAATCGTTATAGCATCTTCAGTCTCTGTGTCAAGCCAAGAACTCTAGTCATAGACAAAGTTTATATGGGAAAGTGCTTTGCCAACCGTTTCTACATCTGCCGATTTTTGATGCTTCTTTCAATTTTAGGGATATGTATCCTAAAGACAAGTTAGACAGCAGACTTCGTGACTATCTTGTGTACAATAAGGTCTTTAATGTTCCTTTAAATTTGATTGTAATCTGTGGTTAAAATAAAGCTACAATTACCTTTTTTACCCCTCACTAAACTGTTATAAATCGCGATCAAAAAAAAATTAGAAAATTATTTGCCAATTGCGTTATAGTAGGCTTAAAAATTCGACCTGTTGGCGAAAACAGGCAGAAACATTAATAAAAGCATGTTTGGTTAAACTCGAAACTACGTGGCACTGTCAATAAAATAATGAGGTTGACCATTACAAAAATACAGTAAGTATACAAAATAAAAACATGAAAATTATCAAAACCGGACTTCAGTCGTCATCGACAAGAAATTATTTTTAAACCACTTCATGTAAACAAGTCCTAAAATTGAAAGTCTCTGACCTTGGGTTATATGTTTCCATGCCAAAGTTTCTATGACAAAAAGATACACCATAACCATCACCCATAAACTAGCTGACCATTAGTTATTGAGTTTACCTAACCACAGTTTAAGTTAACTGCTGTTTTAATGGTCACATTAACTTCATCAGCTTATTTTGTAAGTGAGCGTTTTGGCCTTGTATTATCGTGTGTTAATCACCAAAACAATCTTCTTGGAAAAAGAAATTTGTAGCAAAAAAAATATTAGTTAAGTCGTCATCATCATCCATTCATTCGTCGTATTAAGGGTTCAATCTTAAAATAATTTATTTCAGTGAGTGCCAACTTCAATGACTGTCATCAACGATGATCGGTCTACTAATGGACGCAGATCTTTCCTAAGATGCGCCACTGAGTCCGGTCTTCGGCTCTTCTCATAGTGTTTGCCAGCTATATTCCGCAGATCGTCGCTCCATCTCGCCGGAGGGTGTCACTAAGGAAATATTATTACAGTATTAACAATACCTACTAAACACTAAAGTAAGGATTTTTGTTTTTACTTTAGTAGGTACACTTACACTAAAGTAAAAATTTTCAAGTCGCATTGACGGTCAAGTTAGCATGAAATAATGTTTTTATGAGCGGTTGCTATCACTTAACTATTAATTAGGCCATCAGTTTGTTCAATCGATAGTAAAAAAAGTACTTATTTTTAACGGTAAATAATAATATAATATACCATAGATGTTGAATGGAGAATTTCCATAGCGGAATACCTTTGTTCAATATCGGCATAAATATGTTATGAAAAAAACTGGATAATCTGCCTTTATTAAAATATTGCAAAAACACTATTATAAGGTTAAAAAGATTATTTTTAAATGAACTGGTAGTTATGTAACGAAGTTAATATTAGATAATAATATTCTAATTAGGATATTAAAACTTATTTTTATCCTACACTTGTTTTGATAATATTATATTCACAAGTAATTTAATATTATCTACCTATTTAAAGATGTGTATTTGTCATGGTATTTCCTGACAAATAAACACATTTTGTCAATCGTTAGGTAGAAAATGTAGTATGCATTGTATGTTTATTCCACGAAACAATTTAAAAATTTAATAATAATATAGATCATAAATAAAAAAATAAATAATTTATCTAAATCTAGCATGTCTGTTAAAATCACAAAATGTTGTATACTTATCTAAGATTTTTAATTTCAAATAATACGTTAACTTATCTCCCATATTTTAAGAAGGTACTTACTAATTCGTTGACCTTACAAAATAAACGATGTGAGAACGTGAAGGGTTTGTAAGTAGGGACTAAATCATTAAACAATATGAAAAAAAAGGTAAAATGACGATTTGAGGCCGTTAAGTACCAAAAAAGCTAAAGGAAAAAGCTTTTATTTTCCACTAGTAAGGATTCCATATAATTTGGCCAGTCATTGCTAATTTTAGGTCCTAACCACAACATGAAACTTCTTTAGTGCTCTCTTCTAATTTATGAAAAGTTTTGGTAAGCGCCATCTGTTATTTTAAGGTGGTACTATTTTACTGTCAACTAAATGAGCACTGAATTGCTTATTGAAGGTTGCGAGGTAGGACCAACGTTCAATGCGATTAAGTGCACTGATTTATTGCTAGATGGCGCTGTAAATACCCTTGCTGTACTATTAGAGGTAAGATACAATTTTATTTTATGCAACCTTATTTTCAGTAACTCAGTTCTTCTGGAATTATTTCAGTATCACCGGAATCAAGATAAACGGAATTTATTATAGTTCGTTTCAATCACTACTGAAAATTTTCGTAAATGTTAGCAAATTGAAAGACTCAAGCCAGAATTTAGCTTCTAAATGTATTGAAATATTTTCTTGGATACTTACTGCTATTATGTATCTAAATAAATTGCTTGTATTGACTTTTGTGGTTATGTTTACTCGGCAGCGGTGTGGTGATTTTGATAACTAGATGTGAAAATCGGAGTTTGTGGTCAACATTTTTTCATAAATATTTGATTAAATCATTAGGTAAGTACCTACTTATTAGCAAAAAATGAAAGGTTAAACTTACCTATAAATTGCAGTTTCAAAATATTTTGACCTGTTTGTATTAAAAATTATTTTAACTCAAACTCATTGCTATGTTATTTATTTATTTATTGCTGATATTGAGAATATATTGTGATAGTCCACCAATTAATAATCATGAGCAAACTTTAGCTAACTTAATTACCTACTGACCAAACACTATGTCTTGGATTTTTTTTATATAGCCTTAAAAATCCGTTGTAAATGAAATAATAGCGTTTTATTACATATATTTATTTCTAATTTTGAATAAAACATGCACAATATGCTATAAAATAATACCTAAACCTGATGAAAAATTTTGAACTGTTGATCTATTTCTAATGCCGACTGTACTTTAATATCTTGTTCACATGTAATTTATTGCTTTATTAAAAACTAGCTGAACCGTGCCCACTTCGTTGGGCATAATTGAAGTTTTAGTAAGGATCCCTATTTTTTTGAAAATATAATAGATATAGCCTATGACACTCAGCAATAATGTGGCTTTCTATTGGTGAAAGAATTTTTAAAATCGGTTCAGTAGATCCCGAGATTACCCCTTAAAATTGAACAAATATACAAACTTTACCTCTTTATAACATTAGTATAGATGACAAACACGTAATTCGTATTTTATATAAATATCCAAATAGATAATAATATTTGTAACTACGTAGCTCATTACAATTTAGGCAAGGAAAGGAAAAAGTTAATGTAGAAAATGACGAAACGCATTAGGCGTTATTTAATTTTTGTAATCTTCATAACCGTCTTGATCTTGTCATGCAAAATACAACTTTATTTTGGGTAGAAATAAAAGTCATAATGGAGATAACAAAACAGGAAAGTAAGGAATCCTTGTAAAAATATCAAAATCGAAAATTTGGAGTTGTTTTTTGATGATGAATTTGTTGCTAACGTTTGGTCTCAAAACTATGACAGGCGTCACAGCTCAGTCGGTAGGTCTCCCTTCCGTGCTGTGGGTCGTGGGTTTGATTCCCACCTAGAAATCTTTGTGTAATTTGTTCTGTACCTAAGTGTTACTATTGATTTCTTAACTATAGTTAAAAGTATTTTATTAGCAATCCCATAGCTTTGCTTAGTTTTGGACTAGAATGTGATGTGTGAGACATGAATACTTATTTATTTATTTATTATAATATTTATTTATTAAAATAGCCCTGTGATCACATCTTGACATCGGCGTATTCTTTTTTTATTACAATGTTCAATTATATTTAAAAGAAAATAACGAAGGTGCAAACAAAGGTTGGATAGTCTTTAAGACTCAACCATAATGTTTTGATGTCCTAGATTTTATTGAGCATCCATTTCCTTATAATTGAAGTCACCACCGTTGAGTTATGGTCACAAGTTGCACAATGGCTTGTAGGAATTGCTTCCAAAAGTATGGGGGTCTCAACATTGTCGACCGTCATAGTTTGAATGAGAGAAGACCATCATACATTTATTTTATTTATCTATCGAATTCAGTAGGACTGAAAAACGGGGCATTTTATTTATAAGCATATAGTTAAATAGCAAGCAAGCATATATAATATAGAAACCTAAACAAAAAATATAAAATTTAGGAACTAGTGATACTGTGTTAAATTTAAATGACTTTATTATCTTTTATGTAAACACAGAGTACATTGGAAAAGGATATGCTCAAAAATGGGCAATAAACAGATACTCACATCAATAGTAGGTACCATATTAAATGATTAAATGAACTAGAATAAAATGATAGTTAATAATAATTTTCAATTAAATTTAATCAATCAATCAATCATCTTCTTATCGTGTCGATGCTAAAACTGCATTTTGTTGTAGCTTCGTGTTGAAAAGATTAGCCAGACTAGACACTAGATCGAGTATAGTAATGAAATGTGATTATTGCATAAAATGTTATGGGAAAATAAATAGTAAAATAAATTATCTTCTTTTTAAGTAGAAAACCCCGCATTTGACCGCTAACACAGCCTCATCACAATTTTGGGGACTCTAGCTAAATCGAGCAAAGTTTGGGGCACTGTTTATAACAAAGTTTGACTCCAAACAGTTGACTGGGGACTGGGAGCAAGTGCCATTATTGCCTGGACTTTATTACCTGCCATACAATATCCACTTGTTCGGAGGTAGGTACGTCTTTAAAGGACCTACCTCATGCCCTCAACCCTTTGAAATGTTGAACTATAGTTAGGTTTATATCGTTAATCGAGAATTTATTTTTCACCTTTTGGGTCACTTTAGTGTCGTATTCATTAAAACCTTTATAAGAGATTTATATCAAATTCGATACCGAACTCAAAGCCACTACAAAATCTAATAAGTAAGCAGTTAAAATCAAACATGAAAATGAGCATTTTTGACACAAAAATAAAACTTTATTTAATTCAACGGTACAAGTAGGTATTCAACTGTTAAAAACCTAGATACTTAGGTGCTTATATTAACCGAGGATGCTGGCATGGCATGAAAAAGGCCTAAACCCTGCAGTGGGTGTTACGAAGTTCAAGTAGGTGCCTAGATTTGCACTTAAATCTTGGCAAAATTCAAAGTAAAATTGTATTTTCTCAGCGCCTGTCAACACGCCTCGCTTTCCTATAACTGATGAATTTAGCCGCGGAGACCTCTGAACTTTCAGCTCATTTGTAGAGCCGCCTCTTGTTCAAAGCTCCATTTATTAGGACCCTACATTACTCACATCCATGTTGCTATTCATAGAAATAAGGCGATATTTGGCTTAGCCTTTGCATTATATAATGTTATGTTGTTTGAATCCACACGCCTATTTTTTGACTATTCTTTGACTATTTTTGTTTGTTTCTTTTTAGTTTTAAAGCCATCCGTCGTCTTAGAAAAATTCTTAAAGAAAAAAAATTAAACATATTTGTGAAAATTTGTAATTGGACCTCAGTACATATTTATAACCATCATATACTAATTAGGTTCATAGCTGTAAGTTTTCTAAAAATAAATAAAATGAAATATTTTATACATCCTCAGAGGCCAATTCATGCGTGTTTAACGTCTATATTTCACTTTTTATATTCCATATTATTATTACACCACTGTCTTGTTTGCTATTCTAATATTACAAAATGACGAAAAATTTATGTCACACTAACTCTGCTAAATTACTTTTTTATAATGTTATTTATACATCTTTGTTAATAAATTCTATTCTATTCTATTCAGCGGGAAAAACTGGTCTGAATGTGAATCAATAATACAAAAGCTATAATATTAAATTGATTTTGTTATAATGTATATTCTGTCAAAACCACAATAAAAATAAGTTTCATCCATATCATTCCGGATATTGCCAAAAAAATACATAATGGGATAATGAATTACAGTGCATTATTTGGGGGTAGATCAAAATTCGTGCAAAATAGAAGGCATAAGATCCATCATGCATTAATGGTAAATGATAAATTATCGAATTCTGACGTGTGATGTCATTGTGACGAGGGTCGAATGAGCCTCCTTCATTAGGGTCTCCTATCAACAATCGTCTGTCGTCACCCTTATTTTGACCTTCGTAAGAAGGTATTTGAAACCTTCGTAAGGAAGGTTTTTACGCTCAGTTTTTAAGGTTTTATTTTTATTGAAATAAACATTTTAAATAAATAATTTTATATCCTTTTTGGCGGTCGACTTTTCAAACGTAATAAACATAATTTCAGTAGATATAGCAATAGTCGCGCAAGCAAGCAAAATTAACAATTTTGATCTTGTAAGCTCCATTTTATTTGTTTAAAGTAAATACATAATAATTATGTTTACCTCATTATACGCGTGTTATGTTCAACAAACAGACTGAAAATCAAATATTGATTGAGAAGGGATTAATTTACTTAATAAGCAGATTTGATTCAAAATAAATAAATATTCGTAGACATTTTACACAACACACTCTAGTCCGAAACTAAGAAAAGCTTGTACTGTGGGAACTAAATTGCTGAATAATATTTTTTTTTGTATATAAATACATAGAATACATAGTAACACCCAGGCACAGAACAAAAATATTCATGTTCATCACACAAACATTTGTTCTGGGTGGAAATCGAACCCACGCACGACCCACATGGAAGGCAGAGCTGCTACCAACTGAGCTCTGGATTGGTGAAAAATGATATGTGAAAGGAGTGAATACTGAACTACTAGGAATGGAAGAAAATAACATTCTGTGCCGATCCTACCTAGTGGGCAAGAAGAAGAAGAAGAGTATCAATATTCCATCGTATTTTGGTTCGTCCGACTGACTTTTACCACCGCACGACACGCCGGAAAACCAAATTCCATCATCACCACCTGGGTTCTCCACGACACTTCACGGTTCACGAGATCGTTTTTGCCTCGTACGTGCAAATTGTGGAACGAGCTACCCTCCGTGGTTTTCCCTCGGAGCTTTGATATGGGGTCCTTCAAAAGACGGGTTTACCTGAAAGGCCGGCAGTGCACCGACAACGCCTCTGGTGTTGCTCGTCTGCCAGTTATGGCATAGCAAAAACAATAAAACATTTCTGTCGTATCGGAGACAATGCATAGCAGTGGTTGGATTAGGCTAACTAAGCACTTCAGCCGTCGATGCAAAACTCGCTAGTTTTCGAATCGACAAGATTCAATTTAAAAGTTTGGCGTCTATCTAAACTGAGTTACGACTGATTCGGCAGTCGACAGCGGAGATCGATCACTACGGGCTTTTTTGATTTTGATTCTCATACCAGTGTTAGTCTACCTATTTTTTGAGCTCTTACAGATTTTTGAACACCAAAATGAAAATATTTGTAAATAATGTTTTGAAGATTTTTTGTCTTGTAGTTAGATCGGTAGTGTTGCCAGTCCTCAAGCGATCTTCAAATTTTATATATTAAGTTATAAAAAAACACCTATTTTGCTAAGGTTCATGCTTATCATAACACAAATAATTTATTCGTCAAAATGATTGAGAAAATATATTTAAGTAAAAAAAGTTCTTTGTGTTTAATCTAAGTTACTAACAAAGTATCAGCAATATATCCAATTGAACCTAATTCTTTACACTTAAAATAAATATCTACAGACAACTCACACATCACATTCTAGTCCCAAACTAAGCACAGCTTGTACTAAGGGAACTAGATCGCTGATAGAATACCTACTTATATAATTATTTTTTTGTAAATACATACATAGAATACATAGTAACACCCAGACACAGAACAAGTATTTATGTTCATCACACAAACATTTTGCTCTGGGTGGGAATCGAACCTACAACGCACAGCATGGAAGGCAGAGCTACTACCGACTGAGCTGTGACGTCTATCTTGAAATCGATGTTAGAAAAATTCGACAATGTTTTTAGCGTTCGAATAAGTACCTACGTGGTTTTGCAAGTGAGTACTTTGAATAAATCTAGACTTTATGGTCTCCTAGAGAGTCATATCATTTCGTGAACTTCTAAGTATCTATTCTGGGTTATATAAAATCGACGTGTATAGAATTTGAACTCTTTCGTCGATTTTTTTTTCGAAATAACTAAACCAATTCTGCCTCCAGCTGATTAACTAATGTTATTGAGGTGTGTTGTGTCCTGAACGTTACTTTGTATTTTTTGTTGTTAGTTGCTTATAATGATAGATTTATTTATATATATATATATATATATATATATATATAATCAGCTTGTTATTTAATATATAGATAACCTAGTTATGATAAAGCTTTAACTAGGCTAGCTTTTAAGGTAAGTATACAACACAGTCATTGAAATAAAAATAAAATTAAAAAAATATTATTCCTGGCATAACCTATCAAGGCAATTAGATGGGTTTATTATAAAATAAAGAATAATAAAATAACCTATTTTTCCGAGTCTCTTAATCTATGTTATTTAATTTAAGGACATTTCAAACATCACGTTTCAGTGCCAAGCACACAAACACATGAACAGTAATATAACTGAAACTTAGTTTCCAACAAAGAAAATGAAACCAAAATGAAGGTGACATACAAGCTGTATTTTTCATTCCTCATCTTTTCTAGTAACTGTGAAAAAATGTCTGCAAAGTTAGTAGTCTTTGCTACTAACTGTCAGCTGCTTAACAAATACCCCATTTGAGGTATTTTGGCCTATTTGTTTTGGTGCCAAACGTAACCACTGCGGTACCTCAGGAGCTTCCAACTAAGCTATGATTTCTTGTGATTCTACTGCCAAATAACTACACCCTGTATTTTACGACCATTGAATTTGACTCCTAATCCATTGATATAAAGTTCACTTTCGCGATTGTTATAGAGAGAACTGCAAGTTGAAATAACGAGTCTTGTTTTCAGTAGTATAAGGTTCATTTTATGGTGATTTTTTTGATGCAAAGTAAAATTATATTGGTATATAATGGGTGCAGTAAACGCGATAAATACAACCGCTGTAATGCAAGAAAACGGAGTTCATAAAATTTAATGGTGCGTTTAAAACAAATATATTTGCAAGTTTATCGTCCGGATATGATTTTCAGTGTTTATAGTTGTCAATTTTACTCGGAAGTATTATTATGATGCCAAAATTATAGTAAAGTATTACTATACCCGTAAGCTAGCGAGCTCAAGCACGCTTTATATTAATTAGTGTAAAATTATAAAGTATGTTAGTAATTAGATATAAGATAAAACTTTTGTAAAAAATTAAGGAAATAAAAGGCTTAATTATTATTATAGAAAAATGTGACAGTCTTATGATAACTTTTTATGACAAAAGCTACCAAACCATTGAATCAGACAGGCGCCACAGCTTGCATTTATATATATTTATTGCTTACATGTACATTATGTCGGTTAGGTGTAGTAGTAGCATAAGTGAGTGCATGAACCCTACACGGGCACTGCAATATAGGTCTATTTACTAAATTGATTAAATGTCAAACAGATAAATAGTTGTTAATAGCTTAGTTGGTACAAGCTCTGCCTTCCGTGTGGGTCGTAGGTTCAATTCTCACCATTCTTGATGGTTCAGGCAAGCATTGTTGTTTATTCTATCTATCTATTTTTTTAAATACAAGCATTGCTTATTTTGAGACTAGAGCGCGATATTTTAGGCACTTAGTTTAGGTGGGTTAGCTTAAACAGCTGATTAGCTGTGAACTTGGGTCTAAAACAATAACTCTGGTCTATCGTATCGAATACATCGACTTCTCCCTATTCTCAGAAGTGTCTGTATAAACAAACTCGAACTAAAACAACAATTGGTATCCACTGTGAATAAACATTGTTTTCTCGCTTTGCTGTGTCTAAAAACATCAGTGTTTCGACTCAAAATAATCTAAAGAGCACTTTTTTATTTATATGCAACTTTACTCTAAGTCTTATCGTTTCAGCATTCATAAGATAGATTTTATAGAAGTTGAGCCATCTATAAATAAATAAATATTCATGGACATTTCACACATCACAGTCTAGTCCCAAACTAAGCAAAGCTTGTACGATGGGAGCTAGACTGCTTATAGAATACTTATAATACATGTATTTATCATTTTTTATATTATCTATAGGTCAATCACAACGGTTTGAAGATAGCTCATTGTTTATAAGTATTAAAAAAAACTTAGTAAGTAGATATTTGTTAATAACACTTCGTTATTCTTTTCAATTTGTTATTACTCTTAAATAAGCAAGAAGTAATTTAAACATAGTCTGATTTATTTCTTTCCATAATATACCAATTAATTTCATAAAAAAGTGGCTACACTTTCTGTCATACATTGAGTCTGAATATTACATACTTACGTGTCAAAAATTGTATCTGAATTTTACACGAGTGCGTTTATTCCATGCTATACTACTCTTCAAACTAAAGACACATTGACGACCACATGCATCGAACTTTTTGTATGTCCGTGCACGTGTCAACTTCATAATTGCACCAGAATTTATAACTGTCTTAAGTTTTTTGAACGAACTAAAGTGGTTTTTAATTTAAAACATGTTTCTTATGATTGTGACAAAAAGTTTTGAGATAAGTTAGAATGGTGCCGCTTTGCTGTGTCAGTTTTTTATATAAAAATGTTACAAACTATAACGACTGGCACTTTTTTTACTTTCCGGTAAGTAGGAGTAACTAAAGTTTTTACCTACTAAACTATTCGGAAATAATATTTTATTGGAAACGAAGTTTCTTATCGCGCGTTGCGAAAAGACGAAACGACAATTGTAACGAGACTTTTTGCTATAGTTGTAAGACGTGCGGCGTGTGCGTGTTTCTCTGTCTGTGTGTCTCTCTCTCATAAATAATAGAATACATAGTAACACCCAGACCACGAAAAATATCACACAAACATTTGCTCTCGGTGGGGATCGAACCCACGACTTGCAGCATGGAAAGCAGACCTACTACCAACTGAGCTGTGACGCCTGTCAATAAGATATGAAACTATTTCTATAGCTACACTGAGAAAAATGTCATTTTGGCATAATCATAAAATATCGTGACGTTGGTTTAAAATAGATGCGTTGTCTTATAATATGTTGATAATAAGTAAATATTACGCTAGAACTGAAATGTGTTAAGATGGAATCGAATGTTTTGGGTAAATAATGCAATATTATGATACTTGTCATAGTAAAAATTTGTAATTATGAAATAACATTATCTTCTTCAAATAATAACACAATGTAATAGAAAATGGTCCACTGTCCCATAAATTAGTATGATAATTATAAATAAGATTCTAATTAAAAAACACAATGGCAGTCACCGTAATATAAATAGATTTCATAGTTTAATATGAGGAAGTATCTCTAAAAATACGATGACCTCCCCCTAATGTACTATATTAAATTATAATGCTTTAAACTTATATTTTTAAAGTAAGCATCATTTTTTAATATTACAGTCATATTATTTTATGTGAATCCTATGATAATACGATTAAATAATCTCATATTTTTAGAGTAAGCATCAAAGTTCAATATTATAGTCATATCATTTTATGAGTATCCTACTAAATTATTATTACAGAGACCCATTTATGATTAGCATCTAGCATTTGAATGATGTCCTACAAATTTATGGTGACGGCATTATATAGGTCTCCCTCTCTCACTTCATTCCGCCGCCGCGCCATTTCGGTCATTTGTATTTCACCGCTACAGCCGTGACGACTCACGCACGACTCGTTTAATAAATAGCAAAAACAATTCCATTAGTGCCAGTGAATGTGTTTGATCAGTGCAAAAATGGATATGGCTAAGCGCAAATCTCTGGCTGGTTAGTCACCGCCAGAAGGGCTCGACGGCAGCATTTAGTTTCGTTGGGCCTTATTGAAAAGCCCAAGTCACGTTCTCGCTCCAAGTCCAGTCCTAGGCTAGACACCCCTCGTCGCGCTGGAATCGACCTAACCGGACTTAAAGAAGGTAACTCCTTTTCAAGAAATTTTATGTTTTCAGATTGAATTAAATTATCAAGAACAGAAATAGAGAAAAATATCTGAATTACTTAGTATAAATTTTCGTTACAAATTACAAAATATCTGAATCTAAGACCGTTATTGTTATTGTACTAATTATTAATCGTTTTAATTTTTGTGTGCAGGTGAAGTGGAGGACGTAGCGTCAGCATTAGAGCAGCTGTCATGTCCTTCAGCTGGTCCGTGGCAGGAGGTCAGTGCCCTGTGGCTGGAGACGATGCGAGCTCGCCTCCGGTACTTGTACTACGAGGAAGGGACATTACAGGAGTACTTCAATAAGTATCCTATCCTGAAGTCAAGTGATGGATGGCGACTCTTGACGTATGACTACGAAGCACTGTTCCCTGATAAATCCGGGGGCCTCGACGCCTTGGATGCTTCATCGGAAAACATACTAAAAGCTGCTCAGCAGAAGCATAACACCACAAAGGACTCGTTTCTTCGTCGAAAAATAACTGATACATTGGCAATTTGTGACGGTAAGGAAAATATTCTGTTATATAGTTCTAGGTGCTCGACCTTCCTGGGTTGGTGAACCCGTTATAAAATATATAGACAAAAAAGAATTTAAAAATTATCTAACATGGTGCAGTCGTTCAGAAGTAACGGGCGGGCGGACAAACATTTCGGCAGTTCATTTTTACATATATAGATAGATGTATATAGTATTAATTTTATTTTGTTCTGATACTTTTCCCTATTTGCTCAGTTAATGATGATGTGTTGTGTCAAATATACCTACTAAGTATTATTATTTTCTTTCCAGATGAACAACCGGAGTCAAAATTAATAGCAGCGATATTGCTACTCGGCTGTCTCTTTAATATTCCTCCTGCCCGTCGATCTAGAAAAGACTGGCAAGCTTCACGAGCGGAGATATTGGATGGATTTGTGACCATCGTGGATGATGACGTGCAAGTGGTAATTGAGGAGCGTCGCCAAAAGCTTCAAAACCTAGGTATTAACCTCCAACCATTTATAATTTGGTGCCGCCAGTCAGGTGGTTCCTTCACAGTATGTGACAATACGTTTTACAAGTTCACAACACTAACTGAGGCTGTTGATGTGACTTTTAAAATATTTCATGCTACTGCGGCTAAATATCCTACTGAAAGCTATAAAATTTGTAAATTAAATTTCTACTCGTCTCAACCTTTATTTTGTATACAACAACCTATATATATATATATATAAAAACTAGAATTATTGAACATAATGTATATAATGATTTTTTATAATGACCGACAAATAGATACTGTAATCATTAAGGCGATGATGTTTCTAAACAAAACAGTCTTCTTTTATACTGTTATTCAGTAGTGTTTAGAGTATATAATAATTATTCTTTCATACTATGGAAATAAAAATACCATTTAATTTTCTGTTTAATTTATACATACATCCCTTCTTACCTTCTTACCATTCTTGCCAAGGTACTTTTTCCTATTTTTTACTTGCTCCTCATTTTTTTAAGGTTCAAGTTTAGGGTTCTTCAGTTTTTTTTAATATTGAGCTCACACCTAATAATATTTAAATGAAAAGAACCAATATTGGATACTTAAAAATAAGGGGATCATGTAAGTCCAGTGGCGCCCTCAATTATAGGATTGTGTTTTCTAATAATCCAAACAATGTCTGTGTAATCCACCAGTATTTAGTTGTAGTCCTACTGATGGAGAATGAGTAGAACTACAAGTACTAAGTATCACTGGTGTATTAAAGAGATATTAATTGGTTTATTAAAAAACACAATCCTCCTATTGAAGGCGACCTCCGTAAGGGGCTCCGTAATAGGCTATAACCAGAGATATGAGGAAATAGTAGGAAAAGTAAGAGGACCTAACCTAAAATACGAGGAGGTTACCGAAAAATAGTAGGAAAAATAATAGGATATAACTGGATATATGAGGAAGGCACCGAAAAATAGTAGGAAAAATTGTATTACATAACTGAATATGTGAGGAAGTCACCGAAAAATAGTAGGAAAAATTGTATGACATAACTGAATATGTGAGGAAGTCACCGAAAAATAGTAGGAAAAATTGTATGACATAACTGAATATGTGAGGAAGTCACCGAAAAATTGTAGGAAAACTAATAGGATATAACTGGATATATGAGGAAGGCATCGAAAAATAGTAGGAAACTAAAACTAAATCCATGGTGACACATCATCTTAAATACTGTTATCATCAACTTCAGTATTATCATCGTTCTTTTTGGTGAATCACTATGCTCCGTCCTTTGAGTGAATTCATCATACTTTAAGCTGAATTCACCTCTTTTATGATTGTCAGTTTTCTCAGTGTACCTACCCTCATAATTCTTCAAATAATTAATTCAGATTGCATATTTTTCAAGTTGAAACCGTCGACTATCGCATTGAATAATTCAACGAACACTTAATTTGAGCAGCCTTTGAGTTCAGTGTTGCCAGAACAAAATTGCTCAAAAATTTACGAATTTATACAAATTTTAAGTAAATTATGTCCAAATAATTCATGATGTTTTATTTCAAAGTCTAACTTAGAAAAAACTTCTTACTTAAGTACCTATCTAATAGTTATTTTTTGCCCTAAGGAAAAATCCCAAAAAATTGATAATCGTGAGCAAATCGAAATGGCAGCGAATTTGATTTACATTGCGTTTTGATCGCCAGCTCGACTGCCAAACGTTGTAGCTTCACCCCGCATTGTATTTCAAATACACTTGTTAGAAAAATACTCTTATCAAACTCCTGATAGAGAATTGTAGATAACGCTCCCCGAATAACAACATTTCGGGAAAACATACAAACTAATGATTAATTCAGCACTAGATTATTGACTATTGACTTATATTATTGACTAATCTATTGATTTTGACTAGCGGCAGTGTTTTTTTATTATTTACTTACACATTTATTTAGAATCTTATCTTATCTTTATCTTTTGTGTTAAGTAATCTAAAACCGCTGAGTTTTCATATAAATATCTCCTTTAGTGATTCATGATTTTATAAAATCTGAAATTTTAAAGTGCCGCTGGCAACACTAAATGCAGTTTAATTTGGTTTTCATGCGGCAGCAATATGGTTTTTATTGGAACTTTTTGTATTTTACCTTTGTGCCTCAAAGGTAGAAGAAAGAATGTTACTCAAAGGCTCTGCTCTCAAAGAGCCAAAATATCGTTTGCTGCAAATTGCAATCTGACACGTTCTCAAAGATGATAACGAAATCTGTAACTTAGATTCAAATTTAAGTTTTTAGTTGATGAATACCATAAATGCTGTAA
This sequence comes from Ecliptopera silaceata, assembly GCA_932527185.1. Lineage (NCBI taxonomy): Eukaryota > Metazoa > Arthropoda > Insecta > Lepidoptera > Geometridae > Ecliptopera > Ecliptopera silaceata. Next base: position 10,250,341 of record OW052194.1, on the reverse strand, counting down.
GCTACCTTTTTTTAAAGAAGAAAATGTATGGATATCATATTTATTTTCGTAGTATGTAATTTGTATATAATATATTCCATTTGTAGATAAGTTTGTGTCACATTCTGTACAATCTATACTTCTATACTAATATTATAAAGAGGTAAAGTTTGTATATTTGTTCAATTGTAAGGGGTAATCTCGGGATCTACTGAACCGATTTTTTTTTTTATTCCCAAATAACAAACCAATAGAAAGCCACATTATTGCTGAGTGTCATAGGCTATATTATATTTTCAAAAAAAGTAGGGATCCTTACTAAAACTTCAATTATGCCCAACGAAGTGGACACGGGTCAGCTAGTAAAGTATAAATAAATTAAAAATACAGGAAACACTAAGAAGTTCGATTTCTAGATTACTTTATTCGTACTTCAATTTGATTCACATAATACGATTAAGTTATATCTATGAAGACATTTAAAATCATATTTTTGCACAATTTATACACATTTTTGCAAATAAATGATTTAATTTGATGATTATTATGATTTTCACAATGATTTATCATCAATAGTCAAAGTTTGTTCGATTTGAAATACCGTTCTTGTTTGCCTATTCAAATTTGTACAAGTTTAAAATCAGTAGCACGCACAGGGTATCTTTTATATATAACATATCAGGAAGTAAATAGACCATGTTCGTAGATACGATGAAAAGATATCTGTTTCGAGTACCTACAACTTCGGAACTTTCTCCAGGAAACTTCGACTTGGTATTGCTTGACCTACATTTTGTCTCTGCTCGTGTTATTTAGGCTGCGAAACTTGAGGGTAGAATGTAAGGGTATTCTTGATTGAGAATGTAAGGTATTCTTGATTGATTCAAACTTAGCATGTTGTCAAGACCTACAAATACTGTAGAACTTACAACACAAGATACAAACTTTAGTGTAGGTTTTCAATAACAAAAACGAATCTCAAGCTTGAATGTTCTTTATTAATTAGTATCGTTAATTCTATTTGTATTTATTTTTTGAAAAATATGTTTGAAACAAAATTTAATATTATAAACGTGAAAGTGTGTATCGATGGATGTATGGGATGTATGTTTCTTACTCTTACAAAAAGTACTAAATTAATTTTAATAAAACTTTATAGTAATGTAGCTTATACATCAGAATAACACATAGGCATTTATGAAGATATTGTGTGAATTATCCAAAAAATAACGATAAAAATTAAATCATCGTGTGCAACGGTCTGCAGATAGCTCAACTGTTTCTTATGTATTTTATATATCTCTATGTACATTTTGTAAATACTGTAATAGTCGTAAGTTTGTTTGTGAGTAACGTAAGTTTATTTAAAAAATATATATAGTTTCTTTAATAAGCAGGGTTTATAATCAATGTATCTCTTATTTAATGGCCCCAACAGAAATATGGGAAGCCTACAAAATGTTCGTATTCAGAGTAGGAGAATATTTTACATCGCTAAGTGCATTCACAAGTTTAACTTTGGCAGTTCTCAAAAGATTTGAAGAGTTTTATTCGGAAGGTACCTATATTAACATAATTCAGTTATTGGAATTTCAAGGTGTTTTTCGTCATAAATAAATCATAGTGAATAAGAAATTCCATGAAAGCCTGCTTTTTTCCTTAACTCCGTCTAAAAACTCTTGTTTTCTGGCAAGAAATAATATTAAATGGTAAATTACGAATAAAATTCAAGCGATGTTTTCTAGTCAGCAAAATTTATTTTGATTAATATTTTATTATTTAAGGCGCTTCCTGCACCTAGGGAACCTCACAAAGATTGGAAAACCCCAAAATGTATTAAGTTGAGAGCAAGATTCGAAATTTTCGAAGAAGAGGAAGGTCGCTGGTTCAAATCCTGCACGACACAATTTGAGATTTTCTTATCTTTGTAAAATAAAATTAATGAAAATACTTTATTGCACACTAAACAAAAAAAACAAAAAGAAAAATGCAAAAATTAAAACTAAATGTGGTACCATTGCACATTTAGTTTTAATTTTTGCCCAGTTGCGACATTGTTTTTTTTTAATAATCCGCAATTTTAAAAAGGTACTATCCAGACAAGAGTAACTTAATAAACTGGTTGTAAACAATACTCGCGGTAGGTACTACACCAATGAGAGCAGTTAATTTGCATACCGTCGTCTTGTATGCACGTAGATAACGCGGAGCTTGAATGACGCTCCACTAAATTTACTTTAACGATTATACCCGACTGTACCTACTATTGGAACTCGAACTTATTTGTACAAGAGTGCTATTTACCAACTTTAATTTTTAATAATATGTTTTAAAAGAAATCAAATCATTTTATTTGTAAAGACAAGTGAAATAGTAATGGTCAATAACAGGTATGTGCACTGTGATTTGACTAAGGCGTACAAAGTTCCTACATATGAATACAATATGAACATAAAAATGACCCTTATCAGCAACAGCATTAATTGGTATAATAAATGGATGTATTTTTCAAATTATTCGAGTTTTCCTAAACCAAAGATTTATGAAAAACTAAATATGTAGCTTACACACTTATTAAGTTTTTATTTTTACACATTTTACTCATGATTTCTTTGTGTGTTGTTCTGATAAGTACCTAATTAAAATACAAACAAGCTATTTAAAGATTTATGTTCTGGATATATAATAACAATTATTTATTTTAAGTAATTATGTAAACGTTTTACAAGGTAAATTAATAAAAAAAATTAAAGATAAGAAAAAGTGAGTTGGTAAATGTCGGTCTGGATATATAATAACAATTATTTATTTTAAGTAATTATGTGAACGTTTTAAATAATAAATATAAAAAAATTAAGCTTAGAAAAAGTCGATGGAAAATTAAATCGAGTTTATATAGTAAGGCTAAGGAACTGTACATTACAAAGGGTACACGCTTTTGACAGTGTCGACTGCTCGAAGACAGAACCACGATATGCAGATTCGTAATATAACACACTTGTGAGCGTGTTCATCTATGTGTGTGTATATTGGCTCAATCTAATCTTGAAACTTTGAAGAACAGATTTGAGGGACAAAATTACGAGAATTATTTGTAAAACCCACTTAAAAAGAGTTTTTTTTTAGTTTTAAGTGTGAAATTAATTAGTAAACAGTTTTTACTGTAGTTTAGACCCTTTATATCTTAATACTTAAGTTTCTTTATAGAAAGTAACTTTTTTAAAGTCAAAAATCACAATGGACATTTTCACAAAAAATGTAATATACTTATACTTACTTACTTATTTACTAATAATCACTAAGTATATTATTATTAATGTTTAAAGAGCATATAAATAAATATTTATCTCTGAATTCTTATTAAAATAAAAACAGTATTCTTTATAGTGATATGTAACTTTTAGAAGACGTGTGACTTTATTGGTAGAACAATTTAGTTAGAAGACCAGACATCACGTGCGCCCGAAGTAAAGTGTGTGTTATCCTAACTTCGCAAAGCAAGCTAAAGATTGATTATATAATAGCTACACTGTTATAGTGTATAGCTGTTTGTTCTTTGAACAAAGATCTAGATATTCGGAAGTTGCATTAAACAGCAAGTTCAATAATTATATTTTTACGTTAAGAAGTTACGAAAGTTAACAAAACCCACTTCTTCTTCTAGCGTGTCAATGCACAACAACAATAATTTTAAACGGAGTTCAAGTAGAACTCCGCCACTAGAATCCCACTATCTGTGGCATTGGTAAGGTCATCCCTTGTGCAGGTGGTAGGGCACAAGGGGCAAACGAGCATGTGGGACATGGATTGTATGGGAGCCCCACAGTCACAATGGATTAGAGAGAAATCACGGTAGCCCCACCTACACATATTCAAAAAACAAAAAACTTTCACAAAACCCACTACAAATTGTCGACAAGTTATACTAAAAACACATTTTCAAAAGTACTTAACTATTTATAATTCTTAACTATAATCTATTAAAGTAAAAATGAATCATCAAAATCTAATTTTGATTTTCATACATCAATCAAAAATACAATTATCAAAATCCGTTCACAATTGGCAAACTAATCACGTGACATACAAAAAACATTGAATGTATATAACATTGCAAAAAATATAGTTGTGTACCTACTGCCAGTGTCGTTATAAAAAAGTTACAGCAATTATAAGTGTTTATATTTCATAATATCACTGAACATTGTGACTTTGTTGAGGTGATCTTTGAGGACCTTTACTGTGACGTCACCAAACAAAATGGCGCATATCTGTGAACAGCTGTTGGAATGTGTGGTAATAGCACCTCGCATTAACGCGCGTCTGATTAAACTCAAAGTATCTTTAATATTAAAAACAGAATAGGAAAAATAAATAGCAGAGTACAAAGTGAGGTCATTTCCAGCAGTTTGATAAACCTTAAAGTCAGTTATACCTAGGCACACTTTTTTTTTTATGCGATAACAGGCAGACGAGCTTGCGGGCCACCTGATGGGAAGTGGTCACCGCCGCCCATGGACACCTGCAACCCCAAAGGCAAATAATAGTCAAAGTCAAAGTCAAGATCATTTAGAATCGTCTTACATACTAGGTAATAAAGTAAAATAAATAGTAGGTAAGATAAAGTGAGGTCACTTCCAGTAGTTTGATAGAACTTGGGGTCAGTTCTGTATGCATTGGCTCGCCCGCCCCATTTGTACGTCGCCCGCCCATAACTTATGGCGACATGTGATTCATCAAATATTCCGTTATTTATTATGTTTGACCGCTAACTTGGAAACAATATCTTACAGTATCTTATGTTATGATTTATTATAGGTTCCGTTAAATTAAGATTAAAAAAGTTTTATGAAAATTTGATGTATTTTGTGTGTTATACACATTGTTAATAAATCTTTTGTTTTGTGAGCCTTATCCGTTTTAATATAAAATATTTTTAACAAATTTAAAACTAATATAAAACAAATATAAAATAAAAAGTTTGGGTACTCTGCTAGAACTAAAAACTGAAGTTTATTATTTGAAGATATGAAAAAAGAATTAGGATTGTTTTTTTAAACGTATTAGAACAGTCAAGTGGCCCACCTGATAGATACTAAATAATTGCGATCGACTCATCTCTTATATAAAAAGCTCTACTTATCTCAAACAATCCAAAAATCCCTTTTATTTCCTTTTAAAACACGGTTTCAATAATATTCAACTAAAATCCCATAAATTACAAGTACGTAAACAGCTAATTTAATATCATTGTATTTATTGCAGTTTCAGCTTCTAAGGGTAACTTCGTGCACTTACATTGCACAACTAACAATTGCACGATATACAGGGTGTTTCAAAGTTTAATGTTCTAGCAATAATTTGTAACCAAGTGCAAATGGTTTCAAACTGATAAGTTTCCAAAAGGTCTTTAACCTCGTTGCCTCATCAAGTATTTAAGGACGTGCCGTGTGAGGTCGCATTGCGTCCTTCGCTCTAAGACAAGGATATATACCTACCTTACTTATCATCATCATCTAATATCTTCTAGTATCTTCTAGTACCCATAACACAAGCTCTGCTTAGCTTGGGGCTAGATGCTGTTGTGTGGATTGTCCAGCATTATTTATTTTTCATTATCAAACTAATCAGTCCACTGTTGAACGTAGGTCTCTCCCGCGCCACTGTACTTTATTTCTACATACAACATGCTCTATTTCAACGTAAAAGTACACTTTGGGCTTGCAGATCGATAACAAATTAAATTGGAAACTACACACAGATACGGTCTGTAAGCGGCTTCACCAATTTTCGTATGCACTGTACAATCTTTCGAAAATTGCAAGCACCTCGGCATTACTGACAGCATATTATGGACATACTGCTGCAATACTTAGGTACGGAATTATTTTTTGGGGTAACTCCACTAATAAATCAAGAGTATTTATAGCGCAGAAACGATGTATTCGAGCAATGTCCGGCCTCAGACAAACCGATACTTGTAAGAACGTTTTTAAGCAATGGCAAATTTTAACGTTTCCTTCTCTGTATATCTATGAAGTGGCAACATTTGTGAAAAATAATCCTCATCACTTTGATGCGTATCCCATAGGAAGTCGCCGGGAGGGCACCCTTCACCACCAATCGTGTAAGACTTCACTGTTACGTATGAGTGTGTTCTCCATGGCGCCTATCATTTATAACCATATTCCATTGTCAATTCGTACGGTCGACAATTTGAGTGCATTCAAGAAGTTACTGTCTAAGTTATTGGAAGAAAAGGCATACTATTCAATTGACGAATTTTTAAATGACATATTCTAATAAATATAAAACTAGGGCCTTTGATTATATTTTTTTTTATTTTTATTTTATTTTTATTTTTCATTGGACATATATTTTCTTGACATTATTAATTTGAAATCATTTTTATTGTATATTAAATTCATTATTATTATTATCTGTGCATGACGTTTGTAAGCCTCAGGTTGAACTAGAGATATGAAAATTAAATTAAGACCAATGTAACTACCTAGTTTCTACAAACAATAAATATCATTTATCATTTATCATTATCATTAAAGACTTTTAACGTGTTCTTATTTAATTTTCTACACTAGCAGCATATTGCAGCAAATAAAAGGAAAGTAACATTTTTAGATCCAACATTTTAAAAACAATATCACCCTGTGTTTCTAAAGTGCACTTCTATCGGCAAACGATAAAGTTTTCTTTGAAAATAGCAAGAATTTTCTAGACTTTATTGTAATAGTAACATAGAATTGTTGCAACATTTTAGCTAGAAAAGTAGCTTCTGTAAACAGATTTGTATGGATTTATTGGAGTTTGAACAAATACTGTGAAAAACATTGCTAGTTTATCCCGCTAGATGGCGCTTGTAACTTGACAGAGTAGCTAAACAATAAAAAAGACGTGCACTCGGGGACTGCCGCGGTAAAGCTATTGCATAGCATTTTTTTGCCACCGGTCGGAGTGTTAGGTTATTTTGCTACGGGATTTCTGGATTCGGTCTCCACGCTCAAGGCCCGCGATATAAACAAGAAGACTATTGTTTTATCAATTTTGCCCGTGAAGATAATAAATTAATAATTAAGTATTTTGTTATTTCTAAACTAAAAAGATCTTATTACACTATTAACAAAGTTTTAATTAACTCAATAAGTTTTGTATTTTAATTTCACATTTAACATATAACATGATATTTTGCCATTAAATTTAGAATATTATCATTAAAATTGTGGTTTGACCTATGGTTAGCCGACTAAACTACAAAACATTATGTTGCTAAAATAGTAAATAAATATTCACGAACATTTCACATATCGCACTCTAGTCCCGAACTAAGCAAAGCTTGTACTATGGGAACTAAATTGCAGATGAAATACTTAAAGTACACACTTTTTTCAAATACATACATAGAATACATAGTAACAATATTTGTTCTATGTCTGGGCACAGAACAAATATTTATGTACAATCAATTTAGTTCCCATAGTACAAAATTTGCTTAGTTCGGGACTAGAGTGTGATGTGTGAAATGTTCGTGAATATTTATTTACTATTTTAGCAACATAATGTTTTGTAGTTTAGTCGGCTAACCATAGGTCAAACCACAATTTTAATGATAATATTCTAAATTTAATGGCAAAATATCATGTTATATGTTAAATGTGAAATTAAAATACAAAACTTATTGAGTTAATTAAAACTTTGTTAATAGTGTAATAAGATCTTTTTAGTTTAGAAATAACTAAATACTTAATTATTAATTAATTATCTTCACGGGCAAAATTGATAAAACAATAGTCTTCTTGTTTATATCGCGGGCCTTGAGCGTGGAGACCGAATCCAGAAATCCCGTATCAAAATAACCTAACACTCCGACCGGTGGCAAAAAAATGCTATGCAATAGCTTTACCGCGGCAGTCCCCGAGTGCCACACGTCTTTTTTTATTGTTTAGCTACTCTGTCAAGTTACAAGCGCCATCTAGCGGGATAAACTAGCAATGTTTTTCACAGTATTTGTTCAAACTCCAATAAATCCATACAAATCTGTTTACAGAAGCTACTTTTCTAGCTAAAATGTTGCAACAATTCTATGTTACTATTACAATAAAGTCTAGAAAATTCTTGCTATTTTCAAAGAAAACTTTATCGTTTGCCGATAGAAGTGCACTTTAGAAACACAGGGTGATATTGTTTTTAAAATGTTGGATCTAAAAATGTTACTTTCCTTTTATTTGCTGCAATATGCTGCTAGTGTAGAAAATTAAATAAGAACACGTTAAATTTGCTTAGTTCGGGACTAGAGTGTGATGTGTGAAATGTTCGTGAATATTTAACTATTTATATAATACTAGCTGACCCGTGCCCACTTCGTTGGGCATAATATAGCCTATGACACTCAGCAATAATGTGGTTTTCATATTAGTGAAAGAATTTTTAAAATCGGTTCAGTAGATCCCGAGATTACCCCTTACAATTGAACAAATATACAAACTTTACCTCTTTATAATATTAGTATAGATAGTATAGATAGACGTGGAAAAAAATTACATACAAAAATGCTAATCGTTTGTACCTACGGCAATTCAAACTGTTTAGCAATGTAATCTAATTTCTATTGAACTGTCAAAATGATTGAGTAAGCTAAGTGTAATTTAGCTCAGACCCATATCAACAAAATAATTAGGTATGAAACTCATCGGTCTTTTGGAAGGTCGTCTGTGATCGATTTTAGCTCAGTTGGTATGGATTTTGTGTTAGAGTATTTTTTATTCCTCCATTTGAATCATTTTTTATTTGACTTAATTTTAATTTTCTAATAATTTAGTTTTGAAGAAAAAAAATTATGAATACTTACCTAAATTTATGACTTTTTTACGGATTTTTTTTATAATTTGCAATTGTTAAAGAACAATAAAATAATATCGTTTAAATAATTAACAGTATATCATTTTGAATAATTATAGGAAGAATCACTGCGGCTTAATTTTTTAAAATAGCATATTATAACCAATAATTGTGTTCGTCTTCTCAAAAATACTAAAAAGCTATGTTATGTGTCATACTAGTTTGTTAAAAAAACACAGAGTAGGATTCATCGTCAACATTACAAAAGAGGCAAACAGTAGGTAAGTAAAAAATGTTAACATGTAGCATTATTTGGCGTCTGTGCAAGATTGTCCGCGGTCGAAGACAAATGCTCTGTCAGACTGGTCCCCGTGGAAGCTTAGCAGATAAGGATAACATAAATCTTCGTCAGATAGATCAATTAGAAAGTTTGTCGAAGTGCGGCTTCTTACTGAATTCGCGATACAGTTCATTTGAAAATAGGTACTTATTTGTTTTGGCTTTCGGATTTTGTTTTAATGATTTCAGTTTAAAAAATAAAAATTTGTTTTTTCTACTTCTGCAAACTTTATTCACAAACAACACAACGATTACCTACAATATTTTCAAAAATTAGGTACATTACCTACATATTTATAAAATACAAAAGTATCAGCATTTTTCCTAGTAACCAATGATCAATGGACAATGGTCTAAATTTAAATTGGCCGTGACCTTCAACCAGATTACACTAAAACACACAGTTAAATAAAGGGGTGGAAGTACAACAAAAAAATATAATTTTTAATCTATGATAAAAAGCGGTCGTCTATGTAAACGTTCCATCTTTGATCTCGTTCATCACTTTCAATCCGTTAAGGCGCTGTCAAACCCCCATCAAACAGATTGCCCCATGAAAGTATGAGAAACCTTGACCATTTTCCGGTTGAATGCTTATAAAATTGTTATAAGTACATAAACAAGCACTTGTCTTCTTTCTGGTTTTTTCCACAAAAAAAGTAGCAGATATTCTTCTGTTTTCAGCACAGTGGAAAGAGTCCCCTCGTGGCGCACACCGGTAACAGCTAGGCACGGCAAAGCAGTGTCTAGTCTGGCTAATCTTTCCAACACGATTCTACAACGAAATACAGTTGTAGCATCGACACGATAAGAAGAAGAAGCACAGTGAGCATGAATAAATGTGACAATCGGAAACGTAGTTTTCATTATAAACAGGATATTTACCATGATTTGTGAGTTTGATTATTTCCCGATAATGGGTAGACCGGTATGTCTGCCAATGACTTTACTATCTAAGTACTTACAAAGACTTCAGTACGACCCGTGATCGTGCCGAAATATCAGGAAATAATCAAACTCACAAATCATGGTAAATATCCCGTTTATAATGAAAACTATGTTCAAAACCATGATAGTTTTAAATATTAAATCGTAAACGTATCGTAACGTTCACATTCAAAACATTTGGACATTTGGCAGACGTCAACGTCAACGCGTAGTGTCACTTTATTTCAGTACCACTTTTTTAGGTATATAGCTTAGAAATAAATAACATATTTTGATTTCGAATATCTATGTAATGATAGTCATAGTAAGTCATAGTATTTTATTAATAACATTGACCTGTAAGGTCACATAGGTATGTTACACACGTTGAAGCTACAATCAAAAAAAAAAATATGCAATTAATTACATAATACAAATAATCCTTGAATTTGTAGAGCACCTAATCAAAAATTATAATCGGATATTTGTCTAAATCTTGTTATGGTAATTAATTTGTAAGCCCTTATACTCGACTCAATATTATGTTTATTTGCCGTAAGCCGTAATGCTGGGGCCACATTAGCGGGCTACGGCGAATATTCGTGTTAATTCGATGTATGTGGCCGGGTACATCGTGTCATCGCGTAGTATTTAGACAAGAAGGTCGCCTATACCCGAACACGATGTTTTTGTCGCGCCAACACGATACGAATATTCGCCCGCTAATGTAGCCGAAGCATAAAGCATATACATAAAACGTATATCAAATACACAAATTATCAATAATTTTCCCGATGTTTCGGGAAATTCGCGAGTAAACTAATCCATGTAAATAATAATTCCATCTCATTATAAACAGAAGTGTACATAAGCACGACTTAAGGATACAATCGTAAACATATCGAAATAGTCAGGTATTTGAGATACACTACGCAGTAACGTCAGATTTACTGTCGAACGATGTAGCATCAGCGCGCAGTGTATCTGACATTACTTTTACGATTGCCACATAATATTCGTGCTCAGCCCGTAGTTGTATTTACGCGTAGCGTATTGACCCACAAAACGGACTAAAAATTAGCTTACAGATATATTATTGCTTATTTACAAGTACAAAAAGGTAATAAAACGAAAGTTTCTATCAAGGCATATTATAAAATATCTGATTATTAACAACTCAAGCAAGCTTGGGACGAGCTAGCTCCAATTTCTTTATTAAGCAATTGTAAGAAGGATCATATAAAAAAACGCTAGAATCCAGGTCTAGTTTCTTGCCAGTTCTTCAGACTATGGTCGCGACGAACTGGACCCTAGAATCATCTAGTATGTAAGACGTTTTAAAGTGATTCTTGTGATTTTATTGAATAAATATTTATAAAGTAGGTACCACCCTTATTAACTTCTTGCAAATCAAGCGTCGCCGTGATTAAGGTCGCTTCACACTTGATTGATGAGAGCGAAGCAGAATGATCGATAGGCACATCTGTGCGCGTCAACTTGCGATTGGACGCATTACATGAATTTTATTGATATTAAATTTTAGATTTTGTATAATTTTGATATTTTCTAAGCATGCTTTATCATTGATTGAATCGTTATTTGGTTAGATTATGGTTATACTCTTTCCTATAAAATAATGTAGGTATGTACTTAGATAATTTAAACAATTGAATATGAGAATTATAATTTAAGCTTATTCCACTGTACCATTTTTTTATTGTATGACTTCATGATTTGCGTAGACGTTATTAAAATAAAAGTATTCAGTTATTACGTAGTTTTATTTTATAATTATTGACAAATTATCATGTGTTTGTGTCCGCCATCTTGACTTCCCGCTAACCATAGATAAAATAAACACTTCGTATTTTTCCCAGCTGTGGGACAATATAGGTTAAAATTAATAACTAGATAGGTTAAATTTTATTGAGTGATCTTCTACAATAGAGTTATCTCGTAAACTAAAAATCGTCTGATAGTTATATAATTACATAAATTACACATGATTTAGTATGCAAATCCCTAGGTTTCGAACCCGCTATTCAATTATTTCACAGCTTAAACTGTGATAGACCACGTCTCTTGAAAGCTATTGGTCTGTGCTGTGTTCGTTATTTATTCACTAGCTTCCGTCCGTGGTTTTGTTTGAATCGTCCATACTTTAGTAAAATGTTGCTGGAAAATATCAGTTTGACACACGACGTGGTTCGTTAAGTGTGTGATATTGTTTGTTTTTAATTAATGACTGTGTTGGTGGTGCTGTGTGAAATTAATATTGTTGTTTTATTTTAGTCCGAAAACTAATTGACAAAAAATATTATCATCATCATCAACCTATATTAGTCCACTGCTGGACGTAGGTCTCTCCCAAGACGCGCCACTGAGCCCGGTCTTCGGCTCCTCTCATCCAGTGTTTGCCAGCTACACTCCGCAGATCGTCGCTCCAAAAAAAAAAAATATATATTATATCATTTAGATATAGTTTTATTTATAGATATAGATATTTAGATATAGATATTAGATATAGATATCATTCATTATAGATAAATGCTAAATTAATTAAAAAGAGTTTGATTTTCATGTTACTTTATAATCTTCTGAATAAACTATTTTGGATAAACAGATAAGCAATTGTATAATAATTTTATATATTTTAGGTTATGTTAGTAAATTGTGTGATTTGCACCCTCTAACCACCGTCAATGGAATCCATTTTGATTCCATTAATTATGTGTGCGCTGGGTTATTGATGACGTATTCTGTTTAGTTTAAAGTGGTAGAAATACATGGTTCAGACTGAGTATTTATTAAGGTAGGTGTATACAATTTACCTATTAGTTATAATATGAAGCGATACAAGAACAATTAGGTATTTTAGTAGTACTTACATTTATTCCATTCTTTCGCTATTTTACTTATTTAACTAGGTAACGATGAGTCTTAAATTAAATAAAAAATAATTATTCTAAGATAATAAAGTCTATCAAAGATATCAAAGTCTATATAAAGATATCTTCTTTCGTGTATTATTTCGTATATTATAGTAGTTGACCATCTAGAACAAAAGAATTGGAAATTATTGTATTCATTTTATCTAAAATTGAAGTGTTTGGTTTTCATATCCTGTAAAATATATTTTATTACTGTATCAAAATCAAATCAAAATTTGTATATTTTAATATTATACAGTGGGTTTTTTTAAAGTCATTTATATAACAGCTACATCTCATTTGAACGAAAGAAAATATCGTTGTCATTGACGACACGATATCGGATCGATTGGATGCGCGAGCCGGCTGCACGCACGAAAAAACATGACTCATGAGGCGTTCTGAGGCGTTCCATGAAGTGACGTTGTCACGTTCAACTATCGTCAGTAAACAGACTTTACAGACAACCATTTTTTTACTTTAAAGTGTTACCTGCCTACATATTCTAAAATAAAATCACTGTGTATGATAAAATTAACTCCTAACAAATGTCGTGACAAGTGTCGTCCTGTACAAATGTCGTATTGTCGTCAGTGTAAAAACGTCCCAGTTAAAATTAGCCACTAATACTTACTTCTAAAGCTCATTTTGCGTTCTCACAAAAGTGTAAGTAATTGAACAGATTTACGTTCCAAATCACGCAACTTCTACAAGTTAAATAAACTCTGCAAACACGCCAAAGTTTTAAATGGATATCCTTCAGAATCCTTTGTCTATGCTCATTTAGCTTTAAATTATTTTACCTTAAATTAAGGGAGATTTTCACGCCGTACCGATTTCTTCTGATTTGATGTCTTAAGTTTAAAGACGCCTGTCTTTTGGACTTCATTCAAAGAATACCAAACTTCTAAAGGTGCCTTTGAGAAGACGTACCTTTACCTCTTTATGTTATACCAAATATAAACATATTAAATTTTATTTATTAATATTTAATAATACTGATTTGGATCAGTCGAGCTATTTATAGATCGTTTGCAACGGTCTGTAGGTAGCTCAACTGTTTCTTATGTATTTTATATGACAATGTACATTTTGTAAATACTGTATAGTCGTAAGTTTGTTTGTTGATAATAAAAATAGATACTTAAGTAATATTTAATAATTAGTAAAATATATAATCATCTTAACTACTGTGCTCACTTAATTACTGTGTAATAATAATAACATACAAAAACATTAATTTTATTTTCTAGATTATATATACCATCAAAATCACCCCACTCCGTATGTAATTTGGACTGTCGCAGCTCGTGTGTGAAAATAGTATTCCTACGAATTGACTGGTATGTAAAAAAAGTGTAAAATTTTATTTTTATTTGGGAAACACACTACTCTACAATCTATGAAGTAAAAGCATGGAAAAAAAAACAAAAAACCAGTAAAGTTTTTACATAAATCACAAAAAAACTAATGAATTGAACAATGAATTACTACCGAATATCGCACTAATAATTCAAATTACTCATGAGAGGACTAGTAGTTTTTCAAATCACCCACATTTCAACTTTACTAGCGACAAAAACATAAATAAAGTATAACCGCATTCATTCTTAAATATTTATTCCTATTTTTATGTTCACTACACTCATGTTAACTGTAATTTTTATTTGCGCTGTAAAAACGAACGACTGTCGTTATTATTTTTATTAATGTTTCGGTTAAAGACGCGAATATCCTTCATTTATAATTGTATATAGTCATTTAAGTATTTAAATGTGGTTTTGGCTTATAAAATATTACTCAAACTGCCAAAATAGTAAAATACTTGTAAAACTTAGTAAGGAATCTCTTTAAAAATTCTCAAAAATACGTTAAATATTAATTAAGCTCATGAGAATGCGTCAAGCAATAAACTATTAAATATGGCTGTTTTTTTTAAACCAAATTAACCTATATTATTCCAAGTTCTGTCCGAACTGGAGATTTTTTTTATTTAGCCAATGTCGTCCCATTGCAGGGTAAAGGACTCCCTTCCAGGAAGGAACAGGAGAATAGGCCTACAAAATAAAATGATAATTTGAACACAGTATTTTAATTTTTAAGCATCACACAACTCGGTTGGTAGTGGCTCTACCTTCCATGTTGCTCGTGGGTTCGGTCTCATGTTTGTGTGATAAGCACAAACATTTGTTTTGTGTCTATGTGTTATTTTGGTTATTTCGGAACATATTATATAAATAGATATTTTACCAGCAATCTAGTAGTTTGGGACTAGAGTGTGCGGTGTAAAATGTCCGTCACTATTTATTTTTTATATATATTTATTTAAACAACCCCTGTTGTATTGACTCCATAGAAACGAAAATAATAGTCACTGAGATACAAAAATTTCCCCATTATTCACCCCAAGAGATGACGTCATCACCCTTATTTCTTCCTACAGTCTAATTTCGATATCAATCTGTGTATTCTGTAAAAATGCAATTTTGTACGGTCTGATGAGTTTCAATAGGGTTTGATTTTATTACTATGTTATGTTTATTTTGTAATTTTCACTGTTTACATATGAAGAAAAATAAAATATAAGTTAGGATAAATTTTTTTTACTTAGGTACTTCCAGAACATTAAGAGAAAAAGAATCAGTAACGAACAAGAATGTTTAACGTAGATGTATTTGAACGGTAGCGAATTTAAAATACACTAGACTCTGGTCGCGTGGAACTGGCACCTAGAATCACCTAGTACGATCTATAAATAGCTCAACTCATCCAAATCAGTACAACTCCGAAGCGTACCCAAGATACTGGCTGCATTGCCGCTGAATGACAATGCTGAATAAACCTAGTACCTAAAGCAAACGTATATTGGGGTGGAGACCGCGTTTAGGCAAGCAAAGTGTAGGACGCCTTCCGGCGAGATGGAGCGACGATCTGCGGAGTGTAGTCACTCATGTCAAATACAATATAAGAAGAGACGAAGACCGGGCTCAGTGCGTCCTGGGGGAAATCTACGTCCAGCTGTGAACTGATATAGGTTGATGATGATAATGATGATGACATTTTATTCGATAATTGGAGTATTATTCGACTTGGTGGCCACTCGACGCAGACCGATATCGACAGATGTCTAATAACCTCTGACCTACTCAGTGACTTATCAGGCGACTTCCCAACTGAAGCGCATGAAGTGTGGGTTCGATTCCAGCTAAAGGTTAAATACAGTCTGGAAGAGATCGCTGATAACGATAAGACCGCCTAATGTACCTCTAATTATTAATTGTTTCTCTATTATTTGTTTCTTTCATTGATGTACAATAAAAATAATAAATATACTACATTCCTAAAATTTTAGTTTCGTTAAGAATTTTAGTTTTTCATTTCGTATCAATTTTTATTTATTTATTTATTGAATACAGCATAACATTTGATTAGGCACTAAGTTTCACTCTAGGATAATACCTATGTTGCGTTTAGTCCATGTATCACTCTCTTGTAGCACGGCAAAATATTCATTATTTTTTCTACTATTATCTATAAAAACTTCAGCAAATTATATCCGATAATTGGTATTTTATTCGAGTTATTAACCTCTCGACGCGACCGGTATTGACAGATACGTATTGAAAAACGCCTCTTGAATTTCATAGCCTAGAAGCCTAAAGAGATGTTACTTACGTCATTATCAGTTAACTGATATGCTTTAGATCTACTCGTGATCTTTGCAGATATATATTTCTTTGTTTGAATTATTTATTTCACTATTAAATATATTTATTTTACAGTTTGTTAACTGCTATAAAATAAATAAAGATTACGCGGTATTTTCAGTTACTTTCTCTAGGGTGAACTGTTTAAAATTGCATGAAATTATATTTTTTAAATTATATCTTTAAATTATATTTGGGCTATACAATATACAGTATATTATACTTACACAATTCAAATGTATTGTGGAAAAATAAATTGCCATTATTCTACAAATATTTGAAAATTATATGCCGTAAACATCATTTTTGTACTAGCCGTTCGTTTTGGCCGTAATCGCAGAAATAATGACGTAAGAATATAACAACTAGCTCCTGATCTATACAATATCGAGTGTCGGTGGTTGCATCCAAAGATTAATGGTTTTGCTTTTTGCATTACAAGTCGAAACAAGAGCACTTAGCGATTCCGATATACCCAGTATTTATTGTAGAACTTCGAGGAAAAAGTTCTAGAACACAATGAGAATTCTAGCGCAATGTTTTAATTTGTTAAGAATACGTAGCCGTAATTAAGCTTGGTTTAAAAATATTCTAGAGCTATCATTTTTTATCCTTTCCCGCATTTATCTTGTCGCAAAAACCGACTTGTGTTGGAACGTTTTTGACGAATTGAGATGGTATATGCGAGACGGCGAGATGGAGCGACGATCTGCGGAGTGTAGCTGGCAAACACTGGATGAGAGGAGCCGAAGACCGGGCTCAGTGGCGCGTCTTGGGAGAGACCTACGTCCAGCAGTGGACTAATATAGGTCGATGATGAGATGGTATATCTCTAACGTTTGACAGCTGTCAAGCTATTTTGCTTGATTGACGTTTGAGAGTTTCTTGAAATCAGTCTATTTTGGGTTCCAATTAATTTACTATCAAAATTTATTTCAAAGCTATACCCACGCAAATACAATGCCCTATTAAAATAAATATGCTTCTATTCACAAGGAGTGAAACTAATACTAATTGAGATATATGAACCCATCACACGAACCCACTTCAGTATGAATCGAATATTTGACAAGGGAGTATATTCGATGGCTACTCGATACTCAATAGTGCGAACAACTCGGGCAAGTCATTACTGTACCTAAGTATATGTACCGATAGATTGTAAAGCTAGAATTTTATCGCTATGGAAAAAAACAAAATTTAAAAAAAGTTTGCAACAAAAAAGATTGCACTCTTAAGAATTAAAGCTTTTGAACATTTTATTGTGATAGTATCATTTGGTAAAAAGGTCTTATATCAAATGGTACTCAGGCCTATAAATATCACCAAAAATATATTTTTAATATGCAATTTCATAATTAATATCTTTAGTGTACCTCCTTGTGTTTCTAGATTAGATCTATTATGTATTTCATGGAACAATCAATTTGATTTGATTTGAATAGATGGATCTTGCAAGACTGTAAGATCAAGCATAGATTAAAGCCTTAGTAAGTGAATTTTAAGACCTCTTAACATTGTTTTGCTATGTTCAAAGCTAATATAGATATAATAGATATACTCTGGGCTAAAGAATAACACTAAAATAAGGCCTAACATAAAAAAAATAGGTGATACTGGATGGCACTAAGTGACATAGATTTACTAGTCTGAATGATTAATAATAAATTGATATTGATTGATCAAGCTTTATATTTGATTAATAATAGTAGGTAAAGTAAATGGACTCTGTCAGAATTGTGACAATAAGTCACCATATGTCATAAAACAAAAACCGAAATAAAATATTTAAAATACTAAGGAACCTGGAAAATAAAGCCTTAAAAACCCTTTTTCACTAGACGAGCTCTTTGCCTTCAAAAGAAAAATCCATTTCTTAATAACATTGATACCTCATGGCCATGGGCCCTTTATAGCTTTGTATTACGTCCATTAGTCTTAATACTACTATAACAAGAAGCTTAGGGCTTTTGGCTCTACTGTTCGCATCCCTATGTACCTACATGGAATCTTTTTAGTATACTTGGCCACTGTGGGTGGTAAGTTATTTTTTTTTATTGATTTGTATGAATTTATTGTGTTTTAATTTTATTTAAATATAATTTAATTTACATTTCAATTGATTGTGACATGGAAATTAATTTACATTTATTTTACATTTTGTTATTTTTAATGCCTGTGCTAATATTTTAATTTTCCGCATATAATGTATTTTGTTGATGGAAATAAATAAACTATAACTGAAACTTTACATTTCACATTATCAGCGCAGGGGTCTATGAAATGTTAGTAGCTTTGGCTCCTCTGTTTGGCTACCTTTAATCGTGGGGACCACGTTTTTTGAAGAGAGAAAAGTACCAGAAAAGCAGAATAAAATAAGAGGTGCGTCAACAACGATTCCGCACTACAAAACATTTTGACAGGGGTCACAGCTCTGCCTTTCATGCTTTGGGTCGTAGGTTCGATTCCCATTCAAAGGTGTATCTGTATTCTATTTATGTATTAACAAAAAAATATATATTTAAGTATTGTGTCGGCGATCTAGTTCCCATAGTACAAGCTTAGTTTGAGACTAAAGAGTGATATGTGAATTGTCCATAAATATCTATTTATTTAGTTGCTAATATATTTAGTTAGTTTTTGCTGACTATACTCGCTCGGTTTCAGGTTCTTTGGCTAGCGAGTGGCGAGTTCAATTTATAAATACATTTCTATTTCCGGCGCGGGTTATTACAGATTACAGCTTACAGCTTCAGCGTCATTTACAGCAATTATTCATCGGGATGAACGGTTATTAAAAGCAAATTAATATTTTTTTAATAAGAAGCTTATAGCAAAGATTTAATCTTTGAAATAATTCGTTCAAATCGATTTTGCTTTCTTGAAATAGGTAAATTAATAAACATTTGTTTAACGGTTTTTGTTGCTGTATTTGATTTTGTAGTTGTTTTTGTTTTCATTTCATTGCCAGACACCGAGCAAACATTTATGTTCATCACACAAATATTTGCTCTGGGTGGGAATCTAACCCACTACATGGAAGGCATAGCTACTACCAACTGAGCTGTGTCGCCTGTCAAAATTTATTCAATGACATTATTGATGGAACTCTAGAACTATAGACATTTTTTTATGGATCTAGCTTCAGATTGCTCCATATTATCTAGGTAACAAATAGGGGCAACTGCTTAAACCAAAGATAACCATTGCAAAACCCGCTTATCTGCTTGGATGAATTCCAAGATTTATTGAGAACAAGAATATTGGCATTATCAATGAATTTCATTCAATGCGGTTGTTAATATTGAGGACAAGGAGTCGCAATCTTGGTTGACTCGGACGAGTACTTCGATCGTTTGTTTTACGGGGTTTGTTCGTTGAAAATTCATTGAAGATCAATATCATTCATTCAAAATCATTAAAGAATTATAAAATATGCTAATTTCTAGATTTAAATTGAATGAAGAATAAGAACAAGTCACATTTTTACTGTTTCAAGTCGTCTTGAAGTGACAAATCTAATTTAACTACGACTATAAGCAAACGAATCTTAACCTTAATAGGATTAAGTATAAGCAAATAACTCCTTGGGGCTGAGCGCGAATAATTGTGACAATCGTAAACGTATCGAAATAGTGACGTATTTGAGATTCACTGCGCGTCGACATCAGTTTTACTGTCGAATTTTGCAGCATTAGCAAGCAATGTATCTTTAACGTTTACGATTGTCTTTATTCGTGCTCAGCCCTCAGGACAACCTTGAAACGGGGCAATGTTTTCTTAGCTTGTTTTAGGGCCCAATGCATGTCGATAAAAAGTAATAAAGCATATCAATCGATCTTTTGACGACCGAAGGGCGGGCGAAGGTCCGCCTGCGACGTGGAGGATGCGCCGGATGCGGGTTCGATTCCCGCCTTGGGATAAATGTTTGTACGATCTGCAAATATTTATTCCGGGTGTTCTGGATATTTTATATGTATAATAAAAAATATCTATCTATTTAATGTATTGTATTAAGTATGTCAGTCTTCTAGTACCCATAATACGAGCTCTGCTTAGCTTGGGGCTAGATGATGTTGTGTGGATTGTCCAGCATTATTTATTACAAATTATATTGATAGTTGCTTGCATCGATGGATCGATTTAAATTATGTTAAAATATTATACGCTCTACTTTTATTACGACTCTGAAGCAAAATGCAATGTAAGCTTTGAGAATTGCTTGTATTATTGTTAGTGAAAAGAAACCTAGAATCGCAGTTTTATTTAAGATCAATGAAATTGCTTCTGAAAACTAGGTCAAATAAGATACTAACCAATTTTTTCTATAGCCTAAATGTTTTACTATTGTTAGACAATACGATTCATTAATTTATCATGATAATGAATATAAATTAAAAATTGACTGAATTTGACTGACTTGACAGATATATTTCAAATAATAAGACAAGTGTTTATTTAAACTGTAAAAAAAAATTGTCGTATTAACGGGCAGCAGTCATATAAAAAAAGAAGAAGAATTCGTGCCTTCTTAACTATTATCTATGTTTTTCCAACGAACTATGTTAAAAAACTTAAACTAACAGAACAAAATAAAACTAACTTGAACAAGCGCTCACAAAGCCCTCTCAAGAAAACCATAAACAATGAAAACTTTGAAGAACACAACAAAATATTTTCGACAAAAACAGATAAGAATACTGCCAAAATAGAAGCAAGTTAACTGTTCAGTTCAAACAGACATTTTCAGGGTTCGCCCGCGTTGGTCAGAGCGACCATGGGTACTAAGCTGGTACTGCGAAACTAAACAGATTAACGGTACCTTGAAGACAATTAAACAAAAACAATCGAAGAATTGTATTCGATAATGCACATCATCATCACCACCCTATGTTAGTCTACTGTACATAGATCACAAGTCGCGTCACTGATACCGGTCTTCACGTTCAGTGATTGCCAGCTGTTTGCTGATCATCGCTCAATTTTACTGGAGGATGTCTATGTCAATATCACAAAAAAAACCTTGATTTTAGTCACAAATAACAGCTAAAATTTCAAAGTGAAAAATCAAGATTTAATTTTGGTGAGGTAATCTCACCATAAAATTTTCGTGAATATTCATTCACGCAAAAACTACTGAATGGATTTTAATAAATCTTTACAATAATATAGCACATGTTTCAGATTAACACATAGGCTATAATTTATAAAGATATTGTGTAAATTGGATGGTATATAACGATAATAGTCACAGTTTTTTTCACTTCTGGAAGTATCGTCCTTTTTGGTTTTTATTATTCTAGTTTAATAACAATTGGCTTGATTTGACTTGAGTCGCAGGCATCAGCTTGTGTAGATAAATTTCCAGCAACCTTTTCTAGATATCATGAGATTTACAAATGAAGTATCACAGTAGCTCTCCTAAGCAAAGCCTGGCCAGTTGCCAATGGGCATGAATCATGGCATCCAGTGCAAACCGACGTTATTTGTCAACGACGCCGCGAAGACGAGTGTACTTTTCGCTATCACCGCGGAGTACTTAAGCATTAGGCTTATCCATTCACTACACATAGTTATTTTCGATTAGGAGCCTGCTTTTAGCTCTTTTAATTCACTGACATTTTTGGAAAATTTTGTTCACTATAAAAGATTCAAAGATGTCAGTAAAATAAATAAATAGAGTATCGAATAAAAAATACACAATAGTTAATAGTAACTTTGAGTCTTTTATAGTGAACAACACTTATTTTTTTGACTACAACACCTGTAATAGCTACAAGGGGGTAACGTGTATAGATAGAGATAGACACAGTAATACGTAAACGTATTTGAATCACACTGCGTGTCAACATCGACTACCAATAATAATATTGAAGCAGCAACGCGCAGTGTATCTCAGATACCGTAAAACGCAATACGGTTTTTTATATATACATTATGAAAGTGATAAAAGTCTTGCAAGGTAACAGGAAAAAATAGCAAAGAACAGTAAAGATTCTAAGTTCGTACAGCGTGGCAAGACAAGCTACTTCATAAAATTCGGTTTCAGTCAACGACTTTACGATATAAAGGGGCGAACTTCCGAAATAGATTTTTATTTTTAAACTTTTAAGGGTTTTGGTTTTGAGATTTTACAATCTGAAACTTGAATAATAAAGTCGAATTCAATTTGAACGAAATTGTATTTACGTTTGTGCATTAGAGCTAAAATTGGGGCTACATTTTTGTATAAATGTAGATGATACTTTCTTTTCTGTATTATCTACTTGTATCACACGTTAGTTATTTATCTATTTTAGCTAGAAATTAGTTAAATTAACAATAAAAAACTACCTCCTATCTGTCATCCATTTTTCATTACGTGAATTGATACACAATATAAAAAATGGATTTAGTACATACCATCAAGTTACTATAACTAAATAATAATAATATGTAATGATAGAAACGTTGATAATTATTATATTTCAATACCTATGTCACGCACAAATCTTTGATCCTTCGATCAATATTGAAAGTGATTTCAAATAGACTTTTGTTCACAGTTTCTAACTTTCTGTGGCCTGAGGATGTAAAACAAAGAGAAACGCTAACCAGACAATAGAGAACCATGTCTGTTAAATATTTCTAACAGAATTCTAACACAACGAGAGTCGCTAAAGGTCTAGAGAAATTGGTAATAAATATTCTAATAAAATCACCCGGAGTTTTGAGTGTTTGAATCCTTTGAAGGGTTGGAAGCCTGACCGGAATCCATCTACAGCTCACTATGTAAATTAATCGCAGTTATGTATTTTGATTAGCTAAATCGTGTTTAGGAATTCATTGTTTTTTAAATTTATCACATCTCGAACTGCTGATTTAGGGCGTTTTAATTAAACATTCTCTAGCTTTTGTTTATATATTTACGTCTTTAGCAACCATATTCCGATATCTAGAGAATAGAAGTTGTTACGAAAACAACTAAGTTGTTAATCATTGACAGACTTTTAATTACTTTTTGGTAAGAAGCGGATAGTTTTCTACTGGCATCACATAATATGTAGATCAAAAGAAGTGAGAGCAATGATAGTTTGGTTTATATAACTTTTATTATACAGAGCACGTATAAGACTCCACGCAAAAAGCTAAGTTTAATCGCAGCATCGACAATCAAGGCGGTTCTTCGGTAACTTTTTCTACCGAAAAGTTCAAAAGAACCATAAGTTACAGACTCGCACTTGAAAGTTATAAGATCAAAGATCTATTACATACCGTATGACCCTCAGATTTATAGCATTATCCTATCACGCCTCAATAAGTTTGCTGCTTGGCTGAACGAGTCCCGATCCTTGCCACGTTCGGGATAAGAGACAGGAATGACGAAGGAACGAACGAAAAGCTCAGTCGCGTACCAACCGCAGTCGAGGCCGGTTCTGTCGCGTCCTCCACAAATATTAAGTTTCGCTACGAAAATAGCTCGTGCAGTGGTAAACAGTGCAGTGACAAATTTATTTGTGTGACTCAATGTGATTGACTACCAACTGAAAGGATTTGAAACAGTGAGTATTTTTGGCTCATTACGGCTCTTCAGATGGAGTTTTTATTCATTTTGTTTTTACAGTTTTATGAAAGCTCATTATGGTGGGATTACGGTTATTGAAAGGATATTTTTGGGGTTCTTTTTGTTCGATGTTGAATGTTTTTAGAGATGAAAAACCGAAGCAGTTTAGGAGAGGAGACTAAAAGTATGCGAAAATTAATTTTGCGTCGTTTATCTTTTCTTTACTGAAACTTTACGTATAATGATTATTTTAATTGGTTTAAGTTTTAATACAAGTATAAAGTTCAAGGTTTATCGTCAAGTAAAATATTATATCTTTTGGTGTAACCTCTTGTAGGGTATATGTGTAATCAAGGTTTAAAGAATTTCCTTGGTCAAAATAATACTCTTACGTTAAGAATGTATGACTAATCGATACGCAAGGGCTGTTGGTTTGATTTCTGTGTCATGAGAAAACTTGTTAGTAATTTAAACAGGATCTGGAAAAATCGAGTTTTTTTGTTAAGATATTGTGTTCATTATAGTGTAGTAGCTTTATATTACCGACACGGCTTAATTTAGGTCAGGACTTTGTTGGATTTTTTGATAAAAATGAAGTAGGTTTCCTACGAACTAACATTATTTTTTTTTGTTATTCATGTGACGACAGACATTGACGGTTATTGTGTATTTTTGTATTTTATGTATGTAATTACAAGCATATTTTATTAGCAATTAGATTCCGTAGTAAGTTATAATACAAGTTTTGCTTAACTTAAGACTAAATGTTGTATGTGATGTATTCACATACTGGTAAATAATTTATTAGTGATATAAATACCTTTTGAATAGTTTACATGTCATTTACCGTTGAAAACGGGCGCCGACGGACGCTTACATAATTAATTACACCCCAAATTCCATCCCTAATTAATTCTGACATTAGGTCGAAATTTCAATGTCATCTGCCTTTTTTTTCATGATTATCTATCAGAACTTCATTATTTTAACATCAAAAATTTGGTTGAAATATATTTTTTTTTAGTAGATCAAAAAGTATGTAGATTGATAAAAACTTTATGGGTTTTTTTAATGTCTAAGTGTTACTTACTAAAATAAAGTTAACTATATATCGACAATTTTAAATATTTGAGTTCTAAAACTCTTTTGTTTTTATTTATCCTGACAATTTATAATTTAATTTTGTAAAATATAAGCTAGAATATAACTAGGTTTAAAACTAGATATCGGTGTGTTAGTAGTATCTATGAAAATCTCCAAAATAATCCATTCCATTCAAAGGTTGATAGAGACGGCTGTTTAGTGATAAATAAAACAACTGTATATCAAGAAGCTAATTTAAGAACTTGTGATGTGGAATTAAGTATTTTTTATTCTACTATGTTACATAAAAATAACTTATATATATCTTAGAACTAGCGGTTTCGGCAAGATTACGACATCTTGTGTTTTTCGCTTTGTTTAATCTTGATCCTGCCACAAAAACAAAAAAGCCAAATAGCTGGGCTGAAACATAGCCGTATTAACTCTTGAGGTATAAAGTAGGCATGAAAGTAAACAACCTCATTTTACATGCAAATTGTTATAAAAATATTCATGAAAGTTCACCGATCAAAGGCGTATTCGTAAACTCAAGGTCAGTCAAAACCTGCGCACATACATCTTGACTTTACTACTACATACTTTACACAGAAAATTATAGAGGTCTTCGAAGAAGCTTAGCAACAATTTCGTAGGACTGTTTTTAGAAAATTAACCTAACATATATATACTTACATATTTAATTTACTATTACTATATGTAGATGTTACTTTTTCTAAAATTTAAGAATAAAAAAGGATGATCAATGAAGAAGTCTTTTTATATGTTAAACTGAAAACAGAGTAGACTGGACTACTTATATAATGAAAGTAAGTGGTCTAGTTAACCAGAGTTTTGACTGGCAATTTGCAAACAAAGCGTTATCATAAATTGCTACAATAATTTGACAAAACTCCGTAGAGTTTTGTCAAATTATTGTAGCAATTTATGGAGTTTTCATAATACATTTCCGTTTTATCGTAATAAAACGGAAATGTATTATGAAAACTCCGTTTTACTAAGATATTATCTTCAATTATAATAATTCATGTTCGTAGTGCAGTTACTTTACTGAGAGCAAAAACCGTCGTCGACGAAACAGTGTTAAGGTACTAAAGAAACTTCCCACAATATCGTGTAGTATAGTTATGTCGTTACCTGAACGACAATAACGTTGCTATCGTAGTATACGGAAGCTTCTATTCTTACCAACATCTACCATAATATAGTAGTATTAATGTATATGAATGTACAAGCAACTTACAGTCTTGTTTTTTGATTTAATGTGTACCTTTTATTCGTAGTTTGTTCCTGTAATTTGTTTCACCCAGCTATAACAATTCAAACCAATGTACCCACGTATTTAGTACCTAGGTTCGGGTTTATTATGAGTACTTAAACTATAGCTCACTATCATGCTATTCTAAGCTGTTTACGAGCTCCGGGTATCATTAAAATGTGAGGGTATAAAAGGATATCCCTTAAGGCCCTGATGGCCCAAAAACGTGTAGAAACCACGAGAATGGCCCACCTGGTTGCTCTCAAAGAAATCCCGCGGGTACGGGAAAAACCTAACAGTTTTTGATAAAAGTGTTTGGGAAAATCGACGGATTTGTAGAGGTATTTCTTGGCTTATTGTTTTTATGTTATTCTTTACTTAGTTCATATTCTTTGTACAGTTTTGAACTTTATACATTGGTTGTTGGTTTATTTTATGAGGTTGGTTCTTAACACATTCAAAGACATGAATGATACGAACAGATAACTTAACAGATATCATTATTCAGAATTAAAGCAGGCAAGAAATATTTTTGGTCGAGTCACTATTATATCGGTTATGGTAACGGTATTGTTGGCACACGATTTTAATATGGATCATTAGATTTTAGAATATACATACAGACTACAAGTTCTGCTAGACTGTCTTATAACTCAAAAGTAGAGTGGAACGTGCAATAAGAGCCGAGAGGTCGGTTTACAGTATATTGCCTCTCAAAGTTCCAAAAGTTAGACAACACGTAGAGGAGTTACAAATTCATTTGCTGTCACTGTACTAGGTATACGTACTTACAGTTCACAGCGTTTTATTTTGCTCCATTTCGCACACACTCAACCACTTGAGTGCTAAGGATGTCAATACGTTGGGAGTGTGGCGTTGATGCTTGTGGGAACTTGCGTCAATACGTCAGTCAAGTCTGTTCGCACTTTGTCATAAGATGGATGGGTGCCTATAGCATCAGTGCTTGACGCGCAAGTTGATATAAACAGCAATCTTATTAATATCTACACGACTGCCTAGAAAGCAATTTAAGGCCGGCGCAGACCAAAGCGGCATGGCAAGGGATTTTAATTTTTACTAATGGACATTCAACCGTACTGGTACAGAAATATGACATAAATTGCTTTGCTTTAAAATGATTCCGTGGCATTAAAAGGGATTTTATCGCACGGCATCAAAAGACGCGCCACAGACTTCCGTGGCAGGATGCCGTGGCATGCCGTGGCATACTGTGGCATACTGCGGTAAGCAAAGGCATGCCACGGACTCCGGCGCTTGTAGTGATATACAGCCGGGTGCGTACGCCGTGGCATACCGCAGCATGCCGTGGCACAGTGCGAGAATGCGGCGGTATCTAAGCAACCAGTGTGCGCTGACTCACGGCAAAACCCCTTGCCATGCTGTCCCGGTCTGCGCCGGCCTTTATTCGCCTTGCTAAGGGTGCCTTGTCAGGTATTTTCATGTTCATGTGTGCAACACTGTCAGAAACTTTGAAGTAGCTTTAGATTGAAGTTGCGTTTACACGACGAGCTTATAAAGTAGAAATTTAGCGGTGCTCGGTGGCGTGGAATATCACGTATTAAAATTATAATGATAGAGGACTAGCTATATAATGGAACTCCAAAAGGCATTGTTCCGATGCAGAGTGCGGTAAACGTACCTACCTTTCGTGATATTGTGTCCTGCAACTCGCAGACACTAAACAGACAAACATCTTTTGACTTTGATAATCGAAGCATTATTGATGAACGCGACTCATTTACTTTAGTACAAAAAAAGAGACGTATTAATAAAAAGAAAAATATGCGGGGAACCGGTACACTTGACAGCGGCAGCAGTATAGCGGTGGCCGAGTCACTAAGTACAATTTACGTATCCCGTCTTAAAAGACACGTCACTGTGGACAACATCATGACCTACATAAAGGAAAGAGGGCAAAACTGCACCAACGTGGAACTTTTACAGCAAAATAAAGAAACAACATTTAATTCTTTCAAAGTAACGATACCTAGCTCTAGCCTGCCTACCTTCCTGAGCAATGAATTCTGGCCGATTGGAATTGTCTATCGCCGCTTCTGGGAGCTGCGTAAAAAGGCAATAGCCCCCATGAAACATTATAACAACTCATAATGGATAGTACAACCAAAAGTATAACTATAGTGACATTCAATTGTAAGTCTATAAAAAGATCGGTACAGTCAGTAAGAGCACTCTGTAAGATGGCGGATATCATAGCCTTACAAGAAACGTGGCTACTTCCGCACGATCTTAATTTCTTGAATGAAATTGACGACGATTTTGAGAGTACTGGAAAATCATCGGTGGATACCAGTGTGGGAGTACTCCGCGGCCGGCCATACGGTGGCCTAGCCATCATGTGGCGGAAATCGGTGCTACCAAGAGTGTCTGTGGTTGATTGTGCGAGTGATCGACTATGTGCAGTGCGTGTTGATGTAGGTACGAGTGAATTTCTAGTCATTAACGTGTATATGCCTGTAGACTGCTTGGAGAACTTGCCTGAATTTACTGACGTGTTGGCGAATACTTATTCTATAGTGGAGGACAGTGGCCTAGAGGCGGCCTATGTGTTGGGAGACCTAAATGCACATCCGAATTCGAGATTCGGCGACGAAATGTTATCATTTTGTTCGGAACAGCAGTGGCTGTGTGCAGACATGGACTACCTTGGTTTAAATTCTGACACCTTCACATTTATGAGTGAGGCACATGGAACGAGGAGCTGGCTGGACCACTGTCTGACCACACAAGCTGCGTCGGACACTATAACTAAGGTACAAGTCGACTATAATGTTAATTGGTCTGATCATCTACCTCTTATTTTTGTTTGTAATTTAGAATGCCTAGTTAAGAAAGACACTTTTGGATTACCTTCTTTAAATGCCAAAATCAAATGGGGTGCGCGAAATAATGACCAAATTGAATCCTATTTTAAATTGTGTAACGATAATATGACAAATGTAACTTTAAAATGTAATGAAATTAATGATTTCTCTAGGTCTAAGATTAGTAATGTGATTGATACTTTTTACAAGAAAATTATAACTGTACTACGTACAGCGTCAATCTTAAGTAGCGAATTCCAATGTGGTGCTAAGAAAAAGAGAACGGTGGTTACTGGCTGGAACTACCACGTTCAACTGAGTCATAGTCGTGCACGTGTTGACTATAAGTTTTGGTTAGAAAATGGTAAGCCCAGGTCAGGTCCTATTTTTGAGTCTATGTGCAATAGTCGTAGAGTATTCAAGTACAAACTAAAATGGTGTCAAAATAACGAAGAACAAATAAAAATGAACATATTGGCTGAAAGTAGAAAAGGTAACAATTTTGTAAAGTTTTGGAAAGATACAAAAAAACTAAACGGTAAGAAAAGTGCTCCTGTAACAGTAGAAAATTTAGAAGATCATAGTGATATTGCAAATTTATTCGCTCGACATTTTAAAGTGGACCCGCCACCCGGCGTAGGGGGTGTATCTACTGAAAGACCTGTGCGGACGCCGACTGCCGCTGTCACGTCATCCATCGACATGCCGGTGTTCACAGCTGATGACTTAATCGCCGCTGTGCGTCGAATGAAGCGAGGAAAATCTCCAGGTTTTGACTGTCTCAGTATCGAGCACATCCTCTACGCTGGGTATGAGACATGCCGGGCCCTTTCTGAATTATTTAATGCATGTTTACTTTATGGCTACCTACCAAATGACCTCATGAGAACCGTGGTAGTACCAGTCCCTAAAAATAAAACGGGTGACCTGTCTAAATTAAATAATTTTAGACCCATATCTCTTGGCACTATAATAGGTAAAATACTAGAAAGACTTTTGCAACCTGCACTGGTGAGTGAACTGAAAATAGACGATGCACAATTTGGGTTTCGTCCTGGTCTCGGAACAGACTCTGCAATATTTAGCTTGAAACATGCTGTTAAATATTACAATATACGTGAAACTTCTGTTTACGCATGCTTCCTAGACCTAAGCCGTGCTTTTGACCTGGTAAACTATGATTTATTATGGAAGAAACTTTACGAATCTAACGTCAACGGCAGTATTGTGGAGCTGTTCCGGTACTGGTACGAAAACCAAATTAACAATGTAAGATGGGCGAATACGCTGTCTAGCGACTACAGGTTAGGCTGCGGTGTTCGGCAGGGGGGGTTGACCTCTCCGGACCTCTTTAACTTGTATATGAATGACTTGATTGTTGAGCTGAGTGGAACCAGGATAGGTTGCCATATTGGCAATACTTGTTTTAATAACTTAAGCTACGCAGATGACATGGTTCTACTCAGCCCATCGATCAAGGGCATAAGAACACTATTGAACATTTGTGTTCAATATGCAGAACTACATGGCCTTAAATATAACAATAAAAAGACCGAAATGGTTATATTTAAGTGGAAGAGAGGCCCGGACAGGGTTCCCCCAGTGTTCCTGGATGGATCGCCAGTGCGGGTTGTAAAAAGTTTTAAATATCTAGGACACATTCTGACAAACGATATGAGGGACGACGACGACATGGAGCGGGAGCGGCGAGCCCTAGCCGTGCGGTGCAACATGCTCGCGCGCAGATTTGCTAAATGTACTAATCAGGTTAAGCATACTCTTTTTACTACCTATTGTCAAAATTTCTACACCTGTCAACTTTGGATCTCTTATAATAAAAAGTCTTACAGCACACTTAGAATTCAATACAATAACGCCTTCCGCATATTAATGAAAAAGCCCCGGTTTTGTAGTGCGTCGAGTATGTTCGCCGAGGCTAGGGTTCCCGATTTTTACGCTATCATACGAGCCCGCATCATGTCGTTCTGGTCTCGCATACGTGCGTCCAACAATGTCATTTTAAAGACCATCGCTGAATGTCCAGACAATTCCTTCTTTCGTCATTGGTTGTCTGTGCACCACAGTGGGAATCTGAAATAGATAATACTAACTACCTTCAGTAGTTTTTATTATTTTACTTATTTATTGACTAGGTCTTCGGACGACTATACCTATACGTCTACTTTAGATTAAAATTACAATTATTATTATTATTATGTATTATATATTTCTGTATGGACCTGTTCTGAAATAAAGACATTTTATTTATTTTATTTATATGCAGCCATCTTGTTGCACGTTGTTTGATGTAATAAGCTGCTGACGTCATTATGACTTGGTCGGGCTTAGCGGAGAATATTGAACTACCTACCTCCTTGCAATTTGACTTGACAAACAGAGAAAGAAAATATCGTTATGGGGCGTCTAAACGGGCTATATTTTACGGCAATTTGTGACTGCAATTATTGACAAACATTGCCCAGCCATCAATAAAACATTTTATGGCTGAGCAATCAATTGCAGGCAACATGTTGCAATATGGCTGCAATAGTGTGGCCTTTGATTCAGAACCCACAATCCACACAATCCAGCAAAAATGGCCGACGAAATGACGCTCATCGCAGCCGCTTACATTGTTTTGGCAGAAAAACGAAAAAAAAGGACACGAATGTGGATTTGGCAGTATTTTCGATTGCGAGGCGATTGCTAAAAACATTGCCCGTTTAGACGCCCCATTAGGAAAATTACATTTTCTATTGGGGCGTCTAAACGGGCTATATTTTACGGCAATTTGTGGCTGCAATACTGTGGCCGGCAACATTGCTACCGATACCAGCCACACTATGCAATATTTTAAGGATGGCCCGGCATTATAGCCACATATTTTTTGATATGTCAAAATGTTTTTATGTGTAGCCAGCGTGTGGCCGAACGATCGCCTCGCAATCGAAAATATCTGGGCCATATTGCAACTTGTTGCCTGCAATTGATTGCTCAGCCATAAAATATTTTATTGATGGCTGGGCAATGTTTGCCAATAATTGCAGCCACAAATTGCCGTAAAATATTGCCCGTTTAGACGCCCCATAAGTAAACTGAAAAAAGAGAGATCGAAATGTGCAAGTAAATGTCTTTTAATCTTAATTTTTTTTTGTTCTAAGTTTTAAGCATTCCTTGATGATTTTATCGCCATATTTTACTAAAAAGTCAAAAGCTATCTACATCAAATGATGAAGAATGATAAGCTGAATCATGGAATTGCTTTTTTACAAGAATACACTGTATATCACAAAACTACCAAACTCAATTTATTTTTGGAATAATCACAAGGATCATGATTTAGAATCATAATTATTATCATAGATATCGACGTACTTTTTCCATTAAAGGAACAATTCTTAATGCCGAACTCAAGACATTTCAGCGTAGAACCCATACGGTAATTATTACCTTAATAATTACCGGAAGGCTTTAAAAACAATACAACTGTCAAATGAACAAAGCTTTTCCCAGAACTGTATGGAAATGTGGGAGTTGGAAGTTTGCAGAACAGATTGCTGTGAGAAATAATACAGTTATAATGCAGTCACACGAGAACAAGATGCATTTTATTATCTCTGACACGAACGGTAACCTACCTGAGTCAGATTATTCGCACCTTTAGAATTATAGTGACTTATCGCAAAAAACGTATTTTTTGGGAAACGTTGAATAAAGTTTGAATTCCTGCTAGTTTTGTATGAAAAGGCAATAAATCTGTAAAAATGTAGTTATAAGGTCTCCTATTTTGATTTAATATCATTTGCAGGTTTATTGTCTACTAATAAAAAAAAATAAAAATGAAATGGGATCATTACTTCTATTTTATTTTTTTTATTTTTTAAATAGATATCATTTTGAGTCTGTATTAAACTGAAATCGTATTTTTTAAAAAGACTTATTTATATTTAGGTCAATGTATTTCTGAACATTTATTTTAATTTGTTGAACTATTCCGATATAGGGCCCTACTAAAGTAAATTTATTAAATACACGTTGTACACATTGATGAAATCTCAAACTTTTTAGTATGACATAAAATAAAATATATAGTATATTGTCAAAATACTTTTAATTGAACAATAGAACTATTAAATAATCAATTGCACAGGAAGGTGTAAGCTACAAAAGGCTTTAAGAAGGCACAAAAATAATGTTGGAATAATATAATAAGTTTTGGAATAATATAATAATATTATAAGCATTTATAGAACTTACAACTAGGTAGTAGTGTACTATAACTAGACATCTTAATATTAGAAGATGTACATTTATGTATCTAATAAGCTAAGTAGGTACCCGTAATAACTATATCAATAATACTGAACAATAATCAACTTTATCTTAAAAAAAACAATATTTTTAGAAAAAAATACTATGCACTTCTATAAACTCTTAATAACGTAATCAACAGGTTTCAAACCTTAACATATCACATACCAATCACAGTATATTGTTAAAAAAGTCTGCGTAATAAGTCTTTTTTTCTTATTTTCACTTAGTCCGGTCTTTTGGTTAATGCTTTGATCGTCGTTATTTCTTCTGCAGACATCATTTTCTTACGTTTGTTTCTTATCGTAAAAAGAAAAACATTTGTCTTTACAAAATTTTAGAACCTTTACGCTGTTCCATATCACAGTGTTTTTTTGTTCATCCTCCTTAAAATTGTAGGCCCATTTTTCTTGTAAATTCTTTAAATCTATGAAAAAATTATATGTCAATTCTTTGACAGTAATCGGTTTTCCATGCTTACGTGAGCTTTTAATAAGGGTTATATATTGGAATGGGGCGTAATAATGGCCCAGACTTTTTATTTATCTTGATTTACTTTTCGATAATGCTATGTACATTATCTCCTTCATTTTAATTGAGTGTATATTTTCAAAATGGGTCACTCACAGCATAGGAATACAATGATGCTATGTACTTGTTTTTATTTTGCCCGTAGCAATTATCTGAGTAAAAAAATATATTCAGAACTTTGTTTGGATTCTGCTCGTTTAAGTAATTGTTGTAAATATTCAAGAATACACGAGCCAATCTCGTTAGCGCCTCGTTTTCCTTGAGTTTCCGGAACAGAATTGTTAGCATTATCGATCGTCAAACAAAAGTGTCAAAGCATTCGTGATTCGTCGAGTAGTTCATCGTTTTCTTCGGATAGTTCATCCTCATCTTCCAGCTCGAGTAGTACTTCTGACGATCATACCGAAAATATCTCTGATACCAAAACAAAAGCGACCGTAGATGAAGCTTCAACATCCAAGTTAAGGAATCAAGTCGCGGACAGATTTAATAAATAATAATATAATTTATTAAAGATGATTTATTAGAAATGATTTAAAGTAGGAAAAAAATACCATCAGTCCCCTATCAATTCTAACGAGAGTGATGTGGATTTGAGTGACTCTGACCCTACTTATAGATCTCAGTCTTCTCTTAATCGCCGTCGATTATCACTCTCCAGCCATTCATCGTCGTCTAGCACCCTTTACAACCAGCCAAGACGATCTGGCGGTAGAACACTCTTTCTTTTTTCTATTTCTTCATTATCTTTTGGTTTTTCATTGAGAGTTTGTGCCTAAAAATAAGAGTTTATAGTTAATATTTTACCATTAGGCATTTACGTAAAATAATTGCTGTAAACTTACCTCTTTTGTGATTTGACTATACAGAGGAATCGTGCTCGTATCATATGGGATGGATCTGTCAGGAGTATTTTCTATTATTGATGGACTACCTGTACGACTAGCTGTTGATGGGCGTGAAAGTATGTTTTCTTTATCGGTTTCATTCTAAAAGCAATTATATATAAATAAGCTCATTCCTGCGGGTTCGCCCACGCGGCACATGGATAAAAAGAAGTACTTATATGTATTATTAAAAGTCATAAACTATGTATATTCTAAGTTTCAGCCAAATCCGTTCAGCCGTTTCAGCTTGACAGAGTAACAAACATCATACATTAGTAGGATAGGACATTATTTAAAACATTCACTATCAGAATAGTCTACAATTCAATATAAACCTAATAATAAATTAGCGTAGAACTACCTACCTACCGGGAAATCACGATCATTTTTTTGTTTTTACTTATTGGTTCCGTGCGAGCACTATTGTTTTGATTCTCCTGAAATTAAGCTGTGAGTTTAAGTTCAAATGATTAAAAATAACATTATTTGCTTTAATAAATAACACCAAAGTAACCTCTTTATGATTAAGTAAATCTAGTTGTTCCAAAATATGGTCTGCTCTTCTCTTCATTTTTTGGTTTGGTTGTAGCACACCTTAATTTTGAGATGAGAGTAATGTTAAGTAGGTAGGTACTTATTAAGTATCTGAAATTATAATAAAAATCAATAGCGGAACCGTAATAATATTAATTGTTTAAAACAATGCACGAACACAAATAACTAATGTAATAAAAATTATAGCACATTTCATTACTAAACAGACCCATTTCTAAAATAGTCGGAACGAACTTAACCATAATTGTTAAAATAGGGACACAATTATAAGTGAACCTGTTCATTAAACATTACTTTTATTTCGAGAATGACCTAATGATGATTATGTCTTATTGTTTTCAATACGTTCAGTCAAATAGAGACTTAATAACAAATAAGTCAAATCTGTGAGGAAACATTTCAATTTTGAATAGACCTAAACACTTAAAGTGTCTGTATTGTATTAAACATATTACATTTAACATACCTTTGGATCAGTCCTATATCGACTTCATAAGTTTTAGGTCTATCAATTACCAAACACGCAGCAATTTGTTTAGCACACGGGCGGCACTTTACTGATAGTGTCTTTCTCTGACTAAACAGAGTGCAAGAAAAGGAAAGAACGTGATAGGCTGAATTATGATGTTGTCCTTTTCTATACTAAAAAAGTCTCTGTTCGATTGAACACTCGATGGTGGATGGTTTTTTAAGTCATTTTATGACCCTAACTCAATTTAGTAAAATTTTGAGTTAGGTCTCTATAATTCTAAAGGTGCGTATTGATAAGCAAGATATAAGTGAGTAAATATACACCTAATTTAATTTAATTTAATTATTGCCACAAAAATCACAATTCACAATTTTCTAACAAAACTTTTTTGGAAGTCAAAATTGTCTCTTAAACTTCATAGGACACCAATAACATAGTAGGTAAGTATCTTATGATTTAAAATACGAGTCGCCCTAAATCTCAAAAAAGTATGTATTTGCAAAAGTTTTTGATAAAGACGATGAAGATCTTATAAACATAAATTAGTTCAGAAGTCTTCGAAACACGTTACGTCCTTCAAGAACTTATATTTCTGAAATGAGCATCAAATATACTTTTATAAAAAACAGTTTCGAAGCAGAACAATAGTAAATATTCTTCGTAGCACAAAACCAATGAGCAATATTAAAACAATGCGCGGTGGCGATCAACCATGAATGGAAAACCACAAACAAAGGAGGCTCTTAGAGGCCCTAGAGCCTATGGAGGTATGACTGTACGAAGTTTTTTTAGGTACGAACATAAACGAAGTCGTATTTCGGAACATGGTATAAGGTAGAATGACCTGGCTTGTAAGTATGTATTAGTTTAACAGGCGTCAGCTCAGTTGGTAGTAGTTCTGCCTGCTGTGAGTCGTGGGTTCGATTCCCACCAGAGCAAGTGCTTGTGTGATGAACATACATATTTGTTCTATGTATTCTATGTATGTATTTACAAAAAATATATTCTATTTAGGTACCTATATGTATAAGTAAAATATCAGCAATCTAGTTCTCATAGTACAAGCTTTTGACTAAACACTCAAAAATGCGTTATTCAATCAAATATGACTGATTACTTTGAATCATGATTTTCAAAGAATTGATTAAACTTTTAATTGAAATAAAAGAAAGAACTTCTTAAAAGCTTGTTAGACAGAGATACATCGTTAAGAAGCGTAAACATTGTTAATTGAAATATTTTTAACTTTAATGAGCTAAATTTTATATGTTGCCAAGTCAACCAAAAGCTCATTTAGGGCGTCTAATTTATTTACTATGTCTAGGACACCTAATATTTCGCTCAAGTCACTCTATCAGTACCTCTACCATGAGTTGTCACAGTAAAATCGCCTGACTTTACTACAGTATTACGAATTTTAGTACCCAACTATCCGCTAGAGGCGCTGTACAAATCTTCATACATTTTTTTAACTACAGACCTAGCGAGTATAGTAAAAACTCATGGTAGAACTACAGGTAAGGCACAATTTTTTTGCTGTCAGTCAACTCAGTGGTCCCATTATTACTCCTAGGATAATGGGATTTTTGTTCAACGCACTAAATTCATGGTATATGCTTTTATTTCCGCAAGCATTCCCTTGGTAGAAATGGGAATTGAGGATGTACAGTAAATCTTT
The DNA here is from genome assembly GCA_932527185.1 of Ecliptopera silaceata. Lineage (NCBI taxonomy): Eukaryota > Metazoa > Arthropoda > Insecta > Lepidoptera > Geometridae > Ecliptopera > Ecliptopera silaceata. The sequence continues at coordinate 10,212,427 of OW052194.1, read as the reverse complement.
GTTCCTTGCGAATCGGTCAGAGTATTTTCCTTATTTTAATAAAAGAAAAACAGAATAATACTCTATTATATTCATAGACCCGTGAAAAAGGAGCATTCATCTTCGGTATGGGAGTCCGGAATCTATCAATATCCGGATTTGTAGATTTTACGACTTCTGAACTGACGACCGTAATATCACGTCAAATAACATTTATATATATTTATATTATATTCATAGACCCGTGAAAAAGGAGCATTCATCTTCGGTATGGGAGTCCGGAATCTATCAATATCCGGATTTGTAGATTTTACGACTTCTGAACTGACGACCGTAATATCACGTCAAATAACATTTCAGGGTAATTTGTATTGCTACCATAATAAATAAATTAAATACCATTCAGTGACTTCATGATCGAAAGTCATAATAAATATTTAACCAGAAGTGATTAGTATACATTAGTATTAGGTTTTTGAGTAAGTTAGTCCATTTTTTAATTAAACAAAGATGCTAGTTCTTAATCCTTGCAGAGTTAGGTTGCGTGAGAATATTTATAAGAATAAATATCAGTAAAATAAACATAGATATGTTATCAAAATGCCAGTTAAATCGTAATCGCGTCTTCACTGGGTAGGGAAGTATTCGTTCGAGAAAACTAAAACCACTATTAAAGTTATCAAAAATCTAACCGAAAAGCGAAGAAAAATAATAATGTCGTTTGTCAAATCAACGAAAAGGCAACCTGCTTACCTGTCAGAAATCTGGCATCAAAGTGAAGCCATTTCTTTGCATTTGAAAAGCTCAAACGTAAAACTACAAAGGAATGGATTGTACAATACTTACCTGCCTCCCAAGTATCCATGGCTACGGGATTGGGTATTATAAAAGTAGATGGTAAAGCGTTCAGCCATCGGCATTGCTTCATCATCATCAACCATCCTATATACTTTTGTCTTTAGAATATCTTCCATACAAAACGAAAGTTATTAAACAGGGGGATGTAGTTAACGACCGATGTGGCGCGGCGAGCGAAGGTCCGCCTGCGACACGGAAGGTTGCGGGTTCGATTCCCGCCTTGAAATAAATGTTTGTACGATCTGTAAATATTTATTCTGGGTGCTCTGGGTATTTTATATGTATAATAAAAACTATCTATCTATCTATGTATTGTATTCTAGTACCTATAACACAAGCTCTGCTTAGCTTGGGGCTAGATGATGTTGTGTGGATTGTCCAGCATTATTTATTTATATTATATATATTTATTTATTTAAGTTTAGTGTTGCAGCTATATATCTATCATTCCCATTCGAATTTAAATTATATCACTGGATTGATATAGAATCAAAGAATGCAATTTCTCAAATAAGGACTGTAAATGTTCAGTTTCATAATTTGAAAAATTTAAATATTTTTATCGAATTTTAATGCCTATTTAATTTTTTTTTTAATGTTGTAATGTTACTTTTGATTATCTCTTTTTGAATTAACAATCACACCTTGTTTCTTCTTCGGGGGTTAAAAAACAGACAGTAACAAAAAATATTCAAAGTCCACAACTTTTACATAAAAGCTTAGTCCTCAGTTTTCACTTTGAAATATAACGTTTATTTATGCTCTATGTTTACTCAATTTAGTGAGATTATTATAAATTGTAGTCCCTTTATATTCGTTTAAATTCCCGACCTCATAAACTAGGCTCAGACACAACCAGTATACGAGTGAAATAATATTGGCCGTCCTCTCTAAAGGACATTGCGAATGACCATTTTAAAGGACATTGCGAACATTCATCGTCTTTTGAGGTCAGCTCTTGAAAGACATTTACGAAAACTATATTTTTATACTTGGAGGATTATTTCTATAAACGATTGATCACACTCAAATAATGATCTGTCTAGATAAAAATACAAAGGATAACTTTTAGAGTATTTTTTAAATATTGTAAAAGCTAATTGGATGTTTTACTAATTGGAATTTAATATTACTTAGCATTCACCTATTTCGTCCCTAAAATAAGTGTTTAATTGTCTAGTTATCAATCAAAAACCAATTTAGTTGCCGTCAAAGCTTAATTAGTAAACTCGTGCGTAACAAGCTTTATAATTCATGATCAAAGGGAATGCTCTTCACTTTATTAAAAATAATATGCGCGAGTTTTCCGCGTTACAATGTTCCCCTTTTAGTTATTATTACGAAAGCATTGTTAGAGGCTTTTGCACACGACTGTGAAGTCCTGCGTAATGCTGCAGTAGCTTTTACTAGCATACTGTCCTTGAATGTCCTGCAGCATTTATTTTACTGAAAAGCAGTAATGCACTAAGGTTGTGGATTGTTGTGTTACTTGAACAAGTTCATTACTAGTTAAATCATGTATATGCCTTCTAGGCTGAACTAGAGTGTAAATTATTTTAAGATCAACCATTTGTATCTAGTTTCATAAACAATAAATATCTTTATCTTTATCTATCTTTAACATCTTTTTTATCGTATGACTTTTAACTTCGAATTAAATTATTTTTTTTCGTGTTTTACCGACTCCAAATAGCGTGGGACAAGGGTAGGTAAATGATGATGTTGCTAATATGTCATCATCATCAACCTATATCAGTCCACTGCTGGATGTAGGTAGGTCTCTCCCAAGACGCGCCACTGAGCCCGATCTTTGGCCCTTCTCATCCAGTGTTTGCCAGCTACACTCCGCAGATCGTCGCTCCATCTCGCCGGAGGGCATCCTACACTACGGTTACCTAAACGCTAATATGTATTTCCGTTTAATCCAGCGTTTTTTGTTTTGGGGATTTGTTGTACATAATCGTGTGCAAAGTTCTTTAACTTTGAGCTCCACTAGCTAGATACCGTTATCCTAGTTTAGTAAATTTTGAAGCTGTTTCAACATGAACTATTACGGAAAAGTTAGAGAATAATCACTTTTCTTTGAGTTAGAAGAGTTGTAGTTAGTTTTGTTATGTTGTTATTTAGTTTACGTGCGGTTTAATATGAAACTAGGTTTTAGCATACGAGTAGTTTGTGCTTGGTTAATGTTGATTAAAATAATTAAATAAATAAATATTCTTGGACACACATCACACTCTAGTCCAAAACTAAACAATGCTTGTACTATGGGAACTAGATTGCTAATAGAATACTTTATGTTCATCACATATATGACAAAGCTCTGGTTCTGGGTGGGAATCGAATCCACGACCCACAGCATAGAAGACAGCTCCTACAAACTGAGCAATTATTGTGACGCCTGTCGCATCGCAATAACTGCATGTACCTACTAAACATAATAATATCTGGAAAAAGACATTATCGATTTAAAATAAAATAATACAGTAGACAGATAAAAAAAACATAAAAGGAAAAATAATGTTTTATAAAAAACATTTGGTAAAACAATGAAATTTACAATGACCCCATTTATTACAAAACTTAAATACCTATGTAAATTAGCTGAAATGAAACTCGGTATTAAATATTATTTTAAGTAGTACAAACAAACCGACAACCATCTAAAACTCTAAATGGTCAAAACCACCATATTAGTACCAAAAGCATCCGAAATGTATAACCACAGCTACTTAAAATCTATAAAGCTAAATTAGCCACTTGTGCGGTTCCTATGAAACTGTCGACCGTCAGATAACGTATGTTTTTTACCTAAATAAAAATGGTTGTCTCTAAAGTCGGTTTACTGACGATAGTTGAACGTGACAACGAACGCAAAGGCCGATTGTGCTTCTTTGTTCTTCCGCGCTCTCGCTTGTACTTCATGGAACGCCTCAGAACGCCTCATGAGTCATGTTTTTTCGTGCGTGCAGCCGGCTCTATCGAATTATAAGACGTTGTCACGTCAAAACTTTTTATACTTGCCAAGTGCGTAATTTGTTTATTTTTATAACATCATTAACGTCAAGTGAAATTGAGGTCAAGCTTTGCCTCTATCATGTAAGAAAAACAATTGAGTTAAATACTGATGGCATGATGGCAGTATCAAGGGAAGAGAAATAACTCTCTCGTTCTACGAATATACTGTTTTAAAACTGTAAAGTAGCAAAAATTATAATGAAGATCCACCAAGGAAACGATTCTGAATCTATATATCGAGTTTGTCGCCTAAGCCACTGGACCGATTTAGATGAAACGTATAGTTTAGAAGCCTGTTTTCTGAATTAAAACATGGGCTAGGTCTTATTGAAATCAAAAACTACCATTTTTAGACACAGATTGACCTTCCTAAACCTTAACGGTCTATCTTATAAAAAGTTAGCGCAGACTTGAAGTATTGATTACCATACGTAATGATGACATAAAGTCAACGCTAACTTTTTAAAAGATAGGGGGTAAGTATTCATCCGCATCAAGGTTCACAAATAGTAGGTAACTAATATTATGACCCTCGTTTCAGCTAGTATAGGCGACAAAGAAATTGGTTTACCACTCTAAGGTTGAATATCATTTGCACGTACAAAACGTCAAGGGCTATTTTCGCTTGACAGATTAATAACTGCTACGTCAAAATCTGTCAATCTGGTAATCCTTAGCGAATAATTATGTTACTGGGAAATGTCATCAAAAGTGGTAAACCAATTTCTTTGTCGCCTATACAATTATACTTTTACATAAACGCTTTATACCGTCCGTCATAAACCAAAGCAACGAGCTAAAATAACCTCACATAACAACCACGCTCACTTTTTGAAATGAGAGCGCTGTCTGAGTGGCGACATTCGCTTTATTAAACCGCAGAGCTACAAAAACGGAAAGAGCAAACTCGACTGTATAGTAGAAACGCGAAGTGGCACGGCGCGGCGCTGTAATACGGAAATATTGCTTACCCGGATTAAGTTTTTCTTCGTCGGGCTTTTGTTTCTTCTGTTTTAAATGTATTTACATTAAAAAGTTTTGAAAGTTGGTGTAATAAAACTGATAAACTGGTGTTGTGGATTAAGCTGAGTCAAACTGAGCTGAATTGAGCTGCTGAGACATGAGGTTGCGATTAAAGAACTACATTTTGATTAAAGAATTTAATGTATTATTTTTATTCGTTTTATTGCTTAGCAGCAAACAATGTCCGTTTGTTTGTAGACGTCATGTCATTCAGAAAAATAATAGTGTAATATATAATTTATTGTCTTGAATAAGTGAATTAGCTTAGATGAGCTAAGCAAGCTAAGGGTACCTACTTGGCTTAAAAAAATGTCGGTACTTAATTATTGAATACTCAAAAATTGATATCCGTTTAATTGATAACTAAATGTTACAAAGACAATAAAAATGAAAACAAGGCTGCTTAGATACGCACCTATACTTTTCAAATCAAAAAAAAAAAAAATTAAAAACATGTCTAAAATCTAATCTTATATTCTAGTATTACTTTTATCATTAAATTCTCATGCCACATCTAGCAGACACTAACTTCTTGCTCATGTCTTGTTGGTATCCGACAGTTGGAACTACGAACTATCACACTGAGTGCCGGTTTCTCGTACGATGATCAACGAAAAAATCAAATAACAATGTGTCAAAACTTGATTTGTGTTGTTCATTGCTTGTCATCTGCGAAATACCTATTTAACAACAGTTCAGATGACAAGCAATGAACAACCCAAATCAAGTTTTGACACATTGTTATTTGATTTTTTCGTTGATCATCGTTCGAGAAACCGGCCGTGAGAATAATATTATAGTACATTTACTTATATGTACTATATTCCACAATAGTAATACTACCAATAAAAACTAAAATATTTTTACAGGTTACATTTTTCAAACTACGTTGAGATTTTTGTAAGCTTACGAAAATACGTTATTGCTTCAAGTGACAAGCAACTATAGAGTTTATTTCAAGTGCGACAAAGTTCATTTTCACTTGAGAATGTTAGAGAAGAGTCATAGGGTTGATACATTTCATATTTTTGTTGTGACATTTCTTTTATTGAGATTGTCTGAGAGTATTAGATTTGTGTCTGCCTGGTTGTATGGAGAAGTATTAGATTTTTATGATAAAACATTTAGTCAGTCGTGTAATGAGTAAACTTTTGTGTTTTTTTCTCGAATACGTTGTGACAATATTATCTGCGAATACATATTTTGTATGTTATTTCCTGTAGGTATTACTTAAACGTGATTTTTTTCATTATCTGATATTGCAAGGAACTGCCTCCTACAACGCAACTTGCGACGGGTTTGCTACAAGCATAAAACAGATTAGATTCTTTCGTGCGATCTTTTGACATAAATAAAAATATACAATCAACTTCTTGACTCTTGATTTAAAATCTCCTTCTTCTTCTTCTAAACTATACCGATCTAAAAATAATATAATTCGTACGAACTTGTACGTCTACATGTCAATTAAGTACCTTTTTTTCCTGTATGTGTACTTTTATTTCAAAAGTAAGTATGTATGAATTATAAAAATATGTGTAAATATCTATCAGATAATTAGTTACCATTATACAAGCTTTATTTGTGAGTGAGTGAGATGGTGTTGATATGTTTATCATCTTATGAAACGTATTAGTAGCAACACCTATGCGTCCGCGCCAACTCATGTTACGTATAAGTCGCAAACCAGTCGCAACTTAAACAATAGTCGAAAGGTCGTTATGATGCAGTTTTCTATGAAGTTTCATTTCAAAATAACCGCATAGTAAAGCTTGCTATATTGCACTATTGTGAACACAACAAAGAGTTTAATATAACCGACTGAACGATATTGAACGCTTAGCTATTCGATAACCCGAGGAACGTAGTTTATTTTAGCAAAGATAGTGAACGAGTACATACTTATGTATGTTATATAATTTATTAGTATTTAGTTACATTACATTTGTTTATTTTTTTAACATTTTACCAAGCACACTAATCAGCCCCGTGTTATGTTTTTCATAATCCTGCTTGGGACGAACTAGCTCCAACTTTGTTAAACAATTGTAAGAAGGATCATATGAAAAAAACGTTAGAATCCAGGTCTAGTTTCTTGCCAGTTCTTCTAGACACTGATCGCGACGAACTGGCGCCTAGAATCATCTAGCATGTAAGACGTTTCAAAGTGATCCTTGTGATTTTATTGAATAAATGAATTTGAAGTTTGAAGTTTGTTCATACTAGGTTGTCTGGTAGAGATCGCTGTTTAGCGATAAGACCGCCCATTGTATGTTCTCCAGTTTTAGTGAATTTTTTACATGTTTATTTTTAAATTGTGGTGTGCTATAAAGTATTATCTATCTATCTATCTACTAAGTCACTTTTTTATCCTCGTTAGTTTTAGGAAGAAATATAAATTTACATAAAAAATTATAAACAAAATTTCGTATCCTGATGGTATTTTGGATCCCGAACGAGTAGGTAAAAACTGTTTCGTGAACCCGTAGATTCTCACATGAGAATTAATTATGGGGCTTATTATTTTTATCATGGTTTTTAAGTTGTTGAGTTCTTATATGTTTAAATTTGCAATAAAGTTTTTTATATCTATCTACTGTTGAGGTTTTGCTTCAAACTTCAGGATACTAGTTTTAAGTGACCTAGCTGTTTCACAATAGCTTTGAAATCAATGATAGAAAAACTTTGTGTTTGTGAACAAAGATATTGTAGTTGATATCGCTACTTTTGCATGCATTATCTACCGTTGAATTGGATGTTGTGATATTTTCTTCGTATGCTCAAGGTTTTTTCGTATTATTCGCAGTTATACGTAGACTTGGAACGCGTGGAACTGGCACCTAGAATCATCTGTATGTAAGATGATTCTAAATGATCCTTGTGATTTAATTGAATTAAGAAATTATTACTTACTTTACTTAGAAATTGGTAAAAAATACTTGTACTTATAGTAATTTTTGTCATTCTGTACCTACGTTTTCTCAGATTTTTTCATTGTGTGATTTTATCACAGTTGTTTTATTAATTATAGTTCTTTCATATATCAAAGCTCTACTTTGATATATCGTGCTCTATTACGTGATTACGACAAGATTACAGCGATCTGTTGCTGCACGCCGCGCAGTGTAACTCTAAATTGTATTTTCATTTATGAAATGAAAATATGAAATTAAATAACATCCTTTTACTTACCTTTTAAGCCATAATATTATATTATGTTAAAATATACCTACTGTAACTTATAAAACTATGTATTAAGAAGGTGCAAATAAAAATTTATTATTATTATATTATTATTAAATGTTTATTTTTGACTCTCAACTTGTAGTGCATAATCTTATCTAATTAGCCTATATCAAATAGCAACAGACAGGTGCTTATATATATTTATTTAACACTATAACTATCTATGTAATGCATTGTATTAAGTAATATGTCAGTCTTCTAGTACCCATAACACAAGCGGTGCTTAGCTTGGGGCTAGATGATGTTGTGTGGATTGTCCAGCATTATTTATTTATTATTTATTTATAAGCAAAGATGATGTCTTACCTTCACTTGCACTTCATTTTCATTGTAATCCGTTTATAAAAACAATTAGTGTTATCTATATTGGAATGAAAGTCAGTTTGAAATGATGATTACCGTCTGCAGAAACTCATTTCGGTCATCCTGCCTAACAATGAAAAACAATTTCTAAAGATTATTATTATCCGAAATCCGTGGATTATCTTAATAATACAAACCGGGAAATGTTTACTTTATTAAATTTCGTTTCAGCAGCTTTGTAAGCTGACTTTATGAAAATGATGATGATAAATAAATAAATATCCATTGACATTTCACACATCACACTCTCCAAACTAAGCAAAGCTTGTACTATGGGTACTAGTTTGCTGATAGAATACATTTTTTTTTGTAAATACATACCTACCTATATAGAAAACATAGTAACACCTGGGTGTTACAATGTTTGAACATAAATATTTGTTCTGTGTCTGGAAACAGAACAAAAATTAATGTTCATTACACAATCATTTGCTTATACTATCACCTATGATTTTTGATTTAATTTTTTGATGCCGTCACTACCGTTTATTATATTATTGAATCGTCTTTCATTTTTTCCAGCCATCGTTCGTGTTGCAAAGTTTTTATGTTTTTCGCTACAGGCGGTAAATTCAATAAATCGGGTCAGTCGATTCCAAGTTGATAAAAGTGAATCCAGGAATTTATAAAGCTTTCATGATCTACGACATACATTTACATCAAGTTTCAAACCAAAATTATACATACAAAGAAATAATAAATGCTAGCAATATGTAATGAAATACAAAAAACTCATATAACTAAAATAGTAACACAGTTAGCCCCACTTCTTCTTCTTCTTCGTATCGATGATCTCAAACAGTTTTTCCCAAAAAACTTTTTTTTTTTTTTTTTTTAAACTTGGCCACTTCTATGGCGTTTTCAGTGGCAAAATACAGATCGGCCAAAGAACAGGTTTTTGGGCACAGCTAGCAGGTCAATAGGTGGGACATGGTCTGAGGATATAGATAGGTATATATATATATATATAGCCCCACTTATGGCTATACTATGGGAGTACTAATACTTAAAAGTTATACCTAAGAATTTGTAACAACAAAAGTAATGTCATTTTCCTTTACAAAAACTTGATTTACTTATTCAATTTAAGTTGGAAAACTCTTAATGGCTTTTGTAAGTAACTTTTATAAGACTAACCGTAAATAAGGTGAAAACTTTAGTTATAATGGATAATGATGTGTACCTATTTTATTATACGAATTTTCCGATATAATGAAAATCTTGTCATTATAATCACATTTTAGTACATTCTTTTAAAATTAATTTAAACAAATATTCATAGACATTTCTCACATCATACTAGTTCCCATAGTACAAGCTTTGCTTAGTTTGGGACTAAAGTGTAATGTGTGAAATGTCCACAACTTAGTTGAAAGAAAATGCTTGTTTGCATTAAAATCGCCTCTGTAAATAAAGAATTTACAATCAAATGTCATACAAACTGACCAAGATTATTTCATTCTCCTCAACCTACAAACAGATTTGCGAGTATCTGTACCATTCGTTCAAAAGCGGCGTCAATCTCCAGCTAGTGAATATAAACTCTCAATGATAGAAACCGTTGAAGTTTGACCAGTTCGGGCCTTTAGAAATACCTAGTCTAGATTTTGCTGGTGAAAATGTTTTAGCGAAAATCTGCGGGTTCTAACTAATCTGCACCCAATAAATGAAGCGGCATTCATTGGGTCATTGTTGGAGCTTTATTTTGTAGATTGAATTATGTTCTAGGAAGTTTTTATATATATTTCAGATACAAGGTAAGTACTTTTTTTTTGGGAGACATTATTTTTGCTGTAAGTTTGTTTCTTAACATAAACAGTTTTTAAATCTAACCTAGATAATCTATGCATCAAGGTTATTATATCCAAGTCGCTTTTATCCACGTTTTAAGGGAAGATCAATATTTTAAATGAATAGAATTATTTTTAATTGAATTAATTGTTCAAATGTGTACCTACTTATTTGAATCAATGTATTAATATGAATTTGTGTTGACCTGTAACTATGTTATTATTAAAATACTATGACTATGACTATACGAAATAAGTCCTCTTACAATAGGTACATGGATTAGGTACTAGCTGATGTTCGCGACTTCGTCTTATTATCGTTATTTGAATAATTCACATAATCTTCAAAACTTACAGCCTATGTGTTATTCTGATGTATAAACTACATTATTATAAAGTTTTTTTAAAATCCGTACATAAAAACTTTCGCGTTTATAATTTTATAGTAGGATTAGTACATTGTATAAATGTAGTTATCAAAGTTAATTAAGTGACTTTGATAGTTATATTTATAAAGATACCTAACTAGATAGCTATGCAGTAAAGGTAGTTCTATCTATCTTTACCACTTAGGTAGCTAATCTTAATTGGAACCAGATCAATCTTGATTCAATACAGCTTGACTAGACTTGAATTATCTATTCCAATATCCTGAGAACTATTCAGATAATTTAAACCGACCGGTCTCATTTGACCGGTCTAGTTGCTTTCATTGCTCTATCTATCCACAATTTCTATACTTCCTTCTCTTTAGAAGGAAGTACAGAAATTGTGGATAGATTCAGCCATATTAAAAATCGGAAGCTATTTCATTTTGTGGTACTAAAAACTTTATAAAAGACCCTAATAGCATTGCTCCACTGTACTGTATCCCAACAGAAAGGTAAACGCATCACTTCGCGTTACACTGCGCGCCAACGTCAGGTTGCAACGATGCAACGACACCGCGCAATGCATCTTAAAACGTCAACTACGCGTTTGTGTCACATTTATTTATCCAAATCCCACTTGTAATTCTTATCACTAATAAAAGTGATTTTATAAAAACCCTACATACTTTTTTAGCATGAAATGAACAAAGGGTACTCAAAAAAGGTGACACTTACAAACCGAAACTCATTTTCATCAAAGTGATAACGTTTTCAATTCACTAAAAGAAGTGAAGCCCATAACACTTTCTGTGTTTACTTAAACGACGTGGAGTGGTGAGGGTGAAGTGTTTTCTACCCTTAACCTATTTTTGTTATTCACTAACAATTTCGTAGAATTTCGATATGTTTTATAGATTCTAGAGAACTGTTTCAACAAGCAAAATCAATTTATATTGATAATAATTGGTATTACTTGTTGAAATCTATTTTCAATAAAATATCTAAATAATAGCTTGTTATGTAATAATCAAATTTAACAAGTTATTCTAAAAGAGTCGTTTCTAGGTATTATCAAACATAAAAAATGTTTAATCATAAATGTACGAATTTGAAGTGCTTACTTACTAATGAATTAATAATTAGTTTATTATGAAAGTTTTTAGCTTGATGTGAAGTGGTCTTTATCATAAAAATTAGAAAATCCCAAATAAAGTTGAGCAGGATTTGATCCCGCGACCTTCCCCTTGATATTAAAGAAAAGGTCACGGAATAACTTTTGGGATTTTATAATCTTCCTGATGTTCTCTTAGAGCACCTTAAATAATGTATAAAGTAAACTAATGGTACTCTATCATCTATTTTCAGTAATACTTAGTGTACTTTAACTGAGAACGGTGAAATGGTTATAAAATTCATAGAACGTTCAGGGGCGTTATTCTCTATTATAAAAGATTCCTTGCCCATACCGTGTTACGTCACAACACGTTCCAAAACGCAAACGCGATTATTATTATTATAGTAGATAATAAATGTATTGAATGATTAGCTTGCACCTAACTTACAATATTTTAATGTGATTTAAAAATTTCGAGCCCAAAACGAATGATTTGTATTTGAATCGAATATCTAGTTTTCATAACAAGGTAGACTTCGACACGTTTAGTTGACAGTTCAAACCGTGGCCAAATCGTACCGTGTCGAGGTAGGGAATTAAAACTAAGGCTGACGGTATACGGTTTTTTCAGATTCCATGCCGCAGCCAAGTAACGCGCGTGGGTTTGCAATAAAATAGAAAAAAACGCCCCTGGTCGTAAACGTATCAAAACAGTGACGTATTTGACACTGCGCGTTACATCAACTTTACCGTCCAAATTTGCAAAGTTACGCAATGTATTATAAATACGTTACGTTTACGATTGTTACGTTTATTCGTGCTCCTACTGACATTAATCTAATATACATTGTTGGGCATTCAAAATTGCATGACGCTTTTCATTGTCAATTTTGTTTATACAGATTTTGGACAATAAATCGAGGTACGTTTTTAACGACAGATATAAATTATTATTACAGTTGCATACGTTATTGTACAAAATCTGTTACTGTATTTGTAGCCTTTTTATGGTTTAATATAACATAGTTTTACTCAAATATATATTTTTATTTAGATTTAATTTATTAAATTAATACGTAAGTAAGTAATTAAATTATTCAGACGCTTTTGAAAATATTTGATGCTTTTTAGCAAAAGAAAGCGAAAAATAGAGGAATTTGGGAGAGACTTTTACCTACAGTAGGACAATATAGGTTAAAAATAGAGATCAAAAGTGGTTTAAAGAAACATAATAAATATGTTCACTATATTATGTATCAAATTACAAATAAATATGGATTTCGTAAATGTACAAATGTATGTATATAGTATCGAGCCCGTATTTTAATTTTATAATGAGCATTAACGCTATCTCGACTACCAAAAGTTCCAGCGCCACCGCGCAATGTATCTCGGATACGCTACCGTTACGATACGTTTACGATTGTCACATTTATTAATATGATAACTTCTCAAATGGAAGTTTAATTAATAGTCTAGTCCAATAATAGCTAAGTATGTCAGTAGACACTTTGTGAGCAAGTTTAATTTTTGGAAGAATGTCCATTGTCCTAGCTATTTTTTAACACAAAGCTACAACTTTCAACATTTCATTTGCAAATGGACGAAGCTTGTCACGTTTTGGTTATTTTAAAAATCCTCTCTTAACATTAGTAATGGGACACGACTTACAATGCTTTCGGCACTTCAAAATCCACTTTCAAACTTCAACCTTAACATCTCCATCTTAAGTGTGAAAATACAGTGACAAATTGCAACTGATTATAAAGTTTATATCGCTGAAAATCACATAGCACTTAAAACTTCGCTGTTTTAAGTAAAATGGAGTATGAATTTTAATAGATAGAAATTTTCTTTATTATTATTGGTTTTTAGAACTCGTAAACTATTGTTTTGTTAAAGTTCTTAGAGTTTGCAATTTCTTTTGCCTTGGTAAACTTGTGATTAACCTTGACATTGACGCTTGAGTTACACTGAGCGTCAACTATAATATCTTTGCCGGACGTATCAGCAATACCGCGCAGTCTATATTAAATACGTAACCGTTACGATACATTTGTGACTGTTTCATTTATACTTTATACATATCTAGTGGTTTTTAGTATATTATTTAAAATTTTTAGTAATTCGTTTCAGATCTTTATCAGCAAAAAAAAACCATAAGCTCAATAATACAAAATGTCTAACTTTTTCAAATTATTCACCCTGATATTCTCTAAAAGTAAAAGATTTATGAAGAATACAAGATAAGTTTGGCCCTCACCGCTTTCCACAAAAAAAACAGCCTGTATACGGCATATCTACATATTTGCTTATTAATGCGCTTTAAACAAAGTTGCGCTGTACGCTGCAAAGTGTCGTTTAAAAGTTTATAACTGCTCAAAATTCCTCATTGCAAAAACTGCAACGGCAGATCAATTTCCGAACGTTTCCAAGTATCAATAAATTGAGCTGTAAACCAATAGTTTTACAGTCTAGATTGTAACGTAGTTAATAAATTGTGGTATGAGAATTCTGAAGTTTTTATTGCAAGTTTTATTCAATACAATTTTTTTTATAAAAGCATTTAATTCATGATTATGCGAAGTCTTCTTATGATTGAAGAAATTGGGGGTAGACCTTTTATTTAACCTATTGTTTCCTACTGTTTAAATAAAAAAAAAATACTGTTTAGGATTATTTTTTTTTATAAGCGAGCATAGAGAGCATTCTTTTCTTTGCTTAATCGGTTACTAAGCACTCAACTATATTAATTAATATAACCATCTAGTTTTCTGGACACATTGCTGATAGAATACTTATAAAAATTTTTTTGGAAATACATACGTAGAATACATAGTTTGGGTGCCCAGACACAGAACAAATATTTATGTTTATAGCAACACCCAAATACAGAACATACATAAATGTTTATCACACAATGTTTGTTGTTATAGTTCACATCATAACAGAGATAGTATTGAACATGAATTGAACTGCAAAAGAAAAATTGAAACCAGAAAATACGAAGTTTAGAACGATTTTATAAACGTCAATAAAATGCTGCAGTGCTTCCAATAGTTTTACTGCTACGTATATTATGCAGTAATTCAAGCGGGAAATGTTAGTTCCCAAGTTCTGAGAGACTGTAGTGATTTGCTCATTTTAAATGCTGTTCTATCGTTATAGAGTTATAGTTCAGTTTTCATTACGTTATTATGTAGACATTTATGGGAAATTTCTCCGCTATCATATAATTAGTTTTTTATCCTGAGAAAACAAAACATTAAGGCGACGGGTAGGGTGAAATTTTTCATAATAAATAAAAATGTCAATAACTTCCAAGTTTATTATTTATTTATTATATCTATACACACGTTAAACTTGTAACACGGCATAGTTTTTGCCGTGGTGGTTAAACTCTAGACAGTCAGCGTGGCAACGACACAATTTCAATTTCAACAAAAATGCTGACAACGGCGCAAAACACATAATGAGCCACGCACAGTTCGGATAGTCAAACTCTGAATGATGTCCTCCTTAGCGTATCCGCCAACGGCGAACCTTGTTAACTCCGGACATGGGAGCGAATATGACTTGCAAAGCCAAACTTTGTCTTGAAAGACCTGTTACAGGGTGCACAATGTAACTGGCCCAAAGAGTTATATGTGTAAGTATAGGAAGGCTTGGGACGGTTCTTCTTAAGTAAACGCTTTACATCAAGATCTTGTTGTCTTTTAGCTTCAAAATTTGATACGGCTTTGTTGACGGAATTACGCCATTCTCGTCGCTGTTGTGCAAGCGCTTCCCATTCTTCTGTAGAAAGGTCACAGGCATTGAGATGACGCTTAAGTACATCCCTGTATCGAAGAAACGTTCCACCAGGTCTGCGCTTTCCCTCCTTTAGCTGTGAATAAAACACAGACTTAGGCAGCCTAGAATCGTCCATGCGCACCAAGTGTCCGCACCATCTGAGTTGGCCAGTAATGAGCATAGATTCAATCCCAGACAACTGGGTACGTGTTAAAATCTCTGAGTTTGGTATATGATCTTGCCACTGCACGCGTAGAATTTTGCGCAAACATCTCATATGAAAGGTATCGAGACGTCTAATGTCTCTTTTGTAGAGACACCATGTTTCAGTGGCGTATAGTAGGATTGGTAGAACGATCGCCTTATACACTGATATTTTAGTGCTAAGTTGTAAGTCATGCGAATCCCAAACTCTAGCACGCAGTTTTCCAAAAGAAGCAGAAGCCTTAGCAATTCTAGAAGAGATTTCTGTTTCTAACCGATTATCTTCACGAATATAACTACCTAGGTATCGAAACGATGATACCTCCTCAAGCGCTCTACCTCCCAAAGATATCGACGTAGAGTCCGCAGTCGTGCCACGTGCGGGCTGTTTTAGTATTTGAGTTTTAGAAACACTTATGACCATACCAAACTTTTTGCATGACACATCGAGGCTGTCGAGATATTTTTGTAGACTATAAACGTCATCGGCCATTAAACAAACATCATCAGCGTAAAGGGCATCCAAAACAGAAATATTTTGCACCATGCGTTTAGATTTGAAACGCGACAAATTAAAGACACCCTTGTCAGTTCTCACATCAAGGCATATTTGTCCGGTGCAACCAACATACGAGTCTCTCAATACAGCAGCAAAGTAAACGGCAAATAGAGTTGGTGCCATCACGCACCCCTGCTTGACGCCGCTGGTAACTGGAAACTGGTCTGTGAAGTCATTCTCATGTTGAACTCTAGCCATCATGCCATCGTGAAACCGACGAACGAGAGTAATAAACTTATTTGGACATCCGGCTTTTTCCAAAACAACCCACAAGGCCGATCTCGGCACACGGTCGAAAGCTTTCTCTAGGTCGACAAAGCACATATGTAGATCACGATGTTGCTCCAAGCTTTTTTCTTGTAACTGCTTTACGATGAAGATAGCATCGACAGTGCCACGGCCCGGCCGAAAACCACATTGACTTTCAGGCAACACTCGCTCAGCCAACTTTCCCAGGCGATGATTTAGGATATGTGCCAGGACTTTACCAGCCGCACTGAGCAGAGCAATGCCTCTATATGAGCCACAATCTGAGGAATCACCTTTGCCCTTGTATAGCTTGCAAATAGCAGCATCCCTCCAGTCTTGAGGTACCATCTCAAACTCCCAAATACGTAAGATGAGCTCGAACAGTCTTTTTTGTACATTTTTTCCACCGTATTTGTATAGTTCAGCTGGTAGACTGTCAGAACCAGGGGTTTTGGAGTTTTTAAGCCTGTTAACAGCTCGAAGAAATTCGTCAAAAGTAGGTTGATCATCAAGCTCTGAAGATGTTGGCAGAGCTTGTAAAGAGTTGATGTGTAATAGGTCTGCATCGTGACAAGCTGGGTTTAAGACGTCACTAAAATGCTCAGCCCACCGATCCAATACTTCACCATGCACCGTTAAGCGCCTTGATTTGTCCTTCGAGTAAACCGGGGCTGTGCCTTTATGACGGGGACCAAAAACAGTCCTAAGACCCTCAAAGAATCTGCCAGTCTGATTTATGTTGGCAAGATGTTGCAACTCCAACGACTTTATCATCCACCAACGATTTTTAAGTTCACGAACTTTTAACTTTAGCTCCCCTTGTACAATCCTCTTATGTGCAACACTCGAAGAGTTCCTCAGTAGGTGCCTATAGTCACTTACAAGCTTCATAATTTCATCATCAGAGTCATCAAACCAGTCTTGGTTTTTCTTCTCCGGTTTTCCGACAACTCGTTCAGCGACTTCATGAAGTGATTGCGCAAGACTGCGCCAATGTTCATCTATCGACGCTGAATCAACAATTGACATCGTACCAAAAGCAGCATTTAGTTCCTGTTGTGCCTCATTTGAAGTCACAAGCTTTACGCAAGACAGACGTGTTGGTATTTTATGCTTTGCTCGGCGAGGAGGTTTATAGCTGAGGCGAATTTTAGATCTCATCAAACGGTGATCGGTCCATCCTTCAGCGCCCCGCATAGCTCTAGTAATGAGCACATCTTTCAGGTCAGCTCTACGCACAATGACATAATCAATGAGATGCCAATGTTTAGAGCGTGGGTGCATCCAAGACGTCTTAAACTTGTCGGCCATACGGAAGAACGTATTTGTAACGCAAAGGTCAAATTCTGCACACATAGACAAAAGCAGTTCACCATTTGAGTTACACTTTCCAACTCCATGCCGACCAAGAACCCCTTTCCAGATGTGGTGATCCGAGCCAACTCGAGCATTAAAATCACCCATTAGAACAATTTTATCACTGGGAGGTATGCTTTGTAAAACTTTTTGAAGTTCATCATAGAACTGTAGCTTGTCTTCATCAGAGTACGTCATAGTAGGTGCGTAGACACTTATAAGATGAAGATATTTATTTTTATTAGTGTGCAGCTTAAGGGTCATTATCCGGTCATTAATTCCCTTAGGTTTTTCAATAAGTGATCTTGCAATGCTGGTTCTCACAGCAAACCCCACACCACTACCCGCTCTTTCACCAGTGGGTTTCCCAATCCAATAGTACGTATAACCACCACGATCCTCACATAGCTCTCCGGTATCCGCTAGATGAGTTTCGCTAATAGCAGCTATGTCTACTTTATATTTAGACAATTCCCTTGCAATGAGAGCAGTCTTTCGCTCAGGACATAAGTTAGAAGGATTATCTAGAAGTGTCCGTACATTCCAAGTTGCGTAGGTCAGCGTTTTAGAAGAGATCTTTACTTTACTTAATTTTCGACCGCGATTATTTCGGTGCCCGATGACCGCGGCTGGCCATCGGGGTTGATGATGAGGCGAACTATTTTTGGGCCACCTTTTCTAGGCCCCTCCCCTATGCAGGGGTAAGCAGAGTGATCCTAAACAGGGCTGCTTAGTCATCAGATGTGCTGCCGAACCCGTCCTCTCGCCCCAGTCGATTCCAGGAGCGACCACTCTCATCTGACCGCCTATGTGCAGAGCAACAGCTAAGAACCGAACACACCGTGGCCCGAATTCCCACCACCATTACTCCATCGCCATAGGACTTCACTCATAGTCCGAAGACGTGCCAAGGTTCATCTGCGCGTGAAGTGTTTTAAGTGAGTAAGCAGTTGCGCTGGTGCTAACCCACTCTCTCGTCCCATGCTACCAGAGTCCGATGGACCAGTTACCCGGTACGATCGGTGGTAGTAAGGATGCAGTGGATTGGCCGCCAACCATATAAGATCCTGGCTGACGCCCTTTATGGCGCATCACATCGCCCTGCTACATCGCCGCGGTTGCCGGAAGCTGTTGCCTATCGACGTTGCTCGCCTTCCGCACCGAAGTAGACTTCGTGTACTTATTGGTGGATCGCCCAAATTAACCGTGAGCAATGCTCACGGCCCCTCCACTAGGTTTAGCCCACGGATCGACGTGGTTACCAGGGTGTGGCCGCTGCGTACACTGCAGCTACGTGGAGCCACTAGTGGAGAGATTGTGGACAACTAGTAGCATACCCAAACGTTGAAATACGGATAAAAGACGTATCGATCATCAACGATTTGAGAGAGAGAATACTACTTGCCCCCCACTACACCACAAAACAGTGCCTTATGTATATTTGCGAGCACACAGCAATCAAACACTTATAATTCCTAAGGCGCTACTCTTCTTCTTCTTTAAACACCTTAATGTAGAAATGTTTTCTTTAGAGTCACAAGATACGAACCATAAGAATAGCTGTGCTGAGTTTGGTACCAAACAAATCTGCCAAACCCATAAAAAATGGGATCTTAAACCACACTTTTGCAAAAGGTGTTGGTACTAAACTTACATTTAAAAGTAAACTATATCCAAGAGCACAAATTTTGAGTAACAATACACTAGTTCAATATATGTGTTATAGGAAATAATAAGTTTCACAACTCCACATGCTATCACTTTTTCTGAAAACAGTTTTCGGTTTCCCCAAAAACACGCATTTGGCTATACCCGTCACCTTAATGAACTAATTATTAATTAAAAAATATAAGTTTAAATAGATTTAATAATAATGCTTTAAATAATTTTCATAACTTGATAAGTAATTAATTAATAAGAACATAATCGTTCGTCGTTTTAATTCTTATATACTTACAAATTTTAGGTAAAAAAGAAAATTACATATTTAATTATTGAAATTGTACAAAAGATTTTGATCAAAAACAATGTTGATACATTAAATATTTCTTTTTTACTTCAATTATTGAATTATTATACATAAACAGAAAAATGTAGTGCAACAATATCTTTACTACTAAAGAGACCCATAACTTTTGTTCAATTCTTTATTTGTCGAGGCTTAACTTTTATGAAAATACTGTTTTGATATGAGCGATAAAGTAAGTGGAGCGCCTAAGTTGAAAACTTTTTGAAGTCCGCTTATGACTTATGACTTATGTATCGTCGCTCCATCTCGCCGGAGGGCGTCCTACACTACGCTTGCCTAAACGCGGTCTTCACTCCAGTATCCGTTTGCTCCAAGCGTTGTCGGTTCTTCCTCAGTAAGATTTAATTACAGAGCTTATGTCAAAATATGCTACCAATATAATAAATGATGGACAATTCACACACATTCACTCTAGTCCCTAACTAAAAAAACCTTGTATGATTAATAACAACTAAAAGTACAAAATGATTATTTTTGTTATAAATACATACATAGAATACATAGTAACACCCAGGCACAGATCAAATATTTGAGATCATTACACAAACATTTGCTCTGGGTGGGAATGGAACCCACGATCCACAGAAATACATGAATCAAATATTACCTATATGAAACTTCTTAGCAAATTGTGGGTTTTAATCAAATAACTTCTGTGAACTACCCTTTGGATTTACCACGGAGCGATATTTTTTTATTGTTACACCTAGGAAGTTTTGAAAAGAATTGATTTTCTTTTAAACGTACTATACCGTAACATAAATGCATTTTTTCTGATATTATAATTTTTGTTACATTTTTAATCAAATGTGCATTTAAATAAGTTTTATAATGACAACAATAAAATGATAATTATTAACTTATTTACGAACAACATTTACAAAATTTACAAAATGTGCATTATTTTGTCTATCTACCTACGTCCAGCATTGGACTGATACAGGTTGATGATGATGATGATACCGTCATAAAGCGGTTATGTTTTTATCAAAATCCCAGTTTTAGCTTTTCCCCAACCAGCTAAATTCTTCTGCTTGGAGGTCGGAGGAGGAATTTTTATTATCAATATCATAGTGTTGTGTTTATTCCGTCGTAATATTTATAGTTTTTTATTGTGTGCGCGGCGTTTCTTACAATAACGGTCTTTGCTTTTTGGTAGTAAATTTTGGCTTCGGTCTGCGTGTAAACTTTATTCCCATTGTATTGGATTTACTGGCGTATTTTGTGTAGAAATGGAACTTCCTGCAAGTTTTGTTAGTTCGTCAGTTTCGTTTTAGGTTCGAATATAATATTGTTATGAATATTTTGATGGAAAACTCGGAACACCCGTTTTGTCTGGTTTTAACAAAGACCAAAGACAGAAGTGGTTGGCGTGACATCGTGACATCATCAGCAAGGTTCTACAAGGGAATCACGACCCTCGGCCTGAGGAGTACGACGCGAAGAGGAGGTTTCAGCCTAATGATAGAACCAACCATAGACCTCTTGATTAAGTGGTAATCTACTTATGTTGATACATTATACTAAGAATCTTGCTCATTAATTGCTATTTACTTACATGATCATTATTTCTTTTTAAACTATTGCACAAACAAACTTACGACTATACAGTATTTACAAAATGTACATAGACATATAAAATACATAAGAAACAGCTGAGCTATCTACAGACCGTTGCAAACGATCTATAATCTATCTAACTATTGCATAGCTTCTATCGCTATAGAAGCTATGCAATAGCTAATTTCTGAATTCGGACCGAATCCAGAAATTTCGTAACAAAATAACCTAACACTTCGACCGGCGGCAAAAAATGCTATGCAATAGCTTTACGACGGCAGTC
Source organism: Ecliptopera silaceata (assembly GCA_932527185.1). Taxonomy (NCBI): domain Eukaryota; kingdom Metazoa; phylum Arthropoda; class Insecta; order Lepidoptera; family Geometridae; genus Ecliptopera; species Ecliptopera silaceata. The sequence goes on along the minus strand of OW052194.1, from coordinate 10,190,633 downwards.
CCCGAGTATCACACGTCTTTTTTTTTTTTTTGGCAACAATTAGATTATAAAATACTAACTTCTTATCTCTTGATTGCTTTAGAAAGGTTAGAAATTACATTTTCTTCCGATTATTAAAACTAAAGACGTAACGATCAATATATTTTCTTATATCACTATTATTATATGTGATGGATTGATTTAACGAAGATAAAAATTCCGAAGTGTATTAAATTCCGTACTCTCTCATAAATGAAGATCCAAACAAAAGCACTTTATTGGATTTTTATAAGTATTTACGAGAATATAATAAAGCAGATGCGATCCTTAAATAAGAACACTAAGCCTTCTGAATACTAAAATACTAACTTTATGTACTCTATGTATTTACAAAAAACCTATGTAAGTATTCTTGGCAAGCGTTGCAGCTCATTTGATAGTTGCTTTGCCTCTCATGTTACAGGAAAAAAAAAACCTTAAATATAATTTGAATAAAATCGTTGTCTGTAAACTTTTTAAGCATGAAATTGTTACAACACGATGGAAAACTAAGCGAAAATTGAGTTACACTGCGTTGCCGCCTTAAGCGTTTTGATCGACCGCAGTTATCAGCGCGCTATGTATAAACATTACTTTCAGTTATCGTTTTAGCTTCAGTATTCCAAATGGGGGTAGACAAAAACTCGCCAAGAGGATTCATTTGATAGATGATACAAAACTAAAGCTATAATTCACTGGATCCGTAAACCGATTAACCGATCTAACGCCTAAATCAGAGGAATTGACAGTGCCCTTGCGGAACCCTAATGTTTTTGTACGGGACCCTACTAAATTAAATTCAACCCCAAGTTTCACGCCCCAAAACAATATCTTTGTGGGCTATAAAATAACAGAATAACGTTATAAAATAACAGTTTAACGGTTATGTTATTTTTATTGAACAGCTATAAGAGAATTAATTAATTTGTTGTCTTCGTTAGATTGTGTCTATTATTTTTGATGGCTTAGCGTCTAAGACTGCAGGGAACTACAAAGTACCTCATTTTACCGCTTTTGTGTATATGTTTTCACTCTAAGTTAAGATACGCTATTTAATCCTAAGTTAGATAACATATTTTTTTAATACTTTAAGTATGGTTTAGTTGTTTTTTTTTTGTGGAAAAAATCTGAGGCTGTGTATTTTGATAAAAACATGAGATATGACCTCGAGTTTATTAATAATTTCTGTAGGTACTTATCGATAATTTTGGTTTATTATCTATATTATAAAAAAATAGGAAATCACCAACAAACTTTGAATCTAAACTTTTTAAAAACAACATTTTACTGATATGAACATTTTTTCCAATATTTTTCTAGGTTAATTTTATTTTTGTTTAAAACTAAATAATACTTAAGTATACATATTTACCTGCATCAAAGCATTTTCTTTATAAACTTTTTAACCAAGTAATAAAAAAAGGTACTACTGTTCGAATAACCACATAACTTCTAAATCACATTCTCAGTTTCCTTACCACATCAATATTTCAAGAGCTATGTGAATTATGATAGGTTTTTATGGCTTTATTTATATTTTTATTGTCGTATTGTTTATCTTCAAGTGTTTTACGAGTAAAATAAATTACCGTAACGTACTTACATTATCTTTTTGGGGTGGGTTTGTCACCCCTGAAGTTTATTTAAAGGGGAGTCCCTTTACTATTTTGAACTTTATTGAATCTTTTAAAAAATTGGGATTTTGAATAAAGGAGAAGGGGCCATTTCGGGCCACGACTATAAAAAAAATTCTCAGAGTTGCCAAGATCGACATATTATGGGATTTTGAATAAAGGACATGGGGCATTAGCCACGTATAAAAAAATGAACCTCAGAGTAGTCAAGTCTAAGATATTTAAAAACTGTTTTATAGTTAACAACATGTTACTTCTTCAGAATTATTAGGCAAATAAATATTATAAAAAATATTTTAGTCAATATTTCATTTTTCTATGGCAATGACAATTTAACAGTAATAACCGTAATAAGCAATGTATTGTTATAAAAAGTAACGGTCTTCATTTTCTTGGGGAGTAGGAAAAACTACGTGCGGAAATTAATGATTTTTTTAGTTATATACCGACCCACTTTTTTTTTACTCGTACCTATTATGTACCACAGGGATTTTTTATGGTACAATTTATCTAATAAAAAAAGTACAAGTATATAATATTCCATAAATACACTCGAGAGCAATGAATCCGGGTCACTTAAAGAATGTTAAAAATCTCGGAAACTAAAAATGATAGGTTAATGCAATAAATTGTATTTAATAGACTAATACTAATAATACTCCTTAAATGAAAGTAAAAAAAATATGAGTCACCATACATTTTATTAACACAAAATTACATAAAGAAAAAAACTGCTGATCTCTCCTTAAAACAAAAATAGGAAACTATTTTACTATACTTCGTATTGCCTCCTCGTGCTTCCATTACTGCGTTTACGCGGTTTGGCATGCTGTACACCAAGTTCCATATACGATTTTGGGGAATATTTTCCCATTCCTCTGTGAGAGCAATTTTGAGCTCACGAAGCGTGATTGGGGGAGGGTTTCGTTGTTTTACGCATCTGCCTAGCTCGTCCCAAGCATGCTCGATCGGGTTGATATCCGGGCTGCGCGCTGGCCACTCCATACGAGTAATGTTCATCTCTTGAAGGTAGTCATTCACAATCCTACCTGTATGAGGTCGGGCATTGTCATGCATAAATATAGCATCCTCACCTAAATTGACCATAAATGGACCAACGTGATCATTGAGGATTTCTTCCACATATCTTACGCTAGTTAAAGAGCCGTTTTCTATGATCACCAGCTCTGTGCGACTTTCAGAAGAAATTCCGGCCCACACAAGTACAGACCCACCACCGTAGGCTACTTTTTCTTCGATGCATGCTTGCTTGAATCTTTCCCCTGGTCTTCGATACACTCTGTGTCTTCCATCGTGCTTGTAGAGCATAAATTTTGATTCGTCGGAGAACATAACTTTTGACCAATCTTCAATACTCCAATTTACGTGGCTCTGGGCATATCTTAGTCTCGAAATACGATGCCCACGCTCCAGTTTAGGGCCGTTTGCAGGTCTAAGGGGTTTTAAGTTAGATTCAGCAAGCCGACGTCTTACTGTCCATGCACTTGGGTTACTTCCTCCGAGGCGTCGAAACTGATTGGTGAGTTCAGTTCCTGTGAGAAAGCGATTTCGAAGCATGGTGTTCACCAAGTATCGGTCTTCTCGTGCTGTGGTACACCTGGTTCTGCCCGTTCCTGGTCTGCGTAGGTTAGAACCAGTTTCTTCGTAACGTCGGAGAACTCTTTGTACTGTTGACAGCGACACACCGACAGTCCTGGCTGTATCGCGCTGACTCCGGCCGGTTTCCAGCATTGTAAGTATTCTGGTGCATTCTTCAGGCGTAAGCGACATAATTTCAGCTTGAATAATGAATATAGAGCACTATCAACATGGTTTATGTACCCACATAAATGACAGATTACAAACAAAAGCAAAACCAAATGCTGTAATTTCGTAGTTCCATCTTCGAAAGTGGCCCTTTTTCAAATTTGATTTTTTTATGATATAACTTTACAATAACTAAGAAGTTTTAATACCTTCATTTAAGGAGTATTACATTGTCTATTAAATACAATTTATTGCATTAACCTAGCATTTTTAGTTTCCGAGATTTTTAGGATTCTTTAAGTGACCCGGATTCATTGCTCTCGAGTGTATATTATTGAATATTTATTGGAATAAGCAAAAAAAGATACGGCGTTTTTTTCATGTTGTATCTTGATCACTGAGAATATATATTTTTATAATATTTTGATGCTTACTAATTATTAAAAAACCTATATTATAAACCTATATTTGTATGAACTTATATATGTATAAAAAAAGTTGTGTAAGTACCTACTCATATTTTTTCTTTTGTTCCAGGGTAAGCACCAGTTTTCTATTTTTTGGAATAGATGTCTTCGTATAGATCTTACCTTTGCAAACATCTTTGTAAGTAAGTGAGTTAATATAATGTGCATTATAATTCAAATTTCATGTAAGTAAAGTTATTAATTAAGTTGTTAAAAATTTTTTTGGTAAGAAGGTACTTGTAGTTATTATTCGGTAGTAATAGTTTAAAATGCTTATCCAGTTAAGAAAACATGATCATAATAACCCCCGAAACTAAGCAAAGCTTGTACTATGGGAGTTAGACTGCTGATAGAATACTAATACACATTTTTTTTTGTAAATACATAGAAACACCCTGACAACAGAACAAATCAAATATACATATAATATATAAATTTTCAATATTATTATAATATATAAATATAATAACAAATGAACTAAAATTTTATACAATTTGCACTTAATTATACTTTAAAACGATTTTGATTAAAATGTAAGTAAATGTACTTACGAGTATTTCCCTTTAAGTAAAGAGTAAAATACAAACAAATATTACTTTAACCTTACCCGCATGCGTTGTTGCATCACCATTAACGGGGAAGTTCGACGAGAACCAAAACTTCCCCATATTAAACGGTTAATGGATGTTCAAACGGTTAACTAAAAGCTCACACATGAATAGGAGTTATAAATTAGAAAGAAATTAGAAGAATATTGAAAGAAATGCAGATTTTTGAACGTATATACTTTTATTCCCAAACAAACTTACGACTATCACAGTTTTTTACAAAATGTACATAAGCATAAAAAATCATAAGAAACAGTTGACCTATCTACAGACCGTTGCAAACGATCTATAGATTGTTCAACTGGTCCAAATCAGTACTGATCGGAAGCGATACCAATTTTTTAATGATATTAGCGTTTCTAGGTTAAAAGAATATTTTGAAAACACTCAGTAACTTTACTTTTCATGTATTTTAAAAAATATGTAATTTTCAAGATTCACCAAATTAGATGCTAGAATTAAAAATGAAATGAAACGGTCACGGTATTATTATTATCATTTACTGTTGAGTAAAAGGCGTATAAACTTATTAAAAACTGTATTTCCAATTAAATAGCCAAGAGAAGTGCATTAATACGTCCTAACCGCTAGGGTACAAAATTTGGTCGGGGGGAAAAAATTGTGACAGCTCCTAATGTTGCCACATAATTTTAGTATTGCCATTTACATTATGTTTATTTCCTAAACATAGTTGGGCCGGGGCCGGTGAAACATTAAAAGTTTTTTTAAAAGTATTTTTTTAATAATTTTTTTTAATATGTTTTATAAAGCAACTGCTAGTAAGTTAATAAGTATAGTAAAAATATTTTTAAGTTTTACTTATGGCATACTGTTGTTTTATATGAACTATTTTTTAACAATCTATGAAAGAGATAAGTTAGTTTAAGAACTAAAATACTATAAATAAGTAACTAACAAACTAGTACTTTATGTAATTAATAACTATTTTATCTTAGACAAGACCTTTATATGACAAGTAGTTTAATTTTAATAGAGCATCTTTAGGTTAGTGGTAATGGACACAGTTTTCTGAGAGATCTTGTGTACAATTTATTATTAGCCATTCTGATATGGGCTACTCTGACCTGACCGTCTGGTCCAGGGACTATCTTGTCAATTCTTGCCATTGGCCAAGTTAGAGGTGCAGTGTTGTCACTGCGCACAATGACAAGGTCACCTTCTTTAAGATTTGGGTGGACCTGTTTCCATTTGGGTCTGCTCTGTAGCTGGGTTAGATAGTCTCTCGACCAGACAGACCAAAAGTCTTGTTTTATTTTGGTTAAGATATTCCAAAACTTAAGTTTATTTATAGGAACCTCTGAATGGTCTGCTTCAGGAAAAGCAGTCATAGCTGTACCTATTATAAAATGACCAGGAGAGAGGTATTCGAAATTAGAAATGTCAGAACTTAATGGCAACAGCGGCCTTGAATTAAGAACAGCTTCAATTTCGACTACAATGGTGTAAAGAGCTTCAAATGTTAAAGCAACATTACCAACTATTCTTTTGAGATGGTATTTTAAGCTCTTTACACCTGCCTCCCATAGTCCTCCGAACTCAGGAGAGTAACTAGGTATAAATTTAAATGTTATATAGTTAGGCACACAATAGCTTTGAACTTCATCTACATGATTTTTAGAATTAAATAAGTCATACAATTTTTTAAGTTCATTTTCAGTACCTTTGAAGGTTTTTGCGTTGTCACAAAAAATGGTGACAGGCATACCGCGCCGGGCGATAAAGCGTTTGAGGCATGCCAAAAATGCTTCTGTGGTGAGGTCGCTGACAACTTCTACATGGATGGCCTTTGTTGCAAAGCATACAAACAAAGCAATATACCCTTTAATTATCAGAGGTCTCCTGAGTCTTGAGACTTTAATATTGAAGGGCCCACAGAAGTCTACCCCTACAATGTGAAACGGTCTAACAGCAGTTAATCTCTCCTCTGGAAGGGAACCCATGAGCTGTGTAGCAGCTGCAGCTTTCAGTCGTGCGCATTTAATGCAGCGATTAACAACCTTTTTAACTTCACGAGTAGAACTCACTATCCAAAATCTTTGGGAAAGAGATCCTATGACCAATTTCGCACCTGCATGTAGTAACCGCAGGTGCTCTTTGTGTATAATGAGATCTGTGACGTGAGAGCTTTTAGGCAAAATAACAGGATGTTTTCTATCATAAGGAATGTCTGGAGCATTTTGTAGGCGACCACCTAGGCGAACTAGACCATCACTATCAATGAAGGGATGTAAGCTGGCTAAGCCTGATTTAATGGGAGAGTTTTTCTTGAGTAAATTAATCTCACTTGTGAAATAATTTTCTTGAGTGCAGCGTATAATAACCAAAAGTGCATTATGGAGCTCTGTTGGTGTTAAAACACCTACTAATCGTTTGTTGAATTTATTTGAATTAAAGCAAAAACGCAACATATAAGCTACTACTCTTTGAAGCCTATTGATGTCAGAGAACCTTTGAAAAAAGGTTTTAGAAAATGTGTCTTTCTGAGGAGAAGAAACTTCATTACAGCTGTTTACAACGGGATCAACCTGATATGTATCATCATCAAGGGGAATTGGCAATTTGACATCAGTAATAGAGTGATTAAAGTCCGTTTTTGAAAGATCCTTCGGACCATACCACCAGAGGTCATTGGACTGCAACTTTTGTGGATCACAACCCCTAGACAATAGATCAGCTGGATTATCAGCTGTGTTGACATAATGCCAACTGACACCTTTATTTAACTCTTTGATTTGATTGACACGCTTTGATACATAGAGATTTGACCTTAAATTAATTGATTTTATCCAAGCCAATACAATTTGTGAATCACTGTACAAATACGTTTTTAATGAAAATTTGTCTTTTAAAACTTTCCTGACTCTACATGTAAGCTCTGAAAGAAGAAGAGCGCTATTCAGTTCAAGTTTGGGGATAGTTATAGTTTTATTTAATGGAGCAACCCGAGACTTGGAACACAAAAGGTTCACAAAAACCGTTCCATCGGCATTAAATACCCTTAGATATAAGCAACAGCCTAATGCTTTAAAGGACGCATCGGCATATCCTATTAGCTCTACATTTAATTTGCCAATAGAATTAACACATCTTGGGATACTAATAGTACCCATTGAATTTAGATTTTCTAAATATTTTTCCCAAAGGGAGAGCTGTTCATGGGGCATTATAGAGTCCCAGTCAATTTTTAATGACCACAATTTTTGCATGAACAGTTTTGCAGTGACTATAATTGGACCTATCAGTCCTAACGGATCAAACATTTTTCCAATGAAACTCAGCACCTGTCTTTTGGTGTTGACATGCTTTTTGTCAACTAATGGAGATGTGAAACTAAGCTGATCTAGCAAAACATCACACTTTAGACCTAGTGTCTTTACAATATTATTTTTGTTTATATCAAGTTTTTCAAAATATTTAACTTCCTTTGGAAGATCATCAAGAAGTTGAGGACTATTGGAACACCACTTATGTAGAACAAAACCACCTTTATCCAGTAAATTAATTAACTGATCTTTAAGCTGCTGAAGTTGTTCCAGACTATCTGACCCACCTATGACATCATCTACATAGGTACTTGTGCGCATGGCTTGGGCTGCAAGAGGATATGAAGCACCATATCTATTGGCCAGTTCAATTAGACATTGTGTCGCGAGGAAGGTAGAAGCCTTTAAACCGTAGGTAACAGTTTGCAGTTGTACACAGCTGATGGGTCCCTGAGGATCATGACGCCAAAGTATGTTTTGAAGACTCAACTGAGAAGGATCTATGAGCACAGACCTAAACATCTTCTGAATGTCGCAAATAAGTGTATAGATAAAGGTTCGCCATAGGATTAGTATATCAAGAAGTTCATTTTGAACAACTGGACCATTCAACATAACATCATTCAGTGAGACCCCTGATCTAGACTTCATACTACCATCAAAGACCACCCGCAGCTTGGTAGTCAAGCTTTCCTCATTAAAAACTGCATGATGAGCCAAGAAATATGTGGACCCATCTTGAATATTGTATGTTCCAATATCAACAATTTTAGCATGCCCCAACTCTAAATATTCATCTATGAACTTTTTATATTTTTCCAAATACATAGTATTCTTTTTAAACTTTCTCTCCAGTGACAAAAATCTTTGAAGAGCTACTGAGAACGAATCCCCAAGCTGCAACTCTGCTTTCTCAGCCATTAATGGCATTTTGACTACAAATTGTTTATCTTGAAGTTTTACTGACTTGTTAAAGTAGCTTTCAGTCTTTTTAAATTCCTGTGAATTTTGCTTTGTTGCACCCTGAGGTATACTCTCAGCTAGCCAAAATTGTTCCATCACCTCCTCTAACTTGTGATTATCACAGATGGCTAGATTTGTGACACTACTTTCGCTTTTATTATTATTATGCAAAATGCTATTTGGGGGGATAGTACCAGCCACTGTGTAGCCAAACAGGGTATTCTGCAATACAGGACCATTTTGTATTTTAATCTGACCATTTGGTAACAAAATGTTAAAATATATCTCAGCACTTAGTAGAACAGATATTACATCAGTGGAATTAAAAGTTTCATCAGCCAAACAGATATTTTTTGGAATTTTAAGTTTTGATAAATCAAAGGAATGCTGAGGCAAATTGGATGTGATGGAATCTACAACATTGCATTTGACATTTATTTTTACATCATTCACTGGAGAGAGTATTGTTAATTCAACACATTTATTTATTTTTTGATTTTTGTTTCCGATTCCCACTATATTGCTAGTTTGGGATTTTGTTTGCAGACCTAATTTTCCCACAAGCTCTGAAGTTACAAAAGAAACTTGGCTTGCAGAATCAAGAAGCGCTCTGACAATGACATCAGACCCGTGTCTGTCTATTATTTTTACCCGGATAGTAGGTAACAAAACATTCACTGAAGCGTCATGTGAATGCAAACTGACTGATTGTTCAACAGTTGGAATAGTGTCTTTATGCAGGAGAGTATTGTGACCTGCTCTACAGACTTTACAAGTAAAATTAAATCTACACTTACCGGTGTGATCTTTTAAGCACATTGTGCACAACTTTTTACTTTCAACAAATTTACTACGGTCTTCTATAGGAGCCGTTTTAAAGCGAGGGCAGACATACAAAGCATGGTCTGACCCATCGCAGTACAAACATTTGTAAGTACTTTTATTCTTGGTGACAACATTGCTCACCTTGCTCTGAACAGTTGACTTTTTATATTCTGTACTATCTTCAAGCGCTATGGCACGCTTCTCCAAAAATGACATGAACTCATTCATTGTTGGAAGTTGTTCCAAGTTCCTGTCCAGTTGATAAGCACGACAAGTATATTGATCTAACTTTTTAGTCAAGATAGTAATTAAAAGCATATCCCATTTATCGATGGGTTGTTTTAAGTTTTTTAGCGCATGTAAATGTGTTTGTACTTGCGTTATAAATGCCCTTATAGCTGTGGCAGTACCCTTCTGCATGGACGGCAATTCCAAAATGACATTTATATGATTTGAGATTATTCTTGCTTCATTATCAAAACGCTTCTTCAGTAATAACAGAGCTTCCTTATATGATGAGTTAAGCAGAGGTAAATTAACAATTACATCTAGAGCATCCTCTGTCAAGAACTTTCTCAGATAAAAAAGCTTCTGCACATCAGAGAGTGATGTGTTATTATCAATGACTGCAGTAAACAAGTCCATAAATGAGGTATACTTTGTATAATCTTTGCCATTAAATATTGGTACATCTAGATGTGGCAACTTAGATGTGGATACATTGCTACATGTGCGTACCTCATTCGTGTTTAAACTTTTTAAGGCAGCATTTAATTTAGAAATAACAGCAAAATATTTGTTTTCCAGTGCCGATTCATCCTCAGTATCCCCAGGATCCAGGGATAAAATATCTAATTGAACCACCTCATATTCTTTAAAAGTCGCAATCAATTTCTCCTTACGAGCTTCTAGCATCTCGGTGCTAGAAGCGGCAATGTTTATTGGGTCATTTATAAAGTTTTCAATTCGTGTCACAGTACCTTTTAATTGTCCTCTGGAGAGTTTTAGTTTCTTCAATGCCTCCATGATGATGTATAGGTACGTACCGCACAACTTAATACTAGCCGTAACCGTAAGCACTGCACTGCACTAGCACTAATCGCGATCACAACCACGAAGAACATCCACGAACCACGAAGAAACTGAAATAAGTGCGCCGACGCCGCGTTTGTTATTGTTTGATGACTGAAGACCATGAAGATTGACCGAATGAACTGAAGTGAAGCTCCGATTTTTGACAGATTGAAGTTGAAGTTTGTAAGACTGACAGTTGTCAATGCAGGCAACCGAACAAAATAAAAGTGAAGCAAGATGGATTCTCTTTTCTATGAAAAATGCCGGCATCAGCAAAATTTTTATGATGCAATCTGCTGCAATTGCACTTTTTACAGCAACTTTCTTCTTGTTTTTTTTATGTTTCCCCGTGTATAAGCAGGTTTTCCGCGTCTTCTATTGCCGTTTGGAAGCGAGGATTGCACAAATGTCTTCCACGGCCGGCACTCGAACAATGGCTCCGAGCACTCCACGTTTTCAGAAAAACACATATATTGTCCCGCACAACACACACAGGGTATTTTCGAAGGACCACTTTCGCCTATGTTGAGTAAAAGGCGTATAAACTTATTAAAAACTGTATTTCCAATTAAATAGCCAAGAGAAGTGCATTAATACGTCCTAACCGCTAGGGTACAAAATTTGGTCGGGGGGAAAAAATTGTGACAGCTCCTAATGTTGCCACATAATTTTAGTATTGCCATTTACATTATGTTTATTTCCTAAACATTTACAAATTAATTTAATTATATCTTACTAACAAAAACTTATTCTTAATAACAGATACTTTTTTTTTAAATCAGATTTTAGATTTTACTCTGTTGTCGATCTCAAAAATCATATTATTATGAAAATCACAGAATACATTTATGAAACAATGGCAAAGACTTAATAATGTAGACTAGCCCAATTTGTTTTGGTTATAAAACACCAACAATGGAACCACGCCTTGTAAAATAAGATATTATTAGACTATTAGAGTGTGCGCATACCAACGACAAGACTGCAGTAAGACAGTTTATTTTACGTTGACCGTACTACTGTGACACTCAAGTGTATCATTTTTACTACTAGAGCCCCGTGGCGCACACCGGTAACAGCTAGGCACGGTAAAGCAGTGTCTAGTCTGGCTAATCTTTCCAACACGATGCTACAACAGAATACAGTTGTAGCATCGACACGATAAGAAGAAGACTTCTAGTTGTGCAGTTGACACGGCTCTTTTTTACTCGATTCTAGTTAAACGTTCAGACACGTGACTTTAAAATACGTTTTGCGGTATGCGCTCTCCTTTAATACGATCGCTAAGTTGCGCATCTCAAAACACAAAACTTACACTCAAATTTGACCTTTATACTCTTAAGACTACAGATTAATTTCCGTTAAATTATTACTCAGTAAATAGTACATTTGAAAATGTACCTTAGTTTATTGGAATAAGATTGAACTTGCTATGAAAAGAAATAAAAAAGTGTTCGACAAGTTGGCTATTGATCTATTTAGGAAACGCAGACGTGTAATTAAAGCCATGTTTGGTATTACATTTTTGAATCTGTTTATGTTAAATCTTTTGAGATTTGAAGTTCAAGGGGTGATCGTTAAACATGTTTGTGTTTTTTTGTTTATAATTAATTTTATTACATTAACTTTCTACTTTGTTGGATTTAATGTACAGTCATAAAATTATCTGGTCGATTCCGTGATCAATAAAAAATAAATATTTAGATATAAACACGGTAAATGCGTTTAGGAAAGCGTAGTGTAGGACGCCCTCCGGCGAGATGGAGCGACGATCTGCGGATCTGCTGTAGCTGGCAAACACTGGATGAGAGGAGCCGAAGACCGGGCTCAGTGGCGCGTCTTAAGAGAGACCTACGTCCAGCAGTGGACTGATATAGGTCGATGATTATGATGATGATGATGATGACAGTTAAGTGTTCAAATTGTAAGTTTTGTATGTTTTTCTTCTTCAATCTATTTACAGTATTATCAAATCCGTATACTTCAGTGCAACATAGTAGCAAATTCCTGGCTTCTATTTTCTCATGAGCAACCTCACTTCGCTCTGCAATAAATGTCGCACAGTATGCATCATTTACATTGCCGACATGATATACCTTGTTTGCTAGACTTTAAGGTTTCAATTCCTTTGTTATGTGTGTAAGGATTTATTGGTTTAGTACAATGTCACGCCTGGTTAGAGAGACGCCACACGGGCGTTGCGGCTACGCTGCGTCAATTTCAACGCAGTCTAGCGCTGCGTTAACTTTGCGTCAACGCAGCTATTTTTGACGTTTCTCCTACCGCTCCGTTGTTTTAACACACTCCCTTCTCCCCAATTCGTCACCTTCCTATCGTGGTGGTTGAACACGAATAAATGTGACAGACGTCAAATAACGTGCGATTCACATTGGCAGCTTGACAGCTGAAAGATGCTGCGTCATTGCGCGAAGTAAATCGAATACGTTACGATACGTTTACTTTACGATTATCACATTTACTCGTGCTTGCCCCTTGTAACTTTTAAAGCATCGTGTGCCATGTAGTTTAGGGCTCCTGATTGTGTTAAATTGTAACGTAAATAGTTCGTCTAAACAGCAGCTAAGGTTCATCAATGTAATGTTTTTAGGCCAAACTAGCTAAACACGTTCAACATTCGAACGTTAGTGAGCCAAAGATTGTGACATAACCGCTGTCACACGAAAGGAAAAAAGATAAGCGGAGCCGTTTACAGCGATACGAAGTTGCACACGCTACGTACGTACACGTTACGTTGTGAACCTTAGCTGTTGCTTATACGAACCGTTTACGTTACTATTAAGCATGATTGGGGCCCTGATTTGTATACCTATGTAAAACGACGGATCGTCACTGCTCAGTCAACGCAGTGCCAACGCAACGCACAAATAACGCCCGTCTGACACCGCTCTTATAGCAATATGCTTCACCTATTTTAGTAGCCACAGTGGTAATGCTGCCTCTGGGAGAACACTTAGTATGGTGCTATTTATCTGACGATAAAATTTTATTGCTTTGTGTCACGTATCTCATGTCTATACAAGATGGTCAATAATTATGTATATATTTTAAATAGAACTTTATTGGTTTGAAAATAAGGTCTTTATTTCAACTGTTGGTATTAAAAACAGCTTATCAAACTGTAGTTTTAAGAAATTCGGTATTTTTTTCAGGCGTTAACAATTTACGAGCAGAAAGTTACAGACTACTTAATAATATTTTCGCGTCGCAGAATTATTATAAGATATAATTAGTCTTGAATTTTTTTATTCCAACGTGAATTTTTAGTGAATTTCCGATGAAGATCAAGATTTAGAAAAATAAATTCAAATTTTATTAGTTAGTTTAGTTTTAATATAGTGTTTTAAAACTAAACTAACAGCTAGCTTGGCTTACAGAGTTATAGGAGGCACATGATAATAATATAAAGTCACAAGCACCAGATACAATTTAAAAATAAAAAATTAAGCCTTATTACGTTTTCCGTTCCAAACTTTTCTCCAAAAGTTTTATTTAAATACAAACCCTTTGCATCTTGAAAACTCGTAACATGTTTACTACGAGATACAAGAGGACTCAAAATCTAAGCAGAAAGTTACCGTTCGATTCCAGATTTCCGGGCAAACGTTAAAGTTAGTGCTCTGTTTATTTGGACATCCAACGGACCATTTCTGAGTTCTGCTCTCTTGCATTTGTAAATATTGGTTCGGCTTAGGGTTATGAAACCCTAAACATGAGTCTACGATGAACTCACAAGCTCTTTGGAAACTTTTAGAACTGACCAGAGAAATTAAAGTAGATGATGTGTATGTCTTCTTCTTCTAGCGTGTCAATTATACACAACAACAATAATTTTAAACAGAGTTCAAGTAGAACTATGTGTATGTAAAGTTATACGATATTTTTTCTGTAGTCAAGTAATCAAGTAGTATTTTGACTTAGATATCATACAGCATTTATTATGTATATACGAATAGAATAGAAAAAAAAGTGCCACAGATAAAACAAAATACGAAAAAATATTAAACAAAGCATAGCTTAATATTATAGTTTGTAACGGTCTGTAGCTCAACTGTTTCTTATGTGTTTTATATAATATGTATGTACATTTTCAATACTGTAATAGCCGTAAGTTTGTTTATGAATAAAGCTTTTCAATTAATATTAATATTTCTTTGACAGCAAAACAGTGTTCATTAGGTAGTAATATGTACTACTACAACGCTGACCGTGATGCCAACAACAAAAATATATTTACAGATTATCCTTTTGATACGAACCGTTACCGCTTGCAGACCTTTTACCAGTGTTTTTTTTTGGTGGTTAATCAAAAATTCAAACAATTTAATTATAGTTGAAGCTTTGTATGAAATTGTACTTTATTGCTACACAACAATTTGCAGGAAAATAATGATTGTTACAAACCTATTTATTAAATTCGATATCAACTTAAATTACTATAAGTGTTAAACATTTTCTAAATGGACAATGCACACATCGCACTCTAGTTCCGAAATAAGCAAAGCTTGTACTATGGGAACCAGATTACTGATAGAATACTTATATAATTTTATTTTTGTAATTACACCTAGTTACACCGAAACACAGTGCTCTGGGTGGGAATTAAACCCACGACCTACAGCATGGAAGGCACAGAGCTACTACCAACTGAGCTGTGAGGCCTGGATAAAAGTAAATAACGATAATAATCTGTAAATGTCCTTGACAAAAACAAAACTAAATTAGAGTTCAAATCTCAGGAGGCTTATCCTAATTCTTATTTATTCAAAATACATCTAGCACAAATAATTGGATGGCACTAAACTGAAACGCGGTTGAATCCTCAACCAAATTAAATTTCGTCTCGGCATTATTTGCAACTAAATTGCTTTACTGGCGCGATCCTGTCTCAATTTTCTAATTCAAATCAGGGTGACCTTATCTCTGTTTAAATATACCTTTGGTTCCGGCTGGAAATTGAACCTTCGTTTTCAAAAACCAGGGACAAAGTAAAATCACATTGTGGATCTGTTTGTTGAGGGACTTCTCATTTCTTTGGTGTTGATATTACAAAGTGTGGCGAAATCTAAAATAATTTTAGAATAATTTATTATGAGGATAAACCTGTATGATTTATTGTTAATAAAAAATGCTTTAATAAATTATTAACAAAACAGTATTAAATATATACACTTTTTAATATGTTAATTACTGCAGCTTGCAAAGATAAAAAAAAATTAAGACTTTTAACCCTTAAAAGATTTGTATTACTAACCTCAGACAAAAAGCGACACCAATTTCCTTAATTGGCTCAGTTTTGTCAAATTAGTTCAGTAAGTTTATTTATTTATTTATTTATTTATTTATTTACAAATGCTCAACAAACTTACAGTTAAAAACCAAAACGTTTGTTGAGCCAGTTTATACAGTGAGTACTACTACTATATTACAAATATACCTAATTAACTATAATAAGTTAATGTAACTATATAATAAGTTAATGTAACCTCAGTCTGAAATAAATACTAGGTATTTCATATTAATAATCACTTTAACTCAATAAATCTGATTTCCATTTTATATATTTAACTATGCAATACAACGTTTGTCCTTCAAAGCTCTGTTACTAACCGGTAGTTGTCCAATGTTAACCCTGTAACATCTGTCTTGCAATCAATCTCTGAGGGTTTGTCCGGTTTCTTGTTAAAGTCGAGTTGGACGCTCTAGGGATGATCTGCTATTGATCCCGGTAGTATTGTTATAGGTCAGTGTTTGAGACAGTTAGTTTGAGAACTGTTAGTGATTTTGATAGCGGGTTTAAGGGTTAAATTATTATCATATTTTAAATAATTTTTGATCAAACTTTTGTAGTAATAGATATTGTTAAGTTTATGACATGTAATGAAAATGCATCGCAGTTTAGTTGGTGTAGCTCTGCTTTCCGTGTTGTGGGTCGTAGGTTCGATTGTTCGCAAAATATTTATGGCATTCTATATGTCACAGGAGCTTAAAAAAATAATTTACCTTATGCTCGTATTCATTTTACTTTAATATATTTGACTGTTCGTTCTTATAATGGTCTTAGTTATATCTAATAATTTAAAATTTGAGTAGTTAGAATTTTTCATCATTTTCATCATTATTTTGACGTTCTATCAAAAAGGGAAGAGACATATATCTCTAAAAATAAAACGGAACACATAAAAGAAATCCGTTCGGACCGCTTCTACATTTCAAAAGATAAATTAAAACCATTATTCACGTAATTCCCGATCGCGCCGTACGTAATCTATACAAATTGGATCGCGGCACGTTGATACATTGATAGGGGAATTTCAGCTTTTATTTTATTTACAATACGTATGGGAAATTAATAACCGATGTCCAGTCTTCTGGGATATGAGGTTTTCATTTCCCATTTATTTTTTTCACTAGATACTGCATCTGACTTGGGCTGCGTGGAGCTTATTAAAATCTGTTTATATTGTGTAAACATTGAAAACCTTTTGTTGTTCAAATGTGTGTCAAAATTTTAAAGCAAACCTCTGTTTATGAAAAGAAGATGTTAAAAAAACTGATGTATTTAATAAGCACTTACGTATTCTCAAAAGAACCTACTTACAAGCAGTTTAGGTACTTATAGAATATAATAATAGCGTCTGGGGCGTAGAGGGCAAGTAAGCGAAAAAAGTAGATAAAAACGTGAGTGAAACCCAAAAACTTTCAATTATATCGTGACTAGAATGTGAACTAACGACTTTTGATAAAAAAAAAACCCGAGTTTTCCACCCGACCGCCGCCGTATAAAGGTAGACTTTCGACCAGAGCGGCTCCGGCGTCACTGACGCAGCGATAGTAACGCGGCGATAGAGCGATGGTATTATGCAGTACGGTGTCGCGGCGACAGTGACGCCACGTTCGAACGCTAGTTCATACGTTTCCGTACTGCATAATAGGTTCTATCGCTCTATCGCCGCGTTACTATTGCTGCGTCAGTGACGCCGGAGCCGCTATGCTCGAAAGTCTACCTTAAAGCGGTCGCTTCTAAATGTATTGAGGATTTGTACCGTGAAATGGATTGGAAATTCGTTGGGCGGGAAAATAAGTCAAAATTCTGGGATTTACATAAGTCGGCTGAAATCACAGTGCTAAAACCTCCAAGACTCGGTTTGAGGGATTGCTTGTTCCTACTGAGTGAGCAGAGATCTCAGCAGAAAGACTGTGCCGAAGATTTTATTCAAGAAAGTAGGTACTTACCTACTTTTCTGTAGCTAATCAAATTTCTATAGCTAATCAATAATGTTCTTATCACTACGTCCTAGTTTGAAAAGTATTTACTGGTAAAATAAAGGTAATTACTGAGACAAAGTCCAATAAAAAAGAAGACTTGTCTTTCAATGCATCATTATAATTATGTATGTAATGGGTCAGTCTCCTCATAAAAGTAAAATATGTCTTTATCTAAAACATCTATTTTTCTGCCTGTCTTTGTATACCCTGAGGTATACCTTAAATTTCCTGGTAGTTTAATTACCTTGCTAGCTAAGCAGGCAACAGCCTCATTTCCAACCACACAATATGCACATATTTAACTTATCTTAAACTTCCAATTAATTCTTGAACATTCTCTCTTCATTAATAACATAGCAGTAAACATTAACCCCCTATCTTAAAAAAAGTTAGCGTGGACTTTATGTCATCATTACGTATGGTAATCAATACATCAAGTCTGCGTTAACTTTTTATAATATAGACCGTTAATGTCTAAAAACATCAGCTTCTGAAAATAAAGCGCAAAAAAGACAGCGGTAGAAAAAAACTAGACCATCTCATCAAAGTAATTGATATAATTAGTGCCAAACCTTGAACTGGACTTGCAAAAGGACATTCAATTAATACCATTATAAACCAAGCACCCAATAAAGCTGAAAGATGGTCAATTTAAAACCATTTGGCTTTTACAACGCTTCTTAAACTTCATCGAGTACAAGTCAATTAATTAGACCTCCGGCTCTCGACGCTCATTAATGATCCCAAATATTTGGAATTTGAACAATTTGAAGACGAAGCAAGCTGTCTTAGAGAAAATATTGCCGATTCAGAATGTTCACGGAGTTTTGGGTGAAGTGGCCTACTGAATGATCTGCTACGTCGAGCGAGCTTAATACATATTATACACCTAAAAATGTTCTGCAAAAGCGTCGTCTTGTTTTGATAGTAGTTTCTTTTGTAGGCAAAAAAAAACTGTAGCCAAGCCTCATCCGGATGTCGGCTCTATTACAGGCACACGAGAGTCAAAGTCTAAAATGTCTAAATAACTAAAAGAGAGTTTGACGTAACGCATTCTTAATTAAGTCTTATAGGTACCATTTTCGATAGTATTGATCAGTTAGGTTCATTACAACAGAAGTAACCAGTAAAATAATATCAGGTAAATCATCAACTTGGTCACTCTGGACTCACATTGGACATCTTATTACAAAATGTGAGATAGCTACTAAGCGCGGCAATGCAGCCAGTATCTTGGGTACGCTTCCGATTGGTACTGATTTGGATCAGTTGAGCTATCTATAGATCGTTTGCAACGGTCTGTAGATAGCTCAACTGTTTTCTTATGTATTTGATATGCCTATGTACATTTTGAAAATACTGTAATAGTCGTAAGTTTGATTGTGAATTAATAAGCTACTAAGCATACTAAATGAGCTCTCCAGCTCAAATAACAAAAGTCTAGTCATTGTTGCCAAAGTCATCATCATCAAAACTTAAATGATGATGGTCCTATCGTCTCAAGTTTGAAAAGAGCCGACATTGTTTTCGAGAAGTTGTTCTGAAAGTACGCCATATGTGATGCCTCAGGGCACACTCGCACGACACGATATTCACTTGTTCTGTCAGTTGTTTGAACAAAAATATCGTTGTTGTCGCCGACACGGATGTATGGAATATTTCATTATTATTTATTATCATTTACAGAATTTCATAGTCCCAAACTAAAGAAACCTTTTATACAAGAATGTTTTTTTTTCTAATTACAATGATATCATCCAAACATAATTGTTTATCATCAAACAAGTATAGTTTTTGGTAGAGATCAAATCATATTTAGCTAAGACACTATCCATGACAGCTTCATTTTTCTTAAGCCTTTGACAGCTTAAAATATATCGCCATCTCTTTTTGTCGTAACCGAAATCAACAAAGACATTGTTAACACTATCATTACAGTCAATTTATTTTTGAAAAGTCAATTACAGAACAGACATCAACATAAATGTCATTGGCAGTGAAAACACTGTCTAACTACGAGTAGTTCGGAAACTACGCTTTATGAGCAAGATCTCAAAACAAACACCTAAATCTTAGTAACAGCGGCACCAAACACTAACAATTAAGTAAAGTAATATAAAATAATACTCGCAGTAAAATAGTCTCAGTAATAGACACCACGGGCTAAGCTGATAGTTCTCATTCGTAAACTTACAAAGTAATTCGTTGCAATTTTGTCTAAAGTTATTTCGTGTCTATCAGCGATCGAGTATTTTAACTTTGTAAATAATAATAAAATTAAAATAGAGAGCGTAAATTCAGAATCACTTTTGACTGATTATGATTGCAATCATGTCTTTATAGAGTTTTTAAATACACTCGAGAGCAATGAATCCGGGTCACTTAAAGAATGTTAAAAATCTCGGAAACTAAAAATGATAGGTTAATGCAATAAATTGTATTTAATAGACAATGTAATACTCCGTAAATGAAAGTAAAAAAAATATGAGTCACCATACATTTTATTAACACAAAATTACATAAAGAAAAAAACTGCTGATCTCTCCTTAAAACAAAAATAGGAAACATGAAATTTTTGAACTTTATTACGATTTTCTTGAATTTTAATACTTCGTATTGCCTCCTCGTGCTTCCATTACTGCGTTTACGCGGTTTGGCATGCTGTACACCAAGTTCCTTATACGATTTTGGGGAATATTCTCCCATTCCTCTGTGAGAGCAATTTTGAGCTCACGAAGCGTGATTGGGGGAGGGTTTCGTTGTTTTACGCATCTGCCTAGCTCGTCCCAAGCATGCTCGATCGGGTTGATATCCGGGCTGCGCGCTGGCCACTCCATACGAGTAATGTTCATCTCTTGAAGGTAGTCATTCACAATCCTACCTGTATGAGGTCGGGCATTGTCATGCATAAATATAGCATCCTCACCTAAATTGACCATAAATGGACCAACGTGATCATTGAGGATTTCTTCCACATATCTTACGCTAGTTAAAGAGCCGTTTTCTATGATCACCAGCTCTGTGCGACTTTCAGAAGAAATTCCGGCCCACACAAGTACAGACCCACCACCGTAGGCTACTTTTTCTTCGATGCATGCTTGCTTGAATCTTTCCCCTGGTCTTCGATACACTCTGTGTCTTCCATCGTGCTTGTAGAGCATAAATTTTGATTCGTCGGAGAACATAACTTTTGACCAATCTTCAATACTCCAATTTACGTGGCTCTGGGCATATCTTAGTCTCGAAATACGATGCCCACGCTCCAGTTTAGGGCCGTTTGCAGGTCTAAGGGGTTTTAAGTTAGATTCAGCAAGCCGACGTCTTACTGTCCATGCACTTGGGTTACTTCCTCCGAGGCGTCGAAACTGATTGGTGAGTTCAGTTCCTGTGAGAAAGCGATTTCGAAGCATGGTGTTCACCAAGTATCGGTCTTCTCGTGCTGTGGTACACCTGGTTCTGCCCGTTCCTGGTCTGCGTAGGTTAGAACCAGTTTCTTCGTAACGTCGGAGAACTCTTTGTACTGTTGACAGCGACACACCGACAGTCCTGGCTGTATCGCACTGACTCCGGCCGGTTTCCAGCATTGTAAGTATTCTGGTGCATTCTTCAGGCGTAAGCGACATAATTTCAGCTTGAATAATGAATATAGAGCACTATCAACATGGTTTATGTACCCACATAAATGACAGATTACAAACAAAAGCAAAACCAAATGCTGTAATTTCGTAGTTTCATCCTCGAAAGTGGCCCTTTTTAAAATTTGATTTTTTTATGATATAACTTTACAATAACTAAGAAGTTTTAATACCTTCATTTAAGGAGTATTACATTGTCTATTAAATACAATTTATTGCATTAACCTAGCATTTTTAGTTTCCGAGATTTTTAGGATTCTTTAAGTGACCCGGATTCATTGCTCTCGAGTGTAGTTAACTCTTACTTGCATTTTACAATAGATACAATTAATTTTCTAAGCACTCATCCTTCCAGAATTAAAGTTAAGAAACCAAATAAATAAAACCACATATAAAATTCATAATTCTATTTTGTAACATTTTCTAAATCAACGGAAATTGTAACAAAATGGCGTCACGAGTTTTCATTACAAGATGGCGCCGCCAACGCTAAAAAATAGACTTCATTACTACCGCCATAAATGTGACAACTTCAGAAACCCCTTCAGCCCTGCCAATCTAAAACTTCCCTAGACAAATTAACCTAATCTGAACCAACATAAAGACCATTTATTTCCCCTTAACAATCTGCTTTCATTTCTAAGCCCCTGAGACTTGTTCAATCCTGGACGATGTGATTTTCGACTTAAACCTAGAGTTTTATTCGTTTCCTCATGGGTCTATTCTCAAGAGGTCTTTATTCCCAATAGACCTTAGATAAGTATAGAGGAAAGTCGAATTATCAGTCTAAAAGGTGAAAGTCTCATGAGATCGCTAAACTTCTGAAACAGGCTGCATAAAAGATCAATTTACAATCCGAAAGATTAACGCTTTGAGTATCAAAGCTTCGGTTATCAGTAATAACAATGTCTTTGAAAACTGTACGTCTTGAATATCTATATAATATTCTTGTATCACTAGAACGACTGAAGCCTGTGGTTGAGTTTTTATTGTCAACTCTTTCTCATTATTTTCACTATTAAAGTGCACCAGTTATACAGTTGGTGAGGTCAAAACTACGAAACTGCATGACCAATTTCACTAATTGCACTAATGCTAAGGTGTAGCAGAGCGGATGGTGTGCTATAAAAGTGTACAGCGCAAGGTAGCTCTCATAATCGCGCTAACTATACCTACTAACATTTACACTACACCACTTAGGTACACTGTACCTACATTATCCTAGCTTCGTTGAAGTTGGTAGAATTTAAAAAATTCTTAGTGGTGTATCATACAAATAAAGACAAACCATTCTTAAAGAGCACGAATGTGGTTACACTCCCATGCAAAACTAATAGACACAGTACAAATAATTGTTTGCCATTGGTTGTTGTTTTTTTTTTTATTTATTTATTTACCATTTTAAAAGTTTACATAAGTTACTTTGTTGAGTAGCATTTCGTAAACCACAAGGTTTGTAGTCGTTGTAGTTGTTCAGTCACCGTCTCGACACGTTACCATCAATAAAAAGTGGCTGGATCTGTTAGCCAACTAGCAACTAGTGCAATAAGCGGAAAGCGCGTGGATTTTTTAAATGTTTTTTTAAGCTATTGCATAGCTTCTATCGTGGGCCTTGAGCGTGAAAACCAAATCCAGAAATACCGTTATGAAAAAACCTAACGAAAATAACCTAACACTGCGCATGCGTAATGCAGCAAAAAATGCTATGCAATGCTTGCTTTACCGCGGCAGTCCCCGAGTGCTACACGTTTGTTTTTTATATTTTAGATTTTAATTAGGTTTAGTTTTATAATATAAGTTTACTATAGGTACTGCTTATCATTTCTGGTGTAAATACCAGTCAGCAAACGAGTTTAACTTAAAAACTGTGTAAAAACTTGACTTATTTCTGAAACGCTCTGGAACTTACCCTTCTATATTGGAAGAAAGAGTTTATTACTCTCGCCCAACAAAAAGCCGGCGATCAGTATGTTTACTCCCGGGCTTAGAGATTAAGGATTGTTCGATAAAGGTAAAACTATACTATAGTTCTTACTTCAGCATTACACTTTTTAACAAATACGTCAAAAAACTGTAAAAATTATAAGCAGATTGCACATCGAGACTGCCTCTTGTGTTGTTGCGATGATTACAAAACAATACCTACAGATAACGATATCACTCAGTAATAAAACCTACTTATTCCTAAAACTATACTTTTTCCTGTGTGGATAAAAATACCACTTACTATGCTGCATTTCATTGTCTTCGGTTACCGTATTCGCCGAATTCGAATATCAATAAAGAGCCAATCAATAAGAAGACTTTTCAAATAAATCAGTAATAGAAGCTGGAGGTTGCATTTAAATGTAGTTTCAGCAAGGAATGGATCGTTGAAGGTAAGGTGTTTTATTTGCCGGTATTTCTAACAATGCTTTTTTGTAGTTTAACGAGGCGAAGGTGAAATAACCTTTATAGAGTAACTATTAAAAAGATTTACGAACAAATGTTTCGCTTAGTAGGTAGGTATGGCCTTCGTTTCGACTTCCATGTTGTTCATTTTAATGTGCCTAGCGCAATAGAAATATAAATTAATGTGCTTAATTATTATTACTACTTTAATTATTTATTATTTTGATTTTAATTGAAAACATTTCTGAATTATTAAAAATAAATAAAGGTGGTAATTACAATAATTTTAAATTCACCGAAAAATATTTCTAAATGCTTACGGAGTTTATGGTAATTACAATAATTTGAAATGCACTAAGTGCGTTGAATTTTTATAAACGTGTGTCTATTCTAGGATTATGTATGATTATGATATATTTTGTGGGTATTTAAGTCCCAGAAACTAGAAGTTATTAACGACAACCAATTTCCAAAAGATTCCAAATAAACAGAATTACATTTCCAAAACAATCAACGCCTCTCGAAAACGAAAATATCTCTGAACTGAATCCCAGACAATTAGAAGTTCAGGACTTTGAATGTGAAGGGTTCATAAAGTTATATGTTTTAAACAAAGAATTTGGGTTAATACCCATTAAATTCGCACGAAACTATGTGTTTTCCAATAAACAACTTGGTAACAAGTATTAATTAAAAATACCCCCCACTTTTATATACGTGCTAGTGTTCTAGTCAAGCCCTTTCATTTTATACCCATATTGATGGAGCAGTGAAAATTTATGTGATCCGCCATTTTGTGGCAACGGCCATTTTTAACAGATTTTTATCAAACATAGCCAATTATTGTACCTTTATCCGCACTTCCGATTACCTATTTCACTATTCAAATAAAAAAGCAATATCAATATCAGCTCATCCGTTCAGGAATTACGATGAAGACAGACACACACATAGAAAGCCCAAACTTATAACAGCCCGTCATTTTTGCGTCGAGAGTTCAAAATATATTACATTCTGTAACATGTAGACGCCTAAGAAGATTTGGCACGTATGACCAATGCAATATGCGTATTTAGCTACATTAATATTTTAAGAAAAAAACAAAATAAATGATAATTTCATTGTACTTAGTGTATTATTATTTTAATATTTTATTCTATATTAAATAAGTTACTGCTATACTTAGCTTATTGGTATTCTAAAAAAACCTATATTTCACAGTAAACGTATAAAATTTACGAGTTTTTGTTTTATTAAGACTCGCCTTTTTACTATCAATTTGGATTTTTATTACTTTTGTAATATATTTTAATATGTTAGTAAGTTAATATTTTGTTAATATATTGAATTTTGTTAATAAATGTAATTCTACTATTGTAGGTACTGATTAATTCTGGAATATGTATAATCTATTATAAGTATTACTCAATGAACTATTTAAAAGGAGAATGGGCACTTTGGGCCACGACTAAAACAAATTGTCCCTCAAGGTTGCCACATAGTATGTTTAAAAGGGCTTTTTTATGCCAATATTTTAATATAATTACGGAAAAAATCCGTCCCATGGAAATCGAGATATTTCGATGAAATTGTTTTTCATTTAACCTCATATAACTTAGAATTCTGAAGGCCCACAAGAATAACTGTGATGGCGTTTAAAAGAGCATTAAAAGGCTTTAATTATTTCTCAGATTGTTTAAAAATCCAACCTGTGGAAATTGAGTTATTCCTGAAAAACTGTGGTATTGCAAAAAATAAATACAGTTTTTCGGAAATATCTCGATTCCCTCAGGTTGGATTTTCAAACAATCTAAAAACAAATTAAGCCCGTTTCATGCCCTTTTCAACGCAACTGCAGACATTTTTGTGGGCTTTCAGGATTCGGAGTAATACGACGTTAAAATAAAAAACTGTTTTTCAAAATATATCGATTTCCATGGGATGGATTTTTTAAATAAAAATAATAAAAGGTAGGCCTTTAAAAGCCCTTTTAAACATATTATGTGGCAACCCTGAGGGACGAGTTTTTTAGTCGTGGCCCACGCTCCATACAGAATCGCCCATTCTCCTTTGACATGCCTTGTACATTTATTGTAATAATTATGGCGATATAAATTTAAAAAAAAAAAGAAAAAAAAAAAACGATTAAGTATGTATTACAATATTATATACCTACAGCTAAATTTTATTATGAATATAAGTATGATAACGTTACAAAGTAATTACTTGTCTAGTCCTTTTTGGATTGAAAACAAAGTTCGGAGCAACTGCCCGGAGGCACGCTCATATTTATGAATTTTGTAACTAATCCCTAAAATACACAATTTTCATCCCAAAAAAAATACTCAACATAGATACTCAGTTTGTACTTGACTTTGCTATTATAAATATCCTACTAATATTAAAATTAAAGTGTGATGGATGGATGTTTGTTAGTCTTTCACGAAAATACTTCTAAATGAATTGTAATGGAACTTTACAATGATATAGTTTATACGTTGGATTAACACATAGGCTATTTACAAAGATATTCTGTGAACTGATAAATAAATAACGATAGCAAGAAGTCGCGGGCAACAGCTAGTAATACATGAATGACATTCATGCCACCTAATCACAAACAATGCATAGCTTGATCTATGGGAAGTTGGTTGCTCATAGAACGAATAAAGATTTTCGCTGAATTCATAGAATACAGCTTGATTAATAGATGAGATCATACTTCATTAGTGTATGTGCTTGATTAGCCAAAGCACCGTTAGAAGTAGTGATTGTCACATAACATCGTGGGCCATAAGTTTGTACCGCTGTTCTATAAAAAAAAAACACAGCTTCAAATGAAGTTCACCTAATTTTGATAACCAAAGTCTTACCTTACGTATTACGAACTCTTTGAAGATCAAAGAAAATAGCTAATACTCTACTTTTCCACGAAAATAAGCTTGGAAATATTAATTTATTCTGTTTTTCTATCTATTTAGCGGTCAAAGGATCGTATCGTATTATAGTTAATGGATAGCTTTTTGAATATTGTTAAAATATAATAATAGATTAACTTTTGGGATTCGTTTTATAGATTCATCTGTAGATTATAATGATGCTTATTTTTATTATATTTCACCTGTTTTATTATCTTTTATTCACAAAACTTTTTAGATACTTTCGAGAGGAATTGGTGGAAAAAAGCGGAGACTAGGGACGAGTAGAAGGACTTAGAGGAGAACTTTGCCCAGCAGTGGAACGAGATAGGTTAGAGAAAAAAAATATCACAAAACATCAATTTTGTAATTAAAAGCTAGAACTGTATTACACACACTAAATACTGCAACTCTTATTCTTCTAACGATTGTGTTCGCGCCTTTTTGAACGTCAATCTCTGACTGACATTGACATTTATCAATTTTTTATTTTTTTTTATTTTTATTTGCTCTTCGGAGCAGGCTAAAGTTTTAGAACCATACCGCCTAGTCTTACGTAAATGTTTTTCTCTTAAATTAGTTTATTTTCTTTATTATTTTATTTACAACGTCTTCCCGTTCACTTTACACTTCTATCATAAAGCATTCACTTTACAGTTATGTTTTTCTCATAAGTTAATTTGTTTTCTTCAATATTTCATGCATTCACTTCACAGTTATGTTTTTCTCTTGAGTTAGTTTGTTTTCTTCAGTATTTTATGCATTCACTTTACAACTTTACAGTTATGTTTTTCCCGCCATCCTCAAGATTTTTCGTACGTTATGTTTCTCTCCTATGTTAACCCGTTTTCTTCAGTATTTCATGCATTCACTTCACAGTTATGTTTTTCTCATAAGTTAGTTTGTTACAGTAAATGTTTTTCTCTTAAATTAATTTATTTTCTTTATTATTTTATTTACAGCGTCTTCCCGCCATCTTGAAGATGGCGGGAATCCTGACATTTATCAAATTGCCGAAACGACAGATCACAAACAGAAGGCACAGACTAACCTAACAGTATGGATCAAATCTGGAAATCTCTACCACATCTATTTATTCAATTATTTAAATCATTGATCTAAGCTTATAGTCCGCCATTTTGTGGTAATTGTTTCGTGCAAAATGAAATAGCTAACTTAAAACAGGCAACATCCCTCAAAGCAAATGAGGTGTAAGCCGGGAATGTTCTTTATCGGGTCCACAGTAACCCGCTTTGAGCTTTGAACCTGTAGCATTGTTTTATTTAACCAACGAAAGGGAGGAGGTTCTTAAGTTGACTTCTCAGAGTAGTTCGATTCTAGAAATTTATTTAGCATTTGTATACTGCTAGCCAACATTGCTATCCATTCAGGTACTTACTTAAACTTAGGAGTTAACTATTTTTGTGAAAATTAGTAATAGTTTTAATGAAAAGAAATTGTTTTATGTATTTTTTATTATCATACTTAGTTTTTTTATTAGTTTTCAACTAAGTCCATTAGGTAAGTAATTATATTCTGTAATAATAATGAGATAATAACTAAAATGCTTTCCTAAATCTAATTTTTCAAAATTTGATCTCGTGGTTGTGTTTATGTTTTTCACATCCAAAAGTAGTGCTATAGACTCCGGTTCATTTTTCCGGATTCCGGATTTACGATGTATCGGTCTTGACCGGACGGGACGAGCGACATAAATCCTTAGTGATTCTAGAAACTCGGCCAAGAAAGGGCAAAGAGAATCATGAATATAAAATAAGATGATGCAAAAATATTGTAATACATACATAACTTACTTAATATCTGACGACCGATGTGGCGCGGCGGGCGAAGGTCCGCCTGCGACGCGTAGGTTGCGGGTTCGATTCCCGCCTTGGGATATTTTATATGTGTGTTCTAGATATTTTATATGTAGGTATAATAATATATCTATCCAGTGTCTTGGGTACGCTTCCGATTGGTACTGATTTGGATCAGTTGAACTATCTATAGATCGTTTGCAACGGTCTGTAGATAGCCCAACTGTTTCTTATGTATTTTATATGACAATGTACATTTTGTAAATACTGTATAGTCGTAAGTTTGTTTGTGAATAAAGTTATATATCTATCTATGTTAATGTATTGTATTAAGTATGTCAGTCTCCTAGTACCCATAACACAAGCTCTGCTTAACTTGGTGCTAGATGATGCTGCGTAAATTGTCCAGCATTATTTATTATTTAATATCATTGCTCGACCATATTTAACTTTTTATAAAAAAATGTAGGTATACTTACCTAAATATATCAAAAGGCAGCTTTAAATTCGTACACTGTTTTCAATATTTACATACATACTTAACAAAGTTAAATGTCAATGATGTGATGTAACTAACTAGAACAAAGAGACATCAAACTAAATATCTACATCCTTGACATGCCCTGATTATTTGACAAGAGAATGGGATCTGATATCAACTGATATTATACATAATATTGATAGCACGATAGTGATTAATGCTAAACATCGTTGTGTAGAAAATAATTACTTATAGATCGTTCGAAACGGTCTGTAGATAGCTCAACTGTTTTTTTGTATGTTATATAAGTATTCCTATGTACATTTAGTAAATACTGTACTAGTTGTAAGTTAATTTGTGAATAAATCTCAATTATAATCCATTTGTATCATAAAATGAAATTGTTATTCCTACTTTATCTGATTAATCAGCGGATGTTAGATCTTCCATTTGTTTAGAATCAAAGTTATTCTTTGATACAAATTCTTTGCATAAAAATTTAACCGTGATCGCGCACATGAACCACTAACCTAGATATTCACTCAACCCGTCGTCCCAGAAGTTGATAATTATGAATATTGTAACCCATTTGTGTCTAAGTTTCAACTTATAACTAGGATGACATGATACACGTGAAGGTATCTTAGTGTTGAGAAGTTTGGTGATTTCTGCGGAAGTGATCTTCCTTCCGGTTTCTAGTTTAGTTCTGCTAGGTAAATTAACTTATCTAATATACTTAGGTATTAAATAGTAAGTTACTTAATCAGAAACTTCGACGAATAATTGAGTTCAGACGAATATTTTAAAGCAACAAACAGACCTAAGTAAGATAACACAAATTATGTAAAGAAATTCTTAAAATGTAATCGAGGATCTCAAGGATTTGCTATAATTAATTACTTGGTAAATATATAATTGCTATATTATGTTCTAAAAGTCATCTTGTGACACAAACATAATTTTAAAGCATTTGTATTAAATTTAAATTTAAACAACCTAGCGACCCAAAATCTTTGTTATAATTCACACAAACATTTTCACAAACATTGCTTAAAAAATCTACAAAATTTTATACCAAACGGTTACATTTTCTAGAACAAATCGTGTCGAACCAAACCCGTATTACTTCTGAGACAGATTTAAGATTTGAATCTATGTTTTATGCACGACGTGCATGTACACTTCGACCGGAAACTTATCTAGACATGAGTTCTTGTGCAGCGAGTTTATTAACATTTCAAAGAATTTTCGCTGCGTTTGTGGAAAGGATACATAGGAAAAGGTGGGTGCTAGCAGTGCTTTTCGAAGTTCACTTACCTTTAGTTATAACAAGCTGATGTAACATTTGTAACTATCACGGTTTTTGAACATAGTTTTCTTTATATACGGGATATTTATTTGTGAGTTTGATTCATCATCATCATCAACCTATATCAGTCCACTGCTGGACGTAGGTCTCTCCCAAGACGCGCCACTGAGCCCGGTCTTTGATTATTTCGGCACAATTGCATGCGCCATGATCACGGGTCGAACCGTGACCCAACGATGTGCAGTAACTTTTGGTGTGAAAGAATCCAGAGTATTTATTGCTATATGTTGTAACGATTTCACTAAAATATAAGAAGAACCAAGAGTAATTAATGTGTTAACCAGCTTTAAAACAAACTTGATATATGGGTTCAGCTAGTTATATGAAACTAAATAGTTCTTCAACCTCTTCACAGTCCAGTTAGTGGTCGACTTCAAAGCGAAGAACGGATTTAGATTTCATAATTTTCTTTCATCTGTGAATTTATTTGACCATCCGTCTGTCTGGTATATAATATTCGTTTCGCTTGGTATGGAATAAAATATTATTATCGGTTTGTGGTGGTTATGTGTTTCGTAATATTTTAGCTAGTATGGGCACATAGGCGATGTCAAGATCTATTTATATTGGACGTTATCGAGTAGACGTCGTGCTATTGTCTATGAGATTTTGATAGTTTCAATACTTTTGAAACTAGCAATCTACAAAACTGAGTTCGACATGTAACTACTACTTGTATTACTTCAAAATTACTAAATAGATCTTGATGATATTGATTTGGAAG
Organism: Ecliptopera silaceata; assembly: GCA_932527185.1. Taxonomy (NCBI): domain Eukaryota; kingdom Metazoa; phylum Arthropoda; class Insecta; order Lepidoptera; family Geometridae; genus Ecliptopera; species Ecliptopera silaceata. Next base: position 10,159,371 of record OW052194.1, on the reverse strand, counting down.
TAGGTATCTACCTATGAAGTGTGACCTACCAACCAAAAAAATAAATCGTCAGATACATTGAAAAAAAAAACAACATTATTGAAGTCTGTTAATAATGTAAACTTTAATAATGATGACATAATTTTCCTTTGTTTTAGAATTTTGTTCTAAAGTATCTTTTTATGAATTTAATAAATACCCACCCTTTGACAGTTCTGATGGAGAAAGCATGTCGAACCGTGTCCCTGAAATTGTTTTGTAAATTGATACGTGACCTGATTCAAAAAGTTTCTTATTTTTCAGATAAATGAGCTCTTCGTGCAAAGTTATATTTTTAGGTCAATGGAAATTAAGATATACCTACTAAGTCATTTAAATTTGAACGCGAATATCATAAATGAAACCAATTGATATCATCACTTTTTAAAGTAGAGTTGTGACATAATCTAATTATGTATGAATTATTAAGGATAATCCAAAAAATATTGATTTGCATGAAACTTCATCAAAACACAAAAAAAATTATAACAAATACAGTCGAGCTGAAAATGAACCCCGACTATGAATTTGGTTAAAATAAAATTCTATGATTTAGAGAAAACAGTAGAAGTTAATTGTTTTATTCTGCGCCAGTTAAGCTTTTATTGTTATAACTACATAATAAATTAGAGTATTCTATAGAAAAAAAGATAATTACAGTTAGTAGATATTCAAATAAACATCCTCAAAATTTTACATTTAGCATTGAAAATTGTTCTTAACGTCATTTTCCGGCAATTTTCCTAGAAAAAAACCCGAATCAAAACAATTCCAAAAATTCATTTGTAAAAATACCCATCGCTGATCTCTAATCATGATTAAGATTGTTTGTTTATTTTGTTACTTATTTATGTTTTTTTTACTTATGTATTTGCTTTTGTACTACTCTGTATGCTACTGTATAAAGATTGTCTATGCTATTGTAGTAATTAATTTTATTTTTCTAAGATCTACGTAAAACACAAACTCGAATGAAATAGGTGATCTTATTATATCAAATAATATTTCAAAATATGTAATATATTTGGTTGGAAATAACGTCGGTCTAATCTGTAAATCAAACTTACAAAAAAAGAAACTTCCAACTTCCTCCGTTTCCATCCGGTAAATGAACAGAGATGGATGATACAGATGAAATACAGATAGAGCGAGATAGAATATTAATGACTTCTGTCCTATGGTAACTATCATAAATCTGTGGCTTTTTCTGGTATGATGCGACATCCTGTATACTTTTATTGTTTCTTGGTTTGATGAGCTTTGAAGCAAGTTCTTAGAAAAAAGTATGACAAAAGTAAGGTTAACTGATGTTAAGTATCTAATCTATCTATACTAAGAAGCAAAATTTATAAATAAACATTTATTCTGAAATTCGTCACTCATGAATGAATTAGTTACAACAAAATATGTTTTAAAGCATGCCTAACATATGTATTTGTGGTCTAGTGCTCCTAAGCCTAAGGTTTGAATTGGGTTTAAATTTAGATACCTGCTTATATATTTTATTCTTTTTGGACAATATAATGTGCGAAATACTTACGAAGAAAAAGCTTACCTTTTATAACGGTTGGTAGAACTTCAACGATTTGGTTAACTAAACTAAGCAAAGCTTGTACTATGGGAACTAGATTGTTGATAGAATACTTATATTATTTTTTTTTTTTTGTAAATACATATGTACTTAGATAGAATAGATAGTAACACCCAAACACAGTACAAATATTTACGTTCATCACACACAAACATTTGCTCTGGGTGGGAATCAAAGCCATGATCCACAGCATGGAAGGCAGAGCTACTACCAACTGAGCTATGACGCCTGTCAAAGTTATTAATACTAGGTCAACTATTAACATTCCTTTTATGTTATATTTATAACGAAGTTTCAAGTTGTGAACCATTTCTCGAACTAGCAAACTCCAAACAGTAACCAACCATGTTGTAATCTAAGAGCAAGATTCAGCAATTCAGTGCAAATGAACAGCTAGCCTGTTGCACCTCTGATTATGCTCTAATTTGCTTACGAATACTAGTATCTTGTCACAAGTACACGGCTCTGGATTTGACAGTTATGACATTTGGTGTGTCTGTTTACGGTATATCATATAAAAAGTTAGCGCAAACATCAAGTCTTGTCAAAGTCTCGGTGATATATTTTTTTTATGCATTATAGGCAAACTCTTGGCCGCAATCACATCTGATGATGTCTAACCGTGTCTGATCATAAGCGATCACTAACCTTAAACAACTACAATAGTACTTTAAAGTTAGAGTGTCCTCAATACTTTTTGTCTGATTTAAGCTATATTTATAAGATAGACCGTTAGTCTAAACTATCTTAACTTCTTCGAAGCGACGCGTGACCCGAGGGCTGGTGAGTATCTGGCCCAACGTATCAGCATTGCTATTCAGCGCGGCAATGCAGCCAGTGTCTTGGGTACGCTTCCGATTGGTACTGATTTGGATCAGTTGAACTATCTATAGATCGTTTGCAACGGTCTGTAGATAGTTCAACTGTACTTCTTATGTATTTTATATGAATATGTACATTTTGTAAATACTGTATAGTCGTAAGTTTGTTTGTAAATAAAGGTATATTTTCTTAACTTCTAAACTAATTATATAAAGAGGAAAGATTTGATTGTTTGTTTGTTTGTTTGCATCGAATAGGCTCCGAAACTACTGGAGGACCGATTTCAAAAATTCTTTCACTGTTGTGTAGCTACATTATCTGCACTGAACATTGGCTATATTATAATGATATTTTTTATATAGGCTACCCGTGCGAAGCCGGGGCGTACTACTAGTGTATTATAATTTGGGATGTGTTCTGCAGGTGCTGTCCGACTTTAAACATTTCTCTGATTTTAACATGCAAATTTGTCTTAAGGCGGCATCCGTGTGCATGTGTAAAGGTCTTAAACTTAGTTGAAGGGGATCTTCAGAACTTGTCCGGACGTGCAGAAGACGCTTTCAGGTTGCAGAAATGTTAATAGTGTTTGAAATTCAAAATAAATTATGTTTAGGTCTTAATTATTTCAATTTATTGTAGGTGTTCGTAATTTTGAAAGTTTTCCGCTTAAAAGTTTACTAGAATTAATAAGTTAAATTGTTTTAATTAATTATAACGATTTTATTATTATATATTGTTTTTGGTTTTATCTACGCCTACATACTCTAAGATCTGATTAATCTTAGCTATTTTCATGCGGGATTAATCAACCCCCAAGAACCTGAATGGCACTGTACAATTTAATAAAAAAAAGACCCCTTTCTTTGATAACTTAATAAAAATATTATTATTAACATTCTTTATTACTATTAAACCACTAATGGATAAACAAGGTGAACCAATTGATGGAACCGACCCCTTTACATCCAAGCAACATTAGTTCTTATTGCAGAGATATAAAGTTTGAAGTGGCATGGTTATTTGGTATCAAAATGTGGTCTCATCAAACAATTGACCCGTATCCATTGAGGCAATTGGAGTCGTGGAGATGTGGGGTACGGATATATCTGATAGCTCATTTGGTAATCAGTAATTGACAAGATAATCTTGTTCCTAAGGCATTCTACAATCCTAGTAGGTATTATTGTATTACTAGGATTGTAGAATGCCATATTTAGTTCCTAACCTAGTTTAAGACAAAGACTACCCTTTGAACGGTACCTTACTTCAAAATGGTAAGTTTGAAGAAAATGCTAATAATTTTAAGAACGTCTATTTGCAAGAAATAATTTTCTATTTAAACCAACTGTACTTATTTCTGCCACCAAGCATTGTTGTGTTCCGATTTGAAGGATACAGATAAATTACAGGTATACATCATCTTTCGTCTCAGAGTGATTCCAATGTGATGTGTTTCCGTTATCGGTAGTACTCATGTAATTAGGTGTATCATCATCATCATCATCAACTTATATCAGTCCACAGCTGGACGGTGTCTCTCAAGACGTGCCACTGAGCTCCGGTCTTCGGCTCTTCTCAGTCGGTGTTTGCCAAGGTGTTTGGGTGTTTCACCATAATTTATTATGAAAAATTAAAGCATCGACCTCTATCGTATTTGTCTAGTCTATATCAATTCTAGCTACGAAAGGCAAAATCACCAAGAAACAATAAAGTTGATTCCTCATCCATATGGAAGAAACTAATTCAATACAAGCAGAAAATCAAGATACAACATTTGGCTTGTGTCATTTCTAACGGGATGTTATTGCAAAACCACCTTTATTGCGATGTGATAGGTACACTTTTGTATTTATAAAATATATTTTGTATCTTTTATTATTGTGATGTAATATTTTTTGGATGAAATACAAATTATGAAAATGTTGTCAAGAAAAAAAATATTCCATGCCTGAGGCAGAAACGACGCGGTCTATTTATATAACCTATTTATATAATATTAACACCACTTTTTTTCGTTTGCAATATAATCACAGTTAACAGACTTAGAACTGAGGTAGTTCAACACGACAAAGTTCAAAGGATAAGCAAGCAAAAATGGCAGTGAATCAGCTATCTTTGCTATAAAAATTACTATCGTTGAAGCGAACATTTACAGAAGCGAAAACCATGTTAAGACAAGTAAAATGAAGAACGCACTTCGACAAAAACCGAAGTTTTGCAAAATGCATAGCAAACACTGGACGAGAAGATCTGAGACTGAACTCAAACGCGTTAGGAAACACTTAAATCCAACAGTGATCTTATATAGGTTAATCTTCTCTTCTACACGTTGATGATGCTCTCAAACATTATTTTTCCAAAACTTGGCCATATAGGTTAATGATGATGATAAACATACAGAAGTGATGCTGCTAAATATGAATGTTACTATTAAATCTGTATATTATCTGGTGCTAAGGGCCCTCATCCATTATCCGTTATTAGGGTTAGGACAGGCTATCGTTTTGATTATTACTATGACGAGATTTTGCTTATCGCTTTTGTCGTAGTGTAATTACGCCTTTATTAGTGTGGGACCACGGTGTTTAACATTATCGGGGTGATCTTTACTTATTGTACGAATGTTATTATTTTTTGGGTTTGGTATACGAATGTTTGGTTATTATTTTGGTTTAAAGGCACCGTGGGATATTTATTGAAACTCGGTTTTGTGTTTGTGATTTACTACGAGAAAAAAACAGTCGTTTGTATAATGGCGGATTTAGGGTGGTAATTGCATAAATATTAATATAATTATGTACTCGACCAACAATTCAGTTGCCATTATCTAGATGGCAGTGTAATAAAATATCCATGAATAATATAACCAAGAGCGGGTTAGACGGTATAAATCTTAACTTTGCTAATAAAACAGTACAGTAACTAATAAATAATTTTATAAATCATTTAAAGCAACCCTTGCTTTATAATTATAAAATCTCTTTTCACTTTGAATCGCTTATACTTTAATGCAATAAATTTAAATTTTACCAAATTACTTAAACAAACCCAACTCTTAACCATAACACATTTATCATCTAACATAATCCAGCAACTATCTCATTTCGCATTCCAAATTTGCATTCTCCAAATTTATCTCTCCGTCATTTCTCACCCTTTCAAAAACCACTTTGGCCCTCATTTAAAATAGTTTACGAGACAAAATGTTTACTGTAACTTGTTTGAACCTGCTGTTGTCTAATTGAGCATCATTTGCCATAATCTGTAATGGGACTTTAGGAACGTGCCTGCCATCTGGCTTCAACTCTGCCTGGATTATACCCTTATTTTGTTGCGTATTCTCTGTTTCATTGTCTTTTATTATAAGTTTGAATTTTCTTGAGGCTTTTCCTAATGTCTCAATCTTATGACTCTGGGTTTGCGGGTCTTTGTTTAATTAAATTCGTAGTTTGTAAATTTCAAGATCTCAAACTTTTCAGATAGTCAAACTCTAAAGCAGCGCCTTATGAATATTTGCGAGCACACATCAATCAAACACTTATAATTCCTAAGGCGCTACTCTTCTTCTTCTTTAAACACCTTATTGTAGAAATGTTTTTTTTTAAATCACAAGATACGAACCATAAGAATAGCTGTGCAGAGTTTGGTACCAAACAAATCTGCCAAACCCATAAAAAATGGGATCTAAAACCACACTTTTGCAAAAAGTGTTGGTACTAAACTTACATTTAAAAGTAAACTATATCCAAGAGCACACATTTTGATTAATAACACACTAGTTCAATATATGTGTTATAGGAAATAATAAGTTTCACAACTCCACATGCTATCACTTTTTCTGAAAACAGTTTTCGGTTTCCCCAAAAACACGCATTTGGCTATACCCGTCACCTTAAGTTATTACATCCACCGGCGTTATTATATATTTTTAAAGTTAATTTATGTTCAGTTGAGTATAATTATTATACATAGGAGTACGTGTAAACGTCACGACAACGACATTTTGTACGTGCAAAACTTTTGTCTTCGCCAACACAATGAAATCTTTGTTATATTAATTTATGCTTTATCAACCTTTTCAAAGTTTGTGTAACTAGATTTTAATTGTTGTTGATAAAAATTTCATGTTACCTCTGGCAATATCATGTCGGTATCGTATCGGTGGTAATAAAAAAGCTTTGAATGTAAATTTATATTTCGTAAATAATTTCCTCTCCCTAGGAGGGCATAATTATCATCAAAATATAACATCGCGTGTACTGTGACAGCTAACAGGGGATCTAATGACGTCATAGGGTGACGTTGACGAGATGAGATGTTGACAGATAAAGGTTGGGGAGGGTTGATGGTGACAACCATAAAAATATTACGTGATAGTGTTCTGTAGCCCTAATTAAGGGCATTCTATGTACTTACAAGACTATAAAGAACCAATATAAAACTTTACAAAGTTCAAACAAAATAGACATTTTACACAATGCCACCTAAAATAAAGTTTTATGGAAACTAGATTAAGTAGGTACTTACTGATAAAATTATTACGAACATTTTTCGAAACATGTATCTAGGTATATCATTACACAAAAATTTTAATTTAAAGAGTATAACTTGTAATAAAAATTACATAAATCTGTGTCATTTTTACTACCAGTAGTACTATTTATTCGTGATAGATATATTTAATTAAAGATATCAAGCCTACAACACAGTATAGAAGGGACGTACCAACTGAGCTGTGACGTCATTTTACATGCACATCCTTGTTTGCTTCCTAAATCATAAATACTGCACCTGCTATACTGAGCTGTCATTATACCTACATTCTCGGACATGTCATCTTTCGAGAAAAAAAAATACTGCACCGTACCTTTTAGTTGTCAAAAACTTTAAATATTTTTCACTGTCGCTGTGAATTGTAGTAATAATTTACTATTATAAATTATATAACACGTACAAAATGGTTTCTCCAGCAGATTTCCGACAAACAATCGATTAAAATAAATCATTTCCGCATCCCGGACCTCTTTGGAAGCGGTAGGTACAGTCAGCGACAAAAGAAATGACGTATTTATTATTTTACTGTCATATCATTATTACGGTAGTGTCTTCTAATTATGGTTAGGTTTCTTGAGATACAAAATAAATGTTTAGATAGAACTCATTTAACAATATTTTTCACCTATCTTATCTTCAGTTTAATTTTCTAAGGTTTATAGGAAAAGGGACGTTAGGTACAATAAAATCGATCAATAATATCTAAGTTACACAAATTTTAAACAACTACAGGAAGGAATAACTCCGGTACCAGGCCCATTCGTTTTCAATATAAACATCGCTTTAAACTTTTTACACTGACTGTACGAAATGAAAAATATTTTTATTGAAAATTGTTTAGTATCATCCATCGTTCTATAGAAATATTTATTGAAGTTTGTTTTTGCGAAAAACATTTCTTTTACATCCAAAAGTCTTACTTTGTATCAAACGTTACCTACATTTTAAATTTATCCAATTTTGTAGAAGCGAAATTTGACTGTTAACAAACTATAAATATTTATTATAATATGCTTAAAATAACACTGTAAATCGTTCTTTTGTTAAATTAATTAATCTTATATCGGCTGTACATTCGTAATTAAAATAAAATTCATCAAAAACGATTTATTTACATAAACACGTGCTTTTGAACAAAATAGGAGAGTTCTCAAACCAGAAATAAAATGGTCATGTACATTGATGTCTGTTCCAAGTGTAACTTCCTTTTACTGAATTCACAAAAAAAGTAATTAAAAATCTTAATTCCATAGCACAATCTTTACTTCGTTTGCGATGATATATTATATAACATAGTACATTAAACAAAATATCTTAATATTTTTTAGGAATCGCATTCATACGATGTCGTCACTGCCATCACATTTTAGTTCAAGTTACTGAAATACCAATCTGTATCAGCCAGTATGCAAAGCTCTAAGCCTCGTCGAGAATGTAGAGGCCCGAGCATAAATGTGACAATCGTAAACGTATCGAAACAGTAACATATTAGAGATACATTGCGCGTCAACATTAGCCTTACTGTTGAGCATTGCAGCGGTAGCGCTCAGTGTATTTGAATCACGGTGTGTAACGTTAGTATATTCAAGACGATGCACGGTGACTCTGCAACGTTCAACGCGTACATGATTACGCCACCGTTTCGATACGTTAACAAATGTCACATCTTATTCGTGCTTGGGCCTCTGGACAAATTCTATCAACAAAATTAATGAAAACAAACGACCCGACGAATGAAGCCGATCCCTAATTTCATTACAAAACTTGCGCTAAGTAGACAAAAACAAAAACATTGGAGGGTTTTAGACATTTTAGATTTAAGCTTTATTTTAAGTACGATAAAGTTCAGTTTGTTTTGAACTCAACCACTGCATAGACATGATAGCTTTTATTGGACGTGCTTCTTACTATTTGACCTAACACCATAAATATAATTTTGACTAGGTAAAGACAAGTAAATAGGAAGTGAAATAAATTTTTACCATGCCTTAGTAATGCACTGAGTTAAAATGATTCTTTTTTATTTGAAAAGAGGTGTTTTTCGTGTGTCTATTAAGTATTCTCTATTAAGTTTTTATGAAGATCTAGGTTAAGAATTTTTGGGATACCATTTTTCGATAATAAATGGTTATTCATTTTACTCCACCAACATAATTCTGTTAACTAGTACAAATGTATAACATTGAATAGAATCTATGCTTTTGTGTTGTAAAGTTTCGTAATTCATATACATATAACATTCTCCATATAACCTTTTTTGTATAGTTATTCAGGGTTCCACAAAATATTTCTCTATTAGTTTTTGAAATATTCTTGGGTCAAAGCCACGTTAGAAAATTCCGAAATTTTAATAATGTTACGTTTATGCAATGTTAATATCGGTGTATTGGCAAACCGCCAGCATAGTACGTACATAATACATAAAGCAGTTTATCCGATCTTATTTACGCGTACCTGCAGCGTTTTAGCTTTATCCAACTTATTTAATATTCTGATACAGAATAACAATATAAGTAAACTAGTCTCATAGATTATTGGTATTAAACCCATAACGCCTTTTGTGTTATGAGTTTTAGATTTATTCTTCATGAAGAACAGACAAAGTGTTATGCACATGGAGATTTGTTTTGCATCTGGATATTTATGTTGCCTGATTAAAACACAATTTTAGTAGCAACTTGTTTCATTTACTTTAAAAAAAATTCTGTATTTCTTGTTTTGGACTACATTAAGATTCTCTAAAGCAAAAAAGCTTCAAATTATTATACAACAATCAGTGTAGATCGTAGATCAGTGCTACAGTTTGTTTCAAATGTCGCTGAGCACAAAATCAGTGCCCTAGTAGATGTTGATGATGATATATAAAAGAGGTTTATTAATCAGTAGTCTTAGTAGTATTATACAGTTTAAGCACACTCCACTTTGGCTTGCAGCCAGCACCGTGAATCATCGGGCTCTGTCAATGAAACCTAATCTCTTCACTCTAAGTGACTCGTTACGGGCGCTGGGCTATTGAGTGATGCTGTTTAAAACGGATTTAGTTTAATTTTGGACGCAAACAAACTACCACTGATATAAATACAAAGGTTGGCAAATTTTTAAGGTTATTTCACCACATACTTCATCAACAATAGGCGAGCGAAAATCTAAAAGCATGAGATTAGTTTTTTACGATATCGTGTAAGAAACGTGACGTTGTCAGTGAAGAAATGCCCATTTTAGATGAAGATGATGTTTTATTCTAGCCCAATATAAAAGTCATCTTTCAAACTACCTTAAAAGCTTTTGAATAGATCAAACCGTTTGATCAAGTCTGAAACATCACAGTGGGCGTTTGGTCCAGCCATTCCCAAAGAACGTTGCAGTATCTTATACCAGATTAAACTTGCGCTTTATGTATTGTTTTATAAAAGTTTCCGATATAAATGAAAAAATATGTATAATCTTGTCATTCTTAATAAACAAAGCTTAAGTAATTAGCCAAGAACTTTTATTAAACCTCCCTTGTGTTTTGTATACGCAGCACTTTTCCCTATTCAACTTATAATTTGTTAAGCTGCAGACAACAAATTAACAAGAAAACATTAACAAGTTAAGCTTAAGATATCGCAGAAACGCATTTAAACTGGCTGTTTTCCAACGTATGAATCACTAAGTTCAGTCGCAAGATTTGTTATAATTTAATGTTATGATGTAGTGTAATGCTTATTGCGAAATGAACCTTCATATCTTGGATTTAAATTCAATTTAGAATAAATAAACAGCTACTAATGCTTCTTTATTTCTCATAAAGATTAATGAGATCATGGTTGATGAAATAAATATTTATATTGAACTAATTTGTCATTTTTAATGTTACATATTCAGACAGGCGTTGGTAGTTGGTAGTATCTCAGCCTTCCATGCATGTGGGTTGTGGGTTTGATTCCCACCCAGAGCAAATGTTTGTGTGATGAACATAACTATTGGTTCTGAGTCAAGGTGTTTCTATTTATTCTATGTATGCGTGCCTTGCTTACTTATTTCGATAAATTATGGTAGATATCTAATTATAGATAAATTGTATACTTAGTTAGTACAAAAAATAAAATATTAACTCATATTAATCACAGAAATATGCTTAATTGATTATTTTATTAGGCTTCCTTTGACTTAAATAGGGTGAGCAAGAAAAACACGATGTATAATTTAAGCACACCCCGGACCGACCCAATTAAAAGGAATATTATAATGCCTGTATTTAAGCTTGTACGTAATTTACACCTATCAAAAACGACATGGGCTTACTCCAATTTATTAAAGTACCTAAACACGATACTATAATACGCAACTGACGGCTACAAGTTTTTATATTAGTTTCATCTATATTTTCCTATAAAAAACTACTGTGATCAGTTGCCAACAATCAATTAAATAACGATTCAAACTGATATTGTAAAATGAAAGGTCTACTATTAAGCTAAAAGGAAAAAAAAATACGGTTGTAGCCCTAATAGTTTGAGTATACCTAGGACATCGAACATTAAATCTGATATTGACGAAAATTCCATAAAAGTGCGAGTAATTTTTGAACGACTGTATATCTCTGAACATACGTCGATAGGTATTGAGGTTTCCCTGCGCCATGTCGCTTTTGGTCAACCCTTTTTGTTACACCCTGTATACGTTTGCAATTGTCACATACCTACTTTCTTAATCAATTGTAATAATATTTCCAAAGATTGAAAACGTTCTATTTTGACAATTGACAGTCCAGAAAGTCGGAAGTCCCAATACTCCACAATAACACAAACTATCATAAAATACCAACTGGCGGGATCACCTTATCAACCATTCACAGACCTCAAACATTTTATGACCTATAACTTCCCTAAACACTTCCTCAGGGACCATAATACGCTTGACGAATTTACGCGAAAGTTTTATGGTCGGCGAATTCTGTTTGCCCAAATTATTATTATAGTCTTGAATATTGTAATAGTTTAGGGTGGTAACCCTAAATAATTACTACGTCGTGGTTAAAATTAATCTAAAACTGCATTAAATTTAATTTATGACGATCGAATACATACTAAATTTCATTTAATAAGAGCAAATACCGAGGACATTTTACACAACACGCTCTAGTTCTGAACTAAAAAATAAATTATGTACTGATAGAATACTGTAATTCTTGACTCATGCATTATTATAAAATTAGTAACTTAATAAATATGAGAGAGAAAAGATTATTACTTTGTATATTGCTATCGATTTACAGTATATACTTTTTACCCAAAAAAAATATTTAATTCGAAACAAAAGTATCGGTCGAACAGAAGCGCACAAAACTCGGGTAACTTTCGAAATCGTATCTGCAAGTAATTATAAGTTTCACCTGCTGGGCTTTTTTACATTGACCGATATCAATATTCTACACGATATTACTATCAGTAGGCATGATAAGCCAAAAAATAGTAAATGATATGACCGCCGCTCGCAACTTCATTCAAACTGATGTAATGACTGAGACTGATGTAGAAATACTGACAGTCAGTGTAAGACTGTTTTATAGGTGATAAATCAAATAACTAAACTAACAAAAAAAAACTTACCTACTAATAAATAAACTTGGTTTGCACATACACTCGATAAACACTCGATAAACACAATATTTATCTATTATGCATTTACATAACATATTAGACGAGTTATATTTTATACATATCACAGATTCCATATTATAGAGAATTGCAGAATTAATATTTAAACAAATATTACTTAAACTATGATCTAAGTAAAATATATATTAGTACTCATTATCGTGTCTGTGTCGTGTCAATGTAGCATTAAGACCTTTGTTATCTGCAAAAGTCGTGTAGCTATCGTGTCGGGAGCAGTGTTGAACCATTATTTGTGTTAATAAAATGTCCATTTGTATTTTTTGCTAATGGAAATGGGATTTTTCGAAATGTTTTATTTCTCATTATTCATTACGGTTTTATTGTTTGACGTTTTTGTATTTAGGCCTCATTATGTTATTAAACACTTATTAATTTATGGAAATTTTCATTTGTTTATACATAAACGTGGAATTCAAAGCATAATAATTAGATTTTTTTCATGTTAAAACCATGATTTTCGAAAATTGTAATAACGTCGTTTTGACATTTCATTAATAGTATTAATATTATATATTTTGTTTCCAAAGACCTATTTTGGCGCCAAATCAGTGATGTAAAGGAGATTAGTGTGTAAGTAACACAGTCACAGTAGATTTAACACTTCTCAGAGTGCAATGTATCACTGCGCACGTCCTCAGTGCATCTTTTCATCATTGGATATTATTTAACAAAGGTTGGGCAACCTTGCTTTATTATTAAGTTGTCAAAAATTACAAGTGTAGATCAAAAATGATCTGCGTCATAGCTCAATTGGTAGTAGCCTAGAGTAGCTCTGCTGCTCAGTAGTTCGAACCCCATCGAGTTATAACATTTGTATGATGCACACACAATGATGTTTATTTTGTGGCTGGGTGTTACTATGCTACTTCTAGACATAGACATAGAAAGACAGGTTTTTATTTGCATTAAAGTAACTCACAAAGGACATTTACAAAACTTAACTAACATATTACACAAGAAAAATAGACATAATATCTTTAAAAAAATCAGCAATTTAGTCATCAGTGTAATTAAGATTCTATCAGAAATCTAGTTTCCATACAAGCTTTGCTTAGCTTGGAACTAGAGCATTATGTGTGTTTGTAAATAAATAAAAAAATGTCATAGATATTTTCTTAGTTTACTGATTGCAAGTAGATATTTAAAAAAAAACGCTATTTTCTTAATTCACCAATAATATTTTCTGGTTATATCTACCAGGATATCAGAAAACGACAAGACTTGTTTTCAACCATCGCGTGAATAATAGCGTCGCGTCACACCTTATCGCTTAGAACCAAGAAGGGTGAACCACCCTCGTAACAGCTTTGTAAATAAAACCAAGGTCACGGCCGACTGGTTTTTGCTGACTTAATATTTCAGACAGTGACATTTTACAACTAGATGCGGTATACAACCGCATCTAGTTGTAAAATGAAATTGTAAAAACACTCTTTGAAAACAAGCAATGTACATACAGCTTGGAATAAAGTAGATGTAGATAAAATCATCATACGTTATACTTCAGACTAAAAAATGAAAATACCCAATCCAGTTTTTATAGTGGCATAAATAGTTTTACAATTTATTTACCTTCAAACAAATATATGAAAATGTATTATGTGTATATTATATGTAAATTGACCAATAACGATGACAGAAAAGATATATAATTAATTTATACTAATATGCGGATAAAAACATTACAATGCAAAAAATAGTTGATGAGCAGTAGCGGTGGTTGTGAGAAAAAAAAAGACATTGTGGCACTCGGGGAGTGCCGCGGTAAAGCTATTGCATAGCATTTTTATTGGATTACGCATGCGCAGAGTTAGATTATTTTCGTTACGGAATTTCTGGATTCGGTCTTCACGCTCAAGGCCCGCGATAGAAACCTTCTGGGCGGATTCAATTTTAAAGGATATTGACACGAAATAAAAAGCTTAATATTTAAAGTAGTATCTTTAGATCGCAGGTGACGCATCTAACCAAAAATATCTAAGCAACAGCCTCTGTTTGCCCCTTCATTTATGTGCTCGTAAAATATGAAGTTATCGTCTGCGTACAAAACACTAGTGATACGATGTACTCTCTTGACATTTCACTTTCTTGTATTTTTTGACATAATATGTCGGACTCGTAATAAACCTAGATAAATGAGTGAATATTTGATGTGCCTTGGGATTATCTAGTCTGAGGGTCATTTTTACTATGAGTTTCAAAGTAATGCCAACGGCTGCCTAAAAATAAATAAATAATGCTGGACAATCCACACAACATCATCTAGCCCCAAGCTAAGCAGAGCTTGTGTTATGGGTACTAAATGACATATAATTATTCAATTTTTTATGATGATGATCTATTTTATATATCTGTCGATGTTATTTCATCTTTGACAATTTCAAATCCAGCGCCTGTTTTTGAATGCTTTCAAGATGTTTCAAGGACAGGTTTAGGTTTATCTTATTTTTAGACAATCGAGTAACATTGTTGATCCAGATTTTGTAGTAATACGTGATTAGTATGTAGTCACGTTATATTACTACAAAATCTGTCTTCAATTCATGCCGAGGAGTTTGAATTAAAAACTTCCGTTCATTGTTCATCGAATACTGACTGACGGGCTCACAGACCCGTGACCGTGCACCGCCATTAATTTCTGCTTTTTTGATACACCGTGACCGTCTTTTTACGTCCCGGATATCAAGACGTCACTTCTACATTTATACTTGTGAAGCGGATATATATTTGGCGTGGCGGGCGAAGGTCTGCCGCGGAGGTTGCGGGTTCGATACCCGCCTTGGGATAAATGTTTGTACGATCTGCAAATATTTATTTCGGGTGTTCCGCGTCGAATGGTAAGAGCAGAGAGAGGCCTATACTATGCAAAAAAAGTTATGATGGATGATGATGCAAAAAACAAACCAATACTCAAAACATTAGTGTTAATCTGTTTCTACTTTACACAGCAAAAAATATTTAATCAAGTTAACGGTCGCCAAGTTTTTTTGATATTCCGTTCCTTGGTATTGCAATTTGTGAACAAACGACTTTGACGGATTACTTTCTTGAACCATTTCAGTTTCCGGCCTTTACTGGTAGTACTCAAAGGGTAAAGGTACCTACGATAGATAGTACATGATACAGTAGCACGTAAAGGGTATATTCTAGATAGCACATAGTGCGGTAGTAGGAGTAACTGCATTATGCTTATTCGATTGGTCAGCCGAGACTGACTACGATATACCTAGCTCACGTAACAAACAAAGAGACCTAGTTTTAGCCATAAACTTTAAGCTATTTAAAGCTAATAACGACTCTCCCACTACAAACACCACTAAGTTAGCTTCATAAACAACTCGAAACGTTCACGCATTATTTACCCAACTGCAAATGACTTGCAGAACCGGCAACTTACAGCAGCTAGTTTAGGTGGCTTTCATACTGCCACCGATACGATTTTAGACATCTGACAGGCGTTTGACAGATGTCAAAGCTCAGTTGATAGTAGCTCCTGTTTCTGTGTTTCGTAGGTTTGATCCTGACCGAGACTAAACAGCTGTCGACAACTAACAGTGCTATTGTTCTATATCTAGGTGTTACTATGTTGTCTAAGTAGTCGTATGTATTTACGAAAAAAGTACAAACTTTGCTGACTTTGTGACTGCTTTGCTGGCTTTGGGTCAAATGTCAGTGAATATACCTTTTTTAATCTTATCAGCGGAGAGCTTATCTCATTAAGTAGCAATCGCTGTCTTACCCAGTCACGACACCGATATAGATATTTTGAGGCAACTGATATGTAAGTATCGGATAGTGTGTAAATACCTTAACTTGGCAACTTTCTTGGAGTAAAATTCTAGAAGGGAGACATTTGCCAAAGGAACAACGTCGTTTATGATAATACCACTTCTATAATAAAAATCGTACCTACCTATATGCTTCCTATTAATCCCATGTCGCTAGACGCAAGGGAAGGTCAGAGAATTTCGGGAGAAAATGTTTCAAGATTCCTTACGCAAAGGGCAGGGGCGTTTCGGAATGTCTTATTTCAAAAGTTTGTACAAAAATTTAATAGTCTTTGCAAAATTGCTGTATTATAAAGAAGTAATCTATATTTTATACATGTGTATTTTTGGAGAGTTGGAAACATTCTTGTTCCTCTCTGTTAGTATTTGGCTATTACTTTGCTGACTCATGGCAGGAACAAAATAACATCTTGCTTGAAAACACCCACTTACACATACTCCAATTTGCTATGAAATGTTAGTTTCTGAAACTTTGCATTTCTCTACGTAGAATTAGTACGACTGGTTGTTACAATAACATACAAAAATACTTCTTATAATATATCAGTCTATTTCGATAAGGGTTATGTTATCAGACTTTTTAACAAAAAAAGAGATAGTTTAGTCGTGATATTCGAACGAACATTTAATAGATTTTATCAGTTTTATGATAGTAGGTCTAGATTAACATTCACAAATTCGATGATGCTAAGTCAGTTCATGTCTTTATCGGCCCCAGATATCGAGGAAGTAGTAGTACCCCATGCCCCTATAAGATTGAAATCTGACGTTCACGTAGTTCCATCCAACACCACCTCCGGTGATCCAAGCCGTTGCCCACTGGGTGGCTCCCACCTCTGTAGCTTGGACAGCTGTTATTCTGTTTGTGGAGTTGCCGCGCCAGACCACATCTTGGGTTTGGATGGAATTGGCAATAGCACCACGGTATACGTAGCCTCTGAAATACACAGAGTATTGTTAGTGCCAACGGTTAGAGTAATTTTATATGTTTACAATGGAATGATGCATTCCCAAGATAGATAATATTATCGTTATTGATGTTCGTGATGCAATGTGATAATATACCTTATATCATGCGAGTATGACTATTAATATAAACTGGTCCGTAACATTAAAAAAAAAAGTATGTTAAGATTTTTGAAAAACTTACGAATACAATCGCCTGTCTCCAGCAGAAATCCAGCCAGAACTGAGGTTAGACCTAGGATCGGCTTTGATGATTGAGCAGTCGGAGACTGCAGCAATTACAGCCAGGATGACAGCAAACGATATTGTGTACTTCATCTGTAAATATCAAATAATGTATAACCAAACCACGTTATTTTTTTTCAGTTTTCTAGAGACCTAGATTAGTTGAGAAATTATTACTTATATCATTGCTTAGCAGTTTGCCCAAATTATTTTTTAGCTTTAGGACTTAGGGCCCACTTTGTAACCATGTCCTGCAATAAACTAGATTAGAACTTTAGACTAGAACTAGACTAATAAACTAGATTCTGGATTTTTTGTACGTTTTGTAAATTGAGTGAACTTGTGCAGCATCTATTACCATTTTATTAACCTAGTTACCGTTATCTAGAAACGACAAGATTAATTCGTGTAGAACTGACTAAGGCGCGCGTTTCTTAGTGTTTTCTTCTATCGTAAGAGTAGGTATTATATAAATTGCATATAGTTTCTAAAACACTGGTTTGTAATGCATCGGTCCTACTCTAACCATCGTTATAAGAACCACTAGTATCTATAGCCTTCAAATGTGCTATGACTTAAAAACAAAATGAATGTTTTTAGAATAAAATCCGAAAGACTTAAGTTTAATTTAGTAATTTCTTATTAAGTGTATTGTAATTTCTTTTGATAATAATTGTCTTTAACCACAAGACATGTCTAGGTTTCAACTCATGATGGTGACTCTGGTCGCGTGGAACTGGCATCTAGAATCACCTAGTATATAAGGCAATTCTAAATGACCGTCATGACTTAACGAAATAAATTATTTTGGAGTTTAAATTTGATGAACTGAGAATGAAACTCTTAAACGCAAGTCAAAAGTCAAACATATTTAGGTATTAGATTTAAATGTTAGATTTTATCAAAATAAACCTTACCTTTGCAGCAACACAACTTTACTGAAGTGTATGATACTGATAGTACAAAGATGATACAGTTTATTTATATTGCAAATCCTATGTTATTGATATTGTTATCAGACATGTTGATTGTACAGATAATACTTGATTTATAAATGCTCGATGGTACATTTCTAGAAATCGTATTACTCATAATTATTTCTCAGAAAGTAATTCATTTGTTATTAAATTATTATAATTTATTAAAAAACTAGTATGATAACTACAAGGTAGTAGGCTTTGTATCAGCCTTTTGATTATGAGATAGGGATTATAAAATTGTATGAAATTACCCTAAAAAAGCGGTAATTAGAGCGGTTGTCTCAAGTTTTCCACCTTCTTCTTATCGTGTCGATGCTACAACTGTAGGTATTCTGTTGTAGCATCGTGTTGGAAAGATTAGCCAGACTAGACACTGCTTTACCGTGCCTAGCTGTTACCGGTGTGCGCCACGAGGAGGCTCTTTCCATGCACCCGTTTTCCAGTTTTAGTTTTCCACCTAATAAATATGAATTGAGATGCACCCTGAGACGTCATATTGAATTAAATCATGTCGTATGACGTCATATACGCAGATAATTTGACACACATTATTCTGCACACCTTATCATAATACAAACAAAATGGTTATAACTCATTTCAAATCGTGTTACCTATTCCAATTCAAATACAAACCTCTTTCAATTAAATCTTCAAGTTTAAAACTAATTCTCTAAACTTTTACCTTCATTACCGCGTATACCTATTTGCCCAAGTTACAGTAACCAGAGGATGTAATCAGTTAGCTGACAAGGTTTTGTTAAGAGGGCTTACATACGAGCCGACAGTAAAAATATACTTACATTATTATTATTTTTTTTTTTCATTGTTACAGCTATCTTTACAAGAGTCCTAATACAATAGTGTGTAATGGTGAACTGTACCTAGTCAAAATGTACAAATAAAGTAAATAAAAATATAAAATTAAATACAATGTGACACATATTGACGTGAAGATGCTGTAGGTATTTTATATAATTGGGTACATTTTGTAAATACTGTAATAGTCGGTAGTTTGATTGTGAATAAAACAAAAAAATATGTAGGTATAGGTACATAAATAATTTAAAAAATGCACATCTTTTCATTAATTAAGTGTAATTTCAACGTGTGAGTAAAATGCTTATTTAATTGTGTTACTATACTTGTGCGCATGCTACAAGTTGACATAAAACATGGACTCATTTGTACGCTTTTATGGTATAGACGTTGACAGAGCAACCAATGACAAAAAAAATATTTGTATATGTCATCATTCACATGTGTGTGTGAGAGTAAAGGGATGTGCATTTCTACAATTGTTTATCTCTACAAAGACTGCATAGCTGTGGAAGATACTGTGAAACCTGACGATGCAATTGTAGTAGTTTGCAGTACGTGTAGAGGACCTAGAATGTGCGGTCAACTGGATTAGCGTTGCTTAGCAACGTGAGCTAGATTGTTACTTTAGGTCTGTTCTCACACACCCATAGCACTTACACACGTAGTGCTAATAATATATTCTGTTATGTAAGCTTAGGATAGCTTTTTGTAAGGATGAAGTAAGAATTCGGTTAGCAAGAAACTTTTTCGACGAATTTTTTAAACGAAAAAGTTTGTTTTATCTTTTAATATTTATAACCTTAAAATTTTAAAAGTACAACCGGAAAGTATCTAGGTTTTTGAATATTCGCACTTGCATGCCTAAATATATTCTTGATTAAAGTTTTTGTGTGATTGAAATACTGTTTACGAAATAAAATAAAAAACTATAAATTAACTTGTTGTCTATGTCAAACTATCGTTGTGCTTAGTCAGTATGCCTCTTAGCTTAAACCTATACAGGATTAAATAACACGTTGTAAATCAATTTTTTTTTTTTTCAGATTGTCTTCAGTGACAGTGTCAGTGAGAATGGTACAGTGACGTAACATGACAATGTTGACAACATGAAGCTGTGGAAGAGCTTGAAGATATCGATAGGTAGCCGCGACCCCAAGTCGCACCCTCAGGACTTGCCGCAATGGAGTGGCCAGGGATACGAACTGGACGGTAAGATTTGATAATTTTTTTTTGTACTTTATAGGCAAACGCTTGAACGGCTCTGATGTTAAGTGATGATGCGGTCGACAGTGTAGCGCGTTTGCCAGACTTTGCCTAGATAAAATGAATAAAATAATAATATATAAATCTAATTTAAAGAAAAGTTCTATAGGTTTGACCGTAATCTCACCTGATCAGTGAAGATGCGGTGTAGCGCGTTTTCCCTAGATGAAATATAAAACAGTAAGATTTAATATCTAATTTTAAAAAAAGTACGAGGATATTTAAATCTAATCGTTGATATTTTTTTCTTTAAATCAAATCGACATTTTATACACCGTCAACTCCTTCAAGAGCCATGCAGCATCTATTATAGTTCGATAACATCTCACAGTACAAAACTGTATAAAAATAAAGTTACTTACCATAAGTTAAAATACCGCTTATTTCCACAGCGGACTGTAACGATGTTATTCTTAATTATAACTCTTTCGTTTTAATCTGTCGGACACGCTGTGATATATGTAGGTAAAAAACTGGTGAAAATGAAAGAAAATAACATTTTGGAGGCGAAAATGCGTGAATGCGTTGAATAAATCGTGGAGCTATCTTTGGGGACGCTGGGAGAAAATTAAAGGGAAAAATGACGCGAGATTTTCGGTAAATTGAAAACGGTATTCTTTAAAACTCTCATAAACATTCAGGTGCCGCAGATCTTTGCAATAATAGACTTAAAGGCTTACGGTCTATCTTATAAAAAGTTAGCGCAGACTTGAAGTATTGATTAACATATGTAATGATGACTTAAAGTCAACGCTAACTTTTTATAAGATAGGCGGTTAATCATACGTATTGTCATAATCTTGAATTTACATAAAATCTAGACATGAGGACGAATAACAGATACTAGTAATAAAAGTAATCTGTATGCTAAATGTCGCCAAAGACCGGGATACATGGGAGGCTTTGTGGGACACCTTTGCCCAGCAGTGGGACAATATAGGTTTAAAAAAATGCTAAATGAACATTTCATTATAAATATTGTCGTTAAAATGATTTTTCAAATATTATTTGAGGTTATAAAGTAGGCAACAAAAATACATACAAGCATAGCAATACCACATAAAAACTCATAAATTTTTCCGGAAGCCCAACGATAAATACCAGAAAATGTGCAAAGTGATAAATCTGAAACTCGACAAATCTAATATTCATGGAAATGGAGTAAATTTAGAAAATTGCTCCAAACATTCGCTGGAATCCAATATTCTCTAAGCTTGTTGAGAACGCTATGATTTGCCAATTTCGTCCAACACTTGGAATATTATTTCCCAATATTGTGCCGAATTCAAATTTCCCAAATCGTCATGGCTGTCGTGACGGAGGGAAACATCGTATGGATTGGAAGCAAACATGCCCTAAATTCAAAAACACAATATTTACACAAAGTTTGTGAACCTTATGAATAAATTAATTCAAATATTTCAATTTCTGTTTCGTAACTCATAATTAACCTTATTTTATTTAAAACAAACATGAATTTATCTAACCTTTAATTTGTTTATTTAGATTTTTAATTAATTATTAAGTCATAATTAACCTTATTTTATTCTTCAATTTGTTTATTTAGGTTTTAAATTATTTGCGTGCTGTTTTCTAATAAACTTATTAAAAGAGACTTAAGTATATTTTTTATAACGTAAAATAATAAATTTATACAGAATTTAAAAAGATGATGGATTAGTTTGAATATTTAGTTTTTCGCCGAAATCTCCCTATAGCTCTTTCACTCATACCTAATCATATTTCATAATTTTTAGTAGGTATTGTAGTTATATTTACAAATCACGCAGATTTTTAGCCATTGGATATCGAGTGCTTTTGGTAGAATTTCAAAATAATATCTTTCAAATTAATAAAAGAAAAAATGCGCATTTTGTCTTAGTCGAAAACAGATAAAAAAAATACAAACAAAACTTTTTAAGCTAGATCACTCACATAATATCTTGAATTAATTCCTTAGGGCGCCTTCAAATTAGCCGCAAATTGTCGCGCGGAGGCAGCGCGGTTGCAGCGCTGCGGCCGCGCTGCTGTCTAAATCCATATAAATTAAAACCGCGCAACTGCAGCGCTGCAGCCGCGCATCAGTTCATCGATCGACTAGTGACGGTCCAAAATCCTTTTTTTTTAATAGTAACACTAACAGCAGTGTTTCTTCGTCAGAGTCCATCGTGAAACAATATACAACACTATGATTGTCGAACCAAGCTACAGCAGCGCGGCCGCAGCGCTGCAGCCGCGCTGCCTCCGCGCGACAATTTGCGGCTAATTTGAAGGCGCGCTTAGATATACCTGTAATTATGAAAAGATGTGACTGATCTAGCTGTTTATATAAAAGACCTGTGGGGCTATCAGGCAAGGGGAAACTTGCGTGACCGAATATCCTTTCAGATGCAGTTCAGTTTTTGATAATAACTCATCAGTATTCCGTCGCATATTTGTGGACTGACGTGACTGAACTGTTCAAAATGAAGTCAATGCCGCGGTTTAGGGCGTGGCCTACCTGATTTAAACATGACCAATCAGATTTGAGCATGGCCTACCTGATTTTTCGTTAATTCTATCAAACGGTGGTAT
Source organism: Ecliptopera silaceata (assembly GCA_932527185.1). NCBI lineage: Eukaryota > Metazoa > Arthropoda > Insecta > Lepidoptera > Geometridae > Ecliptopera > Ecliptopera silaceata. Next base: position 10,136,108 of record OW052194.1, on the reverse strand, counting down.
GAAAATCGATCATTCAAAATATCAATAAAAGACGAAGAAGAAAACTGAACTGCAATTTGATCAAATAACAGTTCAAAAACATTTCAGTTGTCAGGATACCCCCCCTGGGTTTTTTTCCGTTCCATATAAAAAGTAGCTCGCTAAGCTTGGGTGAAATCACGTTACGTCGAGTGAATTTAATTGTTCAGGAAAACACTGCGGGTGTGGTTGGCAGAATGTCGCTGACCTCATTTGCCACTTTTTTTTTTTTTTTTCAGGAAGGGTTCAACGAGTTTTTATACACTGTTTTTTACAGTATCTCTATATAAGGTTTTAATTTAAAGGAATATGTTATTTTTTTATAATCGACTTTGACATGCTATTGGCTACTACGATGCTAATTATAAATGAAATAATAAAATACAGATAAAATGAGAGATAGGCATACAATGTGTAAAATATTCATGAATATTTACTTATTAACGTAGAAAACAAGTACAACAAAGACATATAAATTATTATGATCACTAAAATGATTTGATTTGAAAAGAAAAATAAGTAGCCAGGCAACATCTAGAGCAAAATATTCAATTATGCATAAAAACTGAGTAGGTAAGTATCTGATTTCTCAACCACTGATTTCAAAATGTAATACACAAACATATAATCTGTATAATGAGTACGGACAAGTAATATCATTTGCGAAACATTAATTCTGCAAGAAAATGTAAGTGAACACAACATTTAAGTTTTCATTCTCCGAAAGTACTTACTGGGATTTCACCCGAAAATTAAGTTTGAGAGAAAATAGCAGAAAAACTTTTTTTCCGGGTATAATAACTGATTAAATTAAAACTTCCTAAGTTCGCAGAGTTGCTTGATACGATCCAAATGAGGTTTTACAGCACTTTACAGAAGTTTAATTTGTTTGTTGTAGTTAATGTTTCTTGGTCTCGAAATTTTAAGTACACGGAATGAGTTTCTGTCGGGATTTCGCGAGGCAATTTTCTTGCAATGAAACTTCATTGAAATCACTCACAATGATCCTAATTATATTGTAAAGAAATACTGTATATTTTAGTACCATAATATAATACTAGTAGATATAATACTACCTAATAATGTACCTATTAGGGGGCACGTTTTACATATGCTTCGATGTAACTATTTATTTATCATTGAAGTGTATGTATATTTTTATTCAGCATAGCTGTATCCGCACAAAAATGAAGAAAATTTATTCACAAACAAACTTACGACTACACAGTATTTACAAAATGTACATTGGCATATAAAATACATAAGAAACAGTTAAGCTATTTACAGACCGTTGCAAACGATCTATAGATAGTTCAACTGATTCAAATCATAAAAATGAAGTGATGACAAAATGAAATAAACGGTTCAGATTTCACAATTGAAAATTATATTCGATTCATTATACCGATGATTTCACCGATACAGCAGTAAAATAAAATTATGAAGGTAGGCATACCGTTACGCTCATCTGTCTGATACGCTTTAATAAATGAAAACGGGATTTTATTCCTACAAAGTTGGCAGGGTAAAGCTGAATTGTACATTGTACAGAATGGAAATTTAAAAATTGTGTTTCTGTACATCAGCACGTACGAGTACATGACTATATTATTATAAAAGCTTTTTGCCTTTTTACCGAAATATCATATACATGGTTGTCATACATGGATACATGGAACTTCAGTACTTAATTTAGTATAGTCGCGTGGAATCACCTAGTATGTAAGATGATTCTAAACGATCCTTGTGATTTTGTTGAATAAAGATTTTTTTTACTTTACTTTACTCAAAATTCCTGCTAAAATAAAAGCACTTAAACTTCTAAATCTAAAAAAAAATGTATAAAACAAGAAGGAACAGGTAAGTGCTAATTTGGATTAGGATATCCAAATCATCATTAATCACTTTCAAAACTACGAAAGCCAATGAAATCAACACTGAATATTATGAAAGTGGATTAGATTTTAAAGTAGATAAGGTTTGAAATTAGTAACTAAATATTCATGGACAATTCACGCATCCCGAAAGAAGAAGTAATATTTTTTGTTTAGACTGAAACATCAAAATAAAAGCAAATGAATCTACAATATCATTCATTGAGAATTATTGTTATATATATAAAAGTATTTAATTAGGTTCTATATTAGGGTGCATGGAAAGAGCCTCCTCGTGGCGCACACCGGTAACAGCTAGGCACGGCAAAGCAGTGTCTAGTCTGGCTAATCTTTCCAACACGATGCTACAACAAAATACAGTTGTAGCATCGACACGATAAGAAGAAGAATTAGGTTCTACATTTCAGTCAAAACATGAAATATTCTTACATTTTGTATTATCAAAAAACCTCATTGCTCACCCGCTGTAGCATAAAATATGAAAACAAACACGAAAAGCAATATCGAGCACATTGTTTTATTTATTTTGTTTCCAATTGTGTAAATACTTCAAAGAGTAACTTCGGGAGTCGTGAATTTATTGACAATACGAAATCAGGAGGCACCTGTTCCCGTTTAAATGGTGAACGATTACTGTACAAAATTATCCACGTTTGTATGTAATGTCAGATTTTAAATTATTTTAATCTGCAAACACATCTTGATTCTAAATAGTTTTACTATCACCGCAGTTTGACGGGCTTAGTTGGTAGTAACTCTGCCTTCCATACTGTGGGTCGTGGGTTGAGTCCCACCCAATTCAAATATACGCAAATATTTGTGTGATCAACATAGATATTTGTTCTGTGTCTAGGTGTTACTATGTATTCTACATAGAATACATACATAATGTATTTACAAAAAAAATATACATATAAGTATTATATCAGCGCTCTAGTTCCCATAGTACAAGCTTAGCTTAGTTTGGAATTAGAGTGAGATGTGTGAAATGTCCGTGAATATTTATTAATTTATTATTTTCTACGATTTTATTCGTGCTCACCCTTCAGAAGATCAATAAATTAAGCTGTCTCGAACAATATCGTCATTGAAACTTTGAGATTAGTTTTATTGATCTCCTTTGTCAGTTCAGTGTTAAATTTCTTCAGTTAATGTAAATGTATTTTCTCAATGTCAATTTCTTCGGTAAATAATATTATATTTCAAAGGAAATTAACATAATTGTATTTATTCATAAAGTGATGTTCATTGAGCACCATTAATAAAATAAATAAATAAATAATGCTGGACAATCCACACAACATCATCTAGCCCCAAGCTAAGCAGAGCTTGTGTTATGGGTACTAGAAGACTGACATACTTAATACAATACATTACATAGATACATATTTTTTATTATACATATAAAATACCCATTACACCCGGAATAAATATTTTGTTATTGTAGGTACATAATATAATAAATATTGTTTTTTTAATAATCATAAAAAATATCATAACAACGAGTATTTACTACATTTTTTTTATCTTATACTTCTGTATTTTCTTGAATTATTCGATAGTTAAAATGTGCAAACAATATATAAATTTACGGCAGTTTTTGTGCCCACAAGTATAGCAACTTATGCGATATCTACATCAAAACTAATCAAAATTTGAATATAACTTTGACCAACGACGAAGTAATTTACGTAAATCGATTTTAAACGATCAATCGCATTACGTATGACTAAATTATTGAATAATTCAACCTATTTACCGATGCACATTACAAAGTTGAATTACCATTTTGAATTATGCTAAATAAATTAATACTAAAACATCAAAGGACTGTACAATCATGTTGTTAGGTTTTGTATACAATTTTCATAAATAATTGCATTTGGCGAATGTACTGGAAAAGGTTTATAGCAAAATTAAATACATACCCGACCACATAATTATTAAATAAATAATAATAAATATTCACGGACATTTCACACATCACACTCCCAAACTAAGCAAAGCTTGTACTATGGGAACTAGACTGCTGATAGAATACCTATACTTTTTTTTGTAAATACATACATACAATACAAAGTGACACCCAAACACAGAACAAATATTTACGTTCATCACACAAACATTTGCTCTGGTAACAATATAAATAACATTTTTTTTCTTTTTAGGGTGTTTCTACATGAGTTTTTGTATACAATATCAATGATCTATGAACAATAAAAAAGATAATATGGTATTTACAAAATATTTTATATTTAGTAGTATTTTTTTTTTGTTTTCTTTGTTTATTTTTTTTCTAACTTATCGTGTCGACAGCCGCAGACCGGACTCATTGACGCGTCATGACCATGAGAGAGATCTACGTCCAGCAGTGGACTGATGTCGGTTGATAATGATGATGATGTACTATATGACATTCCGCAAGATTCTTAACCTTTGCGTGCCGGCTTGAGCTAATTATAAACGAATTAGACAGACGTTTCGTTGGTAACACCGCTGCAATGTCAATTTTAGACATTCCTTTTACAGTCCACTTAGGATCAGCGCACACTAACGACACAACATGTGTTGAAATCATGTGACTTGATATATCATTTGAAGTCACGTGACTCAGCGTATTCAGTGACGATTGTATAAATAACAGTTCTGGACTTGTTATGTGTATTGTAATATTTGGACATGATATAAAGTTATTGAGAAATGACTTTAATAATGATTTATGTAAGTACCTACATATTTACGACTATAACAGTATTTGCAAAATGTACTTAGGTACATACAGTACATGAGAAACAGTTGAGCTATCTACAAACCGTTGCAAACGATCTATAGATAGCTCAATTGATCCAAATTGGAAGCGTATCAAAGATACTGGCTGCATTGCCGCGCTGAATAGCAATGCTAAATAACAGCTTTTAAAGTGTTTTATGTATAAAACGCCTGTCGTCGATACTCATTCGTATGAGAATGAATCATTGCTGCATTCCATATCATCTTCATAAAATTCATGTCAAAAACTCGTCCATCTGCGAATGTGGTATCGACGAAGGTGATTTGAATCATATCTTTTTTGCCTGTCCCCTTTTAGACCATTTACAGTTTTATAAGTCACTCATTTCTCTTAAGGCGACGAGTAGGGTGAAATTTTTCATAATAAATAAAAATGTCAATAACTTCCAAGTTTATTATTTATTTATTATATCTATACACACGTTAAACTTGTAACACGGCATAGTTTTTGCCGTGGTGGTTAAACTCTAGACAGTCAGCGTGGCAACGTCACAATTTCAATTTCAACAAAAATGCTGACAACGGCGCAAAACACATAATGAGCCGCGCACAGTTCGGATAGTCAAACTCTAAAGCAGTGCCTTATGTATATTTGCGAGCACACAGCAATCAAACACTTATAATTCCTAAGGCGCTACTCTTCTTCTTCTTTAAACACCTTAATGTAGAAATGTTTTCTTTAGAGTCACAAGATACGAACCATAAGAATAGCTGTGCTGAGTTTGGTACCAAACAAATCTGCCAAACCCATAAAAAATGGGATCTTAAACCACACTTTTGCAAAAGGTGTTGGTACTAAACTTACATTTAAAAGTAAACTATATCCAAGAGCACAAATTTTGAGTAACAATACACTAGTTCAATATATGTGTTATAGGAAATAATAAGTTTCACAACTCCACATGCTATCACTTTTTCTGAAAACAGTTTTCGGTTTCCCCAAAAACACGCATTTGGCTATACCCGTCACCTTAAGTTGTCTCTTCCTACTCAAATTCAAGAATTACTTCATTACATAGACCCTAACATATTCAAAATTCTCATCCATTTCATTAATCTAAATAAGCTAAAAATTTAATTTAACCTAACACTATACTGGTCCTGATGTTATTTTGCTTAATCGTATTTGCCAAACTAAAAATGACGTGACGCTGGCACAAATGTCCGAACCGGACGATTGCCATTAAAAAAAAAAAAAAAAAAAAGTGTTTTATGAAATCTCAGGGGAATTTAAAATGAGTTTTATAAAAATTACAGCTTTATTGTAAAAAAACTTATTTAGAATTGTTAGTGTAAAGTAGCCCTTATAACTTCCTACAACGACATGTATAATGATTCACGATCACTGATGACTAATTGTAAAAAGACGGAGTATTTCAACTAATTATAAATTAATGGTAGTTTGTATCACAAATGCACGGAATTATTATCAACTTTTTTTCAAAAATGAGAAGATTCTTGGGGATTTGCACTTTCTTCTGTAACACAGTTTATTTTTGAACTAAAACAGAAGTTAGGACCTACCTTACTATGAGCATATATTTTTGGGACAAATAAGTTTTTTTTATTAAGATCGAGTAGGTAGTAAAAAATCCCAAATATTTTTATTTCTATAGAGATACATTAAATTTATATAAAATGTTAACATTGAAAGCCATTTTGTTTCAAATAAATTAAATTACAAAAAATATCACGAACAGCTTGTTTTTGTACTGTAAACAAAAATGTTCAAGGTTTCGCCTAAGGCTGTATTAAGGGTGGTATACCCTGAATATGAGCAACATGGCGTATGCGATTTCGAAATATATACCGTTGGAATAAGGTTGCTATGTAAATAGCACGTGGAGTTTTGCAATTTTTTTATAATATCACGTAATTCAAACTATAAAGCTATATAGTTTTCATTATAAACGGGATATTTACCACGATTTGTGAGTTTGATTATTTCCAGTATCCTGTTTATAATGAAATCTACGTTTAAAACCGTGATAGTTTCAAATATCATATAAAGTTATGTACCTACTTTTTGGCAAGAAAATATTTCCCTACCGTGTTTGAAGTTAAATACAGACTCAAATATTATATTACATTCTCTGCTCTTTTTATTTACACCTTTGGCTTACTATTTACACTAATGGAAACGTAAAAAATATTACTAATTTCATTACACACCCCCTTTTAAGTAAAAATTAACGATCCAATGAAATATTATTACAACCGTAAAATTTTCCTTTCCTAACAAATGTTTAACGCCTCGCTTAAGCTTAACTTAATAAAAGGTCTTTCTGAATTAAATATTAAAATCTATGGAAATATGACTTGCCTACAAAAACTATGATATAAATTACAAAGAGAAATGTCCTAGTTTCAAGATTTTTTATTATTTTTTATAAAATTTACTGAAAATACTATCTTTTATTTTATTTTTACAAAACTGACCTTTATCTGATTATCTTAGTATAGTGAAAATACTAAATATTGAAGTATCTATTAGATACCTACTTAAATTGTAGGCAAATTACGACGTATTTTATTATTTCAATAGATAATTTTACAGATATTTTTTTTAGATAATGCTTACTAATCCATGTATCCAAGATAACGATTACGATTCTATATGATCTTTGTGATTTTAATAAAGATTAATTGACTTTGATCAAATCATAATATGATTCATCATGATTAATACTAATATTAATCATGACGAATAAACTGTTTATCAATATAATCATTTTGTAAGAAAATAATGTAAAGGATAAAGTAAGACGGAATCAGCTAACAGTTTTTCCGGTTAGAATACCTTAATTTACGCATAAAATATCTTGAACATGAATAAAAGATTACCTTGTCAAATACAAAACTTTGTTTTCGAGTTCTTAGAGTTATGCAAAGTGAAATTACAGCTTTAAGTGAATCTTTCACGCTGACTGTACCTTGTCCTGACATGTTTTTGTCAGATTTTAAACAATTTTGTGAAAAATTTGGAGAACTTGCATTCTCCAAATTTTTCACAAAATTGTTTTGCATAAATAAATAAATAATGCTGGACAATCCACACAACATAATCTAGCCCCAAGCTAAGCAGAGCTTGTGTTATGGGTACTAGAAGACTGACATACTTATTACAATACATTATTTTATTAAGTTTACATATAAAATACCCAGAATAAAATAAATATTTGCAGATCGTACAAACATTTATCCCAAGGCGGGAATCGAACCCGCAACCTTCCGCGTCGCAGGCGGACCTTCGCCCGCCACGCCACATCGGTTGTCAAAATGCATGAATCAAATCTTATTCCATTTTTAATTACTTACCAATTTTTTTAAAGTGTTTTTACTGTGAATCGCCATTGTCATAGTTAAGTGTGCCAGGAACATTATGCTTACCAATCAGAGATTTTAAAACTTTAAAATGAATACTAATAAACAAAAATCTATCATATTTTGTAACCTACAACACTGAAATAAAAATGCTAAAATATCAGCCAGTACTTTGCTCACATTATTCTAAGTAGGTACTTTAGCACTAAAGTGACTAAGATTAAGATGAAATTGTTGAAGATAATTCTAAAGTTTATGACGCAGAACCACTCATACATCATTTTAATAGAAATAAAGTTTTAAAGCACCACTTTATTCCATTTCAGTTACTTTTCACTTCAGGTAGAATAACTTATATTTTATTAAAATAACTTTTATTTTTCTCGTTGTAATTTTTTCTCGTTGCATTTTTTTTCGTTACAATTTTTCTTTAAGGATTATTTACTTTATTTACTTATTTTATTTATACTGTCGAAAAATTTAGTAGTAGAGATGTTTGTAAAAGAGCTTTTTAAGGAAGTACTACTGCCTGACAGCCACTGGTTGGAAGGGTATGGATGCCGGTGCAATCATATGGACATTAGAATTAAAACCTTAATGCCTTGGAGTGATGGATGTTGTTTTTATTGCTGTGACCGGTTTTATTTAATCACGCATTTGTTTTTACAGATTAGTCCGATTTTGATAATTATTTTTTTATTGTCTTAAAATATAACTTTTATCAGCCATGACTAGATTAGCACACACTACTTTTCAAAAAATAAATGCGTAAAGAACAAATAAAAAGCGGAAGTAATAGTGGTCTCCATAAGTAGCCAAATTTTGGAAAATAATGTATGAAGCCATCATCGATACGAAGAAGAAGAAGAGTGGTCTCTAAGCTTTATAGTTTATAAATTTCGTTTGGGACCCTAAAACCCAGACTATTTTAAAACCATCAAAAGCTTAATATTACTTATTAACAAGGGTAGTGACCCGAATAGATCCCTATTTCATTAATCGCTAATACACTTCGGACCCTTCACTGCTATGTGTTTAGCGATCCCTAAAAATGACATCTAACATTTTTCAATCAACGCCTTAACTACACGGGCAGTTACTGATCAGTGTAGCCAGTGTAGAAACACAGTTTTTTAGAACAGCTAATACACTTTGTATAAACACAAAAGGTCTATCTTATAAAAAGTTGGCGCAGACTTGAAGTATTGATTACCATACGCAATGATGACATAAAGTCAACGCTAACTTGTTATTAGCTAGGAGGTAAAGTCAACGCTAACTTGTTATTAGCTAGGAGGTAATTTTAATATTTGTAATTGTAATTGAATTCTAATATGAGAGATGTTTGTTTTAGAGAAATTTGATATTTAACAAAAAATACAATCGTTAATTAAATTAGTAGTGTCATCAAGCCTAAGTCAGGATAGTGTCAAGACAAATAATAACAATTAAGTTAAATTAAAATAGACAGGATACCTGCATAAGATACACATAATTATCTAAATATTCTAAATAATAATTCTCGTCACTTATTATAATAATAGTCTTTTATACTTACTAATTTGGATAAAAAAGTAATGTCAATATTAATTAGACATTTTAATAAAAAAACCAATTCGTTGAAAAAAATTTTGCTGTTTCAAATAAGCTATACCAAGAGTTAGACAACGTGACTAAAAGAATGTTTTTTTTTCGCTTTAATGAAATCCCGAATGGATTTAAGGAGTTTGTTGATAAATAAACGAACTGACTACTAGACGGTAAATAACACGTAACTTTCGACCTTTTGCGTATTTTAGTTTGTTTTTAAGAATAATACTTTTACTTTCAATGTATTTTACAAAAAATAATTTCAAATTAAATAAAACAAAGAAAATCGTACCTATAACGTACATATAATTTAAAATACATAAAATAAAAAACATAAAACCTCCTTAAAAATATGAATCTCCTTATTACCTAATACTGAGATACCACCGAAAATTAAGTGCATTCTCTCATATTTTTTTTTAAATTTGATTTGCACGTATTCGTCTTCGTAAAAAACTTTCAACTATTCACAACTTATCGTTTGCGTAAAAAAGCTTCTAAATAAACACATATAACTTTTAAAAACATCGCCATTGTGCTGATAAATTCGGGTAAACCTAGAAAACTTCGCCGTCTCCTAAAACATGGCAACTTGAAGCTCCAAGTTGAAACTATTTTATTGTGCGCTAACTTTTTGCATTGAGTAAAGCTGCCCCTATAAAAAATTTAGCGAGAATTTACTACAACCAGGGTTGTTTTCAGGATATCCGACTTATTATTAATTAAGCTATTGCATAGATTCTATCGCGGGCCTTGAGCGTGGAGACCGAATCCAGAAATTCCGTAACAAAAATAACCTAACACTGCGTATGCGTAATCCAGCCAAAAATGCTATGCAATAGCTTTACCGCGGCAGTCCCCGAGCCACCGTCTTTTTATTTCAATTATTAGCCTGCGGTGTCCCATTGCAGGGAAAAAAGCTCCCTTTTCTTCTCTCGCTATAAAAAATATATTTATTTAACCACAATCAGACAATTTATAACAAGAAATAAGATAAAACCACGAAAATAATTAGAGTACAAAATATTTCAACGAAAATTTAATAAAGATTAAGCTAGATATAAGTATCAAAACAAATGAGAAACAGCAAATTAATAAATAGGTTTGTATAATAAAAGAGCGGAATTAACAAAAAAAATAAGTAGTAGAAATAGTCTACTAAAAAATTTAATTAATTGTTTTACGATGCTTATATTTAATTAATATTATTTACATGTATTTTCTTTAAGTTTTTGTGTCGTAAATAAATGTTTTGATTCTGATTCTGAAAAAGGCAGCTTTATTGCCTAGTCCACGTTTAAGACCACGTTTTTCATTTTTTTATATGAAGTCAGGTGAATTTCATTATCCCGGTTTTTTGTTACTCCAGCACAACCCTAATACAGCACGTTCTAGAAGTTTCTCATGACAAACAAAACAAAACAAGATTTCTTTATGTAGTGTTGGTAAAAGAAAAGTTTCTAGGATAAACACGAAGATTTTTGTAGGTTATATTGGGTGTATGACTGATTGAAACGTTTTATGATATAATATAATATTTGCTCTGGTTTGCGTGGTGTTGATTGATACAATTTTTTGAAAAAGATAAGATATAATAAATAAATAAATAATGCTGGACAATCCACACAACATCATCTAGCCCCAAGCTAAGCAGAGCTTGTGTTATGGGTACTAGAAGACTGATATACTTAAAACAATACATTACATGCATAGATATGTTTATATTATACAATTAACAAAAATAACCTCTGCTGACTTTTTAAAAACGAAAAGAGTATAAATAGGGAGCTGTCGGTAGGCTTGCGCTCATTCGGTTGCTAGACGTCGAGGCGGAAACACCTCCCTAGTGCTCTTCGATCATTCTGCTGCGAGTCGTCGAGGTGGTAACACCTCTCCGGTATTGTCTAATTAGTAAAAATAGGCTGTTGCTATGCCCAAATGGGTTTAGAGTTGTTAATCCTGACATTTATGGTTTTTGTTATAATTAATTTCTTAATGAGATGATCAATTTGTGACTGTTATCTATTTTTTTTATGGTAATTTGATAGAAACCGCTTAATTCAGAAGTGGGATGGGACTCATTTGTTCCATCCTAGCTCTGGCCTAAAGCAAAGATCAGTTTTCATTACTAAATTGTACCTACCGTCAGATTTTGATCTTTTGCTATTTGTGTGATTTAATCATGGCAACGTTCGTACTTTCTTGGTGAGGTAGAACTAAGCCTGATTTAAAACAAAATGCTAATGATTTTTGTAAGTTTTCAGAGAATGGTGTATTGAGAGTGCTAGTGCTGCGACCTTGGTGCCGATGACGACAGATGAGTGTGCCGTGGTGGCTACCAGCTCGTTTGTCACGTCTGCGCCGTAGTCTCGCCGGCACGGGTTCTAGCAATGCCTTGGCATTCCCAGTCGCAGAGTGCGCGACTACCCCCAGCAGCGTCGACTAAGCGATGCGAGTACGTGTGTGAGCCCCTTGAGTGTGCTTACTTATTGGACAACCACCACTGAACGCCTCATTGTAGTGATGAGCACGTTATGCAAGGTCAGATTCAACCATTTACTTTGATTTTGTACATCAATTCTAGTTTGCAAGATATCGATTTTTAATGTGGGTAGTTGGTAAAACGAACGCCTAAAGCAAATGCTGGTCTAAGACAAGCAGATACTGGTCCCGGACAGTTCGATTCTTGAAGGGCGATGCTTTTAGTTGACTTTACGAGTTTAGTTTACCCACACTTGTTTGTCATGATTTCCAAAATATTATTCTAAAATTGTATAATATAATAGTTTGGTAAATCTATTTAAGAATTATAAAATATTGTTAACTATTTTAATGAAGATATTTGTGATGATTCTAGAAAAGAATAAACGTCACATCCGGCACGCCGCCGCCATCTTGTTGTTTACGCTTATGCGGTGATATAAAAAGAATGAGGTGGCTGTACCGGGGAGTTCTCTTTAAGCCTTCGAACAGTCAAGTCATAGTCGTGAAATAGTGATACCATGTTAAAAGTGTAATTGTGGTTAGGTTAGACTAAAGTGATAGCATATAGTGCAGTTTTATATTATTTCAGAAGTTGGATGAACCAAAAGGAAATGGTATGGTTTTATATTTTCTTACTTACAAGTCAAAATGATGGAAAGCTAATTATGAACTGAACTGAATGATGGATAATTAATATTTTAAATTTTATTTATTTTTCTGACAACCGTCATTTTACGCCCATGTTCAATTTTGAATATTTATGCATTATATGCAGGATATAATGGTATGTGTGCTAACATAAAGTCAGGGCTACTCTCTGACGATGTGATGCGTATGATTCTGTACTGATGTGTCGTTTAGTACTTGGCCGGGGCAACCCTCCGGTAGTATTTTACGGCACATTTTTGCATTCCGACTTAACTTGTCTGTGCTTGATCAGGGCTACACTCTGATAGCATCTGATATAGTTTTGTTTATATACCTGTTACGTGATGATGAATGATTCATTATAATTATTATTTTAAATATTATTTATTTTTCTGACTACCCTCATTTTACGCCCATATTCAATTTTAAAGATTTATGCATTATATGCAAGATATAATGGTATCTGCGCTAACATAAGGTCAGGGCTACTCTCTGGCTATGTGATGCGTAAGATTATGTACTGATGTGTGGTTTAGTACTTGGCCGGGGCAACCCTCTGGTGGTATTTTACGGCGCATTTTTGCATTTTAACTTGAACTTGTCAGTGCTAGATCAGGGCTACACTCTGATAGCATCTGATATAGTTTTGTTTATATACCTGTTATATGATTCTTAACTTTAATTGTTTTTCTCTCGTTCTTTTTATCTTGTACATTAAAATAATGTGCATAGTATGGTGCAATGGAGTTTGTACGACGTATTATGTCAAGGCTACTCTTTGATGATGAAAAATGTTCGTGATAAATCCGGGCTAATCTCTGATTCACATGATACATGATACAATCCTTGGTGTATCTTTAAAGTAAATATTTCTTAATTTTATTTTATTTTTGGATACATGTTACATGTTTAATAACTTGTTATGTATTATGATGTATGGTATATTTGATTTAAATTTGTTTCATTTTGCGACGAAGGTACACTTGTTTAATATAAAACCTATTGATCTAAAGGTTTTGTCAGAATACCAGCGCTTACATGGTCTCTTGTAGGCAACTAGCCACAAGTGACTAGGCATTATACTAACGCTGGGCTTTTTGCTACTGTAGCACACAGAAATGATCCTGTTGTAATTCTTATTGTTTCTTTTGTTTCTGTTTTGTGTGCTACATGTGGTTAATAAATAAATGTCTATGTAATGAAAGATTTTATAACAAGAAAATTAATTTGGTTAATTTTTACATATGGTTTTTTTATGGATATTGTATTTTACTATAATCAGCGAACATACCCTCGCTTGACTTTTCAAGACCGGAAAGCGTATACATGAAGAGTATAATTAATTTCTTATTGAGAAAATCAATTATTGGTGGTTAAATGGTTTTTTCCCATTTTTTTAAGGTTATTTGGTTTAACCGCTTAATCTACGATAATTTAAGTTCAACTTTGGTTGTTCATTGGATATTAAAGAACTTTCTGTTTTGTAGTATTACCCATGGAATTTTAGATTCTGTTTATTTTGATAACTGGCTTGAATTATATATGTTTGCTAATTGGCTTAAATATACATGTTGGTCTACATGTTTTGAGCTAGCTATGTTTGCTGACTGGATTGAGTTAGCTATGTTTGCTGACTGGATGGAGTTAGCTATGTTTGCTGACTGGATTGAGTTGGCTATGTTTGCTGACTGGATGGAGTTAGCTATGTTTGCTGACTGGATGGAGTTAGCTATGTTTGCTGACTGGATGGAGTTAGCTATGTTTGCTGACTGGATTGAGTTAGCTATGTTTGCTGACTGGATGGAGTTAGCTATGTTTGCTGACTGGATAGAGTTAGCTATGTTTGCTGACTGGATTGAGTTTGCTATGTTTGCTGACTGGATTGAGTGACTATGTTGGTCTACTGGATTGAGTGGACTATGTTGGTTTACTGGATTGAGTGACTATGTTGGACTGGATTGACTGGACTATGTTGGTCTACTGGATTGACTGGACTATGTTGGTCTACTAGATTGACTGGACTATGTTGGTCTACTGGATTGACTGGACTATGTTGGTATACTAGATTAACTTCGACGTATGTGTATATTAATTTATTTTTTTTATATGATAAGCTTGAACGCGCGGCTTCGTCAGCGTGCACTGTTTTATTTTCAAAGTATTTAGAGTTCATACATCATTAACATAGTATTATGAAAATTATGAAATACAATTTTAAAGTTTCTAATTTTACGTCAACCAGTCTAGAACTGCAGATGATTTGGAAAGCTTTGACATTCACAAATTGTTAACATTCTGATCATACCAACTTTTAAGTTTTGGTGTTGTGGTAGACGAACATACGGTTCACAAACTATGAACTGATATTTACTTCTTTTACATTAGAAGTATTGTTTTATTTATGTTATTATGTTATTTCAGTACCTGTAACGCAATCTCTTTGGCAACTTTAAGGATTTTAAATAAATAGTTGAATTGGTGGGTACCGATACGGCTACCGAATCGTCTTTTCAAGTGAAATGCCTGTGTCGTATGGTTCGGTCAGTACGCATCATCTGACACATCTTGAGGCTGGAGTATGATGTTTTGATGTTTCGTAAGAAACAGGGAGGTAGAACTGGTAATGTTTTCTGTTATCTTTCCCTACTTGGAAAGTTTGATAAAATCTTTAAGAATATGAGTCATTTGTAGTGGAACTGTGTATAAAATCTTTAATCGTGTTTTAGCAGCCCGCTCATTTCGGGCGTGTTATTATTTAATGTTGAGCTTAAAGACTCTCTGTAATTTATTATTTGATGTTTAAATTGAAACTTTTCAATGATTATTAACTTTTTATGCTATAATTTGTAAACTTTCTATAATTATTATTTAATGCTAAAATTTGAAGGAGATGCATTTAATCATTATTTTTATAATAATTATAATCTGATTACAGCTCAAAGTGAAGTGAAGTGCCGCAACGATTTGTTTTTCTGGAGCAGAATTCAGAAATATGATTTACAATTGCTTAATGTATTATTCACTTTTATTTATATTACCTGTTCACAGAAGCGTTGAACTACCAGATCGGAATACCCCAAGCGTTGAACCAATAGTGGTTTTGTCAATTTAATGTAAAAATGGAAAGGCTAGATTTTATATACTTATGTATATATGTATAACACCACCTACAATAATTACCGAATGTCATGATTTATTGTTTCAAGGTCCTTATATTGTTATAATTGAATATTATATCGGTGTTACAATGTACATATTAACTTTAATCGTATTGCTATATATTGTTTTTTATGTTGTGTGTGCCGGGAGGCGACACATTGTCGGATGGCCGAATGTCATGATTTCCAAAATATTATTCTAAAATTGTATAATATAATAGTTTGGTAAATCTATTTAAGAATTATAAAATATTGTTAACTATTTTAATGAAGATATTTGTGATGATTCTAGAAAAGAATAAACGTCACATCCGGCACGCCGCCGCCATCTTGTTGTTTACGCTTATGCGGTGATATAAAAAGAATGAGGTGGCTGTACCGGGGAGTTCTCTTTAAGCCTTCGAACAGTCAAGTCATAGTCGTGAAATAGTGATACCATGTTAAAAGTGTAATTGTGGTTAGGTTAGACTAAAGTGATAGCATATAGTGCAGTTTTATATTATGTTCAAAACGAGTTAAGCACATATTACACAGTAGTAACATAATCGATTTCGTAAACTTTCAGTAAAATATGCCTTTATAGCCATACCACATTATGTAGATTGCGCTAGGTGCTTTATTTTGCGTCTTTATTGAGTTTGAGTAAACTATTGGTATAGTTCAGTGTGATAAAAGTGACTCATTAGTATGAGCCCCTGCTGTGGTATTTGCCGCTGTCATATACAGTCCAATCGATTTGTTGAGTTTTTGTTAGTAAAATGCAAAAAGAAATAACGACTATCGTTTCAAGTCATTTCTATGAGATCTTTTTAGATTATTTTGTCCGATCGAAAACTACCCGTTATCCGTTAAAGGTGATAAAGTTTTGTGCTAAAGGCTAATCTAAGTGTAGTTCTTTTGTTCATTTCTAGCAAATTACGCAATGAGTCAGATTTAAGTGTCGTTAGTTCTGCTTGCGATAACATCGAAAGAACACCTTTCTGTCGAAAACAAGTGACGTCATTTTAGAGATAAGGTTGTTGCAGCGATAAGATTGCGTCGAATCTCATTCTTTTTGTTGAGGGTATTTTAAAATGGTGAAACGTGCAATATTCTTTATGTAAGTAGATAAATGTCGTAAATAGATTTGATGGCGAAGTAATCGTTTTATCTGTTTAGAGTTCTTATCTATCCGGTAGACAGACAGATTAGTTATTCTTTATCTAGTACTTAAACCTTTTGTTGGCAAGAAATGTTTCCATCAAGTTTTACGAGGTTGATACCTACCTAGGTAACTAAAACATCGAGTGAGACCGTTAGTTACAGTTTTTGAAGGTGTTGAAATATTTGTCGTCCGTCAATTGTCAAGTATATAAGTGTCTATGTAGTTTTGCAATCCGGATATTCGACGTACCCGGCTGATTGTCAGTTTGTTTAATCCGGATATCCTTTTGTTTTTAGATCCGGATACATAAGGTAGACTAGCTGGTACATACATACAGTTGTGTGTTTATTAATGTAAGGAGTGGGCAGTAAATAGTTTCTAGATAACGATGTGATCAACTGCGTGTTGTGGTTAACACAACTTAGAAATCGAGACTTATAATTTTCGTTTTAGTTTTTGTTGGTACTTTGCTAAAATTCATATTGTGTTGACGAGTTGTACATTTGTTTATGCGCAGTTGAAGTTGAAATTTGCGTAAAGTCTGAAGTTTGATCATTCGTCCATAGAATGTAGTGAGGTCTTAATCTATTATGAAATGAAGAACGATGCGTAGGCTTCCTAGTAGTCTGGTTGAACATATTCTACCTGGTTTTCTTATCTTTGATGTTTATAGAATAGAAGCAATTGGAAGTACCTTCGTAAAAAAATATTTCATGTTAGCCAGTGTTGGTTACGAGTCTGTGAGATCATGTGTGAAGAGTCTGAAGTAGCTTTGGTCTATTGTTGTTTATTAGTGTTGGCGTTAGCGTTTTATTCAAAGCAGTAGATGGTAAATGTGCGTGACGTTTTACTTAGGTTTCCGAATACCAGGTTGCAGATAAAAGTAACTTCACAACTAATTGACGTTGAAACCAAATATTGTTGTTTTGGTTTGGATAGGCAATCGTGGAAATTGTTTACTTCGAATGTGTAAGTGTGCGTGTTGAGGTCGCATAGTAAGCTGGTCGAATAATGTTTTTACCATGAGATATGAGAGACGAAAGCGTAAATTTAATTTCCTACTACATGAGTTTCGAGTTTTTTGAGTTGAAAGGAGCAAGAATGGTTTAATGATTTACCCGCTGTTACTAATTTGATTTTATGTATCGGTGATACATAGGAGTTTTGAAGATAAAGGTGTATGGTTTCACTTAAAACAAATTCAAAGTTGTTTTCTTTATGTCCGACTTTTGTTGTAAGAAAAAGTGACTTCACGATGTTCCAAGAAATACAAAGATAGTTTTTACGGTTTACTAAAGTTTTGGTTTTGAACTTCAACGTTTTTTAGTAGTGTGTAGTGTTTGCAGTGAAGCAGTCGTACATTGCAGTGAGACACTCCTACTCTGCTAGTGTTTTCATAAGGTTTTATGATCGAACAGTTGTAGGTACAACTAAAAAGTGTGATTGAATAATATTTTGCCGTTCCCGTTTCAAAATGTGAAAGAAAGTTCTTTCGTGTCAAATGTTGTTGAGTTTGACAATTGTTTCTTAGTAAAGAACCTACAGATGTAATATATTTGCAATGTTGACAATATTTTTAATGTTTTGCAGGTTAGACCGAGCGAGGGTTGTCGAAGATTTTACGGACTTCTTTGTCTCAACAATCGTAAATGGATGCGACAGTTGGTTTGTCGAATACTTTCGTTGCGAATACGTTTGTACGTGTGGTACATTGATTTTTATTTTCGGATTTTATTTAAATGAACGCAATGAGTGTAAATAAATAATTATGAGCCAGTGCTTGTTATTTTGACGCTCTGTTACTAGCGGACTAGTAAAGTTATCTGGTGTGATGAAATTAATGAAAAAAATAAATGGAACTGTTAATAAATGGAATCGTTATTACAATTTTGTACAGGTTTTCAATGGAGATGTAAGATGTAAAGGATCGGACGTGGCAAAAAGAGGTACACAATGGTAATTGGCTTTACTGTCTTTGCGACTGAGCAATGGTTGCTCGGTGCGGAGACTGGTCATTCACTTGTACTGTGTGTGTGTCATGTGTTCGAATGTAAGTACATCATGTTACATCGTATAGGTTGAAAACTACTTGAACTATGAATACGATTCTAATGTACTGGGTTGAGTCCCTTCATATTGTGTTGTTGGGCATTTTTGTCATAATGTTTTCAGATAGACCTGTCGTAACATGCTAACTAGGTGCCTCTGTCTTGTGGATGTTGTTGACAAGCTAACTAGGTGCCTCTGTCTTGTGGATGTTGTTGACAAGCTAACTAGGTGCCTCTGTATTGTGGATGTTGACAAGCTAACTAGGCGCCTCTGTCTTGTGGATTCTGTATGACATGCTAACAAGGCGCCTCTGTCCCGCGTTGGACGCGTACTGTCGTTGTACTGTAACTGGTTCTACAATCGCATTCTGTCTTCAGCTGTCTGTAATGATTTAAGGGTGATCCGTAAGATTTTGTAAAAGCGAGTGTAGATTTTGAGTACGATTCCATCTCATGAGAGACTTGAGCGTTGAATGCTGAATCAAAACGTAAAAGTAGACTCAAACATAGATTTTGGGCACTTTCTTGATGAAAACCCGTAAAAGAATTTATGTTTGTATGGGTTTTGATTTAAACATTTAACTTCGGAGCATACAAACCTAAACGTGAACTAAATCAAAACGTAAAGTAGACTCGAACATGGGTTTTGGACACGTTTTCTTGATGAAAGAGTGTAAGAAACTGTATGTTCGTATGGGTTTTGATTTAGACTTAACTTCGGAGCGCGACATGCAACTCGGTGCCTCTGTCCGTTGTCAAAAAGATATGCAGGTTGTCTGTATATCTTGGTTAGGATAATGGAATAGTCCTAACTGTGTATTTTCTGTTTCAGTTGCGGAATATCCCAGTTTGTTCCAGACACCTTTGATGAAAGGTGCCTCAGTCAACCGCGTGATGGAGCCATTCCTGCAGTTCGTGCCTGCTGCCCTTTTGTCCAGAATCTACTCGCTGAGCACCATTAGGACCGTATTACCGGAAAATTCTCTTCTGAAGCAGTACTAGATTAAGTCTGGTAGAGGCTACCAGATCAGCAGTATGGCCGAATTAACAAAAATAACCTCTGCTGACTTTTTAAAAACGAAAAGAGTATAAATAGGGAGCTGTCGGTAGGCTTGCGCTCATTCGGTTGCTAGACGTCGAGGCGGAAACACCTCCCTAGTGCTCTTCGATCATTCTGCTGCGAGTCGTCGAGGTGGTAACACCTCTCCGGTATTGTCTAATTAGTAAAAATAGGCTGTTGCTATGCCCAAATGGGTTTAGAGTTGTTAATCCTGACATTTATGGTTTTTGTTATAATTAATTTCTTAATGAGATGATCAATTTGTGACTGTTATCTATTTTTTTTATGGTAATTTGATAGAAACCGCTTAATATACATATAAAATACCCAGACCACTTGGACAAAATATTTGCAGATTGTACAAACATTTATCCTAAGCCGGGAATCGAACCCTCAACCTCCGCGTCGTAGGCGGACCTTCGCCCGCCGCGCCACATCGGTCGTAAGGCAGAGAGAACGGATTCCGTTCAAAAATCTTTGCGTACGAAATCTTAAATATGATGTAATACTTCTTTCTTGCTCTTAAATTACAATTATCTGTACTGTCTCATTCATTCTAAAAATGCTAATGAATGTAAGCTCCAAGTAATGCAAGTGGTGCACTTATCGGCAAACTTGGCACCAAGTCAACTTTGGAAACAACAGCGTAATGCATTTTCCACAAAGTTACCTATGGGAAATTAACGCGCCAAGAAAATAAAGAATTCTTACACCGTACATTTGTTATATTTAACTGTGAGCTGTGACGTCACAGCTCAATTCGCATAGGCTCTGCTTGGTTATGCTTATGTTGGTTATGTTAATTTCCACCAAGAATTGACAGTTTGTAACCCATAAAACATAGCTCATTTGACACCGCAGGTTTTTTTTGACAAGTGAAATGTCAAATATCATTTGATACTTCAATTGATTTTAGTTATTGATTTTTTTATGTTAAATAGTTTAAGTATTTAGAAAATTAATGTTATATCTGAACTGAAAATGAACAATAGAAGCCGTTAGTATCCAAAGGTCAAGTTAACAGATTTCTTTTCAAAGTCGGATTTAAGTTTTAGAATTTTTATACTTGTTACAATTGTGAAACTAGACGTTTTGTGTTAAGCTATAAACAACACCAATTTCCCCGAGTTTCCACTAAAATATTTGCGCAAAAGTATTTTACAGTATTTTTTTAGAACAATTTCAACATAACCTAGTTCTTACTTACAAGTCTTAATACTAAGGTTTTTGCATAACATTTCTCTCTAGCAACATTTTTAATTCAATTCATGTCATATTTGCATAAGTACAGTTTGCTAGAAAAATATCTACTTGAACTGAAAACCTTTTATGAAAAGTGTTCAGTTTTTCTTCTAAAAATATTCTCATTTCTCTTATTTCTGTAAATAAGAAGTTCGACATGAATTGCCTAAACTTGCGCCAAGCGAGCAAGCAATATCCAAGGAATTCAAACGCAAATACTAAGAATTCGGTGCAACGGAACGTAGACACAGAATATAATAATAGCACATTCGTATAAAAGTTTCACTTGAATTTAAAGACATTTTATATGAAATAGACGCGCCACTGAGCCCGGTCTTCGGCTCTTCTCATCCAGTGTTTGCCAGCTACACACCGCAGATCGTCGCTCCATCTCGCCGGAGGGCGTCCTACACTACGCTTGCTTAAACGCGGTCTACACTCCAGTATCCGTTTGCTTTAGTGGCGCGTCTTGGGAGAGACCTACGACCAGCAGTGGACTAGATCGATGATGATGATGATGATATGAAATAAATATTCACGTACATTTCACACAAAGCTCTAGACCCTCTAGTCACAAACAAATCAATGATTTGTTAATTGAAGGACTTGTAGCCTTAGGTACCTTAATATTTCAAGCAGTTTATTGAAATTACACTCTACGACAAAAGGTCATTAACAAGCAGTTATTATCAAAATAAAGTGAAAATGTTATTATAACAAAAAAAATGGTAGCACTCCGGGAGTGCCGGCAGAAGTGAAAACTTCAATATTAACGTTGTGTTTTCACTTTTAAGTTTTCACTTCAAAAATATAACCACAGTCGTCATAATGACAATGACAATCACAATGACACAGACACATTCGCGCAAGCGCGAATGTGTTTTCACTTTTAAGTTTTCACTTCAAAAATATAACCACAGTCGTCATAATGACAATGACAATCACAATGACACAGACACATTCGCGCAAGCGCGAATGTGTCTGTGTCATTGTGATTGTGTCATGTCGAAGACAACGAAGACACACTGACACAGACACATTCGCGCAAGCGCGAATGTGTCTGTGTCAGTGTGATTGTGTCATGTCGACACAACGACAATGACAATGACAATGACACATTCGCGCAAGCGCGAATGTGTCTGTGTTTTCACTTTTAAGTTTTCACTTCAAAAATATAACCACAGTCGTCATAATGACAATCAATGTGTCATGTCATTGTGTCACATTCGCGCAAGCGCGAATGTGTCTGTGTCATTGTGATTGTGTCACATTCGCGCAAGCGCGAATGTGACACAACGACGAAGACAACGAAGACACACTGACACAGACACATTCGCGCAAGCGCGAATGTGTCTGTGTCATTGTGATTGTGTCATGTCATTGACATTGACACAACGACGAAGACAACGAATGATGAACGTCACGTTCGATGAACGTCACGAGTCACGTGACCCTGACTGAGTTTTCACTTCAATAAGATGGAAGCGATACAGTTAAATACAAGTTAGGCGAAACGATTCGTACGATATAATAGCGTCTATCTGGTTATGCGCGCGCGGCGAGCGATACGTGTTTCCCGTGCGAGGGTGCTCAGAGCGTCTGTCGGCTGCCGGCGTGCGAGTGCCGCTCCTCGGTCCTCCGCCCCCGCGCTCCGCACCGCACCGCGTGTTGGCAGCGCCTTGTACTCGCCTTGTACGATGTCGCCACAACACTATTTAATTGTTTGAGTCATACGTCGCGTGACCGCAAGTGTGTTCTTTTGTCGTCTCTTGTTTTACGAGCAATGTATAAAAATTAAATAAGATCTTACGCTTTTTCGACGTCACGTGACCCTGACGCGAGTTTGATAGTTTTTACCCACCCGGCGCCGCTAAAGAAGTTTTCACTTCAAAAATAATAATATTACATTCTAAAACTCAGTTCCTCACCACTAAATCCTAGTAAAACATTTCATTTTACCACAAACATTTCAGAGAGATACAAGCTTGACGAAAGAGGCCATCGCGGAACGTAAAACGAATACCGGCTAAGTTTCGAAGCAGCGTACAATGGAGGAACAAAACGAGCAGCGGATGCTACATTACACTTTGTAGACGTGAAGTGACGGTGCTTTTTATCGGTTGTATGCAGTCGGATAAAAGACGAATTACTTCTTTGTTAGACTGGTTTATTAGACACTATAATTTTGACCACTTGCTTGGTGAATTGAGACTAAAGCGTTTTATATTTTCACTCTTATTATTTCCATGCATGTATTGAGACGCAAGCAAGAATTTTCAAGAAAGTAAAACACATGTAAACTTTGACACAAAATTATATTTCAAGGTTGGAAGCATAATGTATAAGCCGTTGAAATAAAAAAGTATTATGTGATATCGGGATTTGCTGGAATTCTTTTCCCATAGATTTTGATGGGAAAATTCTCCACCATTTTCACTTTAAAACAAATGACCGCTGACTTGACGATTGACTGATCTATATATACTTGACACTGGCACTGACAGAATTGACGGGCAGAAGCCAAATGAAAAAAGAAGAAGAAAATGAACCCACGGGTGGGCAAGTGTATTATAAAGTCATAACTTGGTAGATCTTCTGTCTCGTTTCTTGGTATCGTACAAAAGCATGCAAAGTTAACAGCCGGGTAAGTTTTAAACACGTTTCAGAAGATCACGTGTTAAGGAAATAGGAACAAGTAAGCTAGTTTCTGTACAAGAAAATAAATGTGGAGCATGAAACTCATCATGCATCTTTACGCTTTCACACAACACTAACTAAAAAGCAGGTTTTGCATTTCACGAGTCGTATGGATTTGATCTTAATATAATTATTTTTTTGTAACAGACCTAAATTTTTTTTTTGGACTTTCGATGTATCTCAAAGTCAAAGTCAAAAATTACTTTATTCAGTAAAATCACAAGGATCATTTAGAATCGTCTTACATACTAGGTGATTCTAGGTGCCAGTTCCACGCGACCAGAGCCTAGAAGAACGGGCAAGAAACTTACGGCCTGGTTCCTACCGTTTTTTTATATGATCTTTCTTACAAAGAATTACAATTAAACTAAATTAAGTACTGAAGTTTCAGTGCGGTGTCTCGTTGTATTTATTGTAAAAATGTTAATGAACATAATAATTGAGTAACACGACTTTTACAGTATTTACAAAATGTACATAAGTATATAAAAAATAAATAAAAATAAGCTACTATATGCAGACCCGATAATCATGTTTTGTATTTTTGTTCTATAAGTATCCTTAACTTATCTTTTGAAAACGCTTTTTATATAGCCCGAGATTAACTAAATTGAAGTAAGTAATATTATTCATTTAGATAATTAAATGTGGTCACAAATTTTAATGATGCAAACAGATGCTCATTTCATCAATTTTTAAACTACGAACTTAGGTTCGTATAGTTTTCGGTTACTAGTTTTTTTAATAAGTCTCTACACATTTTTGAATGAACCAAATGAATTTTCGAAAAACGGATCACTCAAAATATTACTTTTTCCGACCATTTTTCTTTATTATATTTTTTTTTCAAACTAGAATAACAAACTTGTTGGTCAACACTACAACAACAACTTCTCAAATGATGCCAAGTAAAACTCAGATTGCGGGCTTAGTGGTCAAAGTATATGGCATAGCCATCAAAGTTGACCTATTTCCCCGTTATCTAAAACTAATTATCGCTTGCACAGTTTCTACTCACAAGAAGCTAAATAATAAAATTAGAGCAGCAGTGAGCACGTTCCCCATGGTAATGGATTACGTGAGGAACCATCAACTTCTAAAATAAAGGATCGGAGCTATCTAAGATAACATAAGATAGGTTTAACTCTTAGGCCGTGGGTTAATGAGATAATCGATTTTCCTGTTCTGGAACCCAATATACGTATTTAATTAACAAGCTTTTGCATATACTCAACTAAATATCTTTACTAGTAGGTATTTAACAATGTATTACTATGTGTTTTGTGTCAAAATTAATTAACCAACCTATTCTCTATTAATATAATAAATGCGAATGTTTGTATGGATGTGTGGATGTATGTTTCTTACTATTTCACAGAAAAACTAATTATGTAATGGATTTTAATAAAACTTTACAATAATGTAATTTATACATCAGAATAACGCGTAAGCTATAATTTATAAAGATCATATACGAATTGTCAAAAATATAACGATAGTAAGACGAAGTTGCGGGCACTAGCTAGTTTATGATACAATATAAAGATCTTATTGGTAGAGTTATTTTTTTGTGAAAATAACTTGAACTAAAAAATTAATGATCAAAGCGACAACTAGTACAAAAAGCTTTTTAGTAAGTCGACTACTTGATAAAATGAAAGTTGACAACCTTTTATGCAAAAGTCGACAGTGTAATGAATATTACAAAGAAAAACCAGACCTAGAACAAACTGAGAATAATAATAGTAGAGCTAGAGACAGAGGGCTTTTTAACCATTAGATTAAAAGAAAATAGTTTCGCAATTCGATGTTTAATAATACTTTTTTATGACAGGCGTCATAGCTCGATTATCCTGACAGGCATCACAGCTCAGTTGATATAACCGGCGTCATAGTTTTGTTAATTTGACAGGAGTCACAGCTCAGTTGATACAGATCTACGTTTCATGCATTTATTTCTTTACAAAATCTGATAGTGATATAATAAAAAAGTTCTATTTCCTTCAGGATGCAACTTAGCACATAAATTATATCAGTAGAATATAGGTATTTTGTTAATGAAGACAATATTGAGCCAAGAACTCCTTGACTATAAAGTATAACATGAAGTTAGCGGCAAAACTTCCAACGCAAATTAGCGTCGAGTGAACCAATCCTTCTTTTTTAAAACGAAATGTCAAGTCCCGCTAACGACTTCAGAGGGGTTATTCTCAAGCCGACTAACTGGCCCACTTGTGGGCTGTTGGGAAAATGTAGACTCCAACAAGCTCACTTACGAATATTGTTTGCAATTTTTTTGGATAGGTTACAAAACTCAGTAAAAAATATCAAATGTGTTGATTATATTGATTTTTAAAATTTTTATTTTTAAATTCGGGTCATAAAAAATCTAAATAATCAGACATCGCGGCCCAAGTAAATATTTTTTGAGATATGATTTCGTGAATATTTTACTTAATGCCTTGGGTAGTATCGCGTTGCGATAGAAGTCTGATTACTTAAAACTGAGATTTATTACGATTTAAATAAAACACAGACAGAAAAAAGTACCAAGATATGAAATTTCGATTAGTTTATAAACTGCAAGCTGCAAAATATTCGATTAGTTGTTGTTTTTTGATACAAAACTTAGGTTTTTCAATTTAGTATTGTAGAAATCAAGGAACATGAACAAAAGTACCAGGGGAAAAGAACTACGAGGTGGTTAGATTGTACAGCTAATGGGGTATGATGGGCTGGGATTTTTAATGGTGGGCCTGTCATTGAGCTCAATGCGAATAAGTCCTTTGGAGAAGTCGAGAAGGAAATTACACGAGTCTAAATTTGAAACAGTATATTTCAGCCGAAAAGTTGCAGCTTGTGGGCATTTTTGTTGGAAAGTTTAATGTTTTGTGGCTTTTCAACATTAGATACTTGTTACATCCTTTTTTGGGATGTGGAAATATATTTAAGTATGTGAGAAATAAGGTAACCTTGTTGGAATCATTGGGAAAAATTATCCTCTTTATGTAATGTAGATGTAGACATTTATCTAAAATGAACTGTTTTAAATATGTCTACAAAGTGCCATATCTCGTATAGAGAATGCTTTTTACATCGGACTATTCAATCAATGACTATCCTATTTTGTATTTGCTGTTTGCGGCTACGGCCTAGATGACCATAGATACTATTAGTGGAATTGTGATAGCCAAATATTTGGTTCGCAAAACTTATAAATGAAAAACATAAAAAAGTTAATGATGTATTACAGCTTTTTTTATGGCAACATAAAACAACTACTTAGATACTTAAATAATGACAAAGTTCTACAGGCCAAATTGTAATGTCTTATGTTATAATTATGATAATATTATATCCTATCTAAAAGCAAACTTAGCCGTAGTTTTAATATTATTGTTTGATGATAATAATAAAAACCACTGTCATTCCACAAAACAAAACAAACCCTCCGTAAATAAGTTAAGCAAAACCCAAGACGCAGCCATTATCGAACATTACAACACTATAGTATTATTTTAGTCGAAACGGCGAACAGTTTACAACTGCAGTAACAGTAAAAGTTGTTCGCTAACGAGCGGGCAGGGGAGATTTGTAGGTTTGAAGCTTGTTAAATGTACCCTGTGTTGTGGTTCGGCGATAAAAAACAATGGAGACAGGGCATTACATCCTGGGTTTAGGAGGCGGACCTAAGCGGCACGCACCTAATGTGAGGTTGGGAATAAAGGTTGTAAAGGGAATACACTCAAATTGAAATGAAGACTTTGTTGTTAGAAATCTCTAGTGTCTCTTAGACATGATGCAAAATAGCTTTGGTTTTTGTTGAGCAGATTAAAGTCTGGACGACGTAAACCACATAGGACAGAATTCTGAAACTTTAAGAGGATTACTTTGTGTTACTACTACGATCATCTATACTATAAATGTTTACTATATATTCTATAGTAAACATTTCAAGACTAAAAAATAGCCTCCGTCACTAGTACTACTAAACATTACAACCGGTAGTTTAAATAACACAATTGTGTGTCACTAGCACTACCAGTAGTACATACCTACTATAAATAAATAAATATAAATAAAGTACTATAACCATAAAGTATTGTCAAACTTCTACATTTTATAGAGAGTCTAGGTCTATCACGGTCATTTAGATTCGTCAATACGTAGCAAATTCTACCTAATGTCTTTTAGCCTAAGAGCCCATGACTCCCAGACCTTCGTTATTTTATAATTTAATTTCATATGTTATTTGATTTATGATTGTAATTCGGTTTTCTTTTGTTGCAGTGTTCAAATCTCAGACTTCCCTGTCCACTGACTCAGGGTTGTGCACTGAGAGGGGACTCCGCAGGACTCATATAGAACTACCTAAGCCTTTGGGGAAAAGAATAGGACTTAAACTGGCAGGTAAGTCCGTTTATGTATGAATTAGTTAATAATAATTAGTTAAAATATAATTAATTAAATACAAAAAATGCTTGATTATACACCATAAAACAAAAACTTTAAAACTAGAGACTATGCGGTAAACAATATGGTATCTACATATGGCTTTATCGCTGACAACGATCTTTTCCAGGCAATCTTTATCATTGATATGTACGAATATTGTATGCTTATCTGTGCTACCTAAAACTGTATGTACTTACCTACGCGATAATTATCTGTATCTGCCACTGGTCGCGCATCAGTAATAAACTGTCCTCGAACTTGAAAGGTGGTTTGCATGTTTCTCTTGTATATTATTATTTCCAATATTATTTGTAAGGAGCATCATATAAAAAACAGTATGAACCAGATCATAGTTTATTTGGCCGTTCTTTTAGGCTCTGGTGGGGTGGAACTGGTACCTAGAATCACCTGGTTTAGAAGACAATTAAAAGTGATCGTTGCGATTTTACAGAATAAATTATATTTTACTTTGATTGGTCAGTACTTAACGTAAAAGTAAATTCTTATTGATTTGCGTTATTTTCGATAGGATATATTCAGTGGAAATATATGAATCTTATTACAAACCGAAGGCGACGGCGAGGTCGGCCGAAGAGGCGTTGGAAGGATGATCTGGACGCGCAGGAGAGGGATTGGTGGAGCATCGCCAAAGACCGGGATAGGTGGAAAGCTTTGGGGGAGACCTTTGCCCAGCAATGGGACAGTAAAGGTTAAAAAAAAATAAAAAAAAAAATTACAAACCTAATTATAGTCAATATAATTAGATAAGTTATTACATAAGTCCTAGTCGCTGGAGCCGAAAAAGGCTAGGATGATATTATCTAGTAATTATTATTATATTTTATAGTACTCTTGATAAGCTGCCCTTTTATTGATATTATTAAGTAAGTACAGTAGAGTAAGTGTAGTTAAAAGTGATAAAAGAACACAAAATTACCTTTATGTTATAAAATAAGTACCTACCTACCTACTTTTTCATAGCACTAAAAACCACGATTAAATAAACACCCCTAGGGGAGTTTCACCGCGCATGGGAATAACGTCATAAATATTTTTCATTTTATTTTTAGTGCCTTCTTACCTCCAGTACATTTCTGGCTTCAAAAATTATAAAGTAGGTAGCTAATTTTCTTTTATGTACGCGTTTAAACATGGCGGTTTCTGTTTAACCTTGTATAAATCGTTTTGAACCCATAAATCGTGCGACCACGGAATTCTTTGCCGCCATTTTGGAATTAAAAGCATAATTTTCGCGGGAAAGCGCGAGTTAACCGATTATGTAGGCCGAGGTGGAAATGAAAGTCGTATGTCTAAACTGTATTTTAATAAAAAAGTATTATTATATATTCAAAGCTTGTGGAAATCTGAGCGCTGAAATATATTTTTTAATAATTATTTTCAGTCAATGTGAATTCTCTGATTCAATTCTGTTAATGTTTTATAGTATTAAATATAATCGGTTCGACTTTAAATATAATTAAATTACAACAAACGACACAAAGATTATTTGCGTTATTTTTTATGTAAAAGTATTACTTATAGATCCTAATATTAAAAATGATATACCTAACTAAATTTTTTAAAAGACAAATTCTAAGCATATATTTTTTTCCTTAAACAAAATTCCACCAAAGCTTTGTTAAAACATATTTCGATTTTAATAAAGATAAAAAATGATTATCCAAGTCGGCAATTTTCAATTCGCGGGCTGAACGCGGGCGCCGCCGGCCTTCTTACCGGCTTAGCTGAGTACAAACAGCTGGGTCAATCTATAAATAAATAAATTATCTAAAATAAATAAATAAAATAATAAATAATGCTTGACGATCCACACAACATCATCTAGCCCCAAGCTAAGCAGAGCTTGTGTTATGGGTACTAGAAGACTGATATACTTAATACAATAAGTACATTACATAGATAGATATTTTGTTTATTATACATCATATAATAACCAGAACACCCGGAATAAATATTTGCAGATCGTACAAATATTTATCCCAAGGCGGCGGGAATCGAACCCGCAACCTCCACGTCGCAGGCAGACCTTAAGCCTAAGAAATGCTAAGACTTACGCCACAGTTCAGCTAAAATCAGCTATACATACCATGCTCTAGTCGTAGGTTTGATTCCCAAGAACAAATATTATCGGCCGGTTTCTGGAAACCCAAATCACGACTGATCCGAGTTTGACACATAGTAATTATTAGATTTTTTCATTGATCATCGTTGGAGAAACCGGCCGTATGTTTGTGTAATGATGAGTATCGATTTTATTCTGTGCCTTGCTGTTTCTATGTGTTTTATTAGAAAAACTAAATGCGAGGTTTTTATTAAGGCAAACACAAAACTTTCACTTAAATATGATTATTTATGTATGTAAACAAAATTACCAGAACTTTATCTAAAAATAATTGTGTTTTAAAGACACAGACTAAATTAGCATTCATCAATTTTATTCATTCATTCATTATGTATGTCAGTCTTCTAGAACCCATAACACAAGATCTGCTTAGCTTGGGGCTTGCCCTTGTGGATTGTCCAGCATTATTTATTTATCCACAATGTTGAATTGTTTACTTTAAATGATTGATTGTAATGAACAAGCTGATTTATATCACCTACGACTGGGGTTAATCCGGAGAGAATTTACATATTTATTGGGTGCCCGGGTACAGATGCGGTGTCTAATCGATAACCGACCAACTTTTGGCCTCGATTGTACAGGCAGCGACAGTTGATTAACTTTTTAGGTTAGAATTGATTAAGTTGATTTTTGATTGGAATTTGGTTCAAGATAAAATTATCTTTTATGGAATGACAATGTTTTTAAGTACGAGTATATTCGGATAATGTGGTAAATCTTGAAATTGAATTTAAATGTAGTCGGTATCTTTAATTAAAATGTTATTTTAATAAACATTATTTAGTGTATTTATGACCATACATGGGTCAGCTAGATGACGGCTCAAGATTTCGAGCAAGACGACCAGTTTAGATTTAAGAAATAATCCGTATTTTATGACATATTAAGTTTTATCTCATCAACTTTTTTCGTTGACAGTACACGGTTCGGGTGAAGTGTTAATTAAGTTTTGGAGGCGATTGTACGGAAATTTATTGTGATCAAAGGATATTGTGGTGCAGCCTAAAAATAATTTGTTCCGGAAAATTTAATTTAGTCCATGACATTGACAGCTCTTTTGTTTATTAAGATCAAAGATCACACTTTTACGTGCAATCATTTATATTAATTTTAAATTAAAACATTAGGGTTTGGGAAAAAGATTTAATACCGAAATTATTGAAGCATATTTTCCCTTTGAATACTGTACCAAAGCCTTACTTAGGCATTATATCAGACTGAATCTATTATACCTACTGGATTTGTTCTAAAATTCTAGGTTCCCTAGGTATTCACAAATTAAATTGTATCTTCATGTTATACCTGTAGAGGTCCGATCCCAAATGTAGGCAACAAAAAACAAAAGAAGACGTAAACTATAAAATCTATATTAATTAAAAAGAAAAAAAGATTAGAGGTTTACAGCTCAGTTGGTAGTAGCTCTGCCCTTCATGCTCTGGCTCGTGGGTTCGATTCCCACCGAGAGCTAATATTAATGTGATGACTATAAAATATGCCTATAAAAAAATATATTTAAAGTATTCTATCAGCTATCTAGTTTCCATAATACCTACAAGCGTTGCTTGCCTGGAAAAAATAGCTATCAACGATAAGGCCGCCCATTGTACTAAATTAAGTTAGTTCTAAGATTTTTTGTATTTTCGTATTTCCGTTGTGCAATAAAGTGTTATCTATATTGTTCATATATTTTTTTATTAATTGAAAAAAAAAACATGAGCCCATAAACAAAGTCTTAGCAATACTATTCTCCTCGCGCCCCCGTTCACAAACTAACAGACCAAACAAAGCCCCAAGATAAGAAGTACTGAAACCAGTCGATTCAGATTCCGCACACACGCACTCACAATATCAGACATAACTTCAAGAAAGCGAGAAGGAATTGCGTGCTATCAAACATAGCTTTTCTATTATAAATCAAACAAAGCTCTCTTCTTTCTTATTTCACATAATACAGGTGCGTGTTCAGGATAAATTTAAGTATATAACTAGCTGTTCTAACGACTTCATCTTGCAATTGTTATATTTTTGATACTGTCTTAATATACTTGTATATTATTAGCCTATGTGTCAATCAGATGTTTAAACTACATAATTGTAAAGTTTCAATAAAATCCATTCAGTAGATTTTGCGTAAAAGAGTAACAAACATACATCAAGTTTGAATAAGACACTGAATATTGAAAATTGTAAAAATTACGTAATTTACTATTTTTTTGTTAAAGCAGTAATATCAGCAGGTTACCACCATTTATTTGAATAACCTATTTGATAACATTCTAATACATCCGATCAGCCACCATTTTCCACCGGGTTTCGTAAAACGTGTTCAAGTCGGCACACCAGCAGTTAACAAGCTTATATGCATAAAACAAAAATATAAATCAGAATTAAATGTAGGTAAATTTAAAAGTAAATTTAAGACATTTTTAATAGACAAATGCAATAGACAAATAATATTGAAGAATTCTTAAGCGATAAAATTTGAATTGTAATCTAAAACTGCATGTCTTTAAATATTTTTATTGTATATTTTAATTTTAATTTATTTTAATGTAGCCTGTTTTTGAATTTTATTTTATATAATATTTAGACTAATAATTGCGCGCTATCTCAATTTGCACACCAGTGATGGTACAGCATGTTTGTCTCCTAAACTAATGTTTGTCATCTTAATTAACACATGTTAAGCAAATAAATTATCTTTATCTTTATCTTTAATTCAACCTGAATACACCCCTGTTCATACTTGCCAGAGTATAACATAATTCAACAATATAACAAATGTTTAGGGATATTTGTCATAGGATCGCAAATGGACATTCTGTAACCTTGATTATTGTATTTCTTCGACTACAATTTATACTCGCTTTTATTCTGACGATTGAAGATATATTTTCAATAGATGTCAACATTATTTTTCTAGGTTTGTATCTCGCTTTCTTAGTAAATCGACCATTGTCTAAAATAAATACGACGTCTTAGAAAAAATATTGAGTTCTTTATAATGATTTATTACTTGAACTTTATATAATATAAAAGGACTTTGTTTGATATATGAAAATATAGATTCATTAATAAATTTATAAAAATATTATTATTGTTTATATAAATTGTATTTTACTGTCTTTTAACGAAGAAGAAGCTTTTTTCTAGACTCTGGTCGCGTGGCACCTAGAATCACCTATAATGTAAGACGTTTCTCAATGATCCTTGTGATTTTATTGAATAAAGAAAATGTTTACTTTACTTTACTTTAAAATCACATATAAAGCCACAAATCATCTCGATTATAAGTACAATTGCCGTGTTTAAGCGAAGCTTTGAAGAGGCGTTTCCAGTTAATTTCGCCGAATGAGATTTACAGTGCAATTACACCGTCAAACGCGATCTAAATCTGAACTGTGCGTTTCTGTGAAACGAATTAAGTAGATAGCTGGTTCACTTGTGTTATGACTTATGACACAAGTGAATGTTGTGTCATAACACAAGTGAAGTGAAGTTCATTAGGTCTACCATAAGTTTTTACTATACTATATTTACTATTTTCGCTAGCGTCTGTAGTTAAAAAAATGTATGAAGATTTGTACAGCGCCTCTAGCGGATAGTTGGGTACTAAAATTCTCCATACTAATATTGACGTAACTACTGTAGTAAAGTCAGGCGATTTTACTGTGACAGCTCATGGTAGACGTACATATGATGAAAGAATGTATATGTAAGTAAGAAAGGTTCCGTTTTAAAATAAAAATAATGTCAAACTATTACTTAGACCTAAATTATGTAGGTAAACAATATAAGATCGTGTTTTTGAATGAAAGAAATAAATTGTCTTATATCATTTACTGTTGGTGCGACGACCTGGACTCCCTCGACCGGGAATGGGCGGAGTTGGCTGGGGATAGAGAGAGATGGAAAGAGAGGAGGGAGACCTTTGCCCAGCAGTGGGACAGTGTAGGTTGATTAAAAAAAAATATTATTTATTAAGTTGACCAGCTGTTTCTTCTTTGAGCTGTGGCTGGGTGCCATTTTGCCGGCTGACAATCAGACGGGTATCGAAGCATGGATAGACCCAACTGACCTGACAATGACATCCGCTGTACTTTAAAAAAAATTGCTTTGTTTAATCATGTTTTCATTTTGTAAAATACTACGGTTATTTTAATATTGAACTCAATTTTAATGAAAGATATAGAAACAGTTTACAACTACTGCCGTTACAGCCGTGGTAAGTTTCTTCAGGGGTGTGGGTTCAATTCCCATCATGAACAAAAGCTTGTGTGATAGCAAAGACTGATATTTGTTCTATCTGGATGCTACTATCTATTTGTCTACTATCTATTTATTATAATGTATATGATGATGATCGATTAATGAATTACTACAATTTGCCAGACGAATATAAATCACTCAAAAAGTTTAATAATATTTTATTTTTTTATATTTAAAAAAAAGTAAGGACTAGCTTATCAGAATCTAGTCCTCAAACGAATAATCTAGACTTCATGAATACGGAGGGCTATTTAATTCTAAATCCGAGCCACTCTAGGCACCTATATCCAATCTAGATGAACCCCTTTGTGGCATTGGTGTTCGTCTCAATAGCTTTAGTCTGAGAGGTCTCAATCGGATGCATTTGCATAGAAACATGCTCTCACAGAGCTTTTTAATAGCAAAACTGTAGTAGTCAAAATGACACAGAAGTAATACCAGTAGCTCTACCATGAGTTTTTACTATACTATATTTACTACACTCGCAAGCGTCTATAGTTAAAAAATGTATTAAGATTTGTACAGCGCCTCTAGCGGATAGTTGGGTACTAAAATTCGTCATACTAATATTGACGTAACTACTGTAGTAAAGTCAGGCGATTTTACTGTGACAGCTCATGGTAGAGCCACTGTTGTATTGTTATTTTTTTTACTCATACGCGACGGAGTGGTGGGTAAACGCAAGAGATCGAGATGATTGGAAGAGTTTGGGGGAGACCTTTGCCCTGCAGTTGGACACAATAAGTTAAATATAAAAAAACAGTTTTTTATCATTATAAACGAATCGAGGCATCTTTCGCAAGGTAATAAGGTATTTTTAATAAATTAAGGTAGGGGAGACCAAGGAGGGTTGTTACAATTTTTACTTAAAACCACATATCTCAATAAAGAAACATAGCACAGTTATCAACTTTATGTCTAAACATAGAGCAATCTTTCCTTTATCAAAAACAGTCATGACAATAAATGAAAGTTGTAAGGTTTCTGAGAAAATCCACCAAAACAGAAACAACTCAAACTGTAACAACTGCCTGTAACAACTGCCTGTCACAACTTACCTCGGTGTTAGGAGTAACACCGAGGTAAGTTGTGACAGGCACCAAGGTAAGTTGTTACAGCTGTTTATCAATACTATATTTGATAGGTAAGATGACTTTTATAAGAGTTATAAAACACACACCCTTTAATAATACTTCAATTATCATTTGGCATAATTGTTGAGACTACAGACATTCAGATTATAAGAAATAAATATTTTTTAAGTAACTATGGCATCATGACAATATCAGCAGCTATAAAATATGTCTGTAATCCAATCTATTATGACAGACGTACAGCAGCTCACTCCTAGTGCCATTCTCGACCAGCCTTTCCACTCCTGAACTGAAACCTTTTGATTGGATTGCTAATGACATAAAATTCAAAGCAAACAAACTAAAATAGGAGAGTTGTTACAGCGTGTCACAACTCTCCTAGGTGTCGAAAATTACGACCTGGTCAGAATAAACATTCATAATTTCACAACAACGTAAAGGATCATCAAAACAACGCCACTATTTGAAACTTCAAAAACCCTACAGTATACAAAATATAACATAACCACCTAAATTTAATGTGTCACGATATAAATATAACCAAAATTTTGACAAAAAAATTACTTTTCGGCTTTTTTTTCATGCAGACGTCGTACTCGGGCAACCCTTTGCCTGGTGCCTGAGGCACTTGTTTCATCAAGAAGCGCATCTAAAAAGAATCAATTGAGTGACATTGCCAGCTCACTAACGATCATAGGTTCCGAGAAATCGGCTTTGTAACAACTCTCCTCTGTAACAACTATCCTAGGTCTCCCCTACCTATTGTGCCCGCGACTCTACCAGAGCAATGATATGCATTTAAAGAACGCTGAAGTGCTAAGTAGTAGTGACACGAAGCGTAAGTGCAGTTTTACAAGAGTTTTTTTACATAAAATTCTATAGTAGGTAATAGTTATAACCAGTTTTCTGTATAACCGTATTTCAAGTCGCAATGGACCGAATTACTTATGTTCGAAATTCGTGGATTCCTTGTCTGAGAATTTAGCCTTTGTTATGAACTTAATTAAATCGTGAAATGTTTAAAATCGGTACGTAGGGTCATTTACAGAAAAATAATAAAAACTCTTTATTGATACTTATTCAATTATAAAAATAAGAAACAAAAGAATTGCAGAGGTAAAGGGAATAAAATGTATAATGAGTAGTGTTATTGCTAATATAGTGACTCCTCGCAGACAATCTTTGGATGCAAATGAGTTCAAAGTATGAAAAATTGGCTGAAGTGATATTTATAGAATAAAATAAGGGCTGTAGCAAACCGATGGCCACACATAGCCTCTTCATTCAGAGTGATTAATTTTAATAGTGTAACTGCAATTATTACAAAAAGCACATGAGAGTCTGCATTTTTGGCCAATCTCGAGACTAAGACGCATCGCTCGCTTCTCTCGGTCAATCATTATTATGTATCAAATACAGCCAATATAACAAATGAAATTCCTACGGCCGGTTTCTGGAAACCCAAATCACGATTGATCCTAGTTTGACAGATAGTAATTATTTGATTTTTTCTATGATCATCGTTTGAGAACCGGCCGCTAGTGTGTGGTCATATAAAATTGTTCTTTATAGGGTGTTTATTATTACAAATACATAAAGTAGTGAAAGTATCAAAGGGCGGTAACAGATTTAAATCGTCAATTAGTACTTCGCAGCCACTGAGAACTATATTTGTACAGTTAGGGGAGTTAAAATAGTTTCCTGTGACGGAGTTAGTGTGGACTAGAAGTGGCAACAAAATTATAAAGTTAGCAGCAGAGAGAAGATTAACAAAGTATACATAATTACACGATATTACTACGTGATATTACATATTCACGGACATTTCATACATCACACTCTAGTCGCAAATTAAGCAAATCTTGTACTATGGGAACTAGACTGCTGATAGAATACTTATTTTTTTTTTGTAAACATAGTAACACCCAGACACATGTTCATCACACAAACATTTGGGTAGGAATCGAACCCACGACCCACAGCATGGAAGGCAGAGCTACTACCAACTGAGCTGTGACGCCTGTCAGTTTAACCTCGGGTTAGGGTTATTTTTCCAAACTATTTCTACATAAACTTAAAGAAAATTAAAAGCGTCGTCACAAAATCGTTAAAAGTCAATGTCCATAAACCACATCCATATTCTTGAAATCCAGGTTCACGTTAACACCGTGCAGCTGTCGGCTCATTTCAGCGCAGGTTTTAAATTTTAGTTTTACTTTAAGGCAAAAACGACTGCCATCGTAAAACAGAGAATACTCATCAAGCTCTAGGGATGTAGTTTTCTGAGTGAATTCTCTGATTTGCTAGATAATGTAAAAGACAATTCAATTTTTTTTTGATTTTCTAGCACTAACATTTTTTAAAGTCAAACTTAATGTAATCTAGTTTTTTATGTTGACTTTCGAGAAACAGCAATAGTAGGTACCTTTAAAGAATTAAGTTTTAACAGCAAGAAAAAAATAAACTGATGTTACTTCACGCTAAAATAAAACGCAGTTTTTAAACTTTTGTGAAATATAAACAAAATCCAACTTAGCGGTAAATTTTGTAACCTTACCATCCAATATCTTAAGCTGTGTAAATAGTTCATAAACTAAATACCTATATAGACATTTGAAAAAAATCGAATAGCCCTTCCCTAGTCCGTTTAAGATTTATGGTTGGTGGAGTGTTTTGCGTTGTGGTGTTAATATCTAGCTATTTGAACACATATGACTACAACTGTACCCAAAACGCCAGTAAAGAATGTACCGAGTTTCTTCCTTGAAACACAAAGAAAACATTGTAAAGTATATGCAACTAAGTAACGCTTGGCCTATTTCTTATGTTCTTATACTCAATGGAAAATATTTTTAATTTTATTTAATAATATCAATAGTCTTTCTTATGGACTAAACTTATTGCCTTTGAGATGATTTAACAATTATTCTAAGCCAGTCTAATTATACTACATTTAATCAGATCATTACCAATAAATCTTTTCATTTCATTCCGTTAGTGAAATAATTGTTCCTAAACCCCTAAAAACATTTTAAATACGTCCAATGACTAACATCTGTCATACTTATATCGTTTTTCAAAGTTTATTCCCTGATGTTTTTCTATATTTTGGCAAGATCGTTCCATTATTTCACGATAGCCAATTTCAATGGATACATAGCTGTCAAGGATCACTGTTAGGGTCTAGTTACAGTGAATATGATGGTATAATCGCATCATTCGGCCGTGGGCAGCGACCAGTGAGGCGCGCCAACACGCACGGTTGGCCTGGATCACTGGCGATTGCATTACTGATGGCTTGGTACGAAAACAACACAATTTGACACTTCAGACACGGTAGGAACGTGTTACTATGAAATGCAACAAAAAAGGTAAGATCTGGGTAAAGGTAAAAGCAACCTTACAATCATTGTAGTGTCCCAGCAGGGTCATGTTTGGATTTTTTTAGTATAATGAGCTTTTGTAACCAACATAAAGCAATAAATCCTATCTGCTTTTAGCTCTTATGCTCAAAGTACTAAGGTTCAAACTCTGCGACAACTTTTCGTGCGTTTTCTAGGATTTATCTGTATATATATAGGTAACAACGCCATCTATCGGGCGTAATTATGAGTAGATTTTTTATGTATCGCACTAGTAGTGAGTATAAAATGTCTATTTTTGTTACTTAAATAAATGACGAGTCACTATTTCAAACAAATATAAACTTTATCGAGTGTTTCTGAGTAGTTACGTCATAGATATACAAACGACTAGCGTTTGTCATGGTTTCTAACAAAGGCCCCTAATTTAGGGGTAATTAAGGGCTACCCTTACCCCCCAATATTTCATATCCGTCTCTACATTATATAAAGCCTTAACTAGGTATGTACGTTTACTATACAGTCATAGTCAAAAACAAGTGGCAGTAGTAGTATGTATGATTTTATAATTTTAGCTTTTAAATAAATTAAATGGAAAAAAAATATAGTAAATTATTAGCCAGATTTTCCGTTTTTCTTAGTTTCAGACCATGAAGATGACGTTGTCTAAAATTAGTTTACAAATTTCATGTTCTTCATTTCAATTATTATGCATATTTTGTACATACAAGCAACCCAGGCGACGATCATGAAAAAATAAATTTAATTCAAATCAAACAAATGTTATTCTCGGTGGGAATGAAATCCACGACTCCAAATCCTCGACTTTGTGAACTGTCGACCAATACTTATAAAATATGTATCAATGTAAAAAAATCTATTTTTAACATGATAGTTATTTTGACGTTGACTGTACCGACCAAGTAGGATGCAAAGTTTGGACGTGAAGGATTAGCGGTTCCTCAAGTGGTCTGGCTCTGGTTATGTCAGTTTTTGTTTGACAGCTCAGATTTGGGTCTAAAATTACCAATAGAGGCTTTATAGCGCTATTAAACTTTCCAACTTTGTGTATATAGCTGAATCAAAAATTAATTGAATTGTTTTAAATAATATGAATTATTATTTTTGTTATAGAGGTGGACATTGTGACTATATAGTTTATATACTTTTATAGTACCTACCTAATTGATGCTTTATTTTCAAGTTTTACTAGAGGTTTTTGTACCTACTATTTAATTAAGTATTAGACCATTTTAAGTGAATTTGTTAGGTGATATATTTTTAGTTTTTTTAGTGACAAATACTCTTTTTAAAAAAGGATACCAGTATTTTTTCTTTCTGACTTAAATGGGCAGGTTATTTAAAAAGTTTTCTCATAAAAAAAAATAACGACATAAATTACCGCATTCATCCCTCCCATATATAAAACACTCATAGGAAGTAAGGTGCGTGTCGCTCAAATAATTAAGTACTACTACGAAGGATTTGATACATCCGATGAATACTTAATTATACAAAAGTACAACGTGGAATTTGATTAGAGACTCCTGTAATTATTGTAACACTTAGCATGTTTGAATCTGTTCTAAATTTATTTCTTTTGATCTTGGCGTATACAATGTTGGTGACTCAAATAAATAAATAAATAAATAAGAGTTTAAAGTTTTCACTTAAATACACGTAGGTATTACATTTAAATACACGTATTTATGACGTGAGCACAAAAAAAATGTGACAATCGTACCTGAAACACACTGCGCGGTAACTTTGCAAAGTTTAACATTAGAGTTGATGTTGACGCGCAGTGTACGTCAAATACATCACTGTTTCGATACGTTTCCGATTGTCACATTTATTTTTACTGCTGCCTGCTTCAACGTAGGCTTTATCGTCACTTTACATCATGTGAGATTGAAGCCAGAAGATAGTCAATAGATTATAAAAATGCGTGTTTTTTTTAAATATCAAATTGGAAGAATAAAAAGTCATTAAAAAAAAACTAAAGAAATGATATGCTTAGTGCAAATTTCACCCCAATTTCAGATTTGATATAGCCAAGTAACCTGTAGGTACGTTTTGGATGTTTCGATAAAAGCGTAAGATCAGGGTAAAGCTCAGTTGTACACTGAGAAAACTAATAGTTGAATTTCTGAATGTTGATTCCTTAACAGTTGAGGCAACAATAAATTACGTTGTGACAACCGTAGTACTACATTTAATAGAACAAATTAAAAAAAGTTAAAATCTAATTGTTGTTACAACCAAAAAAATGGGTTAAGCTAACATATTTTTTCATGTATAATCGCATAGCGGTCAATTTAACTAATAATTCGGTAATGTCAACATAATGTTAAGTTGAATCAGCAAATGAACTTAGTCAAAGTTACAAAATTAATTCAACTATTTGCAAATATTTTAAACAACAAAGCAAATTGGTTAAAATGACTATTGTGAATAGTTGTCAACACCTAACATTTCATTACATAGAAGAATCAACAGATAAATTTAGTCAAAATAACAAAAATATTTTAACCTTTTGCTAGAAATTTATACAACCAATAAATAATGTTTGATTCAACCATATTGCAAAAGTTGTATCAACAAGCGAACGTAGCTAAATTTACACAATTGATTCAACTATTTGCAAATATTTTAATAAACAAAGCAAATTGGTTAAAATAACTATTGTGAATAGTTGTCAACACCTAACATTTCATTACATAGTAGAATCAACAGATAAATTTAGTCAAAATAACAAAAATATTTTAACCTTTTGCTAGAAATTTATACAACCAAT
Organism: Ecliptopera silaceata; assembly: GCA_932527185.1. Classification (NCBI taxonomy): domain Eukaryota; kingdom Metazoa; phylum Arthropoda; class Insecta; order Lepidoptera; family Geometridae; genus Ecliptopera; species Ecliptopera silaceata. Next base: position 10,093,887 of record OW052194.1, on the reverse strand, counting down.
AAATAATGTTTGATTCAACCATATTGCAAAAGTTGTATCAACAAGCGAATGTAGCTAAATTTACACAATTGATTCAACTATTTGCAAATATTTTAATAAACAAAGCAAATTGGTTAAAATAACTATTGTGAATAGTTGTCAACACCTAACATTTCATTACATAGTAGAATCAACAGATAAATTTAGTCAAAATAACAAAAATATTTTAACCTTTTGCTAGAAATTTATACAACCAATAAATAATGTTTGATTCAACCATATTGCAAAAGTTGTATCAACAAGCGAATGTAGCTAAATTTACGCAATTGATTCAACTATTTGCAAATATTTTAATAAACAAAGCAAATTGGTTAAAATAACTATTGTGAATAGTTGTCAACACCTAACATTTCATTACATAGTAGAATCAACAGATAAATTTAGTCAAAATAACAAAAATATTTTAACCTTTTGCTAGAAATTTATACAACCAATAAATAATGTTTGATTCAACCATATTGCAAAAGTTGTATCAACAAGCGAACGTAGCTAAATTTACAAAATTGATTCAACTATTTGCAAATATTTTAATAAACAAAGCAAATTGGTTAATATGACTATTGTGAGTAGTTGTCAACACCTAACATTTCATTACATAGTAGAATCAACAGATACATTTAGTCAAAATAACATAAATATTTTAACCTTTTGCTAGAAATTAAAAAAAAACAATAAATAATGTTTAATTCAACTATATTGCATAAGTCGTATCAACAAGCGAACGTAGCTAAATTTACAAAATTGATTGCAAAAACAGACTCGCAAGGTCCTCGGGGAAATTCGAGGGCATCTTAAGTGATCTCATGAGAAAATCAAAAACAAGCGCGAGCTTGGTGTTCAAAGCACTAGCTATCGGCTAATCCCGAAAAGCGAAACTGATAATATTCAAGAAGAGGTCAACTACTTATTCTTGATAGCAAATTGCTCTGGAAAATCATCTTGACTATAATCTCAACAAGTGCACAATGCACTCTTCCAATGTAAAACAAAAATGTTAGGAAAGACCGGGGGGCTCTCTCCAAAGATTACTATATGGCTATACAAAGCGGTGATCAGGCCAAGGTTGGCATATTATGGCGTTCTGGTTTGGTGAACGAGGACAGAACTCTCGACCACCATCACCGGACTCCAATGGTTCCAGCGACAAGCCTTTTAAGCTATCACTGGCTGCATGAAAACCACCCCAACAGCAGCCATGGAGACTCCACTTAAATAACTCCACTTGACCTGTACATACAACAAGAGGCCAGCTAGCTGCCATGGTGTAAAAACCTCACCACTTCACACGCTAAAATCCTGGACCGGGCAATTTTTTTTTTTCATTTTTTTAAATATCAGCCTCTCATCGCCGCCCCATGTGCCATGAAATAATTTCAGTTTTTTTTCTATGCATAATTCGGAGATAAGGGACGGTTTTTTTTTTAATTTTTCGTCAAAACTCAAAAACTACTTATATTTTATACGCTATATGCAGCGTAAAAAAAATAAGTGCTTGAGAATGTGCAAATAGCGCTCTTTCATATGATACCCCACATACCATAGTAGCCCCACTTCGATTTTTTAGACAAAAACTGTTCCAAATTTCAAGTTGATAGCATTAGTACCTAGTTCGTGAGAAATACGGTTGAATTGGTTAGGTTTCCTTTGCCGCTGCCGCGGAGCCGCATAGCAAAATTAAAACCAAAACAGGGTTCCCAACTAAAGGGTATTAATATATATAACCCCCCAAATTTAGGCGGTAAATAAGTGGAATGGGATTTTTAAGGGGCTTTATATTCATATCTTTATTTGCATTCCATAACGTGTGAAGATCTTATAATGAATGGGCTACAGTACTATACTATACTATACAGTTACGGACCCTGTATAGTTTTAGGTTTTTTTTTATTAATTTTATTTACAAGTATTGGCCCTGAAATAACCCAATTTAGCTAATCTACTTAATTTATTGACCAAGCGACACTATAATGACAATGACAACTAGAGCAATTAATAAAATATAGCTGGTTATTTGCTGTGTGATCGTGAATTTTAATACATATTTTTCCTTGTTCTTACTTAGTTTTCTTTAAGGCCTAAACATTCATTGCGAAAACAATCGATGTTTTAGGAACATCGATGTATTTCTCAATACATTACATTTAATGTTTATTTTCAAAATTATACAGAATCTAGGGTAAATTGAAACCAAGCCAAGGGTACTGTAAAAATGTGACCTGGCAACACTGTTGACTTCAATCAAATCCAACCGCAACTCCGCAAGTGCGCGTTCGTTGCGTCTGTTTAGTCTGCCCGGCGCCGCCGGCGCCGGCGCCCGCGACGTACCTACTATACGTTAGACTTTATTAATTTTAATTAATAAATGCCACTGCTAAAAGTGGTTTAATAGAACAAACCAAATAAAAGGTGAGTTTAGTGATACGTATCGTTGATTCAGTGGTACCTTAAGTAAATATGGAAGATTTTGAGAAATCACTGGTGCCAGTATATCTCCGAGACTGGGGTTTATCTGAAGAGACAATTAAATTTTTTTGTGGTAAGTACTTACCTTACATAATATAATGTATGAAACGCCAGTCTGATCATGATGAAATTACTAATTGTAGCTAAATAAGTAATTTATCTACAAGTAGGTAAGTAACATAACATAGATTTTATGTAGCTCGTAGTAGTTTTATGTACTCAGTACATAAAACAGCACTGAGTACCTACTCAGTGCTGTTACCTACCTAGGTAACCTAATACGAACAAGAAGTAATAAGTTAAATTAACCTAGATTTTATGTAGATTGCACCTAGAATATGTGGTATTGTTTCTACCACATATTCTAGGTGCAATCTACATAAAATCTAGGTTAATAGTAGCAGGGTCTTTACCCGGGGGTGCAAGGGGTGCGGTGCACCCGGGTGCGGAGCGCCCGTGGGCGCCTGCCGAGCGCTGATTAATGAATATTTAGATATTTCATTGAACTTAACGCCATTGCACAGTTTCATATACAGGTTACGACAAACACGTACCTACCTATGCGCAAAATTAAATAAAAAAAAATTGTCATCAACAATAATCATTGTTCGTTTTACTTTTATTACGCTTTCGGTGCTTGTCATACTGCTCATGATGTGCAAGTTAAAATGACTCTTATTACCTACTACACAAATAACAATTTTATTTAATAATACGCGCGCGGCAAATTCTCTAAGCCTTTGACACTTTGCCGCCCGGTCGCCCGCACTTGAAGCAAAATGATCTCTAAGTCAAAGTCAATAAAGTGTAAGTTCATTTAAAATGGGCGCGCGGCGCGGCAACTGTGCGTCCGCCTTTTGACAAAGCCGTCCGGGCGCTCGCACCTAAAGAAAAATGATCTCTATAACACTACAATTAGGTATAAGTTCATTTGAATTTACAGTGCGGCGCGCGTCGCGTATGTAGGTAGGTATGTGTCGGTGAGTAGAAAACCAGGGCGGTAGACATAAGACGGCACTGCAACGTAGGTAGGTAGGTATACCTACACATAATACTACAAGTATAGGTACCTAGTAGTAGCCAGTAGGTAAGGTACCAAGGTACCTAGTTATTTTTTATAGTAAACTACCGAGATCGTGTACCGAAACTACGATAGGTTAGGTGGTAGGTTGGTAGGTACCTAAGGAACTTACGTAGGTATCTAAGTAATAATATTTGTTTTGTTTTTCAGATAATGAAATCACTATAGATTTACTCACAGAAATACAGGATAACGAAATAAAAAAGAATTAGTGCCGCTTATAAAAGAAAGAATATTATTCAGAGTCGGTGTGAGGAAGCTGGAAAAAATAACCCATGTAAGTAAACCTATCTCTATTATTTTTATTAGGTATTTTAATCTCACTTGTTAATTAATTATAGGTACTAAATTTAATCTCTAATTATAGGTAATTAGTATTATAAATTTTTTAATCACCTATTTATTTAGGTAGGTACCTACTTACCATAGGTTATGGAAGCACTAACAAAATGTAGTGGGTATATCAAATACGTCACAAAATGTTATTTTAACACAAAAATAATGTTAACTTATACCTACGCGTAGTAAGGTACGTACGTACTACCACAGAATAAGTAATAGTACAAGTACAGAAAGTCGACTCTAAGAGAAAAAAAATGCGAATTTAAACCTACTTACAACGCCACTAAAGTTCATGCGCGACAAGCTTTTATTTATATCAATATAAATTTTATAATTTAATATAATGGTGGGTTTGATTGCATTCAAAATTTATTTTGTTCGTTTTAGAGCATTTAAATAAAAGCTTGTTTAAAAAAATGATTTTTAATTAGTATTTTATTGGTACCTACCTAGTTTTGAATCATACGATAATATTTCTGTTGAGTTTTTATTGTTGACGTCACAGCGTGAAGTCTCTAGTTAAGTCGCACGGAGAGAAAACTAGAAAATCTAAAGTTTTAACTTGGTTTATTATTTTACAGGAAACTGCATCGGAAGACACAAATTCTGCTCCTGCAAGCCCTACAACGTGCTCTAGTCATAGTAGCTTATGCTGTAGCGTAAAAACGGATGCTGACCCAAAGCAAATACTTAATGTAAGTTTGGATTCTTCATAATTTTATTATGACACACACGTTTTCCTTATGTTTTTTTACTTTTTTTGTACACATGTTTCTTACTTTTTTTGTACTGTTCTATTTTAGAGTATAGATATACCCACCATTCTTAATGAGAACAGTTATGGAAAACTGGTTCTGGCCCGTCTGAAATCAAGCTATAAGCTTGATGCGACTAGCAGATCATATCTAACAAAAAGCATTGTGGAGTGGTATATTAACAAATATCAGTGCATAAAAAAAGAAGACTTCATTGTTTTATCAGAGGCTATCACTCGCTTTGTTCCAACAGAACATAAGGTTTATATACCTACCAGCCTATTTATGATACCTATAGTACATTCTTTGCCAAGTACCCTACCTACCTAGTATAAATAAATAATAGTAGTGCGACGTACCTAGTTAGTGACAATAGTGAGCGATATGTAGGTATCTATGATGTGTATCTCCGTTATATTACTTATACCTACCTATTATATATTTTTCATCTTTAAAGTCGTCGTAGTCGTAGAAAGCGTAGTTATCGTAGTGCGACGTAGTTAGTGACAATAGTGAGCGTCATGTTCCTGTCTATGTATATGTATCTGTATCTCCGTTATGTTATATACCTATATGTTTCATCTTTAAAGTCATACAGTAGTAGTAGAAGCATAGTTATGATTCCTTTCAAAAAAATGGTCATAATTGGACACATACTAGTGTGTTTACAAAATTGATTCAAGTTCATACCACTATTCATGTTCACTATCCTTGCATAATTTTTTTTTTTCTAGGAAACCTACTACATCCCGGCCATAGTAACAAACAAAAAAACGATTCCTGCCAGAGGAAAACTAGTGGACAGGTATAACAATCAAAGACGCGTCCTAAAAAAAGAGGGGGTCATATCAAGGAAACGCAAATATAATGATGATAAAAAACAAGATTCTGAGGTCGAAGAGAACATAATCATCGGTAATACTTTAGTATAATAGGTATTATGTTTGTTTAATATACCTACACATCGCTTTGCAATTATTTATCATACCTCTGCTTTTTGGTTTCAGAAAATGATGAGCTGGTCATCTGGCTAAAATACCATAAAGAACCGTTCCAAGAGGTGCGCAACTGGCTGGCAACAGGAGCGTACCGGGTCGAGAAAGACTATAATGATAAAACGAAACAACTGCAAGAAATATTACAAAATATCCTATTTTGAAACAAAACTTTGGATATAAACTGGTAAATTACATTCAGATCTATTACTCACAGATTTTTGTGCTAGTGATGTGTTGTTTAGAAATAGAGTCTGTCATTGTTAGGTATGGTTAGGTTTTTCTGGTGTTAATGCAGGTACATACTGTTTGTTGGCCTTAGGCATTTTTTTTAAATATAGCAGAGTATGTCCTGTAGGTAACTACCCTTAAATTCTATTATTTATATAAAAAAAAATGTCGCTACCGGTAGGTCTAGTCTGGCATGCAAATGTAATTACTACCGTTTTTTGGATCGTAGCGATTACGATTATTGGTTGTTAGGCCTAACAAAGTTTTATCACTATGGTGATTAAACTATTGTTAGGCCTAACAACTAATGGCGAATGGGCTTTACGCTATGACCCAAAAAACGGTAATTACATTTGCATGACAGACTAGACCTACAGAACGTTTAAAGTCGGGCCTTGCAACATAGGTTCCGCAGCTGGTTAGTTTTAGGCTAGTGTTCATAATGAACAAGCTATAAGTTAAGTTAAGTTTGTGAGTCTGTCAACTGTAATGGTTAAGTTTTATTCTGGCGTTAATGCAGGTACATACTGTTTGTTGGCCTTAGGCATTTTTTTTAAATATAGCAGAGTATGTCCTGTAGGTAACTACCCTTAAATTCTATTATTTATATAAAAAAAGTGTCGCTACCGGTAGGTCTAGTCTGGCATGCAAATGTAATTACTACCGTTTTTTGGATCGTAGCGATTACGATTATTGGTTGTTAGGCCTAAAAAAGTGATATTCACTCGATTGTTAGGCCTAACAACTAATGGCAAATGGCCATTACGCTACGATCCAGAAAACGGTAATTACATTTGAAAACATAGGTACTAAACGTATTTGTTAAATCTACTAATAATTGTTAGTTTTTTTGGCAAACTTTGACATTCTCTCGCTAAATGTCTATACGTATTGGACGATTTGCTAGTTACTTCATTTGAATAATATAAGTTGTATTATGTGTTTATTATGTTTTTTTATGGTTAAATAAATGTGTAATAATGATCTATAACTTTTTTATTTAATTGTCTATAATTAGATTTCCTTTATAGGTAGGTAAGTATTTTCATGAGAGTGTATTGTAGAATAAGCCTGCATTGAGTGGTGTCAATATTATATTAGTATTTTGTAATTAGCTAAGTAATAAGTTAACCTGAAATGTAAAAATACTTGTTTATACAGAATTTACTTTAATATTATGTTTGTAAAATCAATCTGCATGCACGGAAGAAGTCGGTATAATGTTGAATTAGGCTTTGTTGTAAAGCTACATTACATGCATACACCTAGAGGTGTATGTATGTAATGTAGCGATAGGTTAGAATAGCATTTGCACTTATCATGCCGGCATAGTCCAGTTTCAAACCATAATGATCACCGGACAGATCATTTTTCATAGCCTACATGGTAAGTACAAAAGTAAGAGATTGCTTTAAGCGATAATACCGCCAATTGTATTACTCTAGTTTAAGTTTCTTTTTTTTTGTACCTACTATGTCTGTGGTATATGCAATAAAGAGATTTGTATTGTATAGTATGTTATTCTAATCTATTGAGGCGTATCGTTTCAACATTACACCTTTGTCAAAAATACTTTATATTGTAGGTAGATATTACTAATAAATGCAGGTTGATTTTACCAATAACAAGTAATTTTAACTAAATGTCACATGTCAATACTACCTTTACAACAGTCAAGAATGCCAATATCGAAGGTTAATTTTACCACTAAATTTAGTTTATTCTAACCTATTGTTACATGTAGATTCTACATTACACTTTCGTCAAAAATACTATTATGATCTAGGTAGATTTTACCACAAAGCAGAGGTTCATTTAAAAAAACACCACAAGTTGTTTCAACTTAAAAATACAGGTTAAGTTTATCATGAAAATTAGGTTGTTATAACTTAATTTCACATGTTAATACTACATTTACAACAGTCAAGAATACCAATATACACAGGTTAATTTTACCACCTAATTTAGGTTCTTCTAACCTATTGCTACGTGTCGAATCTACATTACACCTATGTCAAAAATACTATTATGACCTAGGTAGATTTTACCACAAAGCAGAGGTTCATTTAACAAAACACCACAAGTTGTTTCAACTTAAAAATACAGGTTAAGTTTATCATGAAAATTAGGTTGTTACAACTTAATTTCACATGTTAATACTACATTTACAACAGTCAAGAATACCAATATACACAGGTTAATTTTACCACCTAATTTAAGTTATTCTAACCTATTGCTACGTGTCGAATCTACATTACACCTATGTCAAAAATACTATTATGACCTAGGTAGATTTTACCACAAAGCAGAGGTTCATTTAACAAAACACCACAAGTTGTTTCAACTTAAAAATACAGGTTAAGTTTATCATGAAAATTAGGTTGTTACAACTTAGGCACTATATACTTAAAAATACAGGTTTAATAATATAGTTAAAATAACTATTTCAAAATAGTGTTAAAACAACCTAACTGGTGGTTTGGTTAAATTTACCTGTTACAAGTAGGTGTTAAACTAACTTAGCTCATGGTTTGGTTAAATTTACCCTACAAGCAACACATTTAAGGTTAATTGATTCAACTATTTATTAAAGGTAGGTTCTATATCAACAAAAAAAAATAGTTGAAAAGTTGAATGTTCTGATAACCTATAATAAACTAGTTGATATTACCATTTCAAAACAGTGTTGAAACAACCTCACTGGGTTTGGTTAAATTTACCTTTTAAAAGTAACAATTTCGGTTTGTTTGATTTAACAAATATTCTATGTAGGTTCTATATTAACACAAAAAATAGGTTGAATAAATGTTGATTCAACTAAATAATTTTTTCAGTGTACCCCTCAGTCGAGTCGAGACCCAAATAATGTCTATTGACACATTTATAATCACCCAATTTATAAACCAACAAACTCTACAAATTAGGAGTTTAATTACTTTTAAAACAAATGCTGATAGCTAGAAGAACAAATGCTTTGAATTCCGTTTACCGAAAGGGTTTCTTTTTTCTTGCATCTTGCAACACTAAAGCCATTACGGGAATCCTTATTTATTATTCTTCTGAAGCAGAATTCCAATTAAGTACAATTGCGATTGTAGAGAACAGACCAATTACTTGAAACTGTAATTTAAAGAAAGCTCTTCAATTTGAACACTATGAACATTCCAATCATTGAACTTTCAACTCTATTATATTTGATCAGAAGATTATTTTTCTTTAATCTGATCCGTCAAGTAGTTTTTGTGCTGACACTGAACTAAAACACACTTGTTACTGAATCATTACAATCACAAAGGATCTATCATTTCGTTACGAAAAGTGACGATGTATCGTCACGTCACAATTTTCAAGAGGAAAGTGAATAGGTTCTATCTAAGCACACGCGTTACACCGTAGCCTGCATCATCATTAACATCAGATGTGATTGCGGCCAAGCGTTGGCCTATAATACATAAAAAAAGTGTTTACGCTTGTCAATATAACTCTTGTACGATTCCAAACTTGAACTATAATGACACATGACAGTTTGCACAATATGTGCCCACGCAAAGCCTGAGCACACATGTAGCGTTCCATTTTCAGATAACCGATGCAATATCTATTGTATAAAATGTTTAAATGGATAAATTGAAGCATTTATTTCATTTGGGAATTAAAGCGTCTCGTTGATTCAACAAAAGTATTTAATTTGAGATTTTATCTTGATTGGGATCTGTTTTTAGTGGAATTGAAACAAGTAGCTATGAATTTAAACTAAATTTTAATTCTATTTGACTTTTTTGATATATCTTAGTTTTTAACTTTGTTGGTTTTCGTAGCGTTCAATGTTTTTGTTCATAATTTCGTAGTAATACAAGATTAACCATATTTCTATATATAGAAATTAAGTTAATTTTTATTCAAAAGAAGTGTTTTTTAAGTACATACTTGGATAGTCAGTTGTTTAGTTTTTTAAAGTCTTTAACAGCCAGTAAAAACTACATCCTCAGGCATAGCAAGCAACATATCCTAGTTACGGACCACTCTGATTTGTTCTCGGTGGGAATCGAACCCACGACCCACACCTGGAAGGTTTCTTATACATTTTTTACATTAATGCGGCCCTACAGTAATCCGAATTACATATACTATTCTGTAAATCAAAATCTGTGCGAGTGATTTTACTTGTATCATATAATATTTTGTTTGAGGCTCGTCCCTCATAATCCTGTTCTTGGTTGAAATCCTTATTTGGGACTGAATATTATGTTATGTGGGTATATTATTCAAGAAGTACAAATATGTATATATGTAATGTAAAAGTGTGATTTATAAGAATACATAAAGAATCTGCAAAAGTCTTGGTAGGAGTAGTATTAGAGTAGAGAAAAGCTACAAGTATCAGCTGAACTGTTACAAAAAAAATATGTCAAATCGAATAAAAGTTAATTTTATATATTTTTTTTTTCAACGCAAAAACAACAGGGTTGTACAGTTTGACTTGTCTGAACTATATTTTAATAGTTATGTCGGTTACTTGTTTTATGCGTATAATTTCATTAGGGGAAAGACCTTTGCCCAGCAGTGGGACAGTATAGGTTAATTTAAAAAAAAATCATTAGAATGATTTAAGTAATTATCTCAGTACACAATACTGTCCAGCTACATCCAGGATACATAATACTCAATATAATCTTAATACAAAAAAAAAATAACTTACTTTGATTACCTTTAAGTACTAGTAATTAAGACGAGAGAAAGTAAACTTTTGCATTTTATAATAAAGTACTGAATAATTCATATAACAGTACAAATTAATAAGATGTGTCAATTCATGTTCCTAGCAAACAGTAGCTAACTACTGGTATGTTTGAATAAGCAACGGGGGAGTACTTAGACATGTTGTCCTTGGTTGTGCCAAAGAGGTTGTGAACAAGTACCGTGTCTAGAGATAGACACGTTATAATATATTTTTTTAAACCTATACTGTCCCACGGCTTGGCAAAATCTCCCCTAAAGCCTTCCACTTATCCCGGTCTTTGGCGACACTCCACCAATCCTTCTCCTGGGCGTCCAGATCATCCTGCCAACGCCTCTTTGGCCCACCCCGCTGTCGCCTTCCGATCTCCGGTTATGTATAATAATTATCAATATTTAATTTAATAAAAATTGATCGTCAACAAAAGATAGCTTCAGTCTTAATTTTGATATTTAAATATGTATTTTTTTAATACATCGAATATTGTGACTATATGTCACTCATATATTTATTTATTTATTTTACTTAACTTTGATTAATGACTATGATATGTTACTGACAATAATTACAGATGTATTAGTTTTGTAATTGTTGGGTAAAACATTTTTAGAATTTGGTTAAGGATTTAAAATAGTATTTGCCTCTATAACACCCCGTAGATTATTTTCTATACGTTGCGATAGACGTAGACTGCCAAGTAACATATAAGTTGCGTCTCCGAGGACTTAGCTTTTAGCACTATTTTCTATACATACAACTTAATAAAAAAACTCTTTTACACATCTGCTTTTTTACAAATTGTTTTTAAATGTATGTTATATGTGTAAATAAATGTTTTTCTATTCTATTCAAATATACAGAAATTAATCACAGTTTATCTTTAAAACAAAACGCATATTCACTGAACATATGTAGTTAAGTTAAAAATAAAAACAAAAGTACTTAATGATAATAAATTAGAAGACTATTTACGTCTCTAAACTATTTTTTGTGCGAACATTTATTTATTCACACAAAATAACCATGTCCATGATTAATTATTACTATCAAAGGTAAGTTTTTTTTTTTTTTTTTTTATGCTAAAATGGGTGTGCTCTTGACCCCGAAACTCACACAAGTATAAGGATGAGGTCTACGATGGAGCGAGCCCACCCAAAAGGTGCCTATTAACTCTCTTTTTGAAAACAACGTAATAAAAATAAGTAATCAATATTTTATTATTCTTAGGCATTTGATCAGTTAGATGACGTTAGAAACCAGTGCTTAGGGACGATCTTTGTTCCTGGATAATAATTATTGTGTACTATGGGAATTCGGACTAGTGTAATATGCGAATAGCTATTTGTCATCTGGGACAAGGAAACTTGGAATATGCTTTATATCATAGTTTATATATTAACACATTTTTATTGTTTTATGTTATTTGAGTTAAGAGTGAATAGTTAGGAGTGAATACTAAGATGACGGATGATAGAGGAGAATGGAAGAAGAGAACATGTTGTGCCGACCCCACCTAGTGGGATAAGGGCAGGAAGAAAAAGAAGAAGATTGTTTTATGTCATTAAGGATATTTATTGAGCCGCGCACACCGACGACTAAACTTAGTTTAAAGTCACGTGACTCGACGTTTTTAGGTATCGGGTAGAGTGACGTAATATAAATAATAGATAAATAAAATAAATGTTCACGGAAATTTCACACATCACACTCTAGTCCCAAACTAAGCAATGCTTGAACTATGGGAACTAGATTGCTGATAGAATACTTATATACATTTTTTTTGTTAATACATACCTACATAGACCAACAAATATTAATTTTTATCATACAAACATTTGCTCTTGGTGGGAATCCCACGACCCACAGCATGAAAGGCAAAGCTACCAACTGAGCTGTGACGCCTGTAATGGAATTTTACTGTAAACACCCTTACATATAGATTTATTTGCATATATATTTTAAGTACCTACTGTTTTAGTTAAAACTTATAGTTTTTGAAGTGAAAACTTCTTTAGCGGCGCTGGGTGGGTAAAAACTTTCAAACTCGCGTCAGGGTCACGTGACGTCGAAAAAGCGTAAGATCTTATTTAATTTTTATACATTGCTCGTAAAACAAGAGACGACAAAAGAACACACTTGCGGTCACGCGACGTATGACTCAAACAATTAAATAGTGTTGTGGCGACATGACGTGACGATGACGTGGCGACATGACGTGACGTGACGATGACGACGAAGCCAACGAAGACACAGACACATTCGCGCTTGCGCGATGACGTGACGATGACGTGGCGACATGACGTGACGTGACGATGACGACGAAGCCAACGAAGACACAGACACATTCGCGCTTGCGCGAATGTGTCTGTGTCTTCGTTGGCTTCGTCGTTGTGTCACATTCGCGCTTGCGCGAATGTGACACAACGACATGACACAATCACAATGACACAGACACATTCGCGCTTGCGCGAATGTGTCTGTGTCAGTGTGTCTTCGTTGTCTTCGTCAACGACATGACACAATCACGACTGTGGTTATATTTTTGAAGTGAAAACTTAAAAGTGAAAACACAACGTTAATATTGAAGTTTTCACTTCTGGCGGCACTCCCGGAGTGCTACCATTTTTTTAAGAGTAAGTTGTATAGTTTATCACTCACATTCAGTGTTTATTTAAGGTTTGGCATAAAGATAAATTGATTGGAAGAAATATGAAATAACGGCGTTACCTTTGGTACAGCATGTCATTTATTATGGGAATGTTCTATTATTTACGTGGGACTACGGGAACCCATATTCGAATGCTTGTTTTCTTTTTTTATAAAATGTATTAAATATAGATATATATTAAATAAGTTAAAATATAAATTTATTTATCTATTTACAAAATGTACATTGTCATATAAAATACATAAGAAACAGTTGAGCTATCTACAGACCGTTGCAAACGATCTATAGATAGTTCAACTGATCCAAATCAGTACCAATCGGAATCGTATTATTTATTAAATAATATATTAAACATTATATTATATAAAGAACTTGAACTTGTATTTTTCTAATATTCCAGTTATTAAACAATTCTCAAGATCACAATTCTATAATTTATATATTTCTGCAAGTCATAGCTTAGTTGGTTTTAGCTGAGGCTTCCAGGCTATGGGTCGTGAGTTCCATTCCCTCAGAGAACGAACATAATGTGATGACAAAACAATGGTTTTTATTTATTTTACAGGCGTCACAGCCCTGTTGGTATTAGCCTTACCTTCTATGCTGTGGGTCGTATGTTCGATTCCCACCCAGAGCAAATGTTTGTGTGATGAACATAAATATCTGTTCTGTGTCTGGGAGTTACCATGTATTTACAATAAATTTAAGTATTTTATCAGCAATCTACTTCCCATAACACCCCTTTCACTAACTTAAGAACTAGATGGCGTTATTTAATGTCTTTATATATTTACTAAAACTACAAATATTTATAAACACCTGAATAAAATACATATAAAAGTATGAACGTGTAAGAATGTAGAACACTCTTTCTACCCTTGATGTACCTACTACTGAGCAGTAGCTAAATGTTCTACATATGTATATTCCCAACACAAACCTGTGGTCTAAGTTATAAGATATTGCTATTAAAACTAGAAAACTAAGACTAGAGAGAAACTTTATACTACAAATTATATAATCGTATGACTTAATCAAACAGGCGTAACAAATAAAACAAAATTATTACACATATGGAATCTGTCAACTTATAGCTAATTAAATAAAATAAAACCAAATACACAAAAAAAATGTTTAAGTATCTGCCAATAGTTGCCTAAGATCTATGGACAGCACAAATGATTCAAATCAGCTAGGTACTTAAAATTATTTTTTCGTTTCGTTTATATAGCTTTTTTATTAACCGTAAATAGTTGTATTTGATGTGCGGATCGTTTTGTTATTCCTTTGTCTTTTATGTGCGCACTTCCTAAAGTTCTCTCCGCTCATCGCTTCAGCTATCAGTGTAGCCTCTACCTTATCCCCCGAGCGGTTTGTATATTGTCTACGGGTGGGTTTACACCAAACGAGCGAATGCTCATTCTATCCCCACTACGTCAAATTCTTCTAGTGTAAACAGGCGTAGAGCATTCTTTCGTTGTTCTTAGTGCGTTCGCAAAGATTCTATAGAATATTCTAAGAATGCTCGCTCGCTTGATGTAAACGGCGCAAGAGCGCGCGAACTGTTGCTTGGAGCATTCTATCGTGTTCGGACGCGCTCGCTCCACGAGCGAGCGCGTCCGAACGTTCTAGCTCTAGCTCTGTGTTCGTTTGGTGTAAATGGATACCTCTAGTTTTCGTTTACACTAAAAGAATAGGAAAGAATGCTCTTGTTCTGGCTCTAGCTCTATGTTCGTTTGGTGTAAACCCACCTTAAGAATAATACGCAATACCTCAAAGTGATAAATGGAGACATGTTACGGTACATCGTAAATGTACATCGTAAACGTACATCGGAAATGTGTAACACTCCTTTTTGCGTTTTGTTTAATTCTCTCTTTCATCACGCAGTCTCGATATGAAAGACTGATTATATTAGAAGACCGATGTGGCGCGACGCGGAGGTTGCGGGTTCGATTCCTGTTTTGGAATAAATATTTGTACGATCTGTAAATATTGATTCCGGGTGTTCCGGGTGTTTTATGTGTGTAATAAAATTATATATCTATGTAATGTATTGTATTAGGTATGTCAGTCTTCTAGTTCCCATAACACAAGCACTGCTTAGCTTGGGGCTAGATGATGTTGTGTGGATTTTACAACATTATATATTTAGTTTAATTAAATGAAACATTTTTTCACAAACAATCTTACGCTTATTACAGTATTCATAAAATAAATAAGAAACAGTTGAGCTATCTGCAGATTTTTGCAAACGATCTACAGATAGCTCAAATCTGCTGATTCAAATCACTATTCGGAAGCGAACCTACTAACGTATTAAGATACTGCATTGCCGCGCTGTATAGCAATGCTGAAACACTGGGTTAAATTACCGTTACTTTTTATTTATCCAACCAAAACTAATTGTTTTTAGACCCAGGCTACCTACCAACTTAGTTTAGTCAAAGTGAATAAATGAACCGTACGCAAAACTATGTAATTTCACATTAACTAGCAAACATACTAAATCACGCAATTCTAAAACTCGGGATCACCGCACAGTTAATTCAAACCATTGTCTAAAGTAAATTGCATTCCCTTTTGTGAAAAAGTCGGGTGTAACTCGGACAATAGAAATTAGCTCTTGTTTTTAACCGCAGAAGTTATAAAATTGTGGATTAAACTACAATGGTTTTAGTTTTCGCTGTCGGAACCATTCACTTTGTATATGCGGAAAACATAACGTTGAAAGAGGAAGCTACGCTTATGTTTCGTAGCAATATACAGGGTTTCTCTGAACTAGCTAGTTAGAGTCTAACGGGAAGATTCTAAAAATGTAATTACATAAAGGGGTAACTTTTTTGCAGCCAAGCAGATGTATTCTAGTTTAGAGGGTGTGATTACAGTGTTCTTTGGTGTGCCTATTTGTACTATAATTTTTACAATTTGACGACCAATGTGGTGCGGCGGGCGAAGGTCCGCCTGCGACGCGGAGGTGCCAGGTTCGATTCCCGCCTTGGGATACATATTTGTACGATCTGCAAATATTTATTCCGGGTGTTCTGGGCTTTTTTTTTTTTTACCTTATCATTATGATTATACATTACATCTGTTTCATGCGTCTGTAATTGCGCCGACACTTAGGCTGAACAACCAATGAAAAATCTAATTCCTTTGTGTTGGTGTGGCGCGTGGATTTCTAGAATATTTCTACGTTGGAACGTTTTAGTGTTGAAAATCCTAGTGCTAGCACAATTTTGTGACACCTTTGTTTTATTTTAAATCACAGGGGGTTTACTATTTCAAACATGACGTTATATCGTGCTCAGCCCACGAATTGTAACTATCGTAAACGTAGCATTTTTAAAATACACTGCGCGCTAACGCTGTACCGTTCGACAGTAAAATTGTTGTTGACGCGCAATGTATCTTAAATACGCACTGATTCGTTTGAGATTGTCACATTTATTCGTGCTCAGTCCCCTGTGCACAAACTAATGCGTGTGGGAGTTCACTCTGTACCTACTGCAAAAACCGGCTTTACTGACGCTACACACATTTTTAGTTATCTTTATTTTGAAAGTCGTGTTTGTTAGCTTTGTTTGCAGAATTTGATTTTACCAGTTTCATTTGTTTATAGCCCCGAATTTTTTTCCATAAAAATAAAATATTACTTCAAACTGGATTTTTAAGATAGGTAAAATAGGTTTGTTAATTAGTTTTGGTTGGCAGTTTAACATAATTAATGTATCTATAGTTTTCAAATATCATCAAAAAACTCAGAAAAACTATTTGGCTCACGATGCTAATAAAATACTGTAAAGCGCTAATTGTCACAAAATACCAATTGATAAAATCGATCAATTTCATCAAGTTCCAAAACCACGAAAACTATAATTAATTATAATTCTTATAAATCAGCTTGAGTTTCTGTAAACAAAATTATTTCTAACATTCAAAACTTATGAATCATAATCCCACATACTGCAATCCTTTGATGTAACTCTGTCCTTCGTCTCCTTAGTGTCACTCCTTTGACGCTCGGTAACACGATGCATTTTATTTTCAGCCTTTCTATAATGAACTTTGTCAAGTGCGCATAAGGTTTATAATGAGTGTAGGTTTTGTGCTTGTTTGCTAATGTCATTCAATGCCTTGTGTCTTGAAACCCGCAATACAGTCTTGCGCTTCTAAATTTATACATCGCGATGTAGTTTTGCTCATTAAAATCATTTTAGAATTGAATATGTACTTACTTATTATGGAAAGGAAAGAAACACAAGTCTGAAGTATGTACTGTGAATGTGTGCGTGAGGTCTCACCGTTCGGGTTTACGCACTGGCATCTTCGGCTATTTCCGACCGAACGAGAGAAATTACGAAGGCGTTTCGTCACATTGTAGTACTTTGTTATCCCAAACATAACCCCTAAAAGGTTTTTTTTATTAAACTTTTAATACAATTCTAATATAAACATAATAGCTTATCCGACTATTTTCTAATGTTCCTAAAATAATGATGTTGAATAACTCAAAGTTTCTACGTAAGTTGGTAGGTACTTGTAAAAGTTTGTATCTATCACGCCTATCTTGACTCACTAATTACTTCTAAAAGTATTTACTTAGATGAGTCACTCCTTTAGTTTGTAAACAGTTTCGAAAATACTTAACCAACGATAAATTCATCTTAATTAATATTTCAGTCTAAGTTTAATCGAAATGATCCTCCTTCATCAAAAGCGAAATGAAGACAAAATACGCGTATTTTATAAAACTGGCACTGAACTAAACCAAACAAATTAAAACACCCACTTCCAAATTTACAATTTAAATTTCAAGTAACATTATTATAACAAAGAAACTTTTCACGTAGTATCTTTCGAATCATAAATTATGAGAATGTCATGATGATATCAGTAAATTTTTTGTAGGTTGAGATTTTTTCCGTTGTGCTGTCGAATTTTTATTGATCAATCAATAAATGTGCCTTTGAAGGGACGTCAGGGAGGACTTGAAAGTGGCTCGGGACACGTTCCGGGTTGCTAGATGCCCTCGAGTGGTCCTTTGGTTTACTGACGTCAAACTTGCGGATCTTTTAAGAGGGACAAGTGTTCGTTGGCGTCACAATCATTGTGTCAGCGTTTGGGCGCTCCAAGGCACTTGATTCGAGGCAACCGAGAACGTGCTTTGGTGCCACGAGTGGGTTTGATCGACAGTATTCTTTTTTTGTTGAGATTTTGCTTATAAATTGGAAATTTTTATTGCTAAGGTTGTTTTTTTATAAATTTATTTTCTTTTTAAAATGTTATTGAAAGAACTCTGAGAATGAACTAATTTTTGAATGATTTTGTAGTACAAAAATATATTAAAAATGATTTTTGTTGATATATTAAATATATAAGATATATTAAAAATGAAATTTGTTTTTCTGTAACTTAAATGTATAATTTATAGTGATATTTTCAAAGGTCTCAGGTAAGAGATACTGTGAGTTATAGTAATAATCTTCAGCACCCACTCGATTGAAAGGCAAATATTTTTTATGTCGAAGCATTTTACGACTTCTCCGTAGGGGTTTTCCGATTTGAGATAATTTATGAAATATTCTGCCACTTTTTTTTTTTTTTCATATTACATATACATATTGTACTTACGTGTACTTTAAGTAAGGTTTATTCTTTTAAGTCAATATGGTTAGGTAGTGAAATGTACCTAATGATTTTCTAAAACAAGACCAAGTGCTTGATTTTAAAATAAAAATAAACTTGATTTTGTTTACCCTAAAAAGTATTTCATTATTTCCCATTTTTCAACGTGTTTAAAATAAAATCAGCATCTTTATAAAAATAATTGACCTATTTTTGAAAGACTTAATAAAATATTTCAAAAAATAAAGATTAACCTGTCCACCCCTACAAAAAATTGGCACTCCGCTGTCCGCGGGGTAAAATAAGGGTGTGTTTACATTCCAACTGCGGAAACTCATCATATATTTTATGGATCATGGTAACATCACTCAATTCCACAATTCACATAAATCGTTTTCAGATATCAATAGGTACTTCTTTATAACAAGTAATCTGTAATAACATTTTCCTCCAGGGTTCACTCAAGGAACACTAATGGGACCAGATTTGTTACTTATTTTATTCCAATCATGCGAAAGATCCTAGAGAAGAATTTATCATTTTGGTTTTATTGTTATCAGTCTGATATGCCATTTTGTTCGGCTTTTTATCGTAACTATCCTCAGGGGGGTTATCCTGACAACTGAAATGTTTTTGAACTGTTATTTGATCAAATTGCAGTTCAGTTTTTTTCTTCGTCTTTTATTGATTTTTGAATGATCGATTTTCATACCGTTTGATAGAATTAACGAAAATCAGGTAGGCCGTGCTCAAATCAGGTAGGTCATGCTTTATTCAGGTAGGCCATGCTCAAATCAGGTAGGCCACGTCTAAACCGCGGCATTGACGACATTTTTAACAGCTCAGTCACGTCAGTCCACAAAATGCCACGGTATACTGATGAGTTACTATAGTAAAACTATCGAAAACTGAACTGCAACTGAAAGGATATTCGGTCACGCAAGTTTCACCTTGCTGGATGGCCCCCTTGTAAAATGGTGGAAATGTTTGTAGGGACTGGCAGTGTGCCAAAGTATTATCCTTTAAACGTCTTCGGCTATTTAGTTTGGCTTTGGTCCCGCTAGTTTGACCACTTCCTTCTGAAAGCGCAACGGTTGAGGGAATTCAATTTTAGTATTTTAGAGTTCAAGAAAGTTACAGTAAATATCAAGGTACGGGATAAATTGGTTTGTTATTTTATTGAAGAGCTTAAAGTTTAATTCAGTTTTGTAAGTAAAATAACTGCATGGCAATAATAAACGAAAAGTAACTTTGCTATAGATACATTCAATGTAAATCAACTTTGTCTCATATTTTATTGTGATGTCATTCATTTATTCACATTATTATTATTGAATACCAAGATAATACCAAAAACTTAAAGACCAATAAATTACTCAAATTCATAAATGAACTGAGATCTGATCTCGTAATCGAATACCGGAAATATTTTTGTATTTTCTTTCGAAATCTGATCGCGCGATAGATTAGATCGCACGACAAAACTTTCAGTAATCTGTTTCTACGTCAAAAGGATAGTGCGATCAGATGCCAGAGATCCAATAGCTGCATTTACATTCTACCTTTATAACCGCAAAAAATATACTTTTAAAATGTTGTGAATACAGCCCAACCTTTCAAGGGTACTGATGTCAGCGAACGAACTGAGGGAGTCTGTTCAGGCCTCTTGAAAATTTCGCGTCGCGTCAGTACGTTTCGAACGCCCTCTACATTTGACGAGAAGCCTATTTTAGATATTGGACCGTGACATCCTTTTCTAATTTAAGGAATTTCTTGTCTGTTTTCTTAGGCTGTCCCAATATTTGGATTCTGGGGTATTTTTTGAGCATCGCTTTCAAAATGTAAATTAATATTTCAAGGTAACTTAATTCAATTATTCATTTGAGGTTTTAATTCGGACGAAAGCTCACGTTAATTAGTTTATTTAAAATAATAATTTATAACGAAAATTTGTATGTTTTTATGTATGATAATGATGGCAACAAATAGATAGGTATTATAAAAAATTAAGTATTTTGAATAATTTCATTAGCAATTAAACCTCAATTAGCGAACGTAATGCGACTATATATTTATTTATATCATAACATTGATTTTTTATCATAATAATATTTTCTGTTGTCACAAGTAATATTACCAAAGTCCAAAATAAATTGAAAAGCGTTGACCGCACCAATATTTACACCCAGTACTCCCAATGATTGACTATCTTTGAAATGATTTGCTCAGCTATGCGAGACACTTCCAAATAAGTTTCAGGAAAGGATACATCCGGAGTGGGGTTATAAGAAAAACTTTCGATGAGAATAAACCTTTGATACATCAGAGTGATGGTAAACAAGAGACTCGTATAACAACTGTAAAGACGAATCAATCCGACCTATCAGTAAATTGTAGCTCAAGGAAAGGAGATTGTCAATTTGCAGGAGTGACTTAAATAAAATAAAACAATAAAAATAATATACTTAATACAATATATGAAATATTTCAAAAACTGTTGTATCTAACTATTAAAACTAAACTGGTAAACTTTTTACTAAAGGTCTGTACCCATTATTACACAGTATCATGCCATGACCGTGCTATGAACGTGTCAGGACCGGCAAAATATTCTCATCGAGAAACGCGACGTTGTTGGTTGGTGACGGAACGGTCTAGTGAGCATAGTCCCATACTTTTCAATACAAAGAATACTTTTTTGCCTAACACGTTCATAGCACGGTCATGGTATGATACGTTGTACCTAATGGGTAGAGACCTTTAATATTTAATTTTAATATCTTTAGTTATCGTAATTGGCATATTTAATCACAGTAAAATTAATTAATAATTGTAAGAAGATAAGTGAATAAAATAGTTGCTTCATTAATAATTAAAAAAATATATTTTATGCTCTGAATATAGCGCGCGGTTATAAAATAAGTAATAAATCATGAAAATCTTCAATAACTTAATTAAAACTACGGTTAAGTAAATACAGGTTGCGTCATGATTCGTTCGACACAATATAATAAGCTTTGACATCACTGGAAGCGTTTCCCAATAAGATGAAATTTCAAAAGATAATTTACCGAAATACTCCGAGATTCTCAAATTTCCGTCCATCAATTACCTTAATGATGATAGAGCTACAGGATGTTTAGAGTACAGGGGGCTCAGAAATCATGTTTAATTTCCCCATAGACTTGTGCAAGTGAGAAAACAAAAGGTAAAGTAAAAACTAGGAAATACGTGGTATACGCGCATAAGCACAAAATCACTATTTTTTTATCGAAACAAAACATAAAAATATTGCAGTTACTACATTTTAATGCAATATTTTATAGCAATATTTACGCATACCAACTGCTATAAGTCATAATAATTTACATATTTCTCATACATACTGTGCGTATTAAAAACTCTTAATTTCCACTAAATTAAAACAATTTTCAATGTCAAAAAGTAAAATTCTTATTCATACAAAAAAACCACAAGCTTTAATACCACTTATCGCTTAAACTTGCACCAAGCCTTAAAACGAAGGGGTTCCGTCAAAGTGAGAGTCATTAATCATACCTATCCCAAATCCAAGGAAGGTACTGCTTGTTGAAGTTATCAACTAGAGCTAGAGACCCAACGATTAATTTAATAATCCCCATGAGATCGCTCGGATAATTTTAACTTGATTATAAGTCGCAGTTATCATTAAAGTGGAACTTTATGATTTAATTGTATAATAACTGACATGTTTGTTATGTTCATTATAATCATCAATCTATTTCAGTTCACTGCTGGATGTAGGTCTCTCACAAGACGCGTCACAGGTCTTCGACTCTTCTCATCCAGTGTTTGACAGACATTGCGCAGATCGTCTCTCAATCTCGCCGGAGGCTTATTTGTGCTACATTCACTCTATTACTCCCTAATTAGTAAAAGCTGTTTGTATTCCATGTAACATAAAATAAATAAATAATTATCCTACTTATATAAAATTGGTTTATTAAGCTATTGCATAGCTTCTATCACGGGCCTTGAGTGTGGAGACCGAATCCAAAAATTCCGCAACGTATGAATGAATGAATGAATGAAAAATACTTTATTGTACACTTAACCAAACATTATAAAGTAAAATAACAAAAGAAAGACAAATATCATATAAAATGTACAATGGGCGGTCTTATCGCTGAAAGCGATCTCTTCCAGACAACCTTTGGATGGAGAGGTATCAGACATATGAAGATTGGTTGGGGGTGCACGAATATAATTAAATTTAAATTACGTAAGAAAATAAAAATACTTACAGAATTCAAATAACACACATTATCATACATTTAATAAAAAAATACATAAATTAGACAATAAAAACTATACAAATATAAACATACACATAATATTATTTTTACAAATTTACACATTAATAGGTAGGTACTTATAATACATAAACTACATTTATTATATATACATACATAGATAAAAAAATATAACTTTTATTTACTATTATTATAATAATATATACAAAAAACAACCAAACAAACTATTCAAGATGACTTATCAGCTAAATAAAGGTGTTTAATTCTAGTTTTAAAGACAGCTAGTGACGGAGACTGCTTCACGGAAGTTGGTAATGCATTCCATAGACGGATTGCTTGTAAGGTAAAAGAATCAGCATAGAACTTAGTTCTATGTACCGGGGTTTTAAGAAGAAGGTTATCTGAGGACCTAAGGGAACGAGGATTGGAACAGTAAAGGTATTCAAATCGGTCCTTCAGATAGGAAGGAGAGGAAGGGTTATGGAGGATATTATAAAGAAGAGAGAGAATATGAGTATTCCGACGTATACGTATAGGGAGCCACTTTAGTCTGGCACGATATTCTGAAACATGGTCGTATTTCCTAAGCCCGAATATAAACCTAATACACACATTCTGAAGACGTTCCAACTTGTCGAGTTGGACTTCTGTGAGGTCAAGATAACAAGAATCAGCATAGTCTAAGATAGGAAGAAGAAGAGATTGTGCAAGCGCAATTTTAGTGGCCGTAGGAAGAAAGTTCCGCAGCCTTCTAAGCGAACCGGCAGACGCAAATAACTTACGGCTTACATACTCAAGCTGTGTCGCCCATGACATACTGTTATCCATGAATACACCAAGGTTTTTTACAGAGTTAGAGTAGGGTACGGTTATATTGTCAAGTTGGACTTGCGGGAGAGTGGCCCAGTTAATTTTTATTAAGGTGCGGGAGCTTCCAAGTATAATGACCTGCGTTTTGGTAGGATTAACTGTAAGGCCATACGATTGACTCCAATTACTTATTTTGATCAAATTGTTGTTGGTTTCAACGATAGCATTAGGTAGATCTTCAATAGTTGCCTGTGTATAAATTTGAAGATCGTCTGCATAGACACGTCTGCACGTAATAACCGAACGAAAATAATCTAACACTGCGCATGCGTAATCCAGCAAAAAATGCTATAGCTTAGCAATAGCTTTACCGCGGCACGTCTTACACGCTTTACACGTCTTTTTTTTTCACAAAATTTGTGTACAATCGGTCATTTTACATGTATTCATTAATATATGGTTACAATACAAAAAGCAGTACGAAATACTTTAAATTAAATGTTTTGCTCCTGAAAACAAAATACTATCAGAACTCATAATAATACTTGCATATACTAGTTGCACCATGGATCACGAGGATTAGGTTTACTATTGTCCTGGTGTGAGAATTTATAGTAACACAGCTCATTTTCTATTATTTCATACTGCTAAAGCTCAGGAACATAACTTTATAAAATGCTCTGACGATTTTCACGTGGTTTCATTTCTACCAAATCTTTTTTCATAAAAGCTTAAAAGTAGAGTTTAGTACCGAAGCTAAGCCATTCTTAACCGAGAGAAAGTAGGTTTTCTTGTATACCGTTTGAATGTCATGTCAAACTGACAGATGTCATGTATATTCTTGTACATACTTATGTTTAGTCAGACTGACAGCTAAGTCACAGTTTTCTATGAGAATTACCGATGAAATAAGCAGACCTCTGTTTACAACTATTGATATTCAAATATCAAACACGTTTTATGCGAGATTACATTAATTTTATAAGGTATCTGGAGTTGCACCACAATTTTTAGAGCTCTACACAAAATATACGATCTGTGGAATATAGCTGGCAAATTTTCCATTCACAGTGGTGCGTCTTGAGAAAAACCTACACCCACCAGTAGACTGATATAGAATTCATCATTCTATATCAATCTACTATACAAAATACTTCTACTGCTACTTTTAGCTATCAATATTTTTAAATCCAACGCTGCACATGCGCTATAAATATCTGAAACACTGTAAGACCTAAAAAGCCCAGATGAGTTAGGCAGTACTATGGACCTATGAATGCCTTTGCGAAATTCTGCGTGTGCCGCTAGGCGTGATAAACGCGATGGCTGCTGCAGACCCTATATTGGCTAGAACATTGGAAAAATCGAAACACTAAAATAGTTTGCAGTAATTTAGTGGTGCACAAAAACACTAGACGGCGTTGATAAAAAGAACCAACTTACATCGAATTATTGAAATTAAATTATTGTAAGTTTAATTTTTTAAGTCTAATTTTTTACAAGTGTGAGTACCCACACAAACCTTGCGTGGTTTATAGGGTACAATATTATAATTGTATTTTGTGTTTTTGAGTATGGAAAAAAAAAAAAAAAAAAAAAAAAAAAATATGAAGACTGTTAATGAAAACATAGCTTTTATTTTCCGATCATACTGTGTTTCAATATTACGGGATTAATATCCATTTTAAAATTAATGTTTTAAAAAGATAAAATGATTGTGTGAAATAAGTTAAAACAAAAAAATGAGTGAATTAATAATTTATTTGTTTTATCTTACATAATTTAATCTAAAAACACACGTAAACTTAAAAAGTTTTTAAGATTAGTTTCATTATCAATCTATCTTATAATATAATACTAGAAAAAATATAGACATTCAATAAAAACAGCTGGCATTAAAAAATACCATTAATATAGCGAAAATTAAGTAGAAATATGATATAAGAATCTATGACAATGTAACGACATTCTTCAATGAAACTTCATTTTACTGAAAGGTCAAATCATTTTGTTCTCAGTATTCAGACCGTGAAGCTACCATTGTTACCCTTTAAGACAATGCTGGTCATTCAAACAATGTTTTTGTGTTGCTTACAATTTGTCATTTAATGAGAAAGTGGATTTACTAAGATTAGAATTTTGACAATAGTAAAAATATCTTGAATTAATTATACCTAGTTAAAAAAATATTTATGTTTTAATGTAGGTTAACTTTTATTGAATTAATAACTGTCTAGTGAGTAGGAAGGTTTTTAATTACCGTATCATTTATTTAAGTTTAAAAAAAATGTAATACACAGTTTTTTTACTGTAACGTTTTAATTTGTAATTGATGCCTTGTATATGTTAAATAAACTTTATCATTATATTATCGATAATTTTTTAGTCTTTATAATCGTGCGCGTGGTACTTTTTATTTGTGATTTTGAAAAAATCAACATGTGATTCAACGTGCTTATTATCAAAATAAATTTTATATTTTCTTTTGTGATTCTAAAATAATTTATTTTACATAGAAATATTCACAATAATAGTTTTTATAACAAAAGATATAAAGTACAAAGACGAGTTTTACCTTACAAATAGTTTTAACAAAACCTTTGAAGTATTTCAGTATTGTAGATCGAATCCTTGTCTATTATATTTAACAGAACATTAACATTATAACAACTGACAGACAAGTATCATTTTCTTTAAGATAAATAAATGAAAATATAAAATATGTGTACTAAATGTATATTATATAGAAATATACAAAATATACAAAAAAACAGTTGAACTAGCTCGGATTTCCATAAATATCCTACACTGATATATAAAACAAGAATGTGTCACAACCAGCCAACATCAGCCTTTTAAACGATTCATTCAACACATCTACCGCACTTGATACGGAACTGCAATGTTCGTACACGACATAGTGACTAACACAGAAAGCTGGTTCATACTTATTTTTAAATAGTCATCATCATGAAGTATTTTAAAAAGAATCATACAAAAAAAAACAGTAAGAACCAGGCCGTTTCTTGGCCGTCTTCTAAGCTCGCGTGGAACTGGCATCTACGAGTAGAATCACCTAGTATTTAAGACGATTCTTTATGATCCTATTATTTCACTAAATAAATACAGTTGTAGGTTTGAAGTCGTCAACATAAATACTTTTTGTATAAATGTGTTGCGGAATATATTGAATACTAACAGGACGAGAGTCGAACCCTGTGGAACTCCACTTAGTATGAACTCCGTAAAATTAAGTGATTCGCGAAAGTGAGCCGTCAGTACCAGTGAACGTTATTGCAACTGAAACTTTTGTATATTGAAACTCACAAGTCTGAACTTTCAATATCAGTGATGTAGAGCGTCGAAGGTATTTCACTTAGTTTAAAGGCATTTATAGTGTGTTATCATTTATTATTTTCTTTTCAACATAATAAAAAATATAAAAATTCACAGGCATTTCAGACATCACGCTCTTGTCCCAAACTAAGCAAAGAAGATGCTTATAGAATACTAATTTACGTTTTAAGTAAATGCATAATGTACATTAAATAGAAAATAGAAGAACATGTTAACATCGGTAATAACATCAATCATTAAGCTTTAATCTGATCTACATATTTATTGTGGTTACTTGCATTCATTGTCACTGTTTTAACATTCATAAAAATGCGTATTGTGATGTTTGCTCTCAAACAATAAATATTGATTAAAATATATTTTGCATATACAAAAATATTCGCAGGTCGTGACAAAATACCTAAAAAATTAACCTAACACCTCGAAATATTTTGTCAAACGTTTCACCGTTCGGAATCAAACTCGACCGATGTTCAATGTTGCATAATTTAAAAAATCCAATACGTTGGTTGAACGCAATCTCTACATAAATAAAATGAACTGTATTCCAATAACTATTGGGGCCATTTTACTATGTCTAAAATGTTTTTCTCTATTTTGTTACTGGGAGTGCTCGAAACTGGGCAATTCTTTTGGAACTCAGTTTATGAGATATGAGTCGGTTGTACCACAAGCATTTTTTTTGAAAATCAACACTTCCATATTTCCACCAAGGAAGAATGAAAACACTTTATTTCACACTTTGAAAACCAATTTAAATAACACTTTAAATGTATACAATGGGCAGTTTTGTCACTACATGAGCGATTACAGATACCTAGACAGAGTTTCCTGAACTATCCTCAAAGGTTTTATTATGATTGCTGATATGATTTGTGTAGTTCTTTCTTTGAACAAGTGAAATTATACTATTAAAGTCCAAAATTGTCAAATCTGCTTAATGAGCAAGCCAGAAAAAAAAAACAGTGCAAAATAATTTATTTTTTATTTCATACAAAAAAGTGTACACGATAGACTACTTAAAGATTAAAAATATACGTAACAGTTAACTTCAAATCGAAAGTTTTTTCCGATTCTTTATTTCATTCCACTTTTCTTATCCAGTTTGAATCCTCATGCTTTGATATGTATCTAAAGTTACATTTAAACTATCGTGAACTCAAACTGACTACTTTCCGTTTGATCCCACCAATATCCATATCCATCGGAGCCGCGTCGAATGCCGATATGCAGATTAGTTTTAACACCCGAGGCTCGACAAGTCAGTAGTACAAATGGATAGATGTGATACTCTCCAGAGTCTAGATTAACCATCGTACATGAACTCTAATAATATTTAGA
Organism: Ecliptopera silaceata; assembly: GCA_932527185.1. Classification (NCBI taxonomy): domain Eukaryota; kingdom Metazoa; phylum Arthropoda; class Insecta; order Lepidoptera; family Geometridae; genus Ecliptopera; species Ecliptopera silaceata. The sequence continues at coordinate 10,065,147 of OW052194.1, read as the reverse complement.
ATAATATGTATTAATTTATTACTAACACAAGATCCTAGTTATGTTATTTAAAGAGCAAATTTTTTTGTCTTTATTATCTAACCACTTAATGGAATTTATTTCTTCTTAAAAGCATATTTTATTTTAAACTTTGAAAGCATTCATTCGAAGGCAAGTAGTCCGGACATTTTGGCTGTCGTATTGACGGACACTAATCATGTAAAAAAGAAAAAGACGATGCTAGCTGTAGGTTAAAGTAAGTGTATCAGTTCTAAACTATCAACAAGTAAACTCGTATACAGTTGCAAAATTTATAACTAAATCACCCAGGATCTATTTCGTATATAGCTAGGGCCAAAGGATTGGTCACAGAACATCATTAAGGTGGCTTCCGTCAGCAACTTCAAAGACTTGGCTAAAAGCAAAGGTAGTAAAAATAATAAATAGTCTAGCCAGTTATTATTATAGCTTATATTTTAAACTTTCGCAATCAAAATTTATTAAATCATTATATTTTTTACAAACGTGAACAGAATAAGTGAATAAATAATATAATAATAGATCTAAATCAATAGTTATGGATACCTGAAGTATGAGCTAATAAACTAAAAAAATCCATTTACAATTGGCAGTTTAAAATTGAAAACCGCTTTCTATTTTAAGTAGGTTAAAAAAATAAAAGATTGATAAAAAACATTGAAATGAGTTGATTTACTACTATATATAAATAGCCATCAATAAAATAATAAATAAATATTAACAATATTTACATAATTACTTTTGAGTGTTTACAAAATTCATATTGAATATTTATACTATCGACTGTTAAATTATTGTTTTTAGTATAAACCGCAAATAATACGTAATTTATTGAAATAATTCGAAGTTAATCGTGTTTGCTCTCACACCTAAATTCCAGATTACTAATAACAATGTTAGTATTTTCATCAGTATTTCGCGGGTTTACTGAGTAAATAAAGTTGATACTTTTGTGAATAGTAAACTGGCTCTACGAGTTTTACCAATTTGTTTTTACTTTGCCGTCCGTTCATATTTCAACGATATTTATTACTTTTGTACTAATCTCTTGACATCTACTTTTATCTTTTGTGACGACACTGGGGGGGTATCCTGACAACTGAAATTTTTTTGAACTGTTATTTGATCAAATTGCAGTTCAGTTGTCTTCTTCGTCTTTTATTGATATTTTGAATGAAAAAAAGGATAATGATGATAGATGACTAAAAGGATATTCGGTCATGCAAGTTTGGCCCTTGCTGGATAGCCTGACGACTGTTAATCTTGTCTACGTGTATTTATATGAAAGGTTTAAAGTAAGGTTTTAAATAACACACGCTTCAAGACTTCACAGAATGGGGTATGGGTTTGATTCCCATTCGGAACAAGCGTTTGTATGATCGCAATCACTGATGTTGGTTCTGTCTTTATTGTCATAGAATGCTGTAAAATTATTTATTACTGTTAGGAATTTAAAAAGGCAAATTGAAAATTGTTTATTGATATAATTTGTGAGTAATATTACTAGTTATGTAGGTATTACCTTTCATTTATTTTCATGAAATAAATTAAAGCCAATAACATTAATAATCTGAAGAATCTTGAGCAATAATTTTGTCAGTAACTTGTACAAACTCTTCTATCAAGCGTTAAATTGTAAATTTGCGTATTTGCCTGTTCCGTCATGCCGAATTAAAAACAAAATACCCAAGCGTTATTTTAAAGCCAGTACGTTTGTGGATAGTAAACCCAGCGCGCTGGCTTAAGCGTAATTAGTTTCGTTCGTACAATTTTAGACTTTATTGCCTGGTTGTCATCCCTCGGCATGATAATGGCTTCCTGTGTTAATTTATATACAGCGAGAAATAAATTATGGTTATTATTCGTCAGGTACCGGTAGAAATGTTTAGTAGACAGGACGGCCGCCCTTTTGTTTTGGCGCTCTCAGTCTGGAAATGTATGTAAATGTGTTAAATTTTTGGCAGAGTTTACATTAAACTGAAGGTATAATAAATTAATAGCAACACCTTTTACGTTTTAGAGTAATGGACGTAGTCAATTGTTTTAAAGGACACTTAATGGATTTATTTTGACAGAGGTTGTCACCTAACGTAAGGTAGGCCAAAACAATGTTTTTAAATAAAATAATAATGCTTTATATAAAATTGAAATAAAATCTGGAAAAAAAACTTTAACCCTTTATTTGGCAAAAAAAAAAAATGTTTTTTTAGATGAAACTATTATTGAAATTGTAATGTGTAGAGCATAAAGATGCCCAGAAAAATAATAAAAAAAATCTAGGGATTACAGTTTTCCTGAAAAACCATGTATGCTACTACATACATTGCCAAGTGGGTAAAGAAATATATGTATTGTTACTTTGATTAAAAACAAACATAAATCAAACTTTTTTATAAAAATGAGTTGATGGACATACATTATGACAGCAAAGAACCAGGTATAATGTCTCTGCAACACTGGGATTGGCAATAAATCAGTAGCTTGTGATGCAGAAGCGACTTGAGATATAGGATTTAGAGTAACAGGAGTGGCAGGAGTTGCAGGCGTGCAAGTGGTTGCAGGCATTGTTGGAATGTCGCTTAGTATCGGAATAGCGCTGCAATCAGGCTCAAGCGATGGATTCGGGTGTACTTCTTGGAATACAGGCGTAAGCCAAAAATTCTCATCGGTTGAAGTTTCATCATCGGAATCGAATATATTCAGTAATTTTACGGATCTCGCGATAGATGGGGCTGGGGAAGATGAGTCTAAATGCGAAACTTGAGCGCCTAATAAGTAACCATCGACCAAGCAAACAAAAAACCATAAATATCAAAAAAAAAAAATCACAAAAAAAAATCAAATAAATTGGCAATGTATGCTGTGGCATACAGATTTGTTGTGCACTGATTCATTACTAAGTTGGCAATGTATGCCACGGCATACAAAGTTTATTATCAAATAAAACAACTATTATTCAAAAATATTGCCAAAATTATATAAGTGGTCACTTCACTATAATGTCACGATTGAATTTTATGTGTTTTATTAGAAATTTATGAGGGAAATGTATTAAAAAACAAATAAATACTTTAGTGAGCACAGCCGGCCTCTTTTGAGCAGACATTATGTCAAAAAATGACAGCACCAATGTCGCTAACACTCAAAAACATTTTTTTTCATAAAGATTTACTAGTTTATGAGAATAAATATTAATAATTATATCGAAATCATAAAATTTCTTTAACACTTTATATTTTTTTAAAGTTTGTATGGCACAGCATACAATACCAAATTAAGGGTTGAGGATTTATTTATAGTGGATGCTACTAAGTATTCTATGTTTGAGCTTACGAAAAATATCAGCAATCTGATTCCCCATAGTACTATCAAGCTTTGCTTAGTTTCGGACTAGAACGCGATGTGTCCATCATAAGATTCTGGGTTTTTAACTAACCTAAAATAATTGAGTTTAAAAACGAGACTTTTTGGTCCAACTTAAAAAGTTTCATTTTTTTTATCTAATGTTAGTACAAATATTGATCTATTGTAGTACCCCTACTATAGTGTCATGTTAATTTTATGAATAGAAAATTGTTTATTGCAAAACTTCAAAGTGTTATCTCGTCAAATTAATGATGATAAATGTATGGTGTTAATTTAATATTTAGAAGTCAACGCCTTCATCCATTTCTTAAGTTTTAATTGCACATTACTCGGTACAGCCTTCTGAACTTTAAAACCTAAAATAGTTCGCAAAGCTCGTAATGACTATTTTGTTTTCTTCTGAAGCATATACAACTGTATACCGTAAGTGTTAGGAATCAAAGTTGAAAGTTCTTTGCCAGTTTATCGGTATACAAGTGTGCAGATATCCATTTTAGCGAGTTTCCTTCCTACTTCAAGTTTGTTGAGAGTTAATTTTCTTTGTAAATTTCGTTGCCAACATCATGAGTACTAGGAAGATTCGAGTGTTTTAGGTTTTTGTATTTTTTTGTAAAAAAATGTACAAAATGTTGAAAGTTTTTGTATGTTAGAATTTATCAGCTATAATAATTTATAGGTTCAGTGGAGCAAACGTCTGTGTTTCGAAAAAATATAATTTAAAATACATGTTTTGTTACTGCCAGCTCAATTATTATGATAAACTTAATATGTAGTTTACAAACTTTAACAAACTCACTTTGTTAGAGATTCTTCACGAACAAATTTTATTGTTCATAATGCATGAGACAAGTTTGGAAAAGTATTTAGTAAAATTTAAATTTCTTTACATAACTTTCACGTTTGATCAGTAAATCGGTTACATAAAAGCGTTTTTGAAAACATTAGTAAACACATCACAACCTACAACTTTTGAAGATGAAAAGTTTTTAAGAGGCAAATAGTGAGCAGCCGAAAATTTTCCTTAAAAACTTTTTTTGTAAGTTGGATCAAATGTTTTCGTCGAATTCCACCGTGAAGATTGATGATCGATACATCACTGAACATCGAAAGCTTATTTGAGGTTTAGGCATTTTTCTTTTGGAATTCAAAACTAACAAGTTTTTTTAAAGCGTGATATGCCACTGTCATATTAATTATGTCAATTTACTTTAAAATACGGAGTAAGATGATAAAAAAAACACTGAGTGATTTTTTGACATAATATTTTATAGTTGTAAAGACCAAAATAAGACCAGCTGTATAATTATGTTTACCTACTTATATTTATTTATTTTTAGTAGGTACCTTGCAACAATAACTTAAGTTCTAACTTCCAACGGCAAAAGTCGCCATTGCGCTGCTAGAAATTATCATGAAACTTAGTTGAATTCGGTACAGATCCGAATAATTAGCCGCTGCAGGTCACCAGCTAACAGGATTACTGCTGCACCTGGATGTGAAACGTGATTGTATACGGAAGCATTCTTTGCGCGTTTTGAAGCTTCTCGTTTGGATTTTAACCTAATTCTTACAACCTAATTTTTAGATTCATCTGCAGGTGTGGTAAAACAAACAATGCATGCACAAGATATTTTTAGAATTTATTGATCATAGTTTACAATAAAAGTTATTTTTTTTAGGTTAAGTTACGCGTTCACTTGATGAGCAAACGAAATGAAAAAAAAACAACCTTTTAAATGAATAGATATTTCATCAAAATCTGCCTTTATTCTCAAAGGGACATTACAAAAAATTATCTGCTTATCTAACTAGACTTCAACAAATATTTAAATAACTTAGATAAAAGAGACGCAAAATCACTATATTTCACTTTAAATGACAAACAAAATATCTAAACTTTGTAGTTTAAAATGACCTCAAAAGTTTTTTTTTATATTACACATAATGCCTTCTAATCTCAAATTTTGAAAAGCTGTACGAAGTATGCGATTTGATACTAATTCATAGATATGAGTATATACATTTAAAAAATACTAGCTTAAATAAATTTACATACACAGTAATAATTACGGTTGCCTGGAGGAAATCGCTATCAGTGATAAGGCCGGTCATTGTACTAAATTAAGTTAGTTCTTTATTGTATTTTCCGTTGTGCAATAAATTGTTCTAATCTAGAGCGGTTTGTACCGAAACCCGTCCCGTATGTTTCCATTGAGCCAGCTGAAGTCTGCAAACTGTACGTGCTACGTGCTTCAGGTGCGTCTCTTAACGAACTTGCATTCCGTTGTGTGTACAGTCTAAGGGGTGTTGACTACTTGACTAGTCTTTTCTTTATCACGTTTTAATAATTATTTTCTAGATATTTCTGATTTTACATGCATTTGTAAAAAAAAACTTATTTCCATATAACATTAGATGTAAATAAGACGTTTTGTTATTCACATTTAGAAATTATAAATATTAACTATAAAATGGCAAAGTAATATTAATTATTATAATATGATTCTTATGTTTTGTTTGTAGTCTTCTTCTTATCGTGTCGATGTTACAACTGTATTTTGTTGTAGCATCGTGCTGGAAAGATTAGCCAGACTAGACACTGCTTTACCGTGCCTAGCTGTTACCGGTGTGCGCCACAAGGAGGCTCTTTCCATACACCCCTATGTTTGTAGTGAAAAGTACCTCTATTCAAATATAATTCTTAATACGAACGCTTTAATTATTCTAATAATAATAAATTATGCCAATATGTTTAAAAGATTTATTGGTCGCGTGGGACTGACACTTACGATTATAAATGATCCTTGTGATTTTATTAAATTAAATAAACCTCTTAAACAAATTAGCAAGTTAAAACATCGTCTAGTTATCAAGAAAGTAAAGATAACTTTGAGACATAGTTACACACTTAACTAGCCTAATTCAAAGGCAGCTTGACTTGACTAGCACGCTAGCTTAGTGCCTCGAAAATGTAATATCTTGCGGCTTCCCGCTGAATTTGGGTACCCCACATGTTAGGCAACCTAAATTTATCTGCACTAGGGGGCTACCCAGCAATGGGAAACTTGCGTGACCGAATATCCTTTCAGTTGCAGTTCAGTTTTTAATGATTTTACTATAGTAACTCATCAGTATTCCGTGGCGTTTTTGTAGACTGACGTGACTGAGCTTCTAAAAATGACGTCAATGCCGCGGTTTAGCACATGGCCTACCTGATTTGAGCATGGACTACCTGATTTAAGTATGACGTACCTGATGTCAGCATGGCTTACCTGATTTTTCGTTAATTCTATCAAACGGTATGAAAATCGATCATTCAAAACATCAATAAAAGACGAAGAAGAAAACTGAACTGCAATTTGATCAAATAACAGTTCAAAAACATTTCAGTTGTCAGGATACCCCCCCTGGGGTATCTGTCGTTTACACAATCCTCGTTCAGCTGCTGCTAGCTAATCCTTGCATTTTGGAGCTGCGTATACAAAACAGAATATCTCTTTTTAATGCTAAATAAATAAATATTCACAGAGATATTTCACACATCTAAATCTAGTTCCGAACTAAGAACAGTGGGCGCACTTTGTAGACTATTTTAAAATAAGTTGCATTAGTATTTATGATTTGTGTATCACTTTGACACTATAAGGGCCCCCGTAGACTGTAGACTTTTTGTCGGCCGATAGTTTGGTCGGCTTCTTAATCAGTATGAAGATGTAGGTATGCAGATGCGCACATTACAGTGATTTAGTCTTCATACTGATTAAGAAGCCGATCAAACTATCGGCCGATAAAAAGTCTGCAGTCTGCGGAGGGTCTAAGTGTTTTATAGTCTGTGGCAGAAATAGATAGCAGTAAAACGCTTTTTACTAACATTTTGGTAACTTTTGCCCTGACTGTACCTTAATTAGGAAGTGTAAATAGGTTGTAATAGTTACGTAATCAGGTAATTAAGGCAAGATCTAAATTTAATCAAGTTGTTTACACACTGACGTGGTTATCAGTTCCGGGGAATACAGGGTGTCTCAGAATTAGTACCTATGCTATTCCGAGAAAAGGTGTTTATTGACATTTGCGAAAATAATAAGAAAACGATAAACTAATTTAGTAAATAAAATTATATACCTACTTATATTAATTATATATGTTAATTATAATGCCTATGAATATTTTTTTATACGTAACTACATGATTAAAAAAAAAAGGGATTTAAGTGCCAAAATAAATACCTATTTATTTAAAGATTTTTATTTTCTCTATTTTTGATTTTAACAAAACTTTTGTTAATATTTCGTTTATGTATGGACCTGTTCTAAAATAAAGACATTTTATTTTATTGTTTACCTACGACCAAAGTTATCTAGCATTCAAAAGATGATTTAAGTAAGTATATAAAATATTAATATCTATCCTGAAAATTATATAAGAAAACGCTTACGACACGACCTTAGACAAAACATCTAACTACAGTAAAGTCTTTGAGGATTCCTAGACGAAGTAAACTCAAGTAAATGCAATTTATTGCAATACGTGAGATCATTTCGAAGGCATTAACGAATAAGCGATACCTTTGAAGATAAAATTAAACTATTCACAAGAAGATTGCTGATTCAAATGAAATATAAAACGACGGATCAATTTATAGCAACAAATTCAATTTCAAAAGTGCGAGAGTGCTTGAAATATTAAATAAATCCCCGATTTTTACCATATCGTCGGATTCCAGACGGACGATGCCAGCACTTTATTTATGTTGTATTGCATGAATAAAGCAACAAAATTCTGTATTTTATTTTAAAAATTGTATGCTGTACAACGGAAAACTTACCTGGCGTGAATTGTTACTTATTGATATTTTCCCAGAAGCCTAAGTTTTTTTTTTCTACTTATTACTATTGAGATAGATACTTTTTTATTTTTTGCTCAGAATTTGAAATAACTGAAGACTTAAAGGTCTTACGGTACTTTCATCTTGATATTATTGTTATTTTTCTAGCTTTTATCCCGCTTGTTATGTACTTAGTATTATATAATAATATATATCGGCGCAATGACGTTCGACGGTTATAATTAAAATTAACAATCAGATGATTCTATTATGACAACAATTTTATGTCGATTAGTTTCAACATTTACGAATAATAATTAAATTACTGGTTGATTGCTCCAACTACCATCATGAGTGACTGCCCTGAGGATGAGGATTGTCATGGTGACGTCAGCAATGCTGACGTCACACTTTTTAAAAACAGTCTCTGGGCAGTTCCTCCGTCATATACATGACGTGTTTTTTTCTCATTTTTACGGGTTTATTCAATTCCGGAGTAATATAGACATATTAATTAAAAGCTTTTTGCTGGTTATAATAGGCCATAAGCATCAAAATATGATCCGATTATGACCCCGCTATATTTAAAAGCTATTAGAGACAGGCTATCTACTATTTTTTAAACTGTACTTTGTACTTTAAAAAATGTTTTGACGACCGCCTGCGACGCAGAGGTTATGGGTTCGATTCCTTCCTTGGGATAAATGTTTGTACGATCTGCAAATATTTTATTCCGGGTGTTCTGGGTATTTAAGTATGTCAGTCTAGTACCCATAACACAAGCTCTGCTTAACTTGGGGCTAGATGATGCTGTGTGGATTGTCCAGCATTATTTTTATTTTTTTTTAAATTATTAAATGAAATTTTGCATACGTATCTGAATGAATTTAAATCAAACCCACAAAGTCAGAGCCAGAGAGATCCACAGGTTTTGAAACTGTCAGATTAGGATGCACCGAAATGTCACCGCAATCCGGCTAAATTCAAATTTCATACATGTCCCATTAAAACTTGCTTGTGGTCAAACAAAGACTTTTATACATCACGACACACGACTCACGACATCAAGTTATGCGTATCGTGACTTTTCTATCTTTTACTAGAATTTTGTTCTATCTGTACCATGAGTTGTCACAGTAAAATCGCCTGACTTTACTACAGTAGTTACGTAAATATTAGTATTACGAATTTTAGTACCCAACTATCCGCTAGAGGCGCTGTACAAATGTTCATACATTTTTTTAACTACAGACGCTAGCGAGTATAGTAAATGTAGTATAGTAAAACCTCATGGTAGAGCTACAGTTAACCATCATCATAATCACTTTATTTTATTTTATAAGTGTATCAAGTGTGTGAATATTGTGTTCTAGTATTATTTAACATAATTGGTTGTTATAACCGTTTTAGTTAATATAAACAAAATGAATAAATCACCCATAGCTATAGGTTTTTGTGTGTTTTCACGATCAAGTGTTTTTTGAACCATCCTTTGGCAGATTATGACTGAAGTCAAATAAACAATGACGTGTGTTTTGTGACACTCAGGTTAATATGTTACGAGTCAGGAATACATCATTTACTTATTTATATAACATTTTTAACATGTTTTCACAAAACTTGTGAAAAATAACAAACAATAGTTTTGTTTATAATTTTTTTATGTTGTTTTGAAAAATGTTGATATTGTCTTTAATATTCTATTATATAACATTTGTGGTATTTTGTTCAATCTGCGATTTTTTTTTAACTGTCCTATACTCGCAGATATAATCTGGGATTCGAACCAACTCATTTCTGATGTCCTATATTTTTGTTTCTCTTTAACAACCGTGCTTATTGGTGTTCAATCGATTGATTAATCACCAATTCAGGGCACAAATCAAACTCCCACGTTAAATTACACATTTCTTAGAAACAAGACTTATTTTAGATTATCCGGTGCTCGTGACTTCGTCTTATAATCGTTATATTTTGCGGAACTCGTATAATATCTTAATAAATTATAGCTTTTGTGTTATTCTGATGTATAAGCTATGTATAGTTCAACTGATCCAAATCAGTACCTACCAATCGGAAGCGTACCCAAGACACTGGCTGCATTGCCGCGCTGAATAGCAATGCTGATACGCTGGGCCAGATACTCACCAGCCCTCGGGTCACGCGTCGGTTCAACTGATTTGGATCAGTTGAACTATCTATAGATCGTTTGCAACGGTCTGTAGATAGCGCAACTGTTTCTTATGTATTTTATATGACAATGTACATTTTGTAAATACTGTATAGTAGTAAGTTTGTTATTATAAAGTTTAATTAAAATCCATTCCGTAGTTTTTGTGTGAAATAGTAACAAACATCCATTAATAAATTTCGCGTTTATTATATTTATTTATTATTTATTTATATCTAAACTAATATTATAAAGAGGAAAGATTTGTTTGTTTGTTTGCATCGAATAGGCTCCGAAACTACTGGACCGATTTCAAAAATTCTTTCACCGTTGTGAAGCTACGTTCTCTGCGCTGAACATGGGCTATATTATATTTTCAAAAAAATTAAGGATCCTTACTAAAACTTCAATTATGTAACCCAAGGTGTAAAAAAAATACCTAACAAATTCCTTACTCGCTACATTATAATCAAATGGTGAAGTGGGCAACACTCGATTACCTCGAAATAGATCATTCACGGAATTGATGTAATCATCGGTAACTAGTTCCTGATTAATCAATTCAATACCGATGTGATTATCATAAATCATATGTATATATAGACGCCATTGGTTGATTGGTGCTACCTATTCGTAACTACGTACCTGAAGGAAACGTAACATGATGTAAAGTTACGTAGACCAGGTAAGTTAAATTACACAAGCAGCAAAATTTAGTTTCTTTATAAAAAGTGTTAATACCTACAGTTTTAAATTTAACTAGTTTTTTCAATATTTCGTGTAACCTTTTAAATAAACTTTACAAAAGCGCAGTAATAAAGAAGTGGTTTTGCAAAAACTTTTCTTACTATTCCTGTAACGAATGTGATGAATAGAATAGATGAATAGAATGTGAGAGAGATAATTCAGTTGCAAATAATATCAAAATACCCACTATAGACAAGTACACGGCAGGAATCCTTGGTTTGACACGCCGTTCGCCAGGTTTTATGTACGCATTGGCATCACGCAATATCAGCGTTGTAGTAGTACCTACATACGCCACTACTACAACACATGCTGAGTGATGGCCTGTTTTGTGGTCACGAACATGTTAACAGTCTTTTTTATTTTAAATTGTATGTATATATTTGATTTCATGTGACACAAAATAAAGTTTTTCTTTCTTTCATCAATCATTATCTGCATCGCGTCTTTCTGTATACTGATTAACTATGCCAAATTTTATTGTTGCAATATACAGTGTGTAACTTACCTTTATATTATTATGTATATATGCATTGGGTTTTAACCGTTTTTATTTTTTTGTTCGCAGGTAAGTAATAACCATCAAATGAAAGGTAACCACAGGCGAGAAGGTAAACATAATACGAAACCCCATTCTGCTAAAATGATTCTCGAATTATACAACGTTTCCCAATGCTAGTCCAGAATCCACATCTGAATTACAAACATGGTTGTCACAGCCTAGAAAAAAACAGCTAGGTCAGTCTAATCAAATTTGCTGTTGTTTTAGCACGGCGTTTTGCTCCTATTGCAAAGTTCGCTTTGACAAAACTTGCTCTTGAAATAGTTTTCAGTTAGCATCTTATAATAAGCTTACTAAAGTATTCAAATTAAATGAAAAAAATTCTCTTATATTGATAGTTTTGATGGGAATCGATTTTGAATAATTATAATAAATGTTCTGAATTTACGACTGGTAGACTAACTGTCACGATTCTACCAGTAGCTGTTTATATTAGTGTAATAAGTCAGCAATATTAATAGAGTTTGAAAGTGTCATCTTACGTTATTGTCAGTTATATATCGCCACAAATTACGCATGCAACCAATGACTAGAGTCACATAATAAAATGAAGTAGAAGAAAACAGAAGAAACAAATATTCGAATCTAACCCGCACTTCCCAAAAGGTCGAACCAACAAACGTGGTCGAGTCAACTTCTTGTCGACTATACGAAGTGTGGTTGACTCAACAGCAGCACCACAAGTGATCTAGCTGTTTGTCCCCCACTGTATTAGCACTCCCGAGGGCTTTGATGTGCGGGACAAACAATACACGTTTATTGGAATACCCGCACTAATTCGAGACACCTTTGTGTGGGCTCGTGTGCCGGTAAATAGGTTACGATATGTTTTTTTGAGGTAAACACAAGGGAAATAGCCTTTATTACCGAAACTGTAATAGGTACCACTGTACCTATTTCAAGCCATGCTGCTTCTATTGCTATATTCTGGTTTGAAGGGTAGGCACCTGGAACTTAACATCCTTATGTGTCAAGAACTAAACAAGTAAACTTTTAATTAATAGGTACTTGTACTAGAAAAAATATTTTTGTTAGGTAAATGTTATAAACGACCGTACTACATGTATTGTAACATTCCATGGATATGGAATAGCGGGGCCTTCTAACACTAGTAATTATACTTAAAGGAAGGTCCCAACCTTGTTAATATGTAAGGTCAGTGTGGGCAAGTCCGGCATAGTTTTCTTAAATTGAATTTCAATTTAACTTTAAAAATCGAAATAAAATTTATTAGTTACTTTAAGTAGTCGGAAAATATTGGTATTACATTTATCTTTCTATATCTATCGAAAAGTAGGGTTAATTGTAATTGTCTTCAGATTTATAGCATTTTTTTGTAAAGTAGGCATTTAGACGGACTTCCCAACCAGTTTGAGGCAAGTCCGTCTAGTAGCAATAAAATCGTAACTAGTGAGCCAATATGTATGAAAACCTTATCGATAAATGATGAAAAGCTGCCGTTGAAATAAGTGTTTTAAACGTGTGACTATAAGGAAAATTGGAAAGGAATTTTAAAGAAAAATAAAATTATTAAAATCAAGGGCAAGTCCGGCATATCTTTGCTGATGATGTACTTTCAGTGGTTGTAAACATTTTCACAAAGTACCCACTTACGATTTTTTTTGTCAATAACATACAAATCAATACACAAGAATCTTTATTTGTAAACAAGTAATCGTTAATAATGTAATGCTTGAATTTAGAAATGGTGTGGCAAACTATTGCCGGATCTGTAGCTACATTTATAACACTTTCTACCAGTACGAAATAAGTGAGTATGGGATAACTTTCTAAACCAGATCTTTGTTAAAACGATAAAAATCAGAAATTAAAAAAAAGGTTGGATAGTTCCATGATTCAAAATATGTATTCACAATTTATAAACTTTTAAAGAATACTTATAGGTGATGCTAGTCCTCTTGCAAACATACCAGTGCATCTTTCACTTAATTATTTATTATACACAAAGTAAATACAGAAAAATAAACGTAAATAGATTAGATTTACAGAGGCAAGCTTAACCCTGAAAAGAGTTCACTTTCGTAGACAGGCAAATACTTACAAGTTGAATAAACAGTAGGTATAAAATAATTATAAAATTTGAACTACTAAAAAGGTTGACAATATCTGGAATTAAGGCAAGACCGGCATATGACGGACTTGCCTTATGTATAGTAGACGGACTTCCCAACTACAACATTCGAAGCTTGGATTTTTTCTATTTGTTATAATTACGAAACTAATGCGTTATTTTTGAATCGGACACCAGATATACATTCCCGAATCTGTAAATGGCCTACGTTATCACAGATACTCAGAAAACTCCTTAGATTTCACACCTTTTTTTTCATTTTTCGACGAGACGTCAAACTTCAACTTCAAGTTAAATTCGCGGAAAAAATTGGTTGTCAAATTTTTTCCAACATTAAGATGTTAGCGACATCTATTATCACTAGTTCGAACAAACTCAATGATACTGTTTTACCAACCGAGTTATATGGCTCTAGCTATTCAAAAACGGAAGTTATTGCCACTAGACGGACTTAGGGCCTAGACGGACTTACCCACACTGACCTTATACACCTGTATTTAAAAAAATAAAATATTTTAATTATCATTTCATTTTCAAACTTCAGTGTTGTTGTAGTTCAATATTTACTCTAAAATTAAATATCTTTTGCCTTCAAGCAAACAAAAAAAACTATAAACACCTTACTTAAAAATATTTTTGTGCGAACTTTATAAATATTTTTTCTTGTGAAGTTGTTTTGTGTTGAAATATTAATTTATCTACTTAGATGTTTTAATATTTTTATCCCAAACCAAGTTGCATAATTCAGAAACTTAATAAGAAAGAACTACGTCGGTAATAGGCACTTTATTTTTACGTCCTAAACGTTTCTCTGCTAAGTGGTAATTTCTTGGCTAAGGATTCGAGCTCTTTGGGCAGTTTATTCTTTTTATGTGAGCTAATTTTATTTCTTTGTAATTAAAACAAAATTCTAATTACCCTAGGTATTCTATTTAGCCTTTACTTCTAGACTAAATAAAATCTCAAAATGTATCCTAAATGTAAATATTTTTATGATAAATCAGTCGTTATTTTCTTGTTTTTATTTTATTTTAAATCTAGCTACATACTTTAACTTTAACTACATTTTCCGCGTAAACGCTTAACAGCACAATTGTAATAGAGAATATAGTTGGCTATGTGCCAATGAAACATGCAATATCTTCTAAAACTCTGATTCTACACTTAAATAATATAATAAGTAATATAATGTACAAGGCTACATTCGAACTATTAAGAATGACCTAATTTTGTAAGTTATACCTATTTATCTTGAAGTACATTTTTCAATAAAAAAAAGCCGTAATAAACCTTGTGATAAAATAGATCTTTGTTATATGTGCTTGGTCTCCGGCGTATAATAGTGATAAGTTTCAAGTTATTGAGTGAAGGATCAAAATATACTGATACAATATGTTTACATCTACTCCTTTTTTAAAACAAATTACTATATTTCAAATGATTACTATTTATTTTATTCGTCTGAGTTTTTTTGGTTATAAAAAATCTTTTTAGGTTTTATTATAAGTATTCTCATATCAAACAACATATTTACTCCAACATTTGAAATATTTTCTAATAAATCAAAACGTTCAAGAACTGGTAATACGGTGTCAGATCTGAATTTCAGATGCAATGGAACACTGCACCCCTTACAGTCAAAGAATATTTGTTTTGAATCTAGAGTCAGCGTTTTGTTCTGTGGTTTTACTATTGGGTATTTACACAGGCCGATACCGACACGATACGACTCCGAACATAGTATTCAAAAGTGCGTTTATAAAACTATGTGCACATTATAAACAGTTGACGTCAAATGTCTAATGTGTGTGAGCTAGGAACATATCAATAACACATACAAGTCTCTTTTGTTGATGTATATGACAATACCTACCGCTATTTCAATGACTCAAAATTTCAGTAACAGGGTTAGGAAGCGTTGAAAAAAGTCTCTCGTTGTCGTATAGATGTCGCGTCGGTAGTGTTAAAAGAAAATTGTCAAGAGAGACGTTTGAAATGCTGATCTAACTGCATAGTGTTATAGCTGGTGATAACTTTTCATGTACACTTCATAACATCTTTTTACAACTTACGGCTTGGCAAACGTTTGTTCTCTAATATTTGAAGAGGAATAAGTTTAGTTTCTTTTTTTTGTATTAGCTCATTCTGTTGTTTGAAAATTAAGATCTGTCCCCTAGGCGCTTTACTTTTGATACCTACCTATTTATTATGAGGTTATTTAAAAGGTTAGAGACGGGTCCATTTGACACGTGCCATACTTAAGTTTTACAATAGTCTTAATTCCATACTAGATAGGTTTGTCATATTAAAATACCGAGTAGAGAACACCTTGTTTTTTTCTTTACCTACTGGCAGCCAATAAATTTTTCATATTTGAAAAAAGGAACGGCGGTTATCAACGCCTTCATTACAGAGTCGGTATTTTATTGAATCACTTCAAGAACAAACTAAGTACATTTATAAATCAGAAATGCTCATCGTAACTCAAATAAGAGGAATCATGTCTCTATTTTAAGTCTTTTACTTAATAACATAATAATTTATCTTTTTAGATTAGTCCATCTATCCTCATCATCGTTGACTTAGCAAGCAGACTTTGTCGATTATACCCTAAATGTAGTAAACGAAGCGATTTGTGGTGCTTTCTAGAAGTTTCCGTATTTTAGGTGAGCTCTGATTGGTCGATAAACTGACCGTTTTGTGGTCACAGCTCAGCTGGATTTGCAAAGCGATGTTTGAATACTTTGACTATCAAATTACTAGAAGTTGTTAGCCGAGTTTGAATTTGAATCTAGAGTTCCTAAGCTTACCTTTAAATAGGATACATATATGAATATTATATGACTACTAGAATTACGGAGCACAAATCATAAAGCTTCTACCACCGCCTAAACTATTCCATTAAGGTGTGTTACACCAAAAAGATAAAGTAAGAAATACTCTATACGTTATGTTAAATGAAAATTGAGTACCTACTACCTATAGGTAAGTATGATCAATACTATTATGATTCTGCCACAAGGCCACTTGACATTTTTTTTGACAGTAAGCAAGCAACAACAAAATTTACATCTTTTTTTGATATAACAATATTTTGCATTACCGCATTATTACAGCCTTTGACAGCAAGTTACAAAGCTACATATTTTTTTGAAATGACAATATTTTATATTACCGCTTTATTACAGCTCCGGTTTTTCAAGAATCTTTAGTTAGAACAGCCGTCACCACTAGGTCGTTTTCATTTAGCTCTAATTTGATAACTTTTTCGGGTGTGCTTTGGCAACTTTGTTTTCCAAAAATAATAACACGTAACTTTTTCCAACTCAATTATTAAACCCACTATGTAAGATATTTTTTTATTTAGGTATAATGTAACACTGATTTAGCCGTAGTAAATATTTACAATACTTATACAAAGATGTAATCATTTCCCTACCCTTATCCCTTGTGTATAAAAATCAGTAAGTATAAAAATAAAGTTATAATAGGTAATTCTTTTAGCACTAGAATTTCAGACACATTTTTCGTGAATTTCTGGTACTAACCTAATTTCTCACGATATTTTCCACAGCAATAACAGTACGTACATTACTACGACCCTTACCCTCGAGTACCGCTGTAACTATCAGTAGCTACAACAACGTAAGACCCAAGAGAAAAATACCGACTACGTATCCAACGGGTACAGGCTGCGGTCTCACTGAGCTAATGTTTGCGGCTGACAGTTTCTATTAAGTATTATTTTTCAGTGTATCGTCTGTAAGCGTTCTTAGTGTAGAAATATTTAGATATAGGCAGAGGCTTTCAGTAACTTTAAGGTCTTTGACTTGTTCCAATATGAATAAATAGATAACTCTGAATTGTTCAACTCACGGTAACAAGTCAAAGACGCAGTCAAAATTCGACTGACCCAGGGAACTGATGCGAAATAAGTAAAGATATATATGAATCATACTCCAGTAATTACAACTGATTCAGACGGTGGTTGATTCACAGCTTAAAATAATTTTCTGATAATAATTTTCGGCCTTTGAACATGATGAGTAATTTTTTTTTTGTGTCGCTGCTTGGAATCAGCTAGCCAATCCAACAGTCAGTTGCAAACCATTAGCTTAGTGAGACCACAACCTTAGTGTTGTTCCATTATTTAGCATAGGACAACGCAATGTCACGGCACTCCTCTGGGATTCAATGCGATAATTTTGTACCGTTGGCACAGCACTAGTCCATTTATTAGGTACTCTTACATACACTGTACAGTGGAAACATACCTATTTATTTCATACGAAGAACGTTTGTTGTGGAACGCTAAAAGGTGTAGTTTAGATATGAACTATTTGCATACTAAAATTGATTTTATAGCGTTTCCTAACAAAAATATACATAACAGGCTTTAAACCACTAGGTTTGTTTATTTATTGGGAATCCAACAGCAATACTACTAAATTAAAAATGAAATTTAGGCTTAGAGTATGACTTTTAATAGCTAAGTTGACATAGTCACAAAACTCACAAAATTTTCGTAATTACTTGTTTGAGGACCAAGAAACCTACACAAAGACTTGTAAGCTGTGGATAATGTTGGTTATACATTTAAAACTGTTCCTTCTAACTTATACCATCTGATTTTATACATAATTATCTGTTTTTTGTCCCAAATAAATAAATTTAAAAAAAGACAGCTTGTGTAGATATTAGGTACGAATCAAACAGAAGCATATGAATATTAAATTACAATTTTTATGGACTCTTTCTAAATGTTTCTATAAACTAAGCAGAGCTTACACATTACACAAAAAATAAACATCAAGTATGGGTATAGGTTTTTGACGTTCCTGCTTATCTAATAGCTTAAGCTTGCTAATAGTGTGAGTGAGTATTACTACACCTTTCTATATCTATTCACTGTTTCATATACTGCGAATTGGCTCGCAGACTCGCAGTGCAAACAATTTACGTTATACACTGTGTTTATGAGTTCTAGTTGTAATTACGTTATGTTTGTTTCTGTGATTAGTTGACGGAACATCCTTTAGCTAAGGAAGTTAATTGTTGTAGATAATTAATAACAAACATAAAAGAACTTACGAAAATTTTTATATATTATACTTGTTTGAAGCATGTTTTAATACGCCAAAGATCTGTCAGGGAGCTCGAATAAAAAAAAGAATGCTGGACAATCCACACAACATCATCTAGCCCCAAGATAAGCAGAGCTTGTGTTATGGATACCTACTAGAAGACTGACATACTTAATACAATACATTACATACATAGATATTTTTTATTATACATTTATAAAATACCCAGAGCACCCGGAACAAATATTTGCAGATCGTACAAACATTTATCCCAAAGCGGGAAGCGAACTCGCAACCTCCGCGTCGCAGGACCTTCGCCAGCCGCGCCACATCGGTCGCCAATTATATCCAGTGCATATAGTAGATGTAAAGATAAAATAATAGTATTCCAACCCACTACGTTTCAAACCTTTGCGCCAGTACACTCAAATCATAGCCCCGAGTGATTGCCCAAACTGCAACGAGTTTTGAGTGGGTACTCAAAACTCGTTGCAGTTCTAAAAGAACCACTTTGAACCAGATGGGGAAACGTTTGTTCGTTTAGCTACGATAACAATGGTATCAGAACGGCTCCGATCCGAATGAACAAGGCTCATCTGAATTTCCGATGCTGCCACTTGAGTTGGCCGATTCTTTTAGTTCTGCTCGATCAATGTTTGTCTTAAATGTTTTTGCTGCTATTGTACAAGATATCTTTTCAGATAACTTTTTATTAATTTCTTTGGGTTGTTAGAAACAATGTTTATATATTTGAGAATAAAAACAGTAAGTAATACAATGGATGATCTTATCGCTAATATCTATCATTACCAAGCTAAAAAGTATGCACGTGTATTTTAACTGAATCTTATAATAAGCCGGTTTTGTCTTTCATTTGTTTTCTAACTTATATTGAAAGTTCAAAATTAAATATATCTTTGAAAAACCCTAACAAGTCATCTCCCAATGAACTGGTCCGATATATAAGCAGCGGATATGAAACCTTTCTGCTCAAAAATGATACTTCTTTACATTTTTCTATACGTTTTTAACAAAGGTTGAGTAGTATGAAGTGTCATCCTTCCTGTTTTCAAAGACAAAGCTTTTACAATTCCTTATTCAATGAATCCCGAGATACCTTAGAAGAACACACTCGATCCTCAAAGGCCAAAGATGTTATTGTAAAACAACTGAAGAACGTAAGAACGTACAAATACGACCAACCTAAAGGCTCCAGTACACAGTGGCGTATGCTGGGCCACGCTTTGCAATGCACCACTGTAGGCCACGATCACTTGGTGTTTACACAATGGCGCATGTCTCATTGCTGCCTGGCAATCCACTTGCGACGGACGTAGAAGAAATGTCTCTTTTTTTTAAATAGGTATTTTCAGGGAGTCTACTATACGATTAAATGCATCATTCATCTAAAAACATCGCACCTAAAATACTACAATTATTATAAATCAATAAACTTGAAAGTTGTAGGTGACAAACTAAACAATGGCCCATTGTGTGAACACCACAGGCCACGCTACGCCACGATTCCTTTGAAGTGTGCCCGAAAAACCGACAACTTTCCGATTGCGCGCCACGATCGGCAATTGTCCGCCATCATACGCAATTGCCCCGTGTACACAGTGGCGATGGCCTGTCGTGGGCCAGCATGGGCCATTGTGTACTGGGGACTTTACGCACTTCAAGTATTTTTTTCTAAATTTAGATAGATTTTTTTTAGGTAAATAGGTAGATATACTTATAATTCTAATAGTCTAAACCCCGGTAAAAAATATATTCCTTCATCTGTGCTTTTAGTTAATGTGTACATTGTCTATCATTTATTTCTTATCGTTAGTAACAGATAAAGAAATATATAATGCTCGCTAATCTACCCGCTAGCAAAAGCAAATTTCAAATTAAAAATATTATGGTAAAAATATGCAAAGATTGATCCATATCAGCAACAAAATTAATTATTTCAGTAATAATAAGTGTCTTTATTATTATTCATGTGAATAAAAACATCTTTCTAACTTTCGTTGTAACTCTTTTGGCCTTCGTTCTTCTCAAATAAACTAAAAAAAGAGAAAAGCGTATACAGGCAGTATGCTACTCTCTTGGACAAACTGGACAAATCGCGTTGGCAAAGGTGGTTCTGTCTCCGGAATCGCCAAGAATATATCTTGGTCTACGGGGGAATTGGCACTTACGCTAACAAATCCTTGGGGTCAGTGTTGCACACAGCGCAACGTTTTAGCCATACTTTGGGTAACGTAATAGACAAATATGCACCATTTTAATATTGATTAGTTATAAATTAGAGTACCCAATGATTCCAAATCACTGGTCACAACCATGTCATTAACCGTGCAAAAAATTATAGATATACTTCGTTCAAAAGTAGCTATTTATTTGAATGTCTACACAAAGTGATACTTCTATACCCGTTCTTTTATTTATTCTGTGGCACAACAAGGGTAAGAACAATCCACGAAGAAAACATTGTGAACCATCTGTGAAGTTCAAAGTGATCTTTGATGTGTAGCAGATAACATTTCATATGCAAAATAAAATTAGAGGAAACGCGAACGCTTACCGTACCGTGTCGAGGGTAATAAGCATGCAAAAGACGGCTGGGGGAAGACAGGCTAACAGGGACGAACGAACTCGAATGTACGCTTAAATTTTGAAGGATTTGTGATCGGTGAATCGTTACAAATCTGTATAAATTGTACGCAAATAAATATTTGTGGATTTTTTTAATGTTTGCATCAAGAGTCTTAAACGATTGACATAATACAACATTTCTTGTGTATTTTTTTCTTGAACGCTTATTTTTCTTTAAGGGGATTGGTCAATCGTTAATGACAAGATACGATTTATGATAATGATATTAATCATAAATCAAGTCATCATAAGATTTCGCCAGGCTTGAACAGTTAAAGCGAAGTAAGTTACTAAAAGCAAAAAAATATATTCAAATGAAACGAAACTATATTGTCATATAGATTTTCAATAGTATTTGTAGATAAAAATAATAACAGCACGCAGCCACAAAGTGAAAAATAACACTACACGGGGTATCTACGCCTCTTCGTGGTGAGAAAAACATTTAATTTTATATATACGCGTTTTCTGTCATTCATAGAGAAAATAAAAATAAAGTTTATATTTTTTGCCCGGGAACGAAAACATTACAAATGTAACAGAAAATACTGTCCAACGCATAAAAATACATTTTATATTAGTTCCTAAGAATTCTCTGTGCTCTTAAAATAGGGTTGTATACACAAATGTTTAGAAGCAGCTTATTTTGAGTTCAAAGAGCTCGTGTCATTGCAATCACGCCGCCATCCATCGTCAACATTTTAAACCGTAAATTGATCATAGCATCAGACGAATCTCAGCGTAAATCTAATATATATCATACAAAACTGTTTATAAGTCATAACTCAGCAACGTGCGCCGTCAAATTCATGAATTTCCACGTAAACAACTATAGGATAAGGCGACGCAGGTTCGATGAGGTCGACGCCTCATGCATACAAATTCACTTGTTAAATTTTAAAATTGGTTCTCTCTTGGTGTTTGTAATTTTAGCGTGTATCATCGCTAACGTTCAAATACATAACTAAGGTTGAGCTGCTTATTTACTTTGTAAATTGAAAGATTTTTACCGCTGTCCTAGCCTCTGGTTGCAAGAAACTAGCATTAAGAATCACATAGTATACCTATTTAGGTCTTATACATAATGAACCTTGTGATTTTACCAAACATAATATGTGAACGATTAACTTTATACCAAAGTAGTTGAAAAAAACCCAAAATAGTAAGTTATACATTTTCTTATCTTTTAAAAAGCAAATAACGATGTTTTGGCGAGTTGTTTATAAAGAAAATAGATATAATATTTTCTTCCCTAACGATCGTAGTTGAGTGATCATCTCAACAACCTAATCGCAATACACCATCAACAGAAAATGAAAATATAGCCCATCCAAGCGTTCAGCCAATTACTACAACTGTGCTATAGTTCTGTGGACTCTATATATTCGCAATAAAGCTTATTTTCCTCTGATTGTAAGTAACACAAAGGTGGTTAGGTAACCTTCCGTATCTGAAATTCAGATGGAGTTTTTCAGCGGTTTGGGCGGACGCCAATATTCCGTGGTCAAGTTTGTTTCAGTTAGGTAATTTGTAAATTGTGATTGTCTGTGTTTTGGATGGACGTCAAAAAATATGGTAAATCTTGAGATGGATTAAGAAAACAGTTTTATATATATTTTTATTATAACTGCATGTATTTGTGTGTAGTTTATTTATCCATCATTTAGTTAGACCATCCTTTTAAACTAGCTATCTTTAGGTACTACAATACAGTTCGTGGAACGATGTTTTGTTTAACGATGAAATTCTGGCTTTGCGCTTAGCTTTTTTGTAAGAAAAACATAGGAATTCGAAACCACTCTTAAAATTACAAGGTTTGGATATGACCAGTAGGTATTCATTATTCGATTAACGGAAATTAAAAAAATAATAATATCATTATTTATATTTATTTTAAGTAAATACAAATGTAGAAAGATTGTGGTGATATTTAAAATGAATATTTAAGTTTTGTTTGTAACTTCATTATCCAAGGGTTGAAATTAGGATTATTTACGTTTAAAACTTTTTATCTTTTACAATCTCACTTTGAAACTTTTAAGGGTTCCATTAAAAGTTTCAATATGCTTAATTTTTACTTAGAAGTTGTAATCTCGTTTTATTCCTTTCTAATTTGTTGTAATAAAAAGGTTGACGCTTTTTATAATGGTTCTATCATTTTTATACACGTTAAATATAAGATAAGTCTTAAATTCCATCAGATTTTCAAGCTCGTCTAAAATTCACACCTATTTTTTAAACTGAAACTTTTTAAAGTAGCGTCTTTATAAAAAGCGATAAAAGCATTGTGTCTGAGAATTTTACCAAATTTTTACGCACAAAGAAAAGGTGCAGTGTTCCCGAATTTTCCCCAAAAAATACTAGCGAGAAGCGAAAGAGTAAGTAAGTTATTTATAAAATTTTATCTGCGTTACCGTCGCCGCGACAAAAATTACCAAAAGCGGGAATTTTGGGAAAAAATACCGGCAGGATGCTTAGAGTATTAACTGGGTCGTTACAAGGTTAATTGGTAAAAAGTTTTTTGAACATCTAACTTTCTGAACCCATTAACCACATCGGTTAACCTGTTTTGTTTTCTTGTATATAATAATACTTAACTTTAATGGGAAAAGGCTGTTTTTAAAATCGTTATCAACTTTATGATCAATATGGCAGGCGTCGAAGCTTAATTAGTATTAGTTTTCTTTATAAACGGAATGTTTACCTTTTCCGATATCGGGAAATAATCAAACTCACAATGCAATTCAAATCAAAAGTACTCAATCAATAAAATCACAAGGATCATTTAAAATCGTCATACATACTAGTTGATTCTAAGTAAAATAGTCAAATACCCCATTTATAAGGAAAATTATGTTCAAAACTGTGATAGTTTCAAATATTATAAAAAAAGCTTTTAGCTTTAGCTTTGTCTTCTATGCTGTGGGAGTAGACTAAAATACAAGTACAATCCAAATCGAAAGGAAAACATGTTTTTTATAAAAGTAACGAATATCCGAGTACATTTCCAGCCAACACAATAAAATGAACCAATCTACCCCCAACAATACATAAACTTGACAAAGTGGTGACCTCCTGATAAACTTAGTTTCTACCCTTTTAATGTGTCTTTGTGATATAATACTTTTTCAACTTCCTCCTTCGACAAGATCATTACTTCTAAAAGCTCTCTCACCTTTGTTCACTACACACAGAAAGCAGGTGATCTTGGCACCGATAACCTTCGACTTTTTTACTTTAAAATATACTTAATAATAAATACGAAAGTTTGTATGGATGGATGTTTATTATATAGTAAGTATATTATGTTAGACTTTCACGCAAATACCTACTACTGAATGGATTTTAATGAAACATTACATACCTATATTATTGTGCACCAGCTTATACACCAGATTAACACACAAACTTAAATGTATAAAGATATTGTGTAAATTTACCAAAATATACCGATAATAAGACGAAGTCGCGCACCAGCTAGTTGTTTTATATAGACACTAAATGGCGCCTGTGTCTTCGTCGTGTTTCCTATACAACATCTTAATATCAAAATATGAGCTAGAT
Organism: Ecliptopera silaceata; assembly: GCA_932527185.1. NCBI lineage: Eukaryota > Metazoa > Arthropoda > Insecta > Lepidoptera > Geometridae > Ecliptopera > Ecliptopera silaceata. The sequence continues at coordinate 10,040,073 of OW052194.1, read as the reverse complement.
TTTATTGTCGTCACTTTGATAAACATAAGAAACTAACAACTAAGCTTTATATATCTTGAGTTCACAAAAATATCTAAATAACAAATATTTACCTATTACCGTTCATATCACCGGTGATATAAACCAATACTACCTTTCTATGTGAACTAATCCCTCGAGTGACGGATGTTTGATCCAGTGGCTCGAACCCACACTCCAGGGTTGCCAGTGAAGTTTGGATAATTCCCAATGCTCTTTAAAAATACCCAAAAATAATGGAGCGAGATTGTGCAAAAATGAGAAAAGAAAAATGGCGTTTTCTCTATTAAATTTTCGGGTGAAATTAATGAAATTTATGCATCGTGAGAGAGTGAAAGAGTTTTTATAACAACAGTGGATAATATATTTTCTGCAGATTTTATGAACTCACAGTAGGAAATGTTAGGTGTGTAGATGAATTATTAATACAAAAAAATCATGTAGGTTTAACAAATTGCCCATCAGTCCCAAAACTAAGCAAAGTTTTGTACTATGGAAGCTACGAGTATTTTGCTGTAACCATATCTAGCATAATGAATGATTTAAAAAACAAAATCATGAGTCATTTGAAATAAATAATATTTTTTATAATGCTGGACAATCCACACAACAACATCTAGCCCCAAGCTAAGCAGAGCTTGTGTTATGGGGACTAGAAGACTGACATACTTCATTACATAGATAGATATTTTTTATTATACATAGAAAATACCCAGAATACCCGCAATAACTATTTGCAGATCGTACAAACATTTATTCCAAGGCGGGAATCGAACACGCAACCTCCGCGTCGCAGGCGGACCTTCGCCCGGCACGCCACATCGGTCGTGATGATGATGATGTACAAGCAACAAAGTAAACTTTCACATTTTTTCCAAGAACCGATATATTTTCTACCATCGTCCTGAAACTCATTACTTTAACACATAGCACTTACATTCGTAACATACCGTTGAAAAGGCAATCTCTTCTGATAAACGAAATTCAGAAAAATTCGGGAATCGTTTAAAAATACCTCGCGCGAACATTCGGTGATATATTGAGGGGGAGGAGCTGGCTGGTTATTTTATAATATAAGTCGCATCCCTTTCGACACAGTTCAGCTGATGCAGTAGAATATCTCGCTCATTCTTTTTTTTTTTTCTAAGACCAACATTTATTGTAGCTGTCGTAACCACCACTCTCATGTGTGTTCATTCAGTATTTTGGGGTTTTCAGACTACCAATAACCGAGTCTGTAAACCCCGATTACCTCGTAAAAATCTGATAATTATTTGTCTTCGATATATATTATATTCATGAACATCCTAAACCTCTGCAAGCTAGTGTTTTATCATCGTTCTATTACATTATGGCTTATAACTTGTCACTGATCTTCTTCTTCTTCTTCGTGTCGATTATCTCAAACAGTGTTTTCCCAAAACTTGGCCATTTCTATGGCGTTTCAGTAGCAGCGTAAAAGTAGCAATGGAAAATGATAACAACACAACTATTAATTGAAACAAACTTACTATATATTTTACTCTGTGACAAACTCTTGAAGAGAAAAATTATTTGATGTCAGAAGTGGCAATATGAGATATTTTGTTATTATGTTACCATCTGAACATATCACTTTGCTGTTACCACCCACGTAACATTTAAGCATTGAATTTTACTTTGAAAATGGTTTTCTATAAGATTTTCAATACATCTGGCAACTATTGTACTATTATAGATGATAGTATTTTTATTTACATGGTAGGACTGTGCATCGATCCACATAAATTCGATTTTTTATGTACAAGCATATAATTCTTTTTTTTACTTACAAAACGTAGTTAAACACATAAAATTATATTCATAGACATCTTTATGTACAAATTAAAAACTTAATTTACGTTATAAAGACGTAATTTGTAGTTCTGCAAATTACAAGTAATTACAACGCCATCTAGTCCCATACTCTGAGTTAAACAAGGTAAAGGAAACTATTATGTTTTTTTTAAATACATACATGGATTAGATAGAAGCTTGCAGATACAAAATTAACATCTTTGCCATCACACGAATTGTTCTTGAAGACCCATGGAAGCATTGAAGGTAGAACCCATAAATACCTACCTACTGAGCTGAGACACTTCTCAAATAAACCTTATCCTTAAATTTAACTGACTCAACCCTGAATTGAGAGGGAGCAATTCATAAAAACAAGAGCCGATCGATTAACATTTTCGCTCGCAGTTTTGTGAAACGTGTTAAGCGGACTGTCGAGAAATAAGTGAAATTCAATTCATTACTGGGAGCTTTTTCCAGGCGTTCGACAAAACGTTGTTAACGTGAATTAGTAGTCCATTTGCGTGCCATGCCTCATGCCTGAATAAGTGCCTAAGTTAGTTAGCGACTGGTCTTTTATACTACAAAAGGACTGTAAAGTTTTTGTTTATGTTTATGCAGTTTGTTTCTAGTTTTGTCGAATTTTTATTCAAATAAGTCTTGAAACGATGTCACACTGTTTTTTTCTGCCTACAATGCTCAACCTGCATGTGTCAACAAGTTCGTATGAAGATGATATGAGAGATGTCCTACGAAGATGATAAGAGGGAATGGAAGAGAATAAAATGTGTTGTATTAACCCCGTCTTGTGTGATAAGAGCAGGAAGCAACTGATTACTAAAAATTCAGGCTTCTAGTTTTATCTACTCCGAAGATTATATAGGATCAAAAATGGCCTAAACTGCTTTCTGAAAAATACAATAAAGCATCAAGAAATAAACACTACTCGATCCCATAAAGTTAATTTGCTCCTGTCGTAAAGCTGTTCTTATATGAACTTTATCATGCTCAAACATACAGAACCGAACCTCACCCGGTTCGGTTCTGTGTTAGATAACTTCGTCTTTTTAAGGCAATACGTGTGATTTATACCTAAACCGTTTTGGGCCATACATTCTATAAAATCCCTTGGAAGTGACAGTCCGAAGTTACGACGACCCGGAAGTTCGATTACGTTTTTTTTTTCTTTGCCAATTTTATGGGCGGATTAGAGCGACTGGGCCAAGGTCACAGTGAAATAAATAAACAGTTCAGTTACTACAACCATCTGAAGTTAACAATGATAGAAGGCGTAAAGAATAAAGTGAATAAGATGATAAAGTTAAGTGTGATTAAAAATGTTTTTTTAACTCATTGCACTTAGATGTACCTTCATTAATAAATAAATTAAAATTTATTAACTTTTGTCAATAATGAGGAATACGTAAACATTTTTTTTTCATCAAATAACAGTTATTTATTAAAACAATATTTTGGCATAATGATATAACTTTTTTCAACGCACATACCTACCTAGTTTCAGCTAAAAAGTTCATTTTAGAATGTCCGTTTGTGTAAATGGGGCGCTAACATAACGCTAAAACTGTACTAACTGCATTGTGTTTAAAAACTAGTAGTGTACCAGCTGTTTAGCTCGCACTGTGTACCATGTGCTCTCGGTAGGCTCGACTCAGTTTATATGTTTTCTGCGAGTGCGTTAAGGACTTAGGAGGTTTATTGCTGGTTCTGTAGTTTACGAAGTATTGTTCGTTTAGGCTGTTTACACACGGACGGCGTTGCAGAACTAATAGGGGTACGGGGTTTTTTATACTGCTACAAAAAACAAAGCGGGGTGGAAAAGTATTGAAATTCTTAAACTGTTTTTGATTTTAATAAAATGTGCATTGTCTGAAAGAAAACTTTTTTTATGGACTCAGTTTTTATATTAAAAATATAACTTTTTGAGTAATCATTAACTACGTGTATTGGCTTTGATTTGACACTGTTTTACTTTAATATTTTATTTCCTCAGCATAATTTTTTTTTGTGTCTTGTCAAATAATGTTTGTTCCTTTTTCTGAGTACTAAGAGTATTTGCTTAGAATGTTTTTTAAGTATTCTATCAGCAATCTAGTTTATATAGTTAGCTTAGTGTAGGTTGGGACACTTGGGACTAAAGTGTACCGTGTAAAATGTTCATGAATATTTATTTATTATTTATACTGCCGCAGCGTGTATAAAACGCCTTATTCAAGTTCCGAAAAAATATTTATTTGTTGTGACTGGATTTTTATAGTACCTAACTGTTTTTATTATGTAGGAAAATGTATTGTGAAAAAAAAATTATTTGCTGTTTGGTATTAGAATATCGGATTTATAGCTTAGAGCGTTATTTTATGTTACTGTAAATTTTAAATTAAATCAATTTTATTAATAAAAAGCACAAAAGAAGCCTTTTTATATTTTGCTGTATAGTTTATGAACTTTTTAGAGGTCTTCTTTAAAATGTTTCTAAACTATTTACTAAGTTTTATAATATTCAAACATTTTATTCACTCCTTTGAAAAGTTTTTAGCTAAAATGAACCTGCATTCATGAGACGAAGAACGTTAGCTCAAAGAGAAACTCACAGCGAGCTGATAATATTTTAATAATAAATTCTTGTTGCAGAGATTGTGTGACAAAACATAATGCATGACAAAGGATGCTTCTCGGTGCTAAATACCGAAAGATTTTATGAATTCAGTTTAAGCGGTGTTTGGGATAATACTTTATTTCGATGTAATTAGCTTAATTTTGAAACAAGAAATACAGTTAAGAGCTATTAAAATATTTTATACTTACTTAGATTTTGTAGGTCTCATTTTGATGAATAATTTTAGTACCTAGAGTTGTAAGTTTAACATAAGGCGGATATTTGCCTAAATATTGTAAAAATTCTAAAATGATTTAAGTACTATTTTTTCAGTAAAAGTACATACGTAACATGAAAATCTAAGCTCTGTTGATAACATCAAATTATGTGTGAAATATTCATTTGTTTGCAAAATACAGCAAAAACTGAAACTCTATGCAAAACAAAATAAAATACTAACATGAAACTAGTCCCCGGGGTAAAATAAATCAGTCTGACATTTTAAAAAGCCGAGTAAATTAAAGAAGTAGAATTCAAAATAAAAACACCAATTTTTCTCTCATTCCCTGTAACTTGAGCCAGAGTTAAAGCTCGGAGATTTATTATGGATTCTCACGACCACAAATCAAGCGTGGCTGTCCGAATTTGTGTAAATTATACCAAATGTATGCAGTTTTTTTGGCCAGCACTGTTTTCCGCACTAAAAACAGCTCTAGTCATTTGCATTTGGAATTGCAAGGAGGGATGGCTTTTGCGATACAATCATTTGTCTGTAGCATTAATTATACCGAGTGAATGAACAGAGGCAACATTGCATTGACGGGTTCTATCGGTGTAAGATCTTTGGTACATTTGGCTCTGGTCGCGTGGAACTGGCACCTAGAATCACCTAATATGTAAGACAATTCTAAATAATCCTTGTGATTTTACTGAATAGTAATTTTGACTTTGACTTTTTGACATGATTTAACACCTGTCTTTTGAGGGACCAGAGAGCGTAGTAAGAATGATATCTATTATTCACAGCTCTGAATCCTATGTTGTGGTTTGATTATCTTCAACACAAATCATATGTTGTTTGTTCTTAAATAAATTCATTACAAACTATAATAAATACTTATAGTATTTGAAACTATCATGGTTTTGAACATAGTTTTCATTATAAACGAGATATTTACCATGATTTGTGAGTTTGATTGTTTCCCGATATTTCGGCACAATAGCATGATTGCCATGATCACGTATATTACTTAATATGCTTCGGCTACATTAGCGGGCGAATATTCGTATCGTGTTGGCGGGACAAAAACATCGTGTTCGGGTATAAGCGATGTTCTTGTCTAAATACTACGCGATGACACGATGTACCCGGCCACATACATCGCGTTAACACGAATATCCGCCGTAGCCCGCTTAGCTTCGCTGTGGCCCCAGCATTATTAGTTGCATAAAAACACAATCAGTCATTTTCGTACGTCATAAAACAAAAGAACCTCGGATAGGTAACTCTATCCGTCTCGCACTTCTGCTGGATTAGCCGCAGAGGAGTGCAGACATAGATTAGGCGCCATTCGTCTGGGGGATTAACATCAATCGCTAAATAAACCTAGCTCGCACCTAACGTAACTATAGTCTAACAAATAAATGTGCAAACTTTGAGTTCACACTTAACAAAAACTAAAACAATAATACTTTTGGTTAGAAAATTGCTGCTAGCTTTATTTAACTATCGGTTAGATCATTTCATTTATTTTTTGTATTTTTTTTTTGAAGTGAAAACTTCTTTAGCGGCGCTGGGTGGGTAAAAACTTTCAAACTCGCGTCAGGGTCACGTGACGTCGAAAAAGCGTAAGATCTTATTTAATTTTTATACATTGCTCGTAAAACAAGAGACGACAAAAGAACACACTTGCGGTCACGCGACGTATGACTCAAACAATTAAATAGTGTTGTGGCGACATCGTACAAGGCGAGTACAAGGCGCTGCCAACACGCGGTGCGGTGCGGAGCGCGGGGGCGGAGGACCGAGGAGCGGCACTCGCGCGCCGGCAGCCGACAGACGCTCTGAGCACCCTCGCACGGGAAACACGTATCGCTCGCCGCGCGCGCATAACCAGATAGACGCTATTATATCGTACGAATCGTTTCGCCCAACTTGTATTTAACTGTATCGCTTCCATCTTATTGAAGTGAAAACTCAGTCAGGGTCACGTGACTCGTGACGTTCATCGAACGTGACGTTCATCATTCGTTGTCTTCGTCGTTGTGTCAATGTCAACGACGAAGACAACGAAGACACACTGACACAGACACATTCGCGCTTGCGCGAATGTGTCTGTGTCAGTGTGTCTTTTGTTGTGTCAGTGTGTCTTTGATTGTGTCATGTCGACACAACGACAATGACAATGACAATGACACATTCGCGCTTGCGCGAATGTGTCTGTGTCATTGTGATTGTCATTGTCATTGTCATTGTCGTTGTGTCGACATGACACAATCACACTGACACAGACACATTCGCGCTTGCGCGAATGTGTCTGTGTCAGTGTGTCTTCGTTGTCTTCGTCGTTGTGTCACATTCGCGCTTGCGCGAATGTGACACAATGACATGACACAATCACAATGACACAGACACATTCGCGCTTACGCGAATGTGTCTGTGTCATTGTGATTGTCATTGTCATTATGACGACTGTGGTTATATTTTTGAAGTGAAAACTTAAAAGTGAAAACACAGACACATTCGCGCTTGCGCGAATGTGTCATTGTCATTGTCATTGTCGTTGTGTCGACATGACACAATCAAAGACACACTGACACAACAAAAGACACACTGACACAGACACATTCGCGCAAGCGCGAATGTGTCTGTGTCAGTGTGTCTTCGTTGTCTTCGTCGTTGTGTCACATTCGCGCTTGCGCGAATGTGTCTGTGTCATTGTGATTGTCATTGTCATTATGACGACTGTGGTTATATTTTTGAAGTGAAAACTTAAAAGTGAAAACACAACGTTAATATTGAAGTTTTCACTTCTGCCGGCACTCCCGGAGTGCTACCATTTTTATTAATATTTTTTATCATGGACATTCCACATAACATTCATTTTGGTCCCAAACTTAGCAAAGCTTGTGCTATGGAAATTAGACTGTTTATAGAATACTTTGTCGGAAATTTGTAAATACATACATGAAACATCCAGACACAGCATAAATATTTATGTTCATCTCACAAACATTTGCTCTGGGTGGGAATCGAACCCACGACCTACAACATGGAAGAGCTACTACCAACTGAGCTTTTGTTACCTTTTACTCATCTTAACGTTATAATTGTGATTGCTCATACAACTAATTTTTTATTATATCTACTCAATTAGATTTCGATTTAAATAAACTTTGCGAAAGTTAAAAAAAACTGAATCCAATCTATTAAAGAATTAGAATAAGTTATTTACCGGTGAGCAACAAAGAGTCCTTGTTTAATGAAATTAAACTTTCTATTCAAAAGTTTTTCAATTACAGACAAATGTTTTTTATGAGTTCATTTGTAAGTCCTAGATTTACCCATTTGTTTTCTTTCAAGCAAGTCTTTGTTTGGAGACTTAAAAAATCTGTTTGTGTATTTTATCTGTGCTGTGGGTCGTGGGTTCGATTCTTACCCAGAGCAAATGTTTGTGTAATGAACATAAATATTTGTTCTGTGTGGGTATGTAGTATGTATTCTATGTTTATATACAAAAAAAATGTATAAAAGTACTCTATCAGCAGTCTAGTTCCCTAGTTTGGGACTTGAGTGTAATGTGTGAAATGTCCGTGATTTTTTTTTTTTATATATATACCTAGAAAACGTTGGCGTGATGACTTGGACACGTTTCACGTAGACTGGTGGGAGGCGGCGGTTGACCGAAAGTACTGAAAAAGTAGGGGGGAGACCTTTGCCCAGCAGTGGGAAAGTATAGGTTAAATAAAAAAAAATATATATATATACTTGCGATAAAAGTATGTTACTTTACTGTTATATAAGGGTCATTAGGCGGGAAACAAGTAAAACCATGTGCTCGATTTAGTTCCATGTATTCGACTCATCCAAGCGGGTCGCAGCTCCGCTGTAGCCACAGACCATACTAAACTGGGTACTTGTCAACGAACAGTCATCATGACATAACATCCCTCCACCCTTAGCTAGAAATTAGGAACGTTGCAAGAACGATAATTTGGAACGTTTGAAGAACGTTGCTAATACTACAATATAACAAGTTATGACTAAATGAAAACCTTAACCTAGAAAAACTTCTTATAATCTATGACTTTGCGTGTCCTCTTTGGTGTCATTGTAGTCGAGGAACTTGGGACTGGTTGTGCGCATTCTCGCGACACTTCTTGAGGAACAGCAGTAGGAGTATGCCATGTATTTTCTTCGACGGCCATCGCTGGTCGAGTAACAGGAGAAGTCGGGTCGGGGGCTTGTGACTGGGTGTCCGTCGGCGCCGCAGATGCTGTATCTGAGTCATCTCGCACCACGAATGCTGGCGTGAACTGCGGCTCCAGGGCTACTTCATCAGTTGATCTCTTAAGACTTTCAAACCACTTCTCCCCTTTAAACTTCAACAGTTGGTTCATATGTTTTTTTATAATAATACCAGAGTCACAAATTTTCACTTCGTACATGGAGTTACCAAGTTTATTTTTTATAACACCTTTCACCCATGAATATTTTTGCAAATGGGGAATTTTAACTAAGACAGTTTCTTCATTGTCAAAAATTATTCGACGTTTCCCAGCATAATACCTAATTTGCAAAGACTGTTTATCTTTCACTAATGCATCGAGTTTAGCATCCAATGAGGAAGGTTTCATCAATGAGATTAAATCAAGTCTACATCTTAATTTATGACCAAATAGAATTTCTGCTGGTGATTTGTTAGTTGTGCTATGAGCTGAATTGCGATAGCTGAATAAAAATTCTTGAAGTTTACATTTTAAATCTCTTTGGTTGCTACCAGACATGATAATAGCTTTTAATGCTTTTTTGACGATCTTGACACTACTTTCCGCTTGCCCGTTGCTCATCGGGTGGTACGTTGGAGAAGTGACATGGATGATACTGTTCTTATTGCAAAATTGTTTGAATTCTTCAGATACAAAAGAAGTTCCATTATCAGTACAAATTGTGTGAAATAAACCAAATCTTGACATAACTTCACACAACTTTTCAATAACAACTCGAGTTCCATATCCTGAAGACACATCATAACACTCAATCCATTTAGAATAAGCATCAACTATCACTAGATAAGTATGGCTGTTAATGGGCCCTAGGAAATCTAAATGAACTCTATACCAAGGTTGAGGTGGAAAAGGCCAAGGAGTTAGCGGGGCGCGGGGGGGTGTCTGTTTGGCAGTAACACATATTTTGCAAGAGTCAATTACTGTGTCAATATCAGCAGACATATGCGGCCACCAGAACCTGGTTCTAGCTTCTGATTTCATTTTATAAGTACCTAAGTGACCGGTATGTAATTCACATAGTATCCCTTTCCTACATGAGGATGGTATAACAATTCGATATCCCCTGAGTAGACAAGAGCCTTCAGCTGATAATTCTTGACGACATGAAAAGTATGGCTTCAATCTATCATCTTTTATTGTAGGTGGCCAACCATTTATTACATATTCATAGACGCATGATAGAATGGGATCTTTCTTTGTCTCCATTATAATATCTTCTTTTGTGAAAAACTTTGGGGAATCGAAAACGAAATTAACATATGTAGCCCTGTCTATACTAGGACCTTTCTGACTATAAGTTTGTTTATCTGTCGTTGAACGACTTAAGAAATCTGCTGCATTACGAGCACTGCTAACATATTCTATGACAAAGTTATATGAACTTAAGAAAACAGCATAACGTTGCAATCTGTTTGCTGATACCTCTGGAACACCTTTATTAGGGTTAAAAATAGACAGTAGAGGCTTATGATCTGTTCTTAAAACAAAGGGAGTAGAACGACCATACAAATATTGGTGATATTTTCTCACACCAAATATAATTGCTGTGGCCTCTTTTTGGATTTGACTGTAATTTCTTTCTGACTTACATAAGGAACGAGAGGCATATGACAGTGGTCTCTCTTTACTTTCTTCTATCTGTGATAAAATAGCACCTAAACCCGTAGGAGAAGCATCTACCGTCAGAATGATTTCAGCATTGGGATCAAAGTGAGCAAGAGTTTCATCAGAAGATAACTGGTACTTGATTGTAGATACTGCTTTGTTATGTACATCTGTCCAGAGCCAAGGTGAATTTTTTTTTAGCAATTGGTGCAGTGGAGACAGAATAGATGAAGCGTTTTTGACAAATGACCTATAATAATTCACAAGTCCCAAAAAAGACTTCAGTTCTGCTATATTTGTGGGAGTTTTTGCATTTTTTATTGCATTGATTTTCTCAGGGCATTTATGTAGGCCATATTTATCAACAACAAATCCTAAGTAAGATACTGAGTCTTGGAAGAGAGAACATTTCTCTTTTTGCAACACTAAACCTGCCTCTTCTAATTTGCTGAACACTCTTTTGAGAGTTTCAATATGCTATCATTCAATATCCCATCCTCGTCGCCATTTGTTATATAAGGGTCATTAGGCGGGAAACAAGTAAAACCATGTGCTCGATTTAGTTCCATGTATTCGACTCATCCAAGCGGGTCGCAGCTCCGCTGTAGCCACAGACCATACTAAACTGGGTACTTGTCAACGAACAGTCATCATGACATAACATTTACTAAAAAAACTTTTTGTTACCACGTGAGTTCGTTTAGAATTTACTTTTAAAATTATTTTTAAACCAGAACATAATTATAGTGTTTTAAAGCTATTGTTACGAGTTTCTTTCTAATTATTTTTTCTTATTAAACTGTATTTTGCATACTCTCTGCTCACGACATGATAATATAATATGTAATTATAGTCTACCTTCACGTCAGACTCAGTTCCTGTTACAAAGCGATTAATTAATGCTGCTTTATAAACACAAGATTAGTAATTTTAAGACTTCTTCTTCGTGTCGATGATCTCAAATAGTGTAGTGAGACATGGTCTGAGAATCCACCCTGCTCAGGTTGGACCTGCAGCTATCCACCTGGGTCCGTATTTTAAGACTAAGTAATAAATATGTATCCTAATTTTACAGTAACCTTTTTTTCTAGAAAATAGTGAAAATCAGCACTGGTCCAAAAACTACATATATGAAAACTTAATGACACAACAAACAGATGACTCTTATATATGAAGAGCGTATTGTGTGAAATTACCGTAAATATTTATTTCTAATATTTATATGTCTTCTAAAACTGTTTACTTTAGTCAAAGTCAAAGTCAACTGTAATAAACTTTACGCTTTACGCAATATTTCCGTACAATCCATCACCGTATTCATATAATATAAAATTCTCTCAGTTGGCACGTTTCTCTATTGTGAATATGTCATAAAAATCTGATGCATGCATTTTTCCACGTAGGCAACATAACTCCATAAAACATTTTATATTTTTATCAACGATAAGGTTTTTACATAAACATGTTTTTTTTCTACTTTATAGAAGCAAAATATACTGAATTTGTTGATATCGCTTAAATAATAAGACTGTGAATTTGTTAACATCTAGGTAACTCAGATGAATAATTACTTATGTTTTTTTATGTAACGCCATCTAGTTCCAAACGAAGCAAAGCTAAGTTGCTGATAGTAAACTTTTTTTTTTGTAAATATGTAAGTAGTAATTAAATTATATGCAGTGCAACTTTAAATAATAATGATATTCCTAAAGTGTTAGTCTGATATTATGAACTTTATATGGGACCATCTATAACCCAAAATAAAATCAAAATATGTTTAAAATTGTACCAATTGAACGCGTTTAGAAAAAAAGTATACTTAGTCGAATTTAATGTTACTGAATTCAATACCATACAATATATTATACCTACTTCTTAAGCAATAATTCATTTTAATTGTTGCCGGCAAACAACTAAATGGATTGTAAGTTTTTTATAAACACACCTACGTCTCCTGTCAATGTCATCCTAAACTCACGGTGCAGTAATAACAGCTCACATGTCAGCACTCTACCCTACTCACCTGAGCTGTGTCTGAGCAATACATTAAATAATCGTATTATTAGTAGTATAGAAGTGAAACTATCTTAATACTATTTAAAGTTTTAATACAAATTTATTCGATTATAAATCAAAATTATATTTAAGTAATACATTTTTCATCTGCGTTTTTTTGTAATGCTATTTTACGCGGTTTTATGAAATTATTTATGGGATAATTAATTTAATAAAACCGCACACTGGCGACAGAACGTCTTTTAAAGTCACTTGACGAATAATTAAGGATATCGGGTAGTGTGAGTAAAATTTACTACAGTGATGATGATTTACTCCAGCTTTATCGTCAGTGTGTGCACACTACTACTCTGTTCATACTGAGTTTCATATCTCTAAAGTATTGTTTACTGTATTTTGCTATAACCAAGCAGAGCCGTCGTCAGTCCGGCTGACGTGACGCCTCTACACCGACGCTCACAGGAACTTTGATTTATCGAGATCCAGTTTCAATCAACCGGTGTCAAGATGGCTTAGCTTTTCTAAAATTTAATTAAGGGTGGACAAGACAATAGTCTGATGCTCTTTTGCCTATGGTTATTCTTTAGGGCTATATTTTACCGGGACGCCATGGCGGCGTAACCAGTCGCCGCCACCAACAAAATGTATACAGCTCTATAGAGAGTTACTCACCTGGTGTCCGTTTGGTTGCGCAACCAAACGTATATTTTGTTGGTAGCGGCGACTGGTTGCGCCGCCATGGCGTCCCGGTGAAATATAGCCCTGTCTTGTGAATTGAAAATTAGTTGTACAATTTCTCACCATAATTTTTCAAAGTATGAAAGTCTAATAACATCTCGTATTAGCAATCATTTAAAAATGTATTCTACTACACAAACATAGGCTTAATTTTATTTATATCTAAGTACTTTGCTTTCGAAAATAATCTTCTAGAGATTTTTCATTTTCTCTTTTAAAAAAACCTTTACCATTAAGATTTATTTATAAAGCTTTGTTCAATAAATTTACAATAAATCTAGAATCTTATATTTCTAGCACAAGCAATAACGAACTCTAATCATACAAAACTACAGTCCATACCGTAATGCGAAGCACTAAAGAAGTCGGCAGTCCACATGTAATTTTATCTCAAAGGAAAATCAACCCTATTCTATTTGCAGTAAAGTTGAATTGTCATGAGCATACGAGTAAGTTTCGAATTCCCAAAAGACTAGGACTTCGATAATGATTTCATTCGATATAAAAAAATCTGATAATATTTCGGAATTGCCTTGAAAATGGGATTCGTAGTAAAACGTTTTGAGGGGCTAAAGATTGCAATCGGTGTTTGGGATCCGTTTGGAAAGGCATAGTTTTATAGGCACTAAGGGTCCTGCAAATGATATTGAAATGGTAATACTGAAAGTTCGACAAGAATTGAAATCACAATATTACTTTTGACCCTGTAGTTACCTAAAACAATTCGTAAGATCTTTCGATTTTACACGACGAGGAAGTAAAAGTTTTGCCTGACTTCAAACACCTTTTTTGCTTAACTTTTTATTCTCAATGTTTGATTCTAAAAAAATCTAAAGTAACTTTTCTAAAAAGTAAGTGCCTTGAGGATGTTCCTCTGTTAGGCGAAGCACTGCGCTATCACTCTGAGATATATAAAAACACACTTTAAATCTATTGAACCGGCATACGGCTAGTGATTATAAGAACTACGTTTATAATTTTATGAGTGATTTTAAAGAAATTGGTGACAAGTTGAAAAAAAAATTGTTTCGAAAAGAAGTTGGATCCCAACTCCATACCATCTTGCCCTAGATCCTTTGAGAACAAACTATCTAGGTATACACTTGTACACGATTGTGTTAAATAAAACTAAGTAAAAGTTTTATTTTTCCCTGAAGATAATACTTGTAATGGAAATTTCAAGATTTGCTATCGAGTCGACGACGGTTGTTTGCGCCATTTGCGTTATGTTATTCCGCCATTTGCGACAATTCTCCATTTTTGCCACTTTTACTATTACTTACTATATTGTTCTCAAAATGCGAAAAAGTACCACTAAGGTCAAAGTTCGTCAAATATTTGTAAAAAAAGTGACTTTATAATATAATGTAAGATGATGTTATGGTGGTTTTTGAGATGGTTATGATGGCGAAGTCCAAAACTACGTGATAGACAAATGAAAAAGGAATCATACCCTGAATATATACTAAAAATTGTCTGTGAAATTAGTTTGTTCATAAATCTTATAGTTTTTAATAAAAACAACCCAAACATTAGAATAAACATCTTGTATAACCAATGAGCTTTGTTGATTTTATGGAACATTATTTACAAAGTATTACTAAAAATGAAAGGAAAAACCACCTTGTATAAAATACGAACTAAAGAAAAACCAACCTCAAACCGAAAAAGAGTTATTATTTCAGACTAAAGTAATACAATTTTTCTTGCAAAACGGTTGAAAGAAAAACTTTGAATCTCGTCTGAACTTTCAACAACTCACAAGTTAGAGTACAAAAGAGAAGTAAATCAACGTCCATTTATAGTTAGTACTTAAATTTTCGCGTCGGTATTAAATCTTCATAAATGTTTTGGCTCCAAAAGACTTGGCAATATAAATCGTGTTTTACTACTATGTTTTTTTATATTCATATTCATTTTTCTTGTCTAGTTTTAACTGCTTATTAAGTAAACCAGTGCATAGATTGTATTTCGTGTTGTTTTTGATATGCTTTTTTTTTGCCTCGTCGCCAAATGAACAATAAGACGTCAATCCTAGTCGGTAGCTAGTTTATGACTGACGGGCAATCTTATAAAAAGTTAACGTTGACTTTATTTATTTATTAAATATGGCAGCATAACAGAATTCTAAATACAAAATAACTTAAATCTAGTATTAAATCTAAATCGCTACACATACTATACTATTATTTACAAAACATGAATAACATAAATTAAAAAATGAACAAAGATGTCATCGTTACGTATGCTAATCAATACATCAAGTCTGCGCTAACTTTTTATAAGATTGACTGTAAACAGTTGGACTTTTTGGGTTTTCCAAATCAATTTTAATCACACATACGTGTGTACCTACTTCCAACCTTTTGTGTAAAGTAAATTATTAGTATCCAATTCATATAAACATTAAATGGGTTATATTCAATGAAAACCAAAAGCTTTTTAATATATGAAATGTTCGCATGTTTATCGGAATGTATATTGGAAAATATTTTGCTTATCAACTCAAACAAACCCTACATTCAGAACCAATGAGTTTATTAAACCGTTGCCCAAAATGGTATATTTAATTACTTTATGTAGTTTGTTTAAAACCGTGATTTTAATTTTGTATCGAAACAAATTAACCCAATTAATTAATGTGAGAAATGTTTTGTTTTCGACAAAATGGTGGAAATATTTTGATAACATTCCTAATTGTTGCGTGTTAAATAAGCAATATTTTAAATAGCTTTAAATACATTTTTTAAACTTTACGTAAGTTTAAAAAATATGTAGATGTGTAAAAGAAGTGGTTGGATTGTGTGAAAGATGATATGAATTTGAGAGGTATCGACTCAGAGTTGACGAATGATAGGAGTGAGCGAGAGAAGAAAACATGCTGTGCATGTGAATTAAAAAAAAAAAAAAGTCCTTTGCATGTAAAATATTTTAATCGTGAAAATGTATTATTCTGTGAGTAAACTTCTATGAAATTTTCAGTATTTATAATCTCATGAAGTGTACCTATCTGTATCTCACAATAGATGCAGTGCAACCTCAATTCTGTAATAATTCAGCGGTCCTGAGGGAAATGATGTTTGCCTTCAGTTAATTTGCGCGCTCAGCTAATTGTTAAGTAACTATTGCTGCTCTAATTAGTTTCAATGCTGTGCAGCAGTGTTTCATACCTTCAATCTACATCAAACAAAAGGAAATCTATTTCGGTGTGGTTGTATTACACTTTATAGTGTACTCTTTAAATCGTAAAATAGGCAGGTTTGCAAGAAATGGCAAAATGTAAATATTTTTTCCCTAGGTATTTAAAACAAAAAACTAGTGATAGTGAGTTACAGATCATACAATAAATACATGATAATGTATCATCCTGCAATATCGATATCGGTCACAGATCGTCGATCGCAATACCCCATTTCCTTCGAATGCGACAAACAGGTCTACTACGAAAAATCATAAAACAAGATCCGATCCATCGTTTTGGGTTACATTGCGCGGGACGCAACAAGCTTTCAAACCTCAAGACATGTATTACGGGCTGTATTGCAAAAGTCTCATACCGACCATTGTTTGTCGTTTTATGTGGTACACAGACGTTTCGTCTGGTGAATCAACAACCGGAAGTTGACTGAGCCCGCGGCGTGACTTACGGCCCACATCCGGCGGCCATATTTGCGTTGTTCCTTGTGACCGGGATAATTGTTCTATCAATGGCTGTTAGCTTATTTGCAACTGTTATAAAAAAAAATCACGGACATTTCACACATCACTTTAGTCCAAAACTAAGCAAACTTGTAACATGGAAATATATAATTAGATAATAATAATATGTGTCAGATGTGTGATTTGTCCGTGAATATTTATTTATTTAACAAGCTTTATATTTTTGAAGAAAATATATTCGGATTTTGCATTAGCACTTCAAAAACGGTACAATTGTACCCATACTGGTACATGTATATAATTATACATGTACTAGTATTGATATACAAATTGAAATTCGGAAATATAAAATTGCAATGCAAACAATACTAACGAGTGAGAAAACATGAAATATTTTAGTTAATTTTGATGTTGTTTGTACTAAATATATAATGAAATGATAGCTTTATCATAATAAAAGATAAATATGTACTTAATATCTATATTTTTGTCACGAAGCTAAGGATATGTTGAGTCCCCAGTACACAATGGCCCATGCTGGCCCACGACAGGCCATCGCCATTGTGTACACGGGGCAATGGCGTATGATGGCGGACAATTGTCAACCGTGGCGCGCAATCGGAGAGTTGTCGGTTTTTCGGGCACACTTCAAAGGAATCGTGGCGTAGCGTGGCCTGTGGTGTTCACACAATGGGCCATTGTTTAGTTTGTCACCTACAACTTTCAAGTTTATTGATTTATAATAATTGTAGTATTTTAGGTACGATGTTTTCAGATGAATGATGCATTTTATCGTATAGTAGACTCCCTAAAAATACCTATTTAAAAAAAAGAGACATTTCTTCTACGTCCATCGCAAGTGGATTGCCAGGCAGCAATGAGACATGCGCCATTGTGTGAACACCAAGTGATCGTGGTCTACAGTGGTGCATTGCAAAGCGTGGCCCAGCATACGCCATTGTGTACTGGAGCCTTTAAGTATTTACAGACCTTTTGCCTTAAGTATGTTTATAAATTATAGCCTTTGTTTTCGTCTCAAGTATAAATTACATTGTTGTAAGTTTCATAAAAATCGAATTAGTACATTTTTTTCAGAGAGAATATGTGTAGGTGGGGCTACCGTGATTCCTCTCTAATCCACTGTGACTGTGGGGCTCCCATACAATCCATGTCCCACATGCTCGTTTGCCCCTTGTGCCCTACCACCTGCACAAGGGATGACCTTACCAATGCCACAGATAGTGGGATTCTAGTGGCGGAGTTCTACTTGAACTCCGTTTAAAATTATTGTTGTTGTGCATTGACACGCTAGAAGAAGTACATTTTGCGTGAAAGAGTAACAAACATACATCTATCCATCCATACAAACTT
This sequence comes from Ecliptopera silaceata, assembly GCA_932527185.1. Taxonomy (NCBI): domain Eukaryota; kingdom Metazoa; phylum Arthropoda; class Insecta; order Lepidoptera; family Geometridae; genus Ecliptopera; species Ecliptopera silaceata. Next base: position 10,021,727 of record OW052194.1, on the reverse strand, counting down.
TCGCGTATTCTGCTCCATTATTTATTTCTATTCCAACACGACCTTTAAAAGAATTTCTTTATTATAGATGATGACAACAAAAGAGTCAATTTTTACGCGTTTTGTGTTATAGTATTTCTCTACCTAATGATAATATTACAAAGAACGACATTCCGCCTTTTTATTCCCAAAAAGTTTAACAGAATTTTCTCAGCGCTTTTGTGTAATAACATTTTATATGATAATGTGTACTTTATAGGCGGTATGTGGAAAAATCGGATTTTTCGCTCTAGTATTTCTATAAGATCGTATTTAATAAGGAAAAGTAACGGTATTTGTTAGAACAAGCATAGAAAAATAATGTGTCACGATTGAATAGATTTGTGATGCAGACGAGCTAAGCAGATTATAGACATGTTTGTCATAAGTTCAGCGAGAAAGAAAAGATCTTGTAGGAAATAAATCAGATAAAATAATCTCTAAAAAAACTTTATGTACAGTCAGCATCAGAAGTGGATAACATTTTTAAATACTTACCGTGAAATTACTCTAATATTACTTTAATAAAATATAAAACTTTTAAACCATAAAAAATGAGTATTTTTTGATACTGTAATACTGAGTTAATTAGATATTAACGAGGCCCTATTATTGTGTATTTAAACCTGCCAGCTTTTAAATCATGTTCAATATCTATAGTAACTCATAGGTGGCATTTTTTATTTATTTATTTATTTATAGGCAACGCCAACACATAGTAAACATTTATAATTATCACTTACCGGCTAACTTATACTATAAAATTTGTGCCAATTACAGGCATGGACGGACAGCAGGAAATAAAAGTAAAGAAATGAAGAAATACAATAAGACAAAAGAGACGTCAACCGCGTGATATATCTGAACATGATATGAATTACACACAATTAAAAAATTACGAAAAAACTCTCATAGCGTACCTATATGGCTAAAAATGTCCTCTGACTGTAAAAAATGTAGATACGATACAAAAGTCTATTTATCATAAACTGTGCTTGAGCACATGAGCAGTATTTCAACTGTGCACGGATGCATTAAAACAAACTACCGGCAAATTTCCCAAAGCAAAAACCCCAAAAGTAACTTCTGTACTCGTAAATCAAAGTTATGTAAACGGTTTATGGGGAAAAAGTAAGTTTCGAACAAGAAAATGTACGATGATGGGAACAAAATGTAGTTTCAAAATATATTTTGTTTATTCAGATTCTATGTATCAAAATTTTTTTGAACCTTATGATCTATAGTATTTGGCTGTTGATTATTCCATGTTACCTAATGAATAAAGTAAATTTCTAAAAATATTGTTGTTACTTGTTAACTTATATGTTGTTAATTATGAATATGATAATGTTTTTGTAATATTCACTATTACTGTTGTGAATAATACAAAAAAAGTGTTCATATATGTTTAACGTTCTTAGATGTGAGCATCTCATCATTTATTGGGTATGGCTTTGTTCATTACCCTCTTAATGTACGTCCGGATTGGACAAACTGTATAAACTTGTACCACTTATAATTAAGATCTTTTATGTACAACAGTTAAACAATAAATATTTATGATTTGTGATAACTAAATAATATAAATACTAATATTTCCTATTTCATATGACTAAACCTAGGAAAAAGAGAAATCCTAGTTTGAATTTGATTTATATTATTTTCTGAAATATATTAAAAATAACTTGTGTCTGCCTCACAGGATAGTTAAACGTCTAAACATTACAATTTATACTTTTAACTTATTGTATTTACTAAATTGTCAAACAAACTTACGGTACGGTGACTATACAGTATTTACAAAATGTACATAGTCATATAAAATACATAAGAAACAGTTGAACTATCTACAGACCGTTGCAAACGATCTATAGATAGTTCAACTGATCCAAATCAATCCAAATCTAAATTGTTAGTTAAAAATATTTAAATTTCAAATAAGAGCAGACTTGAGCACATTACGGCACTACAGCCACAATATTGCGTATTTTCAATAAGACTTGAAATGACAATGTTCCAAACCAAACATACATTTTCATTCCAAGACGCTCCGTCGAGGAAAAACGTGAACCAGGTCAAAGTTTCTCAACATTTTCTCAATACATTGTTTTACCAAACAAAAACATCCCATTCAATCGGCGATAGCGCGAAAAAACTTGATACTTTCGTATTAGTTATCACCATAAACGTGAATTCCGTACTATGTCACTTTACCACTAAGTTATGACCAAAAAACTACAATACTTTTTCAACTTTATTGCTGTGACAATAAAGGCTATTATGCCGGAAGTAATAAAATTGTTATGCGATTTTATCATACGCGCTTGAATTGGTTGTCATTGGGCAAAGCTGTAAATTTTTCAAAAAAGCTTTTGAGTTGTTACGTGATTTTTGTCAGTGAGGAAGTTTTTATTGCATAAATAGTTGTAATAAACAAATGGTTATGGTTCGGAAGGAGCTTTTTGTTTGGAAATAACTGTTTCCTTACATAAATACTAACATGAACTGCTATAATAACATTATCATAACTTTAACGTCGTACAAAGAAATAGAACATACAGTTTATTGTTAGTTTTCGTCTTCTGTTTTTTTATATCAAAAATAGTCTGTATTTTGTACGAAGTATGAATAATGTTCCTTGAAAAAAAATATCTATTTTCTTGAAAAAAAATTATCTATTTCCTTGAAAAATTATATCTATTTCCTTGAAAACAGCGATAAGACTTCATCGTGCTAAGAGTTTCGCAAACCTGAGAAAAACGACCTTCCAAGCCTTGTGAATAATAATAGTGGTATAGAAATGAATCTCTTTTTATCATATTTACATTTTGATTTATATTACGTTTAAATTTTTACTGGACTTTTCACAAATTGCTTTCCTGACCAGAAATAAGAGAAATTTTGGTTACTGATATACTCGTATGTTACAAAGATATAAGTTTTTTTTAAAAGGTACAAAATACTTAGATTACGTACAATGTAGTAACATCCAAGTATATCTATATTTGGATGTTATTACATTTATTAAATTTTGTGTCTATCTAGTGACCCGAGGGTTAGTGAGTATCTGGTCCAGCGTATCAGCATTGCGGCATCATTGAATTTAGCGTGTTTGAACCAGTTGAGCTATCTATAGATTATTTGCAACAGTCTGCAGATAGTTCAACTGTTTCTCATGTATTTTATAAATACATGTATATTTTGTAAACACTTTAATAGTCGTAAGTATGTTTGTGAATAATGGTTATTTAATTAAATATTTTGGTCATGTGGTTACTCTTAATGGACTTTCACATCTATACGCCATTTTTACAAGTTTTCAACGATTCCATTCTCCCAAACTTTCTCAGAGTTAATTAAACTTGTCTCGGGTACTTCAACTGATTTAATACCTACCACGGCACGCCCCATTTTGAATTAATTTGCTTGATAGATCGATCCTCACTTTGAATAGATAAGCCACGACGAAATCGTTGCTTATCTATAGATAGTTGAGCTCTGGTATGACACTGAAGGTGTGAATTACCTTTAAAGAAAATAAAAATATGTAAAATATTTGCAATAAAAAAAATATCTTTTACTTCCGCTGTGTATAAGCTCTCTTGATTTAGATTTGTTGAAAAATAAACAAATTAGAAATATTTAAGGACATTCCACAACGTATACTAGACGTTAAAATCTAGATACCAATTTTTATTTTACTTACTGATAGAAGATTTTAAATTATTGTGATAACAATAAGCCTTTAAATGCATTTTTCGAAAACAATATTAAGAAACAACACTTACACCACGAACCAGATATTTTCCTTTAGTTAAAGCGTACGTGTTTTCCTACTGAATTTATGAACCGTGACGTAGAGGTCTGAAAAGTACATAAAACGATGAAGATGTGGGAAGTAACGTGATGTTGGCTAATTGCAGTGAATATACAGGACGATATTGTGCACAATAACACCGTGATAAAATAGGTTTTGAAGAGAAAATTCTAAACCATTTTCTTTTTAAATACATGAACTGACTTGACGATTGGTACAAAACAAAGTATTTTAAAGATGTGTTCTGTAACTCCTGTATAGCACACATAAAGATGTAAGGATATCCTATTTATTTTTTGTCCATAAAATTTTTGTTTTTTCATCATTTGGGTCTTTTTTTCCAAAGTAAAGGTACTAAAAAAAGTTGTAGGTTGTATAACAATAACTAAATATTACTTTATTCAGTTATAATAAGAAATTTATCGCTCTTCTCGCGACTTTTCTATAACACTTTGGTTTTAGACTTAGCCATCACCGCACTTTCCACAAAACTATCTTGTGTACGCATATTAACAAAAACTTTTTTTTTCAGGTATGACAATAAGACCGTAGCAAAGTATGCAAGTAAGCATGAAAAGAAACAAGGTAAGTAATCTACAACTTTTACTGAAACCTACTAAAACAATAGTTTAGTATAAATGGGGTTAGAATTTTATTAAAAAGTAAAACAAAATCAGTTTGAGCAAGTTTTTAAAATGTTTTCGAAAAAAATTTGATCGTAAACGTTTGAAATATCTCCCCGTAGGCTTAAAGTATCGCAAGGTCTACAGTCTACGTGCGGCAGACTTTAATTACTTACTTAACGAGACCCTAATGCTCTTTAGTGATGTTTGGATGGTCTCTCTAGAAAATATATAAAAACAGCTATTTTTACTGTAGCTCTACCATGAGTTTCTACTATACTATATTTACTATATTCGCTAGCGTCTGTAGTTAAAAAAATGTATAAAGATTGGTACAGCGCCTATAGAGGATAGTTGGGTACTAAAATTCATCATACTAATATTGACGTAACTACTGTAGTAAAGTCAGGCGATTTTACTGTGACAACTCATGGTAGAGGTACTGATGTTATTTTAGTTTTTTATCGTGAATTTGATTATTTCCCGATATTTCGGCACAGTTGCATGCGCCATGATCACGGGTCAAACTGACTTTGCAATTAAGAAAGCATGTTAAAAACTGTAGTGGTTCCAAACATTTACCCCTTATCTTATAAACAGTTGACTTTAAGTCATCATTATGTATCGTAATCAATACTTCAAGTCTGCGCTAACTTTTTATAAGATAGACCGTATGTATGCTGACACGTTTTTTTTTTTTTCGATTGAACTAATTATTATGGTTATAACAAGTAGTAGTAGTATGTTTTACAGAACTACAGAATAATGACGAGCGCAGATGGTCTATAACCGGCTTTAAACATAAATAATATAACCAACAATTTTGAAAAAAAAAACAAAAGAAAATTGCATTAGGTATCTAATCTTAAAAAGCTAGTAGCGAACCGCAAAAGCTTCTGGTGTTGCATTCATGGGTGGTGACCACTTCCCATCAGGTGGCCCGGAAGTACATCAGCCAGTTATGTCATAAAAACATATAAAAAGAGGGTATAAAGATTATATCCAAGTCATTGACCTCATATAGGTACCTACTTACCGAACTTCCCTATCCGTAATTACCGATAAATTAGTTTCCTTCATAGAAAATGACTAGGTATAATCACTTTAGTTTGGAAGATACTTTTCAACAAAGTACCTACTTGGTAATTTATTTCAATGATAATTAAATAATTCGGTCTCTTTAGTAGGTAAGTATATTCTTATTTGTAAATATATAGGTAAGTATGTGAATTATTTACGCTTATTACCTACATGATATCGTCACAAAAATGATGTAAAAGTTTTTTTCATATTTTTTAGTAAATAGGTAGGTAGGTACGTGAAGAGCTTATTTTTTTCGGAAGAATTTTAACAGACAAGCAAAAAACTTCATGCTAATAGATTAGTCAAATCCTATTCATTTTTTACAAAACTTATATTAATGAACATTTCCGAGAAATCAGTAGGTACCTACTTACCTACTTATTTTTGGTGGAAGCTTTATCAAAAAAGAAAATAAATGTCGCGGCTACATTATCTTTTCGACATACATTTATCACCTAAAATCCCTTTATTCACACAAAAAAATAAGTTGTTATCCGTTTATCTACTTATCTTCCTCTTTGTGGTGCTACTCTAAAGAATGATAGGGTGATGTTTGGTACGAAATTTTAATATACACCGCGCGATCAGTAAAGCCTTTTGTGTTTATGTAAAGAATTTTGCCGCGTTGCCGCGCAATGTAACTAAAATACTAATGCATGTATTTAAAGGTTTACGAAGCAGACCCTTTGAATCTCAGACGATTATATCCAGTTTGTTTTTCACATATTTCTTCGAACATTTATAAAGAAGTCTTGGCAGAATTTTCATTCACAGATTTATCTGACATTGAGTTTCTTACGTTTTTGACGGCCTTGGGACTGTTTATTTTTTATTGAACGAGTTACTAACGTACCATTATTTTCTAGTGTTTGTTGAGTCACTCACTAATGATTTTGGCAGTATGAAGTTTCTAAATGACTGATTTTCATATAATAGCAATTCTCAAAGCTAAAAATTGTTCATTTAGAATATAATTTTACTGTAGTAATTTTAGTTTATTTTTCAGGTTCACTGTAGGTACACTTTTTTTATGCAAATATAAACTGAAAAAGTGTGATTATTTGAATCCGTGGCAATAACAGTGAAACAAGTTCTATGACTCATTCAAATGAATAAAAGTAAATAATCAAATAGCATCATATACTACACAATAACATTAGTACGAATCATTATCAATCACACACGTAAAACACGAGAGCTAAAACCGTACATAAAACCAAGATAAAATGCCCGTGTGGCCACCATTAATGTTTTATTGCCGGTAATATTTGTATCAGTTTTATTTATTAAAAAAAAGCGGACGCTAGCCATCGCAGACGCACGCATTCTATATATAATCGACACGCGGGCTCACAAAACAACAACCCACAATATTTAGAAACCAAAGCGTGAGCGCACGCGTCCCAATTCAGTTCTCGCATAGAAAATGAGTCCGCGATACCGCGAAGTGCTGTGAAGTGAATATGTGAATAATAGGAAATGTTCAACTTCAAATTAAGCTCCAAACAGAAAGGGAAGGATGAACCGTTCTACTGTTATCGGAGCGTCAAGACCAAACCTCCGAAGACGCCGACTCTGTCGCGCGCGAGGCGACATCAAAGACGTGAGTTTCTGTATATCGCTAGTGTTTGTACATGCGAAAATAAACACAACTTAATGAGGTGCAGCCCAGTCTGTTTGTTCGTACAGCAAACACCGAAATTAGATGTTTCTGCTAATGGGATGCGTCGAAATCCGGGATGAGCTGAGACTTGCGCGCTATCACACTGAGTGAGGCGTTTGTAATTTATCTATCTATTTAATTAGGAGCATTGATTGTACCTCCCTGTTTCATTCAATATCCTATCTAGTCTCAGCATGGAAATACACCCTTATCATGGGCGTAGCTACGATTTGTACAGATTCAGATCAGTTGTTCCATCTATTAGTCACATCCTTTTTAAATCCTATAAACACTCTGAAACTGTGCATATTCCAAAACTGTAAAATATTGTACCCGGTGTGCCAAATCAGTAGTAACAAAGTTGTTAGTGTTAGTATATGTACCTAGTAGGTACGAAGCGCACAGACCGCGGTCTCCACGCCTCGCCTGTCTGTCTCTGTACTAGACGGTAATCTTGATCACTTGATGAGAATCGCAGTAATTTCATTCACATGTATTAAGGTCATCCCGTTTGTTCTATTAAGCTTGTTAGCTAATAAATATTATTAAGAAATGGGATACACGTTTGATGAGATTTGAACCTGCTGTTTTCGTCTATTCGATCGGTGTCAAGTGTATGTCGTCTAGTTTAGCAGTCAGCTAGTGATAAATAGTGAGCATGGACTGATTTTGTGTGCAGGGCTTCTCGGTAAATTTGCAAAGTTTGGTGTCACCATATAGGTTATATCAGCGCTAGGCTCTAGGCAATTCACACCAAAACTTATATATAGCCTTTTGAACTCAAGTCGAGTGTCTTTCACATTGCCACAGAGTATGCGAGAAGACCATGGTACTGTTTATCCATACTCCGGTTCCACTCAATAATTCCATTAAAGTTGGCGAAGCGCGGTCGAGGCGAATAGGCTATCCGAATATTGAATCAGGACGCAGACCAAGGACTTGAAACGTTACATGTGCGTGTGTTTGTGTGTATGTAAAGTCCCCTTGAATATGAATGAAGATATCCTTCTGTATATTTCTGTGCGTCGCTTTCGTTTGTCAACAATGAAGTTTCTGTAAGATCAACAAAAACAACGTTTTGGGAAACTTAGAAGTACAGTTTACACAACTGTTCTATGGGAATTACTTACTGAGTTGGAAATTTTCCTAAGACAGCTAAAAAATCTTTTAGCATTTACAGCATTTGAATGTATGCAGTTTTGAACGATCTTTTACAAAAGCTCAAAAACTCTCGCACTTTGCCAGTTTTAACATGTTGTAGTATTGTTGATAAATATTTTTTTATTGTTTAAAATACTTATCAAACCACTATTATAACGATCGTTACGTTTAGCAAAATATCAATTTTATATTCGAAAATTTTAGAAATCGGGTGTTTTAAGTATGATACTGATTTATATGGGCTGACTTATATTTTAAATAGCCCTGACAATGATTTTTCGTGGTATAAACATCCTTTTTGAGAAGTGTGCTTTTACTCCTTTCTTGGAAGTCGCCGCGACAGAAATAGTATAAAACAGTAAACAAAAAGGTTTATTAGGCCAACATGTGTTTCTGGTGCATATTTAAACGTGTTTAATGCTTTCCCGCTTAATTTAAACAATAAATTCTTTTTTTTTATTTGGGTAAATGAGGTGTGATGTGCGCTGGTTTTAAAAAGTTTTGTTATTGAAGTCGATAAAAGCGTTTTTTTTTTACTATTTTTTTAAACAAGAGCACCTGCTTTCTTATCATTCATAAAATGTAATCATCGCTGAAATAATACTTTTAAGTCTAATTTAAAAATACAATATTGAAATAAATAAAATAAAGAAATACCTCATGCTGGACAATCCACACAACATCATCTAGCGCCAAGCTAAGCAGAGCTTGTATTATGGGTATTAGAAGACTGACATACTTAATACAATACATTACATAGAATAATAATCTAAAGAGTAAATAGTAAAACCTAAACATAGAACAAACATATTAATGCCACAGTACAACAAATGTCAAAATCGAACCCACGACAAGAAGGCAGTGTTAATACAGAGCTAAGACGCATGACAGGTCAAAATAAAAAGGTAAAAAATACACATAACTTTTTATAATGATTTCAAATAATAGTTAATTGACTTTAAATGAAATAGGAATATAGAGACTTCTGATAAGAATTAACATTTCAAAAATAACAATAAAACGTATTTTTGCTTTTATAATAATAGCAATGTGTTAAAAAAAAACAGTTTTGTTAGTGTCATATTTATGTTTGCATTGGTCGTGAATGATAGCTCTCGCAAACAGATGTGTTTTAAAATAAAAATGACAAATAAAATGGACACAAAATAATACATTCAGTTGCAAAGCAAAAAAATATTATTTGCTTGCCCATTGCCCGTACATAAATATAGATTTTCCTTGTTTTTGTTACGACTTTTATACTATGAATGTTTTTGTTTAGATAATTACTGTTAGGTTCGTTATACTGTATTGCATATTATTTTATTTGCCAATAGATAAATACGTTGCAATCATTAAGAGTTTAGTTAAACGTAACATACAATAATGAAATCAGTTTCAAATAGGAACATTATAAGAAAAATTGTTGAAATAAGAAACTTAAAAACACTGTAGTCTAAACTAAAACATGTAGTCTAGTCAAAGACTTAGCTTAATTTTGTAAAAACAATGATTTATGATAAATTACCTAAGTATTTCTTTTCTTGTAATTAAACTAGTTTAATTTTGTGTGTAAGATGGCTCCACTAAAATTAGTAAAAACGATCTATAAACTAATAGATTGTAGACAATAATAGACTACAGACAGCGTTCAATAGACGCCCACGCAAGATCTCCCGCCGTCTTAGTAAAAAACTGCAATATCCACTCATAAAAAAATAGTTATAATCTTGGACTTCCGCCGACTCATGGCTCAAGTCCAATGAGTCCATAATTAGGGTCAGCCTCTTTTACGCAATGGGCTAAATATACCGAGGCCCTCACTCAATGGCTGTTTTCACATCAACACGACACGACACTCACAAAAATATCGGTTAAGAAATATAATAATCATCAATTGATAAGTACTGCATTTTAATCTGAAAAGAATTAAAGTGGCGAAATTCTACTCGGACTTGGTTTAAGTTTGTGTAATCCATAGTCACACAAGAAGAAGAAGAATCTATAAAAAAATACAAAAAATTGTTGAGCTATTTGAAAACTGTTACAAGCGACTTATAAATAACTTTACTGATCTAAATCTGTGAAAAACAATAGCGTCCCCAAGGTTTGTCCCCATTGGCTGCATAAACGCGCTGAATAGCAATGCTGATAAGTAAGGCTAGATACTATCCAATATTTGGGTTACAGGTTACGTCGTTATTATGTAATCTACAATAAAAAAATAATATTATTGAATACGACTGAAATTTAGAGAAGTGAATTTGTGAGGCTCAACAAACAATCTTTAGGTGGACACACTGTGCTAGATGCATTAATACAAGTAATAGAGTTTACATTTAGTCCTGGACGCTTTCACACCGTTGTCTACACTGACACTGATTAATATACAAACAATTGACTTGTCGTTGTCGTTGTCGTGACGGTGTTGGTCAATGTAAAGACCCTAGATGAGGGGAGGCCCGACGTGCGGTCATGGATACGCGTCGTCGTGACTTTCCAGGAAATTTGGGACTTTTTACGTTTGGTTATATCCAACGTGTGTTTTTACACGAGTTTTGTTTGTTGAGTTGTGTCTGGAAATCACATGTGCTTGGAATTACGCGGATTTTTTTTTTTAAGTTATCTGCGTTTGACCACAAAAGGTACTCTAACGGTCTATCTCATAAAAAGTTAGCGCAGACTTGAAGTATTGTTTACCATACGTAATGATGACATATAGAAGATAGGGTACTAGTATCTACGTATCTATGGGTATTAGTGTCTACTCATTAGATAGGTATATAATCATAAAAAAGATATAAAAATATATCAGAGACAAAAACAAACAACGTTTAAACTGAGTATCTGAAACTGACCAGATACATATTACCTACTAGTTATTCGTATCTGGTAAGCAGAATCGGCTCAATAAATTATAAATACCAAGAATTACACTTATTTTGGGTACTTAAAATAAATACAACTAGGCATTTATTGCTATATAAACCTGTAAATGCGTTCAGCAAATAATCAGTATTAACCAGATTTAAAAATTAAATATTTAACATCAAAATATTGTTTATTCAAACAGAATATTGCATCGACAAATATAATTTTTTTTCTGTTGCCAACTGAATTTGAATAAAATATGAAAACATGAAAACCTATCCGTTTTCATCCTGTAACAATTTTGAGATCGGATTTCAACCTTATCTCAAAGGGATAAGATGCAAAGGACTAAGCCTATCAATCAATATGATTTGCTATGGCAGTCACGATTGTTTGATCGAGTATACCATTGCTTCTGTCATTTGCGTGTTTCTTTTGTTTCGCTCCATATCATATTTTAACTATTTATTCCCAAGAAAAGTAACATCATCATCATCGACCTATATTAGTCCACTGCTGGACGTAGGTCTCTTCCAAGACGCGCCACTGAGCTCGGTCTTCGGCTCTTCTCATCCAGTGTTTGCCAGCTACACTCTGCAGATTGTCGCTCCATCTCGCCGGAGGGCGAAAAGTAACAATATTTACAGAATTTACAATATTCACAACATACAAAAAAGTTGAGTTATCTGCAAATCGTTGGTAACCTGATAAATAACTCAACAGATCAATCAAAGCGTCCCGATATTGCATCGTTGAATGGCAATGCTGATAGGTTGATCAAATACTGATCAGTCAGATCATGCATGGCTGCGAAGACTTTAGTTGTTATTCCTTAAATTTAAAGGTAATCCTGCAATTGTTATTGCAGGATAGATTAATTCTGGACAATCATTTATCCCAAGGCGGGAATCGAGCCCGCAACATTCCGCGTCGCAGGCGGACCATCGCCCACCGCGCCACATGGGTCGTCAAAAGAAAAAGTTATGGATAAAAATATTTATTTATGTATGCTAGGATTATTTTGCTCGAATATTGATGTAGGTATTTATTGGCTAAATACTTTAATGCAATAGAAACTCGTAAAAACGAACCATAAAATCAAATTTCACAAAAATATTTTGCTATTTGCAATTCTGCATTTTGATATCGTAAACGTTAGCATACGATGCCGTAAAATAAGTTATACATTTATTATTTTATTAACATTGGAATATTTAGTACCTACGGAAAATGAATTGTGTTATAAAATATTCATGTAATCTACGTTATGATTTTGAGGTAATATTGCTCTAAATTTGCGGAATTTTATTTGGAGCCCCAACGATATTTCAATGGATTTCAGTATCGACGATTATGTAGGAAATGACTGCTAGTTGTTTCATAAGACACATCTTTATTGGTCGTGATCAGTGAGACAATGCATCTTGACAGGAAGTTTATTAATATTATATAAGCTATCGGCTTGTTCCTTTATTTGGTTATTTGTAAATACCAAATAAAAAATCTTGACCTGAAAAGTTGTCGCTTATTTTAGGGTACCTTTCAATTATTTTTGTTTTTATTAAAACGATTGCGACAATAGTACCACTTATTGATAATAATGCCACTGAACTCTATTTTGACCCAGTTTTATAATAATCTCAAATTCTTATAGCTTTTCGGGCCAATCCCCCTGACTGAGTGCCTAGATTTCTTTCAATCAATTTGAAAAATTACATAACGAAATTGGATTCAGACTGAGATTTTAAAATTTCATAACGATTTAGTAAATAGTTTTTGAGCTAACTAAATCATCTGCAGATATCAGTGTCATATCTATGTATTTTTGTTTATATAGTTTAAAATATTTTTTGGAATATAAAATAAATCAAACTGTCGAAAATATCGAAATGGTTCCAAAATACAGCATATACTACGTGGCCTTTCAAGAGACGCGTCAAACCGTGAACGTCCGAAATATTCGGTGGATACTACACAAATTTCTGACTGCTGATGCCTTGATCACACGTACCGAGTAAACCGGCGAGACAGTGACGTATTTAAGATACACTGCGCGCTAACGCTGCAACGTTCACCAGTAAAACTGATGCTGACGCTCAGTGTATCTCAAATACGTCACTGTCTTGCCGGTTTACTCGGTACGTGTGACCAAGGCATTTGACATGTGCAAAGGTATTGCGATAGAGGGCGCTGTTTTAATCTACGTTTGGTCTAATACAAGCATATACGAAGTCACTGTATGATAACGCACGTTTACATGTACCTGATTTTTATCAGCTACGTTTTAAATACGACATAGTCCTAAGTTAATATATCAAATGCCATTCTTGCTGAAAAAATTATGATCAAAACGACTTTCATTCTTATTTTACGGATCAAAATGATCAAAACAATAGAGATTTATTGACATATTGTTAGGACCGAAGTAAGCTTAAAGCAAATTACTAGCGCTACCTAATGAGAGAATAATCAATACACATTTTACAAAATAAATCTTAATAAAGCGAAATTAGTAGATAATCTTCGTGAGGCATCAAGTATGCTGATCTGACTGCAACTTTAAACAAAGCGTCAGTACCTATATCGTTGATTAGTTAAGCGTATAATCTTTGAAGCACTTTGTAGTGCACTTTGCTCAGCTAAGTATACCTAGCTGTACAAAGTGTACAAACCATTAGCTACTGATTTAAACTTTACTAGTTGCACGTCGCGTCGGCTGCGTTTGCTATTAGTTTGGTTACGTTGTAAAGTTGTCAAGAGAACTTCTTTCTCCTTTAATGATATAATGTTCATTCCCGTGATTTTCATGTTTTAGTAAGAGTTTGCTTAGAAAAGTTGATAGAAAACCGGCTTGAAGAGCGTTTTTCACATAAAATTCTTGACGGCTAGCTCCTGAACTTTTGACAGGTGTTGGGACAAAACGGGCTCAAGATAATACATAAGAAGAAGAAGACCAACGATTTCTGGAATTAGGCCAATCTGGCTATTCAACGCTCTTGGCAATAGCTTGCAGAGTGGATATGCAAGAAACTAGTGCTATGTGTACATCCCTGGCAGGGCTGTGACCCAGCAGTAACGTGCGATCACGAAAACGTGCCTGGAAACCCTAACCAAATATCCAGGAAAGGAAATGTTTTTAAAATATGAAATTGTAGGTACAACCAGCAATTGAATTGGCTATCACTTCTGGCAAAATGTCTCTCGGAAAATAGGTTTTTCATGACATATGAAGATTGTCGTAAGACGTCAAATAATCCTCAGTTATATTTTTAAATATAAAATAGAATATATCTTAATTTTACAGACAGAAAGAGAAACATAGAGTTGAGACAATTAAAAAATAAGAGGTATAGTGGACGGTCTTATTGCTATAAGTGACATCTTCTAGGCAATCTTGAAATAGACATAAACTTAATAAATACTTACATAAAATATTAATGAAATGAACCAATAAATATTTAATTTTTATCATATATAGATATATTATTATTATATAGGTATATATTACTCATATAACATGAAAAGTATCAAAAATATGTTTTAAAATACCACGTATTTCGCCAAATTATACACAAAAGCGGCAATGCTGTAAATATGGCAGTAAACAAAGTATTTAGCACAGAAAACCACTGATTATAATGCTAATAAATTATCAACGATACGTTTTAACGACACCCCAATAGAAAAAGCCATACCATAAAATAGGCGGAGAAACCAGACTACCAGCCCATAAAAATCACCATGAACCTAACACATCGATGCTATTTATTACGCACACTACACAACATTTTATATCTGACGCTAGTGTTGCCAACTTAGCTTTTATTGCTAGATTTAACGTTGCAATGCGGTTTATTTAGGTATATAGTTTTCTATTGCTAACTAGTTCAGTAGACTTTCAGGCGTGAACTAGATCAAAATAAACTGATAGGTTGAATACGTTATCAAGAATATATGATTTTTAATAATAAGATACTTTTTGTGGAATAAAAAACTTCAGTAAAACTAGGTTTACGCCAAAACATTATTGACATTGTCATAAACAGATATAATATAAGTAAGTACTTACTTTTTTTGTAACAGCAGAAAAAATAACATAAAAATTCATAATTTTTATTTAAAAATAAGCTTGTATTTTAACAATTTACTTATTTTTTAATTCAAATTTTCATTCTTAATATTATTATTAGTAAAGGTACTTTTTAAAATTTTAACAGAGTAAGTAAGTTTTTTTTTCAAATGACTTATATTAGTCAGTACAATAAAATAAAGTAGTACCTACTTATACAGTTTAATAAAATCCCCGAGCAAGGTTACAAGTTGGAAACCGAGCTGGCTACATTGTTTTGCGATACAAATGTCTTCCCATTATGAACAGACCTTTACTCGTAAACGGTTTTATAGTTTGCGTCGACACCTTCGACAACAGATGTTGCATACCAAGTTGACTTTCTAAATGCTGCCCTATTTTTTATATCTGTAGAATCAAACTGCTGATTTTTCCCTGCAAAAAAGCAAAAAAAAAAAAGAAATGCTGGACAATCCACACATCATCTAGCCCCAAGCTAAGCAGAACTTGTGTTATGGGTACTAGAGGACTGACATACTTAATGCAATACATTACATATATAGATATTTTTTAATAAGTAGGTATATACATATAAAATACCCAGAGCACCCAGAATAAATATTTGCAACGTACAAAGTTTATCCTAAGGCGGGAATCGAATCCGCAACCTCTGCGTCGCAGGCGGACCTTCACACGCCGCGCCACATCGGTCGTCTAAAAAACTGAAAGTATCTATGTGATGTGGCTCAAATGACGTCAAAATATGAGCTAGTAGGTACACAATAAGGTAGATATTGACCGAAAAAAAAAGATATTCTATTCAATGCAAGCCAAATTTTGAATTGCGAATAGTGTACGATTGGAATTTCAAATGTTCGAAATTCAAACTGTAAACTAACCGCAAATGGTTTTAAAACTTTTTTATGCGTGACTTTGTGTGCCAGTGTCAATTTACAGACTAAATACAGTCCCACCATCTTATCTGTTCAGTTGACGGCGACGCTAGTGTCGCAGGCATTTTTCTTCTTTAATATAAAATACAACTTATAGAATAACTTCCTGCGCATCACTTTTGAGAGATTTCAGCATTTTATTCGCCCTTTTCATAATTAAATCGAACAATAAGCACTCACAATAGAAAGTGACAGCGGAATGTAGTTCCAATTTTGTACACCTGTAGCTCTACCATGAGTTTTTACTATACTACATATACTATACTCGCTAGCGTCTGTATATAGTTAAAAAAAATTATGAAAATTTACAGCGCGTCTAGCGGATAGTTGGGTACAAACATTCGTAATACTAATATTTACGTAACTACTGTAGTAAAGTCAGGCGATTTTACTATGACAACTCATGGTAGAGGTACTGAACAGTTAACTTGGAGGTGTAAGTGCCTACGTCATTCGATCTTATTCCAAGCTCAGAAAGCTTATTTTACCTTGAGTATTGATGTGGAGTGATGATGCCTACAATATTATATCAATCGAGATCTAAGCACGTAGGCAAACCGGCATAGATAACATTCTTATTTTATTGGATTCTCATAACCTATTTTTATTCCATATCGTGATATTGAGCATATTATCATCTGTTAGATAGAATATTTGTTTAGGAACTTATATTTTTATTTAGTTGAGTTATCCCACTTAACGTGGGATAAGGGCAGGGGAATGATGATTTTTATTTAGTAGAGGTTATGTGAATTTAACGGTTTATAAACCCAATTTTGCTGAATTGAATAGAGTGACAAGGGTGTAGCTTAGCTAATTAAGCATGCTTTTAATCATTTTGTAGGTAGTAAAATTAAAGAGCCCACTAAGTAATTGATTTTCCATCAGTTCTAATGTTTGGGACGGTCCAAGGGTCTTTATTGCGTCGAACACGCCCTGATTGGTAGTCCAAATTTCATTTCGTTCTATTCATTTTCGTCCGTCCATTACGCTCCAGGTGAGAATGGGTGACAACTGGAATTTTTAATACGGTCTGTAAATGAGATTCTGTTGGCGACTGTACGTGATAGAAATATATTGACAACCTTACTTTGTTGTATGCAACTGCCACGCTTTTCGCAAAAAAGCTCGATTTGCAAGAAATTTTGAATAAGTATTATAATTTTTGCATTTTTGTAGTCTTCATTTTGTTTTGTCTAAAAATGAATAAAGTTTTAAAGTAAAATGTTAATTTAAGTACCGTACTTATTAAGATAATTTATGAGAACATTTTTTTATTTTTGCCACCCAAGTCCATGGTCGTGGGTTCAATTCTCATCAATATTTGTTATTTTATTTTACAAAAGATTTAAATAATGGTCATTGGTATTATTATTAATATGTGTGCTATGTATGAGATATGTTCTGCCGAGTACGAGTTAAACTCGCGCACGATAAGTTCAATCACGATTTTATATGACATACTTACCTGAAGTATTTTTTTATTCTGTTTTTATGCTAATATACCAACAATGTAAGTAGTTCATTTAAAATGTGAAATGTTTAATATTTAATTTTAGTGACTATGATTTTAAAGGTAATACAATTGACAGTTGAAACAAATAATATAGTCAATTAGTAACCGTTCTCTAATTACGATGTTTCAGTAGAAGCCACGCTAATTACAGGCGTGTGAGCTGAACTGTGTCAGAGGATCTGAACACGAGACAGCTTCTCAGACATTAATTACTTATCCCAAGTAATCCCAACTAAGCCAATATGGCTCAACTATCGGTACAACCGGCTGCGGAGCTTTAATGAAAAATACGTTGATCTTTAATAAGTTTTTCATATGAAATAATTTTTGTACTCGATTCCACACATCGTTTAAGCGATTTTTTGGTTCAGTTTGACTGAAATGAAAGCGCGACAGTTCAATTTCCTTTGAACAAAAGCGAAGGTTTGTCCGAAAACTGCTTAACCAAGGATTGGATTTTAGTTTTTGTGATTTTATCGCACCGCAATTTGCGACGTACGTACCTGGGAGTACCTACGTATTTCCACTGTTCAAGTTAATCTAAAATTAGCTCTGGACTGCATCTGCAAATTAAATCAAAAACTGCATCTGAAAAACTAGTAATAATTAAATATCTTAACATTTTAAGAATAATAATATTTATCAATTGTTTATCATTGTATGTATCTAAACTACTCTGTTTTTGATTAAGTATTTATTTTATCTACTTATATAAATAGTTTTTGTATTGCGTCTAAAAACCACTAATGTTTTCAAAACACTAGATAGATACAACTGATACTAATTATGTAAGCAAGACGTGTTTTTTTTAATTGTGGTTTAATTATAGCTGAAGAAATAAAATAAACAAACAAATTTTGTAGTTGAGCGCTAGTGGCCTAGTAAAAACTGGTTTGCATTCCGATCCTACGTGGGTTCAGGTATCGAAACCCGATCATAATCCGTGAAAAAAAACACCGCTATGAAACCCGCGACTAAGTCAGCTGATAGGTCAAAAGCTAGCATTTTCACATTTGGCACTACAAAGTCTCGTTTTGTTAGGTATAGCATAGACAAAAAGTGGCTCACGACGCTGTATAAAGTCAACTAAAATAGATGCAGCAATATATAGTTTAAGGATGTATTGTTCTATTAAATGAAACAATAATGTGGGGCTACACTTAGTTTATTACGTTATTTATGTTAATAACAATTCTTCTTACATAAGTCATCGAAGTAATGACAGACACGCCACGCGGCTCCGTTCAAGTTGTGTATCAATGCTTTTCATAATAACATCGTCTGTACCTATATTACCTATTATAACATGAACTATTAGAAGTAGTCTGTAGTTTGCGTTTACAAATATATTACAAAGGATATCTGGACAACCTATTGGGTTGAACATAAATATAATACGTATTCATCAGTATTTTGCATGATCCGTCTTACAAAATGTATGTGAAAATAACAAGTGACGGAGGCGTCAGGCCTGACCCGGCCAATGTCCACATTACCATAAGCCCAATTACTTAGCATTGCGAATTTGTACCCTCTCACTGAGTATAATTTACAGGGTCGTTGACTTTTCATAATACTAGCATCTTTATACATTTTATGTAAACGGGATGAGAAGGGGTAACTTCATTGTTTGACTGGCTTGTGTTGGTGATAAGGTGAATTAGGGGCTTAGCGGGAATCTAAAAACGGAACATTAATGGCATATTGTACGACCTTACAAGTACTTACTAGGAGAAAAACAGTTTGTATGAGCTAAATTTCTCAGACTACATTTCTCAGAGAGCTACTGAGCTACTGTACCGACAAAAACTATACTTTCCGCAAGAAAAATTGTATCGCAGTCGCTCATAAGCAGTCTATTTTGATCTTTTATGATATTTTAATATGTATAAACTAAGCGTTTCCTCTTGTACTGCTTCAAGCGCCTCACGCTAAGCGATTTCCCCAAGTTTGTAAATTCCAGAATTCGCATTCTCAAAGTCACGTGACTCGAAGTAATACTAACTATAACACCATCTGTGGCGCGACAGTGCAAACGGATTATTCATTTCATTATTGAGCCAGTCGTAAAAGAACTCGATTTAGGGTTGAGCGAAATGAAATTTCTGAAACATCCTTTTCTGCAGCAAATAAATTTAGCTTCGGAATTGGCATTCGACTGCGAGCTAACTCAGGAAGTGGCATTACCGTATCCGTTTTCTGATTTCACTGAAATTCGGGTTTTAATTCAGTTAAAATCAAATTAAAGCTACCTCTACACAACATTATTCGTAGATCGATAACACAAACTTATAATATTTAATGTGTTTCTATTTACAAAGTATACCTTACTTTTTTACAACTACGTCGCGCTCGATTATTTACTGTACAACAATTTTATTTTCCGTCCAAAAATTGTTCTAAAACGAAACCATACCAGCTGTGGATGTCAATCTGTCGTTAATTGACAGCTGCGAGTGAATTGTCACCTGTCAGGTTATACAATTAAACGTTGTGCTCGACTTTACCAAACCAATACAGAAGAAATGGTACTGCTTGGATTGAAAACTGTCATCCTAAAATTCAACAAAAAATTCGACAAGAAAAATTGCAAATTGATAAAGGTTCAATTGAATTTGACAGGTTAAAAAATGTTGCCACTCTTTTTAATTGACTTCGATGGACGGTAATTTTTTTTTCTTGCATCAACGATGTCCTGCCAGATTTTAAACAAAGCTTTTATTACTTTTACGTCTTTTATAAAAATCATTTAATGTTGACTTTATTTTGGCAGTTTTGAATCTTAAGCCTTCACAATAAGTTCTATTCTGCGTTGAAAGGTTATCAAGGAGTGGAATAGACTAGTCTGGTACAGTTGAGAGCACCGCAGTTGATTTGGTTCCGAATTGAAATAGTGAGGGAGAACTGGAGTGATTTATTGGTTTGTTCAAATGTTTTGATTGTAAAAAACTCTGTTATGTATGTGATGTTGAAAATTAGCAGAACTTATTGTAAATTCAATAAGTTTTGCTAATTAGTATCAAGTATTCTGTTTTGGTTCCAAAAAATATTTAATTTAAGAATTGGTTAAATTGTTTGTTGTCTTTTTGCCATTAAGATGATACTGATTAACTCTGAATACTAATTTGTTTGTAAATAACATTTTTAATTACAGTAATGAACCACACCAACTTTAATCATCATCAACAAGTTATAAAAAATACTTTTAAAGTTTGTTGGCTTGTTTTTAAATACAAAGCCTATGCGGGAATTTAAAAAAAATCAAACACACATAACGCCACATAACGCCATTGTAGTCCCAAGCATTATTCAACAGACCAACCATCAGTTTTTGCCATCACTATTGTATTTTCTTGGTAAGGATCAAATTATTTATTTATTTATTTTATTTCTTAGGAAAACAGACAGTCTTATAAACTATATCTAAACTAAAATCATATCTCTTGACCGCTTATAAGTTCTCGCAATGTACAAAACCATAGAAAAAGCTAATATTATTATATTCGTTTTTTAACTGTATTACACCAATTAGAATATAAATTCGTTAACTTAAAAGAGGTTACTGAATTATTTCAGAACTGAACTGACATCCAACATTTCTTGTGAAAATAAATTTACTTGTAGTATTTACACGGAAATTCAAATCAAAATTCTTATACAGTACCTAATAGACTTTACACTATAAAATAGAATTTAATTACAAAATACACAATGTCCAAATACCCTTATCAAGGACCCACCGGCAACCGCAGAAATATTTATGTACCTTAAGCCCCATTTAGACGGGGAGAGTTTCTCGTACGTTCCCATAAGAGAAACTATCCGCTACTATCATAAGCAATAATCGCCATGACACAATCGTATCAAAATGTTTACATACAGGCAAGAACTAAAATCTCGCCTACAATTATGTCATACGAGATTCGCATATGACTTATCGCTAGGCGATAATT